>OZ024740.1:136973480-138465825 GCA_964016885.1 Eledone cirrhosa | reverse complement strand
GGAAAAGTGATAAAGAGAAAGAGAGAAATCTGGAGCACTGAGAGAAAAGTGATAAGAGAAAGAGAGAATTGGAGATTGAGAGAAAAGTGATAAGAGAAGAGAGAATTGGAGATTGAGAGAAAAGTGATAAGAGAAAGAGAGAATTGGAGATTGAGAGAAAAGTGATAAGAGAAAGAGAGAATTGGAGATGAGAGAAAGTGATAAATTGAAAGAGAGTATTGGAGATTGGGGAAAAGTGATAAGAGAGAGAGAGAATTGGAGATGAGAGAAAAGTGATAAGAGAGAGAGAGAATTGGAGATTGCGGGAAAAGTGATAAGAGAGAGAGTGAATTGGAGATTGAGAGAAAAGTGATAAGAGAAAGAGAGAATTGGAGATTGAGAGAAAAGTGATAAGAGAAAGAGAGAATTGGAGATTGGGGGAAAAGTGATAAGAGAGAGAGAGAATTGGAGATTGGGGGAAAATGATAAGAGAAAGAGAGAATTGGAGATTGAGAGAAAAGTGATAAGAGAAAGAGAGAATTGGAGATTGAGAGAAAAGTGATAAGAGAAAGAGAGAATTGGAGATTGAGAGAAAAGTGATAAGAGAAGAGAGAATTGGAGAGTGAGAGAAAAGTGGTAAGAGAATGAGATAATTGGAGATTGGGGGAAAGTGATAAGAGAGAGAGAGAGAGAATTGGAGATTGGGGGTAAAGTGATAAGAGAAAGAGAGAATTGGAGATTGAGAGAAAAGTGATAAGAGAAAGAGAGAATTGGAGATTGGGGGAAAAGTGATAAGAAAGAGAGAATTGGAGTTTGGGGAAAGTGATAAAGAGAGAGAGAGAATTGGAGATTGGGGGGAAAAGTGATAAGAGAAAGAGAGAATTGGAGATTGAGAGAAAAGTGATAAGAGAAAGAGAGAATTGGATATTGAGAGAAAAGTGATAAGAGATAGAGAGAATTGGAGATTGAGAGAAAAGTGATAAGAGAAAGAGAGAATTGGAGATTGGGGGAAAAGTGATAAGAGAGAGAGAGAATTGGAGATTGGGGGAAAAGTGATAAGAGATGAGAGAATTGGAGATTGAGAGAAAAGTGATAAGAGAAAGAGAGAATTGGAGATTGAGAGAAAAGTGATAAGAGAAAGAGAGAATTGGAGATTGAGAGAAAAGTGATAAGAGAAAGAGAGAATAGGAGATTGAGAGAAAAGTGATAAGAGAAAGAGAGAATTGGAGATTGAGAGAAAAGTGATAAGAGAAGAGAGAATTGGAGATTGAGAGAAAAGTGATAAGAGAAAGAGAGAATTGGAGATTGAGGGAAAAATGATAAGAGAAAGAGAGAATTGGAGATTGAGAGAAAAGTGATAAGAGAAAGAGAGGATTGGAGATTGGGGGAAAAGTGATAAGAGAAAGAGAGATTTGGAGATTGAGAGAAAAGTGATAAGAGAAAGAGAGAATTGGAGATTGGGGGAAAAGTGATAAGAGAGAGAGAGAATTGGAGATTGTGGGAAAAGTGATAAGAGAGAGAGAGAATTGGAGATTGAGAGAAAAGTGATAAGAGAAAGAGAGAATTGGAGATTGAGAGAAAAGTGATAAGAGAAAGAGAGAATTGGAGATTGAGAGAAAAGTGATAAGAGAAAGAGAGAATTGGAGATTAAGAGAAAAGTGATAAGAGAAAGAGAGAATTGGAGATTGGGGAAAAGTGATAAGAGAGAGAGAGAATTGGAGATTGAGAGAAAAGTGATAAGAGAAAGAGAGAATTGGAGATTGGGGGAAAAGTGATAAGAGAGAGAGAGAATTGGAGATTGGGGGGAAAATGATAAGAGAAAGAGAGAATTGGAGATTGAGAGAAAAGTGATAAGAGAAAGAGAGAATTGGAGATTGAGAGAAAGTGATAAGAGAAAGAGAGAATTGGAGATTGAGAGAAAAGTGATAAGAGAGAGAGAGAATTGGAGATTGGGGGAAAGGTGATAAGAGAGAGAGAGAATTGGAGATTGAGAGAAAAGTGATAAGAGAGAGAGAGAATTGGAGATTGAGAGAAAAGTGATAAGAGAGAGAGAGAATTGGAGATTGAGAGAAAGTGATAAGAGAAAGAGAGAATTGGAGATTGAGAGAAAAGTGATAAGAGAAAGAGAGAATTGGAGATTGAGAGAAAAGTGATAAGAGAAAGAGAGAATTGGAGATTGAGAGAAAAGTGATAAGAGAAAGAGAGAATTGGAGATTGGGGGAAAAGTGATAAGAGAGAGAGAGAATTGGAGATTAGGGGGAAAATGATAAGAGAAAGAGAGAATTGGAGATTGAGAGAAAGTGATAAGAGAAAGAGAGAATTGGAGATTGAGAGAAAAGTGATAAGAGAAAGAGAGAATTGGAGAGTGAGAGAAAAGTGATAAGAGAATGAGAGAATTGGAGATTGGGGGAAAAGTGATAAGAGAGAGAGAGAATTGGAGATTGGGGGAAAAGTGATAAGAGAGAGAGAGAATTGGAGATTGAGAGAAAAGTGATAAGAGAAAGAGAGAATTGGAGATTGGGGGAAAAGTGATAAGAGAGAGAGAGAATTGGAGATTGAGAGAAAAGTGATAAGAGAGAGAGAGAATGGAGATTGGGGGAAAAGTGATAAGAGAGAGAGAGAATTGGAGATTGAGAGAAAAGTGATAAGAGAAAGAGAGAATTGGAGATTGAGAGAAAAGTGATAAGAGAAAGAGAGAATTGGAGATTGAGAGAAAAGTGATAAGAGAAAGAGAGAATTGGAGATTGAGAGAAAAGTGATAAGAGAAAGAGAGTATTGGAGATTGGGGGAAAAGTGATAAGAGAGAGAGAGAATTGGAGATTGGGGGGAAAATGATAAGAGAAAGAGAGAATTGGAGATTGAGAGAAAAGTGATAAGAGAAAGAGAGAATTGGAGATTGAGAGAAAAGTGATAAGAGAAAGAGAGAATTGGAGATTGAGAGAAAAGTGATAAGAGAAAGAGAGAATTGGAGAGTGAGAGAAAAGTGATAAGAGAATGAGAGAATTGGAGTATTGGGGAAAAGTGATAAGAGAGAGAGAGAATTGGAGATTGGGGGAAAAGTGATAAGAGAAAGAGAGAATTGGAGATTGAGAGAAAAGTGATAAGAGAAAGAGAGAATTGGAGATTGAGAGAAAAGTGATAAGAGAAAGAGAGAATTGGAGATTGAGAGAAAAGTGATAAGAGAAAGAGAGAATTGGAGATTGAGAGAAAGTGATAAGAGAAAGAGAGAATTGGAGATTGGGGGAAAAGTGATAAGAGAGAGAGAGAATGGAGATTGGGGGGAAAATGATAAGAGAAAGAGAGAATTGGAGATTGAGAGAAAAGTGATAAGAGAAAGAGAGAATTGGAGATTGAGAGAAAAGTGATAAGAGAAAGAGAGAATTGGAGATTGAGAGAAAAGTGATAAGAGAAAGAGAGAATTGGAGATTGAGAGAAAAGTGATAAGAGAAAGAGAGAATTGGAGAGTGAGAGAAAAGTGGTAAGAGAATGAGAGAATTGGAGATTGGGGGAAAAGTGATAAGAGAGAGAGAGAGAATTGGAGATTGGGGGAAAAGTGATAAGAGAAAGAGAGAATTGGAGATTGAGAGAAAAGTGATAAGAGAAAGAGAGAATTGGAGATTGAGAGAAAAGTGATAAGAGAGAGAGAGAATTGGAGATTGAGAGAAAAGTGATAAGAGAAAGAGAGAATTGGAGATTGAGAGAAAAGTGATAAGAGAAAGAGAGAATTGGAGATTGAGAGAAAAGTGATAAGAGAAAGAGAGAATTGGAGATTGAGAGAAAAGTGATAAGAGAAAGAGAGAATTGGAGATTGGGGGAAAAGTGATAAGAGAGAGAGAGAATTGGAGATTGGGGGGAAAATGATAAGAGAAAGAGAGAATTGGAGATTGAGAGAAAAGTGATAAGAGAAAGAGAGAATTGGAGATTGAGAGAAAAGTGATAAGAGAAAGAGAGAATTGGAGATTGAGAGAAAAGTGATAAGAGAAAGAGAGAATTGGAGAGTGACAGAAAAGTGATAAGAGAATGAGAGAATTGGAGATTGGGGAAAAGTGATAAGAGAGAGAGAGAATTGGAGATTGGGGGAAAAGTGATAAGAGAAAGAGAGAATTGGAGATTGAGAGAAAAGTGATAAGAGAAAGAGAGAATTGGAGATTGAGAGAAAAGTGATAAGAGAAAGAGAGAATTGGAGATTGAGAGAAAAGTGATAAGAGAAAGAGAGAATTGGAGATTGAGAGAAAAGTGATAAGAGAAAGAGAGAATTGGAGATTGAGAGAAAAGTGATAATTGAAAGAGAGTATTGGAGATTGGGGGAAAAGTGATAAGAGAGAGAGAGAATTGGAGATTGAGAGAAAAGTGATAAGAGAGAGAGAGAATTGGAGATTGCGGGAAAAGTGATAAGAGAGAGAGTGAATTGGAGATTGAGAGAAAAGTGATAAGAGAAAGAGAGAATTGGAGATTGAGAGAAAAGTGATAAGAGAAAGAGAGAATTGGAGATTGGGGGAAAAGTGATAAGAGAGAGAGAGAATTGGAGATTGGGGGGAAAATGATAAGAGAAAGAGAGAATTGGAGATTGAGAGAAAAGTGATAAGAGAAAGAGAGAATTGGAGATTGAGAGAAAAGTGATAAGAGAAAGAGAGAATTGGAGATTGAGAGAAAAGTGATAAGAGAAAGAGAGAATTGGAGAGTGAGAGAAAAGTGGTAAGAGAATGAGATAATTGGAGATTGGGGGAAAGTGATAAGAGAGAGAGAGAGAGAATTGGAGATTGGGGGTAAAGTGATAAGAGAAAGAGAGAATTGGAGATTGAGAGAAAAGTGATAAGAGAAAGAGAGAATTGGAGATTGGGGGAAAAGTGATAAGAGAAAGAGAGAATTGGAGTTTGGGGGAAAAGTGATAAGAGAGAGAGAGAATTGGAGATTGGGGGGAAAAGTGATAAGAGAAAGAGAGAATTGGAGATTGAGAGAAAAGTGATAAGAGAAAGAGAGAATTGGATATTGAGAGAAAAGTGATAAGAGATAGAGAGAATTGGAGATTGAGAGAAAAGTGATAAGAGAAAGAGAGAATTGGAGATTGGGGGAAAAGTGATAAGAGAGAGAGAGAATTGGAGATTGGGGGAAAAGTGATAAGAGAATGAGAGAATTGGAGATTGAGAGAAAAGTGATAAGAGAAAGAGAGAATTGGAGATTGAGAGAAAAGTGATAAGAGAAAGAGAGAATTGGAGATTGAGAGAAAAGTGATAAGAGAAAGAGAGAATAGGAGATTGAGAGAAAAGTGATAAGAGAAAGAGAGAATTGGAGATTGAGAGAAAAGTGATAAGAGAAAGAGAGAATTGGAGATTGAGAGAAAAGTGATAAGAGAAAGAGAGAATTGGAGATTGAGGGAAAAATGATAAGAGAAAGAGAGAATTGGAGATTGAGAGAAAAGTGATAAGAGAAAGAGAGGATTGGAGATTGGGGGAAAAGTGATAAGAGAAAGAGAGATTTGGAGATTGAGAGAAAAGTGATAAGAGAAAGAGAGAATTGGAGATTGGGGGAAAAGTGATAAGAGAGAGAGAGAATTGGAGATTGTGGGAAAAGTGATAAGAGAGAGAGAGAATTGGAGATTGAGAGAAAAGTGATAAGAGAAAGAGAGAATTGGAGATTGAGAGAAAAGTGATAAGAGAAAGAGAGAATTGGAGATTGAGAGAAAAGTGATAAGAGAAAGAGAGAATTGGAGATTAAGAGAAAAGTGATAAGAGAAAGAGAGAATTGGAGATTGGGGGAAAAGTGATAAGAGAGAGAGAGAATTGGAGATTGAGAGAAAAGTGATAAGAGAAAGAGAGAATTGGAGATTGGGGGAAAAGTGATAAGAGAGAGAGAGAATTGGAGATTGGGGGGAAAATGATAAGAGAAAGAGAGAATTGGAGATTGAGAGAAAAGTGATAAGAGAAAGAGAGAATTGGAGATTGAGAGAAAAGTGATAAGAGAAAGAGAGAATTGGAGATTGAGAGAAAAGTGATAAGAGAGAGAGAGAATTGGAGATTGGGGGAAAGGTGATAAGAGAGAGAGAGAATTGGAGATTGAGAGAAAAGTGATAAGAGAGAGAGAGAATTGGAGATTGAGAGAAAAGTGATAAGAGAGAGAGAGAATTGGAGATTGAGAGAAAAGTGATAAGAGAAAGAGAGAATTGGAGATTGAGAGAAAAGTGATAAGAGAAAGAGAGAATTGGAGATTGAGAGAAAAGTGATAAGAGAAAGAGAGAATTGGAGATTGAGAGAAAAGTGATAAGAGAAAGAGAGAATTGGAGATTGGGGGAAAAGTGATAAGAGAGAGAGAGAATTGGAGATTAGGGGGAAAATGATAAGAGAAAGAGAGAATTGGAGATTGAGAGAAAAGTGATAAGAGAAAGAGAGAATTGGAGATTGAGAGAAAAGTGATAAGAGAAAGAGAGAATTGGAGAGTGAGAGAAAAGTGATAAGAGAATGAGAGAATTGGAGATTGGGGGAAAAGTGATAAGAGAGAGAGAGAATTGGAGATTGGGGGAAAAGTGATAAGAGAAAGAGAGAATTGGAGATTGAGAGAAAAGTGATAAGAGAAAGAGAGAATTGGAGATTGAGAGAAAAGTGATAAGAGAAAGAGAGAATTGGAGATTGAGAGAAAAGTGATAAGAGAAAGAGTGAATTGGAGATTGAGAGAAAAGGGATAAGAGAAAGAGAGAATTGGAAATTGGGGGAAAAGTGATAAGAGAGAGAGAGAATTGGAGATTGGGGTGAAAATGATAAGAGAAAGAGAGAATTGGAGATTGAGAGAAAAGTGATAAGAGAGAGAGAGAATTGGAGATTGAGAGAAAAGTGATAAGAGAAAGAGAGAATTGGAGATTGAGAGAAAAGTGATAAGAGAAAGAGAGAATTGGAGATTGAGAGAAAAGTGACAAGAGAAAGAGAGAATTGGAGATTGAGAGAAAAGTGATAAGAAACAGAGAGAATTGGAGATTGAGAGAAAAGTGATAAGAGAAAGAGAGAATTGGAGATTGAGAGAAAAGTGATAAGAGAAAGAGAGAATTGGAGATTGAGAGAAAAGTGATAAGAGAGAGAGAGAATTGGAGATTGGGGGAAAAGTGATAAGAGAGAGAGAGAATTGGAGATTGAGAGAAAAGTGATAAGAGAAAGAGAGAATTGGAGATTGAGAGCAAAGTGATAAGAGAAAGAGAGAATTGGAGATTGAGAGAAAAGTGATAAGAAACAGTGAGAATTGGAGATTGAGAGAAAAGTGATAAGAGAAAGAGAGAATTGGAGATTGAGAGAAAAGTGATGAGAGAAAGAGAGAATTGGAGATTGGGGGAAAAGTGATAAGAGAGAGAGAGAGAATTGGAGATTGAGAGAAAAGTGATAAGAGAAAGAGAGAATTGGAGATTGGGGGAAAAGTGATAAGAGAGAGAGAGAATTGGAGATTGAGAGAAAAGTGATAAGAGAAAGAGAGAATTGGAGATTGGGGGAAAAGTGATAAGAGAGAGAATTGGAGATTGGGGAAAAGTGATAAGAGAGAGAGAGAATTGGAGATTGAGAGAAAAGTGATAAGAGAGAGAGAGAATTGGATATTGAGAGAAAAGTGATAAGAGAAGAGAGAATTGGAGATTGAGAGAAAAGTGATAAGAGAAAGAGAGAATTGGAGATTGAGAGAAAAGTGATAAGAGAAAGAGAGAATTGGAGATTGAGAGAAAAGTGATAAGAGAAAGAGAGAATTGGAGATTGAGGGAAAAGTGATAAGAGAAAGAGAGAATTGGAGATTGAGAGAAAAGTGATAAGAGAATGAGAGAATTGGATATTGGGGGAAAAGTGATAAGAGAAAGAGAGAATTGGAGATTGAGGGAAAAATGATAAGAGAAAGAGAGAATTGGAGATTGAGAGAAAAGTGATAAGAGAAAGGGAGAATTGGAGATTGGGGGAAAAGTGATAAGAGAAAGAGAGATTTGGAGATTGAGAGAAAAGTGATAAGAGAAAGAGAGAATTGGAGATTGGGGGAAAAGTGATAAGAGAGAGAGAGAATTGGAGATTGGGGGAAAAGTGATAAGAGGAGAGAGAATTGGAGATTGAGAGAAAAGTGATAAGAGAAAGAGAGAATTGGAGATTGGGGGAAAAGTGATAAGAGAGAGAGAGAATTGGAGATTGAGAGAAAAGTGATAAGAGAGAGAGAGAATTGGAGATTGGGGGAAAAGTGATAAGAGAGAGAGAGAATTGGAGATTGAGAGAAAAGTGATAAGAGAAAGAGAGAATTGGAGATTGAGAGAAAAGTGATAAGAGAAAGAGAGAATTGGAGATTGAGAGAAAAGTGATAAGAGAAAGAGAGAATTGGAGATTGAGAGAAAAGTGATAAGAGAAAGAGAGTATTGGAGATTGGGGGAAAAGTGATAAGAGAGAGAGAGAATTGGAGATTGGGGGGAAAATGATAAGAGAAAGAGAGAATTGGAGATTGAGAGAAAAGTGATAAGAGAAAGAGAGAATTGGAGATTGAGAGAAAAGTGATAAGAGAAAGAGAGAATTGGAGATTGAGAGAAAAGTGATAAGAGAAAGAGAGAATTGGAGAGTGAGAGAAAAGTGATAAGAGAATGAGAGAATTGGAGATTGGGGAAAAGTGATAAGAGAGAGAGAGAATTGGAGATTGGGGGAAAAGTGATAAGAGAAAGAGAGAATTGGAGATTGAGAGAAAAGTGATAAGAGAAAGAGAGAATTGGAGATTGAGAGAAAAGTGATAAGAGAAAGAGAGAATTGGAGATTGAGAGAAAAGTGATAAGAGAAAGAGAGAATTGGAGATTGAGAGAAAAGTGATAAGAGAAAGAGAGAATTGGAGATTGGGGAAAAGTGATAAGAGAGAGAGAGAATTGGAGATTGGGGGGAAAATGATAAGAGAAAGAGAGAATTGGAGATTGAGAGAAAAGTGATAAGAGAAAGAGAGAATTGGAGATTGAGAGAAAAGTGATAAGAGAAAGAGAGAATTGGAGATTGAGAGAAAAGTGATAAGAGAAAGAGAGAATTGGAGATTGAGAGAAAAGTGATAAGAGAAAGAGAGAATTGGAGAGTGAGAGAAAAGTGGTAAGAGAATGAGAGAATTGGAGATTGGGGGAAAAGTGATAAGAGAGAGAGAGAGAATTGGAGATTGGGGGAAAAGTGATAAGAGAAAGAGAGAATTGGAGATTGAGAGAAAAGTGATAAGAGAAAGAGAGAATTGGAGATTGAGAGAAAAGTGATAAGAGAGAGAGAGAATTGGAGATTGAGAGAAAAGTGATAAGAGAAAGAGAGAATTGGAGATTGAGAGAAAAGTGATAAGAGAAAGAGAGAATTGGAGATTGAGAGAAAAGTGATAAGAGAAAGAGAGAATTGGAGATTGAGAGAAAAGTGATAAGAGAAAGAGAGAATTGGAGATTGGGGGAAAAGTGATAAGAGAGAGAGAATTGGAGATTGGGGGGAAAATGATAAGAGAAAGAGAGAATTGGAGATTGAGAGAAAAGTGATAAGAGAAAGAGAGAATTGGAGATTGAGAGAAAAGTGATAAGAGAAAGAGAGAATTGGAGATTGAGAGAAAAGTGATAAGAGAAAGAGAGAATTGGAGAGTGAGAGAAAAGTGATAAGAGAATGAGAGAATTGGAGATTGGGGAAAAGTGATAAGAGAGAGAGAGAATTGGAGATTGGGGGAAAAGTGATAAGAGAAAGAGAGAATTGGAGATTGAGAGAAAAGTGATAAGAGAAAGAGAGAATTGGAGATTGAGAGAAAAGTGATAAGAGAAAGAGAGAATTGGAGATTGAGAGAAAAGTGATAAGAGAAAGAGAGAATTGGAGATTGAGAGAAAAGTGATAAGAGAAAGAGAGAATTGGAGATTGAGAGAAAAGTGATAATTGAAAGAGAGTATTGGAGATTGGGGGAAAAGTGATAAGAGAGAGAGAGAATTGGAGATTGAGAGAAAAGTGATAAGAGAAAGAGAGAATTGGAGATTGAGAGAAAAGTGATAAGAGAAAGAGAGAATTGGAGATTGAGAGAAAAGTGATAAGAGAAAGAGAGAATTGGAGATTAAGAGAAAAGTGATAAGAGAAAGAGAGAATTGGAGATTGGGGGAAAAGTGATAAGAGAGAGAGAGAATTGGAGATTGAGAGAAAAGTGATAAGAGAAAGAGAGAATTGGAGATTGGGGGAAAAGTGATAAGAGAGAGAGAGAATTGGAGATTGAGAGAAAAGTGATAAGAGAAAGAGAGAATTGGAGATTGAGAGAAAAGTGATAAGAGAAAGAGAGAATTGGAGATTGGGGGAAAAGTGATAAGAGAGAGAGAGAATTGGAGATTGGGGGGAAAATGATAAGAGAAAGAGAGAATTGGAGATTGAGAGAAAAGTGATAAGAGAAAGAGAGAATTGGAGATTGAGAGAAAAGTGATAAGAGAAAGAGAGAATTGGAGATTGAGAGAAAAGTGATAAGAGAAAGAGAGAATTGGAGAGTGAGAGAAAAGTGGTAAGAGAATGAGATAATTGGAGATTGGGGGAAAGTGATAAGAGAGAGAGAGAGAATTGGAGATTGGGGGAAAAGTGATAAGAGAAAGAGAGAATTGGAGATTGAGAGAAAAGTGATAAGAGAAAGAGAGAATTGGAGATTGGGGGAAAAGTGATAAGAGAAAGAGAGAATTGGAGTTTGGGGGAAAAGTGATAAGAGAGAGAGAGAATTGGAGATTGGGGGGAAAAGTGATAAGAGAAAGAGAGAATTGGAGATTGAGAGAAAAGTGATAAGAGAAAGAGAGAATTGGATATTGAGAGAAAAGTGATAAGAGATAGAGAGAATTGGAGATTGAGAGAAAAGTGATAAGAGAAAGAGAGAATTGGAGATTGGGGGAAAAGTGATAAGAGAGAGAGAGAATTGGAGATTGGGGGAAAAGTGATAAGAGAATGAGAGAATTGGAGATTGAGAGAAAAGTGATAAGAGAAAGAGAGAATTGGAGATTGAGAGAAAAGTGATAAGAGAAAGAGAGAATTGGAGATTGAGAGAAAAGTGATAAGAGAAAGAGAGAATTGGAGATTGAGAGAAAAGTGATAAGAGAAAGAGAGAATTGGAGATTGAGAGAAAAGTGATAAGAGAAAGAGAGAATTGGAGATTGAGAGAAAAGTGATAAGAGAAGGAGAGAATTGGAGATTGAGGGAAAAATGATAAGAGAAAGAGAGAATTGGAGATTGAGAGAAAAGTGATAAGAGAAAGAGAGGATTGGAGATTGGGGGAAAAGTGATAAGAGAAAGAGAGATTTGGAGATTGAGAGAAAAGTGATAAGAGAAAGAGAGAATTGGAGATTGGGGGAAAAGTGATAAGAGAGAGAGAGAATTGGAGATTGTGGGAATAGTGATAAGAGAGGGAGAGAATTGGAGATTGAGAGAAAAGTGATAAGAGAAAGAGAGAATTGGAGATTGAGAGAAAAGTGATAAGAGAAAGAGAGAATTGGAGATTGAGAGAAAAGTGATAAGAGAAAGAGAGAATTGGAGATTAAGAGAAAAGTGATAAGAGAAAGAGAGAATTGGAGATTGGGGGAAAAGTGATAAGAGAGAGAGAGAATTGGAGATTGAGAGAAAAGTGATAAGAGAAAGAGAGAATTGGAGATTGGGGGAAAAGTGATAAGAGAGAGAGAGAATTGGAGATTGGGGGGAAAATGATAAGAGAAAGAGAGAATTGGAGATTGAGAGAAAAGTGATAAGAGAAAGAGAGAATTGGAGATTGAGAGAAAAGTGATAAGAGAAAGAGAGAATTGGAGATTGAGAGAAAAGTGATAAGAGAGAGAGAGAATTGGAGATTGGGGGAAAGGTGATAAGAGAGAGAGAGAATTGGAGATTGAGAGAAAAGTGATAAGAGAGAGAGAGAATTGGAGATTGAGAGAAAAGTGATAAGAGAGAGAGAGAATTGGAGATTGAGAGAAAAGTGATAAGAGAAAGAGAGAATTGGAGATTGAGAGAAAAGTGATAAGAGAAAGAGAGAATTGGAGATTGAGAGAAAAGTGATAAGAGAAAGAGAGAATTGGAGATTGAGAGAAAAGTGATAAGAGAAAGAGAGAATTGGAGATTGGGGGAAAAGTGATAAGAGAGAGAGAGAATTGGAGATTAGGGGGAAAATGATAAGAGAAAGAGAGAATTGGAGATTGAGAGAAAAGTGATAAGAGAAAGAGAGAATTGGAGATTGAGAGAAAAGTGATAAGAGAAAGAGAGAATTGGAGAGTGAGAGAAAAGTGATAAGAGAATGAGAGAATTGGAGATTGGGGGAAAAGTGATAAGAGAGAGAGAGAATTGGAGATTGGGGGAAAAGTGATAAGAGAAAGAGAGAATTGGAGATTGAGAGAAAAGTGATAAGAGAAAGAGAGAATTGGAGATTGAGAGAAAAGTGATAAGAGAAAGAGAGAATTGGAGATTGAGAGAAAAGTGATAAGAGAAAGAGTGAATTGGAGATTGAGAGAAAAGTGATAAGAGAAAGAGAGAATTGGAAATTGGGGGAAAAGTGATAAGAGAGAGAGAGAATTGGAGATTGGGGGGAAAATGATAAGAGAAAGAGAGAATTGGAGATTGAGAGAAAAGTGATAAGAGAGAGAGAGAATTGGAGATTGAGAGAAAAGTGATAAGAGAAAGAGAGAATTGGAGATTGAGAGAAAAGTGATAAGAGAAAGAGAGAATTGGAGATTGAGAGAAAAGTGACAAGAGAAAGAGAGAATTGGAGATTGAGAGAAAAGTGATAAGAAACAGAGAGAATTGGAGATTGAGAGAAAAGTGATAAGAGAAAGAGAGAATTGGAGATTGAGAGAAAAGTGATAAGAGAAAGAGAGAATTGGAGATTGAGAGAAAAGTGATAAGAGAGAGAGAGAATTGGAGATTGGGGGAAAAGTGATAAGAGAGAGAGAGAATTGGAGATTGAGAGAAAAGTGATAAGAGAAAGAGAGAATTGGAGATTGAGAGAAAAGTGATAAGAGAAAGAGAGAATTGGAGATTGAGAGAAAAGTGATAAGAAACAGTGAGAATTGGAGATTGAGAGAAAAGTGATAAGAGAAAGAGAGAATTGGAGATTGAGAGAAAAGTGATGAGAGAAAGAGAGAATTGGAGATTGGGGGAAAAGTGATAAGAGAGAGAGAGAGAATTGGAGATTGAGAGAAAAGTGATAAGAGAAATAGAGAATTGGAGATTGGGGGAAAAGTGATAAGAGAGAGAGAGAATTGGAGATTGAGAGAAAAGTGATAAGAGAAAGAGAGAATTGGAGATTGAGAGAAAAGTGATAAGAGAAAGAGAGAATTGGAGATTGAGAGAAAAGTGATAAGAGAAAGAGAGAATTGGAGATTGAGAGAAAAGTGATAAGAGAAAGAGAGAATTGGAGATTGAGGGAAAAGTGATAAGAGAAAGAGAGAATTGGAGATTGAGAGAAAAGTGATAAGAGAAAGAGAGAATTGGAGAGTGAGAGAAAAGTGATAAGAGAAAGAGAGAATTGGAGATTGAGAGAAAAGTGATAAGAGAAAGAGAGAATTGGAGATTGAGAGAAAAGTGATAAGAGAAAGAGAGAATTGGAGATTGAGAGAAAAGTGATAAGAGAAAGAGAGAATTGGAGATTGAGGGAAAAGTGATAAGAGAAAGAGAGAATTGGAGATTGAGAGAAAAGTGATAAGAGAAAGAGAGAATTGGAGATTGAGAGAAAAGTGATAAGAGAAAGAGAGAATTGGAGATTGAGAGAAAAGTGATAAGAGAAAGAGAGAATTGGAGATTGAGAGAAAAGTGATAAGAGAAAGAGAGAATTGGAGTTTGGGGGAAAAGTGATAAGAGAGAGAGAGAATTGAAGATTGGAGGAAAAGTGATAAGAGAGAGAGAGAATTGGAGATTGAGAGTAAAGTGATAAGAGAGAGAGAGAATTGGAGATTGAGAGAAAAGTGATAAGAGAAACAGAGAATTGGAGATTGAGAGAAAAGTGATAAGAGAAAGAGAGAATTGGAGATTGAGAGAAAAGTGATAAGAGAAAGAGAGAATTGGAGATTGGGGGAAAAGTGATAAGAGAGAGAGAGAATTGGAGATTGGGGGAAAAGTGATAAGAGAAAGAGAGAATTGGAGATTGAGAGAAAAGTGATAAGAGAAAGAGAGAATTGGAGATTGAGAGAAAAGTGATAAGAGAAAGAGAGAATTGGAGATTGATAGAAAAGTGATAAGAGAAAGAGAGAATTGGAGATTGAGAGAAAAGTGATAAGAGAAAGAGAGAATTGGAGATTGAGAGAAAAGTGACAAGAGAAAGAGAGAATTGGAGATTGAGAGAAAAGTGATAAGAAACAGAGAGAATTGGAGATTGAGAGAAAAGTGATAAGAGAAAGTGAGAATTGGAGATTGAGAGAAAAGTGATAAGAGAAAGAGAGAATTGGAGATTGAGAGAAAAGTGATAAGAGAGAGAGAGAATTGGAGATTGGGGGAAAAGTGATAAGAGAGAGAGAGAATTGGAGATTGAGAGAAAAGTGATAAGAGAAAGAGAGAATTGGAGATTGAGAGAAAAGTGATAAGAGAAAGAGAGAATTGGAGATTGAGAGAAAAGTGATAAGAAACAGAGAGAATTGGAGATTGAGAGTAAAGTGATAAGAGAGAGAGAGAATTGGAGATTGAGAGAAAAGTGATAAGAGAAAGAGAGAATTGGAGATTGAGGGAAAAATGATAAGAGAAAGAGAGAATTGGAGATTGAGAGAAAAGTGATAAGAGAAAGAGAGGATTGGAGATTGGGGGAAAAGTGATAAGAGAAAGAGAGATTTGGAGATTGAGAGAAAAGTGATAAGAGAAAGAGAGAATTGGAGATTGGGGGAAAAGTGATAAGAGAGAGAGAGAATTGGAGATTGTGGGAATAGTGATAAGAGAGAGAGAGAATTGGAGATTGAGAGAAAAGTGATAAGAGAAAGAGAGAATTGGAGATTGAGAGAAAAGTGATAAGAGAAAGAGAGAATTGGAGATTGAGAGAAAAGTGATAAGAGAAAGAGAGAATTGGAGATTAAGAGAAAAGTGATAAGAGAAAGAGAGAATTGGAGATTGGGGGAAAAGTGATAAGAGAGAGAGAGAATTGGAGATTGAGAGAAAAGTGATAAGAGAAAGAGAGAATTGGAGATTGGGGGAAAAGTGATAAGAGAGAGAGAGAATTGGAGATTGGGGGGAAAATGATAAGAGAAAGAGAGAATTGGAGATTGAGAGAAAAGTGATAAGAGAAAGAGAGAATTGGAGATTGAGAGAAAAGTGATAAGAGAAAGAGAGAATTGGAGATTGAGAGAAAAGTGATAAGAGAGAGAGAGAATTGGAGATTGGGGGAAAGGTGATAAGAGAGAGAGAGAATTGGAGATTGAGAGAAAAGTGATAAGAGAGAGAGAGAATTGGAGATTGAGAGAAAAGTGATAAGAGAGAGAGAGAATTGGAGATTGAGAGAAAAGTGATAAGAGAAAGAGAGAATTGGAGATTGAGAGAAAAGTGATAAGAGAAAGAGAGAATTGGAGATTGAGAGAAAAGTGATAAGAGAAAGAGAGAATTGGAGATTGAGAGAAAAGTGATAAGAGAAAGAGAGAATTGGAGATTGGGGGAAAAGTGATAAGAGAGAGAGAGAATTGGAGATTAGGGGGAAAATGATAAGAGAAAGAGAGAATTGGAGATTGAGAGAAAAGTGATAAGAGAAAGAGAGAATTGGAGATTGAGAGAAAAGTGATAAGAGAAAGAGAGAATTGGAGAGTGAGAGAAAAGTGATAAGAGAATGAGAGAATTGGAGATTGGGGGAAAAGTGATAAGAGAGAGAGAGAATTGGAGATTGGGGGAAAAGTGATAAGAGAAAGAGAGAATTGGAGATTGAGAGAAAAGTGATAAGAGAAAGAGAGAATTGGAGATTGAGAGAAAAGTGATAAGAGAAAGAGAGAATTGGAGATTGAGAGAAAAGTGATAAGAGAAAGAGTGAATTGGAGATTGAGAGAAAAGTGATAAGAGAAAGAGAGAATTGGAAATTGGGGGAAAAGTGATAAGAGAGAGAGAGAATTGGAGATTGGGGGGAAAATGATAAGAGAAAGAGAGAATTGGAGATTGAGAGAAAAGTGATAAGAGAGAGAGAGAATTGGAGATTGAGAGAAAAGTGATAAGAGAAAGAGAGAATTGGAGATTGAGAGAAAAGTGATAAGAGAAAGAGAGAATTGGAGATTGAGAGAAAAGTGACAAGAGAAAGAGAGAATTGGAGATTGAGAGAAAAGTGATAAGAAACAGAGAGAATTGGAGATTGAGAGAAAAGTGATAAGAGAAAGAGAGAATTGGAGATTGAGAGAAAAGTGATAAGAGAAAGAGAGAATTGGAGATTGAGAGAAAAGTGATAAGAGAGAGAGAGAATTGGAGATTGGGGGAAAAGTGATAAGAGAGAGAGAGAATTGGAGATTGAGAGAAAAGTGATAAGAGAAAGAGAGAATTGGAGATTGAGAGAAAAGTGATAAGAGAAAGAGAGAATTGGAGATTGAGAGAAAAGTGATAAGAAACAGTGAGAATTGGAGATTGAGAGAAAAGTGATAAGAGAAAGAGAGAATTGGAGATTGAGAGAAAAGTGATGAGAGAAAGAGAGAATTGGAGATTGGGGGAAAAGTGATAAGAGAGAGAGAGAGAATTGGAGATTGAGAGAAAAGTGATAAGAGAAATAGAGAATTGGAGATTGGGGGAAAAGTGATAAGAGAGAGAGAGAATTGGAGATTGAGAGAAAAGTGATAAGAGAAAGAGAGAATTGGAGATTGAGAGAAAAGTGATAAGAGAAAGAGAGAATTGGAGATTGAGAGAAAAGTGATAAGAGAAAGAGAGAATTGGAGATTGAGAGAAAAGTGATAAGAGAAAGAGAGAATTGGAGATTGAGGGAAAAGTGATAAGAGAAAGAGAGAATTGGAGATTGAGAGAAAAGTGATAAGAGAAAGAGAGAATTGGAGAGTGAGAGAAAAGTGATAAGAGAAAGAGAGAATTGGAGATTGAGAGAAAAGTGATAAGAGAAAGAGAGAATTGGAGATTGAGAGAAAAGTGATAAGAGAAAGAGAGAATTGGAGATTGAGAGAAAAGTGATAAGAGAAAGAGAGAATTGGAGATTGAGGGAAAAGTGATAAGAGAAAGAGAGAATTGGAGATTGAGAGAAAAGTGATAAGAGAAAGAGAGAATTGGAGATTGAGAGAAAAGTGATAAGAGAAAGAGAGAATTGGAGATTGAGAGAAAAGTGATAAGAGAAAGAGAGAATTGGAGATTGAGAGAAAAGTGATAAGAGAAAGAGAGAATTGGAGTTTGGGGGAAAAGTGATAAGAGAGAGAGAGAATTGAAGATTGGAGGAAAAGTGATAAGAGAGAGAGAGAATTGGAGATTGAGAGTAAAGTGATAAGAGAGAGAGAGAATTGGAGATTGAGAGAAAAGTGATAAGAGAAACAGAGAATTGGAGATTGAGAGAAAAGTGATAAGAGAAAGAGAGAATTGGAGATTGAGAGAAAAGTGATAAGAGAAAGAGAGAATTGGAGATTGGGGGAAAAGTGATAAGAGAGAGAGAGAATTGGAGATTGGGGGAAAAGTGATAAGAGAAAGAGAGAATTGGAGATTGAGAGAAAAGTGATAAGAGAAAGAGAGAATTGGAGATTGAGAGAAAAGTGATAAGAGAAAGAGAGAATTGGAGATTGATAGAAAAGTGATAAGAGAAAGAGAGAATTGGAGATTGAGAGAAAAGTGATAAGAGAAAGAGAGAATTGGAGATTGAGAGAAAAGTGACAAGAGAAAGAGAGAATTGGAGATTGAGAGAAAAGTGATAAGAAACAGAGAGAATTGGAGATTGAGAGAAAAGTGATAAGAGAAAGTGAGAATTGGAGATTGAGAGAAAAGTGATAAGAGAAAGAGAGAATTGGAGATTGAGAGAAAAGTGATAAGAGAGAGAGAGAATTGGAGATTGGGGGAAAAGTGATAAGAGAGAGAGAGAATTGGAGATTGAGAGAAAAGTGATAAGAGAAAGAGAGAATTGGAGATTGAGAGAAAAGTGATAAGAAACAGAGAGAATTGGAGATTGAGAGTAAAGTGATAAGAGAGAGAGAGAATTGGAGATTGAGAGAAAAGTGATAAGAGAAAGAGAGAATTGGAGATTGAGAGAAAAGTGATAAGAGAAAGAGAGAATTGGAGATTGAGAGAAAAGTGATAAGAGAAAGAGAGAATTGGAGAGTGAGAGAAAAGTGATAAGAGAATGAGAGAATTGGAGATTGGGGGAAAAGTGATAAGAGAGAGAGAGAATTGGAGATTGGGGGAAAAGTGATAAGAGAAAAAGAGAATTGGAGATTGAGAGAAAAGTGATAAGAGAAAGAGAGAATTGGAGATTGAGAGAAAAGTGATAAGAGAAAGAGAGAATTGGAGATTGAGAGAAAAGTGATAAGAGAAAGAGAGAATTGGAGATTGAGAGAAAAGTGATAAGAGAAAGAGAGAATTGGAGATTGGGGGAAAAGTGATAAGAGAGAGAGAGAATTGGAGATTGGGGGGAAAATGATAAGAGAAAGAGAGAATTGGAGATTGAGAGAAAAGTGATAAGAGAAAGAGAGAATTGGAGATTGAGAGAAAAGTGATAAGAGAGAGAGAGAATTGGAGATTGGGGGAAAAGTGATAAGAGAGAGAGAGAATTGGAGTTTGGGGGAAAAGTGATAAGAGAAAGAGAGAATTGGAGATTGAGAGAAAAGTGATAAGAGAAAGAGAGAATTGGATATTGGGGGAAAAGTGATAAGAGAAAGAGAGAATTGGAGATTGAGGGAAAAATGATAAGAGAAAGAGAGAATTGGAGATTGAGAGAAAAGTGATAAGAGAAAGGGAGAATTGGAGATTGGGGGAAAAGTGATAAGAGAAAGAGAGATTTGGAGATTGAGAGAAAAGTGATAAGAGAAAGAGAGAATTGGAGATTGGGGGAAAAGTGATAAGAGAGAGAGAGAATTGGAGATTGGGGGAAAAGTGATAAGAGAGAGAGAGAATTGGAGATTGAGAGAAAAGTGATAAGAGAAAGAGAGAATTGGAGATTGGGGGAAAAGTGATAAGAGAGAGAGAGAATTGGAGATTGAGAGAAAAGTGATAACAGAGAGAGAGAATTGGAGATTGGAGGAAAAGTGATAAGAGAGAGAGAGAATTGGAGATTGAGAGAAAAGTGATAAGAGAAAGAGAGAATTGGAGATTGAGAGAAAAGTGATAAGAGAAAGAGAGAATTGGAGATTGAGAGAAAAGTGATAAGAGAAAGAGAGAATTGGAGATTGAGAGAAAAGTGATAAGAGAAAGAGAGTATTGGAGATTGGGGGAAAAGTGATAAGAGAGAGAGAGAATTGGAGATTGGGGGGAAAATGATAAGAGAAAGAGAGAATTGGAGATTGAGAGAAAAGTGATAAGAGAAAGAGAGAATTGGAGATTGAGAGAAAAGTGATAAGAGAAAGAGAGAATTGGAGAGTGAGAGAAAAGTGATAAGAGAATGAGAGAATTGGAGATTGGGGGAAAAGTGATAAGAGAGAGAGAGAATTGGAGATTGGGGGAAAAGTGATAAGAGAAAGAGAGAATTGGAGATTGAGAGAAAAGTGATAAGAGAAAGAGAGAATGGGAGATTGAGAGAAAAGTGATAAGAGAAAGAGAGAATTGGAGATTGAGAGAAAAGTGATAAGAGAAAGAGAGAATTGGAGATTGAGAGAAAAGTGATAAGAGAAAGAGAGAATTGGAGATTGGGGGAAAAGTGATAAGAGAGAGAGAGAATTGGAGATTGGGGGGAAAATGATAAGAGAAAGAGAGAATTGGAGATTGAGAGAAAAGTGATAAGAGAAAGAGAGAATTGGAGATTGAGAGAAAAGTGATAAGAGAAAGAGAGAATTGGAGATTGAGAGAAAAGTGATAAGAGAGAGAGAGAATTGGAGATTGGGGGAAAAGTGATAAGAGAGAGAGAGAATTGGAGATTGAGAGAAAAGTGATAAGAGAAAGAGAGAATTGGAGATTGAGAGAAAAGTGATAAGAGAAAGAGAGAATTGGAGATTGAGAGAAAAGTGATAAGAGAAAGAGAGAATTGGAGATTGAGAGAAAAGTGATAAGAGAAAGAGAGAATTGGAGATTGGGGGAAAAGTGATAAGAGAGAGAGAGAATTGGAGATTGGGGGGAAAATGCTAAGAGAAAGAGAGAATTGGAGATTGAGAGAAAAGTGATAAGAGAAAGAGAGAATTGGAGATTGAGAGAAAAGTGATAAGAGAAAGAGAGAATTGGAGATTGAGAGAAAAGTGATAAGAGAAAGAGAGAATTGGAGAGTGAGAGAAAAGTGATAAGAGAATGAGAGAATTGGAGATTGGGGGAAAAGTGATAAGAGAGAGAGAGAATTGGAGATTGGGGAAAAGTGATAAGAGAAAGAGAGAATTGGAGATTGAGAGAAAAGTGATAAGAGAAAGAGAGAATTGGAGATTGAGAGAAAAGTGATAAGAGAAAGAGAGAATTGGAGATTGAGAGAAAAGTGATAAGAGAAAGAGAGAATTGGAGATTGGGGGAAAAGTGATAAGAGAGAGAGAGAATTGGAGATTGGGGGGAAAATAATAAGAGAATGAGAGAATTGGAGATTGGGGGAAAAGTGATAAGAGAGAGAGAGAATTGGAGATTGGGGGAAAAGTGATAAGAGAAAGAGAGAATTGGAGATTGAGAGAAAAGTGATAAGAGAAAGAGAGAATTGGAGATTGAGAGAAAAGTGATAAGAGAAAGAGAGAATTGGAGATTGAGAGAATAGTGATAAGAGAAAGAGAGAATTGGAGATTGAGAGAAAAGTGATAAGAGAAAGAGAGAATTGGAGATTGAGAGAAAAGTGATAAGAGAAAGAGAGAATTGGAGATTGAGAGAATAGTGATAAGAGAAAGAGAGAATTGGAGATTGAGAGAAAAGTGATAAGAGAAAGAGAGAATTGGAGATTGAGAGAAAAGTGATAAGAAACAGAGAGAATTGGAGATTGAGAGAAAAGTGATAAGAGAAAGAGAGAATTGGAGATTGAGAGAAAAGTGATAAGAGAAAGAGAGAATTGGAGATTGAGAGAAAAGTGATAAGAGAGAGAGAGAATTGGAGATTGGGGGAAAAGTGATAAGAGAGAGAGAGAATTGGAGATTGAGAGAAAAGTGATAAGAGAAAGAGAGAATTGGAGATTGAGAGAAAAGTGATAAGAGAAAGAGAGAATTGGAGATTGAGAGAAAAGTGATAAGAAACAGTGAGAATTGGAGATTGAGAGAAAAGTGATAAGAGAAAGAGAGAATTGGAGATTGAGAGAAAAGTGATGAGAGAAAGAGAGAATTGGAGATTGGGGGAAAAGTGATAAGAGAGAGAGAGAGAATTGGAGATTGAGAGAAAAGTGATAAGAGAAAGAGAGAATTGGAGATTGGGGGAAAAGTGATAAGAGAGAGAGAGAATTGGAGATTGAGAGAAAAGTGATAAGAGAAAGAGAGAATTGGAGATTGGGGGAAAAGTGATAAGAGAGAGAGAGAATTGGAGATTGGGGGAAAAGTGATAAGAGAGAGAGAGAATTGGAGATTGAGAGAAAAGTGATAAGAGAGAGAGAGAATTGGATATTGAGAGAAAAGTGATAAGAGAAAGAGAGAATTGGAGATTGAGAGAAAAGTGATAAGAGAAAGAGAGAATTGGAGATTGAGAGAAAAGTGATAAGAGAAAGAGAGAATTGGAGATTGAGAGAAAAGTGATAAGAGAAAGAGAGAATTGGAGATTGAGGGAAAAGTGATAAGAGAAAGAGAGAATTGGAGATTGGGGGAAAAGTGATAAGAGAAAGAAAGATTTGGAGATTAAGAGAAAAGTGATAAGAGAAAGAGAGAATTGGAGTTTGGGGGAAAAGTGATAAGAGAGAGAGAGAATTGGAGATTGGGGGAAAAGTGATAAGAGAGAGAGAGAATTGGAGATTGAGAGTAAAGTGATAAGAGAGAGAGAGAATTGGAGATTGAGAGAAAAGTGATAAGAGAAAGAGAGAATTGGAGATTGAGAGAAAAGTGATAAGAGAAAGAGAGAATTGGAGATTGAGAGAAAAGTGATAAGAGAAAGAGAGAATTGGAGATTGGGGGAAAAGTGATAAGAGAGAGAGAGAATTGGAGTTTGGGGGAAAAGTGATAAGAGAAAGAGAGAATTGGAGATTGAGAGAAAAGTGATAAGAGAAAGAGAGAATTGGATATTGGGGGAAAAGTGATAAGAGAGAGAGAGAATTGGAGATTGGGGGGAAAATGATAAGAGAAAGAGAGAATTGGAGATTGAGAGAAAAGTGATAAGAGAAAGAGAGAATTGGGGATTGAGAGAAAAGTGATAAGAGAAAGAGAGAATTGGAGATTGAGTGAAAAGTGATAAGAGAAAGAGAGAATTGGAGATTGAGAGAAAAGTGATAAGAGAATGAGAGAATTGGAGATTGGGGGAAAAGTGATAAGAGAGAGAGAGAATTGGAGATTGGGGGAAAAGTGATAAGAGAAAGAGAGAATTGGAGATTGAGAGAAAAGTGATAAGAGAAAGAGAGAATTGGAGATTGAGAGAAAAGTGATAAGAGAAAGAGAGAATTGGAGATTGAGAGAAAAGTGATAAGAGAAAGAGAGAATTGGAGATTGAGAGAAAAGTGATAAGAGAAAGAGAGAATTGGAGATTGAGAGAAAAGTGACAAGAGAAAGAGAGAATTGGAGATTGAGAGAAAAGTGATAAGAAACTGAGAGAATTGGAGATTGAGAGAAAAGTGATAAGAGAAAGTGAGAATTGGAGATTGAGAGAAAAGTGATAAGAGAAAGAGAGAATTGGAGATTGAGAGAAAAGTGATAAGAGAGAGAGAGAATTGGAGATTGGGGGAAAAGTGATAAGAGAGAGAGAGAATTGGAGATTGAGAGAAAAGTGATAAGAGAAAGAGAGAATTGGAGATTGAGAGAAAAGTGATAAGAGAAAGAGAGAATTGGAGATTGAGAGAAAAGTGATAAGAAACAGTGAGAATTGGAGATTGAGAGAAAAGTGATAAGAGAAAGAGAGAATTGGAGATTGAGAGAAAAGTGATGAGAGAAAGAGAGAATTGGAGATTGGGGGAAAAGTGATAAGAGAGAGAGAGAGAATTGGAGATTGAGAGAAAAGTGATAAGAGAAAGAGAGAATTGGAGATTGGGGGAAAAGTGATAAGAGAGAGAGAGAATTGGAGATTGAGAGAAAAGTGATAAGAGAAAGAGAGAATTGGAGATTGGGGGAAAAGTGATAAGAGAGAGAGAGAATTGGAGATTGGGGGAAAAGTGATAAGAGAGAGAGAGAATTGGAGATTGAGAGAAAAGTGATAAGAGAGAGAGAGAATTGGATATTGAGAGAAAAGTGATAAGAGAAAGAGAGAATTGGAGATTGAGAGAAAAGTGATAAGAGAAAGAGAGAATTGGAGATTGAGAGAAAAGTGATAAGAGAAAGAGAGAATTGGAGATTGAGAGAAAAGTGATAAGAGAAAGAGAGAATTGGAGATTGAGGGAAAAGTGATAAGAGAAAGAGAGAATTGGAGATTGGGGGAAAAGTGATAAGAGAAAGAAAGATTTGGAGATTAAGAGAAAAGTGATAAGAGAAAGAGAGAATTGGAGTTTGGGGGAAAAGTGATAAGAGAGAGAGAGAATTGGAGATTGGGGGAAAAGTGATAAGAGAGAGAGAGAATTGGAGATTGAGAGTAAAGTGATAAGAGAGAGAGAGAATTGGAGATTGAGAGAAAAGTGATAAGAGAAAGAGAGAATTGGAGATTGAGAGAAAAGTGATAAGAGAAAGAGAGAATTGGAGATTGAGAGAAAAGTGATAAGAGAAAGAGAGAATTGGAGATTGGGGGAAAAGTGATAAGAGAGAGAGAGAATTGGAGTTTGGGGGAAAAGTGATAAGAGAAAGAGAGAAATGGAGATTGAGAGAAAAGTGATAAGAGAAAGAGAGAATTGGATATTGGGGGAAAAGTGATAAGAGAGAGAGAGAATTGGAGATTGGGGGGAAAATGATAAGAGAAAGAGAGAATTGGAGATTGAGAGAAAAGTGATAAGAGAAAGAGAGAATTGGAGATTGAGAGAAAAGTGATAAGAGAAAGAGAGAATTGGAGATTGAGTGAAAAGTGATAAGAGAAAGAGAGAATTGGAGATTGAGAGAAAAGTGATAAGAGAATGAGAGAATTGGAGATTGGGGGAAAAGTGATAAGAGAGAGAGAGAATTGGAGATTGGGGGAAAAGTGATAAGAGAAAGAGAGAATTGGAGATTGAGAGAAAAGTGATAAGAGAAAGAGAGAATTGGAGATTGAGAGAAAAGTGATAAGAGAAAGAGAGAATTGGAGATTGAGAGAAAAGTGATAAGAGAAAGAGAGAATTGGAGATTGAGAGAAAAGTGATAAGAGAAAGAGAGAATTGGAGATTGAGAGAAAAGTGATAAGAAACTGAGAGAATTGGAGATTGAGAGAAAAGTGATAAGAGAAAGTGAGAATTGGAGATTGAGAGAAAAGTGATAAGAGAAAGAGAGAATTGGAGATTGAGAGAAAAGTGATAAGAGAGAGAGAGAATTGGAGATTGGGGGAAAAGTGATAAGAGAGAGAGAGAATTGGAGATTGAGAGAAAAGTGATAAGAGAAAGAGAGAATTGGAGATTGAGAGAAAAGTGATAAGAGAAAGAGAGAATTGGAGATTGAGAGAAAAGTGATAAGAAACAGAGAGAATTGGAGATTGAGAGTAAAGTGATAAGAGAGAGAGAGAATTGGAGATTGAGAGAAAAGTGATAAGAGAAAGAGAGAATTGGAGATTGAGAGAAAAGTGATAAGAGAAAGAGAGAATTGGAGATTGAGAGAAAAGTGATAAGAGAAAGAGAGAATTGGAGATTGGGGGAAAAGTGATAAGAGAGAGAGAGAATTGGAGTTTGGGGGAAAAGTGATAAGAGAAAGAGAGAATTGGAGATTGAGAGAAAAGTGATAAGAGAAAGAGAGAATTGGATATTGGGGGAAAAGTGATAAGTGAGAGAGAGAATTGGAGATTGGGGGGAAAATGATAAGAGAAAGAGAGAATTGGAGATTGAGAGAAAAGTGATAAGAGAAAGAGAGAATTGGAGATTGAGAGAAAAGTGATAAGAGAAAGAGAGAATTGGAGATTGAGAGAAAAGTGATAAGAGAAAGAGAGAATTCGAGATTGAGAGAAAAGTGATAAGAGAATGAGAGAATTGGAGATTGGGTGAAAAGTGATAAGAGAGAGAGAGAATTGGAGATTGGGGGAAAAGTGATAAGAGAAAGAGAGAATTGGAGATTGAGAGAAAAGTGATAAGAGAAAGAGAGAATTGGAGATTGAGAGAAAAGTGATAAGAGAAAGAGAGAATTGGAGATTGAGAGAAAAGTGATAAGAGAAAGAGAGAATTGGAGATTGAGAGAAAAGTGATAAGAGAAAGAGAGAATTGGAGATTGAGAGAAAAGTGACAAGAGAAAGAGAGAATTGGAGATTGAGAGAAAAGTGATAAGAAACAGAGAGAATTGGAGATTGAGAGAAAAGTGATAAGAGAAAGAGAGAATTGGAGATTGAGAGAAAAGTGATAAGAGAAAGAGAGAATTGGAGATTGAGAGAAAAGTGATAAGAGAGAGAGAGAATTGGAGATTGGGGGAAAAGTGATAAGAGAGAGAGAGAATTGGAGATTGAGAGAAAAGTGATAAGAGAAAGAGAGGATTGGAGATTGAGAGAAAAGTGATAAGAGAAAGAGAGAATTGGAGATTGGGGGAAAAGTGATAAGAGAAAGAAAGATTTGGAGATTAAGAGAAAAGTGATAAGAGAAAGAGAGAATTGGAGTTTGGGGGAAAAGTGATAAGAAACAGAGAGAATTGGAGATTGAGAGAAAAGTGATAAGAGAAAGAGAGAATTGGAGATTGAGAGAAAAGTGATAAGAGAAAGAGAGAATTGGAGATTGAGAGAAAAGTGATAAGAGAAAGAGAGAATTGGAGATTGAGGGAAAAGTGATAAGAGAAAGAGAGAATTGGAGATTGGGGGAAAAGTGATAAGAGAAAGAAAGATTTGGAGATTAAGAGAAAAGTGATAAGAGAAAGAGAGAATTGGAGTTTGGGGGAAAAGTGATAAGAGAGAGAGAGAATTGGAGATTGGGGGAAAAGTGATAAGAGAGAGAGAGAATTGGAGATTGAGAGTAAAGTGATAAGAGAGAGAGAGAATTGGAGATTGAGAGAAAAGTGATAAGAGAAAGAGAGAATTGGAGATTGAGAGAAAAGTGATAAGAGAAAGAGAGAATTGGAGATTGAGAGAAAAGTGATAAGAGAAAGAGAGAATTGGAGATTGGGGGAAAAGTGATAAGAGAGAGAGAGAATTGGAGTTTGGGGGAAAAGTGATAAGAGAAAGAGAGAATTGCAGATTGAGAGAAAAGTGATAAGAGAAAGAGAGAATTGGAGATTGAGAGAAAAGTGATAAGAGAAAGAGAGAATTGGATATTGGGGGAAAAGTGATAAGAGAGAGAGAGAATTGGAGATTGGGGGGAAAATGATAAGAGAAAGAGAGAATTGGAGATTGAGAGAAAAGTGATAAGAGAAAGAGAGAATTGGAGATTGAGAGAAAAGTGATAAGAGAAAGAGAGAATTGGAGATTGAGTGAAAAGTGATAAGAGAAAGAGAGAATTGGAGATTGAGAGAAAAGTGATAAGAGAATGAGAGAATTGGAGATTGGGGGAAAAGTGATAAGAGAGAGAGAGAATTGGAGATTGGGGGAAAAGTGATAAGAGAAAGAGAGAATTGGAGATTGAGAGAAAAGTGATAAGAGAAAGAGAGAATTGGAGATTGAGAGAAAAGTGATAAGAGAAAGAGAGAATTGGAGATTGAGAGAAAAGTGATAAGAGAAAGAGAGAATTGGAGATTGAGAGAAAAGTGATAAGAGAAAGAGAGAATTGGAGATTGAGAGAAAAGTGACAAGAGAAAGAGAGAATTGGAGATTGAGAGAAAAGTGATAAGAAACTGAGAGAATTGGAGATTGAGAGAAAAGTGATAAGAGAAAGTGAGAATTGGAGATTGAGAGAAAAGTGATAAGAGAAAGAGAGAATTGGAGATTGAGAGAAAAGTGATAAGAGAGAGAGAGAATTGGAGATTGGGGGAAAAGTGATAAGAGAGAGAGAGAATTGGAGATTGAGAGAAAAGTGATAAGAGAAAGAGAGAATTGGAGATTGAGAGAAAAGTGATAAGAGAAAGAGAGAATTGGAGATTGAGAGAAAAGTGATAAGAAACAGAGAGAATTGGAGATTGAGAGTAAAGTGATAAGAGAGAGAGAGAATTGGAGATTGAGAGAAAAGTGATAAGAGAAAGAGAGAATTGGAGATTGAGAGAAAAGTGATAAGAGAAAGAGAGAATTGGAGATTGAGAGAAAAGTTATAAGAGAAAGAGAGAATTGGAGATTGGGGGAAAAGTGATAAGAGAGAGAGAGAATTGGAGTTTGGGGGAAAAGTGATAAGAGAAAGAGAGAATTGGAGATTGAGAGAAAAGTGATAAGAGAAAGAGAGAATTGGATATTGGGGGAAAAGTGATAAGTGAGAGAGAGAATTGGAGATTGGGGGGAAAATGATAAGAGAAAGAGAGAATTGGAGATTGAGAGAAAAGTGATAAGAGAAAGAGAGAATTGGAGATTGAGAGAAAAGTGATAAGAGAAAGAGAGAATTGGAGATTGAGAGAAAAGTGATAAGAGAAAGAGAGAATTCGAGATTGAGAGAAAAGTGATAAGAGAATGAGAGAATTGGAGATTGGGTGAAAAGTGATAAGAGAGAGAGAGAATTGGAGATTGGGGGAAAAGTGATAAGAGAAAGAGAGAATTGGAGATTGAGAGAAAAGTGATAAGAGAAAGAGAGAATTGGAGATTGAGAGAAAAGTGATAAGAGAAAGAGAGAATTGGAGATTGAGAGAAAAGTGATAAGAGAAAGAGAGAATTGGAGATTGAGAGAAAAGTGATAAGAGAAAGAGAGAATTGGAGATTGAGAGAAAAGTGACAAGAGAAAGAGAGAATTGGAGATTGAGAGAAAAGTGATAAGAAACAGAGAGAATTGGAGATTGAGAGAAAAGTGATAAGAGAAAGAGAGAATTGGAGATTGAGAGAAAAGTGATAAGAGAAAGAGAGAATTGGAGATTGAGAGAAAAGTGATAAGAGAGAGAGAGAATTGGAGATTGGGGGAAAAGTGATAAGAGAGAGAGAGAATTGGAGATTGAGAGAAAAGTGATAAGAGAAAGAGAGAATTGGAGATTGAGAGAAAAGTGATAAGAAACAGAGAGAATTGGAGATTGAGAGAAAAGTGATAAGAGAAAGAGAGAATTGGAGATTGAGAGAAAAGTGATAAGAGAAAGAGAGAATTGGAGATTGAGAGAAAAGTGATAAGAGAAAGAGAGAATTGGAGATTGAGGGAAAAGTGATAAGAGAAAGAGAGAATTGGAGATTGGGGGAAAAGTGATAAGAGAAAGAAAGATTTGGAGATTAAGAGAAAAGTGATAAGAGAAAGAGAGAATTGGAGTTTGGGGGAAAAGTGATAAGAGAGAGAGAGAATTGGAGATTGGGGGAAAAGTGATAAGAGAGAGAATTGGAGATTGAGAGTAAAGTGATAAGAGAGAGAGAGAATTGGAGATTGAGAGAAAAGTGATAAGAGAAAGAGAGAATTGGAGATTGAGAGAAAAGTGATAAGAGAAAGAGAGAATTGGAGATTGAGAGAAAAGTGATAAGAGAAAGAGAGAATTGGAGATTGGGGGAAAAGTGATAAGAGAGAGAGAGAATTGGAGTTTGGGGGAAAAGTGATAAGAGAAAGAGAGAATTGGAGATTGAGAGAAAAGTGATAAGAGAAAGAGAGAATTGGATATTGGGGGAAAAGTGATAAGAGAGAGAGAGAATTGGAGATTGGGGGGAAAATGATAAGAGAAAGAGAGAATTGGAGATTGAGAGAAAAGTGATAAGAGAATGAGAGAATTGGAGATTGAGAGAAAAGTGATAAGAGAAAGAGAGAATTGGAGATTGAGTGAAAAGTGATGAGAGAAAGAGAGAATTGGAGATTGAGAGAAAAGTGATAAGAGAATGAGAGAATTGGAGATTGGGGGAAAAGTGATAAGAGAGAGAGAGAATTGGAGATTGGGGGAAAAGTGATAAGAGAAAGAGAGAATTGGAGATTGAGAGAAAAGTGATAAGAGAAAGAGAGAATTGGAGATTGAGAGAAAAGTGATAAGAGAAAGAGAGAATTGGAGATTGAGAGAAAAGTGATGAGAGAAAGAGAGAATTGGAGATTGAGAGAAAAGTGATAAGAGAAAGAGAGAATTGGAGATTGAGAGAAAAGTGACAAGAGAAAGAGAGAATTGGAGATTGAGAGAAAAGTGATAAGAAACTGAGAGAATTGGAGATTGAGAGAAAAGTGATAAGAGAAAGTGAGAATTGGAGATTGAGAGAAAAGTGATAAGAGAAAGAGAGAATTGGAGATTGAGAGAAAAGTGATAAGAGAGAGAGAGAATTGGAGATTGGGGGAAAAGTGATAAGAGAGAGAGAGAATTGGAGATTGAGAGAAAAGTGATAAGAGAAAGAGAGAATTGGAGATTGAGAGAAAAGTGATAAGAGAAAGAGAGAATTGGAGATTGAGAGAAAAGTGATAAGAAACAGAGAGAATTGGAGATTGAGAGAAAAGTGATAAGAGAATGAGAGAATTGGAGATTGGGGGAAAAGTGATAAGAGAGAGAGAGAATTGGAGATTGGGGGAAAAGTGATAAGAGAAAGAGAGAATTGGAGATTGAGAGAAAAGTGATAAGAGAAAGAGAGAATTGGAGATTGAGAGAAAAGTGATAAGAGAAAGAGAGAATTGGAGATTGAGAGAAAAGTGATAAGTGAAAGAGAGAATTGGAGATTGAGAGAAAAGTGATAAGAGAAAGAGAGAATTGGAGATTGAGAGAAAAGTGACAAGAGAAAGAGAGAATTGGAGATTGAGAGAAAAGTGATAAGAAACTGAGAGAATTGGAGATTGAGAGAAAAGTGATAAGAGAGAGAGAGAATTGGAGATTGGGGGAAAAGTGATAAGAGAAAGAGAGAATTGGAGATTGAGAGAAAAGTGATAAGAGAAAGAGAGAATTGGAGATTGAGAGAAAAGTGATAAGAGAAAGAGAGAATTGGAGATTGAGAGAAAAGTGATAAGAGAAAGAGAGAATTGGAGATTGAGAGAAAAGTGATAAGAGAAAGAGAGAATTGGAGATTGAGAGAAAAGTGATAAGAGAAAGAGAGAATTGTAGATTGAGAGAAAAGTGATAAGAGAAAGAGAGAATTGGAGATTGAGAGAAAAGTGACAAGAGAAAGATAGAATTGGAGATTGAGAGAAAAGTGATAAGAAACTGAGAGAATTGGAGATTGAGAGAAAAGTGATAAGAGAAAGTGAGAATTGGAGATTGAGAGAAAAGTGATAAGAGAAAGAGAGAATTGGAGATTGAGAGAAAAGTGATAAGAGAGAGAGAGAATTGGAGATTGGGGGAAAAGTGATAAGAGAGAGAGAGAATTGGAGATTGAGAGAAAAGTGATAAGAGAAAGAGAGAATTGGAGATTGAGAGAAAAGTGATAAGAGAAAGAGAGAATTGGAGATTGAGAGAAAAGTGATAAGAAACAGAGAGAATTGGAGATTGAGAGAAAAGTGATAAGAGAATGAGAGAATTGGAGATTGGGGGAAAAGTGATAAGAGAGAGAGAGAATTGGAGATTGGGGGAAAAGTGATAAGAGAAAGAGAGAATTGGAGATTGAGAGAAAAGTGATAAGAGAAAGAGAGAATTGGAGATTGAGAGAAAAGTGATAAGAGAAAGAGAGAATTGGAGATTGAGAGAAAAGTGATAAGAGAAAGAGAGAATTGGAGATTGAGAGAAAAGTGATAAGAGAAAGAGAGAATTGGAGATTGAGAGAAAAGTGACAAGAGAAAGAGAGAATTGGAGATTGAGAGAAAAGTGATAAGAAACTGAGAGAATTGGAGATTGAGAGAAAAGTGATAAGAGAAAGTGAGAATTGGAGATTGAGAGAAAAGTGATAAGAGAAAGAGAGAATTGGAGATTGAGAGAAAAGTGATAAGAGAGAGAGAGAATTGGAGATTGGGGGAAAAGTGATAAGAGAGAGAGAGAATTGGAGATTGAGAGAAAAGTGATAAGAGAAAGAGAGAATTGGAGATTGAGAGAAAAGTGATAAGAGAAAGAGAGAATTGGAGATTGAGAGAAAAGTGATAAGAAACAGAGAGAATTGGAGATTGAGAGTAAAGTGATAAGAGAGAGAGAGAATTGGAGATTGAGAGAAAAGTGATAAGAGAAAGAGAGAATTGGAGATTGAGAGAAAAGTGATAAGAGAAAGAGAGAATTGGAGATTGAGAGAAAAGTGATAAGAGAAAGAGAGAATTGGAGATTGGGGGAAAAGTGATAAGAGAGAGAGAGAATTGGAGTTTGGGGGAAAAGTGATAAGAGAAAGAGAGAATTGGAGATTGAGAGAAAAGTGATAAGAGAAAGAGAGAATTGGATATTGGGGGAAAAGTGATAAGGGAGAGAGAGAATTGGAGATTGGGGGGAAAATGATAAGAGAAAGAGAGAATTGGAGATTGAGAGAAAAGTGATAAGAGAAAGAGAGAATTGGAGATTGAGAGAAAAGTGATAAGAGAAAGAGAGAATTGGAGATTGAGAGAAAAGTGATAAGAGAAAGAGAGAATTGGAGATTGAGAGAAAAGTGATAAGAGAATGAGAGAATTGGAGATTGGGGGAAAAGTGATAAGAGAGAGAGAGAATTGGAGATTGGGGGAAAAGTGATAAGAGAAAGAGAGAATTGGAGATTGGGGGAAAAGTGATAAGAGAGAGAGAGAATTGGAGATTGGGGGAAAAGTGATAAGAGAGAGAGAGAATTGGAGATTGAGAGAAAAGTGATAAGAGAAAGAGAGAATTGGAGATTGAGAGAAAAGTGATAAGAGAAAGAGAGAATTGGAGATTGAGAGAAAAGTGATAAGAAACAGAGAGAATTGGAGATTGAGAGAAAAGTGATAAGAGAATGAGAGAATTGGAGATTGGGGGAAAAGTGATAAGAGAGAGAGAGAATTGGAGATTGGGGGAAAAGTGATAAGAGAAAGAGAGAATTGGAGATTGAGAGAAAAGTGATAAGAGAAAGAGAGAATTGGAGATTGAGAGAAAAGTGATAAGAGAAAGAGAGAATTGGAGATTGAGAGAAAAGTGATAAGAGAAAGAGAGAATTGGAGATTGAGAGAAAAGTGATAAGAGAAAGAGAGAATTGGAGATTGAGAGAAAAGTGACAAGAGAAAGAGAGAATTGGAGATTGAGAGAAAAGTGATAAGAAACTGAGAGAATTGGAGATTGAGAGAAAAGTGATAAGAGAAAGTGAGAATTGGAGATTGAGAGAAAAGTGATAAGAGAAAGAGAGAATTGGAGATTGAGAGAAAAGTGATAAGAGAGAGAGAGAATTGGAGATTGGGGGAAAAGTGATAAGAGAGAGAGAGAATTGGAGATTGAGAGAAAAGTGATAAGAGAAAGAGAGAATTGGAGATTGAGAGAAAAGTGATAAGAGAAAGAGAGAATTGGAGATTGAGAGAAAAGTGATAAGAAACAGAGAGAATTGGAGATTGAGAGTAAAGTGATAAGAGAGAGAGAGAATTGGAGATTGAGAGAAAAGTGATAAGAGAAAGAGAGAATTGGAGATTGAGAGAAAAGTGATAAGAGAAAGAGAGAATTGGAGATTGAGAGAAAAGTGATAAGAGAAAGAGAGAATTGGAGATTGGGGGAAAAGTGATAAGAGAGAGAGAGAATTGGAGTTTGGCGGAAAAGTGATAAGAGAAAGAGAGAATTGGAGATTGAGAGAAAAGTGATAAGAGAAAGAGAGAATTGGATATTGGGGGAAAAGTGATAAGTGAGAGAGAGAATTGGAGATTGGGGGGAAAATGATAAGAGAAAGAGAGAATTGGAGATTGAGAGAAAAGTGATAAGAGAAAGAGAGAATTGGAGATTGAGAGAAAAGTGATAAGAGAAAGAGAGAATTGGAGATTGAGAGAAAAGTGATAAGAGAAAGAGAGAATTGGAGATTGAGAGAAAAGTGATAAGAGAATGAGAGAATTGGAGATTGGGGGAAAAGTGATAAGAGAGAGAGAGAATTGGAGATTGGGGGAAAAGTGATAAGAGAAAGAGAGAATTGGAGATTGAGAGAAAAGTGATAAGAGAAAGAGAGAATTGGAGATTGAGAGAAAAGTGATAAGAGAAAGAGAGAATTGGAGATTGAGAGAAAAGTGATAAGAGAAAGAGAGAATTGGAGATTGAGAGAAAAGTGATAAGAGAAAGAGAGAATTGGAGATTGAGAGAAAAGTGACAAGAGAAAGAGAGAATTGGAGATTGAGAGAAAAGTGATAAGAAACAGAGAGAATTGGAGATTGAGAGAAAAGTGATAAGAGAAAGAGAGAATTGGAGATTGAGAGAAACGTGATAAGAGAAAGAGAGAATTGGTGATTGAGAGAAAAGTGATAAGAGAGAGAGAGAATTGGAGATTGAGAGAAAAGGGATAAGAGAGAGAGAGAATTGGAGATTGAGAGAAAAGTGATAAGAGAAAGAGAGAATTGGAGATTGAGGGAAAAGTGATAAGAGAAAGAGATAATTGGTGATTGAGAGAAAAGTGATAAGAGAAAGAGAGAATTGGAGATTGAGAGAAAAGTGATAAGAGAAAGAGATAATTGGAGATTGAGAGAAAAGTGATAAGAGAAAGAGAGAATTGGAGATTGAGAGAAAAGTGATAAGAGAGAGAGAGAATTGGAGATTGAGAGAAAAGGGATAAGAGAGAGAGAGAATTGGAGATTGAGAGAAAAGGGATAAGAGAGAGAGAGAATTGGAGATTGAGAGAAAAGGGATAAGAGAAAGAGAGAATTGGAGATTGAGAGAAAAGTGATAAGAGAAAGAGATAATTGGTGATTGAGAGAAAAGTGATAAGAGAGAGAGAGAATTGGAGATTGAGAGAAACGTGATAAGAGAAAGAGAGAATTGGTGATTGAGAGAAAAGTGATAAGAGAGAGAGAGAATTGGAGATTGAGAGAAAAGGGATAAGAGAGAGAGAGAATTGGAGATTGAGAGAAAAGTGATAAGAGAAAGAGAGAATTGGAGATTGAGGGAAAAGTGATAAGAGAAAGAGAGAATTGGAGATTGAGAGAAAAGTGATAAGAGAAAGAGAGAATTGGAGATTGAGAGAAAAGTGATAAGAGAGAGAGAGAATTGGAGATTGAGAGAAAAGTGATAAGAGAAAGAGAGAATTGGAGATTGAGAGAAAAGTGATAAGAGAAAGAGAGAATTGGAGATTGAGAGAAAAGTGATAAGAGAGAGAGAGAATTGGAGATTGAGAGAAAAGGGATAAGAGAGAGAGAGAATTGGAGATTGAGAGAAAAGGGATAAGAGAAAGAGAGAATTGGAGATTGAGAGAAAAGTGATAAGAGAAAGAGATAATTGGTGATTGAGAGAAAAGTGATAAGAGAGAGAGAGAATTGGAGATTGAGAGAAAAGGGATAAGAGAGAGAGAGAATTGGAGATTGAGAGAAAAGTGATAAGAGAAAGAGAGAATTGGAGATTGAGGGAAAATTGATAAGAGAAAGAGAGAATTGGAGATTGAGAGAAAAGTGTTAAGAGAAAGAGAGAATTGGAGATTGAGGGAAAAGTGATAAGAGAAAGAGAGAATTGGAGATTGAGAGAAAAGGGATAAGAGAGAGAGAGAATTGGAGATTGAGAGAAAAGTGATAAGAGAAAGAGAGAATTGGAGATTGAGGGAAAAGTGATAAGAGAAAGAGAGAATTGGAGATTGAGAGAAAAGGGATAAGAGAAAGAGAGAATTGGAGATTGAGAGAAAAGTGATAAGAGAAAGAGATAATTGGTGATTGAGAGAAAAGTGATAAGAGAGAGAGAGAATTGGAGATTGAGAGAAAAGGGATAAGAGAGAGAGAGAATTGGAGATTGAGAGAAAAGTGTTAAGAGAAAGAGAGAATTGGAGATTGAGGGAAAAGTGATAAGAGAAAGAGAGAATTGGAGATTGAGAGAAAAGGGATAAGAGAAAGAGAGAATTGGAGATTGAGAGAAAAGTGATAAGAGAAAGCGATAATTGGTGATTGAGAGAAAAGTGATAAGAGAGAGAGAGAATTGGAGATTGAGAGAAAAGGGATAAGAGAGAGAGAGAATTGGAGATTGAGAGAAAAGTGTTAAGAGAAAGAGAGAATTGGAGATTGAGGGAAAAGTGATAAGAGAAAGAGAGAATTGGAGATTGAGGGAAAAGTGATAAGAGAAAGAGAGAATTGGAGATTGAGAGAAAAGTGTTTAGCAGTATTGATTATAGATGTTATTGAGACACGAGTGACATAATAATGATTTCAACAGCATAAATTAGAGATGAAATATATGTTTATTTTTGATGTAGCACAAACAATGGTGTGGTACAGAGACTGGTTTCTGGCGTGTGATCAGTCTGCTTTCCAGTGGCTGTCTGTTTTTCTCCTCGCGTTCTCAACCAGCGGGAGATAACTAGGGTTGTTCTATCAAGAGGCGTGAGGCATCTTACTACAGTTTCCCCTGCCAGATTTTCAAATCATCGAAAATCGATGTCATTACTCACATGTGGAGTAAGATCGCGAACAATGCAACAAGGGGGAGCTATTCGCTCTACCAAAAATTGAAACCAGAATAAGGATTTGAAAAATGTTAAAAAAATAACAACATGCATGCATAAAAAACAAGGCAAAGAAAAAGCAGAGGCGAAAAAAAAGCTGCAGCTAACACAGTCTAAATATAGACGGTGCTGCAAAATTTTTTGGACCAATGGACCCTACGACCTGAACGGGTCGTGGTCTTGTAACGTGGCGATGGTGGTGGTGTAGGGACAGGCGATGATGGTGGTTCAGGAACAGGCGTTCGCTCAACAGGCAAATACGAAGGGGTTCGTGGATCAGGAACCACAGCGTCCGTGTCAAGGTGCGCCTGCTTAAGCCTGTCTATTGTAACTGTCTCCCTGGACCCCTTAATATCTAACGTGAAATGCTTAGCCGAGCGCGCTAAAACACGGTAAGGTCCAGTGTAAGGCTGTGTGAGCGGGGGCTTCACAGAATCTTTCCTTACAAAGACATGCGTCCACGAGGCAATATCCCTCGGGAGAGCAGTCTTGACAGTTTGTTTCCTAGTGTCCATTGGCGGCAAATCCTGGAAATAGGAGCGCAAACGGGACACGTAGGAAGCGTGATCTTGGGCATCAAGATCGATAGGGGCAAGCATTTGCCCGGGCAACGTCAGAGGGGCACCGTACAGTACTTCGGCCGGTGAAAATAAAGTCGACCTTCACCGTTGACCGAATCCCTAGTAGCACAATAGGGAGGTACTCGCTCCAATGCGCCGAGTCCATTGAGGCCATTAAGGAGGCTTTCAGTTGTCGGTGAAAACGCTCCACCATACCATTCGAAGCGGGATGGTACGCCGTAGTTCTAATGCGTTTAGCACCAATTAATTTTGACAGCTCGAGGAAAAGGCTCGACTCGAACTGTCGTCCACGGTCGGTAGTTATTGTGGATGGAACTCCATAACGAGAGATCCATCCAGACACAAGAGCACGTGCTGTTGTCTCCGCGGTGATGTTTTTCAAAGGGATGGCCTCAGTCCATCTCGAAAAACGGTCAATGACGGTCAGCAGATAAGAAAAACCATCGCTGACAGGCCAAGGTCCCACTATGTCAATATGAATATGTGAAAAACGCGCATCTGGGTTAGCAAAGGTACCCAGGGGAGCCTTGACGTGTCGATGGACCTTTGTTCTGTGGCAAGCGACGCAGGAACGGCACCAAGCAGCAATTTCACGCCTCATATTTGGCCAGAACAATCTAGCTGATATGAGTTTTGCTGTGGCAGAAGATCCTGGATGTGAGATACTATGTAATGCCAGAAACACGGTCCGACGATGATTCTCTGGAACGAAGGGCCTAGGCACGTCCAAAGAGACGTCGCAGAGGATTTGGCCAACTGCAGTCGACAGAGGCAAGTATTTCATCTCGCAATTCGCAAACTCAGGCGATGTAACATCCAATGACTCAAGGGGAGGCTGATCCGCAGCCAAACGAGTCAGATCTATGTTAGAGGGTGACGAGATCGCTGTCACGAGTAAGCGGGACAAAGCATCGGCCGCTGTATTTAGTGAACGCGGAATGTGCTGGATATCACTCGTATATTGCGAGATGAAATCAAGGTGTCTCGTCTCTCTGGGCGAGTATTTATCAGCCTTCGCTCTCAAAGCAAAAGTCAATGGTTTATGGTCAGTGAGGATAGTAAATTGTCTACCCTCTAGCACATGTGAAAAATGTTTCACGGCCAAATAGATGGCTAAAAGCTCTCTTCCAAAGGTGCTGTAGCGCGTCTCAGCAGGTTTCAGCTTTCTGGAAAAAAACTCCAGCGGTTGCTGGTAACCATTGATGTTTTGCTGTAGTACTGCGCCCACAGCGATATCCGATGCATCAACACAAAGCGTTAGCTTTGCACCGGGTACCGGGTGAGTCAGTAACCAAGCATTAGCCAAAGCAGTTTTGGCGTGCTGAAAATCAGCAAGTTGAGTGTCTGTCAAAGAAATATCTTTGTTCTTCCTCCGACAATTTTTCAAAATTTCTGTCAGGGAGAAAAGCAATTTTGCACAATTTGGCACGAAACGCCTATAAAAGTTAATCAGACCTAAGAACTGGCGTAACTGACGTAGTGAGGTCGGTGGAGGCAAATCCTCTATGACCTTAACTCGCTCAGGCCGGGGTCGAATACCGTCAGCATCGATGACGTGACCCAAGAAAGTCAGTGACTCAGCAACAAAAACACATTTGGGTGCATTAAGCTGCACGTTATACGCCTTCAATCGGCGGAAAAGAAGATTCAAATGGTGCGTATGTTGCTCTTGAGAAGAACTAGCAATGAGCAGGTCGTCAATATAGGTATAGACGAAATCGAGGCCGCGAGTAACCTCATCCATAAACCGCTGAAAAGTACTAGCGGCATTCCTTAATCCGAACGGCATAGTCAAAAACTCGAATGACCCAAATGGCGTAACTATAGCCGTTTTTGGAATGTCGTTTTTATGGACAGGAATTTGATGGTACGCACGAATTAAATCCAGTTTGGAGAATATCTTGCATCCCTGCAACGAAGACGCAAAGTCTTGCAGATGAGGGATAAGATACCGGTTCGGTACCGTTATCGAATTTAGGCGTCGATAATCTCCAGTAGGTCTCCAATCGCCCTTCGCTTTCGGTACCATGTGTAATGGGGACGCCCACGGGCTCGTGGACGGACGAATAATCCCCATTTGCAGCATATGATCAAACTCTGATCGTGCTGCTTTGAGTTTGTCCGGAGGCAAGCGACGAGGACGAGAAAAAACGGGAGCACCAGTTGTAGATATGAAGTGCTCCGTGGTATGAGTTGGTTCATCAACTCGAAAGTTTCCCCGAGTCAGTTGCGGGAACGAGTTCAACAACGCATGGTAAGGATCACCGGTGTTAGCAAGGAAAAAGGTCGGGCTAACCGTTGGAACTCCTGCTGCCTTGCCAACAACAGTTAATCCAGTGATGCCATCAATTAGGCGATTACGACGGAGGTCCACCGTCAATGAAAAATGGTGGAGAAAATCCGCGCCTAGAATCGGATACGGCAAGGCAGCGAAGTAAATATCCATTTAAACTTGCGCCGCAGATTACGAAACTGCAAAGGTAACGAGATTTGTCCGAAAGTTCGAATCGGCGAACAATTTACTGCCTGCAACTCAATAGGTGTCCCAGGGGGAGTCTCCTTCATACAACACACAGGCCATACTGAACAAACTGCACCTGTGTCAACCAGGAAAGCTCTACCTGACAGCAGGTCCTCAATGAAAAAGTGGCGGTTGGATGTTGTTTCGCAGAGCCCACTATCCGCCGTTAGTGACTCTGGTCGTCTTTTCCCTCGTAAGCACAAGGAGGCCTACAATGGGCGACTTTTTTACCATATCTGTCATGGTAATAACAATATGGTGTTTCTGTTGTGTTGGAAGGGCTACGGTGGCGAGGAGTTGAATAACGTGGTGAGCGGCTCCTCTGCCGTCCAAAAGACCTGAATTCCTGGCACAACTCCGCCATTTGACGAGTCATGGCTTCCATTGTGGTGATTAATTTGTCATCAGACGCTGATGAGCGTGATTGAGGAAGAGAAGAGGAAGCAACGTACTTTGGCTTCGAAGTGTCTCTCTTCGTCACCTCTACAATTTTGTCAGCAGAGACAGCAATGTGATCGAGGGTATTTACCTCTAGCATATGGGCTAGGATCGCCTGTACCTCTTGAGGTAGGCGAGAGAAGAACAATTGCTTCAGGAAAGGGCTATCCTGATCTTGGGAATCGCTCAAATCCCGCAAATGACGGAGAAAAGCGGTAGGGGTCCTGTCACCTAATCGTTCGTCCTCGATCAATGACCGAAAACGACTCTCTACTGACTTACAATTCCTCCTCAAAATCTCGCCCTTCAAAGACTCATACGTTAAGTCAAAGGGGGGTCTGTAATTAGGTCTTGAACCGAATCTGCTAGATTAGGGGGAAGTCCGCTAATCAGTACAGCGAGGCGCTGGTCAGATTCGGTCTTACAGACCGTAAAATACGCCTGTAACTGGGCAAACCACATCTTAGGTTTTCCAGTAAAGGCGGGCAAATGTGGCACATTCATGGTAACGTTTAAAATTTAAAAAAATATATATACATATATATCTAAATAACAATTAATATACCCTCGTACAGTGAAAAGCGAACAGCCAAAATTGAGAAAAAGTTAAAGGTCAAAAAGAAACAGACATTCAAAACATTAGGAAATATGAAAAATACATAAAATACATATATATATCTTTTAAAAAAAAAAATTTCCTTCAACGTCTGTCCCCTCGTGTTGCTTCAACGAACCAGCCAAATCAAATAAGGTAAAAAAGAGGGAAAAAAAAATGTTTGTTTTAGAATATATCCACGTTGGATATCAACAAATGTAGCCAGTGGCTAAAAATTCATTAGAAAAAGGTAAGGCATGTATATCCCCTGCGGGGCAGTAATATTCACAAAAAAAGTTTCTTCTCTTCTCTCTTGATCAGTCATGGAACACACACGCATTTCCAAAAATGTCCCCGTCGGAAAATTACAAAAACGGGGAAGGAACGCAACGACACCTTGGAAAAATTCTCTCTTTTTTTTTTTTCTTTTTTTTTTTGTGTAAGTTGCGAAAAGGTTGGCAACGGCAGTGAAATATTCAAGTGAATAAAAAGGACTGCTTTAAATTAATTACACGAATGAATCGTTTTGAAATTTCCGATGTGTGGTGGTTTGCGTCGGTAAGGCTATAAAGCGGCCACTCACTATTCCCTGTATTGGTCAGTGGTTAAAAAAAGTTGTCGCTGCTGCTGCTGCTGCTGCTGCTGCTGCTGCTGCTGCTGCTGCTGCTGCTGTTGCTGTCGTTGTTGTTGTCGAGTGTAGCGAAAAGCTTTTGAAATACTGCTAATTTTTCAAAAAAAACTTTGAAAGGAATATATTGTATCTTCGCAAGTTGCGAAAAGGCCGGTAACGTGGCAATAAAAGTTCAACTGAACGAAAAAGAAGGGCTGCGTTAAATTCGTACGTCGGTCACCACTTTAGCAGTATTGATTATAGATGTTATTGAGACACGAGTGACATAATAATGATTTCAACAGCATAAATTAGAGATGAAATATATGTTTATTTTTGATGTAGCACAAACGATGGTGTGGCACAGAGACTGGTTTCTGGCGTGTGATCAGTCTGCTTTCCAGTGGCTGTCTGTTTTTCTCCTCGCGTTCTCAACCAGCGGGAGATAACTAGGGTTGTTCTATCAAGACGCGTGAGGCGTCTTACAACAAGGGATAAGAGAAAGAGAGATTCGGAGATTGAGAGAAAAGTGATAAGAGAAAGAGAGAATTGGAGATTGAGAGAAAAGTGATAAGAGAAAGAGAGAATTGGAGATTGAGGGAAAAGTGATAAGAAACAGAGAGAATTGGAGATTGAGAGAAAAGTGATAAGAGAAAGAGAGAATTGGAGATTGAGAGAAAAATGATAAGAGAAAGAGAGAATTGGAGATTGAGAGAAAAGTGATAAGAGAAAGAGAGAATTGGAGATTGAGAGAAAAGTGATCAGAGAAAGAGAGAATTGGAGATTGAGAGAAAAGTGATAAGAGAAAGAGAGAATTGGAGATTGAGACAAAAGTGATAAGAGAAAGAGAGAATTGGAGATTGAGAGAAAAGTGATAAGAGAAAGAGAGAATTGGAGATTGAGAGAAAAGTAATAAGAGAAAGAGAGAATTGGAGATTGAGAGAAAAGTGATAAGAAACAGAGAGAATTAGAGATTGAGAGAAAAGTGATAAGAAAAAGAGAGAATTGGAGATTGAGAGAAAAGTGATAAGAGAAAGGGAGAATTGGAGATTGAGAGAAAAGTGATAAGAGAAAGAGACAATTGGAGATTGAGAGAAAAGTGATAAGAGAAAGAGAGAATTGGAGATTGAGAGAAAAGTGATAAGAGAAAGAGAGAATTGGAGATTGAGAGAAAAGTGATAAGAGAAAGAGAGAATTGGAGATTGAGAGAAAAGTGATAAGAGAAAGAGAGAATTGGAGATTGAGAGAAAAGTGATAAGAGAAAGAGAGAATTGGAGATTGAGAGAAAAGTGATAAGAGAAGGAGAGAATTGGAGATTGAGAGAAAAGTGATAAGAGAAAGAGAGAATTGGTGATTGAGAGAAAAGTGATAAGAGACAGAGAGAATTGGTGATTGAGAGAAAAGTCATAAGAGAAAGAGAGAATGGGAGGTTGAGAGAAAAGTGATAAGAGAAAGAGAGAAGTGGAGATTGAGAGAAATGTGATAAGAGAAAGAGAAAATTGGAGATTGAGAGAAAAGTGGTATGAGAGAGAGAGAATGGGAGATTGGGGGAAAAGTGATAACAGAGAGAGAGAATTGGAGATTAAGAGAAAAGTGATAAGAAACAGAGAGAATTGGAGATTGAGAGAAAAGTGATAAGAGAAAGAGAGAATTGGAGATTGAGAGAAAAGTGATAAGAAACAGAGAGAATTGGAGATTGAGAGAAAAGTGATAAGAGAAAGAGAGAATTGGAGATTGAGAGAAAAGTGATAAGAGAAAGAGAGAATGGGAGATTGAGAGAAAAGTGATAAGAGAAAGAGAGAATTGGAGATTCAGAGAAAAGTGATAAGAGACATAGAGAATTGGTGATTGAGAGAAAAGTCATAAGAGAAAGAGAGAATGGGAGGTTGAGAGAAAAATGATAAGAGAAAGAGAGAATTGGAGATTGAGGGAAAAGTGATAAGAAAAAGAGAGAATTGGAGATTGAGAGAAAAAGTGATAAGAGAGAGAGAGAATTGGAGATTGAGAGAAAAGTGATAAGAGAAAGAGAGAATTGGAGATTGAGAGAAAAGTGATAAGAGAAATAGAGAATATGAGATTGAGAGAAAAGTGATAAGAAACAGAGAGAATTAGAGATTGAGAGAAAAGTGATAAGAGAAAGGGAGAATTGGAGATTGAGAGAAAAGTGATAAGAGAAAGAGAGAATTGGAGATTGAGAGAAAAGTGATAAGAGAAAGAGAGAATTGGAGATTGAGGGAAAAGTGATAAGAAAAAGAGAGAATTGGAGATTGAGAGAAAAGTGATAAGAGAGAGAGAGAATTGGAGATTGAGAGAAAAGTGATGAGAGAAAGAGAGAATTGGAGATTGAGAGAAAAGTGATAAGAGAAAGAGAGAATTGGAGATTGAGAGAAAAGTGATAAGAGAAAGAGAGTATTGGAGATTGAGAGAAAAGTGATAAGAGAAAGAGAGAATTGGAGATTGAGAGAAAAGTGATAAGAAACAGAGAGAATTGGAGATTGAGAGAAAAGTGATAAGAGAAAGAGAGAATTGGAGATTGAGAGAAAAATGATAAGAGAAAGAGAGAATTGGAGAATGAGAGAAAAGTGATAAGAGAAAGAGAGAATTGGAGATTGAGAGAAAAGTGATAAGAGAAAGAGAGAATTGGAGATTGAGAGAAAAGTGATAAGAGAATGAGAGAATTGGAGATTGAGAGAAAAGTGATAAGAGAAAGAGAGAATTGGAGATTGAGAGAAAAGTGATAAGAGAAAGAAAGAATTGGAGATTGAGAGAAAAGTGATAAGAGAAAGAGAAAATTGGAGATTGAGAGAAAAGTGATCAGAGAAAGAGAGAATTGGAGATTGAGAGAAAAGTGATAAGAGAAAGAGAGAATTGGAGATTGAGAGAAAAGTGATAAGAGAAAGAGAGAATTGGAGATTGAGAGAAAAGTGATAAGAGAAAGAGAGAATTGGAGATTGAGAGAAAAGTGATAAGAGAAAGAGAGAATTGGAGATTGAGAGAAAAGTGATAAGAGTAAGAGAGAATTGGAGATTGAGAGAAAAGTGATCAGAGAAAGAGAGAATTGGAGATTGAGAGAAAAGGGATAAGAGAAAGAGAGAATTGGAGATTGAGAGAAAAGTGATAAGAGAAAGAGAGAATTGGAGATTGAGAGAAAAGTGATAAGAGAAACAGAGAATTGGAGATTGAGAGAAAAGTGATAAGAGAAAGAGAGAATTGGAGATTGAGAGAAAAGTGATGAGAGAAAGAGAGAATTGGAGATTGAGAGAAAAGTGATAAGAGAAAGAGAGAATTGGAGATTGAGAGAAAAGTGATAAGAGAAAGAGAGAATTGGAGATTGAGAGAAAAGTGATAAGAGAAAGAGAGAATTGGAGATTGAGAGAAAAGTGATAAGAAACAGAGAGAATTGGAGATTGAGAGAAAAGTGATAAGAGAAAGAGAGAATTGGAGATTGAGAGAAAAGTGATAAGAGAAAGAGAGAATTGGAGATTGAGAGACAAGTGATAAGAGAAAGAGAGAATTGGAGATTGAGAGAAAAGTGATAAGAGAAAGAGACAATTGGAGATTGAGAGAAAAGTGATAAGAGAAAGAGAGAATTGGAGATTGAGAGAAAAGTGATGAGAGAAAGAGAGAATTGGAGATTGAGGGAAAAGTGATAGGAAAAAGAGAGAATTGGAGATTGAGAGAGAAAGTGATAAGAGAGAGAGAGAATTGGAGATTGAGAGAAAAGTGATAAGAGAAAGAGAGAATTGGAGATTGAGGGAAAAGTGATAAGAGAAAGAGAGAATTGGAGATTGAGAGAAAAGTGATATGAGAGAGAGAGAATGGGAGATTGGGAGAAAAGTGATAAGAGAAAGAGAGAATTGGAGATTGTGAGAAAAGTGATATGAGAGAGAGAGATTGGGAGATTGGGGGAAAAGTGATAACAGAGAGAGAGAATTGGAGATTGAGAGAAAAGTGATAAGAAACAGAGAGAATTGGAGATTGAGAGAAAAGTGATAAGAGAACGAGAGAATTGGAGATTGAGAGAAAAGTGATAAGAGAAAGAGAGAATTGGAGATTGAGAGAAAAGTGATAACAGAAAGAGAGAATTGGAGATTCAGAGAAAAGTGATAAGAGACATAGAGAATTGGTGATTCAGAGAAAAGTCATAAGAGAAAGAGAGAATGGGAGGTTGAGAGAAAAGTGATAAGAGAAAGAGAGAATTGGAGATTGAGGGAAAAGTGATAAGAAAAAGAGAGAATTGGAGATTGAGAGAAAAGTGATAAGAGAGAGAGATATGGAGATTGAGAGAAAAGTGATAAGAGAAAGATAGAATTGGAGATTGAGAGAAAAGTGATAAGAGAAAGAGAGAATTGGAGATTGAGAGAAAAGTGATAAGAGAAAGAGAGTATTGGAGATTGAGAGAAAAGTGATAAGATAACGAGAGAATTGGAGATTGAGAGAAAAGTGATAAGAAACAAAGAGAATTGGAGATTGAGAGAAAAGTGATAAGAGAAAGAGAGAATTGGAGATTGAGAGAAAAATGATAAGAGAAAGAGAGAATTGGAGAATGAGAGAAAAGTGATAAGAGAAAGAGAGAATTGGAGATTGAGAGAAAAGTGATCAGAGAAAGAGAGAATTGGAGATTGAGAGAAAAGTGATAAGAGAAAGAGAGAATTGGAGATTGAGAGAAAAGTGATAAGAGAAAGAGAGAATTGGAGATTGAGATAAAAGTGATAAGAGAAAGAGAGAATTGGAGATTGAGAGAAAAGTGATAAGAAACAGAGAGAATTGGAGATTGAGAGAAAAGTGATAAGAGAAAGAGAGAATTGGAGATTGAGACAAAAGTGATAAGAGAAAGAGAGAATTGGAGATTGAGAGAAAAGTGATAAGAGAAAGAGAGAATTGGAGATTGAGAGAAAAGTGATCAGAGAAAGAGAGAATTGGAGATTGAGAGAAAAGTGATAAGAGAAAGAGAGAATTGGAGATTGAGAGAAAAGTGATAAGAGAAAGAGAGAATTGGAGATTGAGACAAAAGTGATAAGAGAAAGAGAGAATTGGAGATTGAGAGAAAAGTGATAAGAGAAAGAGAGAATTGGAGATTGAGAGAAAAGTGATAAGAGAGAGAGATATGGAGATTGAGAGAAAAGTGATAAGAGAAAGATAGAATTGGAGATTGAGAGAAAAGTGATAAGAGAAAGAGAGAATTGGAGATTGAGAGAAAAATGATAAGAGCAAGAGAGAATTGGAGAATGAGAGAAAAGTGATAAGAGAAAGAGAGAATTGGAGATTGAGAGAAAAGTGATCAGAGAAAGAGAGAATTGGAGATTGAGAGAAAAGTGATAAGAGAAAGAGAGAATTGGAGATTGAGAGAAAAGTGATAAGAGAAAGAGAGAATTGGAGATTGAGATAAAAGTGATAAGAGAAAGAGAGAATTGGAGATTGAGAGAAAAGTGATAAGAAACAGAGAGAATTGGAGATTGAGAGAAAAGTGATAAGAGAAAGAGAGAATTGGAGATTGAGACAAAAGTGATAAGAGAAAGAGAGAATTGGAGATTGAGAGAAAAGTGATAAGAGAAAGAGAGAATTGGAGATTGAGAGAAAAGTGATCAGAGAAAGAGAGAATTGGAGATTGAGAGAAAAGTGATAAGAGAAAGAGAGAATTGGAGATTGAGAGAAAAGTGATAAGAGAAAGAGAGAATTGGAGATTGAGAGAAAAGTGATAAGAGAAAGAGAGAATTGGAGATTGAGAGAAAAGTGATAAGAGAAAGAGAGAATTGGAGATTGAGAGAAAAGTGATCAGCGAAAGAGAGAATTGGAGATTGAGAGAAAAGTGATAAGAGAAAGAGAGAATTGGAGATTGAGAGAAAAGTGATAAGAGAAAGAGAGAATTGGAGATTGAGAGAAAAGTGATAAGAGAAAGAGAGAATTGGAGATTGAGAGAAAAGTGATTAGAGAAAGAGAGAATTGGAGATTGAGAGAAAAGTGATAAGAGAAAGAGAGAATTGGAGATTGAGAGAAAAGTGATTAAAGAAAGAGAGAATTGGAGATTGAGGGAAAAGTGATAAGAGAAAGAGAGAATTGGAGATTGAGAGAAAAGTGATAAGAGAAAGAGAGATTTGGAGATTGAGAGAAAAGTGATATGAGACAGAGAGAATTGGTGATTGATAGAAAAGTGATAAGAGACAGAGACAATTGGTGATTGAGAGAAATGTCATAAGAGAAAGAGAGAATGGGAGGTTGAGAGAAAAGTGATTAGAGAAAGAGAGAATTGGAGATTGAGAGAAAAGTGATAAGAGAAAGAGAGAATTGGAGATTGAGGGAAAAGTGATAAGAGAAAGAGAGAATTGGAGATTGAGAGAAAAGTGATAAGAGAAAGAGAGATTTGGAGATTGAGAGAAAAGTGATAAGAGAAAGAGAGAATTGGAGATTGAGAGAAAAGTGATAAGAGAAAGAGAGAATTGGAGATTGAGAGAAAAGTGGTAAGAGAAAGAGAGAATTGGAGATTGAGAGAAAAGTGATCAGAGAAAGAGAGAATTGGAGATTGAGAGAAAAGTGATAAGAGAAAGAGAGAATCGGAGATTGAGAGAAAAGTGATAAGAGAAAGAGAGAATTGGAGATTGAGAGAAAAGTGATAAGAGAAAGAGAGAATTGGAGATTGAGAGAAAAGTGATTAGAGAAAGAGAGAATTGGAGATTGAGAGAAAAGTGATAAGAGAAAGAGAGAATTGGAGATTGAGAGAAAAGTGATGAGAGAAAGAGAGATTTGGAGATTGAGAAAAAAGTGATAAGAGTAAGAGAGAATTGGAGATTGAGAGAAAAGTGATAAGAGAAAGAGAGAATTGGAGATTGAGAGAAAAGTGATAAGAGACAGAGAGAATTGGTGATTGAGAGAAAAGTCATAAGAGAAAGAGAGAATTGGAGATTGAGAGAAAAGTGATAAGAGAAAGAGAGAATTGGAGATTGAGGGAAAAGTGATAAGAGAAAGAGAGAATTGGAGATTGAGAGAAAAGTGATAAGAGAAAGAGAGATTTGGAGATTGAGAGAAAAGTGATATGAGACAGAGAGAATTGGTGATTGAGAGAAAAGTGATAAGAGACAGAGAGAATTAGTGATTGAGAGAAACGTCATAAGAGAAAGAGAGAATGGGAGGTTGAGAGAAAAGTGATAAGAGAAAGAGAGAAGTGGAGATTGAGAGAAATGTGATAAGAGAAAGAGAAAATTGGAGATTGAGAGAAAAGTGATATGAGAAAGAGAGAATTGGAGATTGAGAGAAAAGTAATAAGAGAAAGAGAGAATATGAGATTGAGAGAAAAGTGATAAGAAACAACAGAGAGAATTAGAGATTGAGAGAAAAGTGATAAGAAAAAGAGAGAATTGGAGAGTGAGAGAAAAGTGATAAGAGAAAGAGAGAATTGGAGATTGAGAGAAAAGTGATAAGAGAAAGAGAGAATTGGAGATTGAGAGAAAAGTGATAAGAGAAAGAGAGAATTGGAGATTGAGAAAAAAGTGATAAGAGAAAGAGAGAATTGGAGATTGAGAGAAAAGTGATAAGAGAAAGAGAGAATTGGAGATTGAGAGAAAAGTGATAAGAGAAAGAGAGAATTGGAGATTGAGAGAAAAGTGATAAGAGAAAGAGAGAATTGGAGATTGAGAGAAAAGTGATAAGAAACAGAGAGAATTGGAGATTGAGAGAAAAGTGATAAGAGAAAGAGAGAATTGGAGATTGAGAGAAAAGTGATAAGAGAAAGAGAGAATTGGAGATTGAGAGAAAAGTGATAAGAGAAAGAGAGAATTGGAGATTGAGAGAAAACTGATAAGAGAAAGAGAGAATTGGAGATTGAGAGAAAAGTGATAAGAGAAAGAGAGAATTGGAGATTGAGAGAAAAGTGATAAGAGAAAGAGAGAATTGGAGATTGAGAGAAAAGTGATAAGAGAAAGAGAGAATTGGAGATTGAGAGAAAAGTGATCAGCGAAAGAGAGAATTGGAGATTGAGAGAAAAGTGATAAGAGAAAGAGAGAATTGGAGATTGAGAGAAAAGTGATAAGAGAAAGAGAGAATTGGAGATTGAGAGAAAAGTGATAAGAGAAAGAGAGAATTGGAGATTGAGAGAAAAGTGATTAGAGAAAGAGAGAATTGGAGATTGAGAGAAAAGTGATAAGAGAAAGAGAGAATTGGAGATTGAGAGAAAAGTGATGAAAGAAAGAGAGAATTGGAGATTGAGGGAAAAGTGATAAGAGAAAGAGAGAATTGGAGATTGAGAGAAAAGTGATAAGAGAAAGAGAGATTTGGAGATTGAGAGAAAAGTGATATGAGACAGAGAGAATTGGTGATTGAGAGAAAAGTGATAAGAGACAGAGAGAATTGGTGATTGAGAGAAACGTCATAAGAGAAAGAGAGAATGGGAGGTTGAGAGAAAAGTGATTAGAGAAAGAGAGAATTGGAGATTGAGAGAAAAGTGATAAGAGAAAGAGAGAATTGGAGATTGAGGGAAAAGTGATAAGAGAAAGAGAGAATTGGAGATTGAGAGAAAAGTGATAAGAGAAAGAGAGATTTGGAGATTGAGAGAAAAGTGATAAGAGAAAGAGAGAATTGGAGATTGAGAGAAAAGTGATAAGAGAAAGAGAGAATTGGAGATTGAGAGAAAAGTGATAAGAGAAAGAGAGAATTGGAGATTGAGAGAAAAGTGATAAGAGAAAGAGAGAATTGGAGATTGAGAGAAAAGTGATAAGAGAAAGAGAGAATTGGAGATTGAGAGAAAAGTGATCAGAGAAAGAGAGAATTGGAGATTGAGAGAAAAGTGATAAGAGAAAGAGAGAATCGGAGATTGAGAGAAAAGTGATAAGAGAAAGAGAGAATTGGAGATTGAGAGAAAAGTGATAAGAGAAAGAGAGAATTGGAGATTGAGAGAAAAGTGATTAGAGAAAGAGAGAATTGGAGATTGAGAGAAAAGTGATAAGAGAAAGAGAGAATTGGAGATTGAGAGAAAAGTGATGAGAGAAAGAGAGATTTGGAGATTGAGAGAAAAGTGATAAGAGTAAGAGAGAATAGGAGATTGAGAGAAAAGTGATAAGAGTAAGAGAGAATAGGAGATTGAGAGAAAAGTGATAAGAGAAAGAGAGAATTGGAGATTGAGAGAAAAGTGATAAGAGACAGAGAGAATTGGTGATTGAGAGAAAAGTGATAAGAGAAAGAGAGAATTGGAGATTGAGAGAAAAGTGATAAGAGAAAGAGAGAATTGGAGATTGAGATAAAAGTGATAAGAGAAAGAGAGAAATGGAGATTGAGAGAAAAGTGATAAGAAACAGAGAGAATTGGAGATTGAGAGAAAAGTGATAAGAGAAAGAGAGAATTGGAGATTGAGACAAAAGTGATAAGAGAAAGAGAGAATTGGAGATTGAGAGAAAAGTGATAAGAGAAAGAGAGAATTGGAGATTGAGAGAAAAGTGATCAGAGAAAGAGAGAATTGGAGATTGAGAGAAAAGTGATAAGAGAAAGAGAGAATTGGAGATTGAGAGAAAAGTGATAAGAGAAAGAGAGAATTGGAGATTGAGAGAAAAGTGATAAGAGAAAGAGAGAATTGGAGATTGAGAGAAAAGTGATAAGAGAAAGAGAGAATTAGAGATTGAGAGAAAAGTGATCAGCGAAAGAGAGAATTGGAGATTGAGAGAAAAGTGATAAGAGAAAGAGAGAATTGGAGATTGAGAGAAAAGTGATAAGAGAAAGAGAGAATTGGAGATTGAGAGAAAAGTGATAAGAGAAAGAGAGAATTGGAGATTGAGAGAAAAGTGATTAGAGAAAGAGAGAATTGGAGATTGAGAGAAAAGTGATAAGAGAAAGAGAGAATTGGAGATTGAGAGAAAAGTGATAACAGAAAGAGAGAATTGGAGATTGAGAGAAAAGTGATGAAAGAAAGAGAGAATTGGAGATTGAGGGAAAAGTGATAAGAGAAAGAGAGAATTGGAGATTGAGAGAAAAGTGATAAGAGAAAGAGAGATTTGGAGATTGAGAGAAAAGTGATATGAGACAGAGAGAATTGGTGATTGAGAGAAAAGTGATAAGAGACAGAGAGAATTGGTGATTGAGAGAAACGTCATAAGAGAAAGAGAGAATGGGAGGTTGAGAGAAAAGTGATTAGAGAAAGAGAGAATTGGAGATTGAGAGAAAAGTGATAAGAGAAAGAGAGAATTGGAGATTGAGGGAAAAGTGATAAGAGAAAGAGAGAATTGGAGATTGAGAGAAAAGTGATAAGAGAAAGAGAGATTTGGAGATTGAGAGAAAAGTGATAAGAGAAAGAGAGAATTGGAGATTGAGAGAAAAGTGATTAGAGAAAGAGAGAATTGGAGATTGAGAGAAAAGTGATAAGAGAAAGAGAGAATTGGAGATTGAGAGAAAAGTGATAAGAGAAAGAGAGAATTGGAGATTGAGAGAAAAGTGATAAGAGAAAGAGAGAATTGGAGATTGAGAGAAAAGTGATCAGAGAAAGAGAGAATTGGAGATTGAGAGAAAAGTGATAAGAGAAAGAGAGAATCGGAGATTGAGAGAAAAGTGATAAGAGAAAGAGAGAATTGGAGATTGAGAGAAAAGTGATAAGAGAAAGAGAGAATTGGAGATTGAGAGAAAAGTGATTAGAGAAAGAGAGAATTGGAGATTGAGAGAAAAGTGATAAGAGAAAGAGAGAATTGGAGATTGAGAGAAAAGTGATGAGAGAAAGAGAGATTTGGAGATTGAGAGAAAAGTGATAAGAGTAAGAGAGAATAGGAGATTGAGAGAAAAGTGATAAGAGTAAGAGAGAATAGGAGATTGAGAGAAAAGTGATAAGAGAAAGAGAGAATTGTAGATTGAGAGAAAAGTGATAAGAGACAGAGAGAATTGGTGATTGAGAGAAAAGTGATAAGAGAAAGAGAGAATTGGAGATTGAGAGAAAAGTGATAAGAGAAAGAGAGAATTGGAGATTGAGATAAAAGTGATAAGAGAAAGAGAGAATTGGAGATTGAGAGAAAAGTGATAAGAAACAGAGAGAATTGGAGATTGAGAGAAAAGTGATAAGAGAAAGAGAGAATTGGAGATTGAGACAAAAGTGATAAGAGAAAGAGAGAATTGGAGATTGAGAGAAAAGTGATAAGAGAAAGAGAGAATTGGAGATTGAGAGAAAAGTGATAAGAGAAAGAGAGAATTGGAGATTGAGAGAAAAGTGATAAGAGAAAGAGAGAATTGGAGATTGAGAGAAAAGTGATAAGAGAAAGAGAGAATTGGAGATTGAGAGAAAAGTGATAAGAGAAAGAGAGAATTGGAGATTGAGAGAAAAGTGATTAGAGAAAGAGAGAATTGGAGATTGAGAGAAAAGTGATAAGAGAAAGAGAGAATTGGAGATTGAGAGAAAAGTGATAACAGAAAGAGAGAATTGGAGATTCAGAGAAAAGTGATAAGAGACAGAGACAATTGGTGATTGAGAGAAACGTCATAAGAGAAAGTGAGAATGGGAGGTTGAGAGAAAAGTGATTAGAGAAAGAGAGAATTGGAGATTGAGAGAAAAGTGATAAGAGAAAGAGAGAATTGGAGATTGAGGGAAAAGTGATAAGAGAAAGAGAGAATTGGAGATTGAGAGAAAAGTGATAAGAGAAAGAGAGATTTGGAGATTGAGAGAAAAGTGATAAGAGAAAGAGAGAATTGGAGATTGAGAGAAAAGTGATAAGAGAAAGAGAGAATTGGAGATTGAGAGAAAAGTGGTAAGAGAAAGAGAGAATTGGAGATTGAGAGAAAAGTGATCAGAGAAAGAGAGAATTGGAGATTGAGAGAAAAGTGATAAGAGAAAGAGAGAATCGGAGATTGAGAGAAAAGTGATAAGAGAAAGAGAGAATTGGAGATTGAGAGAAAAGTGATAAGAGAAAGAGAGAATTGGAGATTGAGAGAAAAGTGATTAGAGAAAGAGAGAATTGGAGATTGAGAGAAAAGTGATAAGAGAAAGAGAGAATTGGAGATTGAGAGAAAAGTGATGACAGAAAGAGAGATTTGGAGATTGAGAAAAAAGTGATAAGAGTAAGAGAGAATTGGAGATTGAGAGAAAAGTGATAAGAGAAAGAGAGAATTGGAGATTGAGAGAAAAGTGATAAGAGACAGAGAGAATTGGTGATTGAGAGAAAAGTCATAAGAGAAAGAGAGAATTGGAGATTGAGAGAAAAGTGATAAGAGAAAGAGAGAATTGGAGATTGAGGGAAAAGTGATAAGAGAAAGAGAGAATTGGAGATTGAGAGAAAAGTGATAAGAGAAAGAGAGATTTGGAGATTGAGAGAAAAGTGATATGAGACAGAGAGAATTGGTGATTGAGAGAAAAGTGATAAGAGACAGAGAGAATTAGTGATTGAGAGAAACGTCATAAGAGAAAGAGAGAATGGGAGGTTGAGAGAAAAGTGATAAGAGAAAGAGAGAAGTGGAGATTGAGAGAAATGTGATAAGAGAAAGAGAAAATTGGAGATTGAGAGAAAAGTGATATGAGAAAGAGAGAATTGGAGATTGAGAGAAAAGTAATAAGAGAAAGAGAGAATATGAGATTGAGAGAAAAGTGATAAGAAACAACAGAGAGAATTAGAGATTGAGAGAAAAGTGATAAGAAAAAGAGAGAATTGGAGAGTGAGAGAAAAGTGATAAGAGAAAGAGAGAATTGGAGATTGAGAGAAAAGTGATAAGAGAAAGAGAGAATTGGAGATTGAGAGAAAAGTGATAAGAGAAAGAGAGAATTGGAGATTGAGAAAAAAGTGATAAGAGAAAGAGAGAATTGGAGATTGAGAGAAAAGTGATAAGAGAAAGAGAGAATTGGAGATTGAGAGAAAAGTGATAAGAGAAAGAGAGAATTGGAGATTGAGAGAAAAGTGATAAGAGAAAGAGAGAATTGGAGATTGAGAGAAAAGTGATAAGAAACAGAGAGAATTGGAGATTGAGAGAAAAGTGATAAGAGAAAGAGAGAATTGGAGATTGAGAGAAAAGTGATAAGAGAAAGAGAGAATTGGAGATTGAGAGAAAAGTGATAAGAGAAAGAGAGAATTGGAGATTGAGAGAAAACTGATAAGAGAAAGAGAGAATTGGAGATTGAGAGAAAAGTGATAAGAGAAAGAGAGAATTGGAGATTGAGAGAAAAGTGATAAGAGAAAGAGAGAATTGGAGATTGAGAGAAAAGTGATAAGAGAAAGAGAGAATTGGAGATTGAGAGAAAAGTGATCAGCGAAAGAGAGAATTGGAGATTGAGAGAAAAGTGATAAGAGAAAGAGAGAATTGGAGATTGAGAGAAAAGTGATAAGAGAAAGAGAGAATTGGAGATTGAGAGAAAAGTGATAAGAGAAAGAGAGAATTGGAGATTGAGAGAAAAGTGATTAGAGAAAGAGAGAATTGGAGATTGAGAGAAAAGTGATAAGAGAAAGAGAGAATTGGAGATTGAGAGAAAAGTGATGAAAGAAAGAGAGAATTGGAGATTGAGGGAAAAGTGATAAGAGAAAGAGAGAATTGGAGATTGAGAGAAAAGTGATAAGAGAAAGAGAGATTTGGAGATTGAGAGAAAAGTGATATGAGACAGAGAGAATTGGTGATTGAGAGAAAAGTGATAAGAGACAGAGAGAATTGGTGATTGAGAGAAACGTCATAAGAGAAAGAGAGAATGGGAGGTTGAGAGAAAAGTGATTAGAGAAAGAGAGAATTGGAGATTGAGAGAAAAGTGATAAGAGAAAGAGAGAATTGGAGATTGAGGGAAAAGTGATAAGAGAAAGAGAGAATTGGAGATTGAGAGAAAAGTGATAAGAGAAAGAGAGATTTGGAGATTGAGAGAAAAGTGATAAGAGAAAGAGAGAATTGGAGATTGAGAGAAAAGTGATAAGAGAAAGAGAGAATTGGAGATTGAGAGAAAAGTGATAAGAGAAAGAGAGAATTGGAGATTGAGAGAAAAGTGATAAGAGAAAGAGAGAATTGGAGATTGAGAGAAAAGTGATAAGAGAAAGAGAGAATTGGAGATTGAGAGAAAAGTGATCAGAGAAAGAGAGAATTGGAGATTGAGAGAAAAGTGATAAGAGAAAGAGAGAATCGGAGATTGAGAGAAAAGTGATAAGAGAAAGAGAGAATTGGAGATTGAGAGAAAAGTGATAAGAGAAAGAGAGAATTGGAGATTGAGAGAAAAGTGATTAGAGAAAGAGAGAATTGGAGATTGAGAGAAAAGTGATAAGAGAAAGAGAGAATTGGAGATTGAGAGAAAAGTGATGAGAGAAAGAGAGATTTGGAGATTGAGAGAAAAGTGATAAGAGTAAGAGAGAATAGGAGATTGAGAGAAAAGTGATAAGAGTAAGAGAGAATAGGAGATTGAGAGAAAAGTGATAAGAGAAAGAGAGAATTGGAGATTGAGAGAAAAGTGATAAGAGACAGAGAGAATTGGTGATTGAGAGAAAAGTGATAAGAGAAAGAGAGAATTGGAGATTGAGAGAAAAGTGATAAGAGAAAGAGAGAATTGGAGATTGAGATAAAAGTGATAAGAGAAAGAGAGAAATGGAGATTGAGAGAAAAGTGATAAGAAACAGAGAGAATTGGAGATTGAGAGAAAAGTGATAAGAGAAAGAGAGAATTGGAGATTGAGACAAAAGTGATAAGAGAAAGAGAGAATTGGAGATTGAGAGAAAAGTGATAAGAGAAAGAGAGAATTGGAGATTGAGAGAAAAGTGATCAGAGAAAGAGAGAATTGGAGATTGAGAGAAAAGTGATAAGAGAAAGAGAGAATTGGAGATTGAGAGAAAAGTGATAAGAGAAAGAGAGAATTGGAGATTGAGAGAAAAGTGATAAGAGAAAGAGAGAATTGGAGATTGAGAGAAAAGTGATAAGAGAAAGAGAGAATTAGAGATTGAGAGAAAAGTGATCAGCGAAAGAGAGAATTGGAGATTGAGAGAAAAGTGATAAGAGAAAGAGAGAATTGGAGATTGAGAGAAAAGTGATAAGAGAAAGAGAGAATTGGAGATTGAGAGAAAAGTGATAAGAGAAAGAGAGAATTGGAGATTGAGAGAAAAGTGATTAGAGAAAGAGAGAATTGGAGATTGAGAGAAAAGTGATAAGAGAAAGAGAGAATTGGAGATTGAGAGAAAAGTGATAACAGAAAGAGAGAATTGGAGATTGAGAGAAAAGTGATGAAAGAAAGAGAGAATTGGAGATTGAGGGAAAAGTGATAAGAGAAAGAGAGAATTGGAGATTGAGAGAAAAGTGATAAGAGAAAGAGAGATTTGGAGATTGAGAGAAAAGTGATATGAGACAGAGAGAATTGGTGATTGAGAGAAAAGTGATAAGAGACAGAGAGAATTGGTGATTGAGAGAAACGTCATAAGAGAAAGAGAGAATGGGAGGTTGAGAGAAAAGTGATTAGAGAAAGAGAGAATTGGAGATTGAGAGAAAAGTGATAAGAGAAAGAGAGAATTGGAGATTGAGGGAAAAGTGATAAGAGAAAGAGAGAATTGGAGATTGAGAGAAAAGTGATAAGAGAAAGAGAGATTTGGAGATTGAGAGAAAAGTGATAAGAGAAAGAGAGAATTGGAGATTGAGAGAAAAGTGATTAGAGAAAGAGAGAATTGGAGATTGAGAGAAAAGTGATAAGAGAAAGAGAGAATTGGAGATTGAGAGAAAAGTGATAAGAGAAAGAGAGAATTGGAGATTGAGAGAAAAGTGATAAGAGAAAGAGAGAATTGGAGATTGAGAGAAAAGTGATCAGAGAAAGAGAGAATTGGAGATTGAGAGAAAAGTGATAAGAGAAAGAGAGAATCGGAGATTGAGAGAAAAGTGATAAGAGAAAGAGAGAATTGGAGATTGAGAGAAAAGTGATAAGAGAAAGAGAGAATTGGAGATTGAGAGAAAAGTGATTAGAGAAAGAGAGAATTGGAGATTGAGAGAAAAGTGATAAGAGAAAGAGAGAATTGGAGATTGAGAGAAAAGTGATGAGAGAAAGAGAGATTTGGAGATTGAGAGAAAAGTGATAAGAGTAAGAGAGAATAGGAGATTGAGAGAAAAGTGATAAGAGTAAGAGAGAATAGGAGATTGAGAGAAAAGTGATAAGAGAAAGAGAGAATTGGAGATTGAGAGAAAAGTGATAAGAGACAGAGAGAATTGGTGATTGAGAGAAAAGTGATAAGAGAAAGAGAGAATTGGAGATTGAGAGAAAAGTGATAAGAGAAAGAGAGAATTGGAGATTGAGATAAAAGTGATAAGAGAAAGAGAGAATTGGAGATTGAGAGAAAAGTGATAAGAAACAGAGAGAATTGGAGATTGAGAGAAAAGTGATAAGAGAAAGAGAGAATTGGAGATTGAGACAAAAGTGATAAGAGAAAGAGAGAATTGGAGATTGAGAGAAAAGTGATAAGAGAAAGAGAGAATTGGAGATTGAGAGAAAAGTGATAAGAGAAAGAGAGAATTGGAGATTGAGAGAAAAGTGATAAGAGAAAGAGAGAATTGGAGATTGAGAGAAAAGTGATAAGAGAAAGAGAGAATTGGAGATTGAGAGAAAAGTGATAAGAGAAAGAGAGAATTGGAGATTGAGAGAAAAGTGATTAGAGAAAGAGAGAATTGGAGATTGAGAGAAAAGTGATAAGAGAAAGAGAGAATTGGAGATTGAGAGAAAAGTGATAACAGAAAGAGAGAATTGGAGATTCAGAGAAAAGTGATAAGAGACATAGAGAATTGGTGATTCAGAGAAAAGTCATAAGAGAAAGAGAGAATGGGAGGTTGAGAGAAAAGTGATAAGAGAAAGAGAGAATTGGAGATTGAGGGAAAAGTGATAAGAAAAAGAGAGAATTGGAGATTGAGAGAAAAGTGATAAGAGAGAGAGATATGGAGATTGAGAGAAAAGTGATAAGAGAAAGATAGAATTGGAGATTGAGAGAAAAGTGATAAGAGAAAGAGAGAATTGGAGATTGAGAGAAAAGTGATAAGAGAAAGAGAGTATTGGAGATTGAGAGAAAAGTGATAAGAGAACGAGAGAATTGGAGATTGAGAGAAAAGTGATAAGAAACAGAGAGAATTGGAGATTGAGAGAAAAGTGATAAGAGAAAGAGAGAATTGGAGATTGAGAGAAAAATGATAAGAGAAAGAGAGAATTGGAGAATGAGAGAAAAGTGATAAGAGAAAGAGAGAATTGAAGATTGAGAGAAAAGTGATCAGAGAAAGAGAGAATTGGAGATTGAGAGAAAAGTGATAAGAGAAAGAGAGAATTGGAGATTGAGAGAAAAGTGATAAGAGAAAGAGAGAATTGGAGATTGAGATAAAAGTGATAAGAGAAAGAGAGAATTGGAGATTGAGAGAAAAGTGATAAGAAACAGAGAGAATTGGAGATTGAGAGAAAAGTGATAAGAGAAAGAGAGAATTGGAGATTGAGAGAAAAGTGATAAGAGAAAGAGAGAATTGGAGATTGAGAGAAAAGTGATCAGAGAAAGAGAGAATTGGAGATTGAGAGAAAAGTGATAAGAGAAAGAGAGAATTGGAGATTGAGAGAAAAGTGATAAGAGAAAGAGAGAATTGGAGATTGAGAGAAAAGTGATAAGAGAAAGAGAGAATTGGAGATTGAGAGAAAAGTGATAAGAGAAAGAGAGAATTGGAGATTGAGAGAAAAGTGATCAGCGAAAGAGAGAATTGGAGATTGAGAGAAAAGTGATAAGAGAAAGAGAGAATTGGAGATTGAGAGAAAAGTGATAAGAGAAAGAGAGAATTGGAGATTGAGAGAAAAGTGATAAGAGAAAGAGAGAATTGGAGATTGAGAGAAAAGTGATTAGAGAAAGAGAGAATTGGAGATTGAGAGAAAAGTGATAAGTGAAAGAGAGAATTGGAGATTGAGAGAAAAATGATGAAAGAAAGAGAGAATTGGAGATTGAGGGAAAAGTGATAAGAGAAAGAGAGAATTGGAGATTGAGAGAAAAGTGATAAGAGAAAGAGAGATTTGGAGATTGAGAGAAAAGTGATATGAGACAGAGAGAATTGGTGATTGATAGAAAAGTGATAAGAGACAGAGACAATTGGTGATTGAGAGAAACGTCATAAGAGAAAGAGAGAATGGGAGGTTGAGAGAAAAGTGATTAGAGAAAGAGAGAATTGGAGATTGAGAGAAAAGTGATAAGAGAAAGAGAGAATTGGAGATTGAGGGAAAAGTGATAAGAGAAAGAGAGAATTGGAGATTGAGAGAAAAGTGATAAGAGAAAGAGAGATTTGGAGATTGAGAGAAAAGTGATAAGAGAAAGAGAGAATTGGAGATTGAGAGAAAAGTGATAAGAGAAAGAGAGAATTGGAGATTGAGAGAAAAGTGGTAAGAGAAAGAGAGAATTGGAGATTGAGAGAAAAGTGATCAGAGAAAGAGAGAATTGGAGATTGAGAGAAAAGTGATAAGAGAAAGAGAGAATCGGAGATTGAGAGAAAAGTGATAAGAGAAAGAGAGAATTGGAGATTGAGAGAAAAGTGATAAGAGAAAGAGAGAATTGGAGATTGAGAGAAAAGTGATTAGAGAAAGAGAGAATTGGAGATTGAGAGAAAAGTGATAAGAGAAAGAGAGAATTGGAGATTGAGAGAAAAGTGATGAGAGAAAGAGAGATTTGGAGATTGAGAAAAAAGTGATAAGAGTAAGAGAGAATTGGAGATTGAGAGAAAAGTGATAAGAGAAAGAGAGAATTGGAGATTGAGAGAAAAGTGATAAGAGACAGAGAGAATTGGTGATTGAGAGAAAAGTCATAAGAGAAAGAGAGAATTGGAGATTGAGAGAAAAGTGATAAGAGAAAAAGAGAATTGGAGATTGAGGGAAAAGTGATAAGAGAAAGAGAGAATTGGAGATTGAGAGAAAAGTGATAAGAGAAAGAGAGATTTGGAGATTGAGAGAAAAGTGATATGAGACAGAGAGAATTGGTGATTGAGAGAAACGTCATAAGAGAAAGAGAGAATGGGAGGTTGAGAGAAAAGTGATAAGAGAAAGAGAGAAGTGGAGATTGAGAGAAATGTGATAAGAGAAAGAGAAAATTGGAGATTGAGAGAAAAATGATAAGAGAAAGAGAGAATTGGAGAATGAGAGAAAAGTGATAAGAGAAAGAGAGAATTGGAGATTGAGAGAAAAGTGATCAGAGAAAGAGAGAAGTGGAGATTGAGAGAAATGTGATAAGAGAAAGAGAAAATTGGAGATTGAGAGAAAAATGATAAGAGAAAGAGAGAATTGGAGAATGAGAGAAAAGTGATAAGAGAAAGAGAGAATTGGAGATTGAGAGAAAAGTGATCAGAGAAAGAGAGAATTGGAGATTGAGAGAAAAGTGATAAGAGAAAGAGAGAATTGGAGATTGAGAGAAAAGTGATAAGAGAAAGAGAGAATTGGAGATTGAGAGAAAAGTGATAAGAGAAAGAGAGAATTGGAGATTGAGATAAAAGTGATAAGAGAAAGAGAGAATTGGAGATTGAGAGAAAAGTGATAAGAAACAGAGAGAATTGGAGATTGAGAGAAAAGTGATAAGAGAAAGAGAGAATTGGAGATTGAGACAAAAGTGATAAGAGAAAGAGAGAATTGGAGATTGAGAGAAAAGTGATAAGAGAAAGAGAGAATTGGAGATTGAGAGAAAAGTGATCAGAGAAAGAGAGAATTGGAGATTGAGAGAAAAGTGATAAGAGAAAGAGAGAATTGGAGATTGAGAGAAAAGTGATAAGAGAAAGAGAGAATTGGAGATTGAGAGAAAAGTGATAAGAGAAAGAGAGAATTGGAGATTGAGAGAAAAGTGATAAGAGAAAGAGAGAATTGGAGATTGAGAGAAAAGTGATCAGCGAAAGAGAGAATTGGAGATTGAGAGAAAAGTGATAAGAGAAAGAGAGAATTGGAGATTGAGAGAAAAGTGATAAGAGAAAGAGAGAATTGGAGATTGAGAGAAAAGTGATAAGAGAAAGAGAGAATTGGAGATTGAGAGAAAAGTGATTAGAGAAAGAGAGAATTGGAGATTGAGAGAAAAGTGATAAGTGAAAGAGAGAATTGGAGATTGAGAGAAAAGTGATGAAAGAAAGAGAGAATTGGAGATTGAGGGAAAAGTGATAAGAGAAAGAGAGAATTGGAGATTGAGAGAAAAGTGATAAGAGAAAGAGAGATTTGGAGATTGAGAGAAAAGTGATATGAGACAGAGAGAATTGGTGATTGATAGAAAAGTGATAAGAGACAGAGACAATTGGTGATTGAGAGAAACGTCATAAGAGAAAGAGAGAATGGGAGGTTGAGAGAAAAGTGATTAGAGAAAGAGAGAATTGGAGATTGAGAGAAAAGTGATAAGAGAAAGAGAGAATTGGAGATTGAGGGAAAAGTGATAAGAGAAAGAGAGAATTGGAGATTGAGAGAAAAGTGATAAGAGAAAGAGAGATTTGGAGATTGAGAGAAAAGTGATAAGAGAAAGAGAGAATTGGAGATTGAGAGAAAAGTGAAAAGAGAAAGAGAGAATTGGAGATTGAGAGAAAAGTGGTAAGAGAAAGAGAGAATTGGAGATTGAGAGAAAAGTGATCAGAGAAAGAGAGAATTGGAGATTGAGAGAAAAGTGATAAGAGAAAGAGAGAATCGGAGATTGAGAGAAAAGTGATAAGAGAAAGAGAGAATTGGAGATTGAGAGAAAAGTGATAAGAGAAAGAGAGAATTGGAGATTGAGAGAAAAGTGATTAGAGAAAGAGAGAATTGGAGATTGAGAGAAAAGTGATAAGAGAAAGAGAGAATTGGAGATTGAGAGAAAAGTGATGAGAGAAAGAGAGATTTGGAGATTGAGAAAAAAGTGATAAGAGTAAGAGAGAATTGGAGATTGAGAGAAAAGTGATAAGAGAAAGAGAGAATTGGAGATTGAGAGAAAAGTGATAAGAGACAGAGAGAATTGGTGATTGAGAGAAAAGTCATAAGAGAAAGAGAGAATTGGAGATTGAGAGAAAAGTGATAAGAGAAAAAGAGAATTGGAGATTGAGGGAAAAGTGATAAGAGAAAGAGAGAATTGGAGATTGAGAGAAAAGTGATAAGAGAAAGAGAGATTTGGAGATTGAGAGAAAAGTGATATGAGACAGAGAGAATTGGTGATTGAGAGAAAAGTGATAAGAGACAGAGAGAATTAGTGATTGAGAGAAACGTCATAAGAGAAAGAGAGAATGGGAGGTTGAGAGAAAAGTGATAAGAGAAAGAGAGAAGTGGAGATTGAGAGAAATGTGATAAGAGAAAGAGAAAATTGGAGATTGAGAGAAAAGTGATATGAGAAAGAGAGAATTGGAGATTGAGAGAAAAGTAATAAGAGAAAGAGAGAATATGAGATTGAGAGAAAATTGATAAGAAACAACAGAGAGAATTAGAGATTGACAGAAAAGTGATAAGAAAAAGAGAGAATTGGAGAGTGAGAGAAAAGTGATAAGAGAAAGGGAGAATTGGAGATTGAGAGAAAAGTGATAAGAGAAAGAGAGAATTGGAGATTGAGAGAAAAGTGATAAGAGAAAGAGAGAATTGGAGATTGAGAGAAAAGTGATAAGAGAAAGAGAGAATTGGAGATTGAGAAAAAAGTGATAAGAGAAAGAGAGAATTGGAGATTGAGAGAAAAGTGATAAGAGAAAGAGAGAATTGGAGATTGAGAGAAAAGTGATAAGAGAAAGAGAGAATTGGAGATTGAGAGAAAAGTGATAAGAGAAAGAGAGAATTGGAGATTGAGAGAAAAGTGATAAGAAACAGAGAGAATTGGAGATTGAGAGAAAAGTGATAAGAGAAAGAGAGAATTGGAGATTGAGAGAAAAGTGATAAGAGAAAGAGAGAATTGGAGATTGAGAGAAAAGTGATAAGAGAAAGAGAGAATTGGAGATTGAGAGAAAAGTGATAAGAGAAAGAGAGAATTGGAGATTGAGAGAAAAGTGATAAGAGAAAGAGAGAATTGGAGATTGAGAGAAAAGTGATAAGAGAAAGAGAGAATTGGAGATTGAGAGAAAAGTGATAAGAGAAAGAGAGAATTGGAGATTGAGAGAAAAGTGATCAGCGAAAGAGAGAATTGGAGATTGAGAGAAAAGTGATAAGAGAAAGAGAGAATTGGAGATTGAGAGAAAAGTGATAAGAGAAAGAGAGAATTGGAGATTGAGAGAAAAGTGATAAGAGAAAGAGAGAATTGGAGATTGAGAGAAAAGTGATTAGAGAAAGAGAGAATTGGAGATTGAGAGAAAAGTGATAAGAGAAAGAGAGAATTGGAGATTGAGAGAAAAGTGATGAAAGAAAGAGAGAATTGGAGATTGAGGGAAAAGTGATAAGAGAAAGAGAGAATTGGAGATTGAGAGAAAAGTGATCAGCGAAAGAGAGAATTGGAGATTGAGAGAAAAGTGATAAGAGAAAGAGAGAATTGGAGATTGAGAGAAAAGTGATAAGAGAAAGAGAGAATTGGAGATTGAGAGAAAAGTGATAAGAGAAAGAGAGAATTGGAGATTGAGAGAAAAGTGATTAGAGAAAGAGAGAATTGGAGATTGAGAGAAAAGTGATAAGTGAAAGAGAGAATTGGAGATTGAGAGAAAAGTGATGAAAGAAAGAGAGAATTGGAGATTGAGGGAAAAGTGATAAGAGAAAGAGAGAATTGGAGATTGAGAGAAAAGTGATAAGAGAAAGAGAGATTTGGAGATTGAGAGAAAAGTGATAAGAGAAAGAGAGATTTGGAGATTGAGAGAAAAGTGATATGAGACAGAGAGAATTGGTGATTGAGAGAAACGTCATAAGAGAAAGAGAGAATGGGAGGTTGAGAGAAAAGTGATAAGAGAAAGAGAGAAGTGGAGATTGAGAGAAATGTGATAAGAGAAAGAGAGAATTGGAGATTGAGAGAAAAATGATAAGAGAAAGAGAGAATTGGAGAATGAGAGAAAAGTGATAAGAGAAAGAGAGAATTGGAGATTGAGAGAAAAGTGATCAGAGAAAGAGAGAAGTGGAGATTGAGAGAAATGTGATAAGAGAAAGAGAAAATTGGAGATTGAGAGAAAAATGATAAGAGAAAGAGAGAATTGGAGAATGAGAGAAAAGTGATAAGAGAAAGAGAGAATTGGAGATTGAGAGAAAAGTGATCAGAGAAAGAGAGAATTGGAGATTGAGAGAAAAGTGATAAGAGAAAGAGAGAATTGGAGATTGAGAGAAAAGTGATAAGAGAAAGAGAGAATTGGAGATTGAGAGAAAAGTGATAAGAGAAAGAGAGAATTGGAGATTGAGATAAAAGTGATAAGAGAAAGAGAGAATTGGAGATTGAGAGAAAAGTGATAAGAAACAGAGAGAATTGGAGATTGAGAGAAAAGTGATAAGAGAAAGAGAGAATTGGAGATTGAGACAAAAGTGATAAGAGAAAGAGAGAATTGGAGATTGAGAGAAAAGTGATAAGAGAAAGAGAGAATTGGAGATTGAGAGAAAAGTGATCAGAGAAAGAGAGAATTGGAGATTGAGAGAAAAGTGATAAGAGAAAGAGAGAATTGGAGATTGAGAGAAAAGTGATAAGAGAAAGAGAGAATTGGAGATTGAGAGAAAAGTGATAAGAGAAAGAGAGAATTGGAGATTGAGAGAAAAGTGATAAGAGAAAGAGAGAATTGGAGATTGAGAGAAAAGTGATCAGCGAAAGAGAGAATTGGAGATTGAGAGAAAAGTGATAAGAGAAAGAGAGAATTGGAGATTGAGAGAAAAGTGATAAGAGAAAGAGAGAATTGGAGATTGAGAGAAAAGTGATAAAAGAAAGAGAGAATCGGAGATTGAGAGAAAAGTGATTAGAGAAAGAGAGAATTGGAGATTGAGAGAAAAGTGATAAGTGAAAGAGAGAATTGGAGATTGAGAGAAAAGTGATGAAAGAAAGAGAGAATTGGAGATTGAGGGAAAAGTGATAAGAGAAAGAGAGAATTGGAGATTGAGAGAAAAGTGATAAGAGAAAGAGAGATTTGGAGATTGAGAGAAAAGTGATATGAGACAGAGAGAATTGGTGATTGATAGAAAAGTGATAAGAGACAGAGACAATTGGTGATTGAGAGAAACGTCATAAGAGAAAGAGAGAATGGGAGGTTGAGAGAAAAGTGATTAGAGAAAGAGAGAATTGGAGATTGAGAGAAAAGTGATAAGAGAAAGAGAGAATTGGAGATTGAGGGAAAAGTGATAAGAGAAAGAGAGAATTGGAGATTGAGAGAAAAGTGATAAGAGAAAGAGAGATTTGGAGATTGAGAGAAAAGTGATAAGAGAAAGAGAGAATTGGAGATTGAGAGAAAAGTGAAAAGAGAAAGAGAGAATTGGAGATTGAGAGAAAAGTGGTAAGAGAAAGAGAGAATTGGAGATTGAGAGAAAAGTGATCAGAGAAAGAGAGAATTGGAGATTGAGAGAAAAGTGATAAGAGAAAGAGAGAATCGGAGATTGAGAGAAAAGTGATAAGAGAAAGAGAGAATTGGAGATTGAGAGAAAAGTGATAAGAGAAAGAGAGAATTGGAGATTGAGAGAAAAGTGATTAGAGAAAGAGAGAATTGGAGATTGAGAGAAAAGTGATAAGAGAAAGAGAGAATTGGAGATTGAGAGAAAAGTGATGAGAGAAAGAGAGATTTGGAGATTGAGAAAAAAGTGATAAGAGTAAGAGAGAATTGGAGATTGAGAGAAAAGTGATAAGAGAAAGAGAGAATTGGAGATTGAGAGAAAAGTGATAAGAGGCAGAGAGAATTGGTGATTGAGAGAAAAGTCATAAGAGAAAGAGAGAATTGGAGATTGAGAGAAAAGTGATAAGAGAAAAAGAGAATTGGAGATTGAGGGAAAAGTGATAAGAGAAAGAGAGAATTGGAGATTGAGAGAAAAGTGATAAGAGAAAGAGAGATTTGGAGATTGAGAGAAAAGTGATATGAGACAGAGAGAATTGGTGATTGAGAGAAAAGTGATAAGAGACAGAGAGAATTAGTGATTGAGAGAAACGTCATAAGAGAAAGAGAGAATGGGAGGTTGAGAGAAAAGTGATAAGAGAAAGAGAGAAGTGGAGATTGAGAGAAATGTGATAAGAGAAAGAGAAAATTGGAGATTGAGAGAAAAGTGATATGAGAAAGAGAGAATTGGAGATTGAGAGAAAAGTAATAAGAGAAAGAGAGAATATGAGATTGAGAGAAAATTGATAAGAAACAACAGAGAGAATTAGAGATTGACAGAAAAGTGATAAGAAAAAGAGAGAATTGGAGAGTGAGAGAAAAGTGATAAGAGAAAGGGAGAATTGGAGATTGAGAGAAAAGTGATAAGAGAAAGAGAGAATTGGAGATTGAGAGAAAAGTGATAAGAGAAAGAGAGAATTGGAGATTGAGAGAAAAGTGATAAGAGAAAGAGAGAATTGGAGATTGAGAAAAAAGTGATAAGAGAAAGAGAGAATTGGAGATTGAGAGAAAAGTGATAAGAGAAAGAGAGAATTGGAGATTGAGAGAAAAGTGATAAGAGAAAGAGAGAATTGGAGATTGAGAGAAAAGTGATAAGAGAAAGAGAGAATTGGAGATTGAGAGAAAAGTGATAAGAAACAGAGAGAATTGGAGATTGAGAGAAAAGTGATAAGAGAAAGAGAGAATTGGAGATTGAGAGAAAAGTGATAAGAGAAAGAGAGAATTGGAGATTGAGAGAAAAGTGATCAGAGAAAGAGAGAAGTGGAGATTGAGAGAAATGTGATAAGAGAAAGAGAAAATTGGAGATTGAGAGAAAAATGATAAGAGAAAGAGAGAATTGGAGAATGAGAGAAAAGTGATAAGAGAAAGAGAGAATTGGAGATTGAGAGAAAAGTGATCAGAGAAAGAGAGAATTGGAGATTGAGAGAAAAGTGATAAGAGAAAGAGAGAATTGGAGATTGAGAGAAAAGTGATAAGAGAAAGAGAGAATTGGAGATTGAGAGAAAAGTGATAAGAGAAAGAGAGAATTGGAGATTGAGATAAAAGTGATAAGAGAAAGAGAGAATTGGAGATTGAGAGAAAAGTGATAAGAAACAGAGAGAATTGGAGATTGAGAGAAAAGTGATAAGAGAAAGAGAGAATTGGAGATTGAGACAAAAGTGATAAGAGAAAGAGAGAATTGGAGATTGAGAGAAAAGTGATAAGAGAAAGAGAGAATTGGAGATTGAGAGAAAAGTGATCAGAGAAAGAGAGAATTGGAGATTGAGAGAAAAGTGATAAGAGAAAGAGAGAATTGGAGATTGAGAGAAAAGTGATAAGAGAAAGAGAGAATTGGAGATTGAGAGAAAAGTGATAAGAGAAAGAGAGAATTGGAGATTGAGAGAAAAGTGATAAGAGAAAGAGAGAATTGGAGATTGAGAGAAAAGTGATCAGCGAAAGAGAGAATTGGAGATTGAGAGAAAAGTGATAAGAGAAAGAGAGAATTGGAGATTGAGAGAAAAGTGATAAGAGAAAGAGAGAATTGGAGATTGAGAGAAAAGTGATAAGAGAAAGAGAGAATTGGAGATTGAGAGAAAAGTGATAAGAGAAAGAGAGATTTGGAGATTGAGAGAAAAGTGATATGAGACAGAGAGAATTGGTGATTGATAGAAAAGTGATAACAGACAGAGACAATTGGTGATTGAGAGAAACGTCATAAGAGAAAGAGAGAATGGGAGGTTGAGAGAAAAGTGATTAGAGAAAGAGAGAATTGGAGATTGAGAGAAAAGTGATAAGAGAAAGAGAGAATTGGAGATTGAGGGAAAAGTGATAAGAGAAAGAGAGAATTGGAGATTGAGAGAAAAGTGATAAGAGAAAGAGAGATTTGGAGATTGAGAGAAAAGTGATAAGAGAAAGAGAGAATTGGAGATTGAGAGAAAAGTGATAAGAGAAAGAGAGAATCGGAGATTGAGAGAAAAGTGATAAGAGAAAGAGAGAATTGGAGATTGAGAGAAAAGTGATAAGAGAAAGAGAGAATTGGAGATTGAGAGAAAAGTGATTAGAGAAAGAGAGAATTGGAGATTGAGAGAAAAGTGATAAGAGAAAGAGAGAATTGGAGATTGAGAGAAAAGTGGTAAGAGAAAGAGAGAATTGGAGATTGAGAGAAAAGTGATCAGAGAAAGAGAGAATTGGAGATTGAGAGAAAAGTGATAAGAGAAAGAGAGAATCGGAGATTGAGAGAAAAGTGATAAGAGAAAGAGAGAATTGGAGATTGAGAGAAAAGTGATAAGAGAAAGAGAGAATTGGAGATTGAGAGAAAAGTGATTAGAGAAAGAGAGAATTGGAGATTGAGAGAAAAGTGATAAGAGAAAGAGAGAATTGGAGATTGAGAGAAAAGTGATGAGAGAAAGAGAGATTTGGAGATTGAGAAAAAAGTGATAAGAGTAAGAGAGAATTGGAGATTGAGAGAAAAGTGATAAGAGAAAGAGAGAATTGGAGATTGAGAGAAAAGTGATAAGAGACAGAGAGAATTGGTGATTGAGAGAAAAGTCATAAGAGAAAGAGAGAATTGGAGATTGAGAGAAAAGTGATAAGAGAAAAAGAGAATTGGAGATTGAGGGAAAAGTGATAAGAGAAAGAGAGAATTGGAGATTGAGAGAAAAGTGATAAGAGAAAGAGAGATTTGGAGATTGAGAGAAAAGTGATATGAGACAGAGAGAATTGGTGATTGAGAGAAAAGTGATAAGAGACAGAGAGAATTAGTGATTGAGAGAAACGTCATAAGAGAAAGAGAGAATGGGAGGTTGAGAGAAAAGTGATAAGAGAAAGAGAGAAGTGGAGATTGAGAGAAATGTGATAAGAGAAAGAGAAAATTGGAGATTGAGAGAAAAGTGATATGAGAAAGAGAGAATTGGAGATTGAGAGAAAAGTAATAAGAGAAAGAGAGAATATGAGATTGAGAGAAAATTGATAAGAAACAACAGAGAGAATTAGAGATTGACAGAAAAGTGATAAGAAAAAGAGAGAATTGGAGAGTGAGAGAAAAGTGATAAGAGAAAGGGAGAATTGGAGATTGAGAGAAAAGTGATAAGAGAAAGAGAGAATTGGAGATTGAGAGAAAAGTGATAAGAGAAAGAGAGAATTGGAGATTGAGAGAAAAGTGATAAGAGAAAGAGAGAATTGGAGATTGAGAAAAAAGTGATAAGAGAAAGAGAGAATTGGAGATTGAGAGAAAAGTGATAAGAGAAAGAGAGAATTGGAGATTGAGAGAAAAGTGATAAGAGAAAGAGAGAATTGGAGATTGAGAGAAAAGTGATAAGAGAAAGAGAGAATTGGAGATTGAGAGAAAAGTGATAAGAAACAGAGAGAATTGGAGATTGAGAGAAAAGTGATAAGAGAAAGAGAGAATTGGAGATTGAGAGAAAAGTGATAAGAGAAAGAGAGAATTGGAGATTGAGAGAAAAGTGATAAGAGAAAGAGAGAATTGGAGATTGAGAGAAAAGTGATAAGAGAAAGAGAGAATTGGAGATTGAGAGAAAAGTGATAAGAGAAAGAGAGAATTGGAGATTGAGAGAAAAGTGATAAGAGAAAGAGAGAATTGGAGATTGAGAGAAAAGTGATAAGAGAAAGAGAGAATTGGAGATTGAGAGAAAAGTGATCAGCGAAAGAGAGAATTGGAGATTGAGAGAAAAGTGATAAGAGAAAGAGAGAATTGGAGATTGAGAGAAAAGTGATAAGAGAAAGAGAGAATTGGAGATTGAGAGAAAAGTGATAAGAGAAAGAGAGAATTGGAGATTGAGAGAAAAGTGATTAGAGAAAGAGAGAATTGGAGATTGAGAGAAAAGTGATAAGAGAAAGAGAGAATTGGAGATTGAGAGAAAAGTGATGAAAGAAAGAGAGAATTGGAGATTGAGGGAAAAGTGATAAGAGAAAGAGAGAATTGGAGATTGAGAGAAAAGTGATCAGCGAAAGAGAGAATTGGAGATTGAGAGAAAAGTGATAAGAGAAAGAGAGAATTGGAGATTGAGAGAAAAGTGATAAGAGAAAGAGAGAATTGGAGATTGAGAGAAAAGTGATAAGAGAAAGAGAGAATTGGAGATTGAGAGAAAAGTGATTAGAGAAAGAGAGAATTGGAGATTGAGAGAAAAGTGATAAGTGAAAGAGAGAATTGGAGATTGAGAGAAAAGTGATGAAAGAAAGAGAGAATTGGAGATTGAGGGAAAAGTGATAAGAGAAAGAGAGAATTGGAGATTGAGAGAAAAGTGATAAGAGAAAGAGAGATTTGGAGATTGAGAGAAAAGTGATATGAGACAGAGAGAATTGGTGATTGATAGAAAAGTGATAAGAGACAGAGACAATTGGTGATTGAGAGAAACGTCATAAGAGAAAGAGAGAATGGGAGGTTGAGAGAAAAGTGATTAGAGAAAGAGAGAATTGGAGATTGAGAGAAAAGTGATAAGAGAAAGAGAGAATTGGAGATTGAGGGAAAAGTGATAAGAGAAAGAGAGAATTGGAGATTGAGAGAAAAGTGATAAGAGAAAGAGAGATTTGGAGATTGAGAGAAAAGTGATAAGAGAAAGAGAGAATTGGAGATTGAGAGAAAAGTGATAAGAGAAAGAGAGAATTGGAGATTGAGAGAAAAGTGGTAAGAGAAAGAGAGAATTGGAGATTGAGAGAAAAGTGATCAGAGAAAGAGAGAATTGGAGATTGAGAGAAAAGTGATAAGAGAAAGAGAGAATCGGAGATTGAGAGAAAAGTGATAAGAGAAAGAGAGAATTGGAGATTGAGAGAAAAGTGATAAGAGAAAGAGAGAATTGGAGATTGAGAGAAAAGTGATTAGAGAAAGAGAGAATTGGAGATTGAGAGAAAAGTGATAAGAGAAAGAGAGAATTGGAGATTGAGAGAAAAGTGATGAGAGAAAGAGAGATTTGGAGATTGAGAAAAAAGTGATAAGAGTAAGAGAGAATTGGAGATTGAGAGAAAAGTGATAAGAGAAAGAGAGAATTGGAGATTGAGAGAAAAGTGATAAGAGACAGAGAGAATTGGTGATTGAGAGAAAAGTCATAAGAGAAAGAGAGAATTGGAGATTGAGAGAAAAGTGATAAGAGAAAAAGAGAATTGGAGATTGAGGGAAAAGTGATAAGAGAAAGAGAGAATTGGAGATTGAGAGAAAAGTGATAAGAGAAAGAGAGATTTGGAGATTGAGAGAAAAGTGATATGAGACAGAGAGAATTGGTGATTGAGAGAAAAGTGATAAGAGACAGAGAGAATTAGTGATTGAGAGAAACGTCATAAGAGAATAAGAGAATGGGAGGTTGAGAGAAAAGTGATAAGAGAAAGAGAGAAGTGGAGATTGAGAGAAATGTGATAAGAGAAAGAGAAAATTGGAGATTGAGAGAAAAATGATAAGAGAAAGAGAGAATTGGAGAATGAGAGAAAAGTGATAAGAGAAAGAGAGAATTGGAGATTGAGAGAAAAGTGATCAGAGAAAGAGAGAATTGGAGATTGAGAGAAAAGTGATAAGAGAAAGAGAGAATTGGAGATTGAGAGAAAAGTGATAAGAGAAAGAGAGAATTGGAGATTGAGAGAAAAGTGATAAGAGAAAGAGAGAATTGGAGATTGAGATAAAAGTGATAAGAGAAAGAGAGAATTGGAGATTGAGAGAAAAGTGAAAAGAAACAGAGAGAATTGGAGATTGAGAGAAAAGTGATAAGAGAAAGAGAGAATTGGAGATTGAGACAAAAGTGATAAGAGAAAGAGAGAATTGGAGATTGAGAGAAAAGTGATAAGAGAAAGAGAGAATTGGAGATTGAGAGAAAAGTGATCAGAGAAAGAGAGAATTGGAGATTGAGAGAAAAGTGATAAGAGAAAGAGAGAATTGGAGATTGAGAGAAAAGTGATAAGAGAAAGAGAGAATTGGAGATTGAGAGAAAAGTGATAAGAGAAAGAGAGAATTGGAGATTGAGAGAAAAGTGATAAGAGAAAGAGAGAATTGGAGATTGAGAGAAAAGTGATCAGCGAAAGAGAGAATTGGAGATTGAGAGAAAAGTGATAAGAGAAAGAGAGAATTGGAGATTGAGAGAAAAGTGATAAGAGAAAGAGAGAATTGGAGATTGAGAGAAAAGTGATAAGAGAAAGAGAGAATTGGAGATTGAGAGAAAAGTGATTAGAGAAAGAGAGAATTGGAGATTGAGAGAAAAGTGATAAGTGAAAGAGAGAATTGGAGATTGAGAGAAAAGTGATGAAAGAAAGAGAGAATTGGAGATTGAGGGAAAAGTGATAAGAGAAAGAGAGAATTGGAGATTGAGAGAAAAGTGATAAGAGAAAGAGAGATTTGGAGATTGAGAGAAAAGTGATATGAGACAGAGAGAATTGGTGATTGATAGAAAAGTGATAAGAGACAGAGACAATTGGTGATTGAGAGAAACGTCATAAGAGAAAGAGAGAATGGGAGGTTGAGAGAAAAGTGATTAGAGAAAGAGAGAATTGGAGATTGAGAGAAAAGTGATAAGAGAAAGAGAGAATTGGAGATTGAGGGAAAAGTGATAAGAGAAAGAGAGAATTGGAGATTGAGAGAAAAGTGATAAGAGAAAGAGAGATTTGGAGATTGAGAGAAAAGTGATAAGAGAAAGAGAGAATTGGAGATTGAGAGAAAAGTGAAAAGAGAAAGAGAGAATTGGAGATTGAGAGAAAAGTGGTAAGAGAAAGAGAGAATTGGAGATTGAGAGAAAAGTGATCAGAGAAAGAGAGAATTGGAGATTGAGAGAAAAGTGATAAGAGAAAGAGAGAATCGGAGATTGAGAGAAAAGTGATAAGAGAAAGAGAGAATTGGAGATTGAGAGAAAAGTGATAAGAGAAAGAGAGAATTGGAGATTGAGAGAAAAGTGATTAGAGAAAGAGAGAATTGGAGATTGAGAGAAAAGTGATAAGAGAAAGAGAGAATTGGAGATTGAGAGAAAAGTGATGAGAGAAAGAGAGATTTGGAGATTGAGAAAAAAGTGATAAGAGTAAGAGAGAATTGGAGATTGAGAGAAAAGTGATAAGAGAAAGAGAGAATTGGAGATTGAGAGAAAAGTGATAAGAGACAGAGAGAATTGGTGATTGAGAGAAAAGTCATAAGAGAAAGAGAGAATTGGAGATTGAGAGAAAAGTGATAAGAGAAAAAGAGAATTGGAGATTGAGGGAAAAGTGATAAGAGAAAGAGAGAATTGGAGATTGAGAGAAAAGTGATAAGAGAAAGAGAGATTTGGAGATTGAGAGAAAAGTGATATGAGACAGAGAGAATTGGTGATTGAGAGAAAAGTGATAAGAGACAGAGAGAATTAGTGATTGAGAGAAACGTCATAAGAGAAAGAGAGAATGGGAGGTTGAGAGAAAAGTGATAAGAGAAAGAGAGAAGTGGAGATTGAGAGAAATGTGATAAGAGAAAGAGAAAATTGGAGATTGAGAGAAAAGTGATATGAGAAAGAGAGAATTGGAGATTGAGAGAAAAGTAATAAGAGAAAGAGAGAATATGAGATTGAGAGAAAATTGATAAGAAACAACAGAGAGAATTAGAGATTGACAGAAAAGTGATAAGAAAAAGAGAGAATTGGAGAGTGAGAGAAAAGTGATAAGAGAAAGGGAGAATTGGAGATTGAGAGAAAAGTGATAAGAGAAAGAGAGAATTGGAGATTGAGAGAAAAGTGATAAGAGAAAGAGAGAATTGGAGATTGAGAGAAAAGTGATAAGAGAAAGAGAGAATTGGAGATTGAGAAAAAAGTGATAAGAGAAAGAGAGAATTGGAGATTGAGAGAAAAGTGATAAGAGAAAGAGAGAATTGGAGATTGAGAGAAAAGTGATAAGAGAAAGAGAGAATTGGAGATTGAGAGAAAAGTGATAAGAGAAAGAGAGAATTGGAGATTGAGAGAAAAGTGATAAGAAACAGAGAGAATTGGAGATTGAGAGAAAAGTGATAAGAGAAAGAGAGAATTGGAGATTGAGAGAAACGTGATAAGAGAAAGAGAGAATTGGAGATTGAGAGAAAAGTGATAAGAGAAAGAGAGAATTGGAGATTGAGAGAAAAGTGATAAGAGAAAGAGAGAATTGGAGATTGAGAGAAAAGTGATAAGAGAAAGAGAGAATTGGAGATTGAGAGAAAAGTGATAAGAGAAAGAGAGAATTGGAGATTGAGAGAAAAGTGATAAGAGAAAGAGAGAATTGGAGATTGAGAGAAAAGTGATCAGCGAAAGAGAGAATTGGAGATTGAGAGAAAAGTGATAAGAGAAAGAGAGAATTGGAGATTGAGAGAAAAGTGATAAGAGAAAGAGAGAATTGGAGATTGAGAGAAAAGTGATAAGAGAAAGAGAGAATTGGAGATTGAGAGAAAAGTGATTAGAGAAAGAGAGAATTGGAGATTGAGAGAAAAGTGATAAGAGAAAGAGAGAATTGGAGATTGAGAGAAAAGTGATGAAAGAAAGAGAGAATTGGAGATTGAGGGAAAAGTGATAAGAGAAAGAGAGAATTGGAGATTGAGAGAAAAGTGATAAGAGAAAGAGAGATTTGGAGATTGAGAGAAAAGTGATATGAGACAGAGAGAATTGGTGATTGAGAGAAAAGTGATAAGAGACAGAGAGAATTGGTGATTGAGAGAAACGTCATAAGAGAAAGAGAGAATGGGAGGTTGAGAGAAAAGTGATTAGAGAAAGAGAGAATTGGAGATTGAGAGAAAAGTGATAAGAGAAAGAGAGAATTGGAGATTGAGGGAAAAGTGATAAGAGAAAGAGAGAATTGGAGATTGAGAGAAAAGTGATAAGAGAAAGAGAGATTTGGAGATTGAGAGAAAAGTGATAAGAGAAAGAGAGAATTGGAGATTGAGAGAAAAGTGATAAGAGAAAGAGAGAATTGGAGATTGAGAGAAAAGTGATAAGAGAAAGAGAGAATTGGAGATTGAGAGAAAAGTGATAAGAGAAAGAGAGAATTGGAGATTGAGAGAAAAGTGATAAGAGAAAGAGAGAATTGGAGATTGAGAGAAAAGTGATCAGAGAAAGAGAGAATTGGAGATTGAGAGAAAAGTGATAAGAGAAAGAGAGAATCGGAGATTGAGAGAAAAGTGATAAGAGAAAGAGAGAATTAGAGATTGAGAGAAAAGTGATAAGAGAAAGAGAGAATTGGAGATTGAGAGAAAAGTGATTAGAGAAAGAAAGAATTGGAGATTGAGAGAAAAGTGATGAGAGAAAGAGAGATTTGGAGATTGAGAGAAAAGTGATAAGAGTAAGAGAGAATAGGAGATTGAGAGAAAAGTGATAAGAGTAAGAGAGAATAGGAGATTGAGAGAAAAGTGATAAGAGAAAGAGAGAATTGGAGATTGAGAGAAAAGTGATAAGAGACAGAGAGAATTGGTGATTGAGAGAAAAGTCATAAGAGAAAGAGAGAATTGGAGATTGAGAGAAAAGTGATAAGAGAAAGAGAGAATTGGAGATTGAGGGAAAAGTGATAAGAGAAAGAGAGAATTGGAGATTGAGAGAAAAGTGATAAGAGAAAGAGAGAATTGGAGATTGAGGAAAAGTGATAAGAGAAAGAGAGAATTGGAGATTGAGAGAAAAGTGATAAGAGAAAGAGAGATTTGGAGATTGAGAGAAAAGTGATATGAGACAGAGAGAATTGGTGATTGAGAGAAAAGTGATAACAGACAGAGAGAATTGGTGATTGAGAGAAAAGTCATCAGAGAAAGAGAGAATGGGAGGTTGAGAGAAAAGTGATAAGAGAAAGAGAGAAGTGGATATTGAGAGAAATGTGATAAGAGAAAGAGAAAATTGGAGATTGAGAGAAAAGTGATATGAGAAAGAGAGAATTGGAGATTGAGAGAAAAGTAATAAGAGAAAGAGAGAATATGAGATTGAGAGAAAAGTGATAAGAGAAAGAGAGAATTGGAGATTGAGAGAAAAGTGATAAGAGAAAGAGAGAATTGGAGATTGAGAAAAAAGTGATAAGAGAAAGAGAGAATTGGAGATTGAGAGAAAAGTGATAAGAGAAAGAGAGAATTGGAGATTGAGAGAAAAGTGATAAGAGAAAGAGAGAATTGGAGATTGAGAGAAAAGTGATAAGAGAAAGAGAGAATTGGAGATTGAGAGAAAAGTGATAAGAGAAAGAGAGAATTGGAGATTGAGAGAAAAGTGATAAGAGAAACAGAGAATTGTAGATTGAGAGAAAAGTGATAAGAGAAAGAGAGAATTGGAGATTGAGAGAAAAGTGATAAGAGAAAAAGAGAATTGGAGATTGACGGAAAAGTGATAAGAGAAAGAGAGAATTGGAGATTGAGAGAAAAGTGATAAGAGAAAGAGAGATTTGGAGATTGAGAGAAAAGTGATATGAGACAGAGAGAATTGGTGATTGAGAGAAAAGTGATAAGAGACAGAGAGAATTAGTGATTGAGAGAAACGTCATAAGAGAAAGAGAGAATGGGAGGTTGAGAGAAAAGTGATAAGAGAAAGAGAGAAGTGGAGATTGAGAGAAATGTGATAAGAGAAAGAGAAAATTGGAGATTGAGAGAAAAATGATAAGAGAAAGAGAGAATTGGAGAATGAGAGAAAAGTGATAAGAGAAAGAGAGAATTGGAGATTGAGAGAAAAGTGATGAAAGAAAGAGAGAATTGGAGATTGAGGGAAAAGTGATAAGAGAAAGAGAGAATTGGAGATTGAGAGAAAAGTGATAAGAGAAAGAGAGATTTGGAGATTGAGAGAAAAGTGATATGAGACAGAGAGAATTGGTGATTGAGAGAAAAGTGATAAGAGACAGAGAGAATTAGTGATTGAGAGAAACGTCATAAGAGAAAGAGAGAATGGGAGGTTGAGAGAAAAGTGATAAGAGAAAGAGAGAAGTGGAGATTGAGAGAAATGTGATAAGAGAAAGAGAAAATTGGAGATTGAGAGAAAAGTGATATGAGAAAGAGAGAATTGGAGATTGAGAGAAAAGTAATAAGAGAAAGAGAGAATATGAGATTGAGAGAAAATTGATAAGAAACAACAGAGAGAATTAGAGATTGACAGAAAAGTGATAAGAAAAAGAGAGAATTGGAGAGTGAGAGAAAAGTGATAAGAGAAAGGGAGAATTGGAGATTGAGAGAAAAGTGATAAGAGAAAGAGAGAATTGGAGATTGAGAGAAAAGTGATAAGAGAAAGAGAGAATTGGAGATTGAGAGAAAAGTGATAAGAGAAAGAGAGAATTGGAGATTGAGAAAAAAGTGATAAGAGAAAGAGAGAATTGGAGATTGAGAGAAAAGTGATAAGAGAAAGAGAGAATTGGAGATTGAGAGAAAAGTGATAAGAGAAAGAGAGAATTGGAGATTGAGAGAAAAGTGATAAGAGAAAGAGAGAATTGGAGATTGAGAGAAAAGTGATAAGAAACAGAGAGAATTGGAGATTGAGAGAAAAGTGATAAGAGAAAGAGAGAATTGGAGATTGAGAGAAACGTGATAAGAGAAAGAGAGAATTGGAGATTGAGAGAAAAGTGATAAGAGAAAGAGAGAATTGGAGATTGAGAGAAAAGTGATAAGAGAAAGAGAGAATTGGAGATTGAGAGAAAAGTGATAAGAGAAAGAGAGAATTGGAGATTGAGAGAAAAGTGATAAGAGAAAGAGAGAATTGGAGATTGAGAGAAAAGTGATAAGAGAAAGAGAGAATTGGAGATTGAGAGAAAAGTGATCAGCGAAAGAGAGAATTGGAGATTGAGAGAAAAGTGATAAGAGAAAGAGAGAATTGGAGATTGAGAGAAAAGTGATAAGAGAAAGAGAGAATTGGAGATTGAGAGAAAAGTGATAAGAGAAAGAGAGAATTGGAGATTGAGAGAAAAGTGATTAGAGAAAGAGAGAATTGGAGATTGAGAGAAAAGTGATAAGAGAAAGAGAGAATTGGAGATTGAGAGAAAAGTGATGAAAGAAAGAGAGAATTGGAGATTGAGGGAAAAGTGATAAGAGAAAGAGAGAATTGGAGATTGAGAGAAAAGTGATAAGAGAAAGAGAGATTTGGAGATTGAGAGAAAAGTGATATGAGACAGAGAGAATTGGTGATTGAGAGAAAAGTGATAAGAGACAGAGAGAATTGGTGATTGAGAGAAACGTCATAAGAGAAAGAGAGAATGGGAGGTTGAGAGAAAAGTGATTAGAGAAAGAGAGAATTGGAGATTGAGAGAAAAGTGATAAGAGAAAGAGAGAATTGGAGATTGAGGGAAAAGTGATAAGAGAAAGAGAGAATTGGAGATTGAGAGAAAAGTGATAAGAGAAAGAGAGATTTGGAGATTGAGAGAAAAGTGATAAGAGAAAGAGAGAATTGGAGATTGAGAGAAAAGTGATAAGAGAAAGAGAGAATTGGAGATTGAGAGAAAAGTGATAAGAGAAAGAGAGAATTGGAGATTGAGAGAAAAGTGATAAGAGAAAGAGAGAATTGGAGATTGAGAGAAAAGTGATAAGAGAAAGAGAGAATTGGAGATTGAGAGAAAAGTGATCAGAGAAAGAGAGAATTGGAGATTGAGAGAAAAGTGATAAGAGAAAGAGAGAATCGGAGATTGAGAGAAAAGTGATAAGAGAAAGAGAGAATTAGAGATTGAGAGAAAAGTGATAAGAGAAAGAGAGAATTGGAGATTGAGAGAAAAGTGATTAGAGAAAGAAAGAATTGGAGATTGAGAGAAAAGTGATGAGAGAAAGAGAGATTTGGAGATTGAGAGAAAAGTGATAAGAGTAAGAGAGAATAGGAGATTGAGAGAAAAGTGATAAGAGTAAGAGAGAATAGGAGATTGAGAGAAAAGTGATAAGAGAAAGAGAGAATTGGAGATTGAGAGAAAAGTGATAAGAGACAGAGAGAATTGGTGATTGAGAGAAAAGTCATAAGAGAAAGAGAGAATTGGAGATTGAGAGAAAAGTGATAAGAGAAAGAGAGAATTGGAGATTGAGGGAAAAGTGATAAGAGAAAGAGAGAATTGGAGATTGAGAGAAAAGTGATAAGAGAAAGAGAGAATTGGAGATTGAGGAAAAGTGATAAGAGAAAGAGAGAATTGGAGATTGAGAGAAAAGTGATAAGAGAAAGAGAGATTTGGAGATTGAGAGAAAAGTGATATGAGACAGAGAGAATTGGTGATTGAGAGAAAAGTGATAACAGACAGAGAGAATTGGTGATTGAGAGAAAAGTCATCAGAGAAAGAGAGAATGGGAGGTTGAGAGAAAAGTGATAAGAGAAAGAGAGAAGTGGATATTGAGAGAAATGTGATAAGAGAAAGAGAAAATTGGAGATTGAGAGAAAAGTGATATGAGAAAGAGAGAATTGGAGATTGAGAGAAAAGTAATAAGAGAAAGAGAGAATATGAGATTGAGAGAAAAGTGATAAGAGAAAGAGAGAATTGGAGATTGAGAGAAAAGTGATAAGAGAAAGAGAGAATTGGAGATTGAGAAAAAAGTGATAAGAGAAAGAGAGAATTGGAGATTGAGAGAAAAGTGATAAGAGAAAGAGAGAATTGGAGATTGAGAGAAAAGTGATAAGAGAAAGAGAGAATTGGAGATTGAGAGAAAAGTGATAAGAGAAAGAGAGAATTGGAGATTGAGAGAAAAGTGATAAGAGAAAGAGAGAATTGGAGATTGAGAGAAAAGTGATAAGAGAAACAGAGAATTGTAGATTGAGAGAAAAGTGATAAGAGAAAGAGAGAATTGGAGATTGAGAGAAAAGTGATAAGAGAAAAAGAGAATTGGAGATTGACGGAAAAGTGATAAGAGAAAGAGAGAATTGGAGATTGAGAGAAAAGTGATAAGAGAAAGAGAGATTTGGAGATTGAGAGAAAAGTGATATGAGACAGAGAGAATTGGTGATTGAGAGAAAAGTGATAAGAGACAGAGAGAATTAGTGATTGAGAGAAACGTCATAAGAGAAAGAGAGAATGGGAGGTTGAGAGAAAAGTGATAAGAGAAAGAGAGAAGTGGAGATTGAGAGAAATGTGATAAGAGAAAGAGAAAATTGGAGATTGAGAGAAAAATGATAAGAGAAAGAGAGAATTGGAGAATGAGAGAAAAGTGATAAGAGAAAGAGAAAATTGGAGATTGAGAGAAAAGTGATCAGAGAAAGAGAGAATTGGAGATTGAGAGAAAAGTGATAAGAGAAAGAGAGAATTGGAGATTGAGAGAAAAGTGATAAGAGAAAGAGAGAATTGGAGATTGAGAGAAAAGTGATAAGAGAAAGAGAGAATTGGAGATTGAGATAAAAGTGATAAGAGAAAGAGAGAATTGGAGATTGAGAGAAAAGTGAAAAGAAACAGAGAGAATTGGAGATTGAGAGAAAAGTGATAAGAGAAAGAGAGAATTGGAGATTGAGACAAAAGTGATAAGAGAAAGAGAGAATTGGAGATTGAGAGAAAAGTGATAAGAGAAAGAGAGAATTGGAGATTGAGAGAAAAGTGATCAGAGAAAGAGAGAATTGGAGATTGAGAGAAAAGTGATAAGAGAAAGAGAGAATTGGAGATTGAGAGAAAAGTGATAAGAGAAAGAGAGAATTGGAGATTGAGAGAAAAGTGATAAGAGAAAGAGAGAATTGGAGATTGAGAGAAAAGTGATAAGAGAAAGAGAGAATTGGAGATTGAGAGAAAAGTGATCAGCGAAAGAGAGAATTGGAGATTGAGAGAAAAGTGATAAGAGAAAGAGAGAATTGGAGATTGAGAGAAAAGTGATAAGAGAAAGAGAGAATTGGAGATTGAGAGAAAAGTGATAAGAGAAAGAGAGAATTGGAGATTGAGAGAAAAGTGATTAGAGAAAGAGAGAATTGGAGATTGAGAGAAAAGTGATAAGTGAAAGAGAGAATTGGAGATTGAGAGAAAAGTGATGAAAGAAAGAGAGAATTGGAGATTGAGGGAAAAGTGATAAGAGAAAGAGAGAATTGGAGATTGAGAGAAAAGTGATAAGAGAAAGAGAGATTTGGAGATTGAGAGAAAAGTGATATGAGACAGAGAGAATTGGTGATTGATAGAAAAGTGATAAGAGACAGAGACAATTGGTGATTGAGAGAAACGTCATAAGAGAAAGAGAGAATGGGAGGTTGAGAGAAAAGTGATTAGAGAAAGAGAGAATTGGAGATTGAGAGAAAAGTGATAAGAGAAAGAGAGAATTGGAGATTGAGGGAAAAGTGATAAGAGAAAGAGAGAATTGGAGATTGAGAGAAAAGTGATAAGAGAAAGAGAGATTTGGAGATTGAGAGAAAAGTGATAAGAGAAAGAGAGAATTGGAGATTGAGAGAAAAGTGAAAAGAGAAAGAGAGAATTGGAGATTGAGAGAAAAGTGGTAAGAGAAAGAGAGAATTGGAGATTGAGAGAAAAGTGATCAGAGAAAGAGAGAATTGGAGATTGAGAGAAAAGTGATAAGAGAAAGAGAGAATCGGAGATTGAGAGAAAAGTGATAAGAGAAAGAGAGAATTGGAGATTGAGAGAAAAGTGATAAGAGAAAGAGAGAATTGGAGATTGAGAGAAAAGTGATTAGAGAAAGAGAGAATTGGAGATTGAGAGAAAAGTGATAAGAGAAAGAGAGAATTGGAGATTGAGAGAAAAGTGATGAGAGAAAGAGAGATTTGGAGATTGAGAAAAAAGTGATAAGAGTAAGAGAGAATTGGAGATTGAGAGAAAAGTGATAAGAGAAAGAGAGAATTGGAGATTGAGAGAAAAGTGATAAGAGACAGAGAGAATTGGTGATTGAGAGAAAAGTCATAAGAGAAAGAGAGAATTGGAGATTGAGAGAAAAGTGATAAGAGAAAAAGAGAATTGGAGATTGAGGGAAAAGTGATAAGAGAAAGAGAGAATTGGAGATTGAGAGAAAAGTGATAAGAGAAAGAGAGATTTGGAGATTGAGAGAAAAGTGATATGAGACAGAGAGAATTGGTGATTGAGAGAAAAGTGATAAGAGACAGAGAGAATTAGTGATTGAGAGAAACGTCATAAGAGAAAGAGAGAATGGTAGGTTGAGAGAAAAGTGATAAGAGAAAGAGAGAAGTGGAGATTGAGAGAAATGTGATAAGAGAAAGAGAAAATTGGAGATTGAGAGAAAAGTGATATGAGAAAGAGAGAATTGGAGATTGAGAGAAAAGTAATAAGAGAAAGAGAGAATATGAGATTGAGAGAAAATTGATAAGAAACAACAGAGAGAATTAGAGATTGACAGAAAAGTGATAAGAAAAAGAGAGAATTGGAGAGTGAGAGAAAAGTGATAAGAGAAAGGGAGAATTGGAGATTGATAGAAAAGTGATAAGAGAAAGAGAGAATTGGAGATTGAGAGAAAAGTGATAAGAGAAAGAGAGAATTGGAGATTGAGAGAAAAGTGATAAGAGAAAGAGAGAATTGGAGATTGAGAAAAAAGTGATAAGAGAAAGAGAGAATTGGAGATTGAGAGAAAAGTGATAAGAGAAAGAGAGAATTGGAGATTGAGAGAAAAGTGATAAGAGAAAGAGAGAATTGGAGATTGAGAGAAAAGTGATAAGAGAAAGAGAGAATTGGAGATTGAGAGAAAAGTGATAAGAAACAGAGAGAATTGGAGATTGAGAGAAAAGTGATAAGAGAAAGAGAGAATTGGAGATTGAGAGAAACGTGATAAGAGAAAGAGAGAATTGGAGATTGAGAGAAAAGTGATAAGAGAAAGAGAGAATTGGAGATTGAGAGAAAAGTGATAAGAGAAAGAGAGAATTGGAGATTGAGAGAAAAGTGATAAGAGAAAGAGAGAATTGGAGATTGAGAGAAAAGTGATAAGAGAAAGAGAGAATTGGAGATTGAGAGAAAAGTGATAAGAGAAAGAGAGAATTGGAGATTGAGAGAAAAGTGATCAGCGAAAGAGAGAATTGGAGATTGAGAGAAAAGTGATAAGAGAAAGAGAGAATTGGAGATTGAGAGAAAAGTGATAAGAGAAAGAGAGAATTGGAGATTGAGAGAAAAGTGATAAGAGAAAGAGAGAATTGGAGATTGAGAGAAAAGTGATTAGAGAAAGAGAGAATTGGAGATTGAGAGAAAAGTGATAAGAGAAAGAGAGAATTGGAGATTGAGAGAAAAGTGATGAAAGAAAGAGAGAATTGGAGATTGAGGGAAAAGTGATAAGAGAAAGAGAGAATTGGAGATTGAGAGAAAAGTGATAAGAGAAAGAGAGATTTGGAGATTGAGAGAAAAGTGATATGAGACAGAGAGAATTGGTGATTGAGAGAAAAGTGATAAGAGACAGAGAGAATTGGTGATTGAGAGAAACGTCATAAGAGAAAGAGAGAATGGGAGGTTGAGAGAAAAGTGATTAGAGAAAGAGAGAATTGGAGATTGAGAGAAAAGTGATAAGAGAAAGAGAGAATTGGAGATTGAGGGAAAAGTGATAAGAGAAAGAGAGAATTGGAGATTGAGAGAAAAGTGATAAGAGAAAGAGAGATTTGGAGATTGAGAGAAAAGTGATAAGAGAAAGAGAGAATTGGAGATTGAGAGAAAAGTGATAAGAGAAAGAGAGAATTGGAGATTGAGAGAAAAGTGATAAGAGAAAGAGAGAATTGGAGATTGAGAGAAAAGTGATAAGAGAAAGAGAGAATTGGAGATTGAGAGAAAAGTGATAAGAGAAAGAGAGAATTGGAGATTGAGAGAAAAGTGATCAGAGAAAGAGAGAATTGGAGATTGAGAGAAAAGTGATAAGAGAAAGAGAGAATCGGAGATTGAGAGAAAAGTGATAAGAGAAAGAGAGAATTGGAGATTGAGAGAAAAGTGATAAGAGAAAGAGAGAATTGGAGATTGAGAGAAAAGTGATTAGAGAAAGAAAGAATTGGAGATTGAGAGAAAAGTGATAAGAGAAAGAGAGAATTGGAGATTGAGAGAAAAGTGATGAGAGAAAGAGAGATTTGGAGATTGAGAGAAAAGTGATAAGAGTAAGAGAGAATAGGAGATTGAGAGAAAAGTGATAAGAGTAAGAGAGAATAGGAGATTGAGAGAAAAGTGATAAGAGAAAGAGAGAATTGGAGATTGAGAGAAAAGTGATAAGAGACAGAGAGAATTGGTGATTGAGAGAAAAGTCATAAGAGAAAGAGAGAATTGGAGATTGAGAGAAAAGTGATAAGAGAAAGAGAGAATTGGAGATTGAGGGAAAAGTGATAAGAGAAAGAGAGAATTGGAGATTGAGAGAAAAGTGATAAGAGAAAGAGAGAATTGGAGATTGAGGAAAAGTGATAAGAGAAAGAGAGAATTGGAGATTGAGAGAAAAGTGATAAGAGAAAGAGAGATTTGGAGATTGAGAGAAAAGTGATATGAGACAGAGAGAATTGGTGATTGAGAGAAAAGTGATAACAGACAGAGAGAATTGGTGATTGAGAGAAAAGTCATCAGAGAAAGAGAGAATGGGAGGTTGAGAGAAAAGTGATAAGAGAAAGAGAGAAGTGGATATTGAGAGAAATGTGATAAGAGAAAGAGAAAATTGGAGATTGAGAGAAAAGTGATATGAGAAAGAGAGAATTGGAGATTGAGAGAAAAGTAATAAGAGAAAGAGAGAATATGAGATTGAGAGAAAAGTGATAAGAGAAAGAGAGAATTGGAGATTGAGAGAAAAGTGATAAGAGAAAGAGAGAATTGGAGATTGAGAAAAAAGTGATAAGAGAAAGAGAGAATTGGAGATTGAGAGAAAAGTGATAAGAGAAAGAGAGAATTGGAGATTGAGAGAAAAGTGATAAGAGAAAGAGAGAATTGGAGATTGAGAGAAAAGTGATAAGAGAAAGAGAGAATTGGAGATTGAGAGAAAAGTGATAAGAGAAAGAGAGAATTGGAGATTGAGAGAAAAGTGATAAGAGAAACAGAGAATTGTAGATTGAGAGAAAAGTGATAAGAGAAAGAGAGAATTGGAGATTGAGAGAAAAGTGATGAGAGAAAGAGAGAATTGGAGATTGAGAGAAAAGTGATAAGAGAAAGAGAGAATTGGAGATTGAGAGAAAAGTGATAAGAGAAAGAGAGAATTGGAGATTGAGCGAAAAGTGATAAGAGAAAGAGAGAATTGGAGATTGAGAGAAAAGTGATAAGAGAAAGAGAGAATTGGAGATTGAGAGAAAAGTGATAAGAGAAAGAGAGAATTGGAGATTGAGAGAAAAGTGATAAGAGAAAGAGAGAATTGGAGATTGAGAGAAAAGTGATTAGAGAAAGAGAGAATTGGAGATTGAGAGAAAAGTGATAAGAGAAAGAGAGAATTGGAGATTGAGAGAAAAGTGATGAGAGAAAGAGAGATTTGGAGATTGAGAAAAAAGTGATAAGAGTAAGAGAGAATTGGAGATTGAGAGAAAAGTGATAAGAGAAAGAGAGAATTGGAGATTGAGACAAAAGTGATAAGAGACAGAGAGAATTGGTGATTGAGAGAAAAGTCATAAGAGAAAGAGAGAATTGGAGATTGAGAGAAAAGTGATAAGAGAAAAAGAGAATTGGAGATTGAGGGAAAAGTGATAAGAGAAAGAGAGAATTGGAGATTGAGAGAAAAGTGATAAGAGAAAGAGAGATTTGGAGATTGAGAGAAAAGTGATATGAGACAGAGAGAATTGGTGATTGAGAGAAAAGTGATAAGAGAAAGAGAGAATTGGAGATTGAGAGAAAAGTGATAAGAAACAGAGAGAATTGGAGATTGAGAGAAAAGTGATTAGAGAAAGAGAGAATTGGAGATTGAGAGAAAAGTGATAAGAGAAAGAGAGAATTGGAGATTGAGAGAAAAGTGATAAGAGAAAGAGAGAATTGGAGATTGAGAGAAAAGTGATAAGAAACAGAGAGAATTGGAGATTGAGAGAAAAGTGATAAGAGAAAGAGAGAATTGGAGATTGAGAGAAAAGTGATAAGAGAAAGAGAGAATTGGAGATTGAGAGAAAAGTGATAAGAGAAAGAGAGAATTGGAGATTGAGAGAAAAGTGATAAGAGAAAGAGAGAATTGGAGATTGAGAGAAACGTCATAAGAGAAAGAGAGAATGGGAGGTTGAGAGAAAAGTGATAAGAGAAAGAGAGAAGTGGAGATTGAGAGAAATGTGATAAGAGAAAGAGAAAATTGGAGATTGAGAGAAAAGTGATATGAGAAAGAGAGAATTGGAGATTGAGAGAAAAGTAATAAGAGAAAGAGAGAATATGAGATTGAGAGAAAATTGATAAGAAACAACAGAGAGAATTAGAGATTGAGAGAAAAGTGATAAGAAAAAGAGAGAATTGGAGAGTGAGCGAAAAGTGATAAGAGAAAGGGAGAATTGGAGATTGAGAGAAAAGTGATAAGAGAAAGAGAGAATTGGAGATTGAGAGAAAAGTGATAAGAGAAAGAGAGAATTGGAGATTGAGAGAAAAGTGATAAGAGAAAGAGAGAATTGGAGATTGAGAAAAAAGTGATAAGAGAAAGAGAGAATTGGAGATTGAGAGAAAAGTGATAAGAGAAAGAGAGAATTGGAGATTGAGAGAAAAGTGATAAGAGAAACAGAGAATTGGAGATTGAGAGAAAAGTGATAAGAGAAAGAGAGAATTGGAGATTGAGAGAAAAGTGATAAGAAACAGAGAGAATTGGAGATTGAGAGAAAAGTGATAAGAGAAAGAGAGAATTGGAGATTGAGAGAAAAGTGATAAGAGAAAGAGAGAATTGGAGATTGAGAGAAAAGTGATAAGAGAAAGAGAGAATTGGAGATTGAGAGAAAAGTGATAAGAGAAAGAGAGAATTGGAGATTGAGAGAAAAGTGATAAGAGAAAGAGAGAATTGGAGATTGAGAGAAAAGTGATAAGAGAAAGAGAGAATTGGAGATTGAGAGAAAAGTGATAAGAGAAAGAGAGAATTGGAGATTGAGAGAAAAGTGATCAGCGAAAGAGAGAATTGGAGATTGAGAGAAAAGTGATAAGAGAAAGAGAGAATTGGAGATTGAGAGAAAAGTGATAAGAGAAAGAGAGAATTGGAGATTGAGAGAAAAGTGATAAGAGAAAGAGAGAATTGGAGATTGAGAGAAAAGTGATTAGAGAAAGAGAGAATTGGAGATTGAGAGAAAAGTGATAAGAGAAAGAGAGAATTGGAGATTGAGAGAAAAGTGATGAAAGAAAGAGAGAATTGGAGATTGAGGGAAAAGTGATAAGAGAAAGAGAGAATTGGAGATTGAGAGAAAAGTGATAAGAGAAAGAGAGATTTGGAGATTGAGAGAAAAGTGATATGAGACAGAGAGAATTGGTGATTGAGAGAAAAGTGATAAGAGACAGAGAGAATTGGTGATTGAGAGAAACGTCATAAGAGAAAGAGAGAATGGGAGGTTGAGAGAAAAGTGATTAGAGAAAGAGAGAATTGGAGATTGAGAGAAAAGTGATAAGAGAAAGAGAGAATTGGAGATTGAGAGAAAAGTGATAAGAGAAAGAGAGATTTGGAGATTGAGAGAAAAGTGATAAGAGAAAGAGAGAATTGGAGATTGAGAGAAAAGTGATAAGAGAAAGAGAGAATTGGAGATTGAGAGAAAAGTGATAAGAGAAAGAGAGAATTGGAGATTGAGAGAAAAGTGATAAGAGAAAGAGAGAATTGGAGATTGAGAGAAAAGTGATAAGAGAAAGAGAGAATTGGAGATTGAGAGAAAAGTGATCAGAGAAAGAGAGAATTGGAGATTGAGAGAAAAGTGATAAGAGAAAGAGAGAATCGGAGATTGAGAGAAAAGTGATAAGAGAAAGAGAGAATTGGAGATTGAGAGAAAAGTGATAAGAGAAAGAGAGAATTGGAGATTGAGAGAAAAGTGATTAGAGAAAGAGAGAATTGGAGATTGAGAGAAAAGTGATAAGAGAAAGAGAGAATTGGAGATTGAGAGAAAAGTGATGAGAGAAAGAGAGATTTGGAGATTGAGAGAAAAGTGATAAGAGTAAGAGAGAATAGGAGATTGAGAGAAAAGTGATAAGAGTAAGAGAGAATAGGAGATTGAGAGAAAAGTGATAAGAGAAAGAGAGAATTGGAGATTGAGAGAAAAGTGATAAGAGACAGAGAGAATTGGTGATTGAGAGAAAAGTCATACGAGAAAGAGAGAATTGGAGATTGAGAGAAAAGTGATAAGAGAAAGAGAGAATTGGAGATTGAGGGAAAAGTGGTAAGAGAAAGAGAGAATTGGAGATTGAGAGAAAAGTGATAAGAGAAAGAGAGAATTGGAGATTGAGGAAAAGTGATAAGAGAAAGAGAGAATTGGAGATTGAGAGAAAAGTGATAAGAGAAAGAGAGATTTGGAGATTGACAGAAAAGTGATATGAGACAGAGAGAATTGGTGATTGAGAGAAAAGTGATAAGAGACAGAGAGAATTGGTGATTGAGAGAAAAGTCATAAGAGAAAGAGAGAATGGGAGGTTGAGAGAAAAGTGATAAGAGAAAGAGAGAAGTGGATATTGAGAGAAATGTGATAAGAGAAAGAGAAAATTGGAGATTGAGAGAAAAGTGATATGAGAAAGAGAGAATTGGAGATTGACAGAAAAGTAATAAGAGAAAGAGAGAATATGAGATCGAGAGAAAAGTGATAAGAGAAAGAGAGAATTGGAGATTGAGAGAAAAGTGATAAGAGAAAGAGAGAATTGGAGATTGAGAGAAAAGTGATAAGAGAAAGAGAGAATTGGAGATTGAGAGAAAAGTGATAAGAGAAAGAGAGAATTGGAGATTGAGAGAAAAGTGATAAGAGAAACAGAGAATTGTAGATTGAGAGAAAAGTGATAAGAGAAAGAGAGAATTGGAGATTGAGAGAAAAGTGATGAGAGAAAGAGAGAATTGGAGATTGAGAGAAAAGTGATAAGAGAAAGAGAGAATTGGAGATTGAGAGAAAAGTGATAAGAGAAAGAGAGAATTGGAGATTGAGCGAAAAGTGATAAGAGAAAGAGAGAATTGGAGATTGAGAGAAAAGTGATAAGAGAAAGAGAGAATTGGAGATTGAGAGAAAAGTGATCAGAGAAAGAGAGAATTGGAGATTGAGAGAAAAGTGATAAGAGAAAGAGAGAATTGGAGATTGAGAGAAAAGTGATAAGAGAAAGAGAGAATTGGAGATTGAGAGAAAAGTGATAAGAGAAAGAGAGAATTGGAGATTGAGAGAAAAGTGATAAGAGAAAGAGAGAATTGGAGATTGAGAGAAAAGTGATCAGAGAAAGAGAGAATTGGAGATTGAGAGAAAAGTGATAAGAGAAAGAGAGAATTGGAGATTGAGAGAAAAGTGATAAGAGAAAGAGAGAATTGGAGATTGAGAGAAAAGTGATAAGAGAAAGAGAGAATTGGAGATTGAGAGAAAAGTGATAAGAGAAAGAGAGAATTGGAGATTGAGAGAAAAGTGATAAGAGAAAGAGAGAATTGGAGATTGAGAGAAAAGTGATAAGAGAAAGAGAGAATTGGAGATTGAGAGAAAAGTGATCAGCGAAAGAGAGAATTGGAGATTGAGAGAAAAGTGATAAGAGAAAGAGAGAATTGGAGATTGAGAGAAAAGTGATAAGAGAAAGAGAGAATTGGAGATTGAGAGAAAAGTGATAAGAGAAAGAGAGAATTGGAGATTGAGAGAAAAGTGATTAGAGAAAGAGAGAATTGGAGATTGAGAGAAAAGTGATAAGAGAAAGAGAGAATTGGAGATTGAGAGAAAAGTGATGAAAGAAAGAGAGAATTGGAGATTGAGGGAAAAGTGATAAGAGAAAGAGAGAATTGGAGATTGAGAGAAAAGTGATAAGAGAAAGAGAGAATTGGTGATTGAGAGAAACGTCATGAGAGAAAGAGAGAATGGGAGGTTGAGAGAAAAGTGATTAGAGAAAGAGAGAATTGGAGATTGAGAGAAAAGTGATAAGAGAAAGAGAGAATTGGAGATTGAGGGAAAAGTGATAAGAGAAAGAGAGAATTGGAGATTGAGAGAAAAGTGATAAGAGAAAGAGAGATTTGGAGATTGAGAGAAAAGTGATAAGAGAAAGAGAGAATTGGAGATTGAGAGAAAAGTGATAAGAGAAAGAGAGAATTGGAGATTGAGAGAAAAGTGATAAGAGAAAGAGAGAATTGGAGATTGAGAGAAAAGTGATAAGAGAAAGAGAGAATTGGAGATTGAGAGAAAAGTGATAAGAGAAAGAGAGAATTGGAGATTGAGAGAAAAGTGATCAGAGAAAGAGAGAATTGGAGATTGAGAGAAAAGTGATAAGAGAAAGAGAGAATCGGAGATTGAGAGAAAAGTGATAAGAGAAAGAGAGAATTGGAGATTGAGAGAAAAGTGATAAGAGAAAGAGAGAATTGGAGATTGAGAGAAAAGTGATTAGAGAAAGAGAGAATTGGAGATTGAGAGAAAAGTGATAAGAGAAAGAGAGAATTGGAGATTGAGAGAAAAGTGATGAGAGAAAGAGAGATTTGGAGATTGAGAGAAAAGTGATAAGAGTAAGAGAGAATAGGAGATTGAGAGAAAAGTGATAAGAGTAAGAGAGAATAGGAGATTGAGAGAAAAGTGATAAGAGAAAGAGAGAATTGGAGATTGAGAGAAAAGTGATAAGAGACAGAGAGAATTGGTGATTGAGAGAAAAGTCATACGAGAAAGAGAGAATTGGAGATTGAGAGAAAAGTGATAAGAGAAAGAGAGAATTGGAGATTGAGGGAAAAGTGATAAGAGAAAGAGAGAATTGGAGATTGAGAGAAAAGTGATAAGAGAAAGAGAGAATTGGAGATTGAGGAAAAGTGATAGGAGAAAGAGAGAATTGGAGATTGAGAGAAAAGTGATAAGAGAAAGAGAGATTTGGAGATTGAGAGAAAAGTGATATGAGACAGAGAGAATTGGTGATTGAGAGAAAAGTGATAAGAGACAGAGAGAATTGGTGATTGAGAGAAAAGTCATAAGAGAAAGAGAGAATGGGAGGTTGAGAGAAAAGTGATAAGAGAAAGAGAGAAGTGGATATTGAGAGAAATGTGATAAGAGAAAGAGAAAATTGGAGATTGAGAGAAAAGTGATATGAGAAAGAGAGAATTGGAGATTGACAGAAAAGTAATAAGAGAAAGAGAGAATATGAGATCGAGAGAAAAGTGATAAGAGAAAGAGAGAATTGGAGATTGAGAGAAAAGTGATAAGAGAAAGAGAGAATTGGAGATTGAGAAAAAAGTGATAAGAGAAAGAGAGAATTGGAGATTGAGAGAAAAGTGATAAGAGAAAGAGAGAATTGGAGATTGAGAGAAAAGTGATAAGAGAAAGAGAGAATTGGAGATTGAGAGAAAAGTGATAAGAGAAAGAGAGAATTGGAGATTGAGAGAAAAGTGATAAGAGAAAGAGAGAATTGGAGATTGAGAGAAAAGTGATAAGAGAAACAGAGAATTGTAGATTGAGAGAAAAGTGATAAGAGAAAGAGAGAATTGGAGATTGAGAGAAAAGTGATGAGAGAAAGAGAGAATTGGAGATTGAGAGAAAAGTGATAAGAGAAAGAGAGAATTGGAGATTGAGAGAAAAGTGATAAGAGAAAGAGAGAATTGGAGATTGAGCGAAAAGTGATAAGAGAAAGAGAGAATTGGAGATTGAGAGAAAAGTGATAAGAGAAAGAGAGAATTGGAGATTGAGAGAAAAGTGATCAGAGAAAGAGAGAATTGGAGATTGAGAGAAAAGTGATAAGAGAAAGAGAGAATTGGAGATTGAGAGAAAAGTGATAAGAGAAAGAGAGAATTGGAGATTGAGATAAAAGTGATAAGAGAAAGAGAGAATTGGAGATTGAGAGAAAAGTGATAAGAAACAGAGAGAATTGGAGATTGAGAGAAAAGTGATAAGAGAAAGAGAGAATTGGAGATTGAGACAAAAGTGATAAGAGAAAGAGAGAATTGGAGATTGAGAGAAAAGTGATAAGAGAAAGAGAGAATTGGAGATTGAGAGAAAAGTGATCAGAGAAAGAGAGATTTGGAGATTGAGAGAAAAGTGATAAGAGTAAGAGAGAATAGGAGATTGAGAGAAAAGTGATAAGAGAAAGAGAGAGTTGGAGATTGAGAGAAAAGTGATAAGAGACAGAGAGAATTGGTGATTGAGAGAAAAGTCATAAGAGAAAGAGAGAATTGGAGATTGAGAGAAAAGTGATAAGAGAAAGAGAGAATTGGAGATTGAGGGAAAAGTGATAAGAGAAAGAGAGAATTGGAGATTGAGAGAAAAGTGATAAGAGAAAGAGAGAATTGGAGATTGAGGAAAAGTGATAAGAGAAAGAGAGAATTGGAGATTGAGAGAAAAGTGATAAGAGAAAGAGAGATTTGGAGATTGAGAGAAAAGTGATATGAGACAGAGAGAATTGGTGATTGAGAGAAAAGTGATAAGAGACAGAGAGAATTGGAGATTGAGAGAAAAGTGATAAGAGAAAGAGAGAATTGGAGATTGAGAGAAAAGTGATAAGAGAAAGAGAGAATTGGAGATTGAGAGAAAAGTGATAAGAGAAAGAGAGAATTGGAGATTGAGAGAAAAGTGATAAGAGAAACAGAGAATTGTAGATTGAGAGAAAAGTGATAAGAGAAAGAGAGAATTGGAGATTGAGAGAAAAGTGATGAGAGAAAGAGAGAATTGGAGATTGAGAGAAAAGTGATAAGAGAAAGAGAGAATTGGAGATTGAGAGAAAAGTGATAAGAGAAAGAGAGAATTGGAGATTGAGCGAAAAGTGATAAGAGAAAGAGAGAATTGGAGATTGAGAGAAAAGTGATAAGAGAAAGAGAGAATTGGAGATTGAGAGAAAAGTGATCAGAGAAAGAGAGAATTGGAGATTGAGAGAAAAGTGATAAGAGAAAGAGAGAATTGGAGATTGAGAGAAAAGTGATAAGAGAAAGAGAGAATTGGAGATTGAGATAAAAGTGATAAGAGAAAGAGAGAATTGGAGATTGAGAGAAAAGTGATAAGAGAAAGAGAGAATTGGAGATTGAGAGAAAAGTGATAAGAGAAAGAGAGAATTGGAGATTGAGAGAAAAGCCATAAGAGAAAGAGAGAATTGGAGATTGAGAGAAAAGTGATAAGAGAAAGAGAGAATTGGAGATTGAGAGAAAAGTGATCAGAGAAAGAGAGAATTGGAGATTGAGAGAAAAGTGATAAGAGAAAGAGAGAATTGGAGATTGAGAGAAAAGTGATAAGAGAAAGAGAGAATTGGAGATTGAGAGAAAAGTGATAAGAGAAAGAGAGAATTGGAGATTGAGAGAAAAGTGATAAGAGAAAGAGAGAATTGGAGATTGAGAGAAAAGTGATAAGAGAAAGAGAGAATTGGAGATTGAGAGAAAAGTGATCAGCGAAAGAGAGAATTGGAGATTGAGAGAAAAGTGATAAGAGAAAGAGAGAATTGGAGATTGAGAGAAAAGTGATAAGAGAAAGAGAGAATTGGAGATTGAGAGAAAAGTGATAAGAGAAAGAGAGAATTGGAGATTGAGAGAAAAGTGATTAGAGAAAGAGAGAATTGGAGATTGAGAGAAAAGTGATAAGAGAAAGAGAGAATTGGAGATTGAGAGAAAAGTGATGAAAGAAAGAGAGAATTGGAGATTGAGGGAAAAGTGATAAGAGAAAGAGAGAATTGGAGATTGAGAGAAAAGTGATAAGAGAAAGAGAGATTTGGAGATTGAGAGAAAAGTGATATGAGACAGAGAGAATTGGTGATTGAGAGAAAAGTGATAAGAGAAACAGAGAATTGTAGATTGAGAGAAAAGTGATAAGAGAAAGAGAGAATTGGAGATTGAGAGAAAAGTGATGAGAGAAAGAGAGAATTGGAGATTGAGAGAAAAGTGATAAGAGAAAGAGAGAATTGGAGATTGAGAGAAAAGTGATAAGAGAAAGAGAGAATTGGAGATTGAGCAAAAAGTGATAAGAGAAAGAGAGAATTGGAGATTGAGAGAAAAGTGATAAGAGAAAGAGAGAATTGGAGATTGAGAGAAAAGTGATCAGAGAAAGAGAGAATTGGAGATTGAGAGAAAAGTGATAAGAGAAAGAGAGAATTGGAGATTGAGAGAAAAGTGATAAGAGAAAGAGAGAATTGGAGATTGAGATAAAAGTGATAAGAGAAAGAGAGAATTGGAGATTGAGAGAAAAGTGATAAGAAACAGAGAGAATTGGAGATTGAGAGAAAAGTGATAAGAGAAAGAGAGAATTGGAGATTGAGAGAAAAGTGATAAGAGAAAGAGAGAATTGGAGATTGAGAGAAAAGTGATAAGAGAAAGAGAGAATTGGAGATTGAGAGAAAAGTGATCAGAGAAAGAGAGAATTGGAGATTGAGAGAAAAGTGATAAGAGTAAGAGAGAATAGGAGATTAAGAGAAAAGTGATAAGAGAAAGAGAGAATTGGAGATTGAGAGAAAAGTGATAAGAGACAGAGAGAATTGGTGATTGAGAGAAAAGTCATAAGAGAAAGAGAGAATTGGAGATTGAGAGAAAAGTGATAAGAGAAAGAGAGAATTGGAGATTGAGGGAAAAGTGATAAGAGAAAGAGAGTATTGGAGATTGAGAGAAAAGTGATAAGAGAAAGATAGAATTGGAGATTGAGGAAAAGTGATAAGAGAAAGAGAGAATTGGAGATTGAGAGAAAAGTGATAAGAGAAAGAGAGATTTGGAGATTGAGAGAAAAGTGATATGAGACAGAGAGAATTGGTGATTGAGAGAAAAGTGATAAGAGACAGAGAGAATTGGAGATTGAGAGAAAAGTGATAAGAGAAAGAGAGAATTGGAGATTGAGAGAAAAGTGATAAGAGAAAGAGAGAATTGGAGATTGAGAGAAAAGTGATAAGAGAAAGAGAGAATTGGAGATTGAGAGAAAAGTGATAAGAGAAACAGAGAATTGTAGATTGAGAGAAAAGTGATAAGAGAAAGAGAGAATTGGAGATCGAGAGAAAAGTGATGAGAGAAAGAGAGAATTGGAGATTGAGAGAAAAGTGATAAGAGAAAGAGAGAATTGGAGATTGAGAGAAAAGTGATAAGAGAAAGAGAGAATTGGAGATTGAGCGAAAAGTGATAAGAGAAAGAGAGAATTGGAGATTGAGAGAAAAGTGATAAGAGAAAGAGAGAATTGGAGATTGAGAGAAAAGTGATCAGAGAAAGAGAGAATTGGAGATTGAGAGAAAAGTGATAAGAGAAAGAGAGAATTGGAGATTGAGAGAAAAGTGATAAGAGAAAGAGAGAATTGGAGATTGAGATAAAAGTGATAAGAGAAAGAGAGAATTGGAGATTGAGAGAAAAGTGATAAGAGAAAGAGAGAATTGGAGATTGAGAGAAAAGTGATAAGAGAAAGAGAGAATTGGAGATTGAGAGAAAAGCCATAAGAGAAAGAGAGAATTGGAGATTGAGAGAAAAGTGATAAGAGAAAGAGAGAATTGGAGATTGAGAGAAAAGTGATCAGAGAAAGAGAGAATTGGAGATTGAGAGAAAAGTGATAAGAGAAAGAGAGAATTGGAGATTGAGAGAAAAGTGATAAGAGAAAGAGAGAATTGGAGATTGAGAGAAAAGTGATAAGAGAAAGAGAGAATTGGAGATTGAGAGAAAAGTGATAAGAGAAAGAGAGAATTGGAGATTGAGAGAAAAGTGATAAGAGAAAGAGAGAATTGGAGATTGAGAGAAAAGTGATCAGCGAAAGAGAGAATTGGAGATTGAGAGAAAAGTGATAAGAGAAAGAGAGAATTGGAGATTGAGAGAAAAGTGATAAGAGAAAGAGAGAATTGGAGATTGAGAGAAAAGTGATAAGAGAAAGAGAGAATTGGAGATTGAGAGAAAAGTGATTAGAGAAAGAGAGAATTGGAGATTGAGAGAAAAGTGATAAGAGAAAGAGAGAATTGGAGATTGAGAGAAAAGTGATGAAAGAAAGAGAGAATTGGAGATTGAGGGAAAAGTGATAAGAGAAAGAGAGAATTGGAGATTGAGAGAAAAGTGATAAGAGAAAGAGAGATTTGGAGATTGAGAGAAAAGTGATATGAGACAGAGAGAATTGGTGATTGAGAGAAAAGTGATAAGAGACAGAGAGAATTGGTGATTGAGAGAAACGTCATAAGAGAAAGAGAGAATGGGAGGTTGAGAGAAAAGTGATTAGAGAAAGAGAGAATTGGAGATTGAGAGAAAAGTGATAAGAGAAAGAGAGAATTGGAGATTGAGGGAAAAGTGATAAGAGAAAGAGAGAATTGGAGATTGAGAGAAAAGTGATAAGAGAAAGAGAGATTTGGAGATTGAGAGAAAAGTGATAAGAGAAAGAGAGAATTGGAGATTGAGAGAAAAGTGATAAGAGAAAGAGAGAATTGGAGATTGAGAGAAAAGTGATAAGAGAAAGAGAGAATTGGAGATTGAGAGAAAAGTGATAAGAAACAGAGAGAATTGGAGATTGAGAGAAAAGTGATAAGAGAAAGAGAGAATTGGAGATTGAGACAAAAGTGATAAGAGAAAGAGAGAATTGGAGATTGAGAGAAAAGTGATAAGAGAAAGAGAGAATTGGAGATTGAGAGAAAAGTGATCAGAGAAAGAGAGAATTGGAGATTGAGAGAAAAGTGATAAGAGTAAGAGAGAATAGGAGATTGAGAGAAAAGTGATAAGAGAAAGAGAGAATTGGAGATTGAGAGAAAAGTGATAAGAGACAGAGAGAATTGGTGATTGAGAGAAAAGTCATAAGAGAAAGAGAGAATTGGAGATTGAGAGAAAAGTGATAAGAGAAAAAGAGAATTGGAGATTGAGGGAAAAGTGATAAGAGAAAGAGAGAATTGGAGATTGAGAGAAAAGTGATAAGAGAAAGAGAGAATTGGAGATTGAGGAAAAGTGATAAGAGAAAGAGAGAATTGGAGATTGAGAGAAAAGTGATAAGAGAAAGAGAGATTTGGAGATTGAGAGAAAAGTGATATGAGACAGAGAGAATTGGTGATTGAGAGAAAAGTGATAAGAGACAGAGAGAATTGGAGATTGAGAGAAAAGTGATAAGAGAAAGAGAGAATTGGAGATTGAGAGAAAAGTGATAAGAGAAAGAGAGAATTGGAGATTGAGAGAAAAGTGATAAGAGAAAGAGAGAATTGGAGATTGAGAGAAAAGTGATAAGAGAAACAGAGAATTGTAGATTGAGAGAAAAGTGATAAGAGAAAGAGAGAATTGGAGATTGAGAGAAAAGTGATGAGAGAAAGAGAGAATTGGAGATTGAGAGAAAAGTGATAAGAGAAAGAGAGAATTGGAGATTGAGAGAAAAGTGATAAGAGAAAGAGAGAATTGGAGATTGAGCGAAAAGTGATCAGAGAAAGAGAGAATTGGAGATTGAGAGAAAAGTGATAAGAGAAAGAGAGAATTGGAGATTGAGAGAAAAGTGATCAGAGAAAGAGAGAATTGGAGATTGAGAGAAAAGTGATAAGAGAAAGAGAGAATTGGAGATTGAGAGAAAAGTGATAAGAGAAAGAGAGAATTGGAGATTGAGATAAAAGTGATAAGAGAAAGAGAGAATTGGAGATTGAGAGAAAAGTGATAAGAAACAGAGAGAATTGGAGATTGAGAGAAAAGTGATAAGAGAAAGAGAGAATTGGAGATTGAGACAAAAGTGATAAGAGAAAGAGAGAATTGGAGATTGAGAGAAAAGTGATAAGAGAAAGAGAGAATTGGAGATTGAGAGAAAAGTGATCAGAGAAAGAGAGAATTGGAGATTGAGAGAAAAGTGATAAGAGAAAGAGAGAATTGGAGATTGAGAGAAAAGTGATAAGAGAAAGAGAGAATTGGAGATTGAGAGAAAAGTGATAAGAGAAAGAGAGAATTGGAGATTGAGAGAAAAGTGATAAGAGAAAGAGAGAATTGGAGATTGAGAGAAAAGTGATAAGAGAAAGAGAGAATTGGAGATTGAGAGAAAAGTGAACAGAGAAAGAGAGAATTGGAGATTGAGAGAAAAGTGATAAGAGTAAGAGAGAATAGGAGATTAAGAGAAAAGTGATAAGAGAAAGAGAGAATTGGAGATTGAGAGAAAAGTGATAAGAGACAGAGAGAATTGGTGATTGAGAGAAAAGTCATAAGAGAAAGAGAGAATTGGAGATTGAGAGAAAAGTGATAAGAGAAAGAGAGAATTGGAGATTGAGGGAAAAGTGATAAGAGAAAGAGAGAATTGGAGATTGAGAGAAAAGTGATAAGAGAAAGAGAGAATTGGAGATTGAGGAAAAGTGATAAGAGAAAGAGAGAATTGGAGATTGAGAGAAAAGTGATAAGAGAAAGAGAGATTTGGAGATTGAGAGAAAAGTGATATGAGACAGAGAGAATTGGTGATTGAGAGAAAAGTGATAAGAGACAGAGAGAATTGGAGATTGAGAGAAAAGTGATAAGAGAAAGAGAGAATTGGAGATTGAGAGAAAAGTGATAAGAGAAAGAGAGAATTGGAGATTGAGAGAAAAGTGATAAGAGAAAGAGAGAATTGGAGATTGAGAGAAAAGTGATAAGAGAAACAGAGAATTGTAGATTGAGAGAAAAGTGATAAGAGAAAGAGAGAATTGGAGATTGAGAGAAAAGTGATGAGAGAAAGAGAGAATTGGAGATTGAGAGAAAAGTGATAAGAGAAAGAGAGAATTGGAGATTGAGAGAAAAGTGATAAGAGAAAGAGAGAATTGGAGATTGAGCGAAAAGTGATCAGAGAAAGAGAGAATTGGAGATTGAGAGAAAAGTGATAAGAGAAAGAGAGAATTGGAGATTGAGAGAAAAGTGATCAGAGAAAGAGAGAATTGGAGATTGAGAGAAAAGTGATAAGAGAAAGAGAGAATTGGAGATTGAGAGAAAAGTGATAAGAGAAAGAGAGAATTGGAGATTGAGAGAAAAGTGATAAGAGAAAGAGAGAATTGGAGATTGAGAGAAAAGTGATCAGAGAAAGAGAGAATTGGAGATTGAGATAAAAGTGATAAGAGAAAGAGAGAATTGGAGATTGAGAGGAAAGTGATAAGAAACAGAGAGAATTGGAGATTGAGAGAAAAGTGATAAGAGAAAGAGAGAATTGGAGATTGAGACAAAAGTGATAAGAGAAAGAGAGAATTGGAGATTGAGAGAAAAGTGATAAGAGAAAGAGAGAATTGGAGATTGAGAGAAAAGTGATCAGAGAAAGAGAGAATTGGAGATTGAGAGAAAAGTGATAAGAGAAAGAGAGAATTGGAGATTGAGAGAAAAGTGATAAGAGAAAGAGAGAATTGGAGATTGAGAGAAAAGTGATAAGAGAAAGAGAGAATTGGAGATTGAGAGAAAAGTGATAAGAGAAAGAGAGAATTGGAGATTGAGAGAAAAGTGATAAGAGAAAGAGAGAATTGGAGATTGAGAGAAAAGTGATCAGAGAAAGAGAGAATTGGAGATTGAGAGAAAAGTGATAAGAGTAAGAGAGAATAGGAGATTAAGAGAAAAGTGATAAGAGAAAGAGAGAATTGGAGATTGAGAGAAAAGTGATAAGAGACAGAGAGAATTGGTGATTGAGAGAAAAGTCATAAGAGAAAGAGAGAATTGGAGATTGAGAGAAAAGTGATAAGAGAAAGAGAGAATTGGAGATTGAGGGAAAAGTGATAAGAGAAAGAGAGAATTGGAGATTGAGAGAAAAGTGATAAGAGAAAGAGAGAATTGGAGATTGAGGAAAAGTGATAAGAGAAAGAGAGAATTGGAGATTGAGAGAAAAGTGATAAGAGAAAGAGAGATTTGGAGATTGAGAGAAAAGTGATATGAGACAGAGAGAATTGGTGATTGAGAGAAAAGTGATAAGAGACAGAGAGAATTGGAGATTGAGAGAAAAGTGATAAGAGAAAGAGAGAATTGGAGATTGAGAGAAAAGTGATAAGAGAAAGAGAGAATTGGAGATTGAGAGAAAAGTGATAAGAGAAAGAGAGAATTGGAGATTGAGAGAAAAGTGATAAGAGAAACAGAGAATTGTAGATTGAGAGAAAAGTGATAAGAGAAAGAGAGAATTGGAGATTGAGAGAAAAGTGATGAGAGAAAGAGAGAATTGGAGATTGAGAGAAAAGTGATAAGAGAAAGAGAGAATTGGAGATTGAGAGAAAAGTGATAAGAGAAAGAGAGAATTGGAGATTGAGCGAAAAGTGATAAGAGAAAGAGAGAATTGGAGATTGAGAGAAAAGTGATAAGAGAAAGAGAGAATTGGAGATTGAGAGAAAAGTGATCAGAGAAAGAGAGAATTGGAGATTGAGAGAAAAGTGATAAGAGAAAGAGAGAATTGGAGATTGAGAGAAAAGTGATAAGAGAAAGAGAGAATTGGAGATTGAGATAAAAGTGATAAGAGAAAGAGAGAATTGGAGATTGAGAGAAAAGTGATAAGAGAAAGAGAGAATTGGAGATTGAGAGAAAAGTGATAAGAGAAAGAGAGAATTGGAGATTGAGAGAAAAGCCATAAGAGAAAGAGAGAATTGGAGATTGAGAGAAAAGTGATAAGAGAAAGAGAGAATTGGAGATTGAGAGAAAAGTGATCAGAGAAAGAGAGAATTGGAGATTGAGAGAAAAGTGATAAGAGAAAGAGAGAATTGGAGATTGAGAGAAAAGTGATAAGAGAAAGAGAGAATTGGAGTTTGAGAGAAAAGTGATAAGAGAAAGAGAGAATTGGAGATTGAGAGAAAAGTGATAAGAGAAAGAGAGAATTGGAGATTGAGAGAAAAGTGATAAGAGAAAGAGAGAATTGGAGATTGAGAGAAAAGTGATCAGCGAAAGAGAGAATTGGAGATTGAGAGAAAAGTGATAAGAGAAAGAGAGAATTGGAGATTGAGAGAAAAGTGATAAGAGAAAGAGAGAATTGGAGATTGAGAGAAAAGTGATAAGAGAAAGAGAGAATTGGAGATTGAGAGAAAAGTGATTAGAGAAAGAGAGAATTGGAGATTGAGAGAAAAGTGATAAGAGAAAGAGAGAATTGGAGATTGAGAGAAAAGTGATGAAAGAAAGAGAGAATTGGAGATTGAGGGAAAAGTGATAAGAGAAAGAGAGAATTGGAGATTGAGAGAAAAGTGATAAGAGAAAGAGAGATTTGGAGATTGAGAGAAAAGTGATATGAGACAGAGAGAATTGGTGATTGAGAGAAAAGTGATAAGAGACAGAGAGAATTGGTGATTGAGAGAAACGTCATAAGAGAAAGAGAGAATGGGAGGTTGAGAGAAAAGTGATTAGAGAAAGAGAGAATTGGAGATTGAGAGAAAAGTGATAAGAGAAAGAGAGAATTGGAGATTGAGGGAAAAGTGATAAGAGAAAGAGAGAATTGGAGATTGAGAGAAAAGTGATAAGAGAAAGAGAGATTTGGAGATTGAGAGAAAAGTGATAAGAGAAAGAGAGAATTGGAGATTGAGAGAAAAGTGATAAGAGAAACAGAGAATTGTAGATTGAGAGAAAAGTGATAAGAGAAAGAGAGAATTGGAGATTGAGAGAAAAGTGATCAGAGAAAGAGAGAATTGGAGATTGAGAGAAAAGTGATCAGAGAAAGAGAGAATTGGAGATTGAGAGAAAAGTGATAAGAGAAAGAGAGAATTGGAGATTGAGAGAAAAGTGATAAGAGAAAGAGAGAATTGGAGATTGAGATAAAAGTGATAAGAGAAAGAGAGAATTGGAGATTGAGAGAAAAGTGATAAGAAACAGAGAGAATTGGAGATTGAGAGAAAAGTGATAAGAGAAAGAGAGAATTGGAGATTGAGACAAAAGTGATAAGAGAAAGAGAGAATTGGAGATTGAGAGAAAAGTGATAAGAGAAAGAGAGAATTGGAGATTGAGAGAAAAGTGATCAGAGAAAGAGAGAATTGGAGATTGAGAGAAAAGTGATAAGAGAAAGAGAGAATTGGAGATTGAGAGAAAAGTGATAAGAGAAAGAGAGAATTGGAGATTGAGAGAAAAGTGATAAGATAAAGAGAGAATTGGAGATTGAGAGAAAAGTGATAAGAGAAAGAGAGAATTGGAGATTGAGAGAAAAGTGATAAGAGAAAGAGAGAATTGGAGATTGAGAGAAAAGTGATCAGAGAAAGAGAGAATTGGAGATTGAGAGAAAAGTGATAAGAGAAAGAGAGAATTGGAGATTGAGAGAAAAGTGATCAGAGAAAGAGAGAATTGGAGATTGAGAGAAAAGTGATAAGAGAAAGAGAGAATTGGAGATTGAGAGAAAAGTGATAAGAGAAAGAGAGAATTGGAGATTGAGCGAAAAGTGATCAGAGAAAGAGAGAATTGGAGATTGAGAGAAAAGTGATAAGAGAAAGAGAGAATTGGAGATTGAGAGAAAAGTGATAAGAGAAAGAGAGAATTGGAGATTGAGAGAAAAGTGATAAGAGAAAGAGAGAATTGGAGATTGAGAGAAAAGTGATAAGAGAAAGAGAGAATTGGAGATTGAGAGAAAAGTGATAAGAGAAAGAGAGAATTGGAGATTGAGAGAAAAGTGATCAGAGAAAGAGAGAATTGGAGATTGAGAGAAAAGTGATAAGAGAAAGAGAGAATTGGAGATTGAGAGAAAAGTGATCAGAGAAAGAGAGAATTGGAGATTGAGAGAAAAGTGATAAGAGAAAGAGAGAATTGGAGATTGAGAGAAAAGTGATAAGAGAAAGAGAGAATTGGAGATTGAGAGAAAAGTGATAAGAGAAAGAGAGAATTGGAGATTGAGAGAAAAGTGATAAGAGAAAGAGAGAATTGGAGATTGAGAGAAAAGTGATCAGAGAAAGAGAGAATTGGAGATTGAGAGAAAAGTGATAAGAGTAAGAGAGAATAGGAGATTAAGAGAAAAGTGATAAGAGAAAGAGAGAATTGGAGATTGAGAGAAAAGTGATAAGAGACAGAGAGAATTGGTGATTGAGAGAAAAGTCATAAGAGAAAGAGAGAATTGGAGATTGAGAGAAAAGTGATAAGAGAAAGAGAGAATTGGAGATTGAGGGAAAAGTGATAAGAGAAAGAGAGAATTGGAGATTGAGAGAAAAGTGATAAGAGAAAGAGAGAATTGGAGATTGAGGAAAAGTGATAAGAGAAAGAGAGAATTGGAGATTGAGAGAAAAGTGATAAGAGAAAGAGAGATTTGGAGATTGAGAGAAAAGTGATATGAGACAGAGAGAATTGGTGATTGAGAGAAAAGTGATAAGAGACAGAGAGAATTGGAGATTGAGAGAAAAGTGATAAGAGAAAGAGAGAATTGGAGATTGAGAGAAAAGTGATAAGAGAAAGAGAGAATTGGAGATTGAGAGAAAAGTGATAAGAGAAAGAGAGAATTGGAGATTGAGAGAAAAGTGATAAGAGAAACAGAGAATTGTAGATTGAGAGAAAAGTGATAAGAGAAAGAGAGAATTGGAGATTGAGAGAAAAGTGATGAGAGAAAGAGAGAATTGGAGATTGAGAGAAAAGTGATAAGAGAAAGAGAGAATTGGAGATTGAGAGAAAAGTGATAAGAGAAAGAGAGAATTGGAGATTGAGCGAAAAGTGATCAGAGAAAGAGAGAATTGGAGATTGAGAGAAAAGTGATAAGAGAAAGAGAGAATTGGAGATTGAGAGAAAAGTGATCAGAGAAAGAGAGAATTGGAGATTGAGAGAAAAGTGATAAGAGAAAGAGAGAATTGGAGATTGAGAGAAAAGTGATAAGAGAAAGAGAGAATTGGAGATTGAGATAAAAGTGATAAGAGAAAGAGAGAATTGGAGATTGAGAGAAAAGTGATAAGAAACAGAGAGAATTGGAGATTGAGAGAAAAGTGATAAGAGAAAGAGAGAATTGGAGATTGAGACAAAAGTGATAAGAGAAAGAGAGAATTGGAGATTGAGAGAAAAGTGATAAGAGAAAGAGAGAATTGGAGATTGAGAGAAAAGTGATCAGAGAAAGAGAGAATTGGAGATTGAGAGAAAAGTGATAAGAGAAAGAGAGAATTGGAGATTGAGAGAAAAGTGATAAGAGAAAGAGAGAATTGGAGATTGAGAGAAAAGTGATAAGAGAAAGAGAGAATTGGAGATTGAGAGAAAAGTGATAAGAGAAAGAGAGAATTGGAGATTGAGAGAAAAGTGATAAGAGAAAGAGAGAATTGGAGATTGAGAGAAAAGTGATCAGAGAAAGAGAGAATTGGAGATTGAGAGAAAAGTGATAAGAGTAAGAGAGAATAGGAGATTAAGAGAAAAGTGATAAGAGAAAGAGAGAATTGGAGATTGAGAGAAAAGTGATAAGAGACAGAGAGAATTGGTGATTGAGAGAAAAGTCATAAGAGAAAGAGAGAATTGGAGATTGAGAGAAAAGTGATAAGAGAAAGAGAGAATTGGAGATTGAGGGAAAAGTGATAAGAGAAAGAGAGAATTGGAGATTGAGAGAAAAGTGATAAGAGAAAGAGAGAATTGGAGATTGAGGAAAAGTGATAAGAGAAAGAGAGAATTGGAGATTGAGAGAAAAGTGATAAGAGAAAGAGAGATTTGGAGATTGAGAGAAAAGTGATATGAGACAGAGAGAATTGGTGATTGAGAGAAAAGTGATAAGAGACAGAGAGAATTGGAGATTGAGAGAAAAGTGATAAGAGAAAGAGAGAATTGGAGATTGAGAGAAAAGTGATAAGAGAAAGAGAGAATTGGAGATTGAGAGAAAAGTGATAAGAGAAAGAGAGAATTGGAGATTGAGAGAAAAGTGATAAGAGAAACAGAGAATTGTAGATTGAGAGAAAAGTGATAAGAGAAAGAGAGAATTGGAGATTGAGAGAAAAGTGATGAGAGAAAGAGAGAATTGGAGATTGAGAGAAAAGTGATAAGAGAAAGAGAGAATTGGAGATTGAGAGAAAAGTGATAAGAGAAAGAGAGAATTGGAGATTGAGCGAAAAGTGATAAGAGAAAGAGAGAATTGGAGATTGAGAGAAAAGTGATAAGAGAAAGAGAGAATTGGAGATTGAGAGAAAAGTGATCAGAGAAAGAGAGAATTGGAGATTGAGAGAAAAGTGATAAGAGAAAGAGAGAATTGGAGATTGAGAGAAAAGTGATAAGAGAAAGAGAGAATTGGAGATTGAGATAAAAGTGATAAGAGAAAGAGAGAATTGGAGATTGAGAGAAAAGTGATAAGAGAAAGAGAGAATTGGAGATTGAGAGAAAAGTGATAAGAGAAAGAGAGAATTGGAGATTGAGAGAAAAGCCATAAGAGAAAGAGAGAATTGGAGATTGAGAGAAAAGTGATAAGAGAAAGAGAGAATTGGAGATTGAGAGAAAAGTGATCAGAGAAAGAGAGAATTGGAGATTGAGAGAAAAGTGATAAGAGAAAGAGAGAATTGGAGATTGAGAGAAAAGTGATAAGAGAAAGAGAGAATTGGAGATTGAGAGAAAAGTGATAAGAGAAAGAGAGAATTGGAGATTGAGAGAAAAGTGATAAGAGAAAGAGAGAATTGGAGATTGAGAGAAAAGTGATAAGAGAAAGAGAGAATTGGAGATTGAGAGAAAAGTGATCAGCGAAAGAGAGAATTGGAGATTGAGAGAAAAGTGATAAGAGAAAGAGAGAATTGGAGATTGAGAGAAAAGTGATAAGAGAAAGAGAGAATTGGAGATTGAGAGAAAAGTGATAAGAGAAAGAGAGAATTGGAGATTGAGAGAAAAGTGATTAGAGAAAGAGAGAATTGGAGATTGAGAGAAAAGTGATAAGAGAAAGAGAGAATTGGAGATTGAGAGAAAAGTGATGAAAGAAAGAGAGAATTGGAGATTGAGGGAAAAGTGATAAGAGAAAGAGAGAATTGGAGATTGAGAGAAAAGTGATAAGAGAAAGAGAGATTTGGAGATTGAGAGAAAAGTGATATGAGACAGAGAGAATTGGTGATTGAGAGAAAAGTGATAAGAGACAGAGAGAATTGGTGATTGAGAGAAACGTCATAAGAGAAAGAGAGAATGGGAGGTTGAGAGAAAAGTGATTAGAGAAAGAGAGAATTGGAGATTGAGAGAAAAGTGATAAGAGAAAGAGAGAATTGGAGATTGAGGGAAAAGTGATAAGAGAAAGAGAGAATTGGAGATTGAGAGAAAAGTGATAAGAGAAAGAGAGATTTGGAGATTGAGAGAAAAGTGATAAGAGAAAGAGAGAATTGGAGATTGAGAGAAAAGTGATAAGAGAAAGAGAGAATTGGAGATTGAGAGAAAAGTGATAAGAGAAAGAGAGAATTGGAGATTGAGAGAAAAGTGATAAGAAACAGAGAGAATTGGAGATTGAGAGAAAAGTGATAAGAGAAAGAGAGAATTGGAGATTGAGACAAAAGTGATAAGAGAAAGAGAGAATTGGAGATTGAGAGAAAAGTGATAAGAAAAAGAGAGAATTGGAGATTGAGAGAAAAGTGATCAGAGAAAGAGAGAATTGGAGATTGAGAGAAAAGTGATAAGAGTAAGAGAGAATAGGAGATTGAGAGAAAAGTGATAAGAGAAAGAGAGAATTGGAGATTGAGAGAAAAGTGATAAGAGACAGAGAGAATTGGTGATTGAGAGAAAAGTCATAAGAGAAAGAGAGAATTGGAGATTGAGAGAAAAGTGATAAGAGAAAAAGAGAATTGGAGATTGAGGGAAAAGTGATAAGAGAAAGAGAGAATTGGAGATTGAGAGAAAAGTGATAAGAGAAAGAGAGAATTGGAGATTGAGGAAAAGTGATAAGAGAAAGAGAGAATTGGAGATTGAGAGAAAAGTGATAAGAGAAAGAGAGATTTGGAGATTGAGAGAAAAGTGATATGAGACAGAGAGAATTGGTGATTGAGAGAAAAGTGATAAGAGACAGAGAGAATTGGAGATTGAGAGAAAAGTGATAAGAGAAAGAGAGAATTGGAGATTGAGAGAAAAGTGATAAGAGAAAGAGAGAATTGGAGATTGAGAGAAAAGTGATAAGAGAAAGAGAGAATTGGAGATTGAGAGAAAAGTGATAAGAGAAACAGAGAATTGTAGATTGAGAGAAAAGTGATAAGAGAAAGAGAGAATTGGAGATTGAGAGAAAAGTGATGAGAGAAAGAGAGAATTGGAGATTGAGAGAAAAGTGATAAGAGAAAGAGAGAATTGGAGATTGAGAGAAAAGTGATAAGAGAAAGAGAGAATTGGAGATTGAGCGAAAAGTGATCAGAGAAAGAGAGAATTGGAGATTGAGAGAAAAGTGATAAGAGAAAGAGAGAATTGGAGATTGAGAGAAAAGTGATCAGAGAAAGAGAGAATTGGAGATTGAGAGAAAAGTGATAAGAGAAAGAGAGAATTTGAGATTGAGAGAAAAGTGATAAGAGAAAGAGAGAATTGGAGATTGAGATAAAAGTGATAAGAGAAAGAGAGAATTGGAGATTGAGAGAAAAGTGATAAGAAACAGAGAGAATTGGAGATTGAGAGAAAAGTGATAAGAGAAAGAGAGAATTGGAGATTGAGACAAAAGTGATAAGAGAAAGAGAGAATTGGAGATTGAGAGAAAAGTGATAAGAGAAAGAGAGAATTGGAGATTGAGAGAAAAGTGATCAGAGAAAGAGAGAATTGGAGATTGAGAGAAAAGTGATAAGAGAAAGAGAGAATTGGAGATTGAGAGAAAAGTGATAAGAGAAAGAGAGAATTGGAGATTGAGAGAAAAGTGATAAGAGAAAGAGAGAATTGGAGATTGAGAGAAAAGTGATAAGAGAAAGAGAGAATTGGAGATTGAGAGAAAAGTGATCAGCGAAAGAGAGAATTGGAGATTGAGAGAAAAGTGATAAGAGAAAGAGAGAATTGGAGATTGAGAGAAAAGTGATAATAGAAAGAGAGAATTGGAGATTGAGAGAAAAGTGATAAGAGAAAGAGAGAATTGGAGATTGAGAGAAAAGTGATTAGAGAAAGAGAGAATTGGAGATTGAGAGAAAAGTGATAAGAGAAAGAGAGAATTGGAGATTGAGAGAAAAGTGATGAAAGAAAGAGAGAATTGGAGATTGAGGGAAAAGTGATAAGAGAAAGAGAGAATTGGAGATTGAGAGAAAAGTGATAAGAGAAAGAGAGATTTGGAGATTGAGAGAAAAGTGATATGAGACAGAGAGAATTGGTGATTGAGAGAAAAGTGATAAGAGACAGAGAGAATTGGTGATTGAGAGAAACGTCATAAGAGAAAGAGAGAATGGGAGGTTGAGAGAAAAGTGATTAGAGAAAGAGAGAATTGGAGATTGAGAGAAAAGTGATAAGAGAAAGAGAGAATTGGAGATTGAGGGAAAAGTGATAAGAGAAAGAGAGAATTGGAGATTGAGAGAAAAGTGATAAGAGAAAGAGAGATTTGGAGATTGAGAGAAAAGTGATAAGAGAAAGAGAGAATTGGAGATTGAGAGAAAAGTGATAAGAGAAAGAGAGAATTGGAGATTGAGAGAAAAGTGATAAGAGAAAGAGAGAATTGGAGATTGAGAGAAAAGTGATAAGAGAAAGAGAGAATTGGAGATTGAGAGAAAAGTGATAAGAGAAAGAGAGAATTGGAGATTGAGAGAAAAGTGATCAGAGAAAGAGAGAATTGGAGATTGAGAGAAAAGTGATAAGAGAAAGAGAGAATCGGAGATTGAGAGAAAAGTGATAAGAGAAAGAGAGAATTGGAGATTGAGAGAAAAGTGATAAGAGAAAGAGAGAATTGGAGATTGAGAGAAAAGTGATTAGAGAAAGAGAGAATTGGAGATTGAGAGAAAAGTGATAAGAGAAAGAGAGAATTGGAGATTGAGAGAAAAGTGATGAGAGAAAGAGAGATTTGGAGATTGAGAGAAAAGTGATAAGAGTAAGAGAGAATAGGAGATTGAGAGAAAAGTGATAAGAGAAAGAGAGAATTGGAGATTGAGAGAAAAGTGATAAGAGACAGAGAGAATTGGTGATTGAGAGAAAAGTCATAAGAGAAAGAGAGTATTGGAGATTGAGAGAAAAGTGATAAGAGAAAGAGAGAATTGGAGATTGAGGGAAAAGTGATAAGAGAAAGAGAGAATTGGAGACTGAGAGAAAAGTGATAAGAGAAAGAGAGATTTGGAGATTGAGAGAAAAGTGATATGAGACAGAGAGAATTGGTGATTGAGAGAAAAGTGATAAGAGACAGAGAGAATTGGTGATTGAGAGAAACGTCATAAGAGAAAGAGAGAATGGGAGGTTGAGAGAAAAGTGATAAGAGAAAGAGAGAAGTGGAGATTGAGAGAAATGTGATAAGAGAAAGAGAAAATTGGAGATTGAGAGAAAAGTGATAAGAGACAGAGAGAATATGAGATTGAGAGAAAAGTGATAAGAAACAACAGAGAGAATTAGAGATTGAGAGAAAAGTGATAAGAAAAAGAGAGAATTGGAGAGTGAGAGAAAAGTGATAAGAGAAAGGGAGAATTGGAGATTGAGAGAAAAGTGATAAGAGAAAGAGAGAATTGGAGATTGAGAGAAAAGTGATAAGAGAAAGAGAGAATTGGAGATTGAGAAAAAATTGATAAGAGAAAGAGAGAATTGGAGATTGAGAGAAAAGTGATAAGAGAAAGAGAGAATTGGAGATTGAGAGAAAAGTGATAAGAGAAAGAGAGAATTGGAGATTGAGAGAAAAGTGATAAGAGAAAGAGAGAATTGGAGATTGAGAGAAAAGTGATAAGAAACAGAGAGAATTGGAGATTGAGAGAAAAGTGATAAGAGAAAGAGAGAATTGGAGATTGAGAGAAAAGTGATAAGAGAAAGAGAGAATTGGAGATTGAGAGAAAAGTGATAAGAGAAAGAGAGAATTGGAGATTGAGAGAAAAGTGATCAGAGAAAGAGAGAATTGGAGATTGAGAGAAAAGTGATAAGAGAAAGAGAGAATTGGAGATTGAGAGAAAAGTGATAAGAGAAAGAGAGAATTGGAGATTGAGAGAAAAGTGATAAGAGAAAGAGAGAATTGGAGATTGAGAGAAAAGTGATAAGAGAAAGGGAGAATTGGAGATTGAGAGAAAAGTAATAAGAGAAAGAGAGAATTGGAGATTGAGAGAAAAGTGATAAGAGAAAGAGAGAATTGGAGATTGAGAGAAAAGCCATAAGAGAAAGAGAGAATTGGAGATTGAGAGAAAAGTGATAAGAGACAGAGAGAATTGGTGATTGAGAGAAAAGTCATAAGAGAAAAAGAGAATTGGAGATTGAGAGAAAAGTGATAAGAGAAAGAGAGAATTGGAGATTGAGGAAAAGTGATAAGAGAAAGAGAGAATTGGAGATTGAGAGAAAAGTGATAAGAGAAAGAGAGAATTGGAGATTGAGAGAAAAGTGATAAGAGAAAGAGAGAATTGGAGATTGAGAGAAAAGTGATAAGAGAAAGAGAGAATTGGAGATTGAGAGAAAAGTGATAAGAGACAGAGAGAATTGGTGATTGAGAGAAAAGTCATAAGAGAAAAAGAGAATTGGAGATTGAGAGAAAAGTGATAAGAGAAAGAGAGAAGTGGATATTGAGAGAAATGTGATAAGAGAAAGAGAGAATATGAGATTGAGAGAAAAGTGATAAGAGAAAGAGAGAATATGAGATTGAGAGAAAAGTGATAAGAGAAAGAGAGAATTGGAGATTGAGAAAAAAGTGATAAGAGAAAGAGAGAATTGGAGATTGAGAGAAAAGTGATAAGAGAAAGAGAGAATTGGAGATTGAGAGAAAAGTGATAAGAGAAAGAGAGAATTGGAGATTGAGAGAAAAGTGATAAGAGAAAGAGAGAATTGGAGATTGAGAGAAAAGTGATAAGAGAAAGAGAGAATTGGAGATTGAGAGAAAAGTGATAAGAGAAAGAGAGAATTGGAGATTGAGAGAAAAGTGATCAGAGAAAGAGAGAATTGGAGATTGAGAGAAAAGTGATAAGAGAAAGAGAGAATTGGAGATTGAGAGAAAAGTGATAAGAGAAAGAGAGAATTGGAGATTGAGAGAAAAGTGATAAGAAAAAGAGAGAATTGGAGATTGAGAGAAAAGTGATAAGAGAAAGAGAGAATTGGAGATTGAGAGAAAAGTGATAAGAGAAAGAGAGAATTGGAGATTGAGAGAAAAGTGATAAGAGAAAGAGAGAATTGGAGATTGAGAGAAAAGTCATAAGAGAAAGAGAGAATTGGAGATTGAGAGAAAAGTGATAAGAGACAGAGAGAATTGGTGATTGAGAGAAAAGTCATAAGAGAAAAAGAGAATTGGAGATTGAGAGAAAAGTGATAAGAGAAAGAGAGAATTGGAGATTGAGAGAAAAGTGATAAGAGAAAGAGAGATTTGGAGATTGAGAGAAAAGTGATATGAGACAGAGAGAATTGGTGATTGAGAGAAAAGTGATAAGAGACAGAGAGAATTGGTGATTGAGAGAAAAGTCATAAGAGAAAGAGAGAATGGGAGGTTGAGAGAAAAGTGATAAGAGAAAGAGAGAAGTGGATATTGAGAGAAATGTGATAAGAGAAAGAGAAAATTGGAGATTGAGAGAAAAGTGATATGAGAAAGAGAGAATTGGAGATTGAGAGAAAAGTAATAAGAGAAAGAGAGAATATGAGATTGAGAGAAAAGTGATAAGAAACAGAGAGAATTAGAGATTGAGAGAAAAGTGATAATAAAAAGAGAGAATTGGAGAGTGAGAGAAAAGTGATAAGAGAAAGGGAGAATTGGAGATTGAGAGAAAAGTGATAAGAGAAAGAGAGAATTGGAGATTGAGAGAAAAGTGATAAGAGAAAGAGAGAATTGGAGATTGAGAGAAAAGTGATAAGAGAAAAAGAGAATTGGAGATTGAGAGAAAAGTGATAAGAGAAAGAGAGAATTGGAGATTGAGAGAAAAGTGATAAGAGAAAGACTGAATTGGAGATTGAGAGAAAAGTGATAAGAGAAAGAGAGAATTGGAGATTGAGAGAAAAGTGATAAGAGAAAGAGAGAATTGGAGATTGAGAGAAAAGTGATAAGAGAAAGAGAGAATTGGAGATTGAGAGAAAAGTGATAAGAGAAACAGAGAATTGTAGATTGAAAGAAAAGTGATAAGAGAAAGAGAGAATTGGAGATTGAGAGAAAAGTGATGAGAGAAAGAGAGAATTGGAGATTGAGAGAAAAGTGATAAGAATAAGAGAGAATTGGAGATTGAGAGAAAAGTGATAAGAGAAAGAGAGATTTGGAGATTGAGAGAAATGTGATAAGAGAAAGAGAGAATTGGAGATTGAGAGAAAAGTGATCAGAGAAAGAGAGAATTGGAGATTGAGAGAAAAGTGATAAGAGAAAGAGAGAATTGGAGATTGAGAGAAAAGTGATAAGAGAAAGAGAGAATTGGAGATTGAGTGAAAAGTGATAAGAAACAGAGAGAATTGGAGATTGAGCGAAAAGTGATAAGAGAAAGAGAGAATTGGAGAGTGAGAGAAAAGTGATAAGAGAAAGGGAGAATTGGAGATTGAGAGAAAAGTGATAAGAGAAAGAGAGAATTGGAGATTGAGAGAAAAGTGATAAGAGAAAGAGAGAATTGGAGATTGAGAGAAAAGTGATAAGAGAAAGAGAGAATTGGAGATTGAGGGAAAAGTGATAAGAGAAAGAGAGAATTGGAGATTGAGAGAAAAGTGATAAGAGAAAGAGAGATTTGGAGATTGAGAGAAAAGTGATAAGAGAAAGAGAGAATTGGAGATTGAGAGAAAAGTGATAAGAGAAAGAGAGAATTGGAGATTGAGAGAAAAGTGATAAGAGAAAGAGAGAATTGGAGATTGAGAGAAAAGTGATAAGAGAAAGAGAGAATTGGAGATTGAGAGAAAAGTGATAAGAGAAAGAGAGAATTGGAGATTGAGAGAAAAGTGATCAGAGAAAGAGAGAATTGGAGATTGAGAGAAAAGTGATAAGAGAAAGAGAGAATCGGAGATTGAGAGAAAAGTGATAAGAGAAAGAGAGAATTGGAGATTGAGAGAAAAGTGATAAGAGAAAGAGAGAATTGGAGATTGAGAGAAAAGTGATTAGAGAAAGAGAGAATTGGAGATTGAGAGAAAAGTGATAAGAGAAAGAGAGAATTGGAGATTGAGAGAAAAGTGATGAGAGAAAGAGAGATTTGGAGATTGAGAGAAAAGTGATAAGAGTAAGAGAGAATAGGAGATTGAGAGAAAAGTGATAAGAGAAAGAGAGAATTGGAGATTGAGAGAAAAGTGATAAGAGACAGAGAGAATTGGTGATTGAGAGAAAAGTCATAAGAGAAAGAGAGAATTGGAGATTGAGAGAAAAGTGATAAGAGAAAGAGAGAATTGGAGATTGAGGGAAAAGTGATAAGAGAAAGAGAGAATTGGAGATTGAGAGAAAAGTGATAAGAGAAAGAGAGATTTGGAGATTGAGAGAAAAGTGATATGAGACAGAGAGAATTGGTGATTGAGAGAAAAGTGATAAGAGACAGAGAGAATTGGTGATTGAGAGAAACGTCATAAGAGAAAGAGAGAATGGGAGGTTGAGAGAAAAGTGATAAGAGAAAGAGAGAAGTGGAGATTGAGAGAAATGTGATAAGAGAAAGAGAAAATTGGAGATTGAGAGAAAAGTGATAAGAGACAGAGAGAATATGAGATTGAGAGAAAAGTGATAAGAAACAACAGAGAGAATTAGAGATTGAGAGAAAAGTGATAAGAAAAAGAGAGAATTGGAGAGTGAGAGAAAAGTGATAAGAAAAAGGGAGAATTGGAGATTGAGAGAAAAGTGATAAGAGAAAGAGAGAATTGGAGATTGAGAGAAAAGTGATAAGAGAAAGAGAGAATTGGAGATTGAGAAAAAATTGATAAGAGAAAGAGAGAATTGGAGATTGAGAGAAAAGTGATAAGAGAAAGAGAGAATTGGAGATTGAGAGAAAAGTGATAAGAGAAAGAGAGAATTGGAGATTGAGAGAAAAGTGATAAGAGAAAGAGAGAATTGGAGATTGAGAGAAAAGTGATAAGAAACAGAGAGAATTGGAGATTGAGAGAAAAGTGATAAGAGAAAGAGAGAATTGGAGATTGAGAGAAAAGTGATAAGAGAAAGAGAGAATTGGAGATTGAGAGAAAAGTGATAAGAGAAAGAGAGAATTGGAGATTGAGAGAAAAGTGATCAGAGAAAGAGAGAATTGGAGATTGAGAGAAAAGTGATAAGAGAAAGAGAGAATTGGAGATTGAGAGAAAAGTGATAAGAGAAAGAGAGAATTGGAGATTGAGAGAAAAGTGATAAGAGAAAGAGAGAATTGGAGATTGAGAGAAAAGTGATAAGAGAAAGGGAGAATTGGAGATTGAGAGAAAAGTAATAAGAGAAAGAGAGAATTGGAGATTGAGAGAAAAGTGATAAGAGAAAGAGAGAATTGGAGATTGAGAGAAAAGCCATAAGAGAAAGAGAGAATTGGAGATTGAGAGAAAAGTGATAAGAGACAGAGAGAATTGGTGATTGAGAGAAAAGTCATAAGAGAAAAAGAGAATTGGAGATTGAGAGAAAAGTGATAAGAGAAAGAGAGAATTGGAGATTGAGGGAAAAGTCATAAGAGAAAAAGAGAATTGGAGATTGAGAGAAAAGTGATAAGAGAAAGAGAGAATTGGAGATTGAGGAAAAGTGATAAGAGAAAGAGAGAATTGGAGATTGAGAGAAAAGTGATAAGAGAAAGAGAGATTTGGAGATTGAGAGAAAAGTGATATGAGACAGAGAGAATTGGTGATTGAGAGAAAAGTGATAAGAGACAGAGAGAATTGGTGATTGAGAGAAAAGTCATAAGAGAAAGAGAGAATGGGAGGTTGAGAGAAAAGTGATAAGAGAAAGAGAGAAGTGGATATTGAGAGAAATGTGATAAGAGAAAGAGAAAATTGGAGATTGAGAGAAAAGTGATATGAGAAAGAGAGAATTGGAGATTGAGAGAAAAGTAATAAGAGAAAGAGAGAATATGAGATTGAGAGAAAAGTGATAAGAAACAGAGAGAATTAGAGATTGAGAGAAAAGTGATAATAAAAAGAGAGAATTGGAGAGTGAGAGAAAAGTGATAAGAGAAAGGGAGAATTGGAGATTGAGAGAAAAGTGATAAGAGAAAGAGAGAATTGGAGATTGAGAGAAAAGTGATAAGAGAAAGAGAGAATTGGAGATTGAGAGAAAAGTGATAAGAGAAAGAGAGAATTGGAGATTGAGAGAAAAGTGATAAGAGAAAGAGAGAATTGGAGATTGAGAGAAAAGTGATAAGAGAAAGAGTGAATTGGAGATTGAGAGAAAAGTGATAAGAGAAAGAGAGAATTGGAGATTGAGAGAAAAGTGATAAGAGAAAGAGAGAATTGGAGATTGAGAGAAAAGTGATAAGAGAAAGAGAGAATTGGAGATTGAGAGAAAAGTGATAAGAGAAACAGAGAATTGTATATTGAAAGAAAAGTGATAAGAGAAAGAGAGAATTGGAGATTGAGAGAAAAGTGATGAGAGAAAGAGAGAATTGGAGATTGAGAGAAAAGTGATAAGAATAAGAGAGAATTGGAGATTGAGAGAAAAGTGATAAGAGAAAGAGAGATTTGGAGATTGAGAGAAATGTGATAAGAGAAAGAGAGAATTGGAGATTGAGAGAAAAGTGATCAGAGAAAGAGAGAATTGGAGATTGAGAGAAAAGTGATAAGAGAAAGAGAGAATTGGAGATTGAGAGAAAAGTGATAAGAGAAAGAGAGAATTGGAGATTGAGTGAAAAGTGATAAGAAACAGAGAGAATTGGAGACTGAGCGAAAAGTGATAAGAGAAAGAGAGAATTGGAGAGTGAGAGAAAAGTGATAAGAGAAAGGGAGAATTGGAGATTGAGAGAAAAGTGATAAGAGAAAGAGAGAATTGGAGATTGAGAGAAAAGTGATAAGAGAAAGAGAGAATTGGAGATTGAGAGAAAAGTGATAAGAGAAAGAGAGAATTGGAGATTGAGAGAAAAGTGATAAGAGAAAGAGAGAATTGGAGATTGAGAGAAAAGTGATAAGAGAAAGAGTGAATTGGAGATTGAGAGAAAAGTGATAAGAGAAAGAGAGAATTGGAGATTGAGAGAAAAGTGATAAGAGAAAGAGAGAATTGGAGATTGAGAGAAAAGTGATAAGAGAAAGAGAGAATTGGAGATTGAGAGAAAAGTGATGAGAGAAAGAGAGAATTGGAGATTGAGAGAAAAGTGATAAGAATAAGAGAGAATTGGAGATTGAGAGAAAAGTGATAAGAGAAAGAGAGATTTGGAGATTGAGAGAAATGTGATAAGAGACAGAGAGAATTGGTGATTGAGAGAAAAGTGATAAGAGACAGAGAGAATTGGTGATTGAGAGAAAAGTCATAAGAGAAAGAGAGAATGGGAGGTTGAGAGAAAAGTGATAAGAGAAAGAGAGAAGTGGAGATTGAGAGAAATGTGATAAGAGAAAGAGAAAATTGGAGATTGAGAGAAAAGTGATATGAGAGAGAGAGAATGGGAGATTGGGGGAAAAGTGATAACAGGGAGAGAGAATTGGAGATTGAGAGAAAAGTGATAAGAAACAGAGAGATTTGGAGATTGAGAGAAAAGTGATAAGAGAAAGAGAGGATTGGAGATTGAGAGAAAAGTGATAAGAGAAAGAGAGAATTGGAGATTGAGAGAAAAGTGATAAGAGAAAGAGAGAATTGGAGATTGAGAGAAAAGTGATAAGAGAAAGAGAGAATTGGAGATTGAAGGCAAAGTGAAAGGAAAAAGAGAGAATTGGAGATTGAGAGAGAAAGTGATAAGAGAGAGAGAGAGAATTGGAGATTGAGAGAAAAGTGATAAGAGAAAGAGAGAATTGGAGATTGAGAGAAAAGTGATAAGAGAAAGAGAGAATTGGAGATTGAGTGAAAAGTGATAAGAGAAAGAGAGAATTGGAGATTGGGAGAAAAGTGATAAGAGAAAGAGAGAATTGGAGATTGAGAGAAAAGTGATAAGAGAAAGAGAGAATTGGATATTGAGTGAAAAGTGATAAGAGAAAGAGAGAATTGGAGATTGAGAGAAAAGTGATAAGAAACAGAGATAATTAGAGATTGAGAGAAAAGTGATAAGAAAAAGAGAGAATTGGAGATTGAGAGAAAAGTGATAAGAGAAAGGGAGAATTGGAGATTGAGAGAAAAGTGATAGGAGAAAGAGAGAATTGGAGATTGAGAGAAAAGTGATAAGAGAAAGAGAGAATTGGAGATTGAGAGAAAAGTGATAAGAGAAAGAGAGAATTGGAGATTGAGAGAAAAGTGATAAGAGAAAGAGAGAATTGGAGATTGAGTGAAAAGTGATAAGAGAAAGAGAGAATTGGAGATTGAGAGAAAAGTGATAAGAGAAAGAGAGAATTGGAGATTGAGAGAAAAGTGATCAGAGAAAGAGAGAATTGGAGATTGAGAGAAAAGTGATAAGAGAAAGAGAGAATTGGAGATTGAGAGAAAAGTGATAAGAGAAAGAGAGAATTGGAGATTGAGAGAAAAGTGATAAGAGAAAGAGAGAATTGGAGATTGAGAGAAAAGTGATAAGAGAAAGAGAGAATTGGAGATTGAGAGAAAAGTGATCAGAGAAAGAGAGAATTGGAGATTGAGAGAAAAGTGATAAGAGAAAGAGAGAATTGGAGATTGAGAGAAAAGTGATAAGAGAAAGAGAGAATTGGAGATTGAGAGAAAAGTGATAAGAGAAAGAGAGAATTGGAGATTGAGAGAAAAGTGATAAGAGAAAGAGAGAATTGGAGATTGAGAGAAAAGTGATAAGAGACAGAGAGAATTGGTGATTGAGAGAAAAGTCATAAGAGAAAAAGAGAATTGGAGATTGAGAGAAAAGTGATAAGAGAAAGAGAGAATTGGAGATTGAGGAAAAGTGATAAGAGAAAGAGAGAATTGGAGATTGAGAGAAAAGTGATAAGAGAAAGAGAGATTTGGAGATTGAGAGAAAAGTGATATGAGACAGAGAGAATTGGTGATTGAGAGAAAAGTGATAAGAGACAGAGAGAATTGGTGATTGAGAGAAAAGTCATAAGAGAAAGAGAGAATCGGAGGTTGAGAGAAAAGTGATAAGAGAAAGAGAGAAGTGGATATTGAGAGAAATGTGATAAGAGAAAGAGAAAATTGGAGATTGAGAGAAAAGTGATATGAGAAAGAGAGAATTGGAGATTGAGAGAAAAGTAATAAGAGAAAGAGAGAATATGAGATTGAGAGAAAAGTGATAAGAAACAGAGAGAATTAGAGATTGAGAGAAAAGTGATAATAAAAAGAGAGAATTGGAGAGTGAGAGAAAAGTGATAAGAGAAAGGGAGAATTGGAGATTGAGAGAAAAGTGATAAGAGAAAGAGAGAATTGGAGATTGAGAGAAAGTGATAAGAGAAAGAGAGAATTGGAGATTGAGAGAAAAGTGATAAGAGAAAGAGAGAATTGGAGATTGAGAGAAAAGTGATAAGAGAAAGAGAGAATTGGAGATTGAGAGAAAAGTGATAAGAGAAAGAGTGAATTGGAGATTGAGAGAAAAGTGATAAGAGAAAGAGAGAATTGGAGATTGAGAGAAAAGTGATAAGAGAAAGAGAGAATTGGAGATTGAGAGAAAAGTGATAAGAGAAAGAGAGAATTGGATATTGAGAGAAAAGTGACAAGAGAAAGAGAGAATTGGAGATTGAGAGAAAAGTGATAAGAAACAGAGAGAATTGGCGATTGGGAGAAAAGTGATAAGAGAAAGAGAGAATTGGAGATTGAGAGAAAAGTGATAAGAGAAAGAGAGAATTGGAGATTGAGAGAAAAGTGATAAGAGAAAGAGAGAATTGGAGATTGAGAGAAAAGTGATAAGAGAAAGAGAGAATTGGAGATTGGGGGAAAAGTGATAAGAGAAAGAGAGAATTGGAGATTGAGCGAAAAGTGATAAGAGAAAGAGAGAATTGGAGATTGAGAGAAAAGTGATCAGAGAAAGAGAGAATTGGAGATTGAGAGAAAAGTGATAAGAGAAAGAGAGAATTGGAGATTGAGAGAAAAGTGATAAGAGAAAGAGAGAATTGGAGATTGAGAGAAAAGTGATAAGAGAAAGAGAGAATTGGAGATTGAGAGAAAAGTGATAAGAGAAAAAGAGAATTGGAGATTGAGAGAAAAGTGATAAGAGAAAGAGAGAATTGGAGATTGAGAGAAAAGTGATAAGAGAAAAAGTGAATTGGAGATTGAGAGAAAAGTGATGAGAGAAAGAGAGAATTGGAGATTGAGAGAAAAGTGATAAGAGTAAGAGAGAATTGGAGATTGAGAGAAAAGTGATAAGAGAAAGAGAGAATTGGTGATTGAGAGAAAAGTGATAACAGAAAGAGAGAATTGGAGATTGAGAGAAAAGTGATAAGAGAAAGAGAGAATTGGAGATTTAGAGAAAAGTGATCAGAGAAAGAGAGAATTGGAGATTGAGAGAAAAGTGATAAGAGAAAGAGAGAATTGGAGATTGAGAGAAAAGTGATAAGAAACAGAGAGAATTGGAGATTGGGAGAAAAGTGTTAAGAGAAAGAGAGAATTGGAGATTGAGAGAAAAGTGATAAGAGAAAGAGAGAATTGGATATTGAGAGAAAAGTGATAAGAAAAAGAGAGAATTGGAGATTGAGAGAAAAGTGATAAGAGAAAGGGAGAATTGGAGATTGAGAGAAAAGTGATAGGAGAAAGAGAGAATTGGAGATTGAGAGAAAAGTGATAAGAGAAAGAGAGAATTGGAGATTGAGAGAAAAGTGATAAGAGAAAGAGAGAATATGAGATTGAGAGAAAAGTGATAAGAAACAGATAGAATTAGAGATTGAGAGAAAAGTGATAAGAAAAAGAGAGAATTGGAGAGTGAGAGAAAAGTGATAAGAGAAAGAGAGAATTGGAGATTGAGAGAAAAGTGATAAGAGAAAGAGAGAATTGGATATTGAGAGAAAAGTGATAAGAGAAAGAGAGAATTGGAGATTGAGAGAAAAGTGATAAGAAACAGAGAGAATTGGAGATTGGGAGAAAAGTGATAAGAGAAAGAGAGAATTGGAGATTGAGAGAAAAGTGATGAGAGAAAGAGAGAATTGGAGATTGAGAGAAAAGTGATAAGAGAAAGAGAGAATTGGAGATTGAGAGAAAAGTGATAAGAGAAAGAGAGAATTGGAGATTGGGGGAAAAGTGATAAGAGAAAGAGAGAATTGGAGATTGAGCGAAAAGTGATAAGAGAAAGAGAGAATTGGAGATTGAGAGAAAAGTGATCAGAGAAAGAGAGAATTGGAGATTGAGAGAAAAGTGATAAGAGAAAGAGAGAATTGGAGATTGAGAGAAAAGTGATAAGAGAAAGAGAGAATTGGAGATTGAGAGAAAAGTGATAAGAGAAAGAGAGAATTGGAGATTGAGAGAAAAGTGATAAGAGAAAAAGAGAATTGGAGATTGAGTGAAAAGTGATAAGAGAAAGAGAGAATTGGAGATTGGGAGAAAAGTGATAAGAGAAAGAGAGAATTGGAGATTGAGAGAAAAGTGATAAGAGAAAGAGAGAATTGGATATTGAGTGAAAAGTGATAAGAGAAAGAGAGAATTGGAGATTGAGAGAAAAGTGATAAGAAACAGAGATAATTAGAGATTGAGAGAAAAGTGATAAGAAAAAGAGAGAATTGGAGATTGAGAGAAAAGTGATAAGAGAAAGGGAGAATTGGAGATTGAGAGAAAAGTGATAGGAGAAAGAGAGAATTGGAGATTGAGAGAAAAGTGATAAGAGAAAGAGAGAATTGGAGATTGAGAGAAAAGTGATAAGAGAAAGAGAGAATTGGAGATTGAGAGAAAAGTGATAAGAGAAAGAGAGAATTGGAGATTGAGTGAAAAGTGATAAGAGAAAGAGAGAATTGGAGATTGAGAGAAAAGTGATAAGAGAAAGAGAGAATTGGAGATTGAGAGAAAAGTGATCAGAGAAAGAGAGAATTGGAGATTGAGAGAAAAGTGATAAGAGAAAGAGAGAATTGGAGATTGAGAGAAAAGTGATAAGAGAAAGAGAGAATTGGAGATTGAGAGAAAAGTGATAAGAGAAAGAGAGAATTGGAGATTGAGAGAAAAGTGATAAGAGAAAGAGAGAATTGGAGATTGAGAGAAAAGTGATCAGAGAAAGAGAGAATTGGAGATTGAGAGAAAAGTGATAAGAGAAAGAGAGAATTGGAGATTGAGAGAAAAGTGATAAGAGAAAGAGAGAATTGGAGATTGAGAGAAAAGTGATAAGAGAAAGAGAGAATTGGAAATTGAGAGAAAAGTGATAAGAGAAAGAGAGAATTGGAGATTGAGAGAAAAGTGATAAGAGAAAGAGAGAATTGGAGATTGAGAGAAAAGTGATAAGAGAAAGAGAGAATTGGAGATTGAGAGAAAAGTCATAAGAGAAAGAGAGAATTGGAGATTGAGAGAAAAGTGATAATAGACAGAGAGAATTGGTGATTGAGAGAAAAGTCATAAGAGAAAAAGAGAATTGGAGATTGAGAGAAAAGTAATAAGAGAAAGAGAGAATATGAGATTGAGAGAAAAGTGATAAGAGAAAGAGAGAATTGGAGATTGAGAGAAAAGTGATAAGAGAAAGAGAGATTTGGAGATTGAGAGAAAAGTGATATGAGACAGAGAGAATTGGTGATTGAGAGAAAAGTGATAAGAGACAGAGAGAATTGGTGATTGAGAGAAAAGTCATAAGAGAAAGAGAGAATCGGAGGTTGAGAGAAAAGTGATAAGAGAAAGAGAGAAGTGGATATTGAGAGAAATGTGATAAGAGAAAGAGAAAATTGGAGATTGAGAGAAAAGTGATATGAGAAAGAGAGAATTGGAGATTGAGAGAAAAGTAATAAGAGAAAGAGAGAATATGAGATTGAGAGAAAAGTGATAAGAAACAGAGAGAATTAGAGATTGAGAGAAAAGTGATAATAAAAAGAGAGAATTGGAGAGTGAGAGAAAAGTGATAAGAGAAAGGGAGAATTGGAGATTGAGAGAAAAGTGATAAGAGAAAGAGAGAATTGGAGATTGAGAGAAAAGTGATAAGAGAAAGAGAGAATTGGAGATTGAGAGAAAAGTGATAAGAGAAAGAGAGAATTGGAGATTGAGAGAAAAGTGATAAGAGAAAGAGAGAATTGGAGATTGAGAGAAAAGTGATAAGAGAAAGAGTGAATTGGAGATTGAGAGAAAAGTGATAAGAGAAAGAGAGAATTGGAGATTGAGAGAAAAGTGATAAGAGAAAGAGAGAATTGGAGATTGAGAGAAAAGTGATAAGAGAAAGAGAGAATTGGATATTGAGAGAAAAGTGACAAGAGAAAGAGAGAATTGGAGATTGAGAGAAATGTGATAAGAAACAGAGAGAATTGGAGATTGGGAGAAAAGTGATAAGAGAAAGAGAGAATTGGAGATTGAGAGAAAAGTGATAAGAGAAAGAGAGAATTGGAGATTGAGAGAAAAGTGATAAGAGAAAGAGAGAATTGGAGATTGAGAGAAAAGTGATAAGAGAAAGAGAGAATTGGAGATTGGGGGAAAAGTGATAAGAGAAAGAGAGAATTGGAGATTGAGCGAAAAGTGATAAGAGAAAGAGAGAATTGGAGATTGAGAGAAAAGTGATCAGAGAAAGAGAGAATTGGAGATTGAGAGAAAAGTGATAAGAGAAAGAGAGAATTGGAGATTGAGAGAAAAGTGATAAGAGAAAGAGAGAATTGGAGATTGAGAGAAAAGTGATAAGAGAAAGAGAGAATTGGAGATTGAGAGAAAAGTGATAAGAGAAAAAGAGAATTGGAGATTGAGAGAAAAGTGATAAGAGAAAGAGAGAATTGGAGATTGAGAGAAAAGTGATAAGAGAAAAAGTGAATTGGAGATTGAGAGAAAAGTGATGAGAGAAAGAGAGAATTGGAGATTGAGAGAAAAGTGATAAGAGTAAGAGAGAATTGGAGATTGAGAGAAAAGTGATAAGAGAAAGAGAGAATTGGTGATTGAGAGAAAAGTGATAACAGAAAGAGAGAATTGGAGATTGAGAGAAAAGTGATAAGAGAAAGAGAGAATTGGAGATTTAGAGAAAAGTGATAAGAGAAAAAGAGAATTGGAGATTGAGAGAAAAGTGATAAGAGAAAGAGAGAATTGGAGATTGAGAGAAAAGTGATAAGAAACAGAGAGAATTGGAGATTGGGAGAAAAGTGTTAAGAGAAAGAGAGAATTGGAGATTGAGAGAAAAGTGATAAGAGAAAGAGAGAATTGGATATTGTGAGAAAAGTGATAAGAAAAAGAGAGAATTGGAGATTGAGAGAAAAGTGATAAGAGAAAGGGAGAATTGGAGATTGAGAGAAAAGTGATAGGAGAAAGAGAGAATTGGAGATTGAGAGAAAAGTGATAAGAGAAAGAGAGAATTGGAGATTGAGAGAAAAGTGATAAGAGAAAGAGAGAATATGAGATTGAGAGAAAAGTGATAAGAAACAGATAGAATTAGAGATTGAGAGAAAAGTGATAAGAAAAAGAGAGAATTGGAGAGTGAGAGAAAAGTGATAAGAGAAAGGGAGAATTGGAGATTGAGAGAAAAGTGATAAGAGAAAGAGAGAATTGGAGATTGAGAGAAAAGTGATAAGAGAAAGAGAGAATTGGATATTGAGAGAAAAGTGATAAGAGAAAGAGAGAATTGGAGATTGAGAGAAAAGTGATAAGAAACAGAGAGAATTGGAGATTGGGAGAAAAGTGATAAGAGAAAGAGAGAATTGGAGATTGAGAGAAAAGTGATGAGAGAAAGAGAGAATTGGAGATTGAGAGAAAAGTGATAAGAGAAAGAGAGAATTGGAGATTGAGAGAAAAGTGATAAGAGAAAGAGAGAATTGGAGATTGGGGGAAAAGTGATAAGAGAAAGAGAGAATTGGAGATTGAGCGAAAAGTGATAAGAGAAAGAGAGAATTGGAGATTGAGGGAAAAGTGATCAGAGAAAGAGAGAATTGGAGATTGAGAGAAAAGTGATAAGAGAAAGAGAGAATTGGAGATTGAGAGAAAAGTGATAAGAGAAAGAGAGAATTGGAGATTGAGAGAAAAGTGATAAGAGAAAGAGAGAATTGGAGATTGAGAGAAAAGTGATAAGAGAAAAAGAGAATTTGAGATTGAGAGAAAAGTGATAAGAGAAAGAGAGAATTGGAGATTGAGAGAAAAGTGATAAGAGAAAAAGAGAATTTGAGATTGAGAGAACAGTGATGAGAGAAAGAGAGAATTGGAGATTGAGAGAAAAGTGATAAGAGTAAGAGAGAATTGGAGATTGAGAGAAAAGTGATAAGAGAAAGAGAGAATTGGAGATTGAGAGAAAAGTGATAAGAGAAAGAGAGAATTGGAGATTGAGAGAAAAGTGATAAGAGAAAGAGAGAATTGGAGATTGAGAGAAAAGTGATCAGAGAAAGAGAGAATTGGAGATTGAGAGAAAAGTGATAAGAGAAAGAGAGAATTGGAGATTGAGAGAAAAGTGATAAGAAACAGAGAGAATTGGAGATTGGGAGAAAAGTGTTAAGAGAAAGAGAGAATTGGAGATTGAGAGAAAAGTGATAAGAGAAAGGGAGAATTGGAGATTGAGAGAAAACTGATATTAGAAAGAGAGAATTGGAGATTGAGAGAAAAGTGATAAGAGAAAGAGAGAATTGGAGATTGAGAGAAAAGTGATAAGAGATAGAGAGAATTGGAGATTGAGAGAAAAGTGATAAGAGAAAGAGAGAATTGGAGATTGAGAGAAAAGTGATAAGAGAAAGAGAGAATTGGAGATTGAGAGAAAAGTGATCAGAGAAAGAGAGAATTGGAGATTGAGAGAAAAGTGATAAGAGAAAGAGAGAATTGGAGATTGAGAGAAAAGTGATGAGAGAAAGAGAGAATTGGAGATTGAGAGAAAAGTGATAAGAGTAAGAGAGAATTGGAGATTGAGAGAAAAGTGATAAGAGAAAGAGAGAATTGGAGATTGAGAGAAAAGTGATAAGAAACAGAGAGAATTGGAGATTGGGAGAAAAGTGATAAGAGAAAGAGAGAATTGGAGATTGAGAGAAAAGTGATAAGAGAAAGAGAGAATTGGAGATTGAGAGAAAAGTGATAAGAGAAAGAGAGAATTGGAGATTGAGAGAAAAGTGATAAGAGAAAGAGAGAATTGGAGATTGGGGGAAAAGTGATAAGAGAAAGAGAGAATTGGAGATTGAGCGAAAAGTGATAAGAGAAAGAGAGAATTGGAAATTGAGAGAAAAGTGATCAGAGAAAGAGAGAATTGGAGATTGAGAGAAAAGTGATAAGAGAAAGAGAGAATTGGAGATTGAGAGAAAAGTGATAAGAGAAAGAGAGAATTGGAGATTGAGAGAAAAGTGATAAGAGAAAGAGAGAATTGGAGATTGAGAGAAAAGTGATAAGAGAAAAAGAGAATTGGAGATTGAGAGAAAAGTGATAAGAGAAAGAGAGAATTGGAGATTGAGAGAAAAGTGATAAGAGAAAAAGTGAATTGGAGATTGAGAGAAAAGTGATGAGAGAAAGAGAGAATTGGAGATTGAGAGAAAAGTGATAAGAGTAAGAGAGAATTGGAGATTGAGAGAAAAGTGATAAGAGAAAGAGAGAATTGGTGATTGAGAGAAAAGTGATAACAGAAAGAGAGAATTGGAGATTGAGAGAAAAGTGATAAGAGAAAGAGAGAATTGGAGATTGAGAGAAAAGTGATAAGAGAAAGAGAGAATTGGAGATTGAGAGAAAAGTGATAAGAGAAAGAGAGAATTGGAGATTGAGAGAAAAGTGATAAGAAACAGAGAGAATTGGAGATTGGGAGAAAAGTGTTAAGAGAAAGAGAGAATTGGAGATTGAGAGAAAAGTGATAAGAGAAAGAGAGAATTGGATATTGAGAGAAAAGTGATAAGAAAAAGAGAGAATTGGAGATTGAGAGAAAAGTGATAAGAGAAAGGGAGAATTGGAGATTGAGAGAAAAGTGATAGGAGAAAGAGAGAATTGGAGATTGAGAGAAAAGTGATAAGAGAAAGAGAGAATTGGAGATTGAGAGAAAAGTGATAAGAGAAAGAGAGAATATGAGATTGAGAGAAAGGTGATAAGAAACAGATAGAATTAGAGATTGAGAGAAAAGTGATAAGAAAAAGAGAGAATTGGAGAGTGAGAGAAAAGTGATAAGAGAAAGGGAGAATTGGAGATTGAGAGAAAAGTGATAAGAGAAAGAGAGAATTGGAGATTGAGAGAAAAGTGATAAGAGAAAGAGAGAATTGGATATTGAGAGAAAAGTGATAAGAGAAAGAGAGAATTGGAGATTGAGAGAAAAGTGATAAGAAACAGAGAGAATTGGAGATTGGGAGAAAAGTGATAAGAGAAAGAGAGAATTGGAGATTGAGAGAAAAGTGATGAGAGAAAGAGAGAATTGGAGATTGAGAGAAAAGTGATAAGAGAAAGAGAGAATTGGAGATTGAGAGAAAAGTGATAAGAGAAAGAGAGAATTGGAGATTGGGGGAAAAGTGATAAGAGAAAGAGAGAATTGGAGATTGAGCGAAAAGTGATAAGAGAAAGAGAGAATTGGAGATTGAGAGAAAAGTGATCAGAGAAAGAGAGAATTGGAGATTGAGAGAAAAGTGATAAGAGAAAGAGAGAATTGGAGATTGAGAGAAAAGTGATAAGAGAAAGAGAGAATTGGAGATTGAGAGAAAAGTGATAAGAGAAAGAGAGAATTGGAGATTGAGAGAAAAGTGATAAGAGAAAAAGAGAATTGGAGATTGAGAGAAAAGTGATAAGAGAAAGAGAGAATTGGAGATTGAGAGAAAAGTGATAAGAGAAAAAGAGAATTTGAGATTGAGAGAAAAGTGATGAGAGAAAGAGAGAATTGGAGATTGAGAGAAAAGTGATAAGAGTAAGAGAGAATTGGAGATTGAGAGAAAAGTGATAAGAGAAAGAGAGAATTGGAGATTGAGAGAAAAGTGATAAGAGAAAGAGAGAATTGGAGATTGAGAGAAAAGTGATAAGAGAAAGAGAGAATTGGAGATTGAGAGAAAAGTGATCAGAGAAAGAGAGAATTGGAGATTGAGAGAAAAGTGATAAGAGAAAGAGAGAATTGGAGATTGAGAGAAAAGTGATAAGAAACAGAGAGAATTGGAGATTGGGAGAAAAGTGTTAAGAGAAAGAGAGAATTGGAGATTGAGAGAAAAGTGATAAGAGAAAGGGAGAATTGGAGATTGAGAGAAAACTGATATTAGAAAGAGAGAATTGGAGATTGAGAGAAAAGTGATAAGAGAAAGAGAGAATTGGAGATTGAGAGAAAAGTGATAAGAGAAAGAGAGAATTGGAGATTGAGAGAAAAGTGATAAGAGAAAGAGAGAATTGGAGATTGAGAGAAAAGTGATAAGAGAAAGAGAGAATTGGAGATTGAGAGAAAAGTGATCAGAGAAAGAGAGAATTGGAGATTGAGAGAAAAGTGATAAGAGAAAGAGAGAATTGGAGATTGAGAGAAAAGTGATGAGAGAAAGAGAGAATTGGAGATTGAGAGAAAAGTGATAAGAGTAAGAGAGAATTGGAGATTGAGAGAAAAGTGATAAGAGAAAGAGAGAATTGGAGATTGAGAGAAAAGTGATAAGAGACAGAGAGAATTGGTGATTGAGAGAAAAGTGATAAGAGAAAGAGAGAATTGGAGATTGAGGGAAAAGTGATAAGAGAAAGAGAGAATTGGAGATTGAGAGAAAAGTGATAAGAGAAAGAGAGATTTGGAGATTGAGAGAAAAGTGATATGAGACAGAGAGAATTGGTGATTGAGAGAAAAGTCATAAGAGAAAGAGAGAATGGGAGGTTGAGAGAAAAGTGATAAGAGAAAGAGAGAAGTGGAGATTGAGAGAAATGTGATAAGAGAAAGAGAAAATTGGAGATTGAGAGAAAAGTGATATGAGAAAGAGAGAATTGGAGATTGAGAGAAAAGTAATAAGAGAAAGAGAGAATATGAGATTGAGAGAAAAGTGATAAGAAACAGATAGAATTAGAGATTGAGAGAAAAGTGATAAGAAAAAGAGAGAATTGGAGAGTGAGAGAAAAGTGATAAGAGAAAGGGAGAATTGGAGATTGAGAGAAAAGTGATAAGAGAAAGAGAGAATTGGAGATTGAGAGAAAAGTGATAAGAGAAAGAGAGAATTGGAGATTGAGAGAAAAGTGATAAGAGAAAGAGAGAATTGGAGATTGAGAGAAAAGTGATAAGAGAAAGAGAGAATTGGAGATTGAGAGAAAAGTGACAAGAGAAAGAGAGAATTGGAGATTGAGAGAAAAGTGATAAGAGAAAGAGAGAATTGGAGATTGAGAGAAAAGTGATAAGAGAAAGAGAGAATTGGAGATTGAGAGAAAAGTGATAAGAGAAATAGAGAATTGGAGATTGAGAGAAAAGTGATAAGAGAAAGAGAGAATTGGAGATTGAGAGAAAAGTGAAGAGAGAAAGAGAGAATTGGAGATTGAGAGAAAAGTGATAAGAGTAAGAGAGAATTGGAGATTGAGAGAAAAGTGATAAGAGAAAGAGAGATTTGGAGATTGAGAGAAAAGTGATAAGAGACAGAGAGAATTGGTGATTGAGAGAAAAGTGATAAGAGACAGAGAGAATTGGTGATTGAGAGAAAAGTCATAAGAGAAAGAGAGAATGGGAGGTTGAGAGAAAAGTCATAAGAGAAAGAGAGAATTGGAGATTGAGAGAAAAGTGATAAGAGAAAGAGAGAATTGGAGATTGAGAGAAAAGTGATAAGAGAAAGAGAGAATTGGAGATTGAGAGAAAAGTGATAAGAGAAAGAGAGAATTGGAGATTGAGAGAAAAGTGATCAGAGAAAGAGAGAATTGGAGATTGAGAGAAAAGTGATAAGAGAAAGAGAGAATTGGAGATTGAGAGAAAAGTGATAAGAGAAAGAGAGAATTGGAGATTGAGAGAAAAGTGATAAGAGAAAGAGAGAATTGGAGATTGAGAGAAAAGTGATAAGAGAAAGAGAGAATTGGAGATTGAGAGAAAAGTGATAAGAGAAAGAGAGAATTGGAGATTGAGAGAAAAGTGATAAGAGAAAGAGAGAATTGGAGATTGAGAGAAAAGTCATAAGAGAAAGAGAGAATTGGAGATTGAGAGAAAAGTGATAATAGACAGAGAGAATTGGTGATTGAGAGAAAAGTCATAAGAGAAAAAGAGAATTGGAGATTGAGAGAAAAGTGATAAGAGAAAGAGAGAATTGGAGATTGAGGAAAAGTGATAAGAGAAAGAGAGAATTGGAGATTGAGAGAAAAGTGATAAGAGAAAGAGAGATTTGGAGATTGAGAGAAAAGTGATATGAGACAGAGAGAATTGGTGATTGAGAGAAAAGTGATAAGAGACAGAGAGAATTGGTGATTGAGAGAAAAGTCATAAGAGAAAGAGAGAATCGGAGGTTGAGAGAAAAGTGATAAGAGAAAGAGAGAAGTGGATATTGAGAGAAATGTGATAAGAGAAAGAGAAAATTGGAGATTGAGAGAAAAGTGATATGAGAAAGAGAGAATTGGAGATTGAGAGAAAAGTAATAAGAGAAAGAGAGAATATGAGATTGAGAGAAAAGTGATAAGAAACAGAGAGAATTAGAGATTGAGAGAAAAGTGATAATAAAAAGAGAGAATTGGAGAGTGAGAGAAAAGTGATAAGAGAAAGGGAGAATTGGAGTTTGAGAGAAAAGTGATAAGAGAAAGAGAGAATTGGAGATTGAGAGAAAAGTGATAAGAGAAAGAGAGAATTGGAGATTGAGAGAAAAGTGATAAGAGAAAGAGAGAATTGGAGATTGAGAGAAAAGTGATAAGAGAAAGAGAGAATTGGAGATTGAGAGAAAAGTGATAAGAGAAAGAGTGAATTGGAGATTGAGAGAAAAGTGATAAGAGAAAGAGAGTATTGGAGATTGAGAGAAAAGTGATAAGAGAAAGAGAGAATTGGAGATTGAGAGAAAAGTGATAAGAGAAAGAGAGAATTGGATATTGAGAGAAAAGTGACAAGAGAAAGAGAGAATTGGAGATTGAGAGAAATGTGATAAGAAACAGAGAGAATTGGAGATTGGGAGAAAAGTGATAAGAGAAAGAGAGAATTGGAGATTGAGAGAAAAGTGATAAGAGAAAGAGAGAATTGGAGATTGAGAGAAAAGTGATAAGAGAAAGAGAGAATTGGAGATTGAGAGAAAAGTGATAAGAGAAAGAGAGAATTGGAGATTGGGGGAAAAGTGATAAGAGAAAGAGAGAATTGGAGATTGAGCGAAAAGTGATAAGAGAAAGAGAGAATTGGAGATTGAGAGAAAAGTGATCAGAGAAAGAGAGAATTGGAGATTGAGAGAAAAGTGATAAGAGAAAGAGAGAATTGGAGATTGAGAGAAAAGTGATAAGAGAAAGAGAGAATTGGAGATTGAGAGAAAAGTGATAAGAGAAAGAGAGAATTGGAGATTGAGAGAAAAGTGATAAGAGAAAAAGAGAATTGGAGATTGAGAGAAAAGTGATAAGAGAAAGAGAGAATTGGAGATTGAGAGAAAAGTGATAAGAGAAAAAGTGAATTGGAGATTGAGAGAAAAGTGATGAGAGAAAGAGAGAATTGGAGATTGAGAGAAAAGTGATAAGAGTAAGAGAGAATTGGAGATTGAGAGAAAAGTGATAAGAGAAAGAGAGAATTGGTGATTGAGAGAAAAGTGATAACAGAAAGAGAGAATTGGAGATTGAGAGAAAAGTGATAAGAGAAAGAGAGAATTGGAGATTTAGAGAAAAGTGATAAGAGAAAGAGAGAATTGGAGATTGAGAGAAAAGTGATAAGAGAAAGAGAGAATTGGAGATTGAGAGAAAAGTGATAAGAAACAGAGAGAATTGGAGATTGGGAGAAAAGTGTTAAGAGAAAGAGAGAATTGGAGATTGAGAGAAAAGTGATAAGAGAAAGAGAGAATTGGATATTGTGAGAAAAGTGATAAGAAAAAGAGAGAATTGGAGATTGAGAGAAAAGTGATAAGAGAAAGGGAGAATTGGAGATTGAGAGAAAAGTGATAGGAGAAAGAGAGAATTGGAGATTGAGAGAAAAGTGATAAGAGAAAGAGAGAATTGGAGATTGAGAGAAAAGTGATAAGAGAAAGAGAGAATATGAGATTGAGAGAAAAGTGATAAGAAACAGATAGAATTAGAGATTGAGAGAAAAGTGATAAGAAAAAGAGAGAATTGGAGAGTGAGAGAAAAGTGATAAGAGAAAGGGAGAATTGGAGATTGAGAGAAAAGTGATAAGAGAAAGAGAGAATTGGAGATTGAGAGAAAAGTGATAAGAGAAAGAGAGAATTGGATATTGAGAGAAAAGTGATAAGAGAAAGAGAGAATTGGAGATTGAGAGAAAAGTGATAAGAAACAGAGAGAATTGGAGATTGGGAGAAAAGTGATAAGAGAAAGAGAGAATTGGAGATTGAGAGAAAAGTGATGAGAGAAAGAGAGAATTGGAGATTGAGAGAAAAGTGATAAGAGAAAGAGAGAATTGGAGATTGAGAGAAAAGTGATAAGAGAAAGAGAGAATTGGAGATTGGGGGAAAAGTGATAAGAGAAAGAGAGAATTGGAGATTGAGCGAAAAGTGATAAGAGAAAGAGAGAATTGGAGATTGAGAGAAAAGTGATCAGAGAAAGAGAGAATTGGAGATTGAGAGAAAAGTGATAAGAGAAAGAGAGAATTGGAGATTGAGAGAAAAGTGATAAGAGAAAGAGAGAATTGGAGATTGAGAGAAAAGTGATAAGAGAAAGAGAGAATTGGAGATTGAGAGAAAAGTGATAAGAGAAAAAGAGAATTTGAGATTGAGAGAAAAGTGATAAGAGAAAGAGAGAATTGGAGATTGAGAGAAAAGTGATAAGAGAAAAAGAGAATTTGAGATTGAGAGAACAGTGATGAGAGAAAGAGAGAATTGGAGATTGAGAGAAAAGTGATAAGAGTAAGAGAGAATTGGAGATTGAGAGAAAAGTGATAAGAGAAAGAGAGAATTGGAGATTGAGAGAAAAGTGATAAGAGAAAGAGAGAATTGGAGATTGAGAGAAAAGTGATAAGAGAAAGAGAGAATTGGAGATTGAGAGAAAAGTGATCAGAGAAAGAGAGAATTGGAGATTGAGAGAAAAGTGATAAGAGAAAGAGAGAATTGGAGATTGAGAGAAAAGTGATAAGAAACAGAGAGAATTGGAGATTGGGAGAAAAGTGTTAAGAGAAAGAGAGAATTGGAGATTGAGAGAAAAGTGATAAGAGAAAGGGAGAATTGGAGATTGAGAGAAAACTGATATTAGAAAGAGAGAATTGGAGATTGAGAGAAAAGTGATAAGAGAAAGAGAGAATTGGAGATTGAGAGAAAAGTGATAAGAGATAGAGAGAATTGGAGATTGAGAGAAAAGTGATAAGAGAAAGAGAGAATTGGAGATTGAGAGAAAAGTGATAAGAGAAAGAGAGAATTGGAGATTGAGAGAAAAGTGATCAGAGAAAGAGAGAATTGGAGATTGAGAGAAAAGTGATAAGAGAAAGAGAGAATTGGAGATTGAGAGAAAAGTGATGAGAGAAAGAGAGAATTGGAGATTGAGAGAAAAGTGATAAGAGTAAGAGAGAATTGGAGATTGAGAGAAAAGTGATAAGAGAAAGAGAGAATTGGAGATTGAGAGAAAAGTGATAAGAAACAGAGAGAATTGGAGATTGGGAGAAAAGTGATAAGAGAAAGAGAGAATTGGAGATTGAGAGAAAAGTGATAAGAGAAAGAGAGAATTGGAGATTGAGAGAAAAGTGATAAGAGAAAGAGAGAATTGGAGATTGAGAGAAAAGTGATAAGAGAAAGAGAGAATTGGAGATTGGGGGAAAAGTGATAAGAGAAAGAGAGAATTGGAGATTGAGCGAAAAGTGATAAGAGAAAGAGAGAATTGGAAATTGAGAGAAAAGTGATCAGAGAAAGAGAGAATTGGAGATTGAGAGAAAAGTGATAAGAGAAAGAGAGAATTGGAGATTGAGAGAAAAGTGATAAGAGAAAGAGAGAATTGGAGATTGAGAGAAAAGTGATAAGAGAAAGAGAGAATTGGAGATTGAGAGAAAAGTGATAAGAGAAAAAGAGAATTGGAGATTGAGAGAAAAGTGATAAGAGAAAGAGAGAATTGGAGATTGAGAGAAAAGTGATAAGAGAAAAAGTGAATTGGAGATTGAGAGAAAAGTGATGAGAGAAAGAGAGAATTGGAGATTGAGAGAAAAGTGATAAGAGTAAGAGAGAATTGGAGATTGAGAGAAAAGTGATAAGAGAAAGAGAGAATTGGTGATTGAGAGAAAAGTGATAACAGAAAGAGAGAATTGGAGATTGAGAGAAAAGTGATAAGAGAAAGAGAGAATTGGAGATTGAGAGAAAAGTGATAAGAGAAAGAGAGAATTGGAGATTGAGAGAAAAGTGATAAGAGAAAGAGAGAATTGGAGATTGAGAGAAAAGTGATAAGAAACAGAGAGAATTGGAGATTGGGAGAAAAGTGTTAAGAGAAAGAGAGAATTGGAGATTGAGAGAAAAGTGATAAGAGAAAGAGAGAATTGGATATTGAGAGAAAAGTGATAAGAAAAAGAGAGAATTGGAGATTGAGAGAAAAGTGATAAGAGAAAGGGAGAATTGGAGATTGAGAGAAAAGTGATAGGAGAAAGAGAGAATTGGAGATTGAGAGAAAAGTGATAAGAGAAAGAGAGAATTGGAGATTGAGAGAAAAGTGATAAGAGAAAGAGAGAATATGAGATTGAGAGAAAGGTGATAAGAAACAGATAGAATTAGAGATTGAGAGAAAAGTGATAAGAAAAAGAGAGAATTGGAGAGTGAGAGAAAAGTGATAAGAGAAAGGGAGAATTGGAGATTGAGAGAAAAGTGATAAGAGAAAGAGAGAATTGGAGATTGAGAGAAAAGTGATAAGAGAAAGAGAGAATTGGATATTGAGAGAAAAGTGATAAGAGAAAGAGAGAATTGGAGATTGAGAGAAAAGTGATAAGAAACAGAGAGAATTGGAGATTGGGAGAAAAGTGATAAGAGAAAGAGAGAATTGGAGATTGAGAGAAAAGTGATGAGAGAAAGAGAGAATTGGAGATTGAGAGAAAAGTGATAAGAGAAAGAGAGAATTGGAGATTGAGAGAAAAGTGATAAGAGAAAGAGAGAATTGGAGATTGGGGGAAAAGTGATAAGAGAAAGAGAGAATTGGAGATTGAGCGAAAAGTGATAAGAGAAAGAGAGAATTGGAGATTGAGAGAAAAGTGATCAGAGAAAGAGAGAATTGGAGATTGAGAGAAAAGTGATAAGAGAAAGAGAGAATTGGAGATTGAGAGAAAAGTGATAAGAGAAAGAGAGAATTGGAGATTGAGAGAAAAGTGATAAGAGAAAGAGAGAATTGGAGATTGAGAGAAAAGTGATAAGAGAAAAAGAGAATTGGAGATTGAGAGAAAAGTGATAAGAGAAAGAGAGAATTGGAGATTGAGAGAAAAGTGATAAGAGAAAAAGAGAATTTGAGATTGAGAGAAAAGTGATGAGAGAAAGAGAGAATTGGAGATTGAGAGAAAAGTGATAAGAGTAAGAGAGAATTGGAGATTGAGAGAAAAGTGATAAGAGAAAGAGAGAATTGGAGATTGAGAGAAAAGTGATAAGAGAAAGAGAGAATTGGAGATTGAGAGAAAAGTGATAAGAGAAAGAGAGAATTGGAGATTGAGAGAAAAGTGATCAGAGAAAGAGAGAATTGGAGATTGAGAGAAAAGTGATAAGAGAAAGAGAGAATTGGAGATTGAGAGAAAAGTGATAAGAAACAGAGAGAATTGGAGATTGGGAGAAAAGTGTTAAGAGAAAGAGAGAATTGGAGATTGAGAGAAAAGTGATAAGAGAAAGGGAGAATTGGAGATTGAGAGAAAACTGATATTAGAAAGAGAGAATTGGAGATTGAGAGAAAAGTGATAAGAGAAAGAGAGAATTGGAGATTGAGAGAAAAGTGATAAGAGAAAGAGAGAATTGGAGATTGAGAGAAAAGTGATAAGAGAAAGAGAGAATTGGAGATTGAGAGAAAAGTGATAAGAGAAAGAGAGAATTGGAGATTGAGAGAAAAGTGATCAGAGAAAGAGAGAATTGGAGATTGAGAGAAAAGTGATAAGAGAAAGAGAGAATTGGAGATTGAGAGAAAAGTGATGAGAGAAAGAGAGAATTGGAGATTGAGAGAAAAGTGATAAGAGTAAGAGAGAATTGGAGATTGAGAGAAAAGTGATAAGAGAAAGAGAGAATTGGAGATTGAGAGAAAAGTGATAAGAGACAGAGAGAATTGGTGATTGAGAGAAAAGTGATAAGAGAAAGAGAGAATTGGAGATTGAGGGAAAAGTGATAAGAGAAAGAGAGAATTGGAGATTGAGAGAAAAGTGATAAGAGAAAGAGAGATTTGGAGATTGAGAGAAAAGTGATATGAGACAGAGAGAATTGGTGATTGAGAGAAAAGTCATAAGAGAAAGAGAGAATGGGAGGTTGAGAGAAAAGTGATAAGAGAAAGAGAGAAGTGGAGATTGAGAGAAATGTGATAAGAGAAAGAGAAAATTGGAGATTGAGAGAAAAGTGATATGAGAAAGAGAGAATTGGAGATTGAGAGAAAAGTAATAAGAGAAAGAGAGAATATGAGATTGAGAGAAAAGTGATAAGAAACAGATAGAATTAGAGATTGAGAGAAAAGTGATAAGAAAAAGAGAGAATTGGAGAGTGAGAGAAAAGTGATAAGAGAAAGGGAGAATTGGAGATTGAGAGAAAAGTGATAAGAGAAAGAGAGAATTGGAGATTGAGAGAAAAGTGATAAGAGAAAGAGAGAATTGGAGATTGAGAGAAAAGTGATAAGAGAAAGAGAGAATTGGAGATTGAGAGAAAAGTGATAAGAGAAAGAGAGAATTGGAGATTGAGAGAAAAGTGACAAGAGAAAGAGAGAATTGGAGATTGAGAGAAAAGTGATAAGAGAAAGAGAGAATTGGAGATTGAGAGAAAAGTGATAAGAGAAAGAGAGAATTGGAGATTGAGAGAAAAGTGATAAGAGAAATAGAGAATTGGAGATTGAGAGAAAAGTGATAAGAGAAAGAGAGAATTGGAGATTGAGAGAAAAGTGAAGAGAGAAAGAGAGAATTGGAGATTGAGAGAAAAGTGATAAGAGTAAGAGAGAATTGGAGATTGAGAGAAAAGTGATAAGAGAAAGAGAGATTTGGAGATTGAGAGAAAAGTGATAAGAGACAGAGAGAATTGGTGATTGAGAGAAAAGTGATAAGAGACAGAGAGAATTGGTGATTGAGAGAAAAGTCATAAGAGAAAGAGAGAATGGGAGGTTGAGAGAAAAGTGATAAGAGAAAGAGAGAAGTGGAGATTGAGAGAAATGTGATAAGAGAAAGAGAAAATTGGAGATTGAGAGAAAAGTGATATGAGAGAGAGAGAATGGGAGATTGGGGGAAAAGTGATAACAGGGAGAGAGAATTGGAGATTGAGAGAAAAGTGATATGAGAAAGAGAGAATTGGAGATTGAGAGAAAAGTAATAAGAGAAAGAGAGAATATGAGATCGAGAGAAAAGTGATAAGAAACAGAGATAATTAGAGATTGAGAGAAAAGTGATAAGAAAAAGAGAGAATTGGAGATTGAGAGAAAAGTGATAAGAGAAAGGGAGAATTGGAGATTGAGAGAAAAGTGATAGGAGAAAGAGAGAATTGGAGATTGAGAGAAAAGTGATAAGAGAAAGAGAGAATTGGAGATTGAGAGAAAAGTGATAAGAGAAAGAGAGAATTGGAGATTGAGAGAAAAGTGATAAGAGAAAGAGAGAATTGGAGATTGAGAGAAAAGTGATAAGAGAAAGAGAGAATTGGAAATTGAGAGAAAAGTGATCAGAGAAAGAGAGAATTGGAGATTGAGAGAAAAGTGATAAGAGAAAGAGAGAATTGGAGATTGAGAGAAAAGTGATAAGAGAAAGAGAGAATTGGAGATTGAGAGAAAAGTGATAAGAGAAAGAGAGAATTGGAGATTGAGAGAAAAGTGATAAGAGAAAGAGAGAATTGGAGATTGAGAGAAAAGTGATAAGAGAAAGAGAGAATTGGAGATTGAGAGAAAAGTGAAGAGAGAAAGAGAGAATTGGAGATTGAGAGAAAAGTGATAAGAGTAAGAGAGAATTGGAGATTGAGAGAAAAGTGATAAGAGAAAGAGAGAATTGGAGATTGAGAGAAAAGTGATAAGAGAAAGAGAGAATTGGAGATTGAGAGAAAAGTGATCAGAGAAAGAGAGAATTGGAGATTGAGAGAAAAGTGATAAGAGAAAGAGAGAATTGGAGATTGAGAGAAAAGTGATAAGAGAAAGAGAGAATTGGAGATTGAGAGAAAAGTGATGAGAGATAGAGAGAATTGGAGATTGAGAGAAAAGTGATAAGAGAAAGAGAGAATTGGTGATTGAGAGAAAAGTGATAAGAGAAAGAGAGAATTGTAGATTGAGAGAAAAGTGATAAGAGAAAGAGAGAATTGGAGATTGAGAGAAAAGTGATAAGAGAAAGAGAGAATTGGAGATTGAGAGAAAAGTGATCAGAGAAGAGAGAATTGGAGATTGAGAGAAAAGTGATAAGAGAAAGAGAGAATTGGAGATTGAGAGAAAAGTGATAAGAGAAAGAGAGAATTGGATATTGAGAGAAAAGTGATAAGAGAAAGAGAGAATTGGAGATTGAGAGAAAAGTGATAAGAAACAGAGAGAATTGGAGATTGGGAGAAAAGTGATAAGAGAAAGAGAGAATTGGAGATTGAGAGAAAAGTGATAAGAGAAAGGGAGAATTGGAGATTGAGAGAAAAGTGATAGGAGAAAGAGAGAATTGGAGATTGAGAGAAAAGTGATAAGAGAAAGAGAGAATTGGAGATTGAGAGAAAAGTGATAAGAGAAAGAGAGAATATGAGATTGAGAGAAAAGTGATAAGAAACAGATAGAATTAGAGATTGAGAGAAAAGTGATAAGAAAAAGAGAGAATTGGAGAGTGAGAGAAAAGTGATAAGAGAAAGGGAGAATTGGAGATTGAGAGAAAAGTGATAAGAGAAAGAGAGAATTGGAGATTGAGAGAAAAGTGATAAGAGAAAGAGAGAATTGGATATTGAGAGAAAAGTGATAAGAGAAAGAGAGAATTGGAGATTGAGAGAAAAGTGATAAGAAACAGAGAGAATTGGAGATTGGGAGAAAAGTGATAAGAGAAAGAGAGAATTGGAGATTGAGAGAAAAGTGATAAGAGAAAGAGAGAATTGGAGATTGAGAGAAAAGTGATAAGAGAAAGAGAGAATTGGAGATTGAGAGAAAAGTGATAAGAGAAAGAGAGAATTGGAGATTGGGGGAAAAGTGATAAGAGAAAGAGAGAATTGGAGATTGAGCGAAAAGTGATAAGAGAAAGAGAGAATTGGAGATTGAGAGAAAAGTGATCAGAGAAAGAGAGAATTGGAGATTGAGAGAAAAGTGATAAGAGAAAGAGAGAATTGGAGATTGAGAGAAAAGTGATAAGAGAAAGAGAGAATTGGAGATTGAGAGAAAAGTGATAAGAGAAAGAGAGAATTGGAGATTGAGAGAAAAGTGATAAGAGAAAAAGAGAATTGGAGATTGAGAGAAAAGTGATAAGAGAAAGAGAGAATTGGAGATTGAGAGAAAAGTGATAAGAGAAAAAGAGAATTGGAGATTGAGAGAAAAGTGATGAGAGAAAGAGAGAATTGGAGATTGAGAGAAAAGTGATAAGAGTAAGAGAGAATTGGAGATTGAAAGAAAAGTGATAAGAGAAAGAGAGAATTGGAGATTGAGAGAAAAGTGATAAGAGAAAGAGAGAATTGGAGATTGAGAGAAAAGTGATAAGAGAAAGAGAGAATTGGAGATTGAGAGAAAAGTGATAAGAGAAAGAGAGAATTGGAGATTGAGAGAAAAGTGATAAGAGAAAGAGAGAATTGGAGATTGAGAGAAAAGTGATAAGAAACAGAGAGAATTGGAGATTGGGAGAAAAGTGTTAAGAGAAAGAGAGAATTGGAGATTGAGAGAAAAGTGATAAGAGAAAGAGAGAATTGGATATTGAGAGAAAAGTGATAAGAGAAAGAGAGAATTGGAGATTGAGAGAAAAGTGATAAGAAACAGAGATAATTAGAGATTGAGAGAAAAGTGATAAGAAAAAGAGAGAATTGGAGATTGAGAGAAAAGTGATAAGAGAAAGGGAGAATTGGAGATTGAGAGAAAACTGATATTAGAAAGAGAGAATTGGAGATTGAGAGAAAAGTGATAAGAGAAAGAGAGAATTGGAGATTGAGAGAAAAGTGATAAGAGAAAGAGAGAATTGGAGATTGAGAGAAAAGTGATAAGAGAAAGAGAGAATTGGAGATTGAGAGAAAAGTGATAAGAGAAAGAGAGAATTGGAGATTGAGAGAAAAGTGATAAGAGAAAGAGAGAATTGGAGATTGAGAGAAAAGTGATCAGAGAAAGAGAGAATTGGAGATTGAGAGAAAAGTGATAAGTTAAAGAGAGAATTGGAGATTGAGAGAAAAGTGATAAGAGAAAGAGAGAATTGGAGATTGAGAGAAAAGTGATAAGAGAAAGAGAGAATTGGAGATTGAGAGAAAAGTGATAAGAGAGAGAGAGAATTGGAGATTGAGAGAAAGGTGATAAGAGAAAGAGAGAATTGGAGATTGAGAGAAAAGTGATAAGAGAAAGAGAGAATTGGAGATTGAGAGAAAAGTGATCAGAGAAAGAGAGAATTGGAGATTGAGAGAAAAGTGATAAGAGAAAGAGAGAATTGGAGATTGAGAGAAAAGTGATAAGAGAAAGAGAGAATTGGAGATTGAGAGAAAAGTGATAAGAGAAAGAGAGAATTGGAGATTGAGAGAAAAGTGATAAGAGAAAGAGAGAATTGGAGATTGAGAGAAAAGTGATCAGAGAAAGAGAGAATTGGAGATTGAGAGAAAAGTGATAAGAGAAAGAAAGAATTGGAGATTGAGAGAAAAGTGATGAGAGAAAGAGAGAATTGGAGATTGAGAGAAAAGTGATAAGAGTAAGAGAGAATTGGAGATTGAGAGAAAAGTGATAAGAGAAAGAGAGAATTGGAGATTGAGAGAAAAGTGATAAGAGACAGAGAGAATTGGTGATTGAGAGAAAAGTGATAAGAGGAAGAGAGAATTGGAGATTGAGGGAAAAGTGATAAGAGAAAGAGAAAAATTGGAGATTGAGAGAAAAGTGATAAGAGAAAGAGAGATTTGGAGATTGAGAGAAAAGTGATATGAGACAGAGAGAATTGGTGATTGAGAGAAAAGTCATAAGAGAAAGAGAGAATGGGAGGTTGAGAGAAAAGTGATAAGAGAAAGAGAGAAGTGGAGATTGAGAGAAATGTGATAAGAGAAAGAGAAAATTGGAGATTGAGAGAAAAGTGATATGAGAAAGAGAGAATTGGAGATTGAGAAAAAAGTAATAAGAGAAAGGGAGAATATGAGATTGAGAGAAAAGTGATAAGAAACAGATAGAATTAGAGATTGAGAGAAAAGTGATAAGAAAAAATGAGAATTGGAGAGTGAGAGGAAAGTGATAAGAGAAAGGGAAAATTGGAGATTGAGAGAAAAGTGATAAGAGAAAGAGAGAATTGGAGATGGAGAGAAAAGTGATAAGAGAAAGAGAGAATTGGAGATTGAGAGAAAAGTGATAAGAGAAAGAGAGAATTGGAGATTGAGAGAAAAGTGATAAGAGAAAGAGAGAATTGGAGATTGAGAGAAAAGTGACAAGAGAAAGAGAGAATTGGAGATTGAGAGAAAAGTGATAAGAGAAAGAGAGAATTGGAGATTGAGAGAAAAGTGATAAGAGAAAGAGAGAATTGGAGATTGAGAGAAAAGTGATAAGAGAAAGAGAGAATTGGAGATTGAGAGAAAAGTGATAAGAGAAAGAGAGAATTGGAGATTGAGAGAAAAGTGATAAGAGAAAGAGAGAATTGGAGATTGAGAGAAAAGTGATCAGAGAAAGAGAGAATTGGAGATTGAGAGAAAAGTGATAAGAGAAAGAGAGAATTGGAGATTGAGAGAAAAGTGATAAGAGAAAGAGAGAATTGGAGATTGAGATAAAAGTGATGAGAGATAGAGAGAATTGGAGATTGAGAGAAAAGTGATAAGAGAAAGAGAGAATTGGTGATTGAGAGAAAAGTGATAAGAGAAAGAGAGAATTGTAGATTGAGAGAAAAGTGATAAGAGAAAGAGAGAATTGGAGATTGAGAGAAAAGTGATAAGAGAAAGAGAGAATTGGAGATTGAGAGAAAAGTGATCAGAGAAGAGAGAATTGGAGATTGAGAGAAAAGTGATAAGAGAAAGAGAGAATTGGAGATTGAGAGAAAAGTGATAAGAGAAAGAGAGAATTGGATATTGAGAGAAAAGTGATAAGAGAAAGAGAGAATTGGAGATTGAGAGAAAAGTGATAAGAAACAGAGAGAATTGGAGATTGGGAGAAAAGTGATAAGAGAAAGAGAGAATTGGAGATTGAGAGAAAAGTGATAAGAGAAAGGGAGAATTGGAGATTGAGAGAAAAGTGATAGGAGAAAGAGAGAATTGGAGATTGAGAGAAAAGTGATAAGAGAAAGAGAGAATTGGAGATTGAGAGAAAAGTGATAAGAGAAAGAGAGAATATGAGATTGAGAGAAAAGTGATAAGAAACAGATAGAATTAGAGATTGAGAGAAAAGTGATAAGAAAAAGAGAGAATTGGAGAGTGAGAGAAAAGTGATAAGAGAAAGGGAGAATTGGAGATTGAGAGAAAAGTGATAAGAGAAAGAGAGAATTGGAGATTGAGAGAAAAGTGATAAGAGAAAGAGAGAATTGGAGATTGAGAGAAAAGTGATAAGAGAAAGAGAGAATTGGATATTGAGAGAAAAGTGATAAGAGAAAGAGAGAATTGGAGATTGAGAGAAAAGTGATAAGAAACAGAGAGAATTGGAGATTGGGAGAAAAGTGATAAGAGAAAGAGAGAATTGGAGATTGAGAGAAAAGTGATAAGAGAAAGAGAGAATTGGAGATTGAGAGAAAAGTGATAAGAGAAAGAGAGAATTGGAGATTGAGAGAAAAGTGATAAGGGAAAGAGAGAATTGGAGATTGGGGGAAAAGTGATAAGAGAAAGAGAGAATTGGAGATTGAGCGAAAAGTGATAAGAGAAAGAGAGAATTGGAGATTGAGAGAAAAGTGATCAGAGAAAGAGAGAATTGGAGATTGAGAGAAAAGTGATAAGAGAAAGAGAGAATTGGAGATTGAGAGAAAAGTGATAAGAGAAAGAGAGAATTGGAGATTGAGAGAAAAGTGATAAGAAAAAGAGAGAATTGGAGATTGAGAGAAAAGTGATAAGAGAAAAAGAGAATTGGAGATTGAGAGAAAAGTGATAAGAGAAAGAGAGAATTGGAGATTGAGAGAAAAGTGATAAGAGAAAAAGAGAATTGGAGATTGAGAGAAAAGTGATAAGAGAAAGAGAGAATTGGAGATTGAGAGAAAAGTGATAAGAGTAAGAGAGAATTGGAGATTGAGAGAAAAGTGATAAGAGAAAGAGAGAATTGGAGATTGAGAGAAAAGTGATAAGAGTAAGAGAGAATTGGAGATTGAGAGAAAAGTGATAAGAGAAAGAGAGAATTGGAGATTGAGAGAAAAGTGATAAGAGAAAGAGAGAATTGGAGATTGAGAGAAAAGTGATAAGAGAAAGAGAGAATTGGAGATTGAGAGAAAAGTGATAAGAGAAAGAGAGAATTGGAGATTGAGAGAAAAGTGATAAGAGAAAGAGAGAATTGGAGATTGAGAGAAAAGTGATATGAGAGAGAGAGAATGGGAGATTGGGAGAAAAGTGTTAAGAGAAAGAGAGAATTGGAGATTGAGAGAAAAGTGATAAGAGAAAGAGAGAATTGGATATTGAGAGAAAAGTGATAAGAGAAAGAGAGAATTGGAGATTGATAGAAAAGTGATAAGAAACAGAGATAATTAGAGATGGAGAGAAAAGTGATAAGAAAAAGAGAGAATTGGAGATTGAGAGAAAAGTGATAAGAGAAAGGGAGAATTGGAGATTGAGAGAAAACTGATATTAGAAAGAGAGAATTGGAGATTGAGAGAAAAGTGATAAGAGAAAGAGAGAATTGGAGATTGAGAGAAAAGTGATAAGAGAAAGAGAGAATTGGAGATTGAGAGAAAAGTGATAAGAGAAAGAGAGAATTGGAGATTGAGAGAAAAGTGATAAGAGAAAGAGAGAATTGGAGATTGAGAGAAAAGTGATAAGAGAAAGAGAGAATTGGATATTGAGAGAAAAGTGATAAGTTAAAGAGAGAATTGGAGATTGAGAGAAAAGTGATAAGAGAAAGAGAGAATTGGAGATTGAGAGAAAAGTGATAAGAGAAAGAGAGAATTGGAGATTGAGAGAAAAGTGATAAGAGAGAGAGAGAATTGGAGATTGAGAGAAAGGTGATAAGAGAAAGAGAGAATTGGAGATTGAGAGAAAAGTGATAAGAGAAAGAGAGAATTGGAGATTGAGAGAAAAGTGATCAGAGAAAGAGAGAATTGGAGATTGAGAGAAAAGTGATAAGAGAAAGAGAGAATTGGAGATTGAGAGAAAAGTGATAAGAGAAAGAGAGAATTGGAGATTGAGAGAAAAGTGATAAGAGAAAGAGAGAATGTGAGATTGAGAGAAAAATGATAAGAGAAAGAGAGAATTGGAGATTGAGAGAAAAGTGATCAGAGAAAGAGAGAATTGGAGATTGAGAGAAAAGTGATAAGAGAAAGAAAGAATTGGAGATTGAGAGAAAAGTGATGAGAGAAAGAGAGAATTGGAGATTGAGAGAAAAGTGATAAGAGTAAGAGAGAATTGGAGATTGAGAGAAAAGTGATAAGAGAAAGAGAGAATTGGAGATTGAGAGAAAAGTGATAAGAGACATAGAGAATTGGTGATTGAGAGAAAAGTGATAAGAGGAAGAGAGAATTGGAGATTGAGGGAAAAGTGATAAGAGAAAGAGAGAATTGGAGATTGAGAGAAAAGTGATAAGAGAAAGAGAGATTTGGAGATTGAGATAAAAGTGATATGAGACAGAGAGAATTGGTGATTGAGAGAAAAGTCATAAGAGAAAGAGAGAATGGGAGGTTGAGAGAAAAGTGATAAGAGAAAGAGAGAAGTGGAGATTGAGAGAAATGTGATAAGAGAAAGAGAAAATTGGAGATTGAGAGAAAAGTGATATGAGAAAGAGAGAATTGGAGATTGAGAAAAAAGTAATAAGAGAAAGAGAGAATATGAGATTGAGAGAAAAGTGATAAGAAACAGATAGAATTAGAGATTGAGAGAAAAGTGATAAGAAAAAATGAGAATTGGAGAGTGAGAGGAAAGTGATAAGAGAAAGGGAGAATTGGAGATTGAGAGAAAAGTGATAAGAGAAAGAGAGAATTGGAGATGGAGAGAAAAGTGATAAGAGAAAGAGAGAATTGGAGATTGAGAGAAAAGTGATAAGAGAAAGAGAGAATTGGAGATTGAGAGAAAAGTGATAAGAGAAAGAGAGAATTGGAGATTGAGAGAAAAGTGACAAGAGAAAGAGAGAATTGGAGATTGAGAGAAAAGTGATAAGAGAAAGAGAGAATTGGAGATTGAGAGAAAAGTGATAAGAGAAAGAGAGAATTGGAGATTGAGAGAAAAGTGATGAGAGAAATAGAGAATTGGAGATTGAGAGAAAAGTGATAAGAGAAAGAGAGAATTGGAGATTGAGAGAAAAGTGAAGAGAGAAAGAGAGAATTGGAGATTGAGAGAAAAGTGATAAGAGTAAGAGAGAATTGGAGATTGAGAGAAAAGTGATAAGAGAAAGAGAGATTTGGAGATTGAGAGAAAAGTGATAAGAGACAGAGAGAATTGGTGATTGAGAGAAAAATGATAAGAGACAGAGAGAATTGGTGATTGAGAGAAAAGTCATAAGAGAAAGAGAGAATTGGATATTGAGAGAAAAGTGATAAGAGAAAGAGAGAATTGGAGATTGAGAGAAAAGTGATAAGAAACAGAGAGAATTGGAGATTGGGAGAAAAGTGATAAGAGAAAGAGAGAATTGGAGATTGAGAGAAAAGTGATAAGAGAAAGAGAGAATTGGAGATTGAGAGAAAAGTGATAAGAGAAAGAGAGAATTGGAGATTGAGAGAAAAGTGATAAGAGAAAGAGAGAATTGGAGATTGGGGGAAAAGTGATAAGAGAAAGAGAGAATTGGAGATCGAGCGAAAAGTGATAAGAGAAAGAGAGAATTGGAGATTGAGAGAAAAGTGATCAGAGAAAGAGAGAATTGGAGATTGAGAGAAAAGTGATAAGAGAAAGAGAGAATTGGAGATTGAGAGAAAAGTGATAAGAGAAAGAGAGAATTGGAGATTGAGAGAAAAGTGATAAGAGAAAGAGAGAATTGGAGATTGAGAGAAAAGTGATAAGAGAAAAAGAGAATTGGAGATTGAGAGAAAAGTGATAAGAGAAAGAGAGAATTGGAGATTGAGAGAAAAGTGATAAGAGAAAAAGAGAATTGGAGATTGAGAGAAAAGTGATGAGAGAAAGAGAGAATTGGAGATTGAGAGAAAAGTGATAAGAGTAAGAGAGAATTGGAGATTGAGAGAAAAGTGATAAGAGAAAGAGAGAATTGGAGATTGAGAGAAAAGTGATAAGAGAAAGAGAGAATTGGAGATTGAGAGAAAAGTGATAAGAGAAAGAGAGAATTGGAGATTGAGAGAAAAGTGATAAGAGAAAGAGAGAATTGGAGATTGAGAGAAAAGTGATAAGAGAAAGAGAGAATTGGAGATTGAGAGAAAAGTGATAAGAAACAGAGAGAATTGGAGATTGGGAGAAAAGTGTTAAGAGAAAGAGAGAATTGGAGGTTGAGAGAAAAGTGATAAGAGAAAGAGAGAATTGGATATTGAGAGAAAAGTGATAAGAGAAAGAGAGAATTGGAGATTGAGAGAAAAGTGATAAGAAACAGAGATAATTAGAGATTGAGAGAAAAGTGATAAGAAAAAGAGAGAATTGGAGATTGAGAGAAAAGTGATAAGAGAAAGGGAGAATTGGAGATTGAGAGAAAACTGATATTAGAAAGAGAGAATTGGAGATTGAGAGAAAAGTGATAAGAGAAAGAGAGAATTGGAGATTGAGAGAAAAGTGATAAGAGAAAGAGAGAATTGGAGATTGAGAGAAAAGTGATAAGAGAAAGAGCGAATTGGAGATTGAGAGAAAAGTGATAAGAGAAAGAGAGAATTGGAGATTGAGAGAAAAGTGATAAGAGAAAGAGAGAATTGGAGATTGAGAGAAAAGTGATCAGAGAAAGAGAGAATTGGAGATTGAGAGAAAAGTGATAAGTTAAAGAGAGAATTGGAGATTGAGAGAAAAGTGATAAGAGAAAGAGAGAATTGGAGATTGAGAGAAAAGTGATAAGAGAAAGAGAGAATTGGAGATTGAGAGAAAAGTGATAAGAGACAGAGAGAATTGGTGATTGAGAGAAAAGTGATAAGAGAAAGAGAGAATTGGAGATTGAGGGAAAAGTGATAAGAGAAAGAGAGATTTGGAGATTGAGAGAAAAGTGATATGAGACAGAGAGAATTGGTGATTGAGAGAAAAGTCATAAGAGAAAGAGAGAATGGGAGGTTGAGAGAAAAGTGATAAGAGAAAGAGAGAAGTGGAGATTGAGAGAAATGTGATAAGAGAAAGAGAAAATTGGAGATTGAGAGAAAAGTGATATGAGAAAGAGAGAATTGGAGATTGAGAGAAAAGTAATAAGAGAAAGAGAGAATATGAGATTGAGAGAAAAGTGATAAGAAACAGATAGAATTAGAGATTGAGAGAAAAGTGATAAGAAAAAATGAGAATTGGAGAGTGAGAGGAAAGTGATAAGAGCAAGGGAGAATTGGAGATTGAGAGAAAAGTGATAAGAGAAAGAGAGAATTGGAGATGGAGAGAAAAGTGATAAGAGAAAGAGAGAATTGGAGATTGAGAGAAAAGTGATAAGAGAAAGAGAGAATTGGAGATTGAGAGAAAAGTGATAAGAGAAAGAGAGAATTGGAGATTGAGAGAAAAGTGACAAGAGAAAGAGAGAATTGGAGATTGAGAGAAAAGTGATAAGAGAAAGAGAGAATTGGAGATTGAGAGAAAAGTGATAAGAGAAAGAGAGAATTGGAGATTGAGAGAAAAGTGATAAGAGAAATAGAGAATTGGAGATTGAGAGAAAAGTGATAAGAGAAAGAGAGAATTGGAGATTGAGAGAAAAGTGAAGAGAGAAAGAGAGAATTGGAGATTGAGAGAAAAGTGATAAGAGTAAGAGAGAATTGGAGATTGAGAGAAAAGTGATAAGAGAAAGAGAGATTTGGAGATTGAGAGAAAAGTGATAAGAGACAGAGAGAATTGGTGATTGAGAGAAAAATGATAAGAGACAGAGAGAATTGGTGATTGAGAGAAAAGTCATAAGAGAAAGAGAGAATGGGAGGTTGAGAGAAAAGTGATAAGAGAAAGAGAGAAGTGGAGATTGAGAGAAATGTGATAAGAGAAAGAGAAAATTGGAGATTGAGAGAAAAGTGATAAGAGAAAGAGAGAATTGGAGATTGAGAGAAAAGTGATCAGAGAAAGAGAGAATTGGAGATTGAGAGAAAAGTGATAAGAGAAAGAGAGAATTGGAGATTGAGAGAAAAGTGATAAGAGAAAGAGAGAATTGGAGATTGAGAGAAAAGTGATAAGAGAAAGAGAGAATTGGAGATTGAGAGAAAAGTGATAAGAGAAAGAGAGAATATGAGATCGAGAGAAAAGTGATAAGAAACAGATAGAATTAGAGATTGAGAGAAAAGTGATAAGAAAAAGAGAGAATTGGAGAGTGAGAGAAAAGTGATAAGAGAAAGGGAGAATTGGAGATTGAGAGAAAAGTGATAAGAGAAAGAGAGTATTGGAGATTGAGAGAAAAGTGATAAGAGAAAGAGAGAATTGGATATTGAGAGAAAAGTGATAAGAGAAAGAGAGAATTGGAGATTGAGAGAAAAGTGATAAGAAACAGAGAGAATTGGAGATTGGGAGAAAAGTGATAAGAGAAAGAGAGAATTGGAGATTGAGAGAAAAGTGATAAGAGAAAGAGAGAATTGGAGATTGAGAGAAAAGTGATAAGAGAAAGAGAGAATTGGAGATTGAGAGAAAAGTGATAAGGGAAAGAGAGAATTGGAGATTGGGGGAAAAGTGATAAGAGAAAGAGAGAATTGGAGATTGAGCGAAAAGTGATAAGAGAAAGAGAGAATTGGAGATTGAGAGAAAAGTGATCAGAGAAAGAGAGAATTGGAGATTGAGAGAAAAGTGATAAGAGAAAGAGAGAATTGGAGATTGAGAGAAAAGTGATAAGAGAAAGAGAGAATTGGAGATTGAGAGAAAAGTGATAAGAAAAAGAGAGAATTGGAGATTGAGAGAAAAGTGATAAGAGAAAAAGAGAATTGGAGATTGAGAGAAAAGTGATAAGAGAAAGAGAGAATTGGAGATTGAGAGAAAAGTGATAAGAGAAAAAGAGAATTGGAGATTGAGAGAAAAGTGATAAGAGAAAGAGAGAATTGGAGATTGAGAGAAAAGTGATAAGAGTAAGAGAGAATTGGAGATTGAGAGAAAAGTGATAAGAGAAAGAGAGAATTGGAGATTGAGAGAAAAGTGATAAGAGTAAGAGAGAATTGGAGATTGAGAGAAAAGTGATAAGAGAAAGAGAGAATTGGAGATTGAGAGAAAAGTGATAAGAGAAAGAGAGAATTGGAGATTGAGAGAAAAGTGATAAGAGAAAGAGAGAATTGGAGATTGAGAGAAAAGTGATAAGAGAAAGAGAGAATTGGAGATTGAGAGAAAAGTGATAAGAGAAAGAGAGAATTGGAGATTGAGAGAAAAGTGATAAGAAACAGAGAGAATTGGAGATTGGGAGAAAAGTGTTAAGAGAAAGAGAGAATTGGAGATTGAGAGAAAAGTGATAAGAGAAAGAGAGAATTGGATATTGAGAGAAAAGTGATAAGAGAAAGAGAGAATTGGAGATTGAGAGAAAAGTGATAAGAAACAGAGATAATTAGAGATTGAGAGAAAAGTGATAAGAAAAAGAGAGAATTGGAGATTGAGAGAAAAGTGATAAGAGAAAGGGAGAATTGGAGATTGAGAGAAAACTGATATTAGAAAGAGAGAATTGGAGATTGAGAGAAAAGTGATAAGAGAAAGAGAGAATTGGAGATTGAGAGAAAAGTGATAAGAGAAAGAGAGAATTGGAGATTGAGAGAAAAGTGATAAGAGAAAGAGAGAATTGGAGATTGAGAGAAAAGTGATAAGAGAAAGAGAGAATTGGAGATTGAGAGAAAAGTGATAAGAGAAAGAGAGAATTGGAGATTGAGAGAAAAGTGATCAGAGAAAGAGAGAATTGGAGATTGAGAGAAAAGTGATAAGTTAAAGAGAGAATTGGAGATTGAGAGAAAAGTGATAAGAGAAAGAGAGAATTGGAGATTGAGAGAAAAGTGATAAGAGAAAGAGAGAATTGGAGATTGAGAGAAAAGTGATAAGAGAGAGAGAGAATTGGAGATTGAGAGAAAGGTGATAAGAGAAAGAGAGAATTGGAGATTGAGAGAAAAGTGATAAGAGAAAGAGAGAATTGGAGATTGAGAGAAAAGTGATCAGAGAAAGAGAGAATTGGAGATTGAGAGAAAAGTGATAAGAGAAAGAGAGAATTGGAGATTGAGAGAAAAGTGATAAGAGAAAGAGAGAATTGGAGATTGAGAGAAAAGTGATAAGAGAAAGAGAGAATGTGAGATTGAGAGAAAAATGATAAGAGAAAGAGAGAATTGGAGATTGAGAGAAAAGTGATCAGAGAAAGAGAGAATTGGAGATTGAGAGAAAAGTGATAAGAGAAAGAAAGAATTGGAGATTGAGAGAAAAGTGATGAGAGAAAGAGAGAATTGGAGATTGAGAGAAAAGTGATAAGAGTAAGAGAGAATTGGAGATTGAGAGAAAAGTGATAAGAGAAAGAGAGAATTGGAGATTGAGAGAAAAGTGATAAGAGACAGAGAGAATTGGTGATTGAGAGAAAAGTGATAAGAGGAAGAGAGAATTGGAGATTGAGGGAAAAGTGATAAGAGAAAGAGAGAATTGGAGATTGAGAGAAAAGTGATAAGAGAAAGAGAGATTTGGAGATTGAGAGAAAAGTGATATGAGACAGAGAGAATTGGTGATTGAGAGAAAAGTCATAAGAGAAAGAGAGAATGGGAGGTTGAGAGAAAAGTGATAAGAGAAAGAGAGAAGTGGAGATTGAGAGAAATGTGATAAGAGAAAGAGAAAATTGGAGATTGAGAGAAAAGTGATATGAGAAAGAGAGAATTGGAGATTGAGAAAAAAGTAATAAGAGAAAGAGAGAATATGAGATTGAGAGAAAAGTGATAAGAAACAGATAGAATTAGAGATTGAGAGAAAAGTGATAAGAAAAAATGAGAATTGGAGAGTGAGAGGAAAGTGATAAGAGAAAGGGAGAATTGGAGATTGAGAGAAAAGTGATAAGAGAAAGAGAGAATTGGAGATGGAGAGAAAAGTGATAAGAGAAAGAGAGAATTGGAGATTGAGAGAAAAGTGATAAGAGAAAGAGAGAATTGGAGATTGAGAGAAAAGTGATAAGAGAAAGAGAGAATTGGAGATTGAGAGAAAAGTGATAAGAGAAAGAGAGAATTGGAGATTGAGAGAAAAGTGATAAGAGAAAGAGAGAATTGGAGATTGAGAGAAAAGTGATAAGAGAAAGAGAGAATTGGAGATTGGGGGAAAAGTGATAAGAGAAAGAGAGAATTGGAGATCGAGCGAAAAGTGATAAGAGAAAGAGAGAATTGGAGATTGAGAGAAAAGTGATCAGAGAAAGAGAGAATTGGAGATTGAGAGAAAAGTGATAAGAGAAAGAGAGAATTGGAGATTGAGAGAAAAGTGATAAGAGAAAGAGAGAATTGGAGATTGAGAGAAAAGTGATAAGAGAAAGAGAGAATTGGAGATTGAGAGAAAAGTGATAAGAGAAAAAGAGAATTGGAGATTGAGAGAAAAGTGATAAGAGAAAGAGAGAATTGGAGATTGAGAGAAAAGTGATAAGAGAAAAAGAGAATTGGAGATTGAGAGAAAAGTGATGAGAGAAAGAGAGAATTGGAGATTGAGAGAAAAGTGATAAGAGTAAGAGAGAATTGGAGATTGAGAGAAAAGTGATAAGAGAAAGAGAGAATTGGAGATTGAGAGAAAAGTGATAAGAGAAAGAGAGAATTGGAGATTGAGAGAAAAGTGATAAGAGAAAGAGAGAATTGGAGATTGAGAGAAAAGTGATAAGAGAAAGAGAGAATTGGAGATTGAGAGAAAAGTGATAAGAGAAAGAGAGAATTGGAGATTGAGAGAAAAGTGATAAGAAACAGAGAGAATTGGAGATTGGGAGAAAAGTGTTAAGAGAAAGAGAGAATTGGAGATTGAGAGAAAAGTGATAAGAGAAAGAGAGAATTGGATATTGAGAGAAAAGTGATAAGAGAAAGAGAGAATTGGAGATTGAGAGAAAAGTGATAAGAAACAGAGATAATTAGAGATTGAGAGAAAAGTGATAAGAAAAAGAGAGAATTGGAGATTGAGAGAAAAGTGATAAGAGAAAGGGAGAATTGGAGATTGAGAGAAAACTGATATTAGAAAGAGAGAATTGGAGATTGAGAGAAAAGTGATAAGAGAAAGAGAGAATTGGAGATTGAGAGAAAAGTGATAAGAGAAAGAGAGAATTGGAGATTGAGAGAAAAGTGATAAGAGAAAGAGAGAATTGGAGATTGAGAGAAAAGTGATAAGAGAAAGAGAGAATTGGAGATTGAGAGAAAAGTGATAAGAGAAAGAGAGAATTGGAGATTGAGAGAAAAGTGATCAGAGAAAGAGAGAATTGGAGATTGAGAGAAAAGTGATAAGTTAAAGAGAGAATTGGAGATTGAGAGAAAAGTGATAAGAGAAAGAGAGAATTGGAGATTGAGAGAAAAGTGATAAGAGAAAGAGAGAATTGGAGATTGAGAGAAAAGTGATAAGAGACAGAGAGAATTGGTGATTGAGAGAAAAGTGATAAGAGAAAGAGAGAATTGGAGATTGAGGGAAAAGTGATAAGAGAAAGAGAGATTTGGAGATTGAGAGAAAAGTGATATGAGACAGAGAGAATTGGTGATTGAGAGAAAAGTCATAAGAGAAAGAGAGAATGGGAGGTTGAGAGAAAAGTGATAAGAGAAAGAGAGAAGTGGAGATTGAGAGAAATGTGATAAGAGAAAGAGAAAATTGGAGATTGAGAGAAAAGTGATATGAGAAAGAGAGAATTGGAGATTGAGAGAAAAGTAATAAGAGAAAGAGAGAATATGAGATTGAGAGAAAAGTGATAAGAAACAGATAGAATTAGAGATTGAGAGAAAAGTGATAAGAAAAAATGAGAATTGGAGAGTGAGAGGAAAGTGATAAGAGCAAGGGAGAATTGGAGATTGAGAGAAAAGTGATAAGAGAAAGAGAGAATTGGAGATGGAGAGAAAAGTGATAAGAGAAAGAGAGAATTGGAGATTGAGAGAAAAGTGATAAGAGAAAGAGAGAATTGGAGATTGAGAGAAAAGTGATAAGAGAAAGAGAGAATTGGAGATTGAGAGAAAAGTGACAAGAGAAAGAGAGAATTGGAGATTGAGAGAAAAGTGATAAGAGAAAGAGAGAATTGGAGATTGAGAGAAAAGTGATAAGAGAAAGAGAGAATTGGAGATTGAGAGAAAAGTGATAAGAGAAATAGAGAATTGGAGATTGAGAGAAAAGTGATAAGAGAAAGAGAGAATTGGAGATTGAGAGAAAAGTGAAGAGAGAAAGAGAGAATTGGAGATTGAGAGAAAAGTGATAAGAGTAAGAGAGAATTGGAGATTGAGAGAAAAGTGATAAGAGAAAGAGAGATTTGGAGATTGAGAGAAAAGTGATAAGAGACAGAGAGAATTGGTGATTGAGAGAAAAATGATAAGAGACAGAGAGAATTGGTGATTGAGAGAAAAGTCATAAGAGAAAGAAAGAATGGGAGGTTGAGAGAAAAGTGATAAGAGAAAGAGAGAAGTGGAGATTGAGAGAAATGTGATAAGAGAAAGAGAAAATTGGAGATTGAGAGAAAAGTGATAAGAGAAAGAGAGAATTGGAGATTGAGAGAAAAGTGATCAGAGAAAGAGAGAATTGGAGATTGAGAGAAAAGTGATAAGAGAAAGAGAGAATTGGAGATTGAGAGAAAAGTGATAAGAGAAAGAGAGAATTGGAGATTGAGAGAAAAGTGATCAGAGAAAGAGAGAATTGGAGATTGAGAGAAAAGTGATAAGAGAAAGAGAGAATTGGAGATTGAGAGAAAAGTGATGAGAGAAAGAGAGAATTGGAGATTGAGAGAAAAGTGATAAGAGTAAGAGAGAATTGGAGATTGAGAGAAAAATGATAAGAGAAAGAGAGAATTGGAGATTGAGAGAAAAGTGATAAGAGACAGAGAGAATTGGTGATTGAGAGAAAAGTGATAAGAGAAAGAGAGAATTGGAGATTGAGGGAAAAGTGATAACAGAAAGAGAGAATTGGAGATTGAGAGAAAAGTGATAAGAGAAAGAGAGATTTGGAGATTGAGAGAAAAGTGATATGAGACAGAGAGAATTGGTGATTGAGAGAAAAGTCATAAGAGAAAGAGAGAATGGGAGGTTGAGAGAAAAGTGATAAGAGAAAGAGAGAAGTGGAGATTGAGAGAAATGTGATAAGAGAAAGAGAAAATTGGAGATTGAGAGAAAAGTGATATGAGAAAGAGAGAATTGGAGATTGAGAGAAAAGTAATAAGAGAAAGAGAGAATATGAGATTGAGAGAAAGTGATAAGAAACAGATAGAATTAGAGATTGAGAGAAAAGTGATAAGAAAAAGAGAGAATTGGAGAGTGAGAGAAAAGTGATAAGAGAAAGGGAGAATTGGAGATTGAGAGAAAAGTGATGAGAGAAAGAGAGAATTGGAGATTGAGAGAAAAGTGATAAGAGAAAGAGAGAATTGGAGATTGAGAGAAAAGTGATAAGAGAAAGAGAGAATTGGAGATTGAGCGAAAAGTGATAAGAGACAGAGAGAATTGGAGATTGAGAGAAAAGTGACAAGAGTAAGAGAGAATTGGAGATTGAGAGAAAAGTGATAAGAGAAAGAGAGAATTGGAGATTGAGAGAAAAGTGATAAGAGAAAGAGAGAATTGGAGATTGAGAGAAAAGTGATAAGAGAAATAGAGAATTGGAGATTGAGAGAAAAGTGATAAGAGAAAGAGAGAATTGGAGATTGAGAGAAAAGTGAAGAGAGAAAGAGAGAATTGGAGATTGAGAGAAAAGTGATAAGAGTAAGAGAGAATTGGAGATTGAGAGAAAAGTGATAAGAGAAAGAGAGATTTGGAGATTGAGAGAAAAGTGATAAGAGACAGAGAGAATTGGTGATTGAGAGAAAAGTGATAAGAGACAGAGAGAATTGGTGATTGAGAGAAAAGTCATAAGAGAAAGAGAGAATGGGAGGTTGAGAGAAAAGTGATAAGAGAAAGAGAGAAGTGGAGATTGAGAGAAATGTGATAAGAGAAAAAGAAAATTGAAGATTGAGAGAAAAGTGATATGAGAGAGAGAGAATGGGAGATTGGGGGAAAAGTGATAACAGGGAGAGAGAATTGGAGATTGAGAGAAAAGTGATATGAGAAAGAGAGAATTGGAGATTGAGAGAAAAGTAATAAGAGAAAGAGAGAATATGAGATTGAGAGAAAAGTGATAAGAAACAGAGATAATTAGAGATTGAGAGAAAAGTGATAAGAAAAAGAGAGAATTGGAGATTGAGAGAAAAGTGATAAGAGAAAGGGAGAATTGGAGATTGAGAGAAAAGTGATAGGAGAAAGAGAGAATTGGAGATTGAGAGAAAAGTGATAAGAGAAAGAGAGAATTGGAGATTGAGAGAAAAGTGATAAGAGAAAGAGAGAATTGGAGATTGAGAGAAAAGTGATAAGAGAAAGAGAGAATTGGAGATTGAGAGAAAAGTGATAAGAGAAAGAGAGAATTGGAGATTGAGAGAAAAGTGATAAGAGAAAGAGAGAATTGGAAATTGAGAGAAAAGTGATCAGAGAAAGAGAGAATTGCAGATTGAGAGAAAAGTGATAAGAGAAAGAGAGAATTGGAGATTGAGAGAAAAGTGATAAGAGAAAGAGAGAATTGGAGATTGAGAGAAAAGTGATAAGAGAAAGAGAGAATTGGAGATTGAGAGAAAAGTGATAAGAGAAAGAGAGAATTGGAGATTGAGAGAAAAGTGATAAGAGAAAGAGAGAATTGGAGATTGAGAGAAAAGTGATCAGAGAAAGAGAGAATTGGAGATTGAGAGAAAAGTGATAAGAGAAAGAGAGAATTGGAGATTGAGAGAAAAGTGATAAGAGAAAGAGAGAATTGGAGATTGAGAGAAAAGTGATGAGAGATAGAGAGAATTGGAGATTGAGAGAAAAGTGATAAGAGAAAGAGAGAATTGGTGATTGAGAGAAAAGTGATAAGAGAAAGAGAGAATTGGAGATTGAGAGAAAAGTGATAAGAGAAAGAGAGAATTGGAGATTGAGAGAAAAGTGATAAGAGAAAGAGAGAATTGGAGATTGAGAGAAAAGTGATCAGAGAAGAGAGAATTGGAGATTGAGAGAAAAGTGATAAGAGAAAGAGAGAATTGGAGATTGAGAGAAAAGTGATAAGAGAAAGAGAGAATTGGAGATTGAGAGAAAAGTGATAAGAGAAAGAGAGAATTGGAGATTGAGAGAAAAGTGATAAGAGAAAGAGAGAATTGGAGATTGAGCGAAAAGTGATAAGAGACAGAGAGAATTGGAGATTGAGAGAAAAGTGACAAGAGTAAGAGAGAATTGGAGATTGAGAGAAAAGTGATAAGAGAAAGAGAGAATTGGAGATTGAGAGAAAAGTGATAAGAGAAATAGAGAATTGGAGATTGAGAGAAAAGTGATAAGAGAAAGAGAGAATTGGAGATTGAGAGAAAAGTGAAGAGAGAAAGAGAGAATTGGAGATTGAGAGAAAAGTGATAAGAGTAAGAGAGAATTGGAGATTGAGAGAAAAGTGATAAGAGAAAGAGAGATTTGGAGATTGAGAGAAAAGTGATAAGAGACAGAGAGAATTGGTGATTGAGAGAAAAGTGATAAGAGACAGAGAGAATTGGTGATTGAGAGAAAAGTCATAAGAGAAAGAGAGAATGGGAGGTTGAGAGAAAAGTGATAAGAGAAAGAGAGAAGTGGAGATTGAGAGAAATGTGATAAGAGAAAAAGAAAATTGAAGATTGAGAGAAAAGTGATATGAGAGAGAGAGAATGGGAGATTGGGGGAAAAGTGATAACAGGGAGAGAGAATTGGAGATTGAGAGAAAAGTGATATGAGAAAGAGAGAATTGGAGATTGAGAGAAAAGTAATAAGAGAAAGAGAGAATATGAGATTGAGAGAAAAGTGATAAGAAACAGAGATAATTAGAGATTGAGAGAAAAGTGATAAGAAAAAGAGAGAATTGGAGATTGAGAGAAAAGTGATAAGAGAAAGGGAGAATTGGAGATTGAGAGAAAAGTGATAGGAGAAAGAGAGAATTGGAGATTGAGAGAAAAGTGATAAGAGAAAGAGAGAATTGGAGATTGAGAGAAAAGTGATAAGAGAAAGAGAGAATTGGAGATTGAGAGAAAAGTGATAAGAGAAAGAGAGAATTGGAGATTGAGAGAAAAGTGATAAGAGAAAGAGAGAATTGGAGATTGAGAGAAAAGTGATAAGAGAAAGAGAGAATTGGAAATTGAGAGAAAAGTGATCAGAGAAAGAGAGAATTGCAGATTGAGAGAAAAGTGATAAGAGAAAGAGAGAATTGGAGATTGAGAGAAAAGTGATAAGAGAAAGAGAGAATTGGAGATTGAGAGAAAAGTGATAAGAGAAAGAGAGAATTGGAGATTGAGAGAAAAGTGATAAGAGAAAGAGAGAATTGGAGATTGAGAGAAAAGTGATAAGAGAAAGAGAGAATTGGAGATTGAGAGAAAAGTGATCAGAGAAAGAGAGAATTGGAGATTGAGAGAAAAGTGATAAGAGAAAGAGAGAATTGGAGATTGAGAGAAAAGTGATAAGAGAAAGAGAGAATTGGAGATTGAGAGAAAAGTGATGAGAGATAGAGAGAATTGGAGATTGAGAGAAAAGTGATAAGAGAAAGAGAGAATTGGTGATTGAGAGAAAAGTGATAAGAGAAAGAGAGAATTGGAGATTGAGAGAAAAGTGATAAGAGAAAGAGAGAATTGGAGATTGAGAGAAAAGTGATAAGAGAAAGAGAGAATTGGAGATTGAGAGAAAAGTGATCAGAGAAGAGAGAATTGGAGATTGAGAGAAAAGTGATAAGAGAAAGAGAGAATTGGAGATTGAGAGAAAAGTGATAAGAGAAAGAGAGAATTGGAGATTGAGAGAAAAGTGATAAGAGAAAGAGAGAATTGGAGATTGAGAGAAAGGTGATAAGAGAAAGAGAGAATTGGAGATTGAGAGAAAAGTGATAAGAGAAAGAGAGAATTGGAGATTGAGAGAAAAGTGATGGGAGAAAGAGAGAATTGGAGATTGAGAGAAAAGTGATAAGAGTAAGAGAGAATTGGAGATTGAGAGAAAAGTGATAAGAGAAAGAGAGAATTGGAGATTGAGAGAAAAGTGATAAGAGACAGAGAGAATTGGTGATTGAGAGAAAAGTGATAAGAGAAAGAGAGAATTGGAGATTGAGGGAAAAGTGATAAGAGAAAGAGAGAATTGGAGATTGAGAGAAAAGTGATAAGAGAAAGAGAGATTTGGAGATTGAGAGAAAAGTGATATGAGACAGAGAGAATTGGTGATTGAGAGAAAAGTCATAAGAGAAAGAGAGAATGGGAGGTTGAGAGAAAAGCGATAAGAGAAAGAGAGAAGTGGAGATTGAGAGAAATGTGATAAGAGAAAGAGAAAATTGGAGATTGAGAGAAAAGTGATATGAGAAAGAGAAAATTGGAGATTGAGAGAAAAGTAATAAGAGAAAGAGAGAATATGAGATTGAGAGAAAAGTGATAAGAAACAGATAGAATTAGAGATTGAGAGAAATGTGATAAGAAAAAGAGAGAATTGGAGAGTGAGAGAAAAGTGATAAGAGAAAGGGAGAATTGGAGATTGAGAGAAAAGTGATAAGAGAAAGAGAGAATTGGAGATTGAGAGAAAAGTGATAAGAGAAAGAGAGAATTGGAGATTGAGAGAAAAGTGATATGAGAAAGAGAGAATTGGAGATTGAGAGAAAAGTAATAAGAGAAAGAGAGAATATGAGATTGAGAGAAAAGTGATAAGAAACAGAGATAATTAGAGATTGAGAGAAAAGTGATAAGAAAAAGAGAGAATTGGAGATTGAGAGAAAAGTGATAAGAAAAAGAGAGAATTGGAGAGTGAGAGAAAAGTGATAAGAGAAAGGGAGAATTGGAGATTGAGAGAAAAGTGATAAGAGAAAGAGAGAATTGGAGATTGAGAGAAAAGTGATAAGAGAAAGAGAGAATTGGAGATTGAGAGAAAAGTGATATGACAAAGAGAGAATTGGAGATTGAGAGAAAAGTAATAAGAGAAAGAGAGAATATGAGATTGAGAGAAAAGTGATAAGAAACAGAGATAATTAGAGATTGAGAGAAAAGTGATAAGAAAAAGAGAGAATTGGAGATTGAGAGAAAAGTGATAAGAGAAAGGGAGAATTGGAGATTGAGAGAAAAGTGATAGGAGAAAGAGAGAATTGGAGATTGAGAGAAAAGTGATAAGAGAAAGAGAGAATTGGAGATTGAGAGAAAAGTGATAAGAGAAAGAGAGAATTGGAGATTGAGAGAAAAGTGATAAGAGAAAGAGAGAATTGGAGATTGAGAGAAAAGTGATAAGAGAAAGAGAGAATTGGAGATTGAGAGAAAAGTGATAAGAGAAAGAGAGAATTGGAAATTGAGAGAAAAGTGATCAGAGAAAGAGAGAATTGCAGATTGAGAGAAAAGTGATAAGAGAAAGAGAGAATTGGAGATTGAGAGAAAAGTGATAAGAGAAAGAGAGAATTGGAGATTGAGAGAAAAGTGATAAGAGAAAGAGAGAATTGGAGATTGAGAGAAAAGTGATAAGAGAAAGAGAGAATTGGAGATTGAGAGAAAAGTGATAAGAGAAAGAGAGAATTGGAGATTGAGAGAAAAGTGATCAGAGAAAGAGAGAATTGGAGATTGAGAGAAAAGTGATAAGAGAAAGAGAGAATTGGAGATTGAGAGAAAAGTGATAAGAGAAAGAGAGAATTGGAGATTGAGAGAAAAGTGATGAGAGATAGAGAGAATTGGAGATTGAGAGAAAAGTGATAAGAGAAAGAGAGAATTGGTGATTGAGAGAAAAGTGATAAGAGAAAGAGAGAATTGGAGATTGAGAGAAAAGTGATAAGAGAAAGAGAGAATTGGAGATTGAGAGAAAAGTGATAAGAGAAAGAGAGAATTGGAGATTGAGAGAAAAGTGATCAGAGAAGAGAGAATTGGAGATTGAGAGAAAAGTGATAAGAGAAAGAGAGAATTGGAGATTGAGAGAAAAGTGATAAGAGAAAGAGAGAATTGGAGATTGAGAGAAAAGTGATAAGAGAAAGAGAGAATTGGAGATTGAGAGAAAGGTGATAAGAGAAAGAGAGAATTGGAGATTGAGAGAAAAGTGATAAGAGAAAGAGAGAATTGGAGATTGAGAGAAAAGTGATGGGAGAAAGAGAGAATTGGAGATTGAGAGAAAAGTGATAAGAGTAAGAGAGAATTGGAGATTGAGAGAAAAGTGATAAGAGAAAGAGAGAATTGGAGATTGAGAGAAAAGTGATAAGAGACAGAGAGAATTGGTGATTGAGAGAAAAGTGATAAGAGAAAGAGAGAATTGGAGATTGAGGGAAAAGTGATAAGAGAAAGAGAGAATTGGAGATTGAGAGAAAAGTGATAAGAGAAAGAGAGATTTGGAGATTGAGAGAAAAGTGATATGAGACAGAGAGAATTGGTGATTGAGAGAAAAGTCATAAGAGAAAGAGAGAATGGGAGGTTGAGAGAAAAGCGATAAGAGAAAGAGAGAAGTGGAGATTGAGAGAAATGTGATAAGAGAAAGAGAAAATTGGAGATTGAGAGAAAAGTGATATGAGAAAGAGAAAATTGGAGATTGAGAGAAAAGTAATAAGAGAAAGAGAGAATATGAGATTGAGAGAAAAGTGATAAGAAACAGATAGAATTAGAGATTGAGAGAAATGTGATAAGAAAAAGAGAGAATTGGAGAGTGAGAGAAAAGTGATAAGAGAAAGGGAGAATTGGAGATTGAGAGAAAAGTGATAAGAGAAAGAGAGAATTGGAGATTGAGAGAAAAGTGATAAGAGAAAGAGAGAATTGGAGATTGAGAGAAAAGTGATAAGAGAAAGAGAGAATTGGAGATTGAGAGAAAAGTGATAAGAGAAAGAGAGAATTGGAAATTGAGAGAAAAGTGACAAGAGAAAGAGAGAATTGGAGATTGAGAGAAAAGTGATAAGAGAAAGAGAGAATTGGAGATTGAGAGAAAAGTGATAAGAGAAAGAGAGAATTGGAGATTGAGAGAAAAGTGATAAGAGAAAGAGAGAATTGGAAATTGAGAGAAAAGTGATCAGAGAAAGAGAGAATTGCAGATTGAGAGAAAAGTGATAAGAGAAAGAGAGAATTGGAGATTGAGAGAAAAGTGATAAGAGAAAGAGAGAATTGGAGATTGAGAGAAAAGTGATAAGAGAAAGAGAGAATTGGAGATTGAGAGAAAAGTGATAAGAGAAAGAGAGAATTGGAGATTGAGAGAAAAGTGATAAGAGAAAGAGAGAATTGGAGATTGAGAGAAAAGTGATCAGAGAAAGAGAGAATTGGAGATTGAGAGAAAAGTGATAAGAGAAAGAGAGAATTGGAGATTGAGAGAAAAGTGATAAGAGAAAGAGAGAATTGGAGATTGAGAGAAAAGTGATGAGAGATAGAGAGAATTGGAGATTGAGAGAAAAGTGATAAGAGAAAGAGAGAATTGGTGATTGAGAGAAAAGTGATAAGAGAAAGAGAGAATTGGAGATTGAGAGAAAAGTGATAAGAGAAAGAGAGAATTGGAGATTGAGAGAAAAGTGATAAGAGAAAGAGAGAATTGGAGATTGAGAGAAAAGTGATCAGAGAAGAGAGAATTGGAGATTGAGAGAAAAGTGATAAGAGAAAGAGAGAATTGGAGATTGAGAGAAAAGTGATAAGAGAAAGAGAGAATTGGAGATTGAGAGAAAAGTGATAAGAGAAAGAGAGAATTGGAGATTGAGAGAAAGGTGATAAGAGAAAGAGAGAATTGGAGATTGAGAGAAAAGTGATAAGAGAAAGAGAGAATTGGAGATTGAGAGAAAAGTGATGGGAGAAAGAGAGAATTGGAGATTGAGAGAAAAGTGATAAGAGTAAGAGAGAATTGGAGATTGAGAGAAAAGTGATAAGAGAAAGAGAGAATTGGAGATTGAGAGAAAAGTGATAAGAGACAGAGAGGATTGGTGATTGAGAGAAAAGTGATAAGAGAAAGAGAGAATTGGAGATTGAGGGAAAAGTGATAAGAGAAAGAGAGAATTGGAGATTGAGAGAAAAGTGATAAGAGAAAGAGAGATTTGGAGATTGAGAGAAAAGTGATATGAGACAGAGAGAATTGGTGATTGAGAGAAAAGTCATAAGAGAAAGAGAGAATGGGAGGTTGAGAGAAAAGCGATAAGAGAAAGAGAGAAGTGGAGATTGAGAGAAATGTGATAAGAGAAAGAGAAAATTGGAGATTGAGAGAAAAGTGATATGAGAAAGAGAAAATTGGAGATTGAGAGAAAAGTAATAAGAGAAAGAGAGAATATGAGATTGAGAGAAAAGTGATAAGAAACAGATAGAATTAGAGATTGAGAGAAATGTGATAAGAAAAAGAGAGAATTGGAGAGTGAGAGAAAAGTGATAAGAGAAAGGGAGAATTGGAGATTGAGAGAAAAGTGATAAGAGAAAGAGAGAATTGGAGATTGAGAGAAAAGTGATAAGAGAAAGAGAGAATTGGAGATTGAGAGAAAAGTGATAAGAGAAAGAGAGAATTGGAGATTGAGAGAAAAGTGATAAGAGAAAGAGAGAATTGGAGATTGAGAGAAAAGTGACAAGAGAAAGAGAGAATTGGAGATTGAGAGAAAAGTGATAAGAGAAAGAGAGAATTGGAGATTGAGAGAAAAGTGATAAGAGAAAGAGAGAGTTGGAGATTGTGAGAAAAGTGATAAGAGAAAGAGAGAATTGGAGATTGAGAGAAAAGTGATAAGAGAAAGAGAGAATTGGAGATTGAGAGAAAAGTGATAAGAGAAAGAGAGAATTGGAGATTGAGAGAAAAGTGATAAGAGAAAGAGAGAATTGGAACTTGAAGGCAAAGTCATAGGAAAAAGAGAGAATTGGAGATTGAGAGAGAAAGTGATAAGAGAGAGAGAGAGAATTGGAGATTGAGAGAAAAGTGATAAGAGAAAGAGAGAATTGGAGATTGAGAGAAAAGTGATAAGAGAAAGAGAGAATTGGAGATTGAGAGAAAAGTGATAAGAGAAAGTGAGAATTGGAGATTGAGAGAAAAGTGATAAGAAACAGAGAGAATTGGAGATTGGGAGAAAAGTGATAAGAGAAAGAGAGAATTGGAGATTGAGAGAAAAGTGATAAGAGAAAGAGAGAATTGGATATTAAGAGAAAAGTGATAAGAGAAAGAGAGAATTGGAGATTGAGAGAAAAGTGATAAGAAACAGAGAGAATTGGAGATTGAGAGAAAAGTGATCAGAGAAAGAGAGAATTGGAGATTGAGAGAAAAGTGATAAGAGAAAGAGAGAATTGGAGATTGAGAGAAAAGTGATAAGAGAAAGAGAGAATTGGAGATTGAGAGAAAAGTGATCAGAGAAAGAGAGAATTGGAGATTGAGAGAAAAGTGATAAGAGAAAGAGAGAATTGGAGATTGAGAGAAAAGTGATAAGAGAAAGAGAGAATTGGAGATTGAGAGAAAAGTGATAAGAGAAAGAGAGAATTGGAGATTGAGAGAAAAGTGATAAGAGAAAGAGAGAATTGGAGATTGAGAGAAAAGTTATAAGAGAAAGAGAAAATTGGAGATTGAGAGAAAAGCGATCAGAGAAAGAGAGAATTGGAGATTGAGAGAAAAGTGATAACAGAAAGAGAGAATTGGAGATTGAGAGAAAAGTGATAAGAGAAAGAGAGAATTGGAGATTGGGGGAAAAGTGATAAGAGAAAGAGAGAATTGGAGATTGAGAGAAAAGTGATAAGAGAAAGAGAGAATTGGAGATTGAGAGAAAAGTGATAAGAGAAAGAGAGAATTGGAGATTGAGAGAAAAGTGATAAGAGAGAGAGAGAATTGGAGATTGAGAGAAAAGTGATGAAAGAAAGAGAGAATTGGAGATTGAGAGAAAAGTAATAAGAGAAAAAGAGAATTGGAGATTGAGAGAAAAGTGATGAAAGAAAGAGAGAATTGGAGATTGAGAGAAAAGTGATAAGAGTAAGAGAGAATTGGAGATTGAGAGAAAAGTGATAAGAGAAAGAGAGAATTGGAGATTGAGACAAAAGTGATAAGAGAAAGAGAGAATTGGAGATTGAGAGAAAAGTGATAAGAGAAAGAGAGAATTGGAGATTGAGAGAAAAGTGATAAGAGAAAGAGAGAATCGGAGATTGAGAGAAAAGTGATAAGAAACAGAGAGAATTGGAGATTGAGAGAAAAGTGATAAGAGAAAGAGAGAATTGGAGATTGAGAGAAAAGTGATAAGAGAAAGAGAAAATTGGAGATTGAGAGAAAAGTTATAAGAAAAAGAGAGAATTGGAGATCGAGAGAAAAGTGATCAGAGAAAGAGAGAATTGGAGATTGAGAGAAAAGTGATAAGAGAAAGAGAGAATTGGAGATTGAGAGAAAAGTGATAAGAGAAAGAGAGAATTGGAGATTGAGAGAAAAGTGATCAGAGAAAGAGAGAATTGGAGATTGAGAGAAAAGTGATAAGAGAAAGAGAGAATTGGAGATTGAGAGAAAAGTGATAAGAGAAAGAGAGAATTGGAGATTGAGAGAAAAGTGATAAGAGAAAGAGAGAATTGGAGATTGAGAGAAAAGTGATAAGAGAAAGAGAGAATTGGAGATTGAGAGAAAAGTGATAAGAAACAGAGACAATTGGAGATTGAGAGAAAAGTGATAAGAGAAAGAGAGAATTGGAGATTGAGAGAAAAGTGATAAGAGAAAGAGAAAATTGGAGATTGAGAGAAAAGTGATCAGAGAAAGAGAGAATTGGAGATTGAGAGAAAAGTGATAAGAGAAAGAGAGAATTGGAGATTGAGAGAAAAGTGATAAGAGAAAGAGAGAATTGGAGATTGAGAGAAAAGTGATAAGAGAAAGAGAGAATTGGAGATTGAGAGAAAAGTGATAAGAGAAAGAGAGAATTGGAGATTGAGAGAAAAGTGATCAGAGAAAGAGAGAATTGGAGATTGAGAGAAAAGCGATAAGAGAAAGAGAGAATTGGAGATTGAGAGAAAAGTGATAAGAGAAAGAGAGAATTGGAGATTGAGAGAAAAGTGATATGAGAAAGATAGAATTGGAGATTGAGAGAAAAGTGATAAGAAACAGAGAGAATTGGAGATTGAGAGAAAAGTGATAAGAGAAAGAGAGAATTGGAGATTGAGAGAAAAGTGATAAGAGAAAGAGAGAATTGGAGATTGAGAGAAAAGTGATAAGAGAAAGAGAGAATTGGAGATTGAGAGAAAAGTGATAAGAGAAAGAGAGAATTGGAGATTGAGAGAAAAGTGATGAGAGAAAGAGAGAATTGGAGATTGAGGGAAAAGTGATAGGAAAAAGAGGGAATTGGAGATTGAGAGAGAAAGTGATAAGAGAGAGAGAGAATTGGAGATTGAGAGAAAAGTGATAAGAGAAAGAGAGAATTGGAGATTGAGAGAAAAGTGAACTGAGAGAGAGAGAATGGGAGATTGGGGGAAAAGTGATAAGAGAAAGAGAGAATTGGAGATTGTGAGAAAAGTGATATGAGAGAGAGAGATGGGAGATTGGGGGAAAAGTGATAACAGAGAGAGAGAATTGGAGATTGAGAGAAAAGTGATAAGAAACAGAGAGAATTGGACATTGAGAGAAAAGTGATAAGAGAAAAAGAGAATTGGAGATTGAGAGAAAAGTGATAAGAGAAAGAGAGAATTGGAGATTGAGAGAAAAGTGATAAGAGAAAGAGAGAATTGGAGATTCAGAGAAAAGTGATAAGAGACATAGAGAATTGGTGAATGAGAGAAAAGTCATAAGAGAAAGAGAGAATGGGAGGTTGAGAGAAAAGTGATAAGAGAAAGAGAGAATTGGAGATTGAGGGAAAAGTGATAAGAAAAAGAGAGAATTGGAGATTGAGGGAAAAAGTCATAAGAGAGAGAGGGAATTGGAGATTGAGAGAAAAGTGATAAGAGAAAGAGAGAATTGGAGATTGAGAGAAAAGTAATAAGAGAAAGAGAGAATATGAGATTGAGAGAAAAGTGATAAGAAACAGAGAGAATTAGAGATTGAGAGAAAAGTGATAAGAAAAAGAGAGAATTGGAGATTGAGAGAAAAGTGATAAGAGAGAAAGAGAATTGAAGATTGAGAGAAAAGTGATAAGAGAAAGAGAGAATTGGAGATTGAGAGAAAAGTGATAAGATAAAGAGAGAATTGGAGATTGAGAGAAAAGTGATAAGAGAAAGAGAGAATTGGAGATTGAGAGAAAAGTGATAAGAGAAAGAGAGAATTGGAGATTGAGAGAAAAGTGATAAGAAACAGAGAGAATTGGAGATTGAGAGAAAAGTGATAAGAGAAAGAGAGAATTGGAGATTGAGAGAAAAGTGATAAGAGAAAGAGAGAATTGGAGAATGAGAGAAAAGTGATCAGAGAAAGAGAGAATTGGAGATTGAGAGAAAAGTGATAAGAGAAAGAGAGAATTGGAGATTAAGAGAAAAGTGATAACAGAAAGAGAGAATTGGAGATTGAGAGAAAAGTGATAAGAGAAAGAGAGAATTGGAGATTGAGAGAAAAGTGATAGCAGAAAGAGAGAATTGGAGATTGAGAGAAAAGTGATCAGAGAAAGAGAGAATTGGAGATTGAGAGAAAAGTGATAAGAGAAAGAGAGAATTGGAGATTGAGAGAAAAGTGATAAGAGAAACAGAGAATTGGAGATTGAGAGAAAAGTGATAAGAGAAAGAGAGAATTGGAGATTGAGAGAAAAGTGATAAGAAACAGAGAGAATTGGAGATTGAGAGAAAAGTGATAAGAGAAAGAGAGAATTGGAGATTGAGAGAAAAGTGATAAGAGAAAGAGAGAATTGGAGATTGAGAGAAAAGTGATAAGAGAAAGAGAGAATTGGAGATTGAGAGAAAAGTGATAAGAGAAAGGTGATATGAGAAAGAGAGAATATGAGATTGAGAGAAAAGTGATAAGAAACAGAGAGAATTAGAGATTGAGAGAAAAGTGATAAGAAAAAGAGAGAATTGGAGAGTGAGAGAAAAGTGATAAGAGAAAGGGAGAATTGGAGATTGAGAGAAAAGTGATAAGAGAAAGAGAGAATTGGAGATTGAGAGAAAAGTGATAAGAGAAAGAGAGAATTGGAGATTGAGAGAAAAGTGATAAGAGAAAGAGAGAATTGGAGATTGAGAGAAAAGTGATAAGAGTAAGAGAGAATTGGAGATTGTGAGAAAAGTGATAAGAGAAAGAGAGATTTGGAGATTGAGAGAAAAGTGATAAGAGACAGAGAGAATTGGTGATTGAAAGAAAAGTGATAAGAGACAGAGAGAATTGGTGATTGAGAGAAAAGTCATAAGAGAAAGAGAGAATGGGAGGTTGAGAGAAAAGTGATAAGAGAAAGAGAGAAGTGGAAATTGAGAGAAATGTGATAAGAGAAAGAGAAAATTGGAGATTGAGAGAAAAGTGATATGAGAGAGAGAGAATGGGAGATTGGGGGAAAAGTGATAACAGGGAGAGAGAATTGGAGATTGAGAGAAAAGTGATAAGAAACAGAGAGATTTGGAGATTGAGAGAAAAGTTATGAGAGAAAGAGAGGATTGGAGATTGAGAGAAAAGTGATAAGAGAAAGAGAGAATTGGAGATTGAGAGAAAAGTGATAAGAGAAAGAGAGAATTGGAGATTGAGAGAAAAGTGATAAGAGAAAGAGAGAATTGGAGATTGAAGGCAAAGTGATAGGAAAAAGAGAGAATTGGAGATTGAGAGAGAAAGTGATAAGAGAGAGAGAGAATTGGAGATTGAGAGAAAAGTGATAAGAGAAAGAGAGGATTGGAGATTGAGAGAAAAGTGATAAGAGAAAGAGAGAATTGGAGATTGAGAGAAAAGTGATAAGAGTAAGAGAGAATTGGAGATTGAGAGAAAAGTGATAAGAAACAGAGAGAATTGGAGATTGGGAGAAAAGTGATAAGAGAAAGAGAGAATTGGAGATTGAGAGAAAAGTGATAAGAGAAAGAGAGAATTGGAGATTGGGGGAAAAGTGATAAGAGAAAGAGACAATTGGAGATTGAGAGAAAAGTGATAAGAGAAAGAGAGAATTGGAGATTGAGAGAAAAGTGATAAGAGAAAGAGAGAATTGGAGATTGAGAGAAAAGTGATAAGAGAAAGAGAGAATTGGAGATTGAGAGAAAAGTGATAAGAGAAAGAGAGAATTGGAGATTTAGAGAAAAGTGATAAGAGAAAGAGTGAATTGGAGATTGAGAGAAAAGTGATAAGAGAAAGAGAGAATTGGAGATTGAGAGAAAAGTGATAAGAGAAAAAGAGAATTGGAGATTGAGAGAAAAGTGATGAGAGAAAGAGAGAATTGGAGATTGAGAGAAAAGTGATAAGAGTAAGAGAGAATTGGAGATTGAGAGAAAAGTGATAAGAGAAAGAGAGAATTGGAGATTGAGAGAAAGGTGATAAGAGACAGAGAGAATTGGTGATTGAGAGAAAAGTCATAAGAGAAAGAGAGAATTGGAGATTGAGAGAAAAGTGATAAGAGAAAGAGAGAATTGGAGATTGAGGGAAAAGTGATAAGAGAAAGAGAGAATTGGTGATTGAGACAAAAGTCATAAGAGAAAGAGAGAATGGGAGTTTGAGAGAAAAGTGATAAGAGAAAGAGAGAAGTGGAGATTGAGAGAAATGTGATAAGAGAAAGAGAAAATTGGAGATTGAGAGAAAAGTGATATGAGAAAGAGAGAATTGGAGATTGAGAGAAAAGTAATAAGAGAAAGAGAGAATATGAGATTGAGAGAAAAGTGATATGAGACAGAGAGAATTGGTGATTGAGAGAAAAGTGATAAGATACAGAGAGAATTGGTGATTGAGAGAAAAGTCATAAGAGAAAGAGAGAATGGGAGGTTGAGAGAAAAGTGATAAGAGAAAGATAGATGTGGAGATTGAGAGAAATCTGATAAGAGAAAGAGAAAATTGGAGATTGAGAGAAAAGTGATATGAGAAAGAGAGAATTGGAGATTGAGAGAAAAGTAATAAGAGAAAGAGAGAATATGAGATTGAGAGAAAAGTTATAAGAAACAGAGAGAATTAGAGATTGAGAGAAAAGTGATAAGAAAAAGAGAGAATTGGAGAGTGAGAGAAAAGTGATAAGAGAAAGGGAGAATTGGAGATTGAGAGAAAAGTGATAAGAGAAAGAGAGAATTGGAGATTGAGAGAAAAGTGATAAGAGAAAGAGAGAATTGGAGATTGAGAGAAAAGTGATAAGAGAAAGAGAGAATTGGAGATTGAGAGAAAAGTGATAAGAGAAAGAGAGAATTGGAGATTGAGAGAAAAGTGATAAGAGAGAGAGAGAATTGGAGATTGACAGAAAAGTGATAAGAGAAAGAGAGAATTGGAGATTGAGAGAAAAGTGATAAGAGAAAGAGAGAATTGGAGATTGAGAGAAAAGTGATAAGAGTAAGAGAGAATTGGAGATTGAGAGAAAAGTGATAAGAGAAAGAGAGATTTGGAGATTGAGAGAAAAGTGATAAGAGACAGAGAGAATTGGTGATTGAGAGAAAAGTGATAAGAGACAGAGAGAATTGGTGATTGAGAGAAAAGTCATAAGAGAAAGAGAGAATGGGAGGTTGAGAGAAAAGTGATAAGAGAAAGAGAGAAGTGGAGATTGAGAGAAATGTGATAAGAGAAAGAGAAGATTGGAGCTTGAGAGAAAAGTGATATGAGAGAGAGAGAATGGGAGATTGGGGGAAAAGTGATAACAGGGAGAGAGAATTGGAGATTGAGAGAAAAGTGATAAGAAACAGAGAGATTTGGAGATTGAGAGAAAAGTGATGAGAGAAAGAGAGGATTGGAGATTGAGAGAAAAGTGATAAGAGAAAGAGAGAATTGGAGATTGAGAGAAAAGTGATAAGAGAAAGAGAGAATTGGAGATTGAGAGAAAAGTGATAAGAGAAAGAGAGAATTGGAGATTGAAGGCAAAGTGATAGGAAAAAGAGAGAATTGGAGATTGAGAGAGAAAGTGATAAGAGAGAGAGAGAGAATTGGAGATTGAGAGAAAAGTGATAAGAGAAAGAGAGAATTGGAGATTGAGAGAAAAGTGATAAGAGAAAGAGAGAATTGGAGATTGAGAGAAAAGTGATCAGAGAAAGAGAGAATTGGAGATTGAGAGAAAAGTGATAAGAGAAAGAGAGAATTGGAGATTGAGAGAAAAGTGATAAGAGGAAGAGAGGATTGGAGATTGAGAGAAAAGTGATAAGAGAAAGAGAGAATTGGAGATTGAGAGAAAAGTGATAAGAGAAAGAGAGAATTGGAGATTGAGAGAAAAGTGATAAGAGAAAGAGAGAATTGGAGATTGAGAGAAAAGTGATAAGAGAAAAAGAGAATTGGAGATTGAGAGAAAAGTGATGAGAGAAAGAGAGAATTGAAGATTGAGAGAAAAGTGATAAGAGTAAGAGAGAATTGGAGATTGAGAGAAAAGTGATAAGAGAAAGAGAGAATGGGAGATTGAGAGAAAAGTGATAAGAGACAGAGAGAATTGGTGATTGAGAGAAAAGTCATAAGAGAAAGAGAGAATTGGAGATTGAGAGAAAAGTGATAAGAGAAAGAGAGAATTGGAGATTGAGGGAAAAGTGATAAGAGAAAGAGAGAATTGGAGATTGAGAGAAAAGTGATAAGAGAAAGAGAGAATTGGAGATTGAGAGAAAAGTGATAAGAGACAGAGAGAATTGGTGATTGAGAGAAAAGTCATAAGACAAAGAGAGAATGGGAGATTGAGAGAAAAGTGATAAGAGAAAGAGAGAAGTGGAGATTGAGAGAAATGTGATAAGAGAAAGAGAAAATTGGAAATTGAGAGAAAAGTGATATGAGAAAGAGAGAATTGGAGATTGAGAGAAAAGTAATAAGAGAAAGAGAGAATATGAGATTGAGAGAAAAGTGATAAGAAACAGAGAGAATTAGAGATTGAGAGAAAAGTGATAAGAAAAAGAGAGAATTGGAGATTGAGAGAAAAGTTATAAGAGAAAGGGAGAATTGGAGATTGAGAGAAAAGTGATAGGAGAAAGAGAGAATTGGAGATTGAGAGAAAAGTGATAAGAGAAAGAGAGAATTGGAGATTGAGAGAAAAGTGATAAGAGAAAGAGAGAATTGGAGATTGAGAGAAAAGTGATCAGAGAAAGAGAGAATTGGAGATTGAGAGAAAAGTGATAAGAGAAAGAGAGAATTGGAGATTGAGAGAAAAGTGATAAGAGAAAGAGAGAATTGGAGATTGAGAGAAAAGTGATAAGAGAAAGAGAGAATTGGAGATTGAGAGAAAAGTGATAAGAGAAAGAGAGAATTGGAGATTGGGGGAAAAGTGATAAGAGAAAGAGAGAATTGGAGATTGAGAGAAAAGTGATAAGAGAAAGAGAGAATTGGAGATTGAGAGAAAAGTGATCAGAGAAAGAGAGAATTGGAGATTGAGAGAAAAGTGATAAGAGAAAGAGAGAATTGGAGATTGAGAGAAAAGTGATAAGAGGAAGAGAGAATTGGAGATTGAGCGAAAAGTGATAAGAGAAAGAGAGAATTGGAGATTGAGAGAAAAGTGATAAGAGAAAGAGAGAATTGGATATTGAGAGAAAAGTGATAAGAGAAAGAGAGAATTGGAGATTGAGAGAAAAGTGATAAGAGAAACAGAGAATTGGAGATTAAGAGAAAAGTTATAAGAGAAAGAGAGAAGTGGAGATTGAGAGAAATGTGATAAGAGAAAGAGAAAATTGGAGATTGAGAGAAAAGTGATATGAGAGAGAGAGAATGGGAGATTGGGGGAAAAGTGATAACAAGGAGAGAGAATTGGAGATTGAGAGAGAAGTGGTAAGAAACAGAGAGATTTGGAGATTGAGAGAAAAGTGATAAGAGAAAGAGAGGACTGGAGATTGAGAGAAAAGTGATAAGAGAAAGAGAGAATTGGAGATTGAGAGAGAAGTGATAAGAGAAAGAGAGAATTGGAGATTGAGAGAAAAGTGATAAGAGAAAGAGAGAATTGGAGATTGAAGGCAAAGTGATAGGAAAAAGAGAGAATTGGAGATTGAGAGAGAAAGTGATAAGAGAGAGTGAATTGGAGATTGAGAGAAAAGTGATAAGAGAAAGAGAGAATTGGAGATTGAGAGAAAAGTGATAAGAGAAAGAGAGAATTGGAGATTGAGAGAAAAGTGATAAGAAACAGAGAGAATTGGAGATTGGAAGAAAAGTGATAAGAGAAAGTGAGAATTGGAGATTGAGAGAAAAGTGATAAGAGAAAGAGAGAATTGGAGATTGAGAGAAAAGTGATAAGAGAAAGAGAGAATTGGAGATTGAGAGAAAAGTGATGAGAAACAGAGAGAATTGGAGATTGGGAGAAAAGTGATAAGAGAAAGAGAGAATTGGAGATTGAGAGAAAAGTGATAAGAGAAAGAGAGAATTGGAGATTGGGGGAAAAGTGATAAGAGAAAGAGAGAATTGGAGATTGAGAGAAAAGTGATAAGAGAAAGAGAGAATTGGAGATTGAGAGAAAAGTGATCAGAGAAAGAGAGAATTGGAGATTGAGAGAAAAGTGATAAGAGAAAGAGAGAATTGGAGATTGAGAGAAAAGTGATAAGAGAAAGAGAGAATTGGAGATTGAGAGAAAAGTGATAAGAGAAAAAGAGAATTGGAGATTGAGAGAAAAGTGATGAGAGAAAGAGAGAATTGGAGATTGAGAGAAAAGTGATAAGAGTAAGAGAGAATTGGAGATTGAGAGAAAAGTGATAAGAGAAAGAGAGAATGGGAGATTGAGAGAAAAGTGATAAGAGACAGAGAGAATTGGTGATTGAGAGAAAAGTCATAAGAGAAAGAGAGAATTGGAGATTGAGAGAAAAGTGATAAGAGAAAGAGAGAATTGGAGATTGAGGGAAAAGTGATAAGAGAAAGAGAGAATTGGAGATTGAGAGAAAAGTGATAAGAGAAAGAGAGAATTGGAGATTGAGAGAAAAGTGATAAGAGACAGAGAGAATTGGTGATTGAGAGAAAAGTCATAAGACAAAGAGAGAATGGGAGATTGAGAGAAAAGTGATAAGAGAAAGAGAGAAGTGGAGATTGAGAGAAATGTGATAAGAGAAAGAGAAAATTGGAAATTGAGAGAAAAGTGATATGAGAAAGAGAGAATTGGAGATTGAGAGAAAAGTAATAAGAGAAAGAGAGAATATGAGATTGAGAGAAAAGTGATAAGAAACAGAGAGAATTAGAGATTGAGAGAAAAGTGATAAGAAAAAGAGAGAATTGGAGATTGAGAGAAAAGTTATAAGAGAAAGGGAGAATTGGAGATTGAGAGAAAAGTGATAGGAGAAAGAGAGAATTGGAGATTGAGAGAAAAGTGATAAGAGAAAGAGAGAATTGGAGATTGAGAGAAAAGTGATAAGAGAAAGAGAGAATTGGAGATTGAGAGAAAAGTGATCAGAGAAAGAGAGAATTGGAGATTGAGAGAAAAGTGATAAGAGAAAGAGAGAATTGGAGATTGAGAGAAAAGTGATAAGAGAAAGAGAGAATTGGAGATTGAGAGAAAAGTGATAAGAGAAAGAGAGAATTGGAGATTGAGAGAAAAGTGATAAGAGAAAGAGAGAATTGGAGATTGGGGGAAAAGTGATAAGAGAAAGAGAGAATTGGAGATTGAGAGAAAAGTGATAAGAGAAAGAGAGAATTGGAGATTGAGAGAAAAGTGATCAGAGAAAGAGAGAATTGGAGATTGAGAGAAAAGTGATAAGAGAAAGAGAGAATTGGAGATTGAGAGAAAAGTGATAAGAGGAAGAGAGAATTGGAGATTGAGAGAAAAGTGATAAGAGAAAGAGAGAATTGGAGATTGAGAGAAAAGTGATAAGAGAAAGAGAGAATTGGAGATTGAGAGAAAAGTGATAAGAGAAAGAGAGAATTGGAGATTGAGAGAAAAGTGATAAGAGAAAAAGAGAATTGGAGATTGAGAGAAAAGTGATGAGAGAAAGAGAGAATTGGAGATTGAGAGAAAAGTGATAAGAGTAAGAGAGAATTGGAGATTGAGAGAAAAGTGATAAGAGAAAGAGAGAATGGGAGATTGAGAGAAAAGTGATAAGAGACAGAGAGAATTGGTGATTGAGAGAAAAGTCATAAGAGAAAGAGAGAATTGGAGATTGAGAGAAAAGTGATAAGAGAAAGAGAGAATTGGAGATTGAGGGAAAGTGATAAGAGAAAGAGAGAATTGGAGATTGAGAGAAAAGTGATAAGAGAAAGAGAGAATTGGAGATTGAGAGAAAAGTGATAAGAGACAGAGAGAATTGGTGATTGAGAGAAAAGTCATAAGACAAAGAGAGAATGGGAGATTGAGAGAAAAGTGATAAGAGAAAGAGAGAAGTGGAGATTGAGAGAAATGTGATAAGAGAAAGAGAAAATTGGAAATTGAGAGAAAAGTGATATGAGAAAGAGAGAATTGGAGATTGAGAGAAAAGTAATAAGAGAAAGAGAGAATATGAGATTGAGAGAAAAGTGATAAGAAACAGAGAGAATTAGAGATTGAGAGAAAAGTGATAAGAAAAAGAGAGAATTGGAGATTGAGAGAAAAGTGATAAGAGAAAGGGAGAATTGGAGATTGAGAGAAAAGTGATAGGAGAAAGAGAGAATTGGAGATTGAGAGAAAAGTGATAAGAGATAGAGAGAATTGGAGATTGAGAGAAAAGTGATAAGAGAAAGAGAGAATTGGAGATTGAGAGAAAAGTGATCAGAGAAAGAGAGAATTGGAGATTGATAGAAAAGTGATAAGAGAAAGAGAGAATTGGAGATTGAGAGAAAAGTGATAAGAGAAAGAGAGAATTGGAGATTGAGAGAAAAGTGATAAGAGAAAGAGAGAATTGGAGATTGAGAGAAAAGTGATAAGAGAAAGAGAGAATTGGAGATTGAGAGAAAAGTGATAAGAGAAAGAGAGAATTGGAGATTGAGAGAAAAGTGATAAGAGAAAGAGAGAATTGGAGATTGAGAGAAAAGTGATCAGAGAAAGAGAGAATTGGAGATTGATAGAAAAGTGATAAGAGAAAGAGAGAATTGGAGATTGAGAGAAAAGTGATAAGAGAAAGAGAGAATTGGAGATTGAGAGAAAAGTGATAAGAGAAAGAGAGAATTGGAGATTGAGAGAAAAGTGATAAGACAAAGAGAGAATTGGAGATTGAGAGAAAAGTAATGAGAGAAAGAAAGAATTGGAGATTGAGAGAAAAGTGATAAGAGTAAGAGAGAATTGGAGATTGAGAGAAAAGTGATAAGAGAAAGAGAGAATTGGAGATTGAGAGAAAAGTGATAAGAGAAAGAGAGAATTGGAGATTGAGGGAAAAGTGATAAGAGAAAGAGAGAATTGGAGATTGAGAGAAATGTGATAAGAGAAAGAGAAAATTGGAGATTGAGAGAAAAGTGATATGAGAAAGAGAGAATTGGAGATTGAGAGAAAAGTGATAAGAGAAAGGGAGAATTGGAGATTGAGAGAAAAGAGATAAGAGAAAGAGAGAATTGGAGATTGAGAGAAGAGTGATAAGAGAAAGAGAGAATTGGAGATTGAGAGAAGAGTGATAAGAGAAAGAGAGAATTGGAGATTGAGAGAAAAGTGATAAGAGAAAGAGAGAATTGGAGATTGAGGGAAAAGTGATAAGAGAAAGAGAGAATTGGAGATTGAGAGAAAAGTGATAAGAGAAAGAGAGAATTGGAGATTGAGAGAAAAGTGATAAGAGAAAGAGAGAATTGGAGATTGAGAGAAAAGTGATAAGAGAAAGAGAGAATTGGAGATTGAGAGAAAAGTGATAAGAGAAAGAGAGAATTGGAGATTGAGAGAAAAGTGATGAGAGAAAGAGAAAATTGGAGATTGAGAGAAAAGTGATAAGAGTAAGAGAGAATTGGAGATTGAGAGAAAAGTGATAAGAGAAAGAGAGATTTGGAGATTGAGAGAAAAGTGATAAGAGACAGAGAGAATTGGTGATTGAGAGAAAAGTGATAAGAGACAGAGAGAATTGGTGATTGAGAGAAAAGTCATAAGAGAAAGAGAGAATGGGAGGTTGAGAGAAAAGTGATAAGAGAAAGAGAGAAGTGGAGATTGAGAGAAATGTGATAAGAGAAAGAGAAAATTGGCGATTGAGAGAAAAGTGATATGAGAGAGAGAGAATGGGAGATTGGGGGGGAAAGTGATAACAGGGAGAGAGAATTGGAGATTGAGAGAAAAGTGATAAGAAACAGAAAGATTTGGAGATTGAGAGAAAAGTGATAAGAGAAAGAGAGGATTGGAGATTGAGAGAAAAGTGATAAGAGAAAGAGAGAATTGGACATTGAAGGCAAAGTGATAGGAAAACGAGAGAATTGGAGATTGAGAGAAAAGTGATAAGAGAAAGAGAGAATTGGAGATTGAGAGAAAAGTGATAAGAAACAGAGAGAATTGGAGGTGGGAGAAAAGTGATAAGAGAAAGAGAGAATTGGAGATTAAGAGAAAAGTGATAAGAGAAAGAGAGAATTGGAGATTGAGAGAAAAGTGATAAGAGAAAGAGAGAATTGGAGATTGAGAGAAAAGTGATAAGAGAAAGAGAGAATTGGAGATTGAGAGAAAAGTGATGAGAGAAAGAGAAAATTGGAGATTGAGAGAAAAGTGATAAGAGTAAGAGAGAATTGGAGATTGAGAGAAAAGTGATAAGAGAAAGAGAGAATTGGAGATTGAGAGAAAAGTGATAAGAGAAAGAGAGAATTGGAGATTGAGAGAAAAGTGATAAGAGAAAGAGAGAATTGGAGATTGAGAGAAAAGTGATAAGAGAAAGAGAGAATTGGAGATTGAGAGAAAAGTGATAAGAGAAAGAGAGAATTGGAGATTGAGAGAAAAGTGATAAGAGAAAGAGAGAATTGGAGATTGAGAGAAAAGTGATAAGAGAAAGAGAGAATTGGAGATTGAGAGAAAAGTGATCAGAGAAAGAGAGAATTGGAGATTGATAGAAAAGTGATAAGAGAAAGAGAGAATTGGAGATTGAGAGAAAAGTGATAAGAGAAAGAGAGAATTGGAGATTGAGAGAAAAGTGATAAGAGAAAGAGAGAATTGGAGATTGAGAGAAAAGTGATAAGAGAAAGAGAGAATTGGAGATTGAGAGAAAAGTAATGAGAGAAAGAAAGAATTGGAGATTGAGAGAAAAGTGATAAGAGTAAGAGAGAATTGGAGATTGAGAGAAAAGTGATAAGAGAAAGAGAGAATTGGAGATTGAGAGAAAAGTGATAAGAGACAGAGAGAATTGGTGATTGAGAGAAAAGTGATAAGAGAAAGAGAGAATTGGAGATTGAGGGAAAAGTGATAAGAGAAAGAGAGAATTGGAGATTGAGAGAAAAGTGATAAGAGAAAGAGAGGTTTGGAGATTGAGAGAAAAGTGATATGAGACAGAGAGAATTGGTGATTGAGAGAAAAGTGATAAGAGACAGAGAGAATTGGTGATTGAGAGAAAAGTCATAAGAGAAAGAGAGAATGGGAGGTTGAGAGAAAAGTGATAAGAGAAAGAGAGAAGTGGATACTGAGAGAAATGTGATAAGAGAAAGAGAAAATTGGAGATTGAGAGAAAAGTGATAAGAGAAAGAGAGAATTGGAGATTGTGAGAAAAGTGATAAGAGAAAGAGAGAATTGGAGATTGAGAGAAAAGTCATAAGAGAAAGAGAGAATTGGAGATTGAGAGAAAAGTGATAAGAGAAAGAGAGATTTGGAGATTGAGAGAAAAGTGATAAGAGACAGAGAGAATTGGTGATTGAGAGAAAAGTGATAAGAGACAGAGAGAATTGGTGATTGAGAGAAAAGTCATAAGAGAAAGAGAGAATGGGAGGTTGAGAGAAAAGTGTTAAGAGAAAGAGAGAATTGGAGATTGAGAGAAAAGTGATAAGAGAAAGAGAGAATTGGAGCTTGAGAGAAAAGTGATAAGAGAAAGAGAGAATTGGAGATTGTGAGAAAAGTGATAAGAGAAAGAGAGTATTGGAGATTGAGAGAAAAGTGATAAGAGAAAGAGAGAATTGGAGATTGAGAGAAAAGTGATGAGAGAAAGAGAAAATTGGAGATTGAGAGAAAAGTGATAAGAGTAAGAGAGAATTGGAGATTGAGAGAAAAGTGATAAGAGAAAGAGAGATTTGGAGATTGAGAGAAAAGTGATAAGAGACAGAGAGAATTGGTGATTGAGAGAAAAGTGATAAGAGAAAGAGAGAATTGGAGATTGAGAGAAAAGTGATAAGAGAAAGAGAGAATTGGAGATTGAGAGAAAAGTGATAAGAGAAAGAGAGAATTGGAGATTGAGAGAAAAGTGATAAGAAACAGAGAGAATTGGAGATTGGGAGAAAAGTGATAAGAGAAAGAGAGAATTGGAGATTAAGAGAAAAGTGATAAGAGAAAGAGAGAATTGGATATTGAGAGAAAAGTGATAAGAGAAAGAGAGAATTGGAGATTGAGAGAAAAGTGATAAGAAACAGAGAGAATTGGAGATTGGGAGAAAAGTGATAAGAGAAAGAGAGAATTGGAGATTGAGAGAAAAGTGATAAGAGAAAGAGAGAATTGGAGATTGGGGGAAAAGTGATAAGAGAAAGAGAGAATTGGAGATTGAGAGAAAAGTGATAAGAGAAAGAGAGAATTGGAGATTGAGAGAAAAGTGATCAGAGAAAGAGAGAATTGGAGATCGAGAGAGAAGTGATAAGAGAAAGAGAGAATTGGAGATTGAGAGAAAAGTGATAAGAGAAAGAGAGAATTGGAGATTGAGAGAAAACTGATGAGAGAAAGAGAGAATTTGAGATTGAGAGAAAAGTGATAAGAGAAAGAGAGAAATGGAGATTGAGAGAAAAGTGATAAGAGAAAGAGAGAATTGGAGATTGAGAGAAAAGTGATAAGAGAAAGAGAGAATTGGAGATTGAGTGTAAAGTGATCAGAGACAGAGAGAATTGGTGATTGAGAGAAAAGTGATGAGAGAAAGAGAGAATTGGAGATTGAGAGAAAAGTGATAAGAGTAAGAGAGAATTGGAGATTGAGAGAAAAGTGATAAGAGAAAGAGAGAATTGGAGATTGAGTGTAAAGTGATCAGAGACAGAGAGAATTGGTGATTGAGAGAAAAGTGATAAGAGAAAGAGAGAATTGGAGATTGAGGGAAAAGTGATAAGAGAAAGAGAGAATTGGAGATTGAGAGAAAAGTGATAAGAGAAAGAGAGAATTGGAGATTGAGCGAAAAGTGATAAGAGACACAGAGAATTGGTTATTGAGAGAAAAGTGATAAGAGACAGAGAGAATTGGTGATTGAGAGAAAAGTCATAAGAGAAAGAGAGAATGGGAGGTTGAGTGAAAAGTGATAAGAGAAAGAGAGAAGTGGAGATTGAGAGAAATGTGATAAGAGAAAGAGAAAATTGGAGATTGAGAGAAAAGTGATATGAGAAAGAGAGAATTGGAGATTGAGAGAAATGTAATAAGAGAAAGAGAGAATTGGAGATTGAGAGAAAAGTGATAAGAAACAGAGAGAATTAGAGATTGAGAGAAAAGTGATAAGAAAAAGAGAGAATTGGAGATTGAGAGAAAAGTGATAAGAGAAAGGGAGAATTGGAGATTGAGAGAAAAGTGATAAGAGAAAGAGAGAATTGGAGATTGAGAGAAAAGTGATAAGAGAAAGAGAGAATTGGAGATTGAGAGAAAAGTGATAAGAGAAAGAGAGAATTGGAGATTGAGAGAAAAGTGATAAGAGAAAGAGAGAATTGGAGATTGAGAGAAAAGTGATGAGAGAAAGAGAGAATTGGAGATTGAGAGAAAAGTGATAAGAGAAAGAGAGAATTGGAGATTGAGAGAAAAGTCATAAGAGAAAGAGAGAATTGGAGATTGAGAGAAAAGTGATAAGAGAAAGAGAGATTTGGAGATTGAGAGAAAAGTGATAAGAGACAGAGAGAATTGGTGATTGAGAGAAAAGTGATAAGAGACAGAGAGAATTGGTGATTGAGAGAAAAGTCATAAGAGAAAGAGAGAATGGGAGGTTGAGAGAAAAGCGTTAAGAGAAAGAGAGAATTGGAGATTGAGAGAAAAGTGATAAGAGAAAGAGAGAATTGGAGCTTGAGAGAAAAGTGATAAGAGAAAGAGAGAATTGGAGATTGTGAGAAAAGTGATAAGAGAAAGAGAGAATTGGAGATTGAGAGAAAAGTGATAAGAGAAAGAGAGAATTGGAGATTGAGAGAAAAGTGATAAGAGAAAGAGAGAATTGGAGATTGAGAGAAAAGTGATTAGAGAAAGAGAGAATTGGAGATTGAGAGAAAAGTGATAAGAGAAAGAGAGAATTGGAGATTGAGAGAAAAGTGATAAGAGAAAGAGAGTATTGGAGATTGAGAGAAAAGTGATGAGAGAAAGAGAGAATTGGAGATTGAGAGAAAAGTGATAAGAGTAAGAGAGAATTGGAGATTGAGAGAAAAGTGATAAGAGAAAGAGAGAATTGGAGATTGAGAGAAGAGTGATAAGAGAAAGAGAGATTTGGAGATTGAGAGAAAAGTGATATGAGACAGAGAGAATTGGTGATTGAGAGAAAAGTGATAAGAGACAGAGAGAATTGGTGATTGAGAGAAAAGTGATAAGAGAAAGAGAGAATGGGAGGTTGAGAGAAAAGTGATAAGAGAAAGAGAGAAGTGGAGATTGAGAGAAATGTGATAAGAGAAAGAGAAAATTGGAGATTGAGAGAAAAGTGATATGAGAAAGAGAGAATTGGAGATTGAGAGAAAAGTAATAAGAGAAAGAGAGAATATGAGATTGAGAGAAAAGTGATAAGAAACAGAGAGAATTAGAGATTGAGAGAAAAGTGATAAGAAAAAGAGAGTATTGGAGAGTGAGAGAAAAGTGATAAGAGAGAGGGAGAATTGGAGATTGAGAGAAAAGTGATAAGAGAAAGAGAGAATTGGAGATTGAGAGAAGAGTGATAAGAGAAAGAGAGAATTGGAGATTGAGAGAAAAGTGATAAGAGAAAGAGAGAATTGGAGATTGAGGGAAAAGTGATAAGAGAAAGAGAGAATTGGTGATTGAGAGAAAAGTGATAAGAGACAGAGAGAATTGGTGATTGAGAGAAAAGTCATAAGAGAAAGAGAGAATGGGAGGTTGAGAGAAAAGTGATAAGAGAAAGAGAGAAGTGGAGATTGAGAGAAATGTGATAAGAGAAAGAGAAAATTGGCGATTGAGAGAAAAGTGATATGAGAGAGAGAGAATGGGAGATTGGGGGGGAAAGTGATAACAGGGAGAGAGAATTGGAGATTGAGAGAAAAGTGATAAGAAACAGAAAGATTTGGAGATTGAGAGAAAAGTGATAAGAGAAAGAGAGGATTGGAGATTGAGAGAAAAGTGATAAGAGAAAGAGAGAATTGGACATTGAAGGCAAAGTGATAGGAAAAAGAGAGAATTGGAGATTGAGAGAAAAGTGATAAGAGAAAGAGAGAATTGGAGATTGAGAGAAAAGTGATAAGAAACAGAGAGAATTGGAGGTGGGAGAAAAGTGATAAGAGAAAGAGAGAATTGGAGATTAAGAGAAAAGTGATAAGAGAAAGAGAGAATTGGAGATTGAGAGAAAAGTGATAAGAGAAAGAGAGAATTGGAGATTGAGAGAAAAGTGATAAGAGAAAGAGAGAATTGGAGATTGAGAGAAAAGTGATAAGAAACAGAGAGAATTGGAGAATGGGAGAAAAGTGATAAGAGAAAGAGAGAATTGGAGATTAAGAGAAAAGTGATAAGAGAAAGAGAGAATTGGATATTGAGAGAAAAGTGATAAGAGAAAGAGAGAATTGGAGATTGAGAGAAAAGTGATAAGAAACAGAGAGAATTGGAGATTGGGAGAAAAGTGATAAGAGAAAGAGAGAATTGGAGATTGGGGGGAAAGTGATAAGAGAAAGAGAGAATTGGAGATTGAGAGAAAAGTGATCAAAGAAAGAGAGAATTGGAGATCGAGAGAGAAGTGATAAGAGAAAGAGAGAATTGGAGATTGAGAGAAAAGTGATAAGAGAAAGAGAGAATTGGAGATTGAGAGAAAAGTGATAAGAGAAAGAGAGAAATGGAGATTGAGAGAAAAGTGATAAGAGAAAGAGAGAATTGGAGATTGAGAGAAAAGTGATAAGAGAAAAAGAGAATTGGAGATTGAGAGAAAAGTGATGAGAGAAAGAGAGAATTGGAGATTGAGAGAAAAGTGATAAGAGTAAGAGAGAATTGGAGATTGAGAGAAAAGTGATAAGAGAAAGAGAGAATTGGAGATTGAGTGTAAAGTGATCAGAGACAGAGAGAATTGGTGATTGAGAGAAAAGTGATAAGAGAAAGAGAGAATTGGAGATTGAGGGAAAAGTGATAAGAGAAAGAGAGAATTGGAGATTGAGAGAAAAGTGATAAGAGAAAGAGAGAATTGGAGATTGAGCGAAAAGTGATAAGAGACACAGAGAATTGGTTATTGAGAGAAAAGTCATAAGAGAAAGAGAGAATGGGAGGTTGAGTGAAAAGTGATAAGAGAAAGAGAGAAGTGGAGATTGAGAGAAATGTGATAAGAGAAAGAGAAAATTGGAGATTGAGAGAAATGTAATAAGAGAAAGAGAGTATTGGAGATTGAGAGAAAAGTGATAAGAAACAGAGAGAATTAGAGATTGAGAGAAAAGTGATAAGAAAAAGAGAGAATTGGAGATTGAGAGAAAAGTGATAAGAGAAAGGGAGAATTGGAGATTGAGAGAAAAGTGATAAGAGAAAGAGAGAATTGGAGATTGAGAGAAAAGTGATAAGAGAAAGAGAGAATTGGAGATTGAGAGAAAAGTGATAAGAGAAAGAGAGAATTGGAGATTGAGAGAAAAGTGATGAGAGAAAGAGAGAATTGGAGATTGAGAGAAAAGTGATGAGAGAAAGAGAGATTTGGAGATTGAGAGAAAAGTGATAAGAGACAGAGAGAATTGGTGATTGAGAGAAAAGTGATAAGAGAAAGAGAGAAGTGGATACTGAGAGAAATGTGATAAGAGAAAGAGAAAATTGGAGATTGAGAGAAAAGTGATAAGAGAAAGAGAGAATTGGAGATTGTGAGAAAAGTGATAAGAGAAAGAGAGAATTGGAGATTGAGAGAAAAGTCATAAGAGAAAGAGAGAATTGGAGATTGAGAGAAAAGTGATAAGAGAAAGAGAGATTTGGAGATTGAGAGAAAAGTGATAAGAGACAGAGAGAATTGGTGATTGAGAGAAAAGTGATAAGAGACAGAGAGAATTGGTGATTGAGAGAAAAGTCATAAGAGAAAGAGAGAATGGGAGGTTGAGAGAAAAGTGTTAAGAGAAAGAGAGAATTGGAGATTGAGAGAAAAGTGATAAGAGAAAGAGAGAATTGGAGCTTGAGAGAAAAGTGATAAGAGAAAGAGAGAATTGGAGATTGTGAGAAAAGTGATAAGAGAAAGAGAGTATTGGAGATTGAGAGAAAAGTGATAAGAGAAAGAGAGAATTGGAGATTGAGAGAAAAGTGATGAGAGAAAGAGAAAATTGGAGATTGAGAGAAAAGTGATAAGAGTAAGAGAGAATTGGAGATTGAGAGAAAAGTGATAAGAGAAAGAGAGATTTGGAGATTGAGAGAAAAGTGATAAGAGACAGAGAGAATTGGTGATTGAGAGAAAAGTGATAAGAGAAAGAGAGAATTGGAGATTGAGAGAAAAGTGATAAGAGAAAGAGAGAATTGGAGATTGAGAGAAAAGTGATAAGAGAAAGAGAGAATTGGAGATTGAGAGAAAAGTGATAAGAAACAGAGAGAATTGGAGATTGGGAGAAAAGTGATAAGAGAAAGAGAGAATTGGAGATTAAGAGAAAAGTGATAAGAGAAAGAGAGAATTGGATATTGAGAGAAAAGTGATAAGAGAAAGAGAGAATTGGAGATTGAGAGAAAAGTGATAAGAAACAGAGAGAATTGGAGATTGGGAGAAAAGTGATAAGAGAAAGAGAGAATTGGAGATTGAGAGAAAAGTGATAAGAGAAAGAGAGAATTGGAGATTGGGGGAAAAGTGATAAGAGAAAGAGAGAATTGGAGATTGAGAGAAAAGTGATAAGAGAAAGAGAGAATTGGAGATTGAGAGAAAAGTGATCAGAGAAAGAGAGAATTGGAGATCGAGAGAGAAGTGATAAGAGAAAGAGAGAATTGGAGATTGAGAGAAAAGTGATAAGAGAAAGAGAGAATTGGAGATTGAGAGAAAACTGATGAGAGAAAGAGAGAATTTGAGATTGAGAGAAAAGTGATAAGAGAAAGAGAGAAATGGAGATTGAGAGAAAAGTGATAAGAGAAAGAGAGAATTGGAGATTGAGAGAAAAGTGATAAGAGAAAGAGAGAATTGGAGATTGAGTGTAAAGTGATCAGAGACAGAGAGAATTGGTGATTGAGAGAAAAGTGATGAGAGAAAGAGAGAATTGGAGATTGAGTGTAAAGTGATCAGAGACAGAGAGAATTGGTGATTGAGAGAAAAGTGATAAGAGAAAGAGAGAATTGGAGATTGAGGGAAAAGTGATAAGAGAAAGAGAGAATTGGAGATTGAGAGAAAAGTGATAAGAGAAAGAGAGAATTGGAGATTGAGCGAAAAGTGATAAGAGACACAGAGAATTGGTTATTGAGAGAAAAGTGATAAGAGACAGAGAGAATTGGTGATTGAGAGAAAAGTCATAAGAGAAAGAGAGAATGGGAGGTTGAGTGAAAAGTGATAAGAGAAAGAGAGAAGTGGAGATTGAGAGAAATGTGATAAGAGAAAGAGAAAATTGGAGATTGAGAGAAAAGTGATATGAGAAAGAGAGAATTGGAGATTGAGAGAAATGTAATAAGAGAAAGAGAGAATTGGAGATTGAGAGAAAAGTGATAAGAAACAGAGAGAATTAGAGATTGAGAGAAAAGTGATAAGAAAAAGAGAGAATTGGAGATTGAGAGAAAAGTGATAAGAGAAAGGGAGAATTGGAGATTGAGAGAAAAGTGATAAGAGAAAGAGAGAATTGGAGATTGAGAGAAAAGTGATAAGAGAAAGAGAGAATTGGAGATTGAGAGAAAAGTGATAAGAGAAAGAGAGAATTGGAGATTGAGAGAAAAGTGATAAGAGAAAGAGAGAATTGGAGATTGAGAGAAAAGTGATGAGAGAAAGAGAGAATTGGAGATTGAGAGAAAAGTGATAAGAGAAAGAGAGAATTGGAGATTGAGAGAAAAGTCATAAGAGAAAGAGAGAATTGGAGATTGAGAGAAAAGTGATAAGAGAAAGAGAGATTTGGAGATTGAGAGAAAAGTGATAAGAGACAGAGAGAATTGGTGATTGAGAGAAAAGTGATAAGAGACAGAGAGAATTGGTGATTGAGAGAAAAGTCATAAGAGAAAGAGAGAATGGGAGGTTGAGAGAAAAGTGTTAAGAGAAAGAGAGAATTGGAGATTGAGAGAAAAGTGATAAGAGAAAGAGAGAATTGGAGCTTGAGAGAAAAGTGATAAGAGAAAGAGAGAATTGGAGATTGTGAGAAAAGTGATAAGAGAAAGAGAGAATTGGAGATTGAGAGAAAAGTGATAAGAGAAAGAGAGAATTGGAGATTGAGAGAAAAGTGATAAGAGAAAGAGAGAATTGGAGATTGAGAGAAAAGTGATTAGAGAAAGAGAGAATTGGAGATTGAGAGAAAAGTGATAAGAGAAAGAGAGAATTGGAGATTGAGAGAAAAGTGATAAGAGAAAGAGAGAATTGGAGATTGAGAGAAAAGTGATGAGAGAAAGAGAGAATTGGAGATTGAGAGAAAAGTGATAAGAGTAAGAGAGAATTGGAGATTGAGAGAAAAGTGATAAGAGAAAGAGAGAATTGGAGATTGAGAGAAGAGTGATAAGAGAAAGAGAGATTTGGAGATTGAGAGAAAAGTGATATGAGACAGAGAGAATTGGTGATTGAGAGAAAAGTGATAAGAGACAGAGAGAATTGGTGATTGAGAGAAAAGTGATAAGAGAAAGAGAGAATGGGAGGTTGAGAGAAAAGTGATAAGAAACAGAGAGAATTGGAGATTGGGAGAAAAGTGATAAGAGAAAGAGAGAATTGGAGATTAAGAGAAAAGTGATAAGAGAAAGAGAGAATTGGATATTGAGAGAAAAGTGATAAGAGAAAGAGAGAATTGGAGATTGAGAGAAAAGTGATAAGAAACAGAGAGAATTGGAGATTGGGAGAAAAGTGATAAGAGAAAGAGAGAATTGGAGATTGAGAGAAAAGTGATAAGAGAAAGAGAGAATTGGAGATTGGGGGAAAAGTGATAAGAGAAAGAGAGAATTGGAGATTGAGAGAAAAGTGATAAGAGAAAGAGAGAATTGGAGATTGAGAGAAAAGTGATCAGAGAAAGAGAGAATTGGAGATCGAGAGAGAAGTGATAAGAGAAAGAGAGAATTGGAGATTGAGAGAAAAGTGATAAGAGAAAGAGAGAATTGGAGATTGAGAGAAAACTGATGAGAGAAAGAGAGAATTTGAGATTGAGAGAAAAGTGATAAGAGAAAGAGAGAAATGGAGATTGAGAGAAAAGTGATAAGAGAAAGAGAGAATTGGAGATTGAGAGAAAAGTGATAAGAGAAAGAGAGAATTGGAGATTGAGTGTAAAGTGATCAGAGACAGAGAGAATTGGTGATTGAGAGAAAAGTGATGAGAGAAAGAGAGAATTGGAGATTGAGTGTAAAGTGATCAGAGACAGAGAGAATTGGTGATTGAGAGAAAAGTGATAAGAGAAAGAGAGAATTGGAGATTGAGGGAAAAGTGATAAGAGAAAGAGAGAATTGGAGATTGAGAGAAAAGTGATAAGAGAAAGAGAGAATTGGAGATTGAGCGAAAAGTGATAAGAGACACAGAGAATTGGTTATTGAGAGAAAAGTGATAAGAGACAGAGAGAATTGGTGATTGAGAGAAAAGTGATAAGAGAAAGAGAGAATTGGAGATTGAGAGAAAAGTGATAAGAAACAGAGAGAATTGGAGATTGGGAGAAAAGTGATAAGAGAAAGAGAGAATTGGAGATTAAGAGAAAAGTGATAAGAGAAAGAGAGAATTGGATATTGAGAGAAAAGTGATAAGAGAAAGAGAGAATTGGAGATTGAGAGAAAAGTGATAAGAAACAGAGAGAATTGGAGATTGGGAGAAAAGTGATAAGAGAAAGAGAGAATTGGAGATTGAGAGAAAAGTGATAAGAGAAAGAGAGAATTGGAGATTGGGGGAAAAGTGATAAGAGAAAGAGAGAATTGGAGATTGAGAGAAAAGTGATAAGAGAAAGAGAGAATTGGAGATTGAGAGAAAAGTGATCAGAGAAAGAGAGAATTGGAGATCGAGAGAGAAGTGATAAGAGAAAGAGAGAATTGGAGATTGAGAGAAAAGTGATAAGAGAAAGAGAGAATTGGAGATTGAGAGAAAACTGATGAGAGAAAGAGAGAATTTGAGATTGAGAGAAAAGTGATAAGAGAAAGAGAGAAATGGAGATTGAGAGAAAAGTGATAAGAGAAAGAGAGAATTGGAGATTGAGAGAAAAGTGATAAGAGAAAGAGAGAATTGGAGATTGAGTGTAAAGTGATCAGAGACAGAGAGAATTGGTGATTGAGAGAAAAGTGATGAGAGAAAGAGAGAATTGGAGATTGAGTGTAAAGTGATCAGAGACAGAGAGAATTGGTGATTGAGAGAAAAGTGATAAGAGAAAGAGAGAATTGGAGATTGAGGGAAAAGTGATAAGAGAAAGAGAGAATTGGAGATTGAGAGAAAAGTGATAAGAGAAAGAGAGAATTGGAGATTGAGCGAAAAGTGATAAGAGACACAGAGAATTGGTTATTGAGAGAAAAGTGATAAGAGACAGAGAGAATTGGTGATTGAGAGAAAAGTCATAAGAGAAAGAGAGAATGGGAGGTTGAGTGAAAAGTGATAAGAGAAAGAGAGAAGTGGAGATTGAGAGAAATGTGATAAGAGAAAGAGAAAATTGGAGATTGAGAGAAAAGTGATAAGAGAAAGAGAGAATTGGAGATTGAGAGAAAAGTGATGAGAGAAAGAGAGAATTGGAGATTGAGAGAAAAGTGATAAGAGAAAGAGAGAATTGGAGATTGAGAGAAAAGTCATAAGAGAAAGAGAGAATTGGAGATTGAGAGAAAAGTGATAAGAGAAAGAGAGATTTGGAGATTGAGAGAAAAGTGATAAGAGACAGAGAGAATTGGTGATTGAGAGAAAAGTGATAAGAGACAGAGAGAATTGGTGATTGAGAGAAAAGTCATAAGAGAAAGAGAGAATGGGAGGTTGAGAGAAAAGTGTTAAGAGAAAGAGAGAATTGGAGATTGAGAGAAAAGTGATAAGAGAAAGAGAGAATTGGAGCTTGAGAGAAAAGTGATAAGAGAAAGAGAGAATTGGAGATTGTGAGAAAAGTGATAAGAGAAAGAGAGAATTGGAGATTGAGAGAAAAGTGATAAGAGAAAGAGAGAATTGGAGATTGAGAGAAAAGTGATAAGAGAAAGAGAGAATTGGAGATTGAGAGAAAAGTGATTAGAGAAAGAGAGAATTGGAGATTGAGAGAAAAGTGATAAGAGAAAGAGAGAATTGGAGATTGAGAGAAAAGTGATAAGAGAAAGAGAGAATTGGAGATTGAGAGAAAAGTGATGAGAGAAAGAGAGAATTGGAGATTGAGAGAAAAGTGATAAGAGTAAGAGAGAATTGGAGATTGAGAGAAAAGTGATAAGAGAAAGAGAGAATTGGAGATTGAGAGAAGAGTGATAAGAGAAAGAGAGATTTGGAGATTGAGAGAAAAGTGATATGAGACAGAGAGAATTGGTGATTGAGAGAAAAGTGATAAGAGACAGAGAGAATTGGTGATTGAGAGAAAAGTGATAAGAGAAAGAGAGAATGGGAGGTTGAGAGAAAAGTGATAAGAAACAGAGAGAATTGGAGATTGGGAGAAAAGTGATAAGAGAAAGAGAGAATTGGAGATTAAGAGAAAAGTGATAAGAGAAAGAGAGAATTGGATATTGAGAGAAAAGTGATAAGAGAAAGAGAGAATTGGAGATTGAGAGAAAAGTGATAAGAAACAGAGAGAATTGGAGATTGGGAGAAAAGTGATAAGAGAAAGAGAGAATTGGAGATTGAGAGAAAAGTGATAAGAGAAAGAGAGAATTGGAGATTGGGGGAAAAGTGATAAGAGAAAGAGAGAATTGGAGATTGAGAGAAAAGTGATAAGAGAAAGAGAGAATTGGAGATTGAGAGAAAAGTGATCAGAGAAAGAGAGAATTGGAGATCGAGAGAGAAGTGATAAGAGAAAGAGAGAATTGGAGATTGAGAGAAAAGTGATAAGAGAAAGAGAGAATTGGAGATTGAGAGAAAACTGATGAGAGAAAGAGAGAATTTGAGATTGAGAGAAAAGTGATAAGAGAAAGAGAGAAATGGAGATTGAGAGAAAAGTGATAAGAGAAAGAGAGAATTGGAGATTGAGAGAAAAGTGATAAGAGAAAGAGAGAATTGGAGATTGAGTGTAAAGTGATCAGAGACAGAGAGAATTGGTGATTGAGAGAAAAGTGATGAGAGAAAGAGAGAATTGGAGATTGAGTGTAAAGTGATCAGAGACAGAGAGAATTGGTGATTGAGAGAAAAGTGATAAGAGAAAGAGAGAATTGGAGATTGAGGGAAAAGTGATAAGAGAAAGAGAGAATTGGAGATTGAGAGAAAAGTGATAAGAGAAAGAGAGAATTGGAGATTGAGCGAAAAGTGATAAGAGACACAGAGAATTGGTTATTGAGAGAAAAGTGATAAGAGACAGAGAGAATTGGTGATTGAGAGAAAAGTGATAAGAGAAAGAGAGAATTGGAGATTGAGAGAAAAGTGATAAGAAACAGAGAGAATTGGAGATTGGGAGAAAAGTGATAAGAGAAAGAGAGAATTGGAGATTAAGAGAAAAGTGATAAGAGAAAGAGAGAATTGGATATTGAGAGAAAAGTGATAAGAGAAAGAGAGAATTGGAGATTGAGAGAAAAGTGATAAGAAACAGAGAGAATTGGAGATTGGGAGAAAAGTGATAAGAGAAAGAGAGAATTGGAGATTGAGAGAAAAGTGATAAGAGAAAGAGAGAATTGGAGATTGGGGGAAAAGTGATAAGAGAAAGAGAGAATTGGAGATTGAGAGAAAAGTGATAAGAGAAAGAGAGAATTGGAGATTGAGAGAAAAGTGATCAGAGAAAGAGAGAATTGGAGATCGAGAGAGAAGTGATAAGAGAAAGAGAGAATTGGAGATTGAGAGAAAAGTGATAAGAGAAAGAGAGAATTGGAGATTGAGAGAAAACTGATGAGAGAAAGAGAGAATTTGAGATTGAGAGAAAAGTGATAAGAGAAAGAGAGAAATGGAGATTGAGAGAAAAGTGATAAGAGAAAGAGAGAATTGGAGATTGAGAGAAAAGTGATAAGAGAAAGAGAGAATTGGAGATTGAGTGTAAAGTGATCAGAGACAGAGAGAATTGGTGATTGAGAGAAAAGTGATGAGAGAAAGAGAGAATTGGAGATTGAGTGTAAAGTGATCAGAGACAGAGAGAATTGGTGATTGAGAGAAAAGTGATAAGAGAAAGAGAGAATTGGAGATTGAGGGAAAAGTGATAAGAGAAAGAGAGAATTGGAGATTGAGAGAAAAGTGATAAGAGAAAGAGAGAATTGGAGATTGAGCGAAAAGTGATAAGAGACACAGAGAATTGGTTATTGAGAGAAAAGTGATAAGAGACAGAGAGAATTGGTGATTGAGAGAAAAGTCATAAGAGAAAGAGAGAATGGGAGGTTGAGTGAAAAGTGATAAGAGAAAGAGAGAAGTGGAGATTGAGAGAAATGTGATAAGAGAAAGAGAAAATTGGAGATTGAGAGAAAAGTGATATGAGAAAGAGAGAATTGGAGATTGAGAGAAATGTAATAAGAGAAAGAGAGAATTGGAGATTGAGAGAAAAGTGATAAGAAACAGAGAGAATTAGAGATTGAGAGAAAAGTGATAAGAAAAAGAGAGAATTGGAGATTGAGAGAAAAGTGATAAGAGAAAGGGAGAATTGGAGATTGAGAGAAAAGTGATAAGAGAAAGAGAGAATTGGAGATTGAGAGAAAAGTGATAAGAGAAAGAGAGAATTGGAGATTGAGAGAAAAGTGATAAGAGAAAGAGAGAATTGGAGATTGAGAGAAAAGTGATAAGAGAAAGAGAGAATTGGAGATTGAGAGAAAAGTGATGAGAGAAAGAGAGAATTGGAGATTGAGAGAAAAGTGATAAGAGAAAGAGAGAATTGGAGATTGAGAGAAAAGTCATAAGAGAAAGAGAGAATTGGAGATTGAGAGAAAAGTGATAAGAGAAAGAGAGATTTGGAGATTGAGAGAAAAGTGATAAGAGACAGAGAGAATTGGTGATTGAGAGAAAAGTGATAAGAGACAGAGAGAATTGGTGATTGAGAGAAAAGTCATAAGAGAAAGAGAGAATGGGAGGTTGAGAGAAAAGTGTTAAGAGAAAGAGAGAATTGGAGATTGAGAGAAAAGTGATAAGAGAAAGAGAGAATTGGAGCTTGAGAGAAAAGTGATAAGAGAAAGAGAGAATTGGAGATTGTGAGAAAAGTGATAAGAGAAAGAGAGAATTGGAGATTGAGAGAAAAGTGATAAGAGAAAGAGAGAATTGGAGATTGAGAGAAAAGTGATAAGAGAAAGAGAGAATTGGAGATTGAGAGAAAAGTGATTAGAGAAAGAGAGAATTGGAGATTGAGAGAAAAGTGATAAGAGAAAGAGAGAATTGGAGATTGAGAGAAAAGTGATAAGAGAAAGAGAGAATTGGAGATTGAGAGAAAAGTGATGAGAGAAAGAGAGAATTGGAGATTGAGAGAAAAGTGATAAGAGTAAGAGAGAATTGGAGATTGAGAGAAAAGTGATAAGAGAAAGAGAGAATTGGAGATTGAGAGAAGAGTGATAAGAGAAAGAGAGATTTGGAGATTGAGAGAAAAGTGATATGAGACAGAGAGAATTGGTGATTGAGAGAAAAGTGATAAGAGACAGAGAGAATTGGTGATTGAGAGAAAAGTGATAAGAGAAAGAGAGAATGGGAGGTTGAGAGAAAAGTGATAAGAGAAAGAGAGAAGTGGAGATTGAGAGAAATGTGATAAGAGAAAGAGAAAATTGGAGATTGAGAGAAAAGTGATATGAGAAAGAGAGAATTGGAGATTGAGAGAAAAGTAATAAGAGAAAGAGAGAATATGAGATTGAGAGAAAAGTGATAAGAAACAGAGAGAATTAGAGATTGAGAGAAAAGTGATAAGAAAAAGAGAGTATTGGAGAGTGAGAGAAAAGTGATAAGAGAGAGGGAGAATTGGAGATTGAGAGAAAAGTGATAAGAGAAAGAGAGAATTGGAGATTGAGAGAAGAGTGATAAGAGAAAGAGAGAATTGGAGATTGAGAGAAAAGTGATAAGAGAAAGAGAGAATTGGAGATTGAGGGAAAAGTGATAAGAGAAAGAGAGAATTGGTGATTGAGAGAAAAGTGATAAGAGACAGAGAGAATTGGTGATTGAGAGAAAAGTCATAAGAGAAAGAGAGAATGGGAGGTTGAGAGAAAAGTGATAAGAGAAAGAGAGAAGTGGAGATTGAGAGAAATGTGATAAGAGAAAGAGAAAATTGGCGATTGAGAGAAAAGTGATATGAGAGAGAGAGAATGGGAGATTGGGGGGGAAAGTGATAACAGGGAGAGAGAATTGGAGATTGAGAGAAAAGTGATAAGAAACAGAAAGATTTGGAGATTGAGAGAAAAGTGATAAGAGAAAGAGAGGATTGGAGATTGAGAGAAAAGTGATAAGAGAAAGAGAGAATTGGACATTGAAGGCAAAGTGATAGGAAAAAGAGAGAATTGGAGATTGAGAGAAAAGTGATAAGAGAAAGAGAGAATTGGAGATTGAGAGAAAAGTGATAAGAAACAGAGAGAATTGGAGGTGGGAGAAAAGTGATAAGAGAAAGAGAGAATTGGAGATTGAGAGAAAAGTGATAAGAGAAAGAGAGAATTGGAGATTGAGAGAAAAGTGATAAGAGAAAGAGAGAATTGGAGATTGAGAGAAAAGTGATAAGAAACAGAGAGAATTGGAGAATGGGAGAAAAGTGATAAGAGAAAGAGAGAATTGGAGATTAAGAGAAAAGTGATAAGAGAAAGAGAGAATTGGATATTGAGAGAAAAGTGATAAGAGAAAGAGAGAATTGGAGATTGAGAGAAAAGTGATAAGAAACAGAGAGAATTGGAGATTGGGAGAAAAGTGATAAGAGAAAGAGAGAATTGGAGATTGAGAGAAAAGTGATAAGAGAAAGAGAGAATTGGAGATTGAGAGAAAAGTGATCAAAGAAAGAGAGAATTGGAGATCGAGAGAGAAGTGATAAGAGAAAGAGAGAATTGGAGATTGAGAGAAAAGTGATAAGAGAAAGAGAGAATTGGAGATTGAGAGAAAAGTGATAAGAGAAAGAGAGAAATGGAGATTGAGAGAAAAGTGATAAGAGAAAGAGAGAATTGGAGATTGAGAGAAAAGTGATAAGAGAAAAAGAGAATTGGAGATTGAGAGAAAAGTGATGAGAGAAAGAGAGAATTGGAGATTGAGAGAAAAGTGATAAGAGTAAGAGAGAATTGGAGATTGAGAGAAAAGTGATAAGAGAAAGAGAGAATTGGAGATTGAGTGTAAAGTGATCAGAGACAGAGAGAATTGGTGATTGAGAGAAAAGTGATAAGAGAAAGAGAGAATTGGAGATTGAGGGAAAAGTGATAAGAGAAAGAGAGAATTGGAGATTGAGAGAAAAGTGATAAGAGAAAGAGAGAATTGGAGATTGAGCGAAAAGTGATAAGAGACACAGAGAATTGGTTATTGAGAGAAAAGTCATAAGAGAAAGAGAGAATGGGAGGTTGAGTGAAAAGTGATAAGAGAAAGAGAGAAGTGGAGATTGAGAGAAATGTGATAAGAGAAAGAGAAAATTGGAGATTGAGAGAAAAGTGATATGAGAAAGAGAGAATTGGAGATTGAGAGAAATGTAATAAGAGAAAGAGAGAATTGGAGATTGAGAGAAAAGTGATAAGAAACAGAGAGAATTAGAGATTGAGAGAAAAGTGATAAGAAAAAGAGAGAATTGGAGATTGAGAGAAAAGTGATAAGAGAAAGGGAGAATTGGAGATTGAGAGAAAAGTGATAAGAGAAAGAGAGAATTGGAGATTGAGAGAAAAGTGATAAGAGAAAGAGAGAATTGGAGATTGAGAGAAAAGTGATAAGAGAAAGAGAGAATTGGAGATTGAGAGAAAAGTGATGAGAGAAAGAGAGAATTGGAGATTGAGAGAAAAGTGATAAGAGTAAGAGAGAATTGGAGATTGAGAGAAAAGTGATAAGAGAAAGAGAGAATTGGAGATTGAGAGAAGAGTGATAAGAGAAAGAGAGATTTGGAGATTGAGAGAAAAGTGATATGAGACAGAGAGAATTGGTGATTGAGAGAAAAGTGATAAGAGACAGAGAGAATTGGTGATTGAGAGAAAAGTGATAAGAGAAAGAGAGAATGGGAGGTTGAGAGAAAAGTGATAAGAGAAAGAGAGAAGTGGAGATTGAGAGAAATGTGATAAGAGAAAGAAAAAATTGGAGATTGAGAGAAAAGTGATATGAGAAAGAGAGAATTGGAGATTGAGAGAAAAGTAATAAGAGAAAGAGAGAATATGAGATTGAGAGAAAAGTGATAAGAAACAGAGAGAATTAGAGATTGAGAGAAAAGTGATAAGAAAAAGAGAGTATTGGAGAGTGAGAGAAAAGTGATAAGAGAGAGGGAGAATTGGAGATTGAGAGAAAAGTGATAAGAGAAAGAGAGAATTGGAGATTGAGAGAAGAGTGATAAGAGAAAGAGAGAATTGGAGATTGAGAGAAAAGTGATAAGAGAAAGAGAGAATTGGAGATTGAGGGAAAAGTGATAAGAGAAAGAGAGAATTGGTGATTGAGAGAAAAGTGATAAGAGACAGAGAGAATTGGTGATTGAGAGAAAAGTCATAAGAGAAAGAGAGAATGGGAGGTTGAGAGAAAAGTGATAAGAGAAAGAGAGAAGTGGAGATTGAGAGAAATGTGATAAGAGAAAGAGAAAATTGGCGATTGAGAGAAAAGTGATATGAGAGAGAGAGAATGGGAGATTGGGGGGGAAAGTGATAACAGGGAGAGAGAATTGGAGATTGAGAGAAAAGTGATAAGAAACAGAAAGATTTGGAGATTGAGAGAAAAGTGATAAGAGAAAGAGAGGATTGGAGATTGAGAGAAAAGTGATAAGAGAAAGAGAGAATTGGACATTGAAGGCAAAGTGATAGGAAAAAGAGAGAATTGGAGATTGAGAGAAAAGTGATAAGAGAAAGAGAGAATTGGAGATTGAGAGAAAAGTGATAAGAAACAGAGAGAATTGGAGGTGGGAGAAAAGTGATAAGAGAAAGAGAGAATTGGAGATTAAGAGAAAAGTGATAAGAGAAAGAGAGAATTGGAGATTGAGAGAAAAGTGATAAGAGAAAGAGAGAATTGGAGATTGAGAGAAAAGTGATAAGAGAAAGAGAGAATTGGAGATTGAGAGAAAAGTGATAAGAAACAGAGAGAATTGGAGAATGGGAGAAAAGTGATAAGAGAAAGAGAGAATTGGAGATTAAGAGAAAAGTGATAAGAGAAAGAGAGAATTGGGTATTGAGAGAAAAGTGATAAGAGAAAGAGAGAATTGGAGATTGAGAGAAAAGTGATAAGAAACAGAGAGAATTGGAGATTGGGAGAAAAGTGATAAGAGAAAGAGAGAATTGGAGATTGAGAGAAAAGTGATAAGAGAAAGAGAGAATTGGAGATTGAGAGAAAAGTGATCAAAGAAAGAGAGAATTGGAGATCGAGAGAGAAGTGATAAGAGAAAGAGAGAATTGGAGATTGAGAGAAAAGTGATAAGAGAAAGAGAGAATTGGAGATTGAGAGAAAAGTGATAAGAGAAAGAGAGAATTGGAGATTGAGAGAAAAGTGATCAGAGAAAGAGAGAATTGGAGATCGAGAGAGAAGTGATAAGAGAAAGAGAGAATTGGAGATTGAGAGAAAAGTGATAAGAGAAAGAGAGAATTGGAGATTGAGAGAAAAGTGATGAGAGAAAGAGAGAATTGGAGATTGAGAGAAAAGTGATAAGAGAAAGAGAGAAATGGAGATTGAGAGAAAAGTGATAAGAGAAAGAGAGAATTGGAGATTGAGAGAAAAGTGATAAGAGAAAAAGAGAATTGGAGATTGAGAGAAAAGTGATAAGAGAAAAAGAGAATTGGAGATTGAGAGAAAAGTGATGAGAGAAAGAGAGAATTGGAGATTGAGAGAAAAGTGATAAGAGAAAGAGAGGTTTGGAGATTGAGAGAAAAGTGATATGAGACAGAGAGAATTGGTGATTGAGAGAAAAGTGATAAGAGACAGAGAGAATTGGTGATTGAGAGAAAAGTCATAAGAGAAAGAGAGAATGGGAGGTTGAGAGAAAAGTGATAAGAGAAAGAGAGAAGTGGATACTGAGAGAAATGTGATAAGAGAAAGAGAAAATTGGAGATTGAGAGAAAAGTGATAAGAGAAAGAGAGAATTGGAGATTGTGAGAAAAGTGATGAGAGAAAGAGAGAATTGCAGATTGAGAGAAAAGTGATAAGAGAAAGAGAGAAATGGAGATTGAGAGAAAAGTGATAAGAGAAAGAGAGAATTGGAGATTGAGAGAAAAGTGATAAGAGAAAAAGAGAATTGGAGATTGAGAGAAAAGTGATAAGAGAAAAAGAGAATTGGAGATTGAGAGAAAAGTGATGAGAGAAAGAGAGAATTGGAGATTGAGAGAAAAGTGATAAGAGTAAGAGAGAATTGGAGATTGAGAGAAAAGTGATAAGATAAAGAGAGAATTGGAGATTGAGTGTAAAGTGATCAGAGACAGAGAGAATTGGTGATTGAGAGAAAAGTGATAAGAGAAAGAGAGAATTGGAGATTGAGGGAAAAGTGATAAGAGAAAGAGAGAATTGGAGATTGAGAGAAAAGTGATAAGAGAAAGAGAGAATTGGAGATTGAGCGAAAAGTGATAAGAGACACAGAGAATTGGTTATTGAGAGAAAAGTCATAAGAGAAAGAGAGAATGGGAGGTTGAGTGAAAAGTGATAAGAGAAAGAGAGAAGTGGAGATTGAGAGAAATGTGATAAGAGAAAGAGAAAATTGGAGATTGAGAGAAAAGTGATATGAGAAAGAGAGAATTGGAGATTGAGAGAAATGTAATAAGAGAAAGAGAGAATTGGAGATTGAGAGAAAAGTGATAAGAAACAGAGAGAATTAGAGATTGAGAGAAAAGTGATAAGAAAAAGAGAGAATTGGAGATTGAGAGAAAAGTGATAAGAGAAAGGGAGAATTGGAGATTGAGAGAAAAGTGATATGAGACAGAGAGAATTGGTGATTGAGAGAAAAGTGATAAGAGACAGAGAGAATTGGTGATTGAGAGAAAAGTGATAAGAGAAAGAGAGAATGGGAGGTTGAGAGAAAAGTGATAAGAGAAAGAGAGAAGTGGAGATTGAGAGAAATGTGATAAGAGAAAGAGAAAATTGGAGATTGAGAGAAAAGTGATATGAGAAAGAGAGAATTGGAGATTGAGAGAAAAGTAATAAGAGAAAGAGAGAATATGAGATTGAGAGAAAAGTGATAAGAAACAGAGAGAATTAGAGATTGAGAGAAAAGTGATAAGAAAAAGAGAGTATTGGAGAGTGAGAGAAAAGTGATAAGAGAGAGGGAGAATTGGAGATTGAGAGAAAAGTGATAAGAGAAAGAGAGAATTGGAGATTGAGAGAAGAGTGATAAGAGAAAGAGAGAATTGGAGATTGAGAGAAAAGTGATAAGAGAAAGAGAGAATTGGAGATTGAGGGAAAAGTGATAAGAGAAAGAGAGAATTGGTGATTGAGAGAAAAGTGATAAGAGACAGAGAGAATTGGTGATTGAGAGAAAAGTCATAAGAGAAAGAGAGAATGGGAGGTTGAGAGAAAAGTGATAAGAGAAAGAGAGAAGTGGAGATTGAGAGAAATGTGATAAGAGAAAGAGAAAATTGGCGATTGAGAGAAAAGTGATATGAGAGAGAGAGAATGGGAGATTGGGGGGGAAAGTGATAACAGGGAGAGAGAATTGGAGATTGAGAGAAAAGTGATAAGAAACAGAAAGATTTGGAGATTGAGAGAAAAGTGATAAGAGAAAGAGAGGATTGGAGATTGAGAGAAAAGTGATAAGAGAAAGAGAGAATTGGACATTGAAGGCAAAGTGATAGGAAAAAGAGAGAATTGGAGATTGAGAGAAAAGTGATAAGAGAAAGAGAGAATTGGAGATTGAGAGAAAAGTGATAAGAAACAGAGAGAATTGGAGGTGGGAGAAAAGTGATAAGAGAAAGAGAGAATTGGAGATTGAGAGAAAAGTGATAAGAGAAAGAGAGAATTGGAGATTGAGAGAAAAGTGATAAGAGAAAGAGAGAATTGGAGATTGAGAGAAAAGTGATAAGAAACAGAGAGAATTGGAGAATGGGAGAAAAGTGATAAGAGAAAGAGAGAATTGGAGATTAAGAGAAAAGTGATAAGAGAAAGAGAGAATTGGATATTGAGAGAAAAGTGATAAGAGAAAGAGAGAATTGGAGATTGAGAGAAAAGTGATAAGAAACAGAGAGAATTGGAGATTGGGAGAAAAGTGATAAGAGAAAGAGAGAATTGGAGATTGAGAGAAAAGTGATAAGAGAAAGAGAGAATTGGAGATTGAGAGAAAAGTGATCAAAGAAAGAGAGAATTGGAGATCGAGAGAGAAGTGATAAGAGAAAGAGAGAATTGGAGATTGAGAGAAAAGTGATAAGAGAAAGAGAGAATTGGAGATTGAGAGAAAAGTGATAAGAGAAAGAGAGAAATGGAGATTGAGAGAAAAGTGATAAGAGAAAGAGAGAATTGGAGATTGAGAGAAAAGTGATAAGAGAAAAAGAGAATTGGAGATTGAGAGAAAAGTGATGAGAGAAAGAGAGAATTGGAGATTGAGAGAAAAGTGATAAGAGTAAGAGAGAATTGGAGATTGAGAGAAAAGTGATAAGAGAAAGAGAGAATTGGAGATTGAGTGTAAAGTGATCAGAGACAGAGAGAATTGGTGATTGAGAGAAAAGTGATAAGAGAAAGAGAGAATTGGAGATTGAGGGAAAAGTGATAAGAGAAAGAGAGAATTGGAGATTGAGAGAAAAGTGATAAGAGAAAGAGAGAATTGGAGATTGAGCGAAAAGTGATAAGAGACACAGAGAATTGGTTATTGAGAGAAAAGTCATAAGAGAAAGAGAGAATGGGAGGTTGAGTGAAAAGTGATAAGAGAAAGAGAGAAGTGGAGATTGAGAGAAATGTGATAAGAGAAAGAGAAAATTGGAGATTGAGAGAAAAGTGATATGAGAAAGAGAGAATTGGAGATTGAGAGAAATGTAATAAGAGAAAGAGAGAATTGGAGATTGAGAGAAAAGTGATAAGAAACAGAGAGAATTAGAGATTGAGAGAAAAGTGATAAGAAAAAGAGAGAATTGGAGATTGAGAGAAAAGTGATAAGAGAAAGGGAGAATTGGAGATTGAGAGAAAAGTGATAAGAGAAAGAGAGAATTGGAGATTGAGAGAAAAGTGATAAGAGAAAGAGAGAATTGGAGATTGAGAGAAAAGTGATAAGAGAAAGAGAGAATTGGAGATTGAGAGAAAAGTGATGAGAGAAAGAGAGAATTGGAGATTGAGAGAAAAGTGATAAGAGTAAGAGAGAATTGGAGATTGAGAGAAAAGTGATAAGAGAAAGAGAGAATTGGAGATTGAGAGAAGAGTGATAAGAGAAAGAGAGATTTGGAGATTGAGAGAAAAGTGATATGAGACAGAGAGAATTGGTGATTGAGAGAAAAGTGATAAGAGACAGAGAGAATTGGTGATTGAGAGAAAAGTGATAAGAGAAAGAGAGAATGGGAGGTTGAGAGAAAAGTGATAAGAGAAAGAGAGAAGTGGAGATTGAGAGAAATGTGATAAGAGAAAGAGAAAATTGGAGATTGAGAGAAAAGTGATATGAGAAAGAGAGAATTGGAGATTGAGAGAAAAGTAATAAGAGAAAGAGAGAATATGAGATTGAGAGAAAAGTGATAAGAAACAGAGAGAATTAGAGATTGAGAGAAAAGTGATAAGAAAAAGAGAGTATTGGAGAGTGAGAGAAAAGTGATAAGAGAGAGGGAGAATTGGAGATTGAGAGAAAAGTGATAAGAGAAAGAGAGAATTGGAGATTGAGAGAAGAGTGATAAGAGAAAGAGAGAATTGGAGATTGAGAGAAAAGTGATAAGAGAAAGAGAGAATTGGAGATTGAGGGAAAAGTGATAAGAGAAAGAGAGAATTGGTGATTGAGAGAAAAGTGATAAGAGACAGAGAGAATTGGTGATTGAGAGAAAAGTCATAAGAGAAAGAGAGAATGGGAGGTTGAGAGAAAAGTGATAAGAGAAAGAGAGAAGTGGAGATTGAGAGAAATGTGATAAGAGAAAGAGAAAATTGGCGATTGAGAGAAAAGTGATATGAGAGAGAGAGAATGGGAGATTGGGGGGGAAAGTGATAACAGGGAGAGAGAATTGGAGATTGAGAGAAAAGTGATAAGAAACAGAAAGATTTGGAGATTGAGAGAAAAGTGATAAGAGAAAGAGAGGATTGGAGATTGAGAGAAAAGTGATAAGAGAAAGAGAGAATTGGACATTGAAGGCAAAGTGATAGGAAAAAGAGAGAATTGGAGATTGAGAGAAAAGTGATAAGAGAAAGAGAGAATTGGAGATTGAGAGAAAAGTGATAAGAAACAGAGAGAATTGGAGGTGGGAGAAAAGTGATAAGAGAAAGAGAGAATTGGAGATTAAGAGAAAAGTGATAAGAGAAAGAGAGAATTGGAGATTGAGAGAAAAGTGATAAGAGAAAGAGAGAATTGGAGATTGAGAGAAAAGTGATAAGAGAAAGAGAGAATTGGAGATTGAGAGAAAAGTGATAAGAAACAGAGAGAATTGGAGAATGGGAGAAAAGTGATAAGAGAAAGAGAGAATTGGAGATTAAGAGAAAAGTGATAAGAGAAAGAGAGAATTGGGTATTGAGAGAAAAGTGATAAGAGAAAGAGAGAATTGGAGATTGAGAGAAAAGTGATAAGAAACAGAGAGAATTGGAGATTGGGAGAAAAGTGATAAGAGAAAGAGAGAATTGGAGATTGAGAGAAAAGTGATAAGAGAAAGAGAGAATTGGAGATTGAGAGAAAAGTGATCAAAGAAAGAGAGAATTGGAGATCGAGAGAGAAGTGATAAGAGAAAGAGAGAATTGGAGATTGAGAGAAAAGTGATAAGAGAAAGAGAGAATTGGAGATTGAGAGAAAAGTGATAAGAGAAAGAGAGAATTGGAGATTGAGAGAAAAGTGATCAGAGAAAGAGAGAATTGGAGATCGAGAGAGAAGTGATAAGAGAAAGAGAGAATTGGAGATTGAGAGAAAAGTGATAAGAGAAAGAGAGAATTGGAGATTGAGAGAAAAGTGATGAGAGAAAGAGAGAATTGGAGATTGAGAGAAAAGTGATAAGAGAAAGAGAGAAATGGAGATTGAGAGAAAAGTGATAAGAGAAAGAGAGAATTGGAGATTGAGAGAAAAGTGATAAGAGAAAAAGAGAATTGGAGATTGAGAGAAAAGTGATAAGAGAAAAAGAGAATTGGAGATTGAGAGAAAAGTGATGAGAGAAAGAGAGAATTGGAGATTGAGAGAAAAGTGATAAGAGAAAGAGAGGTTTGGAGATTGAGAGAAAAGTGATATGAGACAGAGAGAATTGGTGATTGAGAGAAAAGTGATAAGAGACAGAGAGAATTGGTGATTGAGAGAAAAGTCATAAGAGAAAGAGAGAATGGGAGGTTGAGAGAAAAGTGATAAGAGAAAGAGAGAAGTGGATACTGAGAGAAATGTGATAAGAGAAAGAGAAAATTGGAGATTGAGAGAAAAGTGATAAGAGAAAGAGAGAATTGGAGATTGTGAGAAAAGTGATGAGAGAAAGAGAGAATTGCAGATTGAGAGAAAAGTGATAAGAGAAAGAGAGAAATGGAGATTGAGAGAAAAGTGATAAGAGAAAGAGAGAATTGGAGATTGAGAGAAAAGTGATAAGAGAAAAAGAGAATTGGAGATTGAGAGAAAAGTGATAAGAGAAAAAGAGAATTGGAGATTGAGAGAAAAGTGATGAGAGAAAGAGAGAATTGGAGATTGAGAGAAAAGTGATAAGAGTAAGAGAGAATTGGAGATTGAGAGAAAAGTGATAAGATAAAGAGAGAATTGGAGATTGAGTGTAAAGTGATCAGAGACAGAGAGAATTGGTGATTGAGAGAAAAGTGATAAGAGAAAGAGAGAATTGGAGATTGAGGGAAAAGTGATAAGAGAAAGAGAGAATTGGAGATTGAGAGAAAAGTGATAAGAGAAAGAGAGAATTGGAGATTGAGCGAAAAGTGATAAGAGACACAGAGAATTGGTTATTGAGAGAAAAGTCATAAGAGAAAGAGAGAATGGGAGGTTGAGTGAAAAGTGATAAGAGAAAGAGAGAAGTGGAGATTGAGAGAAATGTGATAAGAGAAAGAGAAAATTGGAGATTGAGAGAAAAGTGATATGAGAAAGAGAGAATTGGAGATTGAGAGAAATGTAATAAGAGAAAGAGAGAATTGGAGATTGAGAGAAAAGTGATAAGAAACAGAGAGAATTAGAGATTGAGAGAAAAGTGATAAGAAAAAGAGAGAATTGGAGATTGAGAGAAAAGTGATAAGAGAAAGGGAGAATTGGAGATTGAGAGAAAAGTGATAAGAGAAAGAGAGAATTGGAGATTGAGAGAAAAGTGATAAGAGAAAGAGAGAATTGGAGATTGAGAGAAAAGTGATAAGAGAAAGAGAGAATTGGAGATTGAGAGAAAAGTGATGAGAGAAAGAGAGAATTGGAGATTGAGAGAAAAGTGATAAGAGTAAGAGAGAATTGGAGATTGAGAGAAAAGTGATAAGAGAAAGAGAGAATTGGAGATTGAGAGAAGAGTGATCAGAGAAAGAGAGAATTGGTGATTGAGAGAAAAGTGATAAGAGACAGAGAGAATTGGTGATTGAGAGAAAAGTCATAAGAGAAAGAGAGAATGGGAGGTTGAGAGAAAAGTGATAAGAGAAAGAGAGAAGTGGAGATTGAGAGAAATGTGATAAGAGAAAGAGAAAATTGGCGATTGAGAGAAAAGTGATATGAGAGAGAGAGAATGGGAGATTGGGGGGGAAAGTGATAACAGGGAGAGAGAATTGGAGATTGAGAGAAAAGTGATAAGAAACAGAAAGATTTGGAGATTGAGAGAAAAGTGATAAGAGAAAGAGAGGATTGGAGATTGAGAGAAAAGTGATAAGAGAAAGAGAGAATTGGACATTGAAGGCAAAGTGATAGGAAAAAGAGAGAATTGGAGATTGAGAGAAAAGTGATAAGAGAAAGAGAGAATTGGAGATTGAGAGAAAAGTGATAAGAAACAGAGAGAATTGGAGGTGGGAGAAAAGTGATAAGAGAAAGAGAGAATTGGAGATTAAGAGAAAAGTGATAAGAGAAAGAGAGAATTGGAGATTGAGAGAAAAGTGATAAGAGAAAGAGAGAATTGGAGATTGAGAGAAAAGTGATAAGAGAAAGAGAGAATTGGAGATTGAGAGAAAAGTGATAAGAAACAGAGAGAATTGGAGAATGGGAGAAAAGTGATAAGAGAAAGAGAGAATTGGAGATTAAGAGAAAAGTGATAAGAGAAAGAGAGAATTGGGTATTGAGAGAAAAGTGATAAGAGAAAGAGAGAATTGGAGATTGAGAGAAAAGTGATAAGAAACAGAGAGAATTGGAGATTGGGAGAAAAGTGATAAGAGAAAGAGAGAATTGGAGATTGAGAGAAAAGTGATAAGAGAAAGAGAGAATTGGAGATTGAGAGAAAAGTGATCAAAGAAAGAGAGAATTGGAGATCGAGAGAGAAGTGATAAGAGAAAGAGAGAATTGGAGATTGAGAGAAAAGTGATAAGAGAAAGAGAGAATTGGAGATTGAGAGAAAAGTGATAAGAGAAAGAGAGAATTGGAGATTGAGAGAAAAGTGATCAGAGAAAGAGAGAATTGGAGATCGAGAGAGAAGTGATAAGAGAAAGAGAGAATTGGAGATTGAGAGAAAAGTGATAAGAGAAAGAGAGAATTGGAGATTGAGAGAAAAGTGATGAGAGAAAGAGAGAATTGGAGATTGAGAGAAAAGTGATAAGAGAAAGAGAGAAATGGAGATTGAGAGAAAAGTGATAAGAGAAAGAGAGAATTGGAGATTGAGAGAAAAGTGATAAGAGAAAAAGAGAATTGGAGATTGAGAGAAAAGTGATAAGAGAAAAAGAGAATTGGAGATTGAGAGAAAAGTGATGAGAGAAAGAGAGAATTGGAGATTGAGAGAAAAGTGATAAGAGAAAGAGAGGTTTGGAGATTGAGAGAAAAGTGATACGAGACAGAGAGAATTGGTGATTGAGAGAAAAGTGATAAGAGACAGAGAGAATTGGTGATTGAGAGAAAAGTCATAAGAGAAAGAGAGAATGGGAGGTTGAGAGAAAAGTGATAAGAGAAAGAGAGAAGTGGATACTGAGAGAAATGTGATAAGAGAAAGAGAAAATTGGAGATTGAGAGAAAAGTGATAAGAGAAAGAGAGAATTGGAGATTGTGAGAAAAGTGATGAGAGAAAGAGAGAATTGCAGATTGAGAGAAAAGTGATAAGAGAAAGAGAGAAATGGAGATTGAGAGAAAAGTGATAAGAGAAAGAGAGAATTGGAGATTGAGAGAAAAGTGATAAGAGAAAAAGAGAATTGGAGATTGAGAGAAAAGTGATAAGAGAAAAAGAGAATTGGAGATTGAGAGAAAAGTGATGAGAGAAAGAGAGAATTGGAGATTGAGAGAAAAGTGATAAGAGTAAGAGAGAATTGGAGATTGAGAGAAAAGTGATAAGAGAAAGAGAGAATTGGAGATTGAGTGTAAAGTGATCAGAGACAGAGAGAATTGGTGATTGAGAGAAAAGTGATAAGAGAAAGAGAGAATTGGAGATTGAGGGAAAAGTGATAAGAGAAAGAGAGAATTGGAGATTGAGAGAAAAGTGATAAGAGAAAGAGAGAATTGGAGATTGAGCGAAAAGTGATAAGAGACACAGAGAATTGGTTATTGAGAGAAAAGTCATAAGAGAAAGAGAGAATGGGAGGTTGAGTGAAAAGTGATAAGAGAAAGAGAGAAGTGGAGATTGAGAGAAATGTGATAAGAGAAAGAGAAAATTGGAGATTGAGAGAAAAGTGATATGAGAAAGAGAGAATTGGAGATTGAGAGAAATGTAATAAGAGAAAGAGAGAATTGGAGATTGAGAGAAAAGTGATAAGAAACAGAGAGAATTAGAGATTGAGAGAAAAGTGATAAGAAAAAGAGAGAATTGGAGATTGAGAGAAAAGTGATAAGAGAAAGGGAGAATTGGAGATTGAGAGAAAAGTGATAAGAGAAAGAGAGAATTGGAGATTGAGAGAAAAGTGATAAGAGAAAGAGAGAATTGGAGATTGAGAGAAAAGTGATAAGAGAAAGAGAGAATTGGAGATTGAGAGAAAAGTGATGAGAGAAAGAGAGAATTGGAGATTGAGAGAAAAGTGATAAGAGTAAGAGAGAATTGGAGATTGAGAGAAAAGTGATAAGAGAAAGAGAGAATTGGAGATTGAGAGAAGAGTGATAAGAGAAAGAGAGATTTGGAGATTGAGAGAAAAGTGATATGAGACAGAGAGAATTGGTGATTGAGAGAAAAGTGATAAGAGACAGAGAGAATTGGTGATTGAGAGAAAAGTGATAAGAGAAAGAGAGAATGGGAGGTTGAGAGAAAAGTGATAAGAGAAAGAGAGAAGTGGAGATTGAGAGAAATGTGATAAGAGAAAGAGAAAATTGGAGATTGAGAGAAAAGTGATATGAGAAAGAGAGAATTGGAGATTGAGAGAAAAGTAATAAGAGAAAGAGAGAATATGAGATTGAGAGAAAAGTGATAAGAAACAGAGAGAATTAGAGATTGAGAGAAAAGTGATAAGAAAAAGAGAGTATTGGAGAGTGAGAGAAAAGTGATAAGAGAGAGGGAGAATTGGAGATTGAGAGAAAAGTGATAAGAGAAAGAGAGAATTGGAGATTGAGAGAAGAGTGATAAGAGAAAGAGAGAATTGGAGATTGAGAGAAAAGTGATAAGAGAAAGAGAGAATTGGAGATTGAGGGAAAAGTGATAAGAGAAAGAGAGAATTGGTGATTGAGAGAAAAGTGATAAGAGACAGAGAGAATTGGTGATTGAGAGAAAAGTCATAAGAGAAAGAGAGAATGGGAGGTTGAGAGAAAAGTGATAAGAGAAAGAGAGAAGTGGAGATTGAGAGAAATGTGATAAGAGAAAGAGAAAATTGGCGATTGAGAGAAAAGTGATATGAGAGAGAGAGAATGGGAGATTGGGGGGGAAAGTGATAACAGGGAGAGAGAATTGGAGATTGAGAGAAAAGTGATAAGAAACAGAAAGATTTGGAGATTGAGAGAAAAGTGATAAGAGAAAGAGAGGATTGGAGATTGAGAGAAAAGTGATAAGAGAAAGAGAGAATTGGACATTGAAGGCAAAGTGATAGGAAAAAGAGAGAATTGGAGATTGAGAGAAAAGTGATAAGAGAAAGAGAGAATTGGAGATTGAGAGAAAAGTGATAAGAAACAGAGAGAATTGGAGGTGGGAGAAAAGTGATAAGAGAAAGAGAGAATTGGAGATTAAGAGAAAAGTGATAAGAGAAAGAGAGAATTGGAGATTGAGAGAAAAGTGATAAGAGAAAGAGAGAATTGGAGATTGAGAGAAAAGTGATAAGAGAAAGAGAGAATTGGAGATTGAGAGAAAAGTGATAAGAAACAGAGAGAATTGGAGAATGGGAGAAAAGTGATAAGAGAAAGAGAGAATTGGAGATTAAGAGAAAAGTGATAAGAGAAAGAGAGAATTGGGTATTGAGAGAAAAGTGATAAGAGAAAGAGAGAATTGGAGATTGAGAGAAAAGTGATAAGAAACAGAGAGAATTGGAGATTGGGAGAAAAGTGATAAGAGAAAGAGAGAATTGGAGATTGAGAGAAAAGTGATAAGAGAAAGAGAGAATTGGAGATTGAGAGAAAAGTGATCAAAGAAAGAGAGAATTGGAGATCGAGAGAGAAGTGATAAGAGAAAGAGAGAATTGGAGATTGAGAGAAAAGTGATAAGAGAAAGAGAGAATTGGAGATTGAGAGAAAAGTGATAAGAGAAAGAGAGAATTGGAGATTGAGAGAAAAGTGATCAGAGAAAGAGAGAATTGGAGATCGAGAGAGAAGTGATAAGAGAAAGAGAGAATTGGAGATTGAGAGAAAAGTGATAAGAGAAAGAGAGAATTGGAGATTGAGAGAAAAGTGATGAGAGAAAGAGAGAATTGGAGATTGAGAGAAAAGTGATAAGAGAAAGAGAGAAATGGAGATTGAGAGAAAAGTGATAAGAGAAAGAGAGAATTGGAGATTGAGAGAAAAGTGATAAGAGAAAAAGAGAATTGGAGATTGAGAGAAAAGTGATGAGAGAAAGAGAGAATTGGAGATTGAGAGAAAAGTGATAAGAGTAAGAGAGAATTGGAGATTGAGAGAAAAGTGATAAGAGAAAGAGAGAATTGGAGATTGAGTGTAAAGTGATCAGAGACAGAGAGAATTGGTGATTGAGAGAAAAGTGATAAGAGAAAGAGAGAATTGGAGATTGAGGGAAAAGTGATAAGAGAAAGAGAGAATTGGAGATTGAGAGAAAAGTGATAAGAGAAAGAGAGAATTGGAGATTGAGCGAAAAGTGATAAGAGACACAGAGAATTGGTTATTGAGAGAAAAGTCATAAGAGAAAGAGAGAATGGGAGGTTGAGTGAAAAGTGATAAGAGAAACAGAGAAGTGGAGATTGAGAGAAATGTGATAAGAGAAAGAGAAAATTGGAGATTGAGAGAAAAGTGATATGAGAAAGAGAGAATTGGAGATTGAGAGAAATGTAATAAGAGAAAGAGAGAATTGGAGATTGAGAGAAAAGTGATAAGAAACAGAGAGAATTAGAGATTGAGAGAAAAGTGATAAGAAAAAGAGAGAATTGGAGATTGAGAGAAAAGTGATAAGAGAAAGGGAGAATTGGAGATTGAGAGAAAAGTGATAAGAGAAAGAGAGAATTGGAGATTGAGAGAAAAGTGATAAGAGAAAGAGAGAATTGGAGATTGAGAGAAAAGTGATAAGAGAAAGAGAGAATTGGAGATTGAGAGAAAAGTGATAAGAGAAAGAGAGAATTGGAGATTGAGAGAAAAGTGATAAGAGAAAGAGAGAATTGGAGATTGAGAGAAAAGTGATAAGAGAAAGAGAGAATTGGAGATTGAGCGAAAAGTGATAAGAGAAAGAGAGAATTGGAGATTGAGAGAAAAGTGATCAGAGAAAGAGAGAATTGGAGATTGATAGAAAAGTGATAAGAGAAAGAGAGAATTGGAGATTGAGAGAAAAGTGATAAGAGAAAGAGAGAATTGGAGATTGAGAGAAAAGTGATAAGAGAAAGAGAGAATTGGAGATTGAGAGAAAAGTGATAAGAGAAAGAGAGAATTGGAGATTGAGAGAAAAGTAATGAGAGAAAGAAAGAATTGGAGATTGAGAGAAAAGTGATAAGAGTAAGAGAGAATTGGAGATTGAGAGAAAAGTGATAAGAGAAAGAGAGAATTGGAGATTGAGAGAAAAGTGATAAGAGACAGAGAGAATTGGTGATTGAGAGAAAAGTGATAAGAGAAAGAGAGAATTGGAGATTGAGGGAAAAGTGATAAGAGAAAGAGAGAATTGGAGATTGAGAGAAAAGTGATAAGAGAAAGAGAGGTTTGGAGATTGAGAGAAAAGTGATATGAGACAGAGAGAATTGGTGATTGAGAGAAAAGTGATAAGAGACAGAGAGAATTGGTGATTGAGAGAAAAGTCATAAGAGAAAGAGAGAATGGGAGGTTGAGAGAAAAGTGATAAGAGAAAGAGAGAAGTGGATACTGAGAGAAATGTGATAAGAGAAAGAGAAAATTGGAGATTGAGAGAAAAGTGATAAGAGAAAGAGAGAATTGGAGATTGTGAGAAAAGTGATAAGAGAAAGAGAGAATTGGAGATTGAGAGAAAAGTCATAAGAGAAAGAGAGAATTGGAGATTGAGAGAAAAGTGATAAGAGAAAGAGAGATTTGGAGATTGAGAGAAAAGTGATAAGAGACAGAGAGAATTGGTGATTGAGAGAAAAGTGATAAGAGACAGAGAGAATTGGTGATTGAGAGAAAAGTCATAAGAGAAAGAGAGAATGGGAGGTTGAGAGAAAAGTGTTAAGAGAAAGAGAGAATTGGAGATTGAGAGAAAAGTGATAAGAGAAAGAGAGAATTGGAGCTTGAGAGAAAAGTGATAAGAGAAAGAGAGAATTGGAGATTGTGAGAAAAGTGATAAGAGAAAGAGAGTATTGGAGATTGAGAGAAAAGTGATAAGAGAAAGAGAGAATTGGAGATTGAGAGAAAAGTGATGAGAGAAAGAGAAAATTGGAGATTGAGAGAAAAGTGATAAGAGTAAGAGAGAATTGGAGATTGAGAGAAAAGTGATAAGAGAAAGAGAGATTTGGAGATTGAGAGAAAAGTGATAAGAGACAGAGAGAATTGGTGATTGAGAGAAAAGTGATAAGAGAAAGAGAGAATTGGAGATTGAGAGAAAAGTGATAAGAGAAAGAGAGAATTGGAGATTGAGAGAAAAGTGATAAGAGAAAGAGAGAATTGGAGATTGAGAGAAAAGTGATAAGAAACAGAGAGAATTGGAGATTGGGAGAAAAGTGATAAGAGAAAGAGAGAATTGGAGATTAAGAGAAAAGTGATAAGAGAAAGAGAGAATTGGATATTGAGAGAAAAGTGATAAGAGAAAGAGAGAATTGGAGATTGAGAGAAAAGTGATAAGAAACAGAGAGAATTGGAGATTGGGAGAAAAGTGATAAGAGAAAGAGAGAATTGGAGATTGAGAGAAAAGTGATAAGAGAAAGAGAGAATTGGAGATTGGGGGAAAAGTGATAAGAGAAAGAGAGAATTGGAGATTGAGAGAAAAGTGATAAGAGAAAGAGAGAATTGGAGATTGAGAGAAAAGTGATCAGAGAAAGAGAGAATTGGAGATCGAGAGAGAAGTGATAAGAGAAAGAGAGAATTGGAGATTGAGAGAAAAGTGATAAGAGAAAGAGAGAATTGGAGATTGAGAGAAAACTGATGAGAGAAAGAGAGAATTTGAGATTGAGAGAAAAGTGATAAGAGAAAGAGAGAAATGGAGATTGAGAGAAAAGTGATAAGAGAAAGAGAGAATTGGAGATTGAGAGAAAAGTGATAAGAGAAAGAGAGAATTGGAGATTGAGTGTAAAGTGATCAGAGACAGAGAGAATTGGTGATTGAGAGAAAAGTGATGAGAGAAAGAGAGAATTGGAGATTGAGAGAAAAGTGATAAGAGTAAGAGAGAATTGGAGATTGAGTGTAAAGTGATCAGAGACAGAGAGAATTGGTGATTGAGAGAAAAGTGATAAGAGAAAGAGAGAATTGGAGATTGAGGGAAAAGTGATAAGAGAAAGAGAGAATTGGAGATTGAGAGAAAAGTGATAAGAGAAAGAGAGAATTGGAGATTGAGCGAAAAGTGATAAGAGACACAGAGAATTGGTTATTGAGAGAAAAGTGATAAGAGACAGAGAGAATTGGTGATTGAGAGAAAAGTCATAAGAGAAAGAGAGAATGGGAGGTTGAGTGAAAAGTGATAAGAGAAAGAGAGAATTGGAGATTGAGAGAAAAGTGATAAGAGAAATAGAGAATTGGAGATTGAGAGAAAAGTGATAAGAGAAAGAGAGAATTGGAGATTGAGAGAAAAGTGATAAGAGAAAGAGAGAATTGGAGATTGAGAGAAAAGTGATAAGAGAAAGAGAGAATTCGAGATTGAGAGAAAAGTGATAAGAGAAGGAGAGAATTGGAGATTGAGATAAAAGTGATAAGAGAAAGAGAGAATTGGAGATTGAGTGAAAAGTGATCAGAGACAGAGAGAATTGGAGATTGAGAAAAAAGTGATAAGAAACAGAGAGAATTGGAGATTGGGAGAAAAGTGATAAGAGAAAGAGAGAATTGGAGATTGAGAGAAAAGTGATGAGAGAGAGAATTGGATATTGAGAGAAAAGTGATAAGAGAAAGAGAGAATTGGAGATTGAGAGAGAAAGTGATAAGAGAGAGACAGAATTGGAGATTGAGAGAAAAGTAATAAGAGAAAGAGAGAATATGAGATTGAGAGAAAAGTGATAAGAAACAGAGAGAATTAGAGATTGAGAGAAAAGTGATAAGAAAAAGAGAGAATTGGAGATTGAGAGAAAAGTGATAAGAGAAAGGGAGAATTGGAGATTGAGAGAAAAGTGATGAGAAAGAGAGAATTGGAGATTGAGAGAAAAGTGATAAGAGAAATAGAGAATTGGAGATTGAGAGAAAAGTGATAAGAGAAAGAGAGAATTGGAGATTGAGAGAAAAGTGATAAGAGAAAGAGAGAATTGGAGATTGAGAGAAAAGTGATAAGAGAAAGAGAGAATTCGAGATTGAGAGAAAAGTGATAAGAGAAGGAGAGAATTGGAGATTGAGAGAAAAGTGATAAGAGAAAGAGAGAAGTGGAGATTGAGAGAAATGTGATAAGAGAAAGAGAAAATTGGAGATAGAGAGAAAAGTGATATGAGAGAGAGAGAATTGGAGATTGAGAGAAAAGTGATAAGAGAAAGAGAGAATTGGAGATTGAGGGAAAAGTGATAGGAAAAAGAGAGAATTGGAGATTGAGAGAGAAAGTGATAAGAGAGAGCGAGAATTGGAGATTGAGAGAAAAGTGATTAGAGAAAGAGAGAATTGGAGATTGAGGGAAAAGTGATAGGAAAAAGAGAGAATTGGAGATTGAGAGAGAAAGTGATAAGAGAGAGAGAGAATTGGAGATTGAGAGAAAAGTGATTAGAGAAAGAGAGAATTGGAGATTGAGAGAAAAGTGATAAGAGAAAGAGAGAATTGGAGATTGAGAGAGAAAGTGATAAGAGAGAGAGAGAATTGGAGATTGAGAGAAAAGTGATTAGAGAAAGAGAGAATTGGAGATTGAGAGAAAAGTGATAAGAGAAAGAGAGAATTGGAGATTGAGAGAAAAGTGATAAGAGAAAGAGAGAATTGGAGATTGAGAGAAAAGTGATAAGAAACAGAGAGAATTGGAGATTGGGAGAAAAGTGATAAGAGAAAGAGAGAATTGGAGATTGAGAGAGAAAGTGATAAGAGAGAGACAGAATTGGAGATTGAGAGAAAAGTAATAAGAGAAAGAGAGAATATGAGATTGAGAGAAAAGTGATAAGAAACAGAGAGAATTAGAGATTGAGAGAAAAGTGATAAGAAAAAGAGAGAATTGGAGATTGAGAGAAAAGTGATAAGAGAAAGGGAGAATTGGAGATTGAGAGAAAAGTGATAAGAGAAAGAGAGAATTGGAGATTGAGAGAAAAGTGATAAGAGAAATAGAGAATTGGAGATTGAGAGAAAAGTGATAAGAGAAAGAGAGAATTGGAGATTGAGAGAAAAGTGATAAGAGAAAGAGAGAATTGGAGATTGAGAGAAAAGTGATAAGAGAAAGAGAGAATTCGAGATTGAGAGAAAAGTGATAAGAGAAGGAGAGAATTGGAGATTGAGATAAAAGTGATAAGAGAAAGAGAGATTTGGAGGTTGAGAGAAAAGTTATCAGAGTCAGAGAGAATTGGTGATTGAGAGAAAAGTGATAAGAGACAGAGAGAATTGGTGATTGAGAGAAATGTCATAAGAGAAAGAGAGAATGGGAGGTTGAGAGAAAAGTGATAAGAGAAAGAGAGAAGTGGAGATTGAGAGAAATGTGATAAGAGAAAGAGAAAATTGGAGATAGAGAGAAAAGTGATATGAGAGAGAGAGAATTGGAGATTGAGAGAAAAGTGATAAGAGAAAGAGAGAATTGGAGATTGAGGGAAAAGTGATAGGAAAAAGAGAGAATTGGAGATTGAGAGAGAAAGTGATAAGAGAGAGAGAGAATTGGAGATTGAGAGAAAAGTGATTAGAGAAAGAGAGAATTGGAGATTGAGAGAAAAGTGATAAGAGAAAGAGAGAATTGGAGATTGAGAGAAAAGTGATAAGAGAAAGAGAGAATTGGAGATTGAGAGAAAAGTGATAAGAAACAGAGAGAATTGGAGATTGGGAGAAAAGTGATAAGAGAAAGAGAGAATTGGAGATTGAGAGAAAAGTGATAAGAGAGAGAGAGAATTGGATATTGAGAGAAAAGTGATAAGAGAAAGAGAGAATTGGAGATTGAGAGAGAAAGTGATAAGAGAGAGAGAGAATTGGAGATTGAGAGAAAAGTAATAAGAGAAAGAGAGAATATGAGATTGAGAGAAAAGTGATAAGAAACAGAGAGAATTAGAGATTGAGAGAAAAGTGATAAGAAAAAGAGAGAATTGGAGATTGAGAGAAAAGTGATAAGAGAAAGGGAGAATTGGAGATTGAGAGAAAAGTGATAAGAGAAAGAGAGAATTGGAGATTGAGAGAAAAGTGATAAGAGAAAGAGAGAATTGGAGATTGAGAGAAAAGTGATAAGAGAAAGAGAGAATTGGAGATTGAGAGAAAAGTGATAAGAGAAAGAGAGAATTGGAGATTGAGAGAAAAGTGATAAGAGAAAGAGAGAATTGGAGATTGAGAGAAAAGTGATAAGAGAAAGAGAGAATTGGAGATTGAGAGAAAAGTGATAAGAGAAAGAGAGAATTGGAGATTGAGAGAAAAGTGATAAGAGAAAGAGAGAATTGGAGATTGAGAGAAAAGTGATAAGAGAAAGAGAGAATTGGAGATTGAGAGAAAAGTGATAAGAGAAAGAGAGAATTGGTGATTGAGAGAAAAGTCATAAGAGAAAGAGAGAATGGGAGGTTGAGAGAAAAGTGATAAGAGAAAGAGAAAATTGGAGATTGAGAGAAAAGTGATATGAGAGAGAGAGAATTGGAGATTGAGAGAAAACTGATAAGAGAAAGAGAGAATTGGAGATTGAGGGAAAAGTGATAGGAAAAAGAGAGAATTGGAGATTGAGAGAGAAAGTGATAAGAGAGAGAGAGAATTGGAGATTGAGAGAAAAGTGATTAGAGAAAGAGAGAATTGGAGATTGAGAGAAAAGTGATAAGAGAAAGAGAGAATTGGAGATTGAGAGAAAAGTGATAAGAGAAAGAGAGAATTGGAGATTGAGAGAAAAGTGATAAGAGAAAGAGAGAATTGGAGATTGAGAGAAAAGTGATAAGAGAAAGAGAGAATTGGAGATTGAGAGAAAAGTGATAAGAGAAAGAGAGAATTAGAGATTGAGAGAAAAGTGATAAGAGAAAGAGAGAATTGGAGATTGAGAGAAAAGTGATAAGAGAAAGAGAGAATTGGAGATTGAGAGAAAAGTGATAAGAGAAAGAGAGAATTGGAGATTGAGAGAAAAGTGATAAGAGAAAGAGAGAATTGGAGATTGAGAGAAAAGTGATAAGAGAAGGAGAGAATTGGAGATTGAGAGAAAAGTGATAAGAGAAAGGGAGAATTGGAGATTGAGAGAAAAGTGATAAGAGAAAGAGAGAATTGGAGATTGAGAGAAAAGTGATAAGAGAGAGAGAGAATTGGAGATTGAGAGAGAAAGTGATAAGAGAGAGAGAGAATTGGAGATTGAGAGAAAAGTGATAAGAGAAAGAGAGAATTGGAGATTGAGAGAAAAGTTATAAGAGAAAGAGAGAATTGGAGATTGAGAGAAAAGTGATAAGAGAAAGAGAGAATTGGAGATTGAGAGAAAAGTGATAAGAAACAGAGAGAATTGGACATTGAGAGAAAAGTGATAAGAGAAAGAGAGGATTGGAGATTGAGAGAAAAGTGATAAGAGAAAGAGAGAATTGGAGATTGAGAGAAAAGTGATAAGAGAAAGAGAGAATTGGAGATTGAGAGAAAAGTGATAAGAGAAAGAGAGAATTGGAGATTGAGGGAAAAGTGATAAGAAAAAGAGAGAATTGGAGATTGAGAGAGAAAGTGATAAGAGAAAGAGAGAATTAGAGATTGAGAGAAAAGTGATAAGAGAAAGAGAGAATTGGAGATTGAGAGAAAAGTGATAAGAGAAAGAGAGAATTGGAGATTGAGAGAAAAGTGATAAGAGAAAGAGAGAATTGGAGATTGAGAGAAAAGTGATAAAAAAAAGAGAGAATTGGAGATTGAGAGAGAAAGTGATAAGAGAAAGAGAGAATTAGAGATTGAGAGAAAAGTGATAAGAAACAGAGAGAATTAGAGATTGAGAGAAAAGTGATAAGAAAAAGAGAGAATTGGAGATTGAGAGAAAAGTGATAAGAGAAAGGGAGAATTGGAGATTGAGAGAAAAGTGATAAGAGAAAGAGAGAATTGGAGATTGAGAGAAAAGTGATAAGAGAAAGAGAGAATTGGAGATTGAGAAAAAGTGATAAGAGAAAGAGAGAATTGGAGATTGAGAGAAAAGTGATAAGAGAAAGAGAGAATTGGAGATTGAGAGAAAAGTGATAAGAGAAAGAGAGAATTAGAGATTGAGAGAAAAGTGATAAGAGAAAGAGAGAATTGGAGATTGAGAGAAAAGTGATAAGAGAAAGAGAGAATTGGAGATTGAGAGAAAAGTGATAAGAGAAAGAGAGAATTAGAGATTGAGAAAAAAGTGATAAGAGAAAGAGAGAATTGGAGATTGAGAGAAAAGTGATAAGAGAAAGAGAGAATTCGAGATTGAGAGAAAAGTGATAAGAGAAAGAGAGAATTGGAGATTGAGATAAAAGTGATAAGAGAAAGAGAGAATTGGAGATTGAGAGAAAAGTGATGAGAGAAAGAGAGAATTGGAGATTGAGAGAAAACTGATAAGAGTAAGAGAGAATTGGAGATTGAGAGAAAAGTGATAAGAGAAAGAGAGATTTGGAGATTGAGAGAAAAGTTATCAGAGTCAGAGAGAATTGGTGATTGAGAGAAAAGTGATAAGAGACAGAGAGAATTGGTGATTGAGAGAAAAGTCATAAGAGAAAGAGAGAATTGGAGATTAAGAGAAAAGTGATAAGAAACAGAGAGAATTGGAGATTGGGAGAAAAGTGATAAGAGAAAGAGAGAATTGGAGATTGAGAGAAAAGTGATAAGAGAGAGAGAGAATTGGATATTGAGAGAAAAGTGATAAGAGAAAGAGAGAATTGGAGATTGAGAGAGAAAGTGATAAGAGAGAGAGAGAATTGGAGATTGAGAGAAAAGTGATAAGAGAAAGAGAGAATTGGAGATTGAGAGAAAAGTGATAAGAGAAAGAGAGAATTGGAGATTGAGAGAAAAGTGATAAGAGAAAGAGAGAATTGGAGATTGAGAGAAAAGTGATAAGAAACAGAGAGAATTGGACATTGAGAGAAAAGTGATAAGAGAAAGAGAGGATTGGAGATTGAGAGAAAAGTGATAAGAGAAAGAGAGAATTGGAGATTGAGAGAAAAGTGATAAGAGAAAGAGAGAATTGGAGATTGAGAGAAAAGTGATAAGAGAAAGAGAGAATTGGAGATTGAGGGAAAAGTGATAAGAAAAAGAGAGAATTGGAGATTGAGAGAGAAAGTGATAAGAGAGAGAGAGAATTGGAGATTGAGAGAAAAGTGATAAGAGAAAGAGAGAATTGGAGATTGAGAGAAAAGTGATAAGAGAAAGAGAGAATTGGAGATTGAGAGAAAAGTGATTAGAGAAAGAGAGAATTGGAGATTGAGAGAAAAGTGATAAGAGAAAGAGAGAATTGGAGATTGAGAGAAAAGTGATAAGAGAAAGAGAGAATTGGAGATTGAGAGAAAAGTGATAAGAAACAGAGAGAATTGGAGATTGGGAGAAAAGTGATAAGAGAAAGAGAGAATTGGAGATTAAGAGAAAAGTGATAAGAGAGAGAGAGAATTGGATATTGAGAGAAAAGTGATAAGAGAAAGAGAGAATTGGAGATTGAGAGAGAAAGTGATAAGAGAGAGAGAGAATTGGAGATTGAGAGAAAAGTGATAAGAGAAAGAGAGAATTGGATATTGAGAGAAAAGTGATAAGAAACAGAGAGAATTGGAGATTGGGAGAAAAGTGATAAGAGAAAGAGAGAATTGGAGATTGAGAGAAAAGTGATAAGAGAGAGAGAGAATTGGATATTGAGAGAAAAGTGATAAGAGAAAGAGAGAATTGGAGATTGAGAGAGAAAGTGATAAGAGAGAGAGAGAATTGGAGATTGAGAGAAAAGTAATAAGAGAAAGAGAGAATATGAGATTGAGAGAAAAGTGATAAGAAACAGAGAGAATTAGAGATTGAGAGAAAAGTGATAAGAAAAAGAGAGAATTGGAGATTGAGAGAAAAGTGATAAGAGAAAGGGAGAATTGGAGATTGAGAGAAAAGTGATAAGAGAAAGAGAGAATTGGAGATTGAGAGAAAAGTGATAAGAGAAAGAGAGAATTGGAGATTGAGAGAAAAGTGATAAGAGAAAGAGAGAATTGGAGATTGAGAGAAAAGTGATAAGAGAAAGAGAGAATTGGAGATTGAGAGAAAAGTGATAAGAGAAAGAGAGAATTGGAGATTGAGAGAAAAGTGATAAGAGAAAGAGAGAATTGGAGATTGAGAGAAAAGTGATAAGAGAAAGAGAGAATTGGAGATTGAGAGAAAAGTGATAAGAGAAAGAGTGAATTGGAGATTGAGAGAAAAGTGATAAGAGAAAGAGAGAATTGGAGATTGAGAGAAAAGTGATAAGAGAAAGAGAGAATTGGTGATTGAGAGAAAAGTCATAAGAGAAAGAGAGAATGGGAGGTTGAGAGAAAAGTGATAAGAGAAAGAGAAAATTGGAGATTGAGAGAAAAGTGATATGAGAGAGAGAGAATTGGAGATTGAGAGAAAACTGATAAGAGAAAGAGAGAATTGGAGATTGAGGGAAAAGTGATAGGAAAAAGAGAGAATTGGAGATTGAGAGAGAAAGTGATAAGAGAGAGAGAGAATTGGAGATTGAGAGAAAAGTGATAAGAGAAAGAGAGAATTGGAGATTGAGAGAAAAGTGATAAGAGAAAGAGAGAATTGGAGATTGAGAGAAAAGTGATAAGAGAAAGAGAGAATTGGAGATTGAGAGAAAAGTGATAAGAGAAAGAGAGAATTGGAGATTGAGAGAAAAGTGATAAGAGAAAGAGAGAATTGGAGATTGAGAGAAAAGTGATAAGAGAAAGAGAGAATTGGAGATTGAGAGAAAAGTGATAAGAGAAAGAGAGAATTAGAGATTGAGAGAAAAGTGATAAGAGAAAGAGAGAATTGGAGATTGAGAGAAAAGTGATAAGAGAAAGAGAGAATTGGAGATTGAGAGAAAAGTGATAAGAGAAAGAGAGAATTGGAGATTGAGAGAAAAGTGATAAGAGAAAGAGAGAATTGGAGATTGAGAGAAAAGTGATAAGAGAAGGAGAGAATTGGAGATTGAGAGAAAAGTGATAAGAGAAAGGGAGAATTGGAGATTGAGAGAAAAGTGATAAGAGAAAGAGAGAATTGGAGATTGAGAGAAAAGTGATAAGAGAGAGAGAGAATTGGATATTGAGAGAAAAGTGATAAGAGATAGAGAGAATTGGAGATTGAGAGAGAAAGTGATAAGAGAGAGAGAGAATTGGAGATTGAGAGAAAAGTGATAAGAGAAAGAGAGAATTGGAGATTGAGAGAAAAGTTATAAGAGAAAGAGAGAATTGGAGATTGAGAGAAAACTGATAAGAGAAAGAGAGAATTGGAGATTGAGAGAAAAGTGATAAGAAACAGAGAGAATTGGACATTGAGAGAAAAGTGATAAGAGAAAGAGAGGATTGGAGATTGAGAGAAAAGTGATAAGAGAAAGAGAGAATTGGAGATTGAGAGAAAAGTGATAAGAGAAAGAGAGAATTGGAGATTGAGAGAAAAGTGATAAGAGAAAGAGAGAATTGGAGATTGAGGGAAAAGTGATAAGAAAAAGAGAGAATTGGAGATTGAGAGAGAAAGTGATAAGAGAAAGAGAGAATTAGAGATTGAGAGAAAAGTGATAAGAGAAAGAGAGAATTGGAGATTGAGAGAAAAGTGATAAGAGAAAGAGAGAATTGGAGATTGAGAGAAAAGTGATAAGAGAAAGAGAGAATTGGAGATTGAGGGAAAAGTGATAAAAAAAAGAGAGAATTGGAGATTGAGAGAGAAAGTGATAAGAGAAAGAGAGAATTAGAGATTGAGAGAAAAGTGATAAGAAACAGAGAGAATTAGAGATTGAGAGAAAAGTGATAAGAAAAAGAGAGAATTGGAGATTGAGAGAAAAGTGATAAGAGAAAGGGAGAATTGGAGATTGAGAGAAAAGTGATAAGAGAAAGAGAGAATTGGAGATTGAGAGAAAAGTGATAAGAGAAAGAGAGAATTGGAGATTGAGAAAAAGTGATAAGAGAAAGAGAGAATTGGAGATTGAGAGAAAAGTGATAAGAGAAAGAGAGAATTGGAGATTGAGAGAAAAGTGATAAGAGAAAGAGAGAATTAGAGATTGAGAGAAAAGTGATAAGAGAAAGAGAGAATTGGAGATTGAGAGAAAAGTGATAAGAGAAAGAGAGAATTGGAGATTGAGAGAAAAGTGATAAGAGAAAGAGAGAATTAGAGATTGAGAAAAAAGTGATAAGAGAAAGAGAGAATTGGAGATTGAGAGAAAAGTGATAAGAGAAAGAGAGAATTCGAGATTGAGAGAAAAGTGATAAGAGAAAGAGAGAATTGGAGATTGAGATAAAAGTGATAAGAGAAAGAGAGAATTGGAGATTGAGAGAAAAGTGATGAGAGAAAGAGAGAATTGGAGATTGAGAGAAAACTGATAAGAGTAAGAGAGAATTGGTGATTGAGAGAAAAGTGATAAGAGAAAGAGAGATTTGGAGATTGAGAGAAAAGTTATCAGAGTCAGAGAGAATTGGTGATTGAGAGAAAAGTGATAAGAGACAGAGAGAATTGGTGATTGAGAGAAAAGTCATAAGAGAAAGAGAGAATTGGAGATTGAGAGAAAAGTGATAAGAAACAGAGAGAATTGGAGATTGGGAGAAAAGTGATAAGAGAAAGAGAGAATTGGAGATTGAGAGAAAAGTGATAAGAGAGAGAGAGAATTGGATATTGAGAGAAAAGTGATAAGAGAAAGAGAGAATTGGAGATTGAGAGAGAAAGTGATAAGAGAGAGAGAGAATTGGAGATTGAGAGAAAAGTGATAAGAGAAAGAGAGAATTGGAGATTGAGAGAAAAGTGATAAGAGAAAGAGAGAATTGGAGATTGAGAGAAAAGTGATAAGAGAAAGAGAGAATTGGAGATTGAGAGAAAAGTGATAAGAAACAGAGAGAATTGGACATTGAGAGAAAAGTGATAAGAGAAAGAGAGGATTGGAGATTGAGAGAAAAGTGATAAGAGAAAGAGAGAATTGGAGATTGAGAGAAAAGTGATAAGAGAAAGAGAGAATTGGAGATTGAGAGAAAAGTGATAAGAGAAAGAGAGAATTGGAGATTGAGGGAAAAGTGATAAGAAAAAGAGAGAATTGGAGATTGAGAGAGAAAGTGATAAGAGAGAGAGAGAATTGGAGATTGAGAGAAAAGTGATAAGAGAAAGAGAGAATTGGAGATTGAGAGAAAAGTGATAAGAGAAAGAGAGAATTGGAGATTGAGAGAAAAGTGATAAGAGAAAGAGAGAATTGGAGATTGAGAGAAAAGTGATAAGAAACAGAGAGAATTGGAGATTGGGAGAAAAGTGATAAGAGAAAGAGAGAATTGGAGATTGAGAGAAAAGTGATAAGAGAAAGAGAGAATTGGATATTGAGAGAAAAGTGATAAGAGAAAGAGAGAATTGGGGATTGAGAGAAAAGTGATAAGAAACAGAGAGAATTGGAGATTGGGAGAAAAGTGATAAGAGAAAGAGAGAATTGGAGATTGAGAGAAAAGTGATAAGAAACAGAGAGAATTGGAGATTGAGAGAAAAGTGATAAGAGAAAAAGAGAATTGGAGATTGAGAGAAAAGTGATAAGAGAAAGAGAGAATTGGAGATTGAGAGAAAAGTGATGAGAAACAGAGAGAATTGGACATTGAGAGAAAAGTGATAAGAGAAAAAGAGAATTGGAGATTGAGAGAAAAGTGATAAGAGTAAGAGAGAATTGGAGATTGAGAGAAAAGTGATAAGAGTAAGAGAGAATTGGAGATTGAGAGAAAAGTGATAAGAGAAAGAGAGAATTGGAGATTGAGTGAAAAGTGATCAGAGACAGAGAGAATTGGTGATTGAGAGAAAAGTCATAAGAGAAAGAGAGAATTGGAGATTGAGAGAAAAGTGATAAGAGAAAGAGAGAATTGGAGATTGAGGGAAAAGTGATAAGAGAAAGAGAGAATTGGAGATTGAGAGAAAAGTGATAAGAGAAAGAGAGAATTGGAGATTGAGAGAAAAGTGATAAGAAACAGAGAGAATTGGACATTGAGAGAAAAGTGATAAGAGAAAGAGAGGATTGGAGATTGAGAGAAAAGTGATAAGAGAAAGAGAGAATTGGAGATTGAGAGAAAAGTGATAAGAGAAAGAGAGAATTGGAGATTGAGAGAAAAGTGATAAGAGAAAGAGAGAATTGGAGATTGAGGGAAAAGTGATAAGAAAAAGAGAGAATTGGAGATTGAGAGAGAAAGTGATAAGAGAGAGAGAAAATTGGAGATTGAGAGAAAAGTGATAAGAAACAGAGAGAATTGGAGATTGGGAGAAAAGTGATAAGAGAAAGAGAGAATTGGAGATTGAGAGAAAAGTGATAAGAGAAAGAGAGAATTGGAGATTGGGGGAAAAGTGATAAGAGAAAGAGAGAATTGGAGATTGAGGGAAAAGTGATAGGAAAAAGAGAGAATTGGAGATTGAGAGAGAAAGTGATAAGAGAGAGAGAGAATTGGAGATTGAGAGAAAAGTGATAAGAGAAATAGAGAATTGGAGATTGAGAGAAAAGTGATAAGAGAAAGAGAGAATTGTAGATTGAGAGAAAAGTGATAAGAAACAGAGAGAATTGGAGATTGGGAGAAAAGTGATAAGAGAAAGAGAGAATTGGAGATTGAGAGAAAAGTGATAAGAGAGAGAGAGAATTGGAGATTGAGAGAAAAGTGATCAGAGAAAGAGAGAATTGGAGATTGAGAGAAAAGTGATAAGAAACAGAGAGAATTGGAGATTGGGAGAAAAGTGATAAGAGAAAGAGAGAATTGGAGATTGAGAGAAAAGTGATAAGAGAAAGAGAGAATTGGATATTGAGAGAAAAGTGATAAGAGAAAGAGAGAATTGGGGATTGAGAGAAAAGTGATAAGAAACAGAGAGAATTGGAGATTGGGAGAAAAGTGATAAGAGAAAGAGAGAATTGGAGATTGAGAGAAAAGTGATAAGAAACAGAGAGAATTGGAGATTGAGAGAAAAGTGATAAGAGAAAAAGAGAATTGGAGATTGAGAGAAAAGTGATAAGAGAAAGAGAGAATTGGAGATTGAGAGAAAAGTGATGAGAAACAGAGAGAATTGGACATTGAGAGAAAAGTGATAAGAGAAAAAGAGAATTGGAGATTGAGAGAAAAGTGATAAGAGTAAGAGAGAATTGGAGATTGAGAGAAAAGTGATAAGAGTAAGAGAGAATTGGAGATTGAGAGAAAAGTGATAAGAGAAAGAGAGAATTGGAGATTGAGTGAAAAGTGATCAGAGACAGAGAGAATTGGTGATTGAGAGAAAAGTCATAAGAGAAAGAGAGAATTGGAGATTGAGAGAAAAGTGATAAGAGAAAGAGAGAATTGGAGATTGAGGGAAAAGTGATAAGAGAAAGAGAGAATTGGAGATTGAGAGAAAAGTGATAAGAGAAAGAGAGAATTGGAGATTGAGAGAAAAGTGATAAGAAACAGAGAGAATTGGTCATTGAGAGAAAAGTGATAAGAGAAAGAGAGGATTGGAGATTGAGAGAAAAGTGATAAGAGAAAGAGAGAATTGGAGATTGAGAGAAAAGTGATAAGAGAAAGAGAGAATTGGAGATTGAGAGAAAAGTGATAAGAGAAAGAGAGAATTGGAGATTGAGGGAAAAGTGATAAGAAAAAGAGAGAATTGGAGATTGAGAGAGAAAGTGATAAGAGAGAGAGAGAATTGGAGATTGAGAGAAAAGTGATAAGAAACAGAGAGAATTGGAGATTGGGAGAAAAGTGATAAGAGAAAGAGAGAATTGGAGATTGAGAGAAAAGTGATAAGAGAAAGAGAGAATTGGAGATTGGGGGAAAAGTGATAAGAGAAAGAGAGAATTGGAGATTGAGGGAAAAGTGATAGGAAAAAGAGAGAATTGGAGATTGAGAGAGAAAGTGATAAGAGAGAGAGAGAATTGGAGATTGAGAGAAAAGTGATAAGAGAAATAGAGAATTGGAGATTGAGAGAAAAGTGATAAGAGAAAGAGAGAATTGTAGATTGAGAGAAAAGTGATAAGAAACAGAGAGAATTGGAGATTGGGAGAAAAGTGATAAGAGAAAGAGAGAATTGGAGATTGAGAGAAAAGTGATAAGAGAGAGAGAGAATTGGAGATTGAGAGAAAAGTGATCAGAGAAAGAGAGAATTGGAGATTGAGAGAAAAGTGATAAGAAACAGAGAGAATTGGAGATTGGGAGAAAAGTGATAAGAGAAAGAGAGAATTGGAGATTGAGAGAAAAGTGATAAGAGAAAGAGAGAATTGGAGATTGGGGGAAAAGTGATAAGAAACAGAGAGAATTAGAGATTGAGAGAAAAGTGATAAGAAAAAGAGAGAATTGGAGATTATGAGAAAAGTGATAAGAGAAAGGGAGAATTGGAGATTGAGAGAAAAGTGATAAGAGAAAGAGAGAATTGGAGATTGAGAGAAAAGTGATAAGAGAAAGAGAGAATTGGTGATTGAGAGAAAAAATGATAAGAGAAAAAGAAAATTGGAGATTGAGAGAAAAGTGATAAGAGAAAGAGAGAATTGGAGATTGAGAGAAAAGTGATAAGAAACAGAGAGAATTGGACATTGAGAGAAAAGTGATAAGAGAAAGAGAGGATTGGAGATTGAGAGAAAATTGATAAGAGAAAGAGAGAATTGGAAATTGAGAGAAAAGTGATAAGAGAAAAAGAGAATTGGAGATTGAGAGAAAAGTGATGAGAGAAAGAGAGAATTGGAGATTGAGAGAAAAGTGATAAGAGTAAGAGAGAATTGGAGATTGAGAGAAAAGTGATAAGAGAAAGAGAGAATTGGAGATTGAGTGAAAAGTGATCAGAGACAGAGAGAATTGGTGATTGAGAGAAAAGTGATAAGAGAAAGAGAGAATTGGAGATTGAGAGAAAAGTGATAAGAGAAAGAGAGAATTGGAGATTGAGAGAAAAGTGATAAGAGAAAGAGAGAATTGGATATTGAGAGAAAAGTGATAAGAAACAGAGAGAATTGGAGATTGGGAGAAAAGTGATAAGAGAAAGAGAGAATTGGAGATTGAGAGAAAAGTGATAAGAGAGAGAGAGAATTGGATATTGAGAGAAAAGTGATAAGAGAAAGAGAGAATTGGAGATTGAGAGAGAAAGTGATAAGAGAGAGAGAGAATTGGAGATTGAGAGAAAAGTAATAAGAGAAAGAGAGAATATGAGATTGAGAGAAAAGTGATAAGAAACAGAGAGAATTAGAGATTGAGAGAAAAGTGATAAGAAAAAGAGAGAATTGGAGATTGAGAGAAAAGTGATAAGAGAAAGGGAGAATTGGAGATTGAGAGAAAAGTGATAAGAGAAAGAGAGAATTGGAGATTGAGAGAAAAGTGATAAGAGAAAGAGAGAATTGGAGATTGAGAGAAAAGTGATAAGAGAAAGAGAGAATTGGAGATTGAGAGAAAAGTGATAAGAGAAAGAGAGAATTGGAGATTGAGAGAAAAGTGATAAGAGAAAGAGAGAATTAGAGATTGAGAGAAAAGTGATAAGAGAAAGAGAGAATTGGAGATTGAGAGAAAAGTGATAAGAGAAAGAGAGAATTGGAGATTGAGAGAAAAGTGATATGAGAAAGAGAGAATTGGAGATTGAGAGAAAAGTAATAAGAGAAAGAGAGAATTGGAGATTGAGAGAAAAGTGATAAGAGAAAGAGAGAATTGGAGATTGAGAGAAAAGTGATAAGAAACAGAGAGAATTGGACATTGAGAGAAAAGTGATAAGAGAAAGAGAGGATTGGAGATTGAGAGAAAAGTGATAAGAGAAAGAGAGAATTGGAGATTGAGAGAAAAGTGATAAGAGAAAGAGAGAATTGGAGATTGAGAGAAAAGTGATAAGAGAAAGAGAGAATTGGTGATTGAGAGAAAAGTCATAAGAGAAAGAGAGAATTGGAGATTGAGAGAAAAGTGATAAGAGAAAGAGAGAATTGGAGATTGAGGGAAAAGTGATAAGAGAAAGAGAGAATTGGAGATTGAGAGAAAAGTGATAAGAGAAAGAGAGAATTGGAGATTGAGAGAAAAGTGATAAGAAACAGAGAGAATTGGACATTGAGAGAAAAGTGATAAGAGAAAGAGAGGATTGGAGATTGAGAGAAAAGTGATAAGAGAAAGAGAGAATTGGAGATTGAGAGAAAAGTGATAAGAGAAAGAGAGAATTGGAGATTGAGGGAAAAGTGATAAGAAAAAGAGAGAATTGGAGATTGAGAGAGAAAGTGATAAGAGAGAGAGAGAATTGGAGATTGAGAGAAAAGTGATAAGAAACAGAGAGAATTGGAGATTGGGAGAAAAGTGATAAGAGAAAGAGAGAATTGGAGATTGAGAGAAAAGTGATAAGAGAAAGAGAGAATTGGAGATTGGGGGAAAAGTGATAAGAGAAAGAGAGAATTGGAGATTGAGGGAAAAGTGATAGGAAAAAGAGAGAATTGGAGATTGAGAGAGAAAGTGATAAGAGAGAGAGAGAATTGGAGATTGAGAGAAAAGTGATAAGAGAAATAGAGAATTGGAGATTGAGAGAAAAGTGATAAGAGAAAGAGAGAATTGTAGATTGAGAGAAAAGTGATAAGAAACAGAGAGAATTGGAGATTGGGAGAAAAGTGATAAGAGAAAGAGAGAATTGGAGATTGAGAGAAAAGTGATAAGAGAGAGAGAGAATTGGAGATTGAGAGAAAAGTGATCAGAGAAAGAGAGAATTGGAGATTGAGAGAAAAGTGATAAGAAACAGAGAGAATTGGAGATTGGGAGAAAAGTGATAAGAGAAAGAGAGAATTGGAGATTGAGAGAAAAGTGATAAGAGAAAGAGAGAATTGGAGATTGGGGGAAAAGTGATAAGAAACAGAGAGAATTAGAGATTGAGAGAAAAGTGATAAGAAAAAGAGAGAATTGGAGATTATGAGAAAAGTGATAAGAGAAAGGGAGAATTGGAGATTGAGAGAAAAGTGATAAGAGAAAGAGAGAATTGGAGATTGAGAGAAAAGTGATAAGAGAAAGAGAGAATTGGTGATTGAGAGAAAAAATGATAAGAGAAAAAGAGAATTGGAGATTGAGAGAAAAGTGATAAGAGAAAGAGAGAATTGGAGATTGAGAGAAAAGTGATAAGAAACAGAGAGAATTGGACATTGAGAGAAAAGTGATAAGAGAAAGAGAGGATTGGAGATTGAGAGAAAATTGATAAGAGAAAGAGAGAATTGGAAATTGAGAGAAAAGTGATAAGAGAAAAAGAGAATTGGAGATTGAGAGAAAAGTGATGAGAGAAAGAGAGAATTGGAGATTGAGAGAAAAGTGATAAGAGTAAGAGAGAATTGGAGATTGAGAGAAAAGTGATAAGAGAAAGAGAGAATTGGAGATTGAGTGAAAAGTGATCAGAGACAGAGAGAATTGGTGATTGAGAGAAAAGTGATAAGAGAAAGAGAGAATTGGAGATTGAGAGAAAAGTGATAAGAGAAAGAGAGAATTGGAGATTGAGAGAAAAGTGATAAGAGAAAGAGAGAATTGGATATTGAGAGAAAAGTGATAAGAAACAGAGAGAATTGGAGATTGGGAGAAAAGTGATAAGAGAAAGAGAGAATTGGAGATTGAGAGAAAAGTGATAAGAGAGAGAGAGAATTGGATATTGAGAGAAAAGTGATAAGAGAAAGAGAGAATTGGAGATTGAGAGAGAAAGTGATAAGAGAGAGAGAGAATTGGAGATTGAGAGAAAAGTAATAAGAGAAAGAGAGAATATGAGATTGAGAGAAAAGTGATAAGAAACAGAGAGAATTAGAGATTGAGAGAAAAGTGATAAGAAAAAGAGAGAATTGGAGATTGAGAGAAAAGTGATAAGAGAAAGGGAGAATTGGAGATTGAGAGAAAAGTGATAAGAGAAAGAGAGAATTGGAGATTGAGAGAAAAGTGATAAGAGAAAGAGAGAATTGGAGATTGAGAGAAAAGTGATAAGAGAAAGAGAGAATTGGAGATTGAGAGAAAATCGATAAGAGAAAGAGAGAATTGGAGATTGAGAGAAAAGTGATAAGAGAAAGAGAGAATTAGAGATTGAGAGAAAAGTGATAAGAGAAAGAGAGAATTGGAGATTGAGAGAAAAGTGATAAGAGAAAGAGAGAATTGGAGATTGAGAGAAAAGTGATAAGAGAAAGAGAGAATTGGAGATTGAGAGAAAAGTGATAAGAGAAAGAGAGAATTGGAGATTGAGAGAAAAGTGATAAGAGAAAGAGAGAATTGGAGATTGAGAGAAAAGTGATAAGAGAAAGAGAGAATTGGAGATTGAGAGAAAAGTGATAAGAAACAGAGAGAATTGGAGATTGGGAGAAAAGTGATAAGAGAAAGAGAGAATTGGAGATTGAGAGAAAAGTGATAAGAGAAAGAGAGAATTGGATATTGAGAGAAAAGTGATAAGAGAAAGAGAGAATTGGGGATTGAGAGAAAAGTGATAAGAAACAGAGAGAATTGGAGATTGGGAGAAAAGTGATAAGAGAAAGAGAGAATTGGAGATTGAGAGAAAAGTGATAAGAAACAGAGAGAATTGGAGATTGAGAGAAAAGTGATAAGAGAAAAAGAGAATTGGAGATTGAGAGAAAAGTGATAAGAGAAAGAGAGAATTGGAGATTGAGAGAAAAGTGATGAGAAACAGAGAGAATTGGACATTGAGAGAAAAGTGATAAGAGAAAAAGAGAATTGGAGATTGAGAGAAAAGTGATAAGAGTAAGAGAGAATTGGAGATTGAGAGAAAAGTGATAAGAGTAAGAGAGAATTGGAGATTGAGAGAAAAGTGATAAGAGAAAGAGAGAATTGGAGATTGAGTGAAAAGTGATCAGAGACAGAGAGAATTGGTGATTGAGAGAAAAGTCATAAGAGAAAGAGAGAATTGGAGATTGAGAGAAAAGTGATAAGAGAAAGAGAGAATTGGAGATTGAGGGAAAAGTGATAAGAGAAAGAGAGAATTGGAGATTGAGAGAAAAGTGATAAGAGAAAGAGAGAATTGGAGATTGAGAGAAAAGTGATAAGAAACAGAGAGAATTGGTCATTGAGAGAAAAGTGATAAGAGAAAGAGAGGATTGGAGATTGAGAGAAAAGTGATAAGAGAAAGAGAGAATTGGAGATTGAGAGAAAAGTGATAAGAGAAAGAGAGAATTGGAGATTGAGAGAAAAGTGATAAGAGAAAGAGAGAATTGGAGATTGAGGGAAAAGTGATAAGAAAAAGAGAGAATTGGAGATTGAGAGAGAAAGTGATAAGAGAGAGAGAGAATTGGAGATTGAGAGAAAAGTGATAAGAAACAGAGAGAATTGGAGATTGGGAGAAAAGTGATAAGAGAAAGAGAGAATTGGAGATTGAGAGAAAAGTGATAAGAGAAAGAGAGAATTGGAGATTGGGGGAAAAGTGATAAGAGAAAGAGAGAATTGGAGATTGAGGGAAAAGTGATAGGAAAAAGAGAGAATTGGAGATTGAGAGAGAAAGTGATAAGAGAGAGAGAGAATTGGAGATTGAGAGAAAAGTGATAAGAGAAATAGAGAATTGGAGATTGAGAGAAAAGTGATAAGAGAAAGAGAGAATTGTAGATTGAGAGAAAAGTGATAAGAAACAGAGAGAATTGGAGATTGGGAGAAAAGTGATAAGAGAAAGAGAGAATTGGAGATTGAGAGAAAAGTGATAAGAGAGAGAGAGAATTGGAGATTGAGAGAAAAGTGATCAGAGAAAGAGAGAATTGGAGATTGAGAGAAAAGTGATAAGAAACATAGAGAATTGGAGATTGGGAGAAAAGTGATAAGAGAAAGAGAGAATTGGAGATTGAGAGAAAAGTGATAAGAGAAAGAGAGAATTGGAGATTGGGGGAAAAGTGATAAGAAACAGAGAGAATTAGAGATTGAGAGAAAAGTGATAAGAAAAAGAGAGAATTGGAGATTATGAGAAAAGTGATAAGAGAAAGGGAGAATTGGAGATTGAGAGAAAAGTGATAAGAGAAAGAGAGAATTGGAGATTGAGAGAAAAGTGATAAGAGAAAGAGAGAATTGGTGATTGAGAGAAAAAATGATAAGAGAAAAAGAGAATTGGAGATTGAGAGAAAAGTGATAAGAGAAAGAGAGAATTGGAGATTGAGAGAAAAGTGATAAGAAACAGAGAGAATTGGACATTGAGAGAAAAGTGATAAGAGAAAGAGAGGATTGGAGATTGAGAGAAAATTGATAAGAGAAAGAGAGAATTGGAGATTGAGAGAGAAAGTGATAAGAGAGAGAGAGAATTGGAGATTGAGAGAAAAGTGATAAGAAACAGAGAGAATTGGAGATTGGGAGAAAAGTGATAAGAGAAAGAGAGAATTGGAGATTGAGAGAAAAGTGATAAGAGAAAGAGAGAATTGGAGATTGGGGGAAAAGTGATAAGAGAAAGAGAGAATTGGAGATTGAGGGAAAAGTGATAGGAAAAAGAGAGAATTGGAGATTGAGAGAGAAAGTGATAAGAGAGAGAGAGAATTGGAGATTGAGAGAAAAGTGATAAGAGAAATAGAGAATTGGAGATTGAGAGAAAAGTGATAAGAGAAAGAGAGAATTGTAGATTGAGAGAAAAGTGATAAGAAACAGAGAGAATTGGAGATTGGGAGAAAAGTGATAAGAGAAAGAGAGAATTGGAGATTGAGAGAAAAGTGATAAGAGAGAGAGAGAATTGGAGATTGAGAGAAAAGTGATCAGAGAAAGAGAGAATTGGAGATTGAGAGAAAAGTGATAAGAAACAGAGAGAATTGGAGATTGGGAGAAAAGTGATAAGAGAAAGAGAGAATTGGAGATTGAGAGAAAAGTGATAAGAGAAAGAGAGAATTGGAGATTGGGGGAAAAGTGATAAGAAACAGAGAGAATTAGAGATTGAGAGAAAAGTGATAAGAAAAAGAGAGAATTGGAGATTATGAGAAAAGTGATAAGAGAAAGGGAGAATTGGAGATTGAGAGAAAAGTGATAAGAGAAAGAGAGAATTGGAGATTGAGAGAAAAGTGATAAGAGAAAGAGAGAATTGGTGATTGAGAGAAAAAATGATAAGAGAAAAAGAGAATTGGAGATTGAGAGAAAAGTGATAAGAGAAAGAGAGAATTGGAGATTGAGAGAAAAGTGATAAGAAACAGAGAGAATTGGACATTGAGAGAAAAGTGATAAGAGAAAGAGAGGATTGGAGATTGAGAGAAAATTGATAAGAGAAAGAGAGAATTGGAAATTGAGAGAAAAGTGATAAGAGAAAAAGAGAATTGGAGATTGAGAGAAAAGTGATGAGAGAAAGAGAGAATTGGAGATTGAGAGAAAAGTGATAAGAGTAAGAGAGAATTGGAGATTGAGAGAAAAGTGATAAGAGAAAGAGAGAATTGGAGATTGAGTGAAAAGTGATCAGAGACAGAGAGAATTGGTGATTGAGAGAAAAGTGATAAGAGAAAGAGAGAATTGGAGATTGAGAGAAAAGTGATAAGAGAAAGAGAGAATTGGAGATTGAGAGAAAAGTGATAAGAGAAAGAGAGAATTGGATATTGAGAGAAAAGTGATAAGAAACAGAGAGAATTGGAGATTGGGAGAAAAGTGATAAGAGAAAGAGAGAATTGGAGATTGAGAGAAAAGTGATAAGAGAGAGAGAGAATTGGATATTGAGAGAAAAGTGATAAGAGAAAGAGAGAATTGGAGATTGAGAGAGAAAGTGATAAGAGAGAGAGAGAATTGGAGATTGAGAGAAAAGTAATAAGAGAAAGAGAGAATATGAGATTGAGAGAAAAGTGATAAGAAACAGAGAGAATTAGAGATTGAGAGAAAAGTGATAAGAAAAAGAGAGAATTGGAGATTGAGAGAAAAGTGATAAGAGAAAGGGAGAATTGGAGATTGAGAGAAAAGTGATAAGAGAAAGAGAGAATTGGAGATTGAGAGAAAAGTGATAAGAGAAAGAGAGAATTGGAGATTGAGAGAAAAGTGATAAGAGAAAGAGAGAATTGGAGATTGAGAGAAAAGTGATAAGAGAAAGAGAGAATTGGAGATTGAGAGAAAAGTGATAAGAGAAAGAGAGAATTAGAGATTGAGAGAAAAGTGATAAGAGAAAGAGAGAATTGGAGATTGAGAGAAAAGTGATAAGAGAAAGAGAGAATTGGAGATTGAGAGAAAAGTGATAAGAGAAAGAGAGAATTGGAGATTGAGAGAAAAGTGATAAGAGAAAGAGAGAATTGGAGATTGAGAGAAAAGTGATAAGAGAAAGAGAGAATTGGAGATTGAGAGAAAAGTGATAAGAGAAAGAGAGAATTCGAGATTGAGAGAAAAGTGATAAGAGAAAGAGAGAATTGGAGATTGAGATAAAAGTGATAAGAGAAAGAGAGAATTGGAGATTGAGAGAAAAGTGATGAGAGAAAGAGAGAATTGGAGATTGAGAGAAAAGTGATAAGAGTAAGAGAGAATTGGAGATTGAGAGAAAAGTGATAAGAGAAAGAGAGATTTGGAGATTGAGAGAAAAGTTATCAGAGTCAGAGAGAATTGGTGATTGAGAGAAAAGTGATAAGAGACAGAGAGAATTGGTGATTGAGAGAAAAGTCATAAGAGAAAGAGAGAATGGGAGGTTGAGAGAAAAGTGATAAGAGAAAGAGAGAAGTGGAGATTGAGAGAAATGTGATAAGAGAAAGAGAAAATTGGAGATTGAGAGAAAAGTGATATGAGAGAGAGAGAATTGGAGATTGAGAGAAAACTGATAAGAGAAAGAGAGAATTGGAGATTGAGGGAAAAGTGATAGGAAAAAGAGAGAATTGGAGATTGAGAGAGAAAGTGATAAGAGAGAGAGAGAATTGGAGATTGAGAGAAAAGTGATAAGAGAAAGAGAGAATTGGAGATTGAGAGAAAAGTGATAAGAGAAAGAGAGAATTGGAGATTGAGAGAAAAGTGATAAGAGAAAGAGAGAATTGGAGATTGAGAGAAAAGTGATAAGAAACAGAGAGAATTGGAGATTGGGAGAAAAGTGATAAGAGAAAGAGAGAATTGGAGATTGAGAGAAAAGTGATAAGAGAGAGAGAGAATTGGATATTGAGAGAAAAGTTATAAGAGAAAGAGAGAATTGGAGATTGAGAGAGAAAGTGATAAGAGAGAGAGAGAATTGGAGATTGAGAGAAAAGTGATAAGAGAAAGAGAGAATTGGAGATTGAGAGAAAAGTGATAAGAGAAAGAGAGAATTGGAGATTGAGAGAAAAGTGATAAGAGAAAGAGAGAATTGGAGATTGAGAGAAAAGTGATAAGAAACAGAGAGAATTGGACATTTAGAGAAAAGTGATAAGAGAAAGAGAGGATTGGAGATTGAGGGAAAAGTGATAGGAAAAAGAGAGAATTGGAGATTGAGAGAGAAAGTGATAAGAGAGAGAGAGAATTGGAGATTGAGAGAAAAGTGATAAGAGAAATAGAGAATTGGAGATTGAGAGAAAAGTGATAAGAGAAAGAGAGAATTGTAGATTGAGAGAAAAGTGATAAGAAACAGAGAGAATTGGAGATTGGGAGAAAAGTGATAAGAGAAAGAGAGAATTGGAGATTGAGAGAAAAGTGATAAGAGAGAGAGAGAATTGGAGATTGAGAGAAAAGTGATAAGAGAAAGAGAGAATTGGAGATTGAGAGAAAAGTGATAAGAAACAGAGAGAATTGGAGATTGGGAGAAAAGTGATAAGAGAAAGAGAGAATTGGAGATTGAGAGAAAAGTGATAAGAGAAAGAGAGAATTGGAGATTGGGGGAAAAGTGATAAGAAACAGAGAGAATTAGAGATTGAGAGAAAAATGATAAGAAAAAGAGAGAATTGGAGATTGAGAGAAAAGTGATAAGAGAAAGGGAGAATTGGAGATTGAGAGAAAAGTGATAAGAGAAAGAGAGAATTGGAGATTGAGAGAAAAGTGATAAGAGAAAGAGAGAATTGGTGATTGAGAGAAAAAATGATAAGAGAAAAAGAGAATTGGAGATTGAGAGAAAAGTGATAAGAGAAAGAGAGAATTGGAGATTGAGAGAAAAGTGATAAGAAACAGAGAGAATTGGACATTGAGAGAAAAGTGATAAGAGAAAGAGAGGATTGGAGATTGAGAGAAAATTGATAAGAGAAAGAGAGAATTGGAGATTGAGAGAAAAGTGATAAGAGAAAAAGAGAATTGGAGATTGAGAGAAAAGTGATAAGAGAAAGAGAGAATTGGAGATTGAGAGAAAAGTGATAAGAGTAAGAGAGAATTGGAGATTGAGAGAAAAGTGATAAGAGAAAGAGAGAATTGGAGATTGAGTGAAAAGTGATCAGAGACAGAGAGAATTGGTGATTGAGAGAAAAGTCATAAGAGAAAGAGAGAATTGGAGATTGAGAGAAAAGTGATAAGAGAAAGAGAGAATTGGAGATTGAGAGAAAAGTGATAAGAGAAAGAGAGAATTGGATATTGAGAGAAAAGTGATAAGAAACAGAGAGAATTGGAGATTGGGAGAAAAGTGATAAGAGAAAGAGAGAATTGGAGATTGAGAGAAAAGTGATAAGAGAGAGAGAGAATTGGATATTGAGAGAAAAGTGATAAGAGAAAGAGAGAATTGGAGATTGAGAGAGAAAGTGATAAGAGAGAGAGAGAGAATTGGAGATTGAGAGAAAAGTAATAAGAGAAAGAGAGAATATGAGATTGAGAGAAAAGTGATAAGAAAAAGAGAGAATTGGAGATTGAGAGAAAAGTGATAAGAGAAAGGGAGAATTGGAGATTGAGAGAAAAGTGATAAGAGAAAGAGAGAATTGGAGATTGAGAGAAAAGTGATAAGAGAAAGAGAGAATTGGAGATTGAGAGAAAAGTGATAAGAGAAAGAGAGAATTGGAGATTGAGAGAAAAGTGATAAGAGAAAGAGAGAATTGGAGATTGAGAGAAAAGTGATAAGAGAAAGAGAGAATTAGAGATTGAGAGAAAAGTGATAAGAGAAAGAGAGAATTGGAGATTGAGAGAAAAGTGATAAGAGTAAGAGAGAATTGGAGATTGAGAGAAAAGTGATAAGAGAAAGAGAGATTTGGAGATTGAGAGAAAAGTTATCAGAGTCAGAGAGAATTGGTGATTGAGAGAAAAGTGATAAGAGACAGAGAGAATTGGTGATTGAGAGAAAAGTCATAAGAGAAAGAGAGAATGGGAGGTTGAGAGAAAAGTGATAAGAGAAAGAGAGAAGTGGAGATTGAGAGAAATGTGATAAGAGAAAGAGAAAATTGGAGATTGAGAGAAAAGTGATATGAGAGAGAGAGAATTGGAGATTGAGAGAAAACTGATAAGAGAAAGAGAGAATTGGAGATTGAGGGAAAAGTGATAGGAAAAAGAGAGAATTGGAGATTGAGAGAGAAAGTGATAAGAGAGAGAGAGAATTGGATATTGAGAGAAAAGTGATTAGAGAAAGAGAGAATTGGAGATTGAGAGAAAAGTGATAAGAGAAAGAGAGAATTGGAGATTGAGAGAAAAGTGATAAGAGAAAGAGAGAATTGGAGATTGAGAGAAAAGTGATAAGAAACAGAGAGAATTGGAGATTGGGAGAAAAGTGATAAGAGAAAGAGAGAATTGGAGATTGAGAGAAAAGTGATAAGAGAGAGAGAGAATTGGATATTGAGAGAAAAGTTATAAGAGAAAGAGAGAATTGGAGATTGAGAGAGAAAGTGATAAGAGAGAGAGAGAATTGGAGATTGAGAGAAAAGTGATAAGAGAAAGAGAGAATTGGAGATTGAGAGAAAAGTGATAAGAGAAAGAGAGAATTGGAGATTGAGAGAAAAGTGATAAGAGAAAGAGAGAATTGGAGATTGAGAGAAAAGTGATAAGAAACAGAGAGAATTGGACATTGAGAGAAAAGTGATAAGAGAAAGAGAGGATTGGAGATTGAGGGAAAAGTGATAGGAAAAAGAGAGAATTGGAGATTGAGAGAGAAAGTGATAAGAGAGAGAGAGAATTGGAGATTGAGAGAAAAGTGATAAGAGAAATAGAGAATTGGAGATTGATAGAAAAGTGATAAGAGAAAGAGAGAATTGTAGATTGAGAGAAAAGTGATAAGAAACAGAGAGAATTGGAGATTGGGAGAAAAGTGATAAGAGAAAGAGAGAATTGGAGATTGAGAGAAAAGTGATAAGAGAGAGAGAGAATTGGAGATTGAGAGAAAAGTGATAAGAGAAAGAGAGAATTGGAGATTGAGAGAAAAGTGATAAGAAACAGAGAGAATTGGAGATTGGGAGAAAAGTGATAAGAGAAAGAGAGAATTGGAGATTGAGAGAAAAGTGATAAGAGAAAGAGAGAATTGGAGATTGGGGGAAAAGTGATAAGAAACAGAGAGAATTAGAGATTGAGAGAAAAGTGATGAGAAAAAGAGAGAATTGGAGATTGAGAAAAAAGTGATAAGAGAAAGGGAGGATTGGAGATTGAGAGAAAAGTGATAAGAGAAAGAGAGAATTGGAGATTGAGAGAAAAGTGATAAGAGAAAGAGAGAATTGGTGATTGAGAGAAAAAATGATAAGAGAAAAAGAGAATTGGAGATTGAGAGAAAAGTGATAAGAGAAAGAGAGAATTGGAGATTGAGAGAAAAGTGATAAGAAACAGAGAGAATTGGACATTGAGAGAAAAGTGATAAGAGAAAGAGAGGATTGGAGATTGAGAGAAAATTGATAAGAGAAAGAGAGAATTGGAGATTGAGAGAAAAGTGATAAGAGAAAAAGAGAATTGGAGATTGAGAGAAAAGTGATGAGAGAAAGAGAGAATTGGAGATTGAGAGAAAAGTGATAAGAGTAAGAGAGAATTGGAGATTGAGAGAAAAGTGATAAGAGAAAGAGAGAATTGGAGATTGAGTGAAAAGTGATCAGAGACAGAGAGAATTGGTGATTGAGAGAAAAGTCATAAGAGAAAGAGAGAATTGGAGATTGAGAGAAAAGTGATAAGAGAAAGAGAGAATTGGAGATTGAGAGAAAAGTGATAAGAGAAAGAGAGAATTGGATATTGAGAGAAAAGTGATAAGAAACAGAGAGAATTGGAGATTGGGAGAAAAGTGATAAGAGAAAGAGAGAATTGGAGATTGAGAGAAAAGTGATAAGAGAGAGAGAGAATTGGATATTGAGAGAAAAGTGATAAGAGAAAGAGAGAATTGGAGATTGAGAGAGAAAGTGATAAGAGAGAGAGAGAATTGGAGATTGAGAGAAAAGTAATAAGAGAAAGAGAGAATATGAGATTGAGAGAAAAGTGATAAGAAACAGAGAGAATTAGAGATTGAGAGAAAAGTGATAAGAAAAAGAGAGAATTGGAGATTGAGAGAAAAGTGATAAGAGAAAGGGAGAATTGGAGATTGAGAGAAAAGTGATAAGAGAAAGAGAGAATTGGAGGTTGAGAGAAAAGTGATAAGAGAAAGAGAGAATTGGAGATTGAGAGAAAAGTGATAAGAGAAAGAGAGAATTGGAAATTGAGAGAAAAGTGATAAGAGAAAGAGAGAATTGGAGATTGAGAGAAAAGTGATAAGAGAAAGAGAGAATTAGAGATTGAGAGAAAAGTGATAAGAGAAAGAGAGAATTGGAGATTGAGAGAAAAGTGATAAGAGAAAGAGAGAATTGGAGATTGAGAGAAAAGTGATAAGAGAAAGAGAGAATTGGAGATTGTGAGAAAAGTGATAAGAGAAAGAGAGAATTGGAGATTGAGAGAAAAGTGATAAGAGAAAGAGAGAATTGGAGATTGAGAGAAAAGTGATAACAGAAAGAGAGAATTGGAGATTGAGATAAAAGTGATAAGAGAAAGAGAGAATTGGAGATTGAGAGAAAACTGATAAGAGAAAGAGAGAATTGGAGACTGAGGGAAAAGTGATAGGAAAAAGAGAGAATTGGAGATTGAGAGAGAAAGTGATAAGAGAGAGAGAGAATTGGAGATTGAGAGAAAAGTGATTAGAGAAAGAGAGAATTGGAGATTGAGAGAAAAGTGATAAGAGAAAGAGAGAATTGGAGATTGAGAGAAAAGTGATAAGAGAAAGAGAGAATTGGAGATTGAGAGAAAAGTGATAAGAAACAGAGAGAATTGGAGATTGGGAGAAAAGTGATAAGAGAAAGAGAGAATTGGAGATTGAGAGAAAAGTGATAAGAGAGAGAGAGAATTGGATATTGAGAGAAAAGTTATAAGAGAAAGAGAGAATTGGAGATTGAGAGAGAAAGTGATAAGAGAGAGAGAGAATTGGAGATTGAGAGAAAAGTGATAAGAGAAAGAGAGAATTGGAGATTGAGAGAAAAGTGATAAGAGAAAGAGAGAATTGGAGATTGAGAGAAAAGTTATCAGAGTCAGAGAGAATTGGTGATTGAGAGAAAAGTGATAAGAGACAGAGAGAATTGGTGATTGAGAGAAAAGTCATAAGAGAAAGAGAGAATGGGAGGTTGAGAGAAAAGTGATAAGAGAAAGAGAGAAGTGAAGATTGAGAGAAATGTGATAAGGGAAAGAGAAAATTGGAGATTGAGAGAAAAGTGATATGAGAGAGAGAGAATTGGAGATTGAGAGAAAACTGATAAGAGAAAGAGAGAATTGGAGATTGAGGGAAAAGTGATAGGAAAAAGAGAGAATTGGAGATTGAGAGAGAAAGTGATAAGAGAGAGAGAGAATTGGATATTGAGAGAAAAGTGATTAGAGAAAGAGAGAATTGGAGATTGAGAGAAAAGTGATAAGAGAAAGAGAGAATTGGAGATTGAGAGAAAAGTGATAAGAGAAAGAGAGAATTGGAGATTGAGAGAAAAGTGATAAGAAACAGAGAGAATTGGAGATTGGGAGAAAAGTGATAAGAGAAAGAGAGAATTGGAGATTGAGAGAAAAGTGATAAGAGAGAGAGAGAATTGGATATTGAGAGAAAAGTTATAAGAGAAAGAGAGAATTGGAGATTGAGAGAGAAAGTGATAAGAGAGAGAGAGAATTGGAGATTGAGAGAAAAGTGATAAGAGAAAGAGAGAATTGGAGATTGAGAGAAAAGTGATAAGAGAAAGAGAGAATTGGAGATTGAGAGAAAAGTGATAAGAGAAAGAGAGAATTGAAGATTGAGAGAAAAGTGATAAGAAACAGAGAGAATTGGACATTGAGAGAAAAGTGATAAGAGAAAGAGAGGATTGGAGATTGAGGGAAAAGTGATAGGAAAAAGAGAGAATTGGAGATTGAGAGAGAAAGTGATAAGAGAGAGAGAGAATTGGAGATTGAGAGAAAAGTGATAAGAGAAATAGAGAATTGGAGATTGAGAGAAAAGTGATAAGAGAAAGAGAGAATTGTAGATTGAGAGAAAAGTGATAAGAAACAGAGAGAATTGGAGATTGGGAGAAAAGTGATAAGAGAAAGAGAGAATTGGAGATTGAGAGAAAAGTGATAAGAGAGAGAGAGAATTGGAGATTGAGAGAAAAGTGATAAGAGAAAGAGAGAATTGGAGATTGAGAGAAAAGTGATAAGAAACAGAGAGAATTGGAGATTGGGAGAAAAGTGATAAGAGAAAGAGAGAATTGGAGATTGAGAGAAAAGTGATAAGAGAAAGAGAGAATTGGAGATTGGGGGAAAAGTGATAAGAAACAGAGAGAATTAGAGATTGAGAGAAAAGTGATAAGAAAAAGAGAGAATTGGAGATTGAGAGAAAAGTGATAAGAGAAAGGGAGGATTGGAGATTGAGAGAAAAGTGATAAGAGAAAGAGAGAATTGGAGATTGAGAGAAAAGTGATAAGAGAAAGAGAGAATTGGTGATTGAGAGAAAAAATGATAAGAGAAAAAGAGAATTGGAGATTGAGAGAAAAGTGATAAGAGAAAGAGAGAATTGGAGATTGAGAGAAAAGTGATAAGAAACAGAGAGAATTGGACATTGAGAGAAAAGTGATAAGAGAAAGAGAGGATTGGAGATTGAGAGAAAATTGATAAGAGAAAGAGAGAATTGGAGATTGAGAGAAAAGTGATAAGAGAAAAAGAGAATTGGAGATTGAGAGAAAAGTGATGAGAGAAAGAGAGAATTGGAGATTGAGAGAAAAGTGATAAGAGTAAGAGAGAATTGGAGATTGAGAGAAAAGTGATAAGAGAAAGAGAGAATTGGAGATTGAGTGAAAAGTGATCAGAGACAGAGAGAATTGGTGATTGAGAGAAAAGTCATAAGAGAAAGAGAGAATTGGAGATTGAGAGAAAAGTGATAAGAGAAAGAGAGAATTGGAGATTGAGAGAAAAGTGATAAGAGAAAGAGAGAATTGGATATTGAGAGAAAAGTGATAAGAAACAGAGAGAATTGGAGATTGGGAGAAAAGTGATAAGAGAAAGAGAGAATTGGAGATTGAGAGAAAAGTGATAAGAGAGAGAGAGAATTGGATATTGAGAGAAAAGTGATAAGAGAAAGAGAGAATTGGAGATTGAGAGAGAAAGTGATAAGAGAGAGAGAGAATTGGAGATTGAGAGAAAAGTAATAAGAGAAAGAGAGAATATGAGATTGAGAGAAAAGTGATAAGAAACAGAGAGAATTAGAGATTGAGAGAAAAGTGATAAGAAAAAGAGAGAATTGGAGATTGAGAGAAAAGTGATAAGCGAAAGGGAGAATTGGAGATTGAGAGAAAAGTGATAAGAGAAAGAGAGAATTGGAGGTTGAGAGAAAAGTGATAAGAGAAAGAGAGAATTGGAGATTGAGAGAAAAGTGATAAGAGAAAGAGAGAATTGGAAATTGAGAGAAAAGTGATAAGAGAAAGAGAGAATTGGAGATTGAGAGAAAAGTGATAAGAGAAAGAGAGAATTAGAGATTGAGAGAAAAGTGATAAGAGAAAGAGAGAATTGGAGATTGAGAGAAAAGTGATAAGAGAAAGAGAGAATTGGAGATTGAGAGAAAAGTGATAAGAGAAAGAGAGAATTGGAGATTGAGAGAAAAGTGATAAGAGAAAGAGAGAATTGGAGATTGAGAGAAAAGTGATAAGAGAAAGAGAGAATTGGAGATTGAGAGAAAAATGATAACAGAAAGAGAGAATTGGAGATTGAGATAAAAGTGATAAGAGAAAGAGAGAATTGGAGATTGAGAGAAAAGTGATGAGAGAAAGAGAGAATTGGAGATTGAGAGAAAAGTGATAAGAGTAAGAGAGAATTGGAGATTGAGAGAAAAGTGATAAGAGAAAGAGAGATTTGGAGATTGAGAGAAAAGTTATCAGAGTCAGAGAGAATTGGTGATTGAGAGAAAAGTGATAAGAGACAGAGAGAATTGGTGATTGAGAGAAAAGTCATAAGAGAAAGAGAGAATGGGAGGTTGAGAGAAAAGTGATAAGAGAAAGAGAGAAGTGGAGATTGAGAGAAATGTGATAAGAGAAAGAGAAAATTGGAGATTGAGAGAAAAGTGATATGAGAGAGAGAGAATTGGAGATTGAGAGAAAACTGATAAGAGAAAGAGAGAATTGGAGACTGAGGGAAAAGTGATAGGAAAAAGAGAGAATTGGAGATTGAGAGAGAAAGTGATAAGAGAGAGAGAGAATTGGAGATTGAGAGAAAAGTGATTAGAGAAAGAGAGAATTGGAGATTGAGAGAAAAGTGATAAGAGAAAGAGAGAATTGGAGATTGAGAGAAAAGTGATAAGAGAAAGAGAGAATTGGAGATTGAGAGAAAAGTGATAAGAAACAGAGAGAATTGGAGATTGGGAGAAAAGTGATAAGAGAAAGAGAGAATTGGAGATTGAGAGAAAAGTGATAAGAGAGAGAGAGAATTGGATATTGAGAGAAAAGTTATAAGAGAAAGAGAGAATTGGAGATTGAGAGAGAAAGTGATAAGAGAGAGAGAGAATTGGAGATTGAGAGAAAAGTGATAAGAGAAAGAGAGAATTGGAGATTGAGAGAAAAGTGATAAGAGAAAGAGAGAATTGGAGATTGAGAGAAAAGTGATAAGAGAAAGAGAGAATTGGAGATTGAGAGAAAAGTGATAAGAAACAGAGAGAATTGGACATTGAGAGAAAAGTGATAAGAGAAAGAGAGGATTGGAGATTGAGAGAAAAGTGATAAGAGAAAGAGTGAATTGGAGATTGAGAGAAAAGTGATAAGAGAAAGAGAGAATTGGAGATTGAGAGAAAAGTGATAAGAGAAAGAGAGAATTGGAGATTGAGGGAAAAGTGATAAGAAAAAGAGAGAATTGGAGATTGAGAGAGAAAGTGATAAGAGAAAGAGAGAATTAGAGATTGAGAGAAAAGTGATAAGAGAGAGAGAGAATTGGATATTGAGAGAAAAGTGATAAGAGAAAGAGAGAATTGGAGATTGAGAGAGAAAGTGATAAGAGAGAGAGAGAATTGGAGATTGAGAGAAAAGTAATAAGAGAAAGAGAGAATATGAGATTGAGAGAAAAGTGATGAGAGAAAGAGAGAAGTGGAGATTGAGAGAAATGTGATAAGAGAAAGAGAAAATTGGAGATTGAGAGAAAAGTGATATGAGAGAGAGAGAGAATTGGAGATTGAGAGAAAACTGATAAGAGAAAGAGAGAATTAGAGACTGAGGGAAAAGTGATAGGAAAAAGAGAGAATTGGAGATTGAGAGAGAAAGTGATAAGAGAGAGAGAGAATTGGAGATTGAGAGAAAAGTGATTAGAGAAAGAGAGAATTGGAGATTGAGAGAAAAGTGATAAGAGAAAGAGAGAATTGGAGATTGAGAGAAAAGTGATAAGAGAAAGAGAGAATTGGAGATTGAGAGAAAAGTGATAAGAAACAGAGAGAATTGGAGATTGGGAGAAAAGTGATAAGAGAAAGAGAGAATTGGAGATTGAGAGAAAAGTGATAAGAGAGAGAGAGAATTGGATATTGAGAGAAAAGTTATAAGAGAAAGAGAGAATTGGAGATTGAGAGAGAAAGTGATAAGAGAGAGAGAGAATTGGAGATTGAGAGAAAAGTGATAAGAGAAAGAGAGAATTGGAGATTGAGAGAAAAGTGATAAGAGAAAGAGAGAATTGGAGATTGAGAGAAAAGTGATAAGAGAAAGAGAGAATTGGAGATTGAGAGAAAAGTGATAAGAAACAGAGAGAATTGGACATTGAGAGAAAAGTGATAAGAGAAAGAGAGGATTGGAGATTGAGAGAAAAGTGATAAGAGAAAGAGAGAATTGGAGATTGAGGGAAAAGTGATAAGAGAAAGAGAGAATTGGAGATTGAGAGAAAAGTGATAAGAGAAAGAGAGAATTGGAGATTGAGAGAAAAGTGATAAGAGAAAGGGAGAATTGGAGATTGAGAGAAAAGTGATAAGTGAAAAAGAGAATTGGAGATTGAGGGAAAAGTGATAAGAAAAAGAGAGAATTGGAGATTGAGAGAGAAAGTGATAAGAGAAAGAGAGAATTAGATATTGAGAGAAAAGTGATAAGAAACAGAGAGAATTAGAGATTGAGAGAAAAGTGATAAGAAAAAGAGAGAATTGGAGATTGAGAGAAAAGTGATAAGAGAAAGAGAGAATTGGAGATTGAGAGAAAAGTGATAAGAGAAAGAGAGAATTGGAGATTGAGAGAAAAGTGATAAGAGAAAGAGAGAATTGGAGATTGAGAGAAAAGTGATAAGAGAAAGAGAGAATTGGAGATTGAGAGAAAAGTGATAAGAGAAAGAGAGAATTGGAGATTGAGAGAAAAGTGATAAGAGAAAGAGAGAATTCGAGATTGAGAGAAAAGTGATAAGAGAAAGAGAGAATTGGAGATTGAGATAAAAGTGATAAGAGAAAGAGAGAATTGGAGATTGAGAGAAAAGTGATGAGAGAAAGAGAGAATTGGAGATTGAGAGAAAAGTGATAAGAGAAAGAGAGAATTGGAGATTGAGAGAAAAGTGATAAGAGAAAGAGAGAATTGGAGATTGAGAGAAAAGTGATAAGAGAAAGAGAGAATTGGAGATTGAGAGAAAAGTGATAAGAGAAAGGGAGAATTGGAGATTGAGAGAAAAGTGATAAGTGAAAAAGAGAATTGGAGATTGAGGGAAAAGTGATAAGAAAAAGAGAGAATTGGAGATTGAGAGAGAAAGTGATAAGAGAAAGAGAGAATTAGATATTGAGAGAAAAGTGATAAGAAACAGAGAGAATTAGAGATTGAGAGAAAAGTGATAAGAAAAAGAGAGAATTGGAGATTGAGAGAAAAGTGATAAGAGAAAGGGAGAGTTGGAGATTGAGAGAAAAGTGATAAGAGAAAGAGAGAATTGGAGATTGAGAGAAAAGTGATAAGAGAAAGAGAGAATTGGAGATTGAGAGAAAAGTGATAAGAGAAAGAGAGAATTGGAGATTGAGAGAAAAGTGATAAGAGAAAGAGAGAATTGGAGATTGAGAGAAAAGTGATAAGAGAAAGAGAGAATTGGAGATTGAGAGAAAAGTGATAAGAGAAAGAGAGAATTCGAGATTGAGAGAAAAGTGATAAGAGAAAGAGAGAATTGGAGATTGAGATAAAAGTGATAAGAGAAAGAGAGAATTGGAGATTGAGAGAAAAGTGATGAGAGAAAGAGAGAATTGGAGATTGAGAGAAAAGTGATAAGAGTAAGAGAGAATTGGAGATTGAGAGAAAAGTGATAAGAGAAAGAGAGATTTGGAGATTGAGAGAAAAGTTATCAGAGTCAGAGAGAATTGGTGATTGAGAGAAAAGTGATAAGAGACAGAGAGAATTGGTGATTGAGAGAAAAGTCATAAGAGAAAGAGAGAATGGGAGGTTGAGAGAAAAGTGATAAGAGAAAGAGAGAAGTGGAGATTGAGAGAAATGTGATAAGAGAAAGAGAAAATTGGAGATTGAGAGAAAAGTGATATGAGAGAGAGAGAATTGGAGATTGAGAGAAAACTGATAAGAGAAAGAGAGAATTAGAGACTGAGGGAAAAGTGATAGGAAAAAGAGAGAATTGGAGATTGAGAGAGAAAGTGATAAGAGAGAGAGAGAATTGGAGATTGAGAGAAAAGTGATTAGAGAAAGAGAGAATTGGAGATTGAGAGAAAAGTGATAAGAGAAAGAGAGAATTGGAGATTGAGAGAAAAGTGATAAGAGAAAGAGAGAATTGGAGATTGAGAGAAAAGTGATAAGAAACAGAGAGAATTGGAGATTGGGAGAAAAGTGATAAGAGAAAGAGAGAATTGGAGATTGAGAGAAAAGTGATAAGAGAGAGAGAGAATTGGATATTGAGAGAAAAGTTATAAGAGAAAGAGAGAATTGGAGATTGAGAGAGAAAGTGATAAGAGAGAGAGAGAATTGGAGATTGAGAGAAAAGTGATAAGAGAAAGAGAGAATTGGAGATTGAGAGAAAAGTGATAAGAGAAAGAGAGAATTGGAGATTGAGAGAAAAGTGATAAGAGAAAGAGAGAATTGGAGATTGAGAGAAAAGTGATAAGAAACAGAGAGAATTGGACATTGAGAGAAAAGTGATAAGAGAAAGAGAGGATTGGAGATTGAGAGAAAAGTGATAAGAGAAAGAGAGAATTGGAGATTGAGAGAAAAGTGATAAGAGAAAGAGAGAATTGGAGATTGAGAGAAAAGTGATAAGAGAAAGAGAGAATTGGAGATTGAGAGAAAAGTGATAAGAGAAAGGGAGAATTGGAGATTGAGAGAAAAGTGATAAGTGAAAAAGAGAATTGGAGATTGAGGGAAAAGTGATAAGAAAAAGAGAGAATTGGAGATTGAGAGAGAAAGTGATAAGAGAAAGAGAGAATTAGATATTGAGAGAAAAGTGATAAGAAACAGAGAGAATTAGAGATTGAGAGAAAAGTGATAAGAAAAAGAGAGAATTGGAGATTGAGAGAAAAGTGATAAGAGAAAGGGAGAGTTGGAGATTGAGAGAAAAGTGATAAGAGAAAGAGAGAATTGGAGATTGAGAGAAAAGTGATAAGAGAAAGAGAGAATTGGAGATTGAGAGAAAAGTGATAAGAGAAAGAGAGAATTGGAGATTGAGAGAAAAGTGATAAGAGAAAGAGAGAATTGGAGATTGAGAGAAAAGTGATAAGAGAAAGAGAGAATTAGAGATTGAGAGAAAAGTGATAAGAGATAGAGAGAATTGGAGATTGAGAGAAAAGTGATAAGAGAAAGAGAGAATTGGAGATTGAGAGAAAAGTGATAAGAGAAAGAGAGAATTGGAGATTGAGAGAAAAGTGATAAGAGAAAGAGAGAATTGGAGATTGAGAGAAAAGTGATAAGAGAAAGAGAGAATTGGAGATTGAGAGAAAAGTGATAAGAGAAAGAGAGAATTGGAGATTGAGAGAAAAGTGATAAGAGAAAGGGAGAATTGGAGATTGAGAGAAAAGTGATAAGTGAAAAAGAGAATTGGAGATTGAGGGAAAAGTGATAAGAAAAAGAGAGAATTGGAGATTGAGAGAGAAAGTGATAAGAGAAAGAGAGAATTAGATATTGAGAGAAAAGTGATAAGAAACAGAGAGAATTAGAGATTGAGAGAAAAGTGATAAGAAAAAGAGAGAATTGGAGATTGAGAGAAAAGTGATAAGAGAAAGGGAGAGTTGGAGATTGAGAGAAAAGTGATAAGAGAAAGAGAGAATTGGAGATTGAGAGAAAAGTGATAAGAGAAAGAGAGAATTGGAGATTGAGAGAAAAGTGATAAGAGAAAGAGAGAATTGGAGATTGAGAGAAAAGTGATAAGAGAAAGAGAGAATTGGAGATTGAGAGAAAAGTGATAAGAGAAAGAGAGAATTAGAGATTGAGAGAAAAGTGATCAGAGACAGAGAGAATTGGTGATTGAGAGAAAAGTCATAAGAGAAAGAGAGAATTGGAGATTGAGAGAAAAGTGATAAGAGAAAGAGAGAATTGGAGATTGAGAGAAAAGTGATAAGAGAAAGAGAGAATTGGATATTGAGAGAAAAGTGATAAGAAACAGAGAGAATTGGAGATTGGGAGAAAAGTGATAAGAGAAAGAGAGAATTGGAGATTGAGAGAAAAGTGATAAGAGAGAGAGAGAATTGGATATTGAGAGAAAAGTGATAAGAGAAAGAGAGAATTGGAGATTGAGAGAGAAAGTGATAAGAGAGAGAGAGAATTGGAGATTGAGAGAAAAGTAATAAGAGAAAGAGAGAATATGAGATTGAGAGAAAAGTGATAAGAAACAGAGAGAATTAGAGATTGAGAGAAAAGTGATAAGAAAAAGAGAGAATTGGAGATTGAGAGAAAAGTGATAAGAGAAAGGGAGAATTGGAGATTGAGAGAAAAGTGATAAGAGAAAGAGAGAATTGGAGATTGAGAGAAAAGTGATAAGAGAAAGAGAGAATTGGAGATTGAGAGAAAAGTGATAAGAGAAAGAGAGAATTGGAAATTGAGAGAAAAGTGATAAGAGAAAGAGAGAATTGGAGATTGAGAGAAAAGTGATAAGAGAAAGAGAGAATTAGAGATTGAGAGAAAAGTGGTAAGAGAAAGAGAGAATTGGAGATTGAGAGAAAAGTGATAAGAGAAAGAGAGAATTGGAGATTGAGAGAAAAGTGATAAGAGAAAGAGAGAATTGGAGATTGAGAGAAAAGTGATAAGAGAAAGAGAGAATTGGAGATTGAGAGAAAAGTGATAAGAGAAAGAGAGAATTGGAGATTGAGAGAAAAGTGATAAGAGAAAGAGAGAATTCGAGATTGAGAGAAAAGTGATAAGAGAAAGAGAGAATTGGAGATTGAGATAAAAGTGATAAGAGAAAGAGAGAATTGGAGATTGAGAGAAAAGTGATGAGAGAAAGAGAGAATTGGAGATTGAGAGAAAAGTGATAAGAGTAAGAGAGAATTGGAGATTGAGAGAAAAGTGATTAGAGAAAGAGAGATTTGGAGATTGAGAGAAAAGTTATCAGAGTCAGAGAGAATTGGTGATTGAGAGAAAAGTGATAAGAGACAGAGAGAATTGGTGATTGAGAGAAAAGTCATAAGAGAAAGAGAGAATGGGAGGTTGAGAGAAAAGTGATATGAGAGAGAGAGAATTGGAGATTGAGAGAAAACTGATAAGAGAAAGAGAGAATTGGAGACTGAGGGAAAAGTGATAGGAAAAAGAGAAAATTGGAGATTGAGAGAGAAAGTGATAAGAGAGAGAGAGAATTGGAGATTGAGAGAAAAGTGATTAGAGAAAGAGAGAATTGGAGATTGAGAGAAAAGTGATAAGAGAAAGAGAGAATTGGAGATTGAGAGAAAAGTGATAAGAGAAAGAGAGAATTGGAGATTGAGAGAAAAGTGATAAGAAACAGAGAGAATTGGAGATTGGGAGAAAAGTGATAAGAGAAAGAGAGAATTGGAGATTGAGAGAAAAGTGATAAGAGAGAGAGAGAATTGGACATTGAGAGAAAAGTTATAAGAGAAAGAGAGAATTGGAGATTGAGAGAGAAAGTGATAAGAGAGAGAGAGAATTGGAGATTGAGAGAAAAGTGATAAGAGAAAGAGAGAATTGGAGATTGAGAGAAAAGTGATAAGAGAAAGAGAGAATTGGAGATTGAGAGAAAAGTGATAAGAGAAAGAGAGAATTGGAGATTGAGAGAAAAGTGATAAGAAACAGAGAGAATTGGACATTGAGAGAAAAGTGATAAGAGAAAGAGAGGATTGGAGATTGAGAGAAAAGTGATAAGAGAAAGAGTGAATTGGAGATTGAGAGAAAAGTGATAAGAGAAAGAGAGAATTGGAGATTGAGAGAAAAGTGATAAGAGAAAGAGAGAATTGGAGATTGAGGGAAAAGTGATAAGAAAAAGAGAGAATTGGAGATTGAGAGAGAAAGTGATAAGAGAAAGAGAGAATTAGAGATTGAGAGAAAAGTGATAAGAAACAGAGAGAATTAGAGATTGAGAGAAAAGTGATAAGAAAAAGAGAGAATTGGAGATTGAGAGAAAAGTGATAAGAGAAAGGGAGAGTTGGAGATTGAGAGAAAAGTGATAAGAGAAAGAGAGAATTGGAGATTGAGAGAAAAGTGATAAGAGAAAGAGAGAATTGGAGATTGAGAGAAAAGTGATAAGAGAAAGAGAGAATTGGAGATTGAGAGAAAAGTGATAAGAGAAAGAGAGAATTGGAGATTGAGAGAAAAGTGATAAGAGAAAGAGAGAATTAGAGATTGAGAGAAAAGTGATAAGAGATAGAGAGAATTGGAGATTGAGAGAAAAGTGATAAGAGAAAGAGAGAATTGGAGATTGAGAGAAAAGTGATAAGAGAAAGAGAGAATTGGAGATTGAGAGAAAAGTGATAAGAGAAAGAGAGAATTGGAGATTGAGAGAAAAGTGATAAGAGAAAGAGAGAATTGGAGATTGAGAGAAAAGTGATAAGAGAAAGAGAGAATTGGAGATTGAGAGAAAAGTGATAAGAGAAAGGGAGAATTGGAGATTGAGAGAAAAGTGATAAGTGAAAAAGAGAATTGGAGATAGAGGGAAAAGTGATAAGAAAAAGAGAGAATTGGAGATTGAGAGAGAAAGTGATAAGAGAAAGAGAGAATTAGATATTGAGAGAAAAGTGATAAGAAACAGAGAGAATTAGAGATTGAGAGAAAAGTGATAAGAAAAAGAGAGAATTGGAGATTGAGAGAAAAGTGATAAGAGAAAGGGAGAGTTGGAGATTGAGAGAAAAGTGATAAGAGAAAGAGAGAATTGGAGATTGAGAGAAAAGTGATAAGAGAAAGAGAGAATTGGAGATTGAGAGAAAAGTGATAAGAGAAAGAGAGAATTGGAGATTGAGAGAAAAGTGATAAGAGAAAGAGAGAATTGGAGATTGAGAGAAAAGTGATAAGAGAAAGAGAGAATTAGAGATTGAGAGAAAAGTGATCAGAGACAGAGAGAATTGGTGATTGAGAGAAAAGTCATAACAGAAAGAGAGAATTGGAGATTGAGAGAAAAGTGATAAGAGAAAGAGAGAATTGGAGATTGAGAGAAAAGTGATAAGAGAAAGAGAGAATTGGATATTGAGAGAAAAGTGATAAGAAACAGAGAGAATTGGAGATTGGGAGAAAAGTGATAAGAGAAAGAGAGAATTGGAGATTGAGAGAAAAGTGATAAGAGAGAGAGAGAATTGGATATTGAGAGAAAAGTGATAAGAGAAAGAGAGAATTGGAGATTGAGAGAGAAAGTGATAAGAGAGAGAGAGAATTGGAGATTGAGAGAAAAGTAATAAGAGAAAGAGAGAATATGAGATTGAGAGAAAAGTGATAAGAAACAGAGAGAATTAGAGATTGAGAGAAAAGTGATAAGAAAAAGAGAGAATTGGAGATTGAGAGAAAAGTGATAAGAGAAAGGGAGAATTGGAGATTGAGAGAAAAGTGATAAGAGAAAGAGAGAATTGGAGATTGAGAGAAAAGTGATAAGAGAAAGAGAGAATTGGAGATTGAGAGAAAAGTGATAAGAGAAAGAGAGAATTGGAAATTGAGAGAAAAGTGATAAGAGAAAGAGAGAATTGGAGATTGAGAGAAAAGTGATAAGAGAAAGAGAGAATTAGAGATTGAGAGAAAAGTGGTAAGAGAAAGAGAGAATTGGAGATTGAGAGAAAAGTGATAAGAGAAAGAGAGAATTGGAGATTGAGAGAAAAGTGATAAGAGAAAGAGAGAATTGGAGATTGAGAGAAAAGTGATAAGAGAAAGAGAGAATTGGAGATTGAGAGAAAAGTGATAAGAGAAAGAGAGAATTGGAGATTGAGAGAAAAGTGATAAGAGAAAGAGAGAATTCGAGATTGAGAGAAAAGTGATAAGAGAAAGAGAGAATTGGAGATTGAGATAAAAGTGATAAGAGAAAGAGAGAATTGGAGATTGAGAGAAAAGTGATGAGAGAAAGAGAGAATTGGAGATTGAGAGAAAAGTGATAAGAGTAAGAGAGAATTGGAGATTGAGAGAAAAGTGATTAGAGAAAGAGAGATTTGGAGATTGAGAGAAAAGTTATCAGAGTCAGAGAGAATTGGTGATTGAGAGAAAAGTGATAAGAGACAGAGAGAATTGGTGATTGAGAGAAAAGTCATAAGAGAAAGAGAGAATGGGAGGTTGAGAGAAAAGTGATATGAGAGAGAGAGAATTGGAGATTGAGAGAAAACTGATAAGAGAAAGAGAGAATTGGAGACTGAGGGAAAAGTGATAGGAAAAAGAGAAAATTGGAGATTGAGAGAGAAAGTGATAAGAGAGAGAGAGAATTGGAGATTGAGAGAAAAGTGATTAGAGAAAGAGAGAATTGGAGATTGAGAGAAAAGTGATAAGAGAAAGAGAGAATTGGAGATTGAGAGAAAAGTGATAAGAGAAAGAGAGAATTGGAGATTGAGAGAAAAGTGATAAGAAACAGAGAGAATTGGAGATTGGGAGAAAAGTGATAAGAGAAAGAGAGAATTGGAGATTGAGAGAAAAGTGATAAGAGAGAGAGAATTGGATATTGAGAGAAAAGTTATAAGAGAAAGAGAGAATTGGAGATTGAGAGAGAAAGTGATAAGAGAGAGAGAGAATTGGAGATTGAGAGAAAAGTGATAAGAGAAAGAGAGAATTGGAGATTGAGAGAAAAGTGATAAGAGAAAGAGAGAATTGGAGATTGAGAGAAAAGTGATAAGAGAAAGAGAGAATTGGAGATTGAGAGAAAAGTGATAAGAAACAGAGAGAATTGGACATTGAGAGAAAAGTGATAAGAGAAAGAGAGGATTGGAGATTGAGAGAAAAGTGATAAGAGAAAGAGTGAATTGGAGATTGAGAGAAAAGTGATAAGAGAAAGAGAGAATTGGAGATTGAGAGAAAAGTGATAAGAGAAAGAGAGAATTGGAGATTGAGGGAAAAGTGATAAGAAAAAGAGAGAATTGGAGATTGAGAGAGAAAGTGATAAGAGAAAGAGAGAATTAGAGATTGAGAGAAAAGTGATAAGAGAAAGAGAGAATTGGAGATTGAGAGAAAAGTGATAAGAGAAAGGGAGAATTGGAGATTGAGAGAAAAGTGATAAGTGAAAAAGAGAATTGGAGATTGAGGGAAAAGTGATAAGAAAAAGAGAGAATTGGAGATTGAGAGAGAAAGTGATAAGAGAAAGAGAGAATTAGATATTGAGAGAAAAGTGATAAGAAACAGAGAGAATTAGAGATTGAGAGAAAAGTGATAAGAAAAAGAGAGAATTGGAGATTGAGAGAAAAGTGATAAGAGAAAGGGAGAGTTGGAGATTGAGAGAAAAGTGATAAGAGAAAGAGAGAATTGGAGATTGAGAGAAAAGTGATAAGAGAAAGAGAATTGGAGATTGAGAGAAAAGTGATAAGAGAAAGAGAGAATTGGAGATTGAGAGAAAAGTGATAAGAGAAAGAGAGAATTGGAGATTGAGAGAAAAGTGATAAGAGAAAGAGAGAATTAGAGATTGAGAGAAAAGTGATAAGAGAAAGAGAGAATTGGAGATTGAGAGAAAAGTGATAAGAGAAAGAGAGAATTGGAGATTGAGAGAAAAGTGATAAGAGAAAGAGAGAATTGGAGATTGAGAGAAAAGTGATAAGAGAAAGAGAGAATTGGAGATTGAGAGAAAAGTGATAAGAGAAAGAGAGAATTGGAGATTGAGAGAAAAGTGATAAGAGAAAGGGAGAATTGGAGATTGAGAGAAAAGTGATAAGAGAAAGAGAGAATTGGAGATTGAGAGAAAAGTGATAAGAGAGAGAGAGAATTGGATATTGAGAGAAAAGTGATAAGAGAAAGAGAGAATTGGAGATTGAGAGAGAAAGTGATAAGAGAGAGAGAGAATTGGAGATTGAGAGAAAAGTGATAAGAGAAAGAGAGAATTGGAGATTGAGAGAAAAGTGATAAGAGAAAGAGAGAATTGGAGATTGAGAGAAAAGTGATAAGAGAAAGAGAGAATTGGAGATTGAGAGAAAAGTGATAAGAAACAGAGAGAATTGGACATTGAGAGAAAAGTGATAAGAGAAAGAGAGGATTGGAGATTGAGAGAAAAGTGATAAGAGAAAGAGAGAATTGGAGATTGAGAGAAAAGTGATAAGAGAAAGAGAGAATTGGAGATTGAGAGAAAAGTGATAAGAGAAAGAGAGAATTGGAGATTGAGGGAAAAGTGATAAGAAAAAGAGAGAATTGGAGATTGAGAGAGAAAGTGATAAGAGAAAGAGAGAATTAGAGATTGAGAGAAAAGTGATAAGAGAAAGAGAGAATTGGAGATTGAGAGAAAAGTGATAAGAGAAAGAGAGTATTGGAGATTGAGAGAAAAGTGATAAGAGAAAGAGAGAATTGGAGATTGAGGGAAAAGTGATAAAAAAAGAGAGAATTGGAGATTGAGAGAGAAAGTGATAAGAGAAAGAGAGAATTAGAGATTGAGAGAAAAGTGATAAGAAACAGAGAGAATTAAAGATTGAGAGAAAAGTGATAAGAAAAAGAGAGAATTGGAGATTGAGAGAAAAGTGATAAGAGAAAGGGAGAATTGGAGATTGAGAGAAAAGTGATAAGAGAAAGAGAGAATTGGAGATTGAGAGAAAAGTGATAAGAGAAAGAGAGAATTGGAGATTGAGAGAAATGTGATAAGAGAAAGAGAGAATTGGAGATTGAGAAAAAAGTGATAAGAGAAAGAGAGAATTGGAGATTGAGAGAAAAGTGATAAGAGAAAGAGAGAATTAGAGATTGAGAGAAAAGTGATAAGAGAAAGAGAGAATTGGAGATTGAGAGAAAAGTGATAAGAGAAAGAGAGAATTGGAGATTGAGAGAAAAGTGATAAGAGAAAGAGAGAATTGGAGATTGAGAAAAAAGTGATAAGAGAAAGAGAGAATTGGAGATTGAGAGAAAAGTGATAAGAGAAAGAGAGAATTGGAGATTGAGAGAAAAGTGATAAGAGAAAGAGAGAATTCGAGATTGAGAGAAAAGTGATAAGAGAAAGAGAGAATTGGAGATTGAGATAAAAGTGATAAGAGAAAGAGAGAATTGGAGATTGAGAGAAAAGTGATGAGAGAAAGAGAGAATTGGAGATTGAGAGAAAACTGATAAGAGTAAGAGAGAATTGGAGATTGAGAGAAAAGTGATAAGAGAAAGAGAGATTTGGAGATTGAGAGAAAAGTTATCAGAGTCAGAGAGAATTGGTGATTGAGAGAAAAGTGATAAGAGACAGAGAGAATTGGTGATTGAGAGAAAAGTCATAAGAGAAAGAGAGAATTGGAGATTGAGAGAAAAGTGATAAGAAACAGAGAGAATTGGAGATTGGGAGAAAAGTGATAAGAGAAAGAGAGAATTGGAGATTGAGAGAAAAGTGATAAGAGAGAGAGAGAATTGGATATTGAGAGAAAAGTGATAAGAGAAAGAGAGAATTGGAGATTGAGAGAGAAAGTGATAAGAGAGAGAGAGAATTGGAGATTGAGAGAAAAGTGATAAGAGAAAGAGAGAATTGGAGATTGAGAGAAAAGTGATAAGAGAAAGAGAGAATTGGAGATTGAGAGAAAAGTGATAAGAGAAAGAGAGAATTGGAGATTGAGAGAAAAGTGATAAGAAACAGAGAGAATTGGACATTGAGAGAAAAGTGATAAGAGAAAGAGAGGATTGGAGATTGAGAGAAAAGTGATTAGAAACAGAGAGAATTAGAGATTGAGAGAAAAGTGATAAGAAAAAGAGAGAATTGGAGATTGAGAGAAAAGTGATAAGAGAAAGGGAGAATTGGAGATTGAGAGAAAAGTGATAAGAGAAAGAGAGAATTGGAGATTGAGAGAAAAGTGATAAGAGAAAGAGAGAATTTGAGATTGAGAGAAAAGTGATAAGAGAAAGAGAGAATTGGAGATTGAGAGAAAAGTGATAAGAGAAAGAGAGAATTGGAGATTGAGAGAAAAGTAATAAGAGAAAGAGAGAATTAGAGATTGAGAGAAAAGTGATAAGAGAAAGAGAGAATTGGAGATTGAGAGAAAAGTGATAAGAGAAAGAGAGAATTGGAGATTGAGAGAAAAGTGATAAGAGAAAGAGAGAATTGGAGATTGAGAGAAAAGTGATAAGAGAAAGAGAGAATTGGAGATTGAGAGAAAAGTGATAAGAGAAAGAGAGAATTGGAGATTGAGAGAAAAGTGATAAGAGAAAGAGAGAATTGGAGATTGAGAGAAAAGTGATAAGAGAAAGAGAGAATTGGAGATTGAGATAAAAGTGATAAGAGAAAGAGAGAATTGGAGATTGAGAGAAAAGTGATGAGAGAAAGAGAGAATTGGAGATTGAGAGAAAAGTGATAAGAGTAAGAGAGAATTGGAGATTGAGAGAAAAGTGATAAGAGAAAGAGAGATTTGGAGATTGAGAGAAAAGTTATCAGAGTCAGAGAGAATTGGTGATTGAGAGAAAAGTGATAAGAGACAGAGAGAATTGGTGATTGAGAGAAAAGTCATAAGAGAAAGAGAGAATGGGAGGTTGAGAGAAAAGTGATAAGAGAAAGAGAGAAGTGGAGATTGAGAGAAATGTGATAAGAGAAAGAGAAAATTGGAGATTGAGAGAAAAGTGATATGAGAGAGAGAGAATTGGAGATTGAGAGAAAACTGATAAGAGAAAGAGAGAATTGGAGATTGAGGGAAAAGTGATAGGAAAAAGAGAGAATTGGAGATTGAGAGACAAAGTGATAAGAGAGAGAGAGAATTGGAGATTGAGAGAAAAGTGATTAGAGAAAGAGAGAATTGGAGATTGAGAGAAAAGTGATAAGAGAAAGAGAGAATTGGAGATTGAGAGAAAAGTGATAAGAAACAGAGAGAATTGGAGATTGGGAGAAAAGTGATAAGAGAAAGAGAGAATTGGAGATTGAGAGAAAAGTGATAAGAGAGAGAGAGAATTGGATATTGAGAGAAAAGTTATAAGAGAAAGAGAGAATTGGAGATTGAGAGAGAAAGTGATAAGAGAGAGAGAGAATTGGAGATTGAGAAAAAAGTGATAAGAGAAAGAGAGAATTGGAGATTGAGAGAAAAGTGATAAGAGAAAGAGAGAATTGGAGATTGAGATAAAAGTGATAAGAGAAAGAGAGAATTAGAGATTGAGAGGAAAGTGATAAGAGAAAGAGAGAATTGGAGATTGAGAGAAAAGTGATAAGAGAAAGAGAGAATTGGAGATTGAGAGAAAAGTGATAAGAGAAAGAGAGAATTGGAGATTGAGGGAAAAGTGATAAGAAAAAGAGAGAATTGGAGATTGAGAGAGAAAGTGATAAGAGAAAGAGTGAATTAGAGATTGAGAGGAAAGTGATAAGAGAAAGAGAGAATTGGAGATTGAGAGAAAAGTGATAAGAGAAAGGGAGAATTGGAGATTGAGAGAAAAGTGATAAGAGAAAGAGAGAATTGGAGATTGAGAGAAAAGTGATAAGAGAAAGAGAGAATTGGAGATTGAGAGAGAAAGTGATAAGAGAAAGAGAGAATTGGAGATTGAGAGAAAAGTGATAAGAGAAAGAGAGAATTGGAGATTGAGAGAAAAGTGATAAGAGAAAGAGAGAATTCGAGATTGAGAGAAAAGTGATAAGAGAAAGAGAGAATTGGAGATTGAGATAAAAGTGATAAGAGAAAGAGAGAATTGGAGATTGAGAGAAAAGTGATGAGAGAAAGAGAGAATTGGAGATTGAGAGAAAAGTGATAAGAGTAAGAGAGAATTGGAGATTGAGAGAAAAGTGATAAGAGAAAGAGAGATTTGGAGATTGAGAGAAAAGTTATCAGAGTCAGAGAGAATTGGTGATTGAGAGAAAAGTGATAAGAGACAGAGAGAATTGGTGATTGAGAGAAAAGTCATAAGAGAAAGAGAGAATGGGAGGTTGAGAGAAAAGTGATAAGAGAAAGAGAGAAGTGGAGATTGAGAGAAATGTGATAAGAGAAAGAGAAAATTGGAGATTGAGAGAAAAGTGATATGAGAGAGAGAGAATTGGAGATTGAGAGAAAACTGATAAGAGAAAGAGAGAATTGGAGATTGAGGGAAAAGTGATAGGAAAAAGAGAGAATTGGAGATTGAGAGACAAAGTGATAAGAGAGAGAGAGAATTGGAGATTGAGAGAAAAGTGATTAGAGAAAGAGAGAATTGGAGATTGAGAGAAAAGTGATAAGAGAAAGAGAGAATTGGAGATTGAGAGAAAAGTGATAAGAGAAAGAGAGAATTGGAGATTGAGAGAAAAGTGATAAGAAACAGAGAGAATTGGAGATTGGGAGAAAAGTGATAAGAGAAAGAGAGAATTGGAGATTGAGAGAAAAGTGATAAGAGAGAGAGAGAATTGGATATTGAGAGAAAAGTTATAAGAGAAAGAGAGAATTGGAGATTGAGAGAGAAAGTGATAAGAGAGAGAGAGAATTGGAGATTGAGAAAAAAGTGATAAGAGAAAGAGAGAATTGGAGATTGAGAGAAAAGTGATAAGAGAAAGAGAGAATTGGAGATTGAGATAAAAGTGATAAGAGAAAGAGAGAATTGGAGATTGAGAGAAAAGTGATAAGAAACAGAGAGAATTGGACATTGAGAGAAAAGTGATAAGAGAAAGAGAGGATTGGAGATTGAGAGAAAAGTGATAAGAGAAAGAGAGAATTGGAGATTGAGAGAAAAGTGATAAGAGAAAGAGAGAATTGGAGATTGAGAGAAAAGTGATAAGAGAAAGAGAGAATTGGAGATTGAGGGAAAAGTGATAAGAAAAAGAGAGAATTGGAGATTGAGAGAGAAAGTGATAAGAGAAAGAGAGAATTAGAGATTGAGAGAAAAGTGATAAGAGAAAGAGAGAATTGGAGATTGAGAGAAAAGTGATAAGAGAAAGGGAGAATTGGAGATTGAGAGAAAAGTGATAAGTGAAAAAGAGAATTGGAGATTGAGGGAAAAGTGATAAGAAAAAGAGAGAATTGGAGATTGAGAGAGAAAGTGATAAGAGAAAGAGAGAATTAGATATTGAGAGAAAAGTGATAAGAAACAGAGAGAATTAGAGATTGAGAGAAAAGTGATAAGAAAAAGAGAGAATTGGAGATTGAGAGAAAAGTGATAAGAGAAAGGGAGAGTTGGAGATTGAGAGAAAAGTGATAAGAGAAAGAGAGAATTGGAGATTGAGAGAAAAGTGATAAGAGAAAGAGAGAATTGGAGATTGAGAGAAAAGTGATAAGAGAAAGAGAGAATTAGAGATTGAGAGAAAAGTGATAAGAGAAAGAGAGAATTGGAGATTGAGAGAAAAGTGATAAGAGAAAGAGAGAATTGGAGATTGAGAGAAAAGTGATAAGAGAAAGAGAGAATTGGAGATTGAGAGAAAAGTGATAAGAGAAAGAGAGAATTGGAGATTGAGAGAAAAGTGATGAGAGAAAGAGAGAATTGGAGATTGAGAGAAAAGTGATAAGAGAAAGGGAGAATTGGAGATTGAGAGAAAAGTGATAAGAGAAAGAGAGAATTGGAGATTGAGAGAAAAGTGATAAGAGAGAGAGAGAATTGGATATTGAGAGAAAAGTGATAAGAGAAAGAGAGAATTGGAGATTGAGAGAGAAAGTGATAAGAGAGAGAGAGAATTGGAGATTGAGAGAAAAGTGATAAGAGAAAGAGAGAATTGGAGATTGAGAGAAAAGTGATAAGAGAAAGAGAGAATTGGAGATTGAGAGAAAAGTGATAAGAGAAAGAGAGAATTGGAGATTGAGAGAAAAGTGATAAGAAACAGAGAGAATTGGACATTGAGAGAAAAGTGATAAGAGAAAGAGAGGATTGGAGATTGAGAGAAAAGTGATAAGAGAAAGAGAGAATTGGAGATTGAGAGAAAAGTGATAAGAGAAAGAGAGAATTGGAGATTGAGAGAAAAGTGATAAGAGAAAGAGAGAATTGGAGATTGAGGGAAAAGTGATAAGAAAAAGAGAGAATTGGAGATTGAGAGAGAAAGTGATAAGAGAAAGAGAGAATTAGAGATTGAGAGAAAAGTGATAAGAGAAAGAGAGAATTGGAGATTGAGAGAAAAGTGATAAGAGAAAGAGAGAATTGGAGATTGAGAGAAAAGTGATAAGAGAAAGAGAGAATTGGAGATTGAGGGAAAAGTGATAAAAAAAAGAGAGAATTGGAGATTGAGAGAGAAAGTGATAAGAGAAAGAGAGAATTAGAGATTGAGAGAAAAGTGATAAGAAACAGAGAGAATTAGAGATTGAGAGAAAAGTGATAAGAAAAAGAGAGAATTGGAGATTGAGAGAAAAGTGATAAGAGAAAGGGAGAATTGGAGATTGAGAGAAAAGTGATAAGAGAAAGAGAGAATTGGAGATTGAGAGAAAAGTGATAAGAGAAAGAGAGATTTGGAGATTGAGAGAAAAGTTATCAGAGTCAGAGAGAATTGGTGATTGAGAGAAAAGTGATAAGAGACAGAGAGAATTGGTGATTGAGAGAAAAGTGATAAGAGAAAGAGAGAATTGGAGATTGAGAGAAAAGTGATAAGAGAAAGAGAGAATTGGAGATTGAGAGAAAAGTGATAAGAGAAAGAGAGAATTAGAGATTGAGAGAAAAGTGATAAGAGAAAGAGAGAATTGGAGATTGAGAATAAAGTGATAAGAGAAAGAGAGAATTGGAGATTGAGAGAAAAGTGATAAGAGAAAGAGAGAATTGGAGATTGAGAAAAAAGTGATAAGAGAAAGAGAGAATTGGAGATTGAGAGAAAAGTGATAAGAGAAAGAGAGAATTGGAGATTGAGAGAAAAGTGATAAGAGAAAGAGAGAATTGGAGATTGAGAGAAAAGTGATAAGAGAAAGAGAGAATTGGAGATTGAGGGAAAAGTGATAAGAAAAAGAGAGAATTGGAGATTGAGAGAGAAAGTGATAAGAGAAAGAGAGAATTAGGGATTGAGAGAAAAGTGATAAGAGAAAGAGAGAATTGGAGATTGAGAGAAAAGTGATAAGAGAAAGAGAGTATTGGAGATTGAGAGAAAAGTGATAAGAGAAAGAGAGAATTGGAGATTGAGGGAAAAGTGATAAAAAAAGAGAGAATTGGAGATTGAGAGAGAAAGTGATAAGAGAAAGAGAGAATTAGAGATTGAGAGAAAAGTGATAAGAAACAGAGAGAATTAAAGATTGAGAGAAAAGTGATAAGAAAAAGAGAGAATTGGAGATTGAGAGAAAAGTGATAAGAGAAAGGGAGAATTGGAGATTGAGAGAAAAGTGATAAGAGAAAGAGAGAATTGGAGATTGAGAGAAAAGTGATAAGAGAAAGAGAGAATTGGAGATTGAGAGAAATGTGATAAGAGAAAGAGAGAATTGGAGATTGAGAAAAAAGTGATAAGAGAAAGAGAGAATTGGAGATTGAGAGAAAAGTGATAAGAGAAAGAGAGAATTGGAGATTGAGAGAAAAGTGATAAGAAACAGAGAGAATTGGACATTGAGAGAAAAGTGATAAGAGAAAGAGAGGATTGGAGATTGAGAGAAAAGTGATAAGAGAAAGAGAGAATTGGAGATTGAGAGAAAAGTGATAAGAGAAAGAGAGAATTGGAGATTGAGAGAAAAGTGATAAGAGAAAGAGAGAATTGGAGATTGAGGGAAAAGTGATAAGAAAAAGAGAGAATTGGAGATTGAGAGAGAAAGTGATAAGAGAAAGAGAGAATTAGAGATTGAGAGAAAAGTGATAAGAGAAAGAGAGAATTGGAGATTGAGAGAAAAGTGATAAGAGAAAGAGAGAATTGGAGATTGAGAGAAAAGTGATAAGAGAAAGAGAGAATTGGAGATTGAGGGAAAAGTGATAAAAAAAAGAGAGAATTGGAGATTGAGAGAGAAAGTGATAAGAGAAAGAGAGAATTAGAGATTGAGAGAAAAGTGATAAGAAACAGAGAGAATTAGAGATTGAGAGAAAAGTGATAAGAAAAAGAGAGAATTGGAGATTGAGAGAAAAGTGATAAGAGAAAGGGAGAATTGGAGATTGAGAGAAAAGTGATAAGAGAAAGAGAGAATTGGAGATTGAGAGAAAAGTGATAAGAGAAAGAGAGATTTGGAGATTGAGAGAAAAGTTATCAGAGTCAGAGAGAATTGGTGATTGAGAGAAAAGTGATAAGAGACAGAGAGAATTGGTGATTGAGAGAAAAGTGATAAGAGAAAGAGAGAATTGGAGATTGAGAGAAAAGTGATAAGAGAAAGAGAGAATTGGAGATTGAGAGAAAAGTGATAAGAGAAAGAGAGAATTAGAGATTGAGAGAAAAGTGATAAGAGAAAGAGAGAATTGGAGATTGAGAATAAAGTGATAAGAGAAAGAGAGAATTGGAGATTGAGAGAAAAGTGATAAGAGAAAGAGAGAATTGGAGATTGAGAAAAAAGTGATAAGAGAAAGAGAGAATTGGAGATTGAGAGAAAAGTGATAAGAGAAAGAGAGAATTGGAGATTGAGAGAAAAGTGATAAGAGAAAGAGAGAATTGGAGATTGAGAGAAAAGTGATAAGAGAAAGAGAGAATTGGAGATTGAGGGAAAAGTGATAAGAAAAAGAGAGAATTGGAGATTGAGAGAGAAAGTGATAAGAGAAAGAGAGAATTAGGGATTGAGAGAAAAGTGATAAGAGAAAGAGAGAATTGGAGATTGAGAGAAAAGTGATAAGAGAAAGAGAGTATTGGAGATTGAGAGAAAAGTGATAAGAGAAAGAGAGAATTGGAGATTGAGGGAAAAGTGATAAAAAAAGAGAGAATTGGAGATTGAGAGAGAAAGTGATAAGAGAAAGAGAGAATTAGAGATTGAGAGAAAAGTGATAAGAAACAGAGAGAATTAAAGATTGAGAGAAAAGTGATAAGAAAAAGAGAGAATTGGAGATTGAGAGAAAAGTGATAAGAGAAAGGGAGAATTGGAGATTGAGAGAAAAGTGATAAGAGAAAGAGAGAATTGGAGATTGAGAGAAAAGTGATAAGAGAAAGAGAGAATTGGAGATTGAGAGAAATGTGATAAGAGAAAGAGAGAATTGGAGATTGAGAAAAAAGTGATAAGAGAAAGAGAGAATTGGAGATTGAGAGAAAAGTGATAAGAGAAAGAGAGAATTAGAGATTGAGAGAAAAGTGATAAGAGAAAGAGAGAATTGGAGATTGAGAGAAAAGTGATAAGAGAAAGAGAGAATTGGAGATTGAGAGAAAAGTGATAAGAGAAAGAGAGAATTGGAGATTGAGAAAAAAGTGATAAGAGAAAGAGAGAATTGGAGATTGAGAGAAAAGTGATAAGAGAAAGAGAGAATTGGAGATTGAGAGAAAAGTGATAAGAGAAAGAGAGAATTCGAGATTGAGAGAAAAGTGATAAGAGAAAGAGAGAATTGGAGATTGAGATAAAAGTGATAAGAGAAAGAGAGAATTGGAGATTGAGAGAAAAGTGATGAGAGAAAGAGAGAATTGGAGATTGAGAGAAAACTGATAAGAGTAAGAGAGAATTGGAGATTGAGAGAAAAGTGATAAGAGAAAGAGAGATTTGGAGATTGAGAGAAAAGTTATCAGAGTCAGAGAGAATTGGTGATTGAGAGAAAAGTGATAAGAGACAGAGAGAATTGGTGATTGAGAGAAAAGTCATAAGAGAAAGAGAGAATTGGAGATTGAGAGAAAAGTGATAAGAAACAGAGAGAATTGGAGATTGGGAGAAAAGTGATAAGAGAAAGAGAGAATTGGAGATTGAGAGAAAAGTGATAAGAGAGAGAGAGAATTGGATATTGAGAGAAAAGTGATAAGAGAAAGAGAGAATTGGAGATTGAGAGAGAAAGTGATAAGAGAGAGAGAGAATTGGAGATTGAGAGAAAAGTGATAAGAGAAAGAGAGAATTGGAGATTGAGAGAAAAGTGATAAGAGAAAGAGAGAATTGGAGATTGAGAGAAAAGTGATAAGAGAAAGAGAGAATTGGAGATTGAGAGAAAAGTGATAAGAAACAGAGAGAATTGGACATTGAGAGAAAAGTGATAAGAGAAAGAGAGGATTGGAGATTGAGAGAAAAGTGATAAGAAACAGAGAGAATTAGAGATTGAGAGAAAAGTGATAAGAAAAAGAGAGAATTGGAGATTGAGAGAAAAGTGATAAGAGAAAGGGAGAATTGGAGATTGAGAGAAAAGTGATAAGAGAAAGAGAGAATTGGAGATTGAGAGAAAAGTGATAAGAGAAAGAGAGAATTTGAGATTGAGAGAAAAGTGATAAGAGAAAGAGAGAATTGGAGATTGAGAGAAAAGTGATAAGAGAAAGAGAGAATTGGAGATTGAGAGAAAAGTGATAAGAGAAAGAGAGAATTAGAGATTGAGAGAAAAGTGATAAGAGAAAGAGAGAATTGGAGATTGAGAGAAAAGTGATAAGAGAAAGAGAGAATTGGAGATTGAGAGAAAAGTGATAAGAGAAAGAGAGAATTGGAGATTGAGAGAAAAGTGATAAGAGAAAGAGAGAATTGGAGATTGAGAGAAAAGTGATAAGAGAAAGAGAGAATTGGAGATTGAGAGAAAAGTGATAAGAGAAAGAGAGAATTCGAGATTGAGAGAAAAGTGATAAGAGAAAGAGAGAATTGGAGATTGAGATAAAAGTGATAAGAGAAAGAGAGAATTGGAGATTGAGAGAAAAGTGATGAGAGAAAGAGAGAATTGGAGATTGAGAGAAAAGTGATAAGAGTAAGAGAGAATTGGAGATTGAGAGAAAAGTGATAAGAGAAAGAGAGATTTGGAGATTGAGAGAAAAGTTATCAGAGTCAGAGAGAATTGGTGATTGAGAGAAAAGTGATAAGAGACAGAGAGAATTGGTGATTGAGAGAAAAGTCATAAGAGAAAGAGAGAATGGGAGGTTGAGAGAAAAGTGATAAGAGAAAGAGAGAAGTGGAGATTGAGAGAAATGTGATAAGAGAAAGAGAAAATTGGAGATTGAGAGAAAAGTGATATGAGAGAGAGAGAATTGGAGATTGAGAGAAAACTGATAAGAGAAAGAGAGAATTGGAGATTGAGGGAAAAGTGATAGGAAAAAGAGAGAATTGGAGATTGAGAGACAAAGTGATAAGAGAGAGAGAGAATTGGAGATTGAGAGAAAAGTGATTAGAGAAAGAGAGAATTGGAGATTGAGAGAAAAGTGATAAGAGAAAGAGAGAATTGGAGATTGAGAGAAAAGTGATAAGAGAAAGAGAGAATTGGAGATTGAGAGAAAAGTGATAAGAAACAGAGAGAATTGGAGATTGGGAGAAAAGTGATAAGAGAAAGAGAGAATTGGAGATTGAGAGAAAAGTGATAAGAGAGAGAGAGAATTGGATATTGAGAGAACAGTTATAAGAGAAAGAGAGAATTGGAGATTGAGAGAGAAAGTGATAAGAGAGAGAGAGAATTGGAGATTGAGAAAAAAGTGATAAGAGAAAGAGAGAATTGGAGATTGAGAGAAAAGTGATAAGAGAAAGAGAGAATTGGAGATTGAGATAAAAGTGATAAGAGAAAGAGAGAATTGGAGATTGAGAGAAAAGTGATAAGAAACAGAGAGAATTGGACATTGAGAGAAAAGTGATAAGAGAAAGAGAGGATTGGAGATTGAGAGAAAAGTGATAAGAGAAAGAGAGAATTGGAGATTGAGAGAAAAGTGATAAGAGAAAGAGAGAATTGGAGATTGAGAGAAAAGTGATAAGAGAAAGAGAGAATTGGAGATTGAGGGAAAAGTGATAAGAAAAAGAGAGAATTGGAGATTGAGAGAGAAAGTGATAAGAGAAAGAGAGAATTAGAGATTGAGAGGAAAGTGATAAGAGAAAGAGAGAATTGGAGATTGAGAGAAAAGTGATAAGAGAAAGGGAGAATTGGAGATTGAGAGAAAAGTGATAAGAGAAAGAGAGAATTGGAGATTGAGAGAAAAGTGATAAGAGAAAGAGAGAATTGGAGATTGAGAGAGAAAGTGATAAGAGAAAGAGAGAATTGGAGATTGAGAGAAAAGTGATAAGAGAAAGAGAGAATTGGAGATTGAGAGAAAAGTGATAAGAGAAAGAGAGAATTCGAGATTGAGAGAAAAGTGATAAGAGAAAGAGAGAATTGGAGATTGAGATAAAAGTGATAAGAGAAAGAGAGAATTGGAGATTGAGAGAAAAGTGATGAGAGAAAGAGAGAATTGGAGATTGAGAGAAAAGTGATAAGAGTAAGAGAGAATTGGAGATTGAGAGAAAAGTGATAAGAGAAAGAGAGATTTGGAGATTGAGAGAAAAGTTATCAGAGTCAGAGAGAATTGGTGATTGAGAGAAAAGTGATAAGAGACAGAGAGAATTGGTGATTGAGAGAAAAGTCATAAGAGAAAGAGAGAATGGGAGGTTGAGAGAAAAGTGATAAGAGAAAGAGAGAAGTGGAGATTGAGAGAAATGTGATAAGAGAAAGAGAAAATTGGAGATTGAGAGAAAAGTGATATGAGAGAGAGAGAATTGGAGATTGAGAGAAAACTGATAAGAGAAAGAGAGAATTGGAGATTGAGGGAAAAGTGATAGGAAAAAGAGAGAATTGGAGATTGAGAGACAAAGTGATAAGAAACAGAGAGAATTGGAGATTGGGAGAAAAGTGATAAGAGAAAGAGAGAATTGGAGATTGAGAGAAAAGTGATAAGAGAGAGAGAGAATTGGATATTGAGAGAAAAGTTATAAGAGAAAGAGAGAATTGGAGATTGAGAGAGAAAGTGATAAGAGAGAGAGAGAATTGGAGATTGAGAAAAAAGTGATAAGAGAAAGAGAGAATTGGAGATTGAGAGAAAAGTGATAAGAGAAAGAGAGAATTGGAGATTGAGATAAAAGTGATAAGAGAAAGAGAGAATTGGAGATTGAGAGAAAAGTGATAAGAAACAGAGAGAATTGGACATTGAGAGAAAAGTGATAAGAGAAAGAGAGGATTGGAGATTGAGAGAAAAGTGATAAGAGAAAGAGAGAATTGGAGATTGAGAGAAAAGTGATAAGAGAAAGAGAGAATTGGAGATTGAGAGAAAAGTGATAAGAGAAAGAGAGAATTGGAGATTGAGGGAAAAGTGATAAGAAAAAGAGAGAATTGGAGATTGAGAGAGAAAGTGATAAGAGAAAGAGAGAATTAGAGATTGAGAGAAAAGTGATAAGAGAAAGAGAGAATTGGAGATTGAGAGAAAAGTGATAAGAGAAAGGGAGAATTGGAGATTGAGAGAAAAGTGATAAGTGAAAAAGAGAATTGGAGATTGAGGGAAAAGTGATAAGAAAAAGAGAGAATTGGAGATTGAGAGAGAAAGTGATAAGAGAAAGAGAGAATTAGATATTGAGAGAAAAGTGATAAGAAACAGAGAGAATTAGAGATTGAGAGAAAAGTGATAAGAAAAAGAGAGAATTGGAGATTGAGAGAAAAGTGATAAGAGAAAGGGAGAGTTGGAGATTGAGAGAAAAGTGATAAGAGAAAGAGAGAATTGGAGATTGAGAGAAAAGTGATAAGAGAAAGAGAGAATTGGAGATTGAGAGAAAAGTGATAAGAGAAAGAGAGAATTAGAGATTGAGAGAAAAGTGATAAGAGAAAGAGAGAATTGGAGATTGAGAGAAAAGTGATAAGAGAAAGAGAGAATTGGAGATTGAGAGAAAAGTGATAAGAGAAAGAGAGAATTGGAGATTGAGAGAAAAGTGATAAGAGAAAGAGAGAATTGGAGATTGAGAGAAAAGTGATAAGAGAAAGAGAGAATTGGAGATTGAGAGAAAAGTGATAAGAGAAAGGGAGAATTGGAGATTGAGAGAAAAGTGATAAGAGAAAGAGAGAATTGGAGATTGAGAGAAAAGTGATAAGAGAGAGAGAGAATTGGATATTGAGAGAAAAGTGATAAGAGAAAGAGAGAATTGGAGATTGAGAGAGAAAGTGATAAGAGAGAGAGAGAATTGGAGATTGAGAGAAAAGTGATAAGAGAAAGAGAGAATTGGAGATTGAGAGAAAAGTGATAAGAGAAAGAGAGAATTGGAGATTGAGAGAAAAGTGATAAGAAACAGAGAGAATTGGACATTGAGAGAAAAGTGATAAGAGAAAGAGAGGATTGGAGATTGAGAGAAAAGTGATAAGAGAAAGAGAGAATTGGAGATTGAGAGAAAAGTGATAAGAGAAAGAGAGAATTGGCGATTGAGAGAAAAGAGATAAGAGAAAGAGAGAATTGGAGATTGAGGGAAAAGTGATAAGAAAAAGAGAGAATTGGAGATTGAGAGAGAAAGTGATAAGAGAAAGAGAGAATTAGAGATTGAGAGAAAAGTGATAAGAGAAAGAGAGAATTGGAGATTGAGAGAAAAGTGATAAGAGAAAGAGAGAATTGGAGATTGAGAGAAAAGTGATAAGAGAAAGAGAGAATTGGAGATTGAGGGAAAAGTGATAAAAAAAAGAGAGAATTGGAGATTGAGAGAGAAAGTGATAAGAGAAAGAGAGAATTAGAGATTGAGAGAAAAGTGATAAGAAACAGAGAGAATTAGAGATTGAGAGAAAAGTGATAAGAAAAAGAGAGAATTGGAGATTGAGAGAAAAGTGATAAGAGAAAGGGAGAATTGGAGATTGAGAGAAAAGTGATAAGAGAAAGAGAGAATTGGAGATTGAGAGAAAAGTGATAAGAGAAAGAGAGATTTGGAGATTGAGAGAAAAGTTATCAGAGTCAGAGAGAATTGGTGATTGAGAGAAAAGTGATAAGAGACAGAGAGAATTGGTGATTGAGAGAAAAGTGATAAGAGAAAGAGAGAATTGGAGATTGAGAGAAAAGTGATAAGAGAAAGAGAGAATTGGAGATTGAGAGAAAAGTGATAAGAGAAAGAGAGAATTAGAGATTGAGAGAAAAGTGATAAGAGAAAGAGAGAATTGGAGATTGAGAATAAAGTGATAAGAGAAAGAGAGAATTGGAGATTGAGAGAAAAGTGATAAGAGAAAGAGAGAATTGGAGATTGAGAAAAAAGTGATAAGAGAAAGAGAGAATTGGAGATTGAGAGAAAAGTGATAAGAGAAAGAGAGAATTGGAGATTGAGAGAAAAGTGATAAGAGAAAGAGAGAATTGGAGATTGAGAGAAAAGTGATAAGAGAAAGAGAGAATTGGAGATTGAGAGAAAAGTGATGAGAGAAAGAGAGAATTGGAGATTGAGAGAAAACTGATAAGAGTAAGAGAGAATTGGAGATTGAGAGAAAAGTGATAAGAGAAAGAGAGATTTGGAGATTGAGAGAAAAGTTATCAGAGTCAGAGAGAATTGGTGATTGAGAGAAAAGTGATAAGAGACAGAGAGAATTGGTGATTGAGAGAAAAGTCATAAGAGAAAGAGAGAATTGGAGATTGAGAGAAAAGTGATAAAAAAAAGAGAGAATTGGAGATTGGGAGAAAAGTGATAAGAGAAAGAGAGAATTGGAGATTGAGAGAAAAGTGATAAGAGAGAGAGAGAATTGGATATTGAGAGAAAAGTGATAAGAGAAAGAGAGAATTGGAGATTGAGAGAGAAAGTGATAAGAGAGAGAGAGAATTGGAGATTGAGAGAAAAGTGATAAGAGAAAGAGAGAATTGGAGATTGAGAGAAAAGTGATAAGAGAAAGAGAGAATTGGAGATTGAGAGAAAAGTGATAAGAGAAAGAGAGAATTGGAGATTGAGAGAAAAGTGATAAGAAACAGAGAGAATTGGACATTGAGAGAAAAGTGATAAGAGAAAGAGAGGATTGGAGATTGAGAGAAAAGTGATAAGAGAAAGAGAGAATTGGAGATTGAGAGAAAAGTGATAAGAGAAAGAGAGAATTGGAGATTGAGAGAAAAGTGATAAGAGAAAGAGAGAATTGGAGATTGAGGGAAAAGTGATAAGAAAAAGAGAGAATTGGAGATTGACAGAGAAAGTGATAAGAGAGAGAGAGAATTGGAGATTGAGAGAAAAGTGATAAGAGAAAGAGAGAATTGGAGATTGAGAGAAAAGTGATAAGAGAAAGAGAGAATTGGAGATTGAGAGAAAAGTGATAAGAGAAAGAGAGAATTGGAGATTGAGAGAAAAGTCATAAGAAACAGAGAGAATTGGAGATTGGGAGAAAAGTGATAAGAGAAAGAGAGAATTGGAGATTGAGAGAAAAGTGATAAGAGAAAGAGAGAATTGGATATTGAGAGAAAAGTGATAAGAGAAAGAGAGAATTGGGGATTGAGAGAAAAGTGATAAGAAACAGAGAGAATTGGAGATTGGGAGAAAAGTGATAAGAGAAAGAGAGAATTGGAGATTGAGAGAAAAGTGATAAGAAACAGAGAGAATTGGAGATTGAGAGAAAAGTGATAAGAGAAAAAGAGAATTGGAGATTGAGAGAAAAGTGATAAGAGAAAGAGAGAATTGGAGATTGAGAGAAAAGTGATGAGAAACAGAGAGAATTGGACATTGAGAGAAAAGTGATAAGAGAAAAAGAGAATTGGAGATTGAGAGAAAAGTGATAAGAGTAAGAGAGAATTGGAGATTGAGAGAAAAGTGATAAGAGTAAGAGAGAATTGGAGATTGAGAGAAAAGTGATAAGAGAAAGAGAGAATTGGAGATTGAGTGAAAAGTGATCAGAGACAGAGAGAATTGGTGATTGAGAGAAAAGTCATAAGAGAAAGAGAGAATTGGAGATTGAGAGAAAAGTGATAAGAGAAAGAGAGAATTGGAGATTGAGGGAAAAGTGATAAGAGAAAGAGAGAATTGGAGATTGAGAGAAAAGTGATAAGAGAAAGAGAGAATTGGAGATTGAGAGAAAAGTGATAAGAAACAGAGAGAATTTGACATTGAGAGAAAAGTGATAAGAGAAAGAGAGGATTGGAGATTGAGAGAAAAGTGATAAGAGAAAGAGAGAATTGGAGATTGAGAGAAAAGTGATAAGAGAAAGAGAGAATTGGAGATTGAGAGAAAAGTGATAAGAGAAAGAGAGAATTGGAGATTGAGGGAAAAGTGATAAGAAAAAGAGAGAATTGGAGATTGAGAGAGAAAGTGATAAGAGAGAGAGAGAATTGGAGATTGAGAGAAAAGTGATAAGAAACAGAGAGAATTGGAGATTGGGAGAAAAGTGATAAGAGAAAGAGAGAATTGGAGATTGAGAGAAAAGTGATAAGAGAAAGAGAGAATTGGATATTGAGAGAAAAGTGATAAGAGAAAGAGAGAATTGGGGATTGAGAGAAAAGTGATAAGAAACAGAGAGAATTGGAGATTGGGAGAAAAGTGATAAGAGAAAGAGAGAATTGGAGATTGAGAGAAAAGTGATAAGAGAAAGAGAGAATTGGAGATTGGGGGAAAAGTGATAAGAGAAAGAGAGAATAGGAGATTGAGGGAAAAGTGATAGGAAAAAGAGAGAATTGGAGATTGAGAGAGAAAGTGATAAGAGAGAGAGAGAATTGGAGATTGAGAGAAAAGTGATAAGAGAAATAGAGAATTGGAGATTGAGAGAAAAGTGATAAGAGAAAGAGAGAATTGGAGATTGAGAGAAAAGTGATAAGAAACAGAGAGAATTGGAGATTGGGAGAAAAGTGATAAGAGAAAGAGAGAATTGGAGATTGAGAGAAAAGTGATAAGAGAAAGAGAGAATTGGAGATTGAGAGAAAAGTGATAAGAGAAAGAGAGAATTGGAGATTTTAGAGAAAAGTGATAAGAGAAAGAGAGAATTGGAGATTGAGAGAAAAGTGATAAGAGAAAGAGAGAATTGGAGATTGAGGGAAAAGTGATAAAAAAAAGAGAGAATTGGAGATTGAGAGAGAAAGTGATAAGAGAAAGAGAGAATTAGAGATTGAGAGAAAAGTGATAAGAAACAGAGAGAATTAGAGATTGAGAGAAAAGTGATAAGAAAAAGAGAGAATTGGAGATTGAGAGAAAAGTGATAAGAGAAAGGGAGAATTGGAGATTGAGAGAAAAGTGATAAGAGAAAGAGAGAATTGGAGATTGAGAGAAAAGTGATAAGAGAAAGAGAGATTTGGAGATTGAGAGAAAAGTTATCAGAGTCAGAGAGAATTGGTGATTGAGAGAAAAGTGATAAGAGACAGAGAGAATTGGTGATTGAGAGAAAAGTGATAAGAGAAAGAGAGAATTGGAGATTGAGAGAAAAGTGATAAGAGAAAGAGAGAATTGGAGATTGAGAGAAAAGTGATAAGAGAAAGAGAGAATTAGAGATTGAGAGAAAAGTGATAAGAGAAAGAGAGAATTGGAGATTGAGAATAAAGTGATAAGAGAAAGAGAGAATTGGAGATTGAGAGAAAAGTGATAAGAGAAAGAGAGAATTGGAGATTGAGAAAAAAGTGATAAGAGAAAGAGAGAATTGGAGATTGAGAGAAAAGTGATAAGAGAAAGAGAGAATTGGAGATTGAGAGAAAAGTGATAAGAGAAAGAGAGAATTGGAGATTGAGAGAAAAGTGATAAGAGAAAGAGAGAATTGGAGATTGAGAGAAAAGTGATGAGAGAAAGAGAGAATTGGAGATTGAGAGAAAACTGATAAGAGTAAGAGAGAATTGGAGATTGAGAGAAAAGTGATAAGAGAAAGAGAGATTTGGAGATTGAGAGAAAAGTTATCAGAGTCAGAGAGAATTGGTGATTGAGAGAAAAGTGATAAGAGACAGAGAGAATTGGTGATTGAGAGAAAAGTCATAAGAGAAAGAGAGAATTGGAGATTGAGAGAAAAGTGATAAGAGAAAGAGAGAATTGGAGATTGGGAGAAAAGTGATAAGAGAAAGAGAGAATTGGAGATTGAGAGAAAAGTGATAAGAGAGAGAGAGAATTGGATATTGAGAGAAAAGTGATAAGAGAAAGAGAGAATTGGAGATTGAGAGAGAAAGTGATAAGAGAGAGAGAGAATTGGAGATTGAGAGAAAAGTGATAAGAGAAAGAGAGAATTGGAGATTGAGAGAAAAGTGATAAGAGAAAGAGAGAATTGGAGATTGAGAGAAAAGTGATAAGAAAAAGAGAGAATTGGAGATTGAGAGAGAAAGTGATAAGAGAGAGAGAGAATTGGAGATTGAGAGAAAAGTGATAAGAAACAGAGAGAATTGGAGATTGGGAGAAAAGTGATAAGAGAAAGAGAGAATTGGAGATTGAGAGAAAAGTGATAAGAGAAAGAGAGAATTGGAGATTGAGAGAAAAGTGATAAGAGAAAGAGAGAATTGGAGATTGAGGGAAAAGTGATAAGAAAAAGAGAGAATTGGAGATTGACAGAGAAAGTGATAAGAGAGAGAGAGAATTGGAGATTGAGAGAAAAGTGATAAGAGAAAGAGAGAATTGGAGATTGAGAGAAAAGTGATAAGAGAAAGAGAGAATTGGAGATTGAGAGAAAAGTGATAAGAGAAAGAGAGAATTGGAGATTGAGAGAAAAGTCATAAGAAACAGAGAGAATTGGAGATTGGGAGAAAAGTGATAAGAGAAAGAGAGAATTGGAGATTGAGAGAAAAGTGATAAGAGAAAGAGAGAATTGGATATTGAGAGAAAAGTGATAAGAGAAAGAGAGAATTGGGGATTGAGAGAAAAGTGATAAGAAACAGAGAGAATTGGAGATTGGGAGAAAAGTGATAAGAGAAAGCGAGAATTGGAGATTGAGAGAAAAGTGATAAGAAACAGAGAGAATTGGAGATTGAGAGAAAAGTGATAAGAGAAAAAGAGAATTGGAGATTGAGAGAAAAGTGATAAGAGAAAGAGAGAATTGGAGATTGAGAGAAAAGTGATGAGAAACAGAGAGAATTGGACATTGAGAGAAAAGTGATAAGAGAAAAAGAGAATTGGAGATTGAGAGAAAAGTGATAAGAGTAAGAGAGAATTGGAGATTGAGAGAAAAGTGATAAGAGTAAGAGAGAATTGGAGATTGAGAGAAAAGTGATAAGAGAAAGAGAGAATTGGAGATTGAGTGAAAAGTGATCAGAGACAGAGAGAATTGGTGATTGAGAGAAAAGTCATAAGAGAAAGAGAGAATTGGAGATTGAGAGAAAAGTGATAAGAGAAAGAGAGAATTGGAGATTGAGGGAAAAGTGATAAGAGAAAGAGAGAATTGGAGATTGAGAGAAAAGTGATAAGAGAAAGAGAGAATTGGAGATTGAGAGAAAAGTGATAAGAAACAGAGAGAATTTGACATTGAGAGAAAAGTGATAAGAGAAAGAGAGGATTGGAGATTGAGAGAAAAGTGATAAGAGAAAGAGAGAATTGGAGATTGAGAGAAAAGTGATAAGAGAAAGAGAGAATTGGAGATTGAGAGAAAAGTGATAAGAGAAAGAGAGAATTGGAGATTGAGGGAAAAGTGATAAGAAAAAGAGAGAATTGGAGATTGAGAGAGAAAGTGATAAGAGAGAGAGAGAATTGGAGATTGAGAGAAAAGTGATAAGAAACAGAGAGAATTGGAGATTGGGAGAAAAGTGATAAGAGAAAGAGAGAATTGGAGATTGAGAGAAAAGTGATAAGAGAAAGAGAGAATTGGATATTGAGAGAAAAGTGATAAGAGAAAGAGAGAATTGGGGATTGAGAGAAAAGTGATAAGAAACAGAGAGAATTGGAGATTGGGAGAAAAGTGATAAGAGAAAGAGAGAATTGGAGATTGAGAGAAAAGTGATAAGAGAAAGAGAGAATTGGAGATTGGGGGAAAAGTGATAAGAGAAAGAGAGAATAGGAGATTGAGGGAAAAGTGATAGGAAAAAGAGAGAATTGGAGATTGAGAGAGAAAGTGATAAGAGAGAGAGAGAATTGGAGATTGAGAGAAAAGTGATAAGAGAAATAGAGAATTGGAGATTGAGAGAAAAGTGATAAGAGAAAGAGAGAATTGGAGATTGAGAGAAAAGTGATAAGAAACAGAGAGAATTGGAGATTGGGAGAAAAGTGATAAGAGAAAGAGAGAATTGGAGATTGAGAGAAAAGTGATAAGAGAGAGAGAGAATTGGAGATTGAGAGAAAAGTGATAAGAGAAAGAGAGAATTGGAGATTGAGAGAAAAGTGATAAGAAACAGAGAGAATTGGAGATTGGGAGAAAAGTGATAAGAGAAAGAGAGAATTGGAGATTGAGAGAAAAGTGATAAGAGAAAGAGAGAATTGGAGATTGGGGGAAAAGTGATAAGAAACAGAGAGAATTAGAGATTGAGAGAAAAGTGATAAGAAAAAGAGAGAATTGGAGATTGAGAGAAAAGTGATAAGAGAAAGGGAGAATTGGAGATTGAGGGAAAAGTGATAAGAGAAAGAGAGAATTGGAGATTGAGAGAAAAGTGATAAGAGAAAGAGAGAATTGGTGATTGAGAGAAAAAATGATAAGAGAAAAAGAGAATTGGAGATTGAGAGAAAAGTGATAAGAGAAAGAGAGAATTGGAGATTGAGAGAAAAGTGATAAGAAACAGAGAGAATTGGACATTGAGAGAAAAGTGATAAGAGAAAAAGAGAATTGGAGATTGAGAGAAAAGTGATAAGAGAAAGAGAGAATTGGAGATTGAGAGAAAAGTGATAAGAAACAGAGAGAATTGGACATTGAGAGAAAAGTGATAAGAGAAAGAGAGGATTGGAGATTGAGAGAAAAGTGATAAGAGAAAGAGAGAATTGGAGATTGAGAGAAAAGTGATAAGAGAAAAAGAGAATTGGAGATTGAGAGAAAAGTGATGAGAGAAAGAGAGAATTGGAGATTGAGAGAAAAGTGATAAGAGTAAGAGAGAATTGGAGATTGAGAGAAAAGTGATAAGAGAAAGAGAGAATTGGAGATTGAGTGAAAAGTGATCAGAGACAGAGAGAATTGGAGATTGAGAAAAAAGTGATAAGAGAAAGAGAGAATTGGAGATTGAGAGAAAAGTGATAAGAGAAAGAGAGAATTGGAGATTGAGGGAAAAGTGATAAGAAAAAGAGAGAATTGGAGATTGAGAGAGAAAGTGATAAGAGAGAGAGAGAATTGGAGATTGAGAGAAAAGTGATAAGAGAAAGAGAGAATTGGAGATTGAGAGAAAAGTGATAAGAGAAAGAGAGAATTGGAGATTGAGAGAAAAGTGATAAGAGAAAGAGAGAATTGGAGATTGAGAGAAAAGTGATAAGAGAAAGAGAGAATTGGAGATTGAGAGAAAAGTGATAAGAGAAAGAGAGAATTGGAGATTGAGAGAAAAGTGATAAGAGAAAGAGAGAATTGGAGATTGGGAGAAAAGTGATAAGAGAAAGAGAGAATTGGAGATTGAGAGAAAAGTGATAAGAGAAAGAGAGAATTGGAGATTGGGGGAAAAGTGATAAGAGAAAGAGAGAATTGGAGATTGAGGGAAAAGTGATAGGAAAAAGAGAGAATTGGAGATTGAGAGAGAAAGTGATAAGAGAGAGAGAGAATTGGAGATTGAGAAAAAAGTGATAAGAGAAAGAGAGAATTGAAGATTGAGAGAAAAGTGATAAGAGAAAGAGAGAATTGGAGATTGAGAGAAAAGTGATAAGAGAAAGAGAGAATTGGAGATTGAGGGAAAAGTGATAAGAAAAAGAGAGAATTGGAGATTGAGAGAGAAAGTGATAAGAGAGAGAGAGAATTGGAGATTGAGAGAAAAGTGATAAGAAACAGAGAGAATTGGAGATTGGGAGAAAAGTGATAAGAGAAAGAGAGAATTGGAGATTGAGAGAAAAGTGATAAGAGAAAGAGAGAATTGGAGATTGAGAGAAAAGTGATAAGAGAAAGAGAGAATTGGAGATTGAGGGAAAAGTGTTAAGAAAAAGAGAGAATTGGAGATTGAGAGAGAAAGTGATAAGAGAGAGAGAGAATTGGAGATTGAGAGAAAAGTGATAAGAAACAGAGAGAATTGGAGATTGGGAGAAAAGTGATAAGAGAAAGAGAGAATTGGAGATTGAGAGAAAAGTGATAAGAGAAAGAGAGAATTGGATATTGAGAGAAAAGTGATAAGAGAAAGAGAGAATTGGGGATTGAGAGAAAAGTGATAAGAAACAGAGAGAATTGGAGATTGGGAGAAAAGTGATAAGAGAAAGAGAGAATTGGAGATTGAGAGAGAAAGTGATAAGAGAGAGAGAGAATTGTAGATTGAGAGAAAAGTGATAAGAAACAGAGAGAATTGGAGATTGGGAGAAAAGTGATAAGAGAAAGAGAGAATTGGAGATTGAGAGAAAAGTGATAAGAGAAAGAGAGAATTGGATATTGAGAGAAAAGTGATAAGAGAAAGAGAGAATTGGGGATTGAGAGAAAAGTGATAAGAAACAGAGAGAATTGGAGATTGGGAGAAAAGTGATAAGAGAAAGAGAGAATTGGAGATTGAGAGAAAAGTGATAAGAGAGAGAGAGAATTGGAGATTGAGAGAAAAGTGATAAGAAACAGAGAGAATTGGAGATTGGGAGAAAAGTGATAAGAGAAAGAGAGAATTGGAGATTGAGAGAAAAGTGATAAGAGAAAGAGAGAATTGGATATTGAGAGAAAAGTGATAAGAGAAAGAGAGAATTGGGGATTGAGAGAAAAGTGATAAGAAACAGAGAGAATTGGAGATTGGGAGAAAAGTGATAAGAGAAAGAGAGAATGGAGATTGAGAGAAAAGTGATAAGAGAAAGAGAGAATTGGAGATTGAGAGAAAAGTGATAAGAGACAGAGAGAATTGGTGATTGAGAGAAAAGTGATAAGAGACAGAGAGAATTGGTGATTGAGAGAAAAGTCATAAGAGAAAGAGAGAATGGGAGGTTGAGAGAAAAGTGTTAAGAGAAAGAGAGAATTGGAGATTGAGAGAAAAGTGATAAGAAAAAGAGAGAATTGGAGCTTGAGAGAAAAGTGATAAGAGAAAGAGAGAATTGGAGATTGTGAGAAAAGTGATAAGAGAAAGAGAGAATTGGAGATTGAGAGAAAAGTGATAAGAGAAAGAGAGAATTGGAGATTGAGAGAAAAGTGATAAGAGAAAGAGAGAATTGGAGATTGAGAGAAAAGTGATTAGAGAAAGAGAGAATTGGAGATTGAGAGAAAAGTGATAAGAGAAAGAGAGAATTGGAGATTGAGAGAAAAGTGATAAGAGAAAGAGAGAATTGGAGATTGAGAGAAAAGTGATAAGAGAAAGAGAGAATTGGAGATTGAGAGAAAAGTGATAAGAGAAAGAGAGAATTGGAGATTGAGAGAAAAGTGATAAGAGAAAGAGAGAATTGGAGATTGAGAGAAAAGTGATAAGAGAAAGAGAGAATTGGAGATTGGGAGAAAAGTGATAAGAGAAAGAGAGAATTGGAGATTGAGAGAAAAGTGATAAGAGAAAGAGAGAATTGGAGATTGGGGGAAAAGTGATAAGAGAAAGAGAGAATTGGAGATTGAGGGAAAAGTGATAGGAAAAAGAGAGAATTGGAGATTGAGAGAGAAAGTGATAAGAGAGAGAGAGAATTGGAGATTGAGAAAAAAGTGATAAGAGAAAGAGAGAATTGAAGATTGAGAGAAAAGTGATAAGAGAAAGAGAGAATTGGAGATTGAGAGAAAAGTGATAAGAGAAAGAGAGAATTGGAGATTGAGGGAAAAGTGATAAGAAAAAGAGAGAATTGGAGATTGAGAGAGAAAGTGATAAGAGAGAGAGAGAATTGGAGATTGAGAGAAAAGTGATAAGAAACAGAGAGAATTGGAGATTGGGAGAAAAGTGATAAGAGAAAGAGAGAATTGGAGATTGAGAGAAAAGTGATAAGAGAAAGAGAGAATTGGAGATTGAGAGAAAAGTGATAAGAGAAAGAGAGAATTGGAGATTGAGGGAAAAGTGTTAAGAAAAAGAGAGAATTGGAGATTGAGAGAGAAAGTGATAAGAGAGAGAGAGAATTGGAGATTGAGAGAAAAGTGATAAGAAACAGAGAGAATTGGAGATTGGGAGAAAAGTGATAAGAGAAAGAGAGAATTGGAGATTGAGAGAAAAGTGATAAGAGAAAGAGAGAATTGGATATTGAGAGAAAAGTGATAAGAGAAAGAGAGAATTGGGGATTGAGAGAAAAGTGATAAGAAACAGAGAGAATTGGAGATTGGGAGAAAAGTGATAAGAGAAAGAGAGAATTGGAGATTGAGAGAGAAAGTGATAAGAGAGAGAGAGAATTGTAGATTGAGAGAAAAGTGATAAGAAACAGAGAGAATTGGAGATTGGGAGAAAAGTGATAAGAGAAAGAGAGAATTGGAGATTGAGAGAAAAGTGATAAGAGAAAGACAGAATTGGATATTGAGAGAAAAGTGATAAGAGAAAGAGAGAATTGGGGATTGAGAGAAAAGTGATAAGAAACAGAGAGAATTGGAGATTGGGAGAAAAGTGATAAGAGAAAGAGAGAATTGGAGATTGAGAGAAAAGTGATAAGAGAGAGAGAGAATTGGAGATTGAGAGAAAAGTGATAAGAAACAGAGAGAATTGGAGATTGGGAGAAAAGTGATAAGAGAAAGAGAGAATTGGAGATTGAGAGAAAAGTGATAAGAGAAAGAGAGAATTGGATATTGAGAGAAAAGTGATAAGAGAAAGAGAGAATTGGGGATTGAGAGAAAAGTGATAAGAAACAGAGAGAATTGGAGATTGGGAGAAAAGTGATAAGAGAAAGAGAGAATGGAGATTGAGAGAAAAGTGATAAGAGAAAGAGAGAATTGGAGATTGAGAGAAAAGTGATAAGAGACAGAGAGAATTGGTGATTGAGAGAAAAGTGATAAGAGACAGAGAGAATTGGTGATTGAGAGAAAAGTCATAAGAGAAAGAGAGAATGGGAGGTTGAGAGAAAAGTGTTAAGAGAAAGAGAGAATTGGAGATTGAGAGAAAAGTGATAAGAAAAAGAGAGAATTGGAGCTTGAGAGAAAAGTGATAAGAGAAAGAGAGAATTGGAGATTGTGAGAAAAGTGATAAGAGAAAGAGAGAATTGGAGATTGAGAGAAAAGTGATAAGAGAAAGAGAGAATTGGAGATTGAGAGAAAAGTGATAAGAGAAAGAGAGAATTGGAGATTGAGAGAAAAGTGATTAGAGAAAGAGAGAATTGGAGATTGAGAGAAAAGTGATAAGAGAAAGAGAGAATTGGAGATTGAGAGAAAAGTGATAAGAGAAAGAGAGAATTGGAGATTGGGGGAAAAGTGATAAGAAACAGAGAGAATTAGAGATTGAGACAAAAGTGATAAGAAAAAGAGAGAATTGGAGATTGTGAGAAAAGTGATAAGAGAAAGGGAGAATTGGAGATTGAGAGAAAAGTGATAAGAGAAAGAGAGAATTGGAGATTGAGAGAAAAGTGATAAGAGATAGAGAGAATTGGAGATTGAGAGAAAAGTGATAAGAGAAAAAGAGAATTGGAGATTGAGAGAAAAGTGATAAGAGAAAGAGAGAATTGGAGATTGAGAGAAAAGTGATAAGAAACAGAGAGAATTGGACATTGAGAGAAAAGTGATAAGAGAAAGAGAGGATTGGAGATTGAGAGAAAAGTGATAAGAGAAAGAGAGAATTGGAGATTGAGAGAAAAGTGATAAGAGAAAAAGAGAATTGAAGATTGAGAGAAAAGTGATGAGAGAAAGAGAGAATTGGAGATTGAGAGAAAAGTGATAAGAGTAAGAGAGAATTGGAGATTGAGAGAAAAGTGATAAGAGAAAGAGAGAATTGGAGATTGAGTGAAAAGTGATCAGAGACAGAGAGAATTGGTGATTGAGAAAAAAGTCATAAGAGAAAGAGAGAATTGGAGATTGAGAGAAAAGTGATAAGAGAAAGAGAGAATTGGAGATTGAGGGAAAAGTGATAAGAGAAAGAGAGAATTGGAGATTGAGAGAAAACTGATAAGAGAACAAGAGAATTGGAGATTGAGAGAAAAGTGATAAGAAACAGAGAGAATTGGAGATTGAGAGAAAAGTGATAAGAGAAAGAGAGGATTGTAGATTGAGAGAAAAGTGATAAGAGAAAGAGAGAATTGGAGATTGAGAGAAAAGTGATAAGAGAAAGAGAGAATTGGAGATTGAGAGAAAAGTGATAAGAGAAAGAGAGAATTGGAGATTGAGGGAAAAGTGATAAGAAAAAGAGAGAATTGGAGATTGAGAGAGAAAGTGATAAGAGAGAGAGAGAATTGGAGATTGAGAGAAAAGTGATAAGAGAAAGAGAGAATTGGAGATTGAGAGAAAAGTGATAAGAGAAAGAGAGAATTGGAGATTGAGAGAAAAGTGATAAGAAACAGAGAGAATTGGAGATTGGGAGAAAAGTGATAAGAGAAAGAGAGAATTGGAGATTGAGAGAAAAGTGATAAGAGAAAGAGGGAATTGTATATTGAGAGAAAAGTGATAAGAGAAAGAGAGTATTGGGGATTGAGGGAAAAGTGATAGGAAAAAGAGAGAATTGGAGATTGAGAGAGAAAGTGATAAGAGAGAGAGAGAATTGGAGATTGAGAGAAAAGTGATAAGAGAAAGAGAGAATTGGAGATTGAGAGAAAAGTGATAAGAGAAAGAGAGAATTGGAGATTGAGGGAAAAGTGATAGGAAAAAGAGAGAATTGGAGATTGAGAGAGAAAGTGATAAGAGAGAGAGAGAATTGGAGATTGAGAGAAAAGTGATAAGAGAAAGAGAGAATTGGAGATTGAGAGAAAAGTGATAAGAGAAAGAGAGAATTGGAGATTGAGAGAAAAGTGATAAGAAAAAGAGAGAATTGGAGATTGAGAGAAAAGTGATAAGAGAAAGGGAGAATTGGAGATTGAGAGAAAAGTGATAAGAGAAAGAGAGAATTGGAGATTGAGAGAAAAGTGATAAGAGAAAGGGAGAATTGGAGATTGAGAGAAAAGTGATAAGAGAGAGAGAGAATTGGAGATTGAGAGAAAAGTGATAAGAGAAAGAGAGAATTGGAGATTGAGAGAAAAGTGATAAGAGAAAAAGAGAATTGGAGATTGAGAGAAAAGTGATAAGAGAAAGGGAGAATTGGAGATTGAGAGAAAAGTGATAAGAGAAAAAGAGAATTGGAGATTGAGAGAAAAGTGATAAGAGAAAGAGAGAATTGGAGATTGAGAGAAAAGTGATAAGAGAAAGAGAGAATTGGAGATTGAGAGAAAAGTGATAAGAGAAAGAGAGAATTAGAGATTGAGAGAAAAGTGATAAGAGAATGAGAGAATTGGAGATTGAGAGAAAAGTGATAAGAGAAAGAGAGAATTGGAGATTGAAAGAAAAGTGATAAGAGAAAGAGAGAATTGGAGATTGAGAGAAAAGTGATAAGAGAAAGAGAGAATTGGAGATTGAGAGAAAAGTGATAAGAGAAAGAGAGAATTGGAGATTGAGAGAAAAGTGATAAGAGAAAGAGAGAATTGGAGATTGAGAGAAAAGTGATAAGAGAAAGAGAGAATTGGAGATTGAGATAAAAGTGATAAGAGAAAGAGAGAATTGGAGATTGAGAGAAAAGTGATGAGAGAAAGAGAGAATTGGAGATTGAGAGAAAAGTGATAAGAGTAAGAGAGAATTGGAGATTGAGAGAAAAGTGATAAGAAACAGAGAGAATTGGACATTGAGAGAAAAGTGATAAGAGAAAGAGAGGATTGGAGATTGAGAGAAAAGTGATAAGAGAAAGAGAGAATTGGAGATTGAGAGAAAAGTGATAAGAGAAAGAGAGAATTGGAGATTGAGAGAAAAGTGATAAGAGAAAGAGAGAATTGGAGATTGAGAGAAAAGTGATAAGAGAAAGAGAGAATTAGAGATTGAGAGAAAAGTGATAAGAGAAAGAGAGAATTGGAGATTGAGAGAAAAGTGATAAGAGAAAGAGAGAATTGGAGATTGAAAGAAAAGTGATAAGAGAAAGAGAGAATTGGAGATTGAGAGAAAAGTGATAAGAGAAAGCGAGAATTGGAGATTGAGAGAAAAGTGATAAGACAAAGAGAGAATTGGAGATTGAGAGAAAAGTGATGAGAGAAAGAGAGAATTGGAGATTGGGGGAAAAGTGATAAGAGAAAGAGAGAATTGGAGATTGAGAGAAAAGTGATAAGAGAAAGAGAGAATTGGAGATTGAGAGAAAAGTGATAAGAGAAAGAGAGAATTGGAGATTGAGAGAAAAGTGATAAGAGAAAGAGAGAATTGGAGATTGGGGGAAAAGTGAGAAGAGAAAGAGAGAATTGGAGATTGAGAGAAAAGTGATTAGAGAAAGAGAGAATTGGAGATTGAGAGAAGAGTGATAAGAGAAAGACAGAATTGGAGATTGAGAGAAAAGTGATAAGAGAAAGAGAGAATTGGAGATTGAGAGAAAAGTGATAAGAGAAAGAGAGAATTGGAGATTGAGAGAAAAGTATTAAGAAACAGAGAGAATTGGAGATTGGGAGAAAAGTGATAAGAGAGAGAGAGAATTGGATATTGAGAGAAAAGTGATAAGAGAAAGAGAGAATTGGAGATTGAGAGAGAAAGTGATAAGAGAGAGAGAGAATTGGAGATTGAGAGAAAAGTGATAAGAGAAAGAGAGAATTGGAGATTGAGAGAAAAGTGATAAGAGAAAGAGAGAATTGGAGATTGAGAGAAAAGTGATAAGAAACAGAGAGAATTGGAGATTGGGAGAAAAGTGATAAGAGAAAGAGAGAATTGGAGATTGAGAGAAAAGTGATAAGAGAGAGAGAGAATTGGATATTGAGAGAAAAGTGATACGAGAAAGAGAGAATTGGAGATTGAGAGAGAAAGTGATAAGAGAGAGAGAGAATTGGAGATTGAGAGAAAAGTGATAAGAGAAAGAGAGAATTGGAGATTGAGAGAAAAGTGATAAGAGAAAGAGAGAATTGGAGATTGAGAGAAAAGTGATAAGAGAAAGAGAGAATTGGAGATTGAGAGAAAAGTGATAAGAAACAGAGAGAATTGGACATTGAGAGAAAAGTGATAAGAGAAAGAGAGGATTGGAGATTGAGAGAAAAGTGATAAGAGAAAGAGAGAATTGGAGATTGAGAGAAAAGTGATAAGAGAAAGAGAGAATTGGAGATTGAGAGAAAAGTGATAAGAGAAAGAGAGAATTGGAGATTGAGGGAAAAGTGATAAGAAAAAGAGAGAATTGGAGATTGAGAGAGAAAGTGATAAGAGAGAGAGAGAATTGGAGATTGAGAGAAAAGTGATAAGAGAAAGAGAGAATTGGAGATTGAGAGAAAAGTGATAAGAGAAAGAGCGAATTGGAGATTGAGAGAAAAGTGATAAGAGAAAGAGAGAATTGGAGATTGAGAGAAAAGTGATAAGAAACAGAGAGAATTGGAGATTGGGAAAAAAGTGATAAGAGAAAGAGAGAATTGGAGATTGAGAGAAAAGTGATAAGAGAAAGAGAGAATTGGATATTGAGAGAAAAGTGAGAAGAGAAAGAGAGAATTGGGGATTGAGAGAAAAGTGATAAGAAACGGAGAGAATTGGAGATTGGGAGAAAAGTGATAAGAGAAAGAGAGAATTGGAGATTGAGAGAAAAGTGATAAGAGAAAGAGAGAATTGGAGATTGGGGGAAAAGTGATAAGAGAAAGAGAGAATTGGAGATTGAGGGAAAAGTGATAGGAAAAAGAGAGAATTGGAGATTGAGAGAGAAAGTGATAAGAGAGAGAGAGAATTGGAGATTGAGAGAAAAGTGATAAGAGAAAGAGAGAATTGGAGATTGAGAGAAAAGTGATAAGAGAAAGAGAGAATTGGAGATTGAGAGAAAAGTGATAAGAGAAAGAGAGAATTGGAGATTGAGAGAAAAGTGATAAGAAACAGATAGAATTGGAGATTGGGAGAAAAGTGATAAGAGAAAGAGAGAATTGGAGATTGAGAGAAAAGTGATAAGAGAGAGAGAGAATTGGATATTGAGAGAAAAGTGATAAGAGAAAGAGAGAATTGGAGATTGAGAGAAAAGTGATAAGAGAAAGAGAGAATTGGAGATTGAGAGAAAAGTGATAAGAGAGAGAGAGAATTGGATATTGAGAGAAAAGTGATAAGAAACAGAGAGAATTAGAGATTGGGAGAAAAGTGATAAGAGAAAGAGAGAATTGGAGATTGAGAGAAAAGTGATAAGAGAAAGAGAGAATTGGAGATTGGGGGAAAAGTGATGAGAAACAGAGCGAATTAGAGATTGAGAGAAAAGTGATAAGAAAAAGAGAGAATTGGAGATTGAGAGAAAAGTGATAAGAGAAAGGGAGAATTGGAGATTGAGAGAAAAGTGATAAGAGAAAGAGAGAATTGGAGATTGAGAGAAAAGTGATAAGAGAAAGAGAGAATTGGACATTGAGAGAAAAGTGATAAGAGAAAGAGAGGATTGGAGATTGAGAGAAAAGTGATAAGAGAAAGAGAGAATTGGATATTGAGAGAAAAGTGATAAGAGAAAGAGAGAATTGGAGATTGAGAGAAAAGTGATAAGAGAAAGAGAGAATTGGAGATTGAGTGAAAAGTGATCAGAGACAGAGAGAATTGGTGATTGAGAGAAAAGTCATAAGAGAAAGAGAGAATTGGAGATTGAGAGAAAAGTGATAAGAGAAAGAGAGAATTGGAGATTGAGGGAAAAGTGATAAGAGAAAGAGAGAATTGGAGATTGAGAGAAAAGTGATAAGAGAAAGAGAGAATTGGAGATTGAGAGAAAAGTGATAAGAAACAGAGAGAATTGGTGATTGAGAGAAAAGTGATAAGAGACAGAGAGAATTGGTGATTGAGAGAAAAGTGATAAGAGAAAGAGAGAATTGGATATTGAGAGAAAAGTGATAAGAGAAAGAGAGAATTGGAGATTGAGAGAAAAGTGATAAGAGAAAGAGAGAATTGGAGATTGAGTGAAAAGTGATCAGAGACAGAGAGAATTGGTGATTGAGAGAAAAGTCATAAGAGAAAGAGAGAATTGGAGATTGAGAGAAAAGTGATAAGAGAAAGAGAGAATTGGAGATTGAGGGAAAAGTGATAAGAGAAAGAGAGAATTGGAGATTGAGAGAAAAGTGATAAGAGAAAGAGAGAATTGGAGATTGAGAGAAAAGTGATAAGAAACAGAGAGAATTGGTGATTGAGAGAAAAGTGATAAGAGACAGAGAGAATTGGTGATTGAGAGAAAAGTGATAAGAGAAAGAGAGAATTGGAGGTTGAGAGAAAAGTGATAAAAGAAAGGGAGAAGTGGAGATTGAGAGAAATGTGATAAGAGAAAGAGAAAATCGGGGATTGAGAGAAAAGTGATATGAGAAAGAGAGAATTGGAGATTGAGAGAAAAGTAATAAGAGAAAGAGAGAATATGAGATTGAGAGAAAAGTGATAAGAAACAGAGAGAATTAGACATTGAGAGAAAAGTGATAAGAAAAAGAGAGAATTGGAGATTGAGAGAAAAGTGATAAGAGAAAGGGAGAATTGGAGATTGAGAGAAAAGTGATAAGAGAAAGAGAGAATTGGAGATTGAGAGAAAAGTGATAAGAGAAAGAGAAAATTGGAGATTGAGAGAAAAGTGATAAGAGAAAGAGAGAATTGGAGATTGAGAGAAAAGTGATAAGAGAAAGAGAGAATTGGAGATTGAGAGAAAAGTGATAAGAGAAAGAGAGAATTAGTGATTGAGAGAAAAGTGATAAGAGAAAGAGAGAATTGGAGATTGAGAGAAAAGTGATAAGAGAAAGAGAGAATTGGAGATTGAAAGAAAAGTGATAAGAGAAAGAGAGAATTGGAGATTGAGAGAAAAGTGATAAGAGAAAGAGAGAATTGGAGATTGAGAGAAAAGTGATAAGAGAATGAGAGAATTGGAGATTGAGAGAAAAGTGATAAGAGAAAGAGAGAATTGGAGATTGAAAGAAAAGTGATAAGAGAAAGAGAGAATTGGAGATTGAGAGAAAAGTGATAAGAGAAAGAGAGAATTGGAGATTGAGAGAAAAGTGATAAGAGAAAGAGAGAATTGGAGATTGAGAGAAAAGTGATAAGAGAAAGAGAGAATTGGAGATTGAGAGAAAAGTGATAAGAGAAAGAGAGAATTGGAGATTGAGATAAAAGTGATAAGAGAAAGAGAGAATTGGAGATTGAGAGAAAAGTGATGAGAGAAAGAGAGAATTGGAGATTGAGAGAAAAGTGATAAGAGTAAGAGAGAATTGGAGATTGAGAGAAAAGTGATAAGAAACAGAGAGAATTGGACATTGAGAGAAAAGTGATAAGAGAAAGAGAGGATTGGAGATTGAGAGAAAAGTGATAAGAGAAAGAGAGAATTGGAGATTGAGAGAAAAGTGATAAGAGAAAGAGAGAATTGGAGATTGAGAGAAAAGTGATAAGAGAAAGAGAGAATTGGAGATTGAGAGAAAAGTGATAAGAGAAAGAGAGAATTAGAGATTGAGAGAAAAGTGATAAGAGAAAGAGAGAATTGGAGATTGAGAGAAAAGTGATAAGAGAAAGAGAGAATTGGAGATTGAAAGAAAAGTGATAAGAGAAAGAGAGAATTGGAGATTGAGAGAAAAGTGATAAGAGAAAGCGAGAATTGGAGATTGAGAGAAAAGTGATAAGACAAAGAGAGAATTGGAGATTGAGAGAAAAGTGATGAGAGAAAGAGAGAATTGGAGATTGAGAGAAAAGTGATAAGAAACAGAGAGAATTGGAAATTGGGAGAAAAGTGATAAGAGAAAGAGAGAATTGGAGATTGGGGGAAAAGTGATAAGAAACAGAGAGAATTAGAGATTGAGAGAAAAGTGATAAGAAAAAGAGAGAATTGGAGATTGAGAGAAAAGTGAAAAGAGAAAGTGAGAATTGGAGATTGAGAGAAAAGTGATAAGAGAAAGAGAGAATTGGAGATTGAGAGAAAAGTGATAAGAGAAAGAGAGAATTGGAGATTGAGAGAAAAGTGATAAGAGAAAAAGAGAATTGGAGATTGAGAGAAAAGTGATAAGAGAAAGAGAGAATTGGAGATTGAGAGAAAAGTGATAAGAGAATGAGAGAATTGGAGATTGAGAGAAAAGTGATAAGAGAAAGAGAGAATTGGAGATTGAGGGAAAAGTGATAAGAAAAAGAGAGAATTGGAGATTGAGAGAGAAAGTCATAAGAGAGAGAGAGAATTGGAGATTGAGAGAAAAGTGATAAGAAACAGAGAGAATTGGAGATTGGGAGAAAAGTGATAAGAGAAAGAGAGAATTGGAGATTGAGAGAAAAGTGATAAGAGAAAGAGAGAATTGGATATTGAGAGAAAAGTGATAAGAGAAAGAGAGAATTGGGGATTGAGAGAAAAGTTATAAGAAACAGAGAGAATTGGAGATTGGGAGAAAAGTGATAAGAGAAAGAGAGAATTGGAGATTGAGAGAAAAGTGATAAGAGACAGAGAGAATTGGAGATTGGGGGAAAAGTGATAAGAGAAAGAGAGAATTGGAGATTGAGGGAAAAGTGATAGGAAAAAGAGAGAATTGGAGATTGAGAGAGAAAGTGATAAGAGAGAGAGAGAATTGGAGATTGAGAGAAAAGTGATAAGAGAAAGAGAGAATTGGAGATTGAGAGAAAAGTGATAAGAGAAAGAGAGAATTGGAGATTGAGAGAAAAGTGATAAGAAACAGAGAGAATTGGAGATTGGGAGAAAAGTGATAAGAGAAAGAGAGAATTGGAGATTGAGAGAAAAGTGATAAGAGAGAGAGAGAATTGGATATTGAGAGAAAAGTGATAAGAGAAAGAGAGAAATGGAGATTGAGAGAAAAGTGATAAGAAACAGAGAGAATTAGAGATTGAGAGAAAAGTGATAAGAAAAAGAGAGAATTGGAGATTGAGAGAAAAGTGATAAGAGAAAAAGAGAATTGGAGATTGAGAGAAAAGTGATGAGAGAAAGAGAGAATTGGAGATTGAGAGAAAAGTGATAAGAGAAAGAGAGAATTGGAGATTGAGAGAAAAGTGATAAGAGAAAAAGAGAATTGGAGATTGAGAGAAAAGTGATGAGAGAAAGAGAGAATTGGAGATTGAGAGAAAAGTGATAAGAGAAAGAGAGAATTGGAGATTGAGAGAAAAGTGATAAGAGAAAAAGAGAATTGGAGATTGAGAGAAAAGTGATGAGAGAAAGAGAGAATTGGAGATTGAGAGAAAAGTGATAAGAGTAAGAGAGAATTGGAGATTGAGAGAAAAGTGATAAGAGAAAGAGAGAATTGGAGATTGAGTGAAAAGTGATCAGAGACAGAGAGAATTGGTGATTGAGAGAAAAGTCATAAGAGAAAGAGAGAATTGGAGATTGAGAGAAAAGTGATAAGAGAAAGAGAGAATTGGAGATTGAGGGAAAAGTGATAAGAGAAAGAGAGAATTGGAGATTGAGAGAAAAGTGATAAGAGAAAGAGAGAATTGGAGATTGAGAGGAAAGTGATAAGAAACAGAGAGAATTGGTGATTGAGAGAAAAGTGATAAGAGACAGAGAGAATTGGTGATTGAGAGAAAAGTCATAAGAGAAAGAGAGAATGGGAGGTTGAGAGAAAAGTGATAAAAGAAAGGGAGAAGTGGTGATTGAGAGAAATGTGATAAGAGAAAGAGAAAATCGGGGATTGAGAGAAAAGTGATATGAGAAAGAGAGAATTGGAGATTGAGAGAAAAGTAATAAGAGAAAGAGAGAATATGAGATTGAGAGAAAAGTGATAAGAGAAAGAGAGAATTGGAGATTAAGAGAAAAGTGATAAGAGAAAAAGAGAATTGGAGATTGAGAGAAAAGTGATAAGAAACAGAGAGAATTGGACATTGAGAGAGAAAGTGATAAGAGAGAGAGAGAATTGGAGATTGAGAGAAAAGTGATAAGAGAAAGAGAGAATTGGAGATTGAGAGAAAAGTGATAAGAGAAAGAGAGAATTGGAGATTGAGAGAAAAGTGATAAGAAACAGAGAGAATTGGAGATTGGGAGAAAAGTGATAAGAGAAAGAGAGAATTGGAGATTGAGAGAAAAGTGATAAGAGAGAGAGAGAATTGGATATTGAGAGAAAAGTGATAAGAGAAAAAGAGAATTGGAGATTGAGAGAAAAGTGATAAGAAACAGAGAGAATTGGAAATTGGGAGAAAAGTGATAAGAGAAAGAGAGAATTGGAGATTGGGGGAAAAGTGATAAGAAACAGAGAGAATTAGAGATTGAGAGAAAAGTGATAAGAAAAAGAGAGAATTGGAGATTGAGAGAAAAGTGAAAAGAGAAAGTGAGAATTGGAGATTGAGAGAAAAGTGATAAGAGAAAGAGAGAATTGGAGATTGAGAGAAAAGTGATAAGAGAAAGAGAGAATTGGAGATTGAGAGAAAAGTGATAAGAGAAAAAGAGAATTGGAGATTGAGAGAAAAGTGATAAGAGAAAGAGAGAATTGGAGATTGAGAGAAAAGTGATAAGAAACAGAGAGAATTGGACATTGAGAGAAAAGTGATAAGAGAAAGAGAGGATTGGAGATTGAGAGAAAAGTGATAAGAGAAAGAGAGAATTGGATATTGAGAGAAAAGTGATAAGAGAAAGAGAGAATTGGAGATTGAGAGAAAAGTGATCAGAGACAGAGAGAATTGGTGATTGAGAGAAAAGTCATAAGAGAAAGAGAGAATTGGAGATTGAGAGAAAAGTGATAAGAGAAAGAGAGAATTGGAGATTGAGGGAAAAGTGATAAGAGAAAGAGAGAATTGGAGATTGAGAGAAAAGTGATAAGAGAAAGAGAGAATTGGAGATTGAGAGAAAAGTGATAAGAGAAAGAGAGAATTGGAGATTGAGAGAAAAGTGATAAGAGAAAGAGAGAATTGGAGATTGAGAGAAAAGTGATAAGAAACAGAGAGAATTGGAGATTGGGAGAAAAGTGATAAGAGAAAGAGAGAATTGGAGATTGAGAGAAAAGTGATAAGAGAAAGAGAGGATTGGAGATTGAGAGAAAAGTGATAAGAGAAAGAGAGAATTGGAGATTGAGAGAAAAGTGATAAGAGAAAAAGAGAATTGGAGATTGAGAGAAAAGTGATAAGAGAAAGAGAGAATTGGAGATTGAGAGAAAAGTGATAAGAAACAGAGAGAATTGGACATTGAGAGAAAAGTGATAAGAGAAAGAGAGGATTGGAGATTGAGAGAAAAGTGATAAGAGAAAGAGAGAATTGGATATTGAGAGAAAAGTGATAAGAGAAAGAGAGAATTGGAGATTGAGAGAAAAGTGATCAGAGACAGAGAGAATTGGTGATTGAGAGAAAAGTCATAAGAGAAAGAGAGAATTGGAGATTGAGAGAAAAGTGATAAGAGAAAGAGAGAATTGGAGATTGAGGGAAAAGTGATAAGAGAAAGAGAGAATTGGAGATTGAGAGAAAAGTGATAAGAGAAAGAGAGAATTGGAGATTGAGAGAAAAGTGATAAGAGAAAGAGAGAATTGGAGATTGAGAGAAAAGTGATAAGAGAAAGAGAGAATTGGAGATTGAGAGAAAAGTGATAAGAAACAGAGAGAATTGGAGATTGGGAGAAAAGTGATAAGAGAAAGAGAGAATTGGAGATTGAGAGAAAAGTGATAAGAGAAAGAGAGGATTGGAGATTGAGAGAAAAGTGATAAGAGAAAGAGAGAATTGGATATTGAGAGGAAAGTGATAAGAGAAAGAGAGAATTGGAGATTGAGAGAAAAGTGATAAGAGAAAGAGATAATTGGAGATTGAGAGAAAAGTGATAAGAGAAAGAGAGAATTAGTGATTGAGAGAAAAGTGATAAGAGAAAGAGAGAATTGGAGATTGAGAGAAAAGTGATAAGAGAAAGAGAGAATTGGAGATTGAAAGAAAAGTGATAAGAGAAAGAGAGAATTGGAGATTGAGAGAAAAGTGATAAGAGAAAGAGAGAATTGGAGATTGAGAGAAAAGTGATAAGAGAAAGAGAGAATTGGAGATTGAGAGAAAAGTGATAAGAGAAAGAGAGAATTGGAGATTGAGAGAAAAGTGATAAGAGAAAGAGAGAATTGGAGATTGAGAGAAAAGTGATAAGAGAAAGAGAGAATTGGAGATTGAGGGAAAAGTGATAAGAGAAAGAGAGAATTGGAGATTGAGAGAAAAGTGATAAGAGAAAGAGAGAATTGGAGATTGAGAGAAAAGTGATAAGAAACAGAGAGAATTGGTGATTGAGAGAAAAGTGATAAGAGACAGAGAGAATTGGTGATTGAGAGAAAAGTGATAAGAGAAAGAGAGAATTGGATATTGAGAGAAAAGTGATAAGAGAAAGAGAGAATTGGAGATTGAGAGAAAAGTGATAAGAGAAAGAGAGAATTGGAGATTGAGTGAAAAGTGATCAGAGACAGAGAGAATTGGTGATTGAGAGAAAAGTCATAAGAGAAAGAGAGAATTGGAGATTGAGAGAAAAGTGATAAGAGAAAGAGAGAATTGGAGATTGAGGGAAAAGTGATAAGAGAAAGAGAGAATTGGAGATTGAGAGAAAAGTGATAAGAGAAAGAGAGAATTGGAGATTGAGAGAAAAGTGATAAGAAACAGAGAGAATTGGTGATTGAGAGAAAAGTGATAAGAGACAGAGAGAATTGGTGATTGAGAGAAAAGTGATAAGAGAAAGAGAGAATTGGAGGTTGAGAGAAAAGTGATAAAAGAAAGGGAGAAGTGGAGATTGAGAGAAATGTGATAAGAGAAAGAGAAAATCGGGGATTGAGAGAAAAGTGATATGAGAAAGAGAGAATTGGAGATTGAGAGAAAAGTAATAAGAGAAAGAGAGAATATGAGATTGAGAGAAAAGTGATAAGAAACAGAGAGAATTAGACATTGAGAGAAAAGTGATAAGAAAAAGAGAGAATTGGAGATTGAGAGAAAAGTGATAAGAGAAAGGGAGAATTGGAGATTGAGAGAAAAGTGATAAGAGAAAGAGAGAATTGGAGATTGAGAGAAAAGTGATAAGAGAAAGAGAAAATTGGAGATTGAGAGAAAAGTGATAAGAGAAAGAGAGAATTGGAGATTGAGAGAAAAGTGATAAGAGAAAGAGAGAATTGGAGATTGAGAGAAAAGTGATAAGAGAAAGAGAGAATTAGTGATTGAGAGAAAAGTGATAAGAGAAAGAGAGAATTGGAGATTGAGAGAAAAGTGATAAGAGAAAGAGAGAATTGGAGATTGAAAGAAAAGTGATAAGAGAAAGAGAGAATTGGAGATTGAGAGAAAAGTGATAAGAGAAAGAGAGAATTGGAGATTGAGAGAAAAGTGATAAGAGAATGAGAGAATTGGAGATTGAGAGAAAAGTGATAAGAGAAAGAGAGAATTGGAGATTGAAAGAAAAGTGATAAGAGAAAGAGAGAATTGGAGATTGAGAGAAAAGTGATAAGAGAAAGAGAGAATTGGAGATTGAGAGAAAAGTGATAAGAGAAAGAGAGAATTGGAGATTGAGAGAAAAGTGATAAGAGAAAGAGAGAATTGGAGATTGAGAGAAAAGTGATAAGAGAAAGAGAGAATTGGAGATTGAGATAAAAGTGATAAGAGAAAGAGAGAATTGGAGATTGAGAGAAAAGTGATGAGAGAAAGAGAGAATTGGAGATTGAGAGAAAAGTGATAAGAGTAAGAGAGAATTGGAGATTGAGAGAAAAGTGATAAGAAACAGAGAGAATTGGACATTGAGAGAAAAGTGATAAGAGAAAGAGAGGATTGGAGATTGAGAGAAAAGTGATAAGAGAAAGAGAGAATTGGAGATTGAGAGAAAAGTGATAAGAGAAAGAGAGAATTGGAGATTGAGAGAAAAGTGATAAGAGAAAGAGAGAATTGGAGATTGAGAGAAAAGTGATAAGAGAAAGAGAGAATTAGAGATTGAGAGAAAAGTGATAAGAGAAAGAGAGAATTGGAGATTGAGAGAAAAGTGATAAGAGAAAGAGAGAATTGGAGATTGAAAGAAAAGTGATAAGAGAAAGAGAGAATTGGAGATTGAGAGAAAAGTGATAAGAGAAAGCGAGAATTGGAGATTGAGAGAAAAGTGATAAGACAAAGAGAGAATTGGAGATTGAGAGAAAAGTGATGAGAGAAAGAGAGAATTGGAGATTGAGAGAAAAGTGATAAGAAACAGAGAGAATTGGAAATTGGGAGAAAAGTGATAAGAGAAAGAGAGAATTGGAGATTGGGGGAAAAGTGATAAGAAACAGAGAGAATTAGAGATTGAGAGAAAAGTGATAAGAAAAAGAGAGAATTGGAGATTGAGAGAAAAGTGAAAAGAGAAAGTGAGAATTGGAGATTGAGAGAAAAGTGATAAGAGAAAGAGAGAATTGGAGATTGAGAGAAAAGTGATAAGAGAAAGAGAGAATTGGAGATTGAGAGAAAAGTGATAAGAGAAAAAGAGAATTGGAGATTGAGAGAAAAGTGATAAGAGAAAGAGAGAATTGGAGATTGAGAGAAAAGTGATAAGAGAATGAGAGAATTGGAGATTGAGAGAAAAGTGATAAGAGAAAGAGAGAATTGGAGATTGAGGGAAAAGTGATAAGAAAAGAGAGAATTGGAGATTGAGAGAGAAAGTCATAAGAGAGAGAGAGAATTGGAGATTGAGAGAAAAGTGATAAGAAACAGAGAGAATTGGAGATTGGGAGAAAAGTGATAAGAGAAAGAGAGAATTGGAGATTGAGAGAAAAGTGATAAGAGAAAGAGAGAATTGGATATTGAGAGAAAAGTGATAAGAGAAAGAGAGAATTGGGGATTGAGAGAAAAGTGATAAGAAACAGAGAGAATTGGAGATTGGGAGAAAAGTGATAAGAGAAAGAGAGAATTGGAGATTGAGAGAAAAGTGATAAGAGAAAGAGAGAATTGGAGATTGGGGGAAAAGTGATAAGAGAAAGAGAGAATTGGAGATTGAGGGAAAAGTGATAGGAAAAAGAGAGAATTGGAGATTGAGAGAGAAAGTGATAAGAGAGAGAGAGAATTGGAGATTGAGAGAAAAGTGATAAGAGAAAGAGAGAATTGGAGATTGAGAGAAAAGTGATAAGAGAAAGAGAGAATTGGAGATTGAGAGAAAAGTGATAAGAAACAGAGAGAATTGGAGATTGGGAGAAAAGTGATAAGAGAAAGAGAGAATTGGAGATTGAGAGAAAAGTGATAAGAGAGAGAGAGAATTGGATATTGAGAGAAAAGTGATAAGAGAAAGAGAGAAATGGAGATTGAGAGAAAAGTGATAAGAAACAGAGAGAATTAGAGATTGAGAGAAAAGTGATAAGAAAAAGAGAGAATTGGAGATTGAGAGAAAAGTGATAAGAGAAAAAGAGAATTGGAGATTGAGAGAAAAGTGATGAGAGAAAGAGAGAATTGGAGATTGAGAGAAAAGTGATAAGAGAAAGAGAGAATTGGAGATTGAGAGAAAAGTGATAAGAGAAAAAGAGAATTGGAGATTGAGAGAAAAGTGATGAGAGAAAGAGAGAATTGGAGATTGAGAGAAAAGTGATAAGAGAAAGAGAGAATTGGAGATTGAGAGAAAAGTGATAAGAGAAAAAGAGAATTGGAGATTGAGAGAAAAGTGATGAGAGAAAGAGAGAATTGGAGATTGAGAGAAAAGTGATAAGAGTAAGAGAGAATTGGAGATTGAGAGAAAAGTGATAAGAGAAAGAGAGAATTGGAGATTGAGTGAAAAGTGATCAGAGACAGAGAGAATTGGTGATTGAGAGAAAAGTCATAAGAGAAAGAGAGAATTGGAGATTGAGAGAAAAGTGATAAGAGAAAGAGAGAATTGGAGATTGAGGGAAAAGTGATAAGAGAAAGAGAGAATTGGAGATTGAGAGAAAAGTGATAAGAGAAAGAGAGAATTGGAGATTGAGAGGAAAGTGATAAGAAACAGAGAGAATTGGTGATTGAGAGAAAAGTGATAAGAGACAGAGAGAATTGGTGATTGAGAGAAAAGTCATAAGAGAAAGAGAGAATGGGAGGTTGAGAGAAAAGTGATAAAAGAAAGGGAGAAGTGGTGATTGAGAGAAATGTGATAAGAGAAAGAGAAAATCGGGGATTGAGAGAAAAGTGATATGAGAAAGAGAGAATTGGAGATTGAGAGAAAAGTAATAAGAGAAAGAGAGAATATGAGATTGAGAGAAAAGTGATAAGAGAAAGAGAGAATTGGAGATTAAGAGAAAAGTGATAAGAGAAAAAGAGAATTGGAGATTGAGAGAAAAGTGATAAGAAACAGAGAGAATTGGACATTGAGAGAGAAAGTGATAAGAGAGAGAGAGAATTGGAGATTGAGAGAAAAGTGATAAGAGAAAGAGAGAATTGGAGATTGAGAGAAAAGTGATAAGAGAAAGAGAGAATTGGAGATTGAGAGAAAAGTGATAAGAAACAGAGAGAATTGGAGATTGGGAGAAAAGTGATAAGAGAAAGAGAGAATTGGAGATTGAGAGAAAAGTGATAAGAGAGAGAGAGAATTGGATATTGAGAGAAAAGTGATAAGAGAAAGAGAGAATTGGAGATTGAGAGAAAAGTGATAAGAAACAGAGAGAATTGGAAATTGGGAGAAAAGTGATAAGAGAAAGAGAGAATTGGAGATTGGGGGAAAAGTGATAAGAAACAGAGAGAATTAGAGATTGAGAGAAAAGTGATAAGAAAAAGAGAGAATTGGAGATTGAGAGAAAAGTGAAAAGAGAAAGTGAGAATTGGAGATTGAGAGAAAAGTGATAAGAGAAAGAGAGAATTGGAGATTGAGAGAAAAGTGATAAGAGAAAGAGAGAATTGGAGATTGAGAGAAAAGTGATAAGAGAAAAAGAGAATTGGAGATTGAGAGAAAAGTGATAAGAGAAAGAGAGAATTGGAGATTGAGAGAAAAGTGATAAGAAACAGAGAGAATTGGACATTGAGAGAAAAGTGATAAGAGAAAGAGAGGATTGGAGATTGAGAGAAAAGTGATAAGAGAAAGAGAGAATTGGATATTGAGAGAAAAGTGATAAGAGAAAGAGAGAATTGGAGATTGAGAGAAAAGTGATCAGAGACAGAGAGAATTGGTGATTGAGAGAAAAGTCATAAGAGAAAGAGAGAATTGGAGATTGAGAGAAAAGTGATAAGAGAAAGAGAGAATTGGAGATTGAGGGAAAAGTGATAAGAGAAAGAGCAATTGGAGATTGAGAGAAAAGTGATAAGAGAAAGAGAGAATTGGAGATTGAGAGAAAAGTGATAAGAGAAAGAGAGAATTGGAGATTGAGAGAAAAGTGATAAGAGAAAGAGAGAATTGGAGATTGAGAGAAAAGTGATAAGAAACAGAGAGAATTGGAGATTGGGAGAAAAGTGATAAGAGAAAGAGAGAATTGGAGATTGAGAGAAAAGTGATAAGAGAAAGAGAGGATTGGAGATTGAGAGAAAAGTGATAAGAGAAAGAGAGAATTGGAGATTGAGAGAAAAGTGATCAGAGACAGAGAGAATTGGTGATTGAGAGAAAAGTGATAAGAGAAAGAGAGAATTGGAGATTGAGAGAAAAGTGATAAGAGAAAGAGAGAATTGGAGATTGAGGGAAAAGTGATAAGAGAAAGAGAGAATTGGAGATTGAGAGAAAAGTGATAAGAGAAAGAGAGAATTGGAGATTGAGAGAAAAGTGATAAGAGAAAGAGAGAATTGGAGATTGAGAGAAAAGTGATAAGAGAAAGAGAGAATTGGAGATTGAGAGAAAAGTGATAAGAAACAGAGAGAATTGGAGATTGGGAGAAAAGTGATAAGAGAAAGAGAGAATTGGAGATTGAGAGAAAAGTGATAAGAGAAAGAGAGGATTGGAGATTGAGAGAAAAGTGATAAGAGAAAGAGAGAATTGGATATTGAGAGAAAAGTGATAAGAGAAAGAGAGAATTGGAGATTGAGAGAAAAGTGATAAGAGAAAGAGATAATTGGAGATTGAGAGAAAAGTGATAAGAGAAAGAGAGAATTAGTGATTGAGAGAAAAGTGATAAGAGAAAGAGAGAATTGGAGATTGAGAGAAAAGTGATAAGAGAAAGAGAGAATTGGAGATTGAAAGAAAAGTGATAAGAGAAAGAGAGAATTGGAGATTGAGAGAAAAGTGATAAGAGAAAGAGAGAATTGGAGATTGAGAGAAAAGTGATAAGAGAAAGAGAGAATTGGAGATTGAGAGAAAAGTGATAAGAGAAAGAGAGAATTGGAGATTGAGAGAAAAGTGATAAGAGAAAGAGAGAATTGGAGATTGAGAGAAAAGTGATAAGAGAAAGAGAGAATTGGAGATTGAGGGAAAAGTGATAAGAGAAAGAGAGAATTGGAGATTGAGAGAAAAGTGATAAGAGAAAGAGAGAATTGGAGATTGAGAGAAAAGTGATAAGAAACAGAGAGAATTGGTGATTGAGAGAAAAGTGATAAGAGACAGAGAGAATTGGTGATTGAGAGAAAAGTGATAAGAGAAAGAGAGAATTGGATGTTGAGAGAAAAGTGATAAGAGAAAGAGAGAATTGGAGATTGAGAGAAAAGTGATAAGAGAAAGAGAGAATTGGAGATTGAGTGAAAAGTGATCAGAGACAGAGAGAATTGGTGATTGAGAGAAAAGTCATAAGAGAAAGAGAGAATTGGAGATTGAGAGAAAAGTGATAAGAGAAAGAGAGAATTGGAGATTGAGGGAAAAGTGATAAGAGAAAGAGAGAATTGGAGATTGAGAGAAAAGTGATAAGAGAAAGAGAGAATTGGAGATTGAGAGAAAAGTGATAAGAAACAGAGAGAATTGGTGATTGAGAGAAAAGTGATAAGAGACAGAGAGAATTGGTGATTGAGAGAAAAGTGATAAGAGAAAGAGAGAATTGGAGGTTGAGAGAAAAGTGATAAAAGAAAGGGAGAAGTGGAGATTGAGAGAAATGTGATAAGAGAAAGAGAAAATCGGGGATTGAGAGAAAAGTGATATGAGAAAGAGAGAATTGGAGATTGAGAGAAAAGTAATAAGAGAAAGAGAGAATATGAGATTGAGAGAAAAGTGATAAGAAACAGAGAGAATTAGACATTGAGAGAAAAGTGATAAGAAAAAGAGAGAATTGGAGATTGAGAGAAAAGTGATAAGAGAAAGGGAGAATTGGAGATTGAGAGAAAAGTGATAAGAGAAAGAGAGAATTGGAGATTGAGAGAAAAGTGATAAGAGAAAGAGAAAATTGGAGATTGAGAGAAAAGTGATAAGAGAAAGAGAGAATTGGAGATTGAGAGAAAAGTGATAAGAGAAAGAGAGAATTGGAGATTGAGAGAAAAGTGATAAGAGAAAGAGAGAATTAGTGATTGAGAGAAAAGTGATAAGAGAAAGAGAGAATTGGAGATTGAGAGAAAAGTGATAAGAGAAAGAGAGAATTGGAGATTGAAAGAAAAGTGATAAGAGAAAGAGAGAATTGGAGATTGAGAGAAAAGTGATAAGAGAAAGAGAGAATTGGAGATTGAGAGAAAAGTGATAAGAGAATGAGAAAATTGGAGATTGAGAGAAAAGTGATAAGAGAAAGAGAGAATTGGAGATTGAAAGAAAAGTGATAAGAGAAAGAGAGAATTGGAGATTGAGAGAAAAGTGATAAGAGAAAGAGAGAATTGGAGATTGAGAGAAAAGTGATAAGAGAAAGAGAGAATTGGAGATTGAGAGAAAAGTGATAAGAGAAAGAGAGAATTGGAGATTGAGATAAAAGTGATAAGAGAAAGAGAGAATTGGAGATTGAGAGAAAAGTGATGAGAGAAAGAGAGAATTGGAGATTGAGAGAAAAGTGATAAGAGTAAGAGAGAATTGGAGATTGAGAGAAAAGTGATAAGAAACAGAGAGAATTGGACATTGAGAGAAAAGTGATAAGAGAAAGAGAGGATTGGAGATTGAGAGAAAAGTGATAAGAGAAAGAGAGAATTGGAGATTGAGAGAAAAGTGATAAGAGAAAGAGAGAATTGGAGATTGAGAGAAAAGTGATAAGAGAAAGAGAGAATTGGAGATTGAGAGAAAAGTGATAAGAGAAAGAGAGAATTAGAGATTGAGAGAAAAGTGATAAGAGAAAGAGAGAATTGGAGATTGAGAGAAAAGTGATAAGAGAAAGAGAGAATTGGAGATTGAAAGAAAAGTGATAAGAGAAAGAGAGAATTGGAGATTGAGAGAAAAGTGATAAGAGAAAGCGAGAATTGGAGATTGAGAGAAAAGTGATAAGACAAAGAGAGAATTGGAGATTGAGAGAAAAGTGATGAGAGAAAGAGAGAATTGGAGATTGAGAGAAAAGTGATAAGAAACAGAGAGAATTGGAAATTGGGAGAAAAGTGATAAGAGAAAGAGAGAATTGGAGATTGGGGGAAAAGTGATAAGAAACAGAGAGAATTAGAGATTGAGAGAAAAGTGATAAGAAAAAGAGAGAATTGGAGATTGAGAGAAAAGTGAAAAGAGAAAGTGAGAATTGGAGATTGAGAGAAAAGTGATAAGAGAAAGAGAGAATTGGAGATTGAGAGAAAAGTGATAAGAGAAAGAGAGAATTGGAGATTGAGAGAAAAGTGATAAGAGAAAAAGAGAATTGGAGATTGAGAGAAAAGTGATAAGAGAAAGAGAGAATTGGAGATTGAGAGAAAAGTGATAAGAGAATGAGAGAATTGGAGATTGAGAGAAAAGTGATAAGAGAAAGAGAGAATTGGAGATTGAGGGAAAAGTGATAAGAAAAAGAGAGAATTGGAGATTGAGAGAGAAAGTCATAAGAGAGAGAGAGAATTGGAGATTGAGAGAAAAGTGATAAGAAACAGAGAGAATTGGAGATTGGGAGAAAAGTGATAAGAGAAAGAGAGAATTGGAGATTGAGAGAAAAGTGATAAGAGAAAGAGAGAATTGGATATTGAGAGAAAAGTGATAAGAGAAAGAGAGAATTGGGGATTGAGAGAAAAGTGATAAGAAACAGAGAGAATTGGAGATTGGGAGAAAAGTGATAAGAGAAAGAGAGAATTGGAGATTGAGAGAAAAGTGATAAGAGAAAGAGAGAATTGGAGATTGGGGGAAAAGTGATAAGAGAAAGAGAGAATTGGAGATTGAGGGAAAAGTGATAGGAAAAAGAGAGAATTGGAGATTGAGAGAGAAAGTGATAAGAGAGAGAGAGAATTGGAGATTGAGAGAAAAGTGATAAGAGAAAGAGAGAATTGGAGATTGAGAGAAAAGTGATAAGAGAAAGAGAGAATTGGAGATTGAGAGAAAAGTGATAAGAAACAGAGAGAATTGGAGATTGGGAGAAAAGTGATAAGAGAAAGAGAGAATTGGAGATTGAGAGAAAAGTGATAAGAGAGAGAGAGAATTGGATATTGAGAGAAAAGTGATAAGAGAAAGAGAGAAATGGAGATTGAGAGAAAAGTGATAAGAAACAGAGAGAATTAGAGATTGAGAGAAAAGTGATAAGAAAAAGAGAGAATTGGAGATTGAGAGAAAAGTGATAAGAGAAAAAGAGAATTGGAGATTGAGAGAAAAGTGATGAGAGAAAGAGAGAATTGGAGATTGAGAGAAAAGTGATAAGAGAAAGAGAGAATTGGAGATTGAGAGAAAAGTGATAAGAGAAAAAGAGAATTGGAGATTGAGAGAAAAGTGATGAGAGAAAGAGAGAATTGGAGATTGAGAGAAAAGTGATAAGAGAAAGAGAGAATTGGAGATTGAGAGAAAAGTGATAAGAGAAAAAGAGAATTGGAGATTGAGAGAAAAGTGATGAGAGAAAGAGAGAATTGGAGATTGAGAGAAAAGTGATAAGAGTAAGAGAGAATTGGAGATTGAGAGAAAAGTGATAAGAGAAAGAGAGAATTGGAGATTGAGTGAAAAGTGATCAGAGACAGAGAGAATTGGTGATTGAGAGAAAAGTCATAAGAGAAAGAGAGAATTGGAGATTGAGAGAAAAGTGATAAGAGAAAGAGAGAATTGGAGATTGAGGGAAAAGTGATAAGAGAAAGAGAGAATTGGAGATTGAGAGAAAAGTGATAAGAGAAAGAGAGAATTGGAGATTGAGAGGAAAGTGATAAGAAACAGAGAGAATTGGTGATTGAGAGAAAAGTGATAAGAGACAGAGAGAATTGGTGATTGAGAGAAAAGTCATAAGAGAAAGAGAGAATGGGAGGTTGAGAGAAAAGTGATAAAAGAAAGGGAGAAGTGGTGATTGAGAGAAATGTGATAAGAGAAAGAGAAAATCGGGGATTGAGAGAAAAGTGATATGAGAAAGAGAGAATTGGAGATTGAGAGAAAAGTAATAAGAGAAAGAGAGAATATGAGATTGAGAGAAAAGTGATAAGAGAAAGAGAGAATTGGAGATTAAGAGAAAAGTGATAAGAGAAAAAGAGAATTGGAGATTGAGAGAAAAGTGATAAGAAACAGAGAGAATTGGACATTGAGAGAGAAAGTGATAAGAGAGAGAGAGAATTGGAGATTGAGAGAAAAGTGATAAGAGAAAGAGAGAATTGGAGATTGAGAGAAAAGTGATAAGAGAAAGAGAGAATTGGAGATTGAGAGAAAAGTGATAAGAAACAGAGAGAATTGGAGATTGGGAGAAAAGTGATAAGAGAAAGAGAGAATTGGAGATTGAGAGAAAAGTGATAAGAGAGAGAGAGAATTGGATATTGAGAGAAAAGTGATAAGAGAAAGAGAGAATTGGAGATTGAGAGAAAAGTGATAAGAAACAGAGAGAATTGGAAATTGGGTGAAAAGTGATAAGAGAAAGAGAGAATTGGAGATTGGGGGAAAAGTGATAAGAAACAGAGAGAATTAGAGATTGAGAGAAAAGTGATAAGAAAAAGAGAGAATTGGAGATTGAGAGAAAAGTGAAAAGAGAAAGTGAGAATTGGAGATTGAGAGAAAAGTGATAAGAGAAAGAGAGAATTGGAGATTGAGAGAAAAGTGATAAGAGAAAGAGAGAATTGGAGATTGAGAGAAAAGTGATAAGAGAAAAAGAGAATTGGAGATTGAGAGAAAAGTGATAAGAGAAAGAGAGAATTGGAGATTGAGAGAAAAGTGATAAGAAACAGAGAGAATTGGACATTGAGAGAAAAGTGATAAGAGAAAGAGAGGATTGGAGATTGAGAGAAAAGTGATAAGAGAAAGAGAGAATTGGATATTGAGAGAAAAGTGATAAGAGAAAGAGAGAATTGGAGATTGAGAGAAAAGTGATCAGAGACAGAGAGAATTGGTGATTGAGAGAAAAGTCATGAGAGAAAGAGAGAATTGGAGATTGAGAGAAAAGTGATAAGAGAAAGAGAGAATTGGAGATTGAGGGAAAAGTGATAAGAGAAAGAGAGAATTGGAGATTGAGAGAAAAGTGATAAGAGAAAGAGAGAATTGGAGATTGAGAGAAAAGTGATAAGAGAAAGAGAGAATTGGAGATTGAGAGAAAAGTGATAAGAGAAAGAGAGAATTGGAGATTGAGAGAAAAGTGATAAGAAACAGAGAGAATTGGAGATTGGGAGAAAAGTGATAAGAGAAAGAGAGAATTGGAGATTGAGAGAAAAGTGATAAGAGAAAGAGAGGATTGGAGATTGAGAGAAAAGTGATAAGAGAAAGAGAGAATTGGATATTGAGAGAAAAGTGATAAGAGAAAGAGAGAATTGGAGATTGAGAGAAAAGTGATAAGAGAAAGAGATAATTGGAGATTGAGAGAAAAGTGATAAGAGAAAGAGAGAATTAGTGATTGAGAGAAAAGTGATAAGAGAAAGAGAGAATTGGAGATTGAGAGAAAAGTGATAAGAGAAAGAGAGAATTGGAGATTGAAAGAAAAGTGATAAGAGAAAGAGAGAATTGGAGATTGAGAGAAAAGTGATAAGAGAAAGAGAGAATTGGAGATTGAGAGAAAAGTGATAAGAGAAAGAGAGAATTGGAGATTGAGAGAAAAGTGATAAGAGAAAGAGAGAATTGGAGATTGAGAGAAAAGTGATAAGAGAAAGAGAGAATTGGAGATTGAGATAAAAGTGATAAGAGAAAGAGAGAATTGGAGATTGAGAGAAAAGTGATGAGAGAAAGAGATAATTGGAGATTGAGAGAAAAGTGATAAGAGTAAGAGAGAATTGGAGATTGAGAGAAAAGTGATAAGAAACAGAGAGAATTGGACATTGAGAGAAAAGTGATAAGAGAAAGAGAGGATTGGAGATTGAGAGAAAAGTGATAAGAGAATGAGAGGATTGGAGATTGAGAGAAAAGTGATAAGAAACAGAGAGAATTGGACATTGAGAGAAAAGTGATAAGAGAAAGAGAGGATTGGAGATTGAGAGAAAAGTGATAAGAGAAAGAGAGAATTGGAGATTGAGAGAAAAGTGATAAGAGAAAGAGAGAATTGGAGATTGAGAGAAAAGTGATAAGAGAAAGAGAGAATTGGAGATTGAGGGAAAAGTGATAAGAAAAAGAGAGAATTGGAGATTGAGAGAGAAAGTGATAAGAGAGAGAGAGAATTGGAGATTGAGAGAAAAGTGATAAGAAACAGAGAGAATTGGAGATTGGGAGAAAAGTGATAAGAGAAAGAGAGAATTGGAGATTGAGAGAAAAGTGATAAGAGAGAGAGAGAATTGGATATTGAGAGAAAAGTGATAAGAGAAAGAGAGAATTGGAGATTGAGAGAAAAGTGATAAGAAACAGAGAGAATTGGAAATTGGGAGAAAAGTGATAAGAGAAAGAGAGAATTGGAGATTGGGGGAAAAGTGATAAGAAACAGAGAGAATTAGAGATTGAGAGAAAAGTGATAACAAAAAGAGAGAATTGGAGATTGAGAGAAAAGTGATAAGAGAAAGGGAGAATTGGAGATTGAGAGAAAAGTGATAAGAGAAAGAGAGAATTGGAGATTGAGAGAAAAGTGATAAGAGAAAGAGAGAATTGGAGATTGAGAGAAAAGTGATAAGAGAAAAAGAGAATTGGAGATTGAGAGAAAAGTGATAAGAGAAAGAGAGAATTGGAGATTGAGAGAAAAGTGATAAGAAACAGAGAGAATTGGACATTGAGAGAAAAGTGATAAGAGAAAGAGAGGATTGGAGATTGAGAGAAAAGTGATAAGAGAAAGAGAGAATTGGATATTGAGAGAAAAGTGATAAGAGAAAGAGAGAATTGGAGATTGAGAGAAAAGTGATCAGAGACAGAGAGGATTGGTGATTGAGAGAAAAGTCATAAGAGAAAGAGAGAATTGGAGATTGAGAGAAAAGTGATAAGAGAAAGAGAGAATTGGAGATTGAGGGAAAAGTGATAAGAGAAAGAGAGAATTGGAGATTGAGAGAAAAGTGATAAGAGAAAGAGAGAATTGGAGATTGAGAGAAAAGTGATAAGAGAAAGAGAGAATTGGAGATTGAGAGAAAAGTGATAAGAGAAAGAGAGAATTGGAGATTGAGAGAAAAGTGATAAGAAACAGAGAGAATTGGAGATTGGGAGAAAAGTGATAAGAGAAAGAGAGAATTGGAGATTGAGAGAAAAGCGATAAGAGAAAGAGAGGATTGGAGATTGAGAGAAAAGTGATAAGAGAAAGAGAGAATTGGATATTGAGAGAAAAGTGATAAGAGAAAGAGAGAATTGGAGATTGAGAGAAAAGTGATAAGAGAAAGAGAGGATTGGAGATTGAGAGAAAAGTGATAAGAGAAAGAGAGAATTGGATATTGAGAGAAAAGTGACAAGAGAAAGAGAGAATTGGATATTGAGACAAAAGTGATAAGATAAAGAGAGAATTGGAGATTGAGAGAAAAGTGATAAGAGAAAGAGAGAATTGGTGATAGAGAGAAAAGTGATAAGAGAAAGAGAGAATTGGAGATTGAGAGAAAAGTGATAAGAGAAAGAGAGAATTGGAGATTGAGAGAAAAGTGATAAGAAACAGAGAGAATTGGACATTGAGAGAAAAGTGATAAGAGAAAGAGAGGATTGGAGATTGAGAGAAAAGTGATAAGAGAAAGAGAGAATTGGATATTGAGAGAAAAGTGATAAGAGAAAGAGAGAATTGGAGATTGAGAGAAAAGTGATAAGAGAAAAAGAGAATTGGAGATTGAGAGAAAAGTGATGAGAGAAAGAGAGAATTGGAGATTGAGAGAAAAGTGATAAGAGTAAGAGAGAATTGGAGATTGAGAGAAAAGTGATAAGAGAAAGAGAGAATTGGAGATTGAGTGAAAAGTGATCAGAGACAGAGAGAATTGGTGATTGAGAGAAAAGCCATAAGAGAAAGAGAGAATTGGAGATTGAGAGAAAAGTGATAAGAGAAAGAGAGAATTGGAGATTGAGGGAAAAGTGATAAGAGAAAGAGAGAATTGGAGATTGAGAGAAAAGTGATAAGAGAAAGAGAGAATTGGAGATTGAGAGAAAAGTGATAAGAAACAGAGAGAATTGGTGATTGAGAGAAAAGTGATAAGAGACAGAGAGAATTGGTGATTGAGAGAAAAGTGATAAGAGAAAGAGAGAATGGGAGGTTGAGAGAAAAGTGATAAAAGAAAGAGAGGATTGGAGATTGAGAGAAAAGTGATAAGAGAAAGACAGAATTGGATATTGAGAGAAAAGTGACAAGAGAAAGAGAGAATTGGATATTGAGACAAAAGTGATAAGATAAAGAGAGAATTGGAGATTGAGAGAAAAGTGATAAGAGAAAGAGAGAATTGGAGATTGAGAGAAAAGTGATAAGAGAAAGAGAGAATTGGAGATTGAGAGAAAAGTGATAAGAGAAAGAGAGAATTGGAGATTGATAGAAAAGTGATAAGAAACAGAGAGAATTGGACATTGAGAGAAAAGTGATAAGAGAAAGAGAGGATTGGAGATTGAGAGAAAAGTGATAAGAGAAAGAGAGAATTGGATATTGAGAGAAAAGTGATAAGAGAAAGAGAGAATTGGAGATTGAGAGAAAAGTGATAAGAGAAAAAGAGAATTGGAGATTGAGAGAAAAGTGATGAGAGAAAGAGAGAATTGGAGATTGAGAGAAAAGTGATAAGAGTAAGAGAGAATTGGAGATTGAGAGAAAAGTGATAAGAGAAAGAGAGAATTGGAGATTGAGTGAAAAGTGATCAGAGACAGAGAGAATTGGTGATTGAGAGAAAAGCCATAAGAGAAAGAGAGAATTGGAGATTGAGAGAAAAGTGATAAGAGAAAGAGAGAATTGGAGATTGAGGGAAAAGTGATAAGAGAAAGAGAGAATTGGAGATTGAGAGAAAAGTGATAAGAGAAAGAGAGAATTGGAGATTGAGAGAAAAGTGATAAGAAACAGAGAGAATTGGTGATTGAGAGAAAAGTGATAAGAGACAGAGAGAATTGGTGATTGAGAGAAAAGTCATAAGAGAAAGAGAGAATGGGAGGTTGAGAGAAAAGTGATAAAAGAAAGGGAGAAGTGGAGATTGAGAGAAATGTGATAAGAGAAAGAGAAAATCGGGGATTGAGAGAAAAGTGATATGAGAAAGAGAGAATTGGAGATTGAGAGAAAAGTAATAAGAGAAAGAGAGAATATGAGATTGAGAGAAAAGTGATAAGAAACAGAGAGAATTAGACATTGAGAGAAAAGTGATAAGAAAAAGAGAGAATTGGAGATTGAGAGAAAAGTGATAAGAGAAAGGGAGAATTGGAGATTGAGAGAAAAGTGATAATAGAAAGAGAGAATTGGAGATTGAGAGAAAAGTGATAAGAGAAAGAGAAAATTGGAGATTGAGAGAAAAGTGATAAGAGAAAGAGAGAATTGGAGATTGAGAGAAAAGTGATAAGAGAAAGAGAGAATTGGAGATTGAGAGAAAAGTGATAAGAGAAAGAGAGAATTAGTGATTGAGAGAAAAGTGATAAGAGAAAGAGAGAATTGGTGATTGAGAGAAAAGTGATAAGAGAAAGAGAGAATTGGAGATTGAAAGAAAAGTGATAAGAGAAAGAGAGAATTGGAGATTGAGAGAAAAGTGATAAGAGAAAGAGAGAATTGGAGATTGAGAGAAAAGTGATAAGAGAAAGAGAGAATTGGAGATTGAGAGAAAAGTGATAAGAGAAAGAGAGAATTGGAGATTGAGATAAAAGTGATAAGAGAAAGACAGAATTGGAGATTGAGAGAAAAGTGATGAGAGAAAGAGAGAATTGGAGATTGAGAGAAAAGTGATAAGAGTAAGAGAGAATTGGAGATTGAGAGAAAAGTGATAAGAAACAGAGAGAATTGGACATTGAGAGAAAAGTGATAAGAGAAAGAGAGGATTGGAGATTGAGAGAAAAGTGATAAGAAACAGAGAGAATTGGACATTGAGAGAAAAGTGATAAGAGAAAGAGAGGATTGGAGATTGAGAGAAAAGTGATAAGAGAAAGAGAGAATTGGAGATTGAGAGAAAAGTGATAAGAGAAAGAGAGAATTGGAGATTGAGAGAAAAGTGATAAGAGTAAGAGAGAATTGGAGATTGAGGGAAAAGTGATAAGAAAAAGAGAGAATTGGAGATTGAGAGAGAAAGTGATAAGAGAGAGAGAGAATTGGAGATTGAGAGAAAAGTGATAAGAAACAGAGAGAATTGGAGATTGGGAGAAAAGTGATAAGAGAAAGAGAGAATTGGAGATTGAGAGAAAAGTGATAAGAGAGAGAGAGAATTGGATATTGAGAGAAAAGTGATAAGAGAAAGAGAGAATTGGAGATTGAGAGAAAAGTGAGAAGAGAAAGAGAGAATTGGAGATTGAGAGAAAAGTGATAAGAGAAAGAGAGAATTGGAGATTGAGATAAAAGTGATAAGAGAAAGAGAGAATTGGAGATTGAGAGAAAAGTGATGAGAGAAAGAGAGAATTGGAGATTGAGAGAAAAGTGATAAGAGAAAGAGAGAATTGGATATTGAGAGAAAAGTGATAAGAGAAAGAGAGAATTGGGGATTGAGAGAAAAGTGATAAGAAACAGAGAGAATTGGAGATTGGGAGAAAAGTGATAAGAGAAAGAGAGAATTAGAGATTGAGAGAAAAGTGATAAGAGAAAGAGAGAATTGGAGATTGGGGGAAAAGTGATAAGAGAAAGAGAGAATTGGAGATTGAGGGAAAAGTGATAGGAAAAAGAGAGAATTGGAGATTGAGAGAGAAAGTGATAAGAGAGAGAGAGAATTGGAGATTGAGAGAAAAGTGATAAGAGAAAGAGAGAATTGGAGATTGAGAGAAAAGTGATAAGAGAAAGAGAGAATTGGAGATTGAGAGAAAAGTGATAAGAAACAGAGAGAATTGGAGATTGGGAGAAAAGTGATAAGAGAAAGAGAGAATTGGAGATTGAGAGAAAAGTGATAAGAGAGAGAGAGAATTGGATATTGAGAGAAAAGTGATAAGAGAAAGAGAGAATTGGAGATTGAGAGAAAAGTGATAAGAAACAGAGAGAATTAGAGATTGAGAGAAAAGTGATAAGAAAAAGAGAGAATTGGAGATTGAGAGAAAAGTGATAAGAGAAAGGGAGAATTGGAGATTGAGAGAAAAGTGATAAGAGAAAGAGAGAATTGGAGATTGAGAGAAAAGTGATAAGAGAAAGAGAGAATTGGAGATTGAGAGAAAAGTGATAAGAGAAAAAGAGAATTGGAGATTGAGAGAAAAGTGATAAGAGAAAGAGAGAATTGGAGATTGAGAGAAAAGTGATAAGAGAAAGAGAGAATTGGAGATTGAGGGAAAAGTGATAAGAGAAAGAGAGAATTGGAGATTGAGAGAAAAGTGATAAGAGAAAGAGAGAATTGGAGATTGAGAGAAAAGTGATAAGAAACAGAGAGAATTGGTGATTGAGAGAAAAGTGATAAGAGACAGAGAGAATTGGTGATTGAGAGAAAAGTCATAAGAGAAAGAGAGAATGGGAGGTTGAGAGAAAAGTGATAAAAGAAAGGGAGAAGTGGAGATTGAGAGAAATGTGATAAGAGAAAGAGAAAATCGGGGATTGAGAGAAAAGTGATATGAGAAAGAGAGAATTGGAGATTGAGAGAAAAGTAATAAGAGAAAGAGAGAATATGAGATTGGGAGAAAAGTGATAAGAAACAGAGAGAATTAGACATTGAGAGAAAAGTGATAAGAAAAAGAGAGAATTGGAGATTGAGAGAAAAGTGATAAGAGAAAGGGAGAATTGGAGATTGAGAGAAAAGTGATAAGAGAAAGAGAGGATTGGAGATTGAGAGAAAAGTGATAAGAAAAAGAGAGAATTGGACATTGAGAGAAAAGTGATAAGAGAAAGAGAGGATTGGAGATTGAGAGAAAAGTGATAAGAAACAGAGAGAATTGGACATTGAGACAAAAGTGATAAGAGAAAAAGAGGATTGGAGATTGAGAGAAAAGTGATAAGAGAAAGAGAGAATTGGAGATTGAGAGAAAAGTGATAAGAGAAAGAGAGAATTGGAGATTGAGAGAAAAGTGATAAGAGAAAGAGAGAATTGGAGATTGAGGGAAAAGTGATAAGAAAAAGAGAGAATTGGAGATTGAGAGAGAAAGTGATAAGAGAGAGAGAGAATTGGAGATTGAGAGAAAAGTGATAAGAAACAGAGAGAATTGGAGATTGGGAGAAAAGTGATAAGAGAAAGAGAGAATTGGAGATTGAGAGAAAAGTGATAAGAGAAAGAGAGAATTGGAGATTGAGAGAAAAGTGATAAGAAACAGAGAGAATTGGAGATTGGGAGAAAAGTGATAAGAGAAAGAGAGAATTGGAGATTGAGAGAAAAGTGATAAGAGAAAGAGAGAATTGGAGATTGAGATAAAAGTGATAAGAGAAAGAGAGAATTGGAGATTGAGAGAAAAGTGATGAGAGAAAGAGAGAATTGGAGATTGAGAGAAAAGTGATAAGAGAAAGAGAGAATTGGATATTGAGAGAAAAGTGATAAGAGAAAGAGAGAATTGGGGATTGAGAGAAAAGTGATAAGAAACAGAGAGAATTGGAGATTGGGAGAAAAGTGATAAGAGAAAGAGAGAATTGGAGATTGAGAGAAAAGTGATAAGAGAAAGAGAGAATTGGAGATTGGGGGAAAAGTGATAAGAGAAAGAGAGAATTGGAGATTGAGGGAAAAGTGATAGGAAAAAGAGAGAATTGGAGATTGAGAGAGAAAGTGATAAGAGAGAGAGAGAATTGAGATTGAGAGAAAAGTGATAAGAGAAAGAGAGAATTGGAGATTGAGAGAAAAGTGATAAGAGAAAGAGAGAATTGGAGATTGAGAGAAAAGTGATAAGAAACAGAGAGAATTGGAGATTGGGAGAAAAGTGATAAGAGAAAGAGAGAATTGGAGATTGAGAGAAAAGTGATAAGAGAGAGAGAGAATTGGATATTGAGAGAAAAGTGATAAGAGAAAGATAGAATTGGAGATTGAGAGAAAAGTGATAAGAAACAGAGAGAATTGGAAATTGGGAGAAAAGTGATAAGAGAAAGAGAGAATTGGAGATTGGGGGAAAAGTGATAAGAAACAGAGAGAATTAGAGATTGAGAGAAAAGTGATAAGAAAAAGAGAGAATTGGAGATTGAGAGAAAAGTGATAAGAGAAAGGGAGAATTGGAGATTGAGAGAAAAGTGATAAGAGAAAGAGAGAATTGGAGATTGAGAGAAAAGTGATAAGGGAAAGAGAGAATTGGAGATTGAGAGAAAAGTGATAAGAGAAAAAGAGAATTGGAGATTGAGAGAAAAGTGATAAGAGAAAGAGAGAATTGGAGATTGAGAGAAAAGTGATAAGAAACAGAGAGAATTGGACATTGAGAGAAAAGTGATAAGAGAAAGAGAGGATTGGAGATTGAGAGAAAAGTGATAAGAGAAAGAGAGAATTGGAGATTGGGGGAAAAGTGATAAGAAACAGAGAGAATTAGAGATTGAGAGAAAAGTGATAAGAAAAAGAGAGAATTGGAGATTGAGAGAAAAGTGATAAGAGAAAGGGAGAATTGGAGATTGAGAGAAAAGTGATAAGAGAAAGAGAGAATTGGAGATTGAGAGAAAAGTGATAAGAGAAAGAGAGAATTGGAGATTGAGAGAAAAGTGATAAGAGAAAAAGAGAATTGGAGATTGAGAGAAAAGTGATAAGAGAAAGAGAGAATTGGAGATTGAGAGAAAAGTGATAAGAGAAAGAGAGATTTGGAGATTGAGGGAAAAGTGATAAGAGAAAGAGAGAATTGGAGATTGAGAGAAAAGTGATAAGAGAAAGAGAGAATTGGAGATTGAGAGAAAAGTGATAAGAAAGAGAGAGAATTGGTGATTGAGAGAAAAGTGATAAGAGACAGAGAGAATTGGTGATTGAGAGAAAAGTCATAAGAGAAAGAGAGAATGGGAGGTTGAGAGAAAAGTGATAAAAGAAAGGGAGAAGTGGAGATTGAGAGAAATGTGATAAGAGAAAGAGAGAATTGGAGATTGAGATAAAAGTGATAAGAGAAAGAGAGAATTGGAGATTGAGAGAAAAGTGATGAGAGAAAGAGAGAATTGGAGATTGAGAGAAAAGTGATAAGAGTAAGAGAGAATTGGAGATTGAGAGAAAAGTGATAAGAGAAAGAGAGGATTGGAGATTGAGAGAAAAGTGATAAGAAACAGAGAGAATTGGACATTGAGAGAAAAGTGATAAGAGAAAGAGAGGATTGTAGATTGAGAGAAAAGTGATAAGAGAAAGAGAGAATTGGAGATTGAGAGAAAAGTGATAAGAGAAAGAGAGAATTGGAGATTGAGAGAAAAGTGATAAGAGAAAGAGAGAATTGGAGATTGAGGGAAAAGTGATAAGAAAAAGAGAGAATTGGAGATTGAGAGAGAAAGTGATAAGAGAGAGAGAGAATTGGAGATTGAGAGAAAAGTGATAAGAAACAGAGAGAATTGGAGATTGGGAGAAAAGTGATGAGAGAAAGAGAGAATTGGAGATTGAGAGAAAAGTGATAAGAGAGAGAGAGAATTGGATATTGAGAGAAAAGTGATAAGAGAAAGAGAGAATTGGAGATTGAGAGAAAAGTGATAAGAGAAAGAGAGAATTGGAGATTGAGAGAAAAGTGATAAGAGAAAGAGAGAATTGGAGATTGAGATAAAAGTGATAAGAGAAAGAGAGAATTGGAGATTGAGAGAAAAGTGATGAGAGAAAGAGAGAATTGGAGATTGAGAGAAAAGTGATAAGAGAAAGAGAGAATTGGATATTGAGAGAAAAGTGATAAGAGAAAGAGAGAATTGGGGATTGAGAGAAAAGTGATAAGAAACAGAGAGAATTGGAGATTGGGAGAAAAGTGATAAGAGAAAGAGAGAATTGGAGATTGAGAGAAAAGTGATAAGAGAAAGAGAGAATTGGAGATTGGGGGAAAAGTGATAAGAGAAAGAGAGAATTGGAGATTGAGGGAAAAGTGATAGGAAAAAGAGAGAATTGGAGATTGAGAGAGAAAGTGATAAGAGAGAGAGACAATTGGAGATTGAGAGAAAAGTGATAAGAGAAAGAGAGAATTGGAGATTGAGAGAAAAGTGATAAGAGAAAGAGAGAATTGGAGATTGAGAGAAAAGTGATAAGAAACAGAGAGAATTGGAGATTGGGAGAAAAGTGATAAGAGAAAGAGAGAATTGGAGATTGAGGGAAAAGTGATAAGAGAAAGAGAGAATTGGAGATTGGGGGAAAAGTGATAAGAAACAGAGAGAATTAGAGATTGAGAGAAAAGTGATAAGAAAAAGAGAGAATTGGAGATTGAGAGAGAAAGTGATAAGAGAGAGAGAGAATTGGAGATTGAGAGAAAAGTGATAAGAGAAAGAGAGAATTGGAGATTGAGAGAAAAGTGATAAGAGAAAGGGAGAATTGGAGATTGAGAGAAAAGTGATAAGAGAAAGAGAGAATTGGAGATTGAGAGAAAAGTGATAAGAGAAAGAGAGAATTGGAGATTGAGAGAAAAGTGATAAGAGAAAAAGAAAATTGGAGATTGAGAGAAAAGTGATAAGAGAAAGAGAGAATTGGAGATTGAGAGAAAAGTGATAAGAAACAGAGAGAATTGGACATTGAGAGAAAAGTGATGAGAGAAAGAGAGCATTGGAGATTGAGAGAAAAGTGATAAGAGAAAGAGAGAATTGGATATTGAGAGAAAAGTGATAAGAGAAAAAGAGAATTGGAGATTGAGAGAAAAGTGATCAGAGACAGAGAGAATTGGTGATTGAGAGAAAAGTCATAAGAGAAAGAGAGAATTGGAGATTGAGAGAAAAGTGATAAGAGAAAGAGAGAATTGGAGATTGAGGGAAAAGTGATAAGAGAAAGAGAGAATTGGAGATTGAGAGAAGAGTGATAAGAGAAAGAGAGAATTGGAGATTGAGAGAAAAGTGATAAGAGAAAGAGAGAATTGGAGATTGAGAGAAAAGTGATAAAAAACAGAGAGAATTGGAGATTGGGAGAAAAGTGATAAGAGAAAGAGAGAATTGGAGATTGAGAGAAAAGTGATAAGAGAAAGAGAGAATTGGATATTGAGAGAAAAGTGATAAGAGAAAGAGAGAATTGGGGATTGAGAGAAAAGTGATAAGAAACAGAGAGAATTGGAGATTGGGAGAAAAGTGATAAGAGAAAGAGAGAATTGGAGATTGAGAGAAAAGTGATAAGAGAAAGAGAGAATTGGAGATTGGGAGAAAAGTGATAAGAGAAAGAGAGAATTGGAGATTGAGGGAAAAGTGATAAGAAAAAGAGAGAATTGGAGATTGAGAGAGAAAGTGATAAGAGAGAGAGAGAATTGGAGATTGAGAGAAAAGTGATAAGAAACAGAGAGAATTGGAGATTGGGAGAAAAGTGATGAGAGAAAGAGAGAATTGGAGATTGAGAGAAAAGTGATAAGAGAGAGAGAGAATTGGATATTGAGAGAAAAGTGATAAGAGAAAGAGAGAATTGGAGATTGAGAGAAAAGTGATAAGAGAAAGAGAGAATTGGAGATTGAGAGAAAAGTGATAAGAGAAAGAGAGAATTGGAGATTGAGATAAAAGTGATAAGAGAAAGAGAGAATTGGAGATTGAGAGAAAAGTTATGAGAGAAAGAGAGAATTGGAGATGAGAGAAAAGTGATAAGAGAAAGAGAGAATTGGATATTGAGAGAAAAGTGATAAGAGAAAGAGAGAATTGGGGATTGAGAGAAAAGTGATAAGAAACAGAGAGAATTGGAGATTGGGAGAAAAGTGATAAGAGAAAGAGAGAATTGGAGATTGAGAGAAAAGTGATAAGAGAAAGAGAGAATTGGAGATTGGGGGAAAAGTGATAAGAGAAAGAGAGAATTGGAGATTGAGGGAAAAGTGATAGGAAAAAGAGAGAATTGGAGATTGAGAGAGAAAGTGATAAGAGAGAGAGAGAATTGGAGATTGAGAGAAAAGTGATAAGAGAAAGAGAGAATTGGAGATTGAGAGAAAAGTGATAAGAGAAAGAGAGAATTGGAGATTGAGAGAAAAGTGATAAGAAACAGAGAGAATTGGAGATTGGGAGAAAAGTGATAAGAGAAAGAGAGAATTGGAGATTGAGAGAAAAGTGATAAGAGAGAGAGAGAATTGGATATTGAGAGAAAAGTGATAAGAGAAAGAGAGAATTGGAGATTGAGAGAAAAGTGATAAGAAACAGAGAGAATTGGAAATTGGGAGAAAAGTGATAAGAGAAAGAGAGAATTGGAGATTGGGGGAAAAGTGATAAGAAACAGAGAGAATTAGAGATTGAGAGAAAAGTGATAAGAAAAAGAGAGAATTGGAGATTGAGAGAAAAGTGATAAGAGAAAGGGAGAATTGGAGATTGAGAGAAAAGTGATAAGAGAAAGAGAGAATTGGAGATTGAGAGAAAAGTGATAAGAGAAAGAGAGAATTGGAGATTGAGAGAAAAGTGATAAGAGAAAAAGAGAATTGGAGATTGAGAGAAAAGTGATAAGAGAAAGAGAGAATTGGAGATTGAGAGAAAAGTGATAAGAAACAGAGAGAATTGGACATTGAGAGAAAAGTGATGAGAGAAAGAGAGGATTGGAGATTGAGAGAAAAGTGATAAGAGAAAGAGAGAATTGGAGATTGAGAGAAAAGTGATAAGAGAAAAAGAGAATTGGAGATTGAGAGAAAAGTGATCAGAGACAGAGAGAATTGGTGATTGAGAGAAAAGTCATAAGAGAAAGAGAGAATTGGAGATTGAGAGAAAAGTGATAAGAGAAAGAGAGAATTGGAGATTGAGGGAAAAGTGATAATAGAAAGAGAGAATTGGAGATTGAGAGAAGAGTGATAAGAGAAAGAGAGAATTGGAGATTGAGAGAAAAGTGATAAGAGAAAGAGAGAATTGGAGATTGAGAGAAAAGTGATAAGAAACAGAGAGAATTGGAGATTGGGAGAAAAGTGATAAGAGAAAGAGAGAATTGGAGATTGAGAGAAAAGTGATAAGAGAAAGAGAGAATTGGATATTGAGAGAAAAGTGATAAGAGAAAGAGAGAATTGGGGATTGAGAGAAAAGTGATAAGAAACAGAGAGAATTGGAGATTGGGAGAAAAGTGATAAGAGAAAGAGAGAATTGGAGATTGAGAGAAAAGTGATAAGAGAAAGAGAGAATTGGAGATTGGGAGAAAAGTGATAAGAGAAAGAGAGAATTGGAGATTGAGGGAAAAGTGATAAGAAACAGAGAGAATTGGAGATTGGGAGAAAAGTGATAAGAGAAAGAGAGAATTGGAGATTGAGAGAAAAGTGATAAGAGAGAGAGAGAATTGGATATTGAGAGAAAAGTGATAAGAGAAAGAGAGAATTGGAGATTGAGAGAAAAGTGATAAGAAACAGAGAATTGGAGATTGGGAGAAAAGTGATAAGAGAAAGAGAGAATTGGAGATTGAGAGAAAAGTGATAACAGAAAGAGAGAATTGGAGATAGAGAGAAAAGTGATAAGAAACAGAGAGAATTAGACATTGAGAGAAAAGTGATAAGAAAAAGAGAGAATTGGAGATTGAGAGAAAAGTGATAAGAAACAGAGAGAATTGGACATTGAGAGAAAAGTGATAAGAGAAAGAGAGGATTGGAGATTGAGAGAAAAGTGATAAGAGAAAGAGAGAATTGGAGATTGAGAGAAAAGTGATAAGAGAAAGAGAGAATTGGAGATTGAGAGAAAAGTGATAAGAGAAAGAGAGAATTGGAGATTGAGGGAAAAGTGATAATAAAAAGAGAGAATTGGAGATTGAGAGAGAAAGTGATAAGAGAGAGAGAGAATTGGAGATTGAGAGAAAAGTGATAAGAAACAGAGAGAATTGGAGATTGGGAGAAAAGTGATAAGAGAAAGAGAGAATTGGATATTGAGAGAAAAGTGATAAGAGAAAGAGAGAATTGGGGATTGAGAGAAAAGTGATAAGAAACAGAGAGAATTGGAGATTGGGAGAAAAGTGATAAGAGAAAGAGAGAATTGGAGATTGAGAGAAAAGTGATAAGAGAAAGAGAGAATTGGAGATTGGGGGAAAAGTGATAAGAGAAAGAGAGGATTGGAGATTGAGGGAAAAGTGATAGGGAAAAGAGAGAATTGGAGATTGAGAGAGAAAGTGATAAGAGAGAGAGAGAATTGGAGATTGAGAGAAAAGTGATAACAGAAAGAGAGAATTGGATATTGAGAGAAAAGTGATAAGAGAAAGAGAGAATTGGAGATTGAGAGAAAAGTGATAAGAAACAGAGAGAATTGGAGATTGGGAGAAAAGTGATAAGAGAAAGAGAGAATTGGAGATTGAGAGAAAAGTGATAAGAGAGAGAGAGAATTGGATATTGAGAGAAAAGTGATAAGAGAAAGAGAGAATTGGAGATTGAGAGAAAAGTGATAAGAAACAGAGAGAATTGGAAATTGGGAGAAAAGTGATAAGAGAAAGAGAGAATTGGAGATTGGGGGAAAAGTGATAAGAAACAGAGAGAATTAGAGATTGAGAGAAAAGTGATAAGAAAAAGAGAGAATTGGAGATTGAGAGAAAAGTGATAAGAGAAAGAGAGAATTGGGGATTGAGAGAAAAGTGATAAGAGACAGAGAGATTTGGTGATTGAGAGAAAAGTCATAAGAGAAAGAGAGAATTGGAGATTGAGAGAAAAGTGATAAGAGAAAGAGAGAATTGGAGATTGAGGGAAAAGTGATAAGAGAAAGAGAGAATTGGAGATTGAGAGAAAAGTGATAAGAGAAAGAGAGAATTGGAGATTGAGAGAAAAGTGATAAGAGAAAGAGAGAATTGGAGATTGAGAGAAAAGTGATAAGAGAAAGAGAGAATTGGAGATTGAGAGAAAAGTGATAAGAAACAGAGAGAATTGGAGATTGGGAGAAAAGTGATAAGAGAAAGAGAGAATTGGAGATTGAGAGAAAAGTGATAAGAGAAAGAGAGAATTGGATATTGAGAGAAAAGTGATAAGAGAAAGAGAGAATTGGGGATTGAGAGAAAAGTGATAAGAAACAGAGAGAATTGGAGATTGGGAGAAAAGTGATAAGAGAAAGAGAGAATTGGAGATTGAGAGAAAAGTGATAAGAGAAAGAGAGAATTGGAGATTGGGAGAAAAGTGATAAGAGAAAGAGAGAATTGGAGATTGAGGGAAAAGTGATAGGAAAAAGAGAGAATTGGAGATTGAGAGAGAAAGTGATAAGAGAGAGAGAGAATTGGAGATTGAGAGAAAAGTGATAAGAGAAAGAGAGAAATGGAGATTGAGAGAAAAGTGATAAGAGAAAGAGAGAATTGGAGATTGAGAGAAAAGTGATAAGAAACAGAGAGAATTGGAGATTGGGAGAAAAGTGATAAGAGAAAGAGAGAATTGGAGATTGAGAGAAAAGTGATAAGAGAGAGAGAGAATTGGATATTGAGAGAAAAGTGATAAGAGAAAGAGAGAATTGGAGATTGAGAGAAAAGTGATAAGAAACAGAGAATTGGAGATTGGGAGAAAAGTGATAAGAGAAAGAGAGAATTGGAGATTGAGAGAAAAGTGATAACAGAAAGAGAGAATTGGAGATTGAGAGAAAAGTGATAAGAAACAGAGAGAATTAGACATTGAGAGAAAAGTGATAAGAAAAAGAGAGAATTGGAGATTGAGAGAAAAGTGATAAGAGAAAGGGAGAATTGGAGATTGAGAGAAAAGTGATAAGAGAAAGAGAGAATTGGAGATTGAGAGAAAAGTGATAAGAGAAAGATTGAATTGGAGATTGAGAGAAAAGTGATAAGAGAAAGAGAGAATTGGAGATTGAGAGAAAAGTGATAAGAGAAAGAGAGAATTGGAGATTGAGAGAAAAGTGATAAGAGAAAGAGAGCATTAGAGATTGAGAGAAAAGTGATAAGAGAAAGAGAGAATTGGAGATTAAGAGAAAAGTGATAAGAGAAAGAGAGAATTGGAGATTGAGAGAAAAGTGATAAGAGAAAGAGAGAATTGGAGATTGAGAGAAAAGTGATGAGAGAAAGAGAGAATTGGAGATTGGGGGAAAAGTGAGAAGAGAAAGAGAGAATTGGAAATTGGGGGAAAAGTGATAAGAGAAAGAGAGAATTGCAGATTGAGAGAAAAGTGATAAGAGAAAGAGAGAATTGGAGATTGAGAGAAAAGTGATAAGAGAAAGAGAGAATTGGAGATTGAGAGAAAAGTGATACGAGAAAGAGAGAATTGGAGATTGGGGGAAAAGTGAGAAGAGAAAGAGAGAATTGGAGATTGAGAGAAAAGTGATTAGAGAAAGAGAGAATTGGATATTGAGAGAAAAGTGATAAGAGAAAGAGAGAATTGGAGATTGAGAGAAAAGTGATAAGAGAAAGAGAGAATTGGAGATTGAGAGAAAAGTGATAAGAGAAACAGAGAATTGGAGATTGTGAGAAAAGTGATAAGAAACAGAGAGAATTGGAGATTGGGAGAAAAGTGATAAGAGAAAGAGAGAATTGGAGATTGAGAGAAAAGTGATAAGAGAGAGAGAGAATTGGATATTGAGAGAAAAGTGATAAGAAACAGAGAGAATTGGAGATTGGGAGAAAAGTGTTAAGAGAAAGAGAGAATTGGAGATTGAGAGAAAAGTGATAAGAGAGAGAGAGAATTGGATATTGAGAGAAAAGTGATAAGAGAAAGAGAGAATTGGAGATTGAGAGAGAAAGTGATAAGAAACAGAGAGAATTGGAGATTGGGAGAAAAGTGATAAGAGAAAGAGAGAATTGGAGATTGAGAGAAAAGTGATAAGTAAAAGAGAGAATTGGAGATTGGGGGAAAAGTGATAAGAAACAGAGAGAATTAGAGATTGAGAGAAAAGTGATAAGAAAAAGAGAGAATTGGAGATTGAGAGAAAAGTGATAAGAGAAAGGGAGAATTGGAGATTGAGAGAAAAGTGATAAGAGAAAGAGAGAATTGGAGATTGAGAGAAAAGTGATAAGAGAAAGAGTAATTGGAGATTGAGAGAAAAGTGATAAGAGAAAGAGAGAATTGGAGATTGAGAGAAAAGTGATAAGAGAAAGAGAGAATTGGAGATTGAGAGAAAAGTGATAAGAAACAGAGAGAATTGGACATTGAGAGAAAAGTGATAAGAGAAAGAGAGAATTGGATATTGAGAGAAAAGTGATAAGAGAAAGAGAGAATTGGAGATTGAGAGAAAAGTGATAAGAGAAAAAGAGAATTGGAGATTGAGAGAAAAGTGATGAGAGAAAGAGAGAATTGGAGATTGAGAGAAAAGTGATAAGAGTAAGAGAGAATTGGAGATTGAGAGAAAAGTGATAAGAGAAATAGAGAATTGAAGATTGAGTGAAAAGTGATCAGAGACAGAGAGAATTGGTGATTGAGAGAAAAGTCATAAGAGAAAGAGAGAATTGGAGATTGAGAGAAAAGTGATAAGAGAAAGAGAGAATTGGAGATTGAGGGAAAAGTGATAAGAGAAAGAGAGAATTGGAGATTGAGAGAAAAGTGATAAGAGAAAGAGAGAATTGGAGATTGAGAGAAAAGTGATAAGAAACAGAGAGAATTGGTGATTGAGAGAAAAGTGATAAGAGACAGAGAGAATTGGTGATTGAGAGAAAAGTCATAAGAGAAAGAGAGAATGGGAGGTTGAGAGAAAAGTGATAAAAGAAAGGGAGAAGTGGAGATTGAGAGAAATGTGATAAGAGAAAGAGAAAATCGGGGATTGAGAGAAAAGTGATATGAGAAAGAGAGAATTGGAGATTGAGAGAAAAGTAATAAGAGAAAGAGAGAATATGAGATTGAGAGAAAAGTGATAAGAAACAGAGAGAATTAGACATTGAGAGAAAAGTGATAAGAAAAAGAGAGAATTGGAGATTGTGAGAAAAGTGATAAGAGAAAGGGAGAATTGGAGATTGAGAGAAAAGTGATAAGAGAAAGAGAGAATTGGAGATTGAGAGAAAAGTGATAAGAGAAAGAGAGAATTGGAGATTGAGAGAAAAGTGATAAGGGAAACAGAGAATTGGAGATTGAGAGAAAAGTGATAAGAGAAAGAGAGAATTGGAGATTGAGAGAAAAGTGATAAGAGAAAGAGAGAATTGGAGATTGAAAGAAAAGTGATAAGAGAAAGAGAGAATTGGAGATTGAGAGAAAAGTGATAAGAGAAAGAGAGAATTGGAGATTGAGAGAAAAGTGATAAGAGAAAGAGAGAATTGGAGATTGAGAGAAAAGTGATGAGAGAAAGAGAGAATTGGAGATAGGGGGAAAAGTGAGAAGAGAAAGAGAGAATTGGAAATTGGGGGAAAAGTGATAAGAGAAAGAGAGAATTGGAGATTGAGAGAAAAGTGATAAGAGAAAGGGAGAATTGGAGATTGAGAGAAAAGTGATAAGAGAAAGAGAGAATTGGAGATTGAGAGAAAAGTGATAAGAGAAAGAGAGAATTGGAGATTGAGAGAAAAGTGATAAGAGAAAAAGAGAATTGGAGATTGAGAGAAAAGTGATAAGAGAAAGAGAGAATTGGAGATTGAGAGAAAAGTGATAAGAAACAGAGAGAATTGGACATTGAGAGAAAAGTGATGAGAGAAAGAGAGGATTGGAGATTGAGAGAAAAGTGATAAGAGAAAGAGAGAATTGGATATTGAGAGAAAAGTGATAAGAGAAAAAGAGAATTGGAGATTGAGAGAAAAGTGATCAGAGACAGAGAGAATTGGTGATTGAGAGAAAAGTCATAAGAGAAAGAGAGAATTGGAGATTGAGAGAAAAGTGATAAGAGAAAGAGAGAATTGGAGATTGAGGGAAAAGTGATAAGAGAAAGAGAGAATTGGAGATTGAGAGAAGAGTGATAAGAGAAAGAGAGAATTGGAGATTGAGAGAAAAGTGATAAGAGAAAGAGAGAATTGGAGATTGAGAGAAAAGTGATAAGAAACAGAGAGAATTGGAGATTGGGAGAAAAGTGATAAGAGAAAGAGAGAATTGGAGATTGAGAGAAAAGTGATAAGAGAAAGAGAGAATTGGATATTGAGAGAAAAGTGATAAGAGAAAGAGAGAATTGGGGATTGAGAGAAAAGTGATAAGAAACAGAGAGAATTGGAGATTGGGAGAAAAGTGATAAGAGAAAGAGAGAATTGGAGATTGAGAGAAAAGTGATAAGAGAAAGAGAGAATTGGAGATTGGGAGAAAAGTGATAAGAGAAAGAGAGAATTGGAGATTGAGGGAAAAGTGATAGGAAAAAGAGAGAATTGGAGATTGAGAGAGAAAGTGATAAGAGAGAGAGAGAATTGGAGATTGAGAGAAAAGTGATAAGAGAAAGAGAGAAATGGAGATTGAGAGAAAAGTGATAAGAGAAAGAGAGAATTGGAGATTGAGAGAAAAGTGATAAGAAACAGAGAGAATTGGAGATTGGGAGAAAAGTGATAAGAGAAAGAGAGAATTGGAGATTGAGAGAAAAGTGATAAGAGAGAGAGAGAGAATTGGATATTGAGAGAAAAGTGATAAGAGAAAGAGAGAATTGGAGATTGAGAGAAAAGTGATAAGAAACAGAGAATTGGAGATTGGGAGAAAAGTGATAAGAGAAAGAGAGAATTGGAGATTGAGAGAAAAGTGATAACAGAAAGAGAGAATTGGAGATTGAGAGAAAAGTGATAAGAAACAGAGAGAATTAGACATTGAGAGAAAAGTGATAAGAAAAAGAGAGAATTGGAGATTGAGAGAAAAGTGATAAGAAACAGAGAGAATTGGACATTGAGAGAAAAGTGATAAGAGAAAGAGAGGATTGGAGATTGAGAGAAAAGTGATAAGAGAAAGAGAGAATTGGAGATTGAGAGAAAAGTGATAAGAGAAAGAGAGAATTGGAGATTGAGAGAAAAGTGATAAGAGAAAGAGAGAATTGGAGATTGAGGGAAAAGTGATAAGAAAAAGAGAGAATTGGAGATTGAGAGAGAAAGTGATAAGAGAGAGAGAGAATTGGAGATTGAGAGAAAAGTGATAAGAAACAGAGAGAATTGGAGATTGGGAGAAAAGTGATAAGAGAAAGAGAGAATTGGAGATTGAGAGAAAAGTGATAAGAGAAAGAGAGAATTGGATATTGAGAGAAAAGTGATAAGAGAAAGAGAGAATTGGGGATTGAGAGAAAAGTGATAAGAAACAGAGAGAATTGGAGATTGGGAGAAAAGTGATAAGAGAAAGAGAGAATTGGAGATTGAGAGAAAAGTGATAAGAGAAAGAGAGAATTGGAGATTGGGGGAAAAGTGATAAGAGAAAGAGAGAATTGGAGATTGAGGGAAAAGTGATAGGGAAAAGAGAGAATTGGAGATTGAGAGAGAAAGTGATAAGAGAGAGAGAGAATTGGAGATTGAGAGAAAAGTGATAACAGAAAGAGAGAATTGGATATTGAGAGAAAAGTGATAAGAGAAAGAGAGAATTGGAGATTGAGAGAAAAGTGATAAGAAACAGAGAGAATTGGAGATTGGGAGAAAAGTGATAAGAGAAAGAGAGAATTGGAGATTGAGAGAAAAGTGATAAGAGAGAGAGAGAATTGGATATTGAGAGAAAAGTGATAAGAGAAAGAGAGAATTGGAGATTGAGAGAAAAGTGATAAGAAACAGAGAGAATTGGAAATTGGGAGAAAAGTGATAAGAGAAAGAGAGAATTGGAGATTGGGGGAAAAGTGATAAGAAACAGAGAGAATTAGAGATTGAGAGAAAAGTGATAAGAAAAAGAGAGAATTGGAGATTGAGAGAAAAGTGATAAGAGAAAGAGAGAATTGGGGATTGAGAGAAAAGTGATAAGAGACAGAGAGAATTGGTGATTGAGAGAAAAGTCATAAGAGAAAGAGAGAATTGGAGATTGAGAGAAAAGTGATAAGAGAAAGAGAGAATTGGAGATTGAGGGAAAAGTGATAAGAGAAAGAGAGAATTGGAGATTGAGAGAAAAGTGATAAGAGAAAGAGAGAATTGGAGATTGAGAGAAAAGTGATAAGAGAAAGAGAGAATTGGAGATTGAGAGAAAAGTGATAAGAGAAAGAGAGAATTGGAGATTGAGAGAAAAGTGATAAGAAACAGAGAGAATTGGAGATTGGGAGAAAAGTGATAAGAGAAAGAGAGAATTGGAGATTGAGAGAAAAGTGATAAGAGAAAGAGAGAATTTGATATTGAGAGAAAAGTGATAAGATAAAGAGAGAATTGGGGATTGAGAGAAAAGTGATAAGAAACAGAGAGAATTGGAGATTGGGAGAAAAGTGATAAGAGAAAGAGAGAATTGGAGATTGAGAGAAAAGTGATAAGAGAAAGAGAGAATTGGAGATTGGGAGAAAAGTCATAAGAGAAAGAGAGAATTGGAGATTGAGGGAAAAGTGATAGGAAAAAGAGAGAATTGGAGATTGAGAGAGAAAGTGATAAGAGAGAGAGAGAATTGGAGATTGAGAGAAAAGTGATAAGAGAAAGAGAGAAATGGAGATTGAGAGAAAAGTGATAAGAGAAAGAGAGAATTGGAGATTGAGAGAAAAGTGATAAGAAACAGAGAGAATTGGAGATTGGGAGAAAAGTGATAAGAGAAAGAGAGAATTGGAGATTGAGAGAAAAGTGATAAGAGAGAGAGAGAATTGGATATTGAGAGAAAAGTGATAAGAGAAAGAGAGAATTGGAGATTGAGAGAAAAGTGATAAGAAACAGAGAATTGGAGATTGGGAGAAAAGTGATAAGAGAAAGAGAGAATTGGAGATTGAGAGAAAAGTGATAACAGAAAGAGAGAATTGGAGATTGAGAGAAAAGTGATAAGAAACAGACAGAATTAGACATTGAGAGAAAAGTGATAAGAAAAAGAGAGAATTGGAGATTGAGAGAAAAGTGATAAGAGAAAGGGAGAATTGGAGATTGAGAGAAAAGTGATAAGAGAAAGAGAGAATTGGAGATTGAGAGAAAAGTGATAAGAGAAAGAGAGAATTGGAGATTGAGAGAAAAGTGATAAGAGAAAGAGAGAATTGGAGATTGAGAGAAAAGTGATAAGAGAAAGAGAGAATTGGAGATTGAGAGAAAAGTGATAAGAGAAAGAGAGCATTAGAGATTGAGAGAAAAGTGATAAGAGAAAGAGAGAATTGGAGATTAAGAGAAAAGTGATAAGAGAAAGAGAGAATTGGAGATTGAGAGAAAAGTGATAAGAGAAAGAGAGAATTGGAGATTGAGAGAAAAGTGATGAGAGAAAGAGAGAATTGGAGATTGGGGGAAAAGTGAGAAGAGAAAGAGAGAATTGGAAATTGGGGGAAAAGTGATAAGAGAAAGAGAGAATTGCAGATTGAGAGAAAAGTGATAAGAGAAAGAGAGAATTGGAGATTGAGAGAAAAGTGATAAGAGAAAGAGAGAATTGGAGATTGAGAGAAAAGTGATACGAGAAAGAGAGAATTGGAGATTGGGGGAAAAGTGAGAAGAGAAAGAGAGAATTGGAGATTGAGAGAAAAGTGATTAGAGAAAGAGAGAATTGGAGATTGAGAGAAAAGTGATAAGAGAAAGAGAGAATTGGAGATTGAGAGAAAAGTGATAAGAGAAAGAGAGAATTGGAGATTGAGAGAAAAGTGATAAGAGAAACAGAGAATTGGAGATTGTGAGAAAAGTGATAAGAAACAGAGAGAATTGGAGATTGGGAGAAAAGTGATAAGAGAAAGAGAGAATTGGAGATTGAGAGAAAAGTGATAAGAGAGAGAGAGAATTGGATATTGAGAGAAAAGTGATAAGAAACAGAGAGAATTGGAGATTGGGAGAAAAGTGTTAAGAGAAAGAGAGAATTGGAGATTGAGAGAAAAGTGATAAGAGAGAGAGAGAATTGGATATTGAGAGAAAAGTGATAAGAGAAAGAGAGAATTGGAGATTGAGAGAGAAAGTGATAAGAAACAGAGAGAATTGGAGATTGGGAGAAAAGTGATAAGAGAAAGAGAGAATTGGAGATTGAGAGAAAAGTGATAAGTAAAAGAGAGAATTGGAGATTGGGGGAAAAGTGATAAGAAACAGAGAGAATTAGAGATTGAGAGAAAAGTGATAAGAAAAAGAGAGAATTGGAGATTGAGAGAAAAGTGATAAGAGAAAGGGAGAATTGGAGATTTAGAGAAAAGTGATAAGAGAAAGAGAGAATTGGAGATTGAGAGAAAAGTGATAAGAGAAAGAGTAATTGGAGATTGAGAGAAAAGTGATAAGAGAAAGAGAGAATTGGAGATTGAGAGAAAAGTGATAAGAGAAAGAGAGAATTGGAGATTGAGAGAAAAGTGATAAGAAACAGAGAGAATTGGACATTGAGAGAAAAGTGATAAGAGAAAGAGAGAATTGGATATTGAGAGAAAAGTGATAAGAGAAAGAGAGAATTGGAGATTGAGAGAAAAGTGATAAGAGAAAAAGAGAATTGGAGATTGAGAGAAAAGTGATGAGAGAAAGAGAGAATTGGAGATTGAGAGAAAAGTGATAAGAGTAAGAGAGAATTGGAGATTGAGAGAAAAGTGATAAGAGAAATAGAGAATTGAAGATTGAGTGAAAAGTGATCAGAGACAGAGAGAATTGGTGATTGAGAGAAAAGTCATAAGAGAAAGAGAGAATTGGAGATTGAGAGAAAAGTGATAAGAGAAAGAGAGAATTGGAGATTGAGGGAAAAGTGATAAGAGAAAGAGAGAATTGGAGATTGAGAGAAAAGTGATAAGAGAAAGAGAGAATTGGAGATTGAGAGAAAAGTGATAAGAAACAGAGAGAATTGGTGATTGAGAGAAAAGTGATAAGAGACAGAGAGAATTGGTGATTGAGAGAAAAGTCATAAGAGAAAGAGAGAATGGGAGGTTGAGAGAAAAGTGATAAAAGAAAGGGAGAAGTGGAGATTGAGAGAAATGTGATAAGAGAAAGAGAAAATCGGGGATTGAGAGAAAAGTGATATGAGAAAGAGAGAATTGGAGATTGAGAGAAAAGTAATAAGAGAAAGAGAGAATATGAGATTGAGAGAAAAGTGATAAGAAACAGAGAGAATTAGACATTGAGAGAAAAGTGATAAGAAAAAGAGAGAATTGGAGATTGTGAGAAAAGTGATAAGAGAAAGGGAGAATTGGAGATTGAGAGAAAAGTGATAAGAGAAAGAGAGAATTGGAGATTGAGAGAAAAGTGATAAGAGAAAGAGAGAATTGGAGATTGAGAGAAAAGTGATAAGAGAAAGAGAGAATTGGAGATTGAGAGAAAAGTGATAAGAGAAAGAGAGAATTGGAGATTGAGAGAAAAGTGATAAGAGAAAGAGAGAATTGGAGATTGAAAGAAAAGTGATAAGAGAAAGAGAGAATTGGAGATTGAGAGAAAAGTGGTAAGAGAAAGAGAGAATTGGAGATTGAGAGAAAAGTGATAAGAGAAAGAGAGAATTGGAGATTGAGAGAAAAGTGATGAGAGAAAGAGAGAATTGGATATAGGGGGAAAAGTGAGAAGAGAAATAGAGAATTGGAAATTGGGGGAAAAGTGATAAGAGAAAGAGAGAATTGGAGATTGAGAGAAAAGTGATAAGAGAAAGAGAGAATTGGAGATTGAGAGAAAAGTGATAAGAGAAAGAGAGAATTGGAGATTGGGGGAAAAGTGAGAAGAGAAAGAGAGAATTGGAGATTGAGAGAAAAGTGATAAGAGAAAGAGAGAATTGGAGATTGAGAGAAAAGTGATAAGAGAAAGAGAGAATTGGAGATTGAGAGAAAAGTGATAAGAGAAAGAGAGAATTGGAGATTGAGAGAAAGTGATAAGAAACAGAGAGAATTGTAGATTGGGAGAAAAGTGATAAGAGAAAGAGAGAATTGGAGATTGAGAGAAAAGTGATAAGAGAGAGAGAGAATTGGATATTGAGAGAAAAGTGATAAGAGAAAGAGAGAATTGGAGATTGAGAGAGAAAGTGATAAGAGAGAGAGAGAATTGGAGATTGAGAGAAAAGTGATAAGAGAAAGAGAGAATTGGAGATTGAGAGAAAAGTGATAAGAGAAAGAGAGAATTGGAGATTGAGAGAAAAGTGATAAGAGAAAGAGAGAATTGGAGATTGAGAGAAAAGTGATAAGAAACAGAGAGAATTGGACATTGAGAGAAAAGTGATAAGAGAAAGAGAGGATTGGAGATTGAGAGAAAAGTGATAAGAGAAAGAGAGAATTGGAGATTGAGAGAAAAGTGATAAGAGAAAGAGAGAATTGGAGATTGAGAGAAAAGTGATAAGAGAAAGAGAGAATTGGAGATTGAGGGAAAAGTGATAAGAAAAAGAGAGAATTGGAGATTGAGAGAAAAAGTGATAAGAGAGAGAGAGAATTGGAGATTGAGAGAAAAGTGATAAGAGAAAGAGAGAATTGGAGATTGAGAGAAAAGTGATAAGAGAAAGAGAGAATTGGAGATTGAGAGAAAAGTGATAAGAGAAAGAGAGAATTGGAGATTGAGAGAAAAGTGATAAGAAACAGAGAGAATTGGAGATTGGGAGAAAAGTGATAAGAGAAAGAGAGAATTGGAGATTGAGAGAAAAGTGATAAGAGAAAGAGAGAATTGGATATTGAGAGAAAAGTGATAAGAGAAAGAGAGAATTGGGGATTGAGAGAAAAGTGATAAGAAACAGAGAGAATTGGAGATTGGGAGAAAAGTGATAAGAGAAAGAGAGAATTGGAGATTGAGAGAAAAGTGATAAGAGAAAGAGAGAATTGGAGATTGGGGGAAAAGTGATAAGAGAAAGAGAGAATTGGAGATTGAGGGAAAAGTGATAGGAAAAAGAGAGAATTGGAGATTGAGAGAGAAAGTGATAAGAGAGAGAGAGAATTGGAGATTGAGAGAAAAGTGATAAGAGAAACAGAGAATTGGAGATTGAGAGAAAAGTGATAAGAGAAAGAGAGAATTGGAGATTGAGAGAAAAGTGATAAGAGAAAGAGAGAATTGGAGATTGAGAGAAAAGTGATAAGAAACAGAGAGAATTGGAGATTGGGAGAAAAGTGATAAGAGAAAGAGAGAATTGGAGATTGAGAGAAAAGTGATAAGAGAGAGAGAGAATTGGATATTGAGAGAAAAGTGATAAGAGAAAGAGAGAATTGGAGATTGAGAGAAAAGTGATAAGAGACAGAGAGAATTGGAGATTGGGAGAAAAGTGATAAGAGAAAGAGAGAATTGGAGATTGAGAGAAAAGTGATAAGAGAAAGAGAGAATTGGAGATTGGGGGAAAAGTGATAAGAAACAGAGAGAATTAGAGATTGAGAGAAAAGTGATAAGAAAAAGAGAGAATTGGAGATTGAGAGAAAAGTGATAAGAGAAAGGGAGAATTGGAGATTGAGAGAAAAGTGATAAGAGAAAGAGAGAATTGGAGATTGAGAGAAAAGTGATGAGAGAAAGAGAGAATTGGAGATTGAGAGAAAAGTGATAAGAGAAAGAGAGAATTGGAGATTGAGAGAAAAGTGATAAGAGAAAGAGAGAATTGGAAATTGAGGGAAAAGTGATAAGAGAAAGAGAGAATTGGAGATTGAGAGAAAAGTGATAAGAGAAAGAGAGAATTAGAGATTGAGAGAAAAGTGATAAGAAACAGAGAGAATTGGTGATTGAGAGAAAAGTGATAAGAGACAGAGAGAATTGGTGATTGAGAGAAAAGTCATAAGAGAAAGAGAGAATGGGAGGTTGAGAGAAAAGTGATAAAAGAAAGGGAGAAGTGGAGATTGAGAGAAATGTGATAAGAGAAAGAGAAAATCGGGGATTGAGAGAAAAGTGATATGAGAAAGAGAGAATTGGAGATTGAGAGAAAAGTAATAAGAGAAAGAGAGAATATGAGATTGAGAGAAAAGTGATAAGAGAAAGAGAGAATTGGAGATTGAGAGAAAAGTGATAAGAGAAAGAGAGAATTGGAGATTGAGAGAAAAGTGATAAGAAACAGAGAGTATTGGAGATTGGGAGAAAAGTGATAAGAGAAAGAGAGAATTGGAGATTGAGAGAAAAGTGATAAGAGAGAGAGAGATTTGGATATTGAGAGAAAAGTGATAAGAGAAAGAGAGAATTGGAGATTGAGAGAAAAGTGATAAGAGAAAGAGAGAATTGGAGATTGGGGGAAAAGTGATAAGAAACAGAGAGAATTAGAGATTGAGGGAAAAGTGATAAGAAAAAGAGAGAATTGGAGATTGAGAGAAAAGTGATAAGAGAAAGGGAGAATTGGAGATTGAGAGAAAAGTGATAAGAGAAAGAGAGAATTGGAGATTGAGGGAAAAGTGATAGGAAAAAGAGAGAATTGGAGATTGAGAGAGAAAGTGATAAGAGAGAGAGAGAATTGGAGATTGAGAGAAAAGTGATAAGAGAAAGAGAGAATTGGAGATTGAGAGAAAAGTGATAAGAGAAAGAGAGAATTGGATATTGAGAGAAAAGTGATAAGAGAAAGAGAGAATTGGGGATTGAGAGAAAAGTGATAAGAAACAGAGAGAATTGGAGATTGGGAGAAAAGTGATAAGAGAAAGAGAGAATTGGAGATTGAGAGAAAAGTGATAAGAGAAAGAGAGAATTGGAGATTGGGGGAAAAGTGATAAGAGAAAGAGAGAATTGGAGATTGAGGGAAAAGTGATAGGAAAAAGAGAGAATTGGAGATTGAGAGAGAAAGTGATAAGAGAGAGAGAGAATTGGAGATTGAGAGAAAAGTGATAAGAGAAACAGAGAATTGGAGATTGAGAGAAAAGTGATAAGAGAAAGAGAGAATTGGAGATTGAGAGAAAAGTGATAAGAGAAAGAGAGAATTGGAGATTGAGAGAAAAGTGATAAGAAACAGAGAGAATTGGAGATTGGGAGAAAAGTGATAAGAGAAAGAGAGAATTGGAGATTGAGAGAAAAGTGATGAGAGAAAGAGAGAATTGGAGATTGAGAGAAAAGTGATAAGAGAAAGAGAGAATTGGAGATTGAGAGAAAAGTGATAAGAGAAAGAGAGATTTGGAAATTGAGGGAAAAGTGATAAGAGAAAGAGAGAATTGGAGATTGAGAGAAAAGTGATAAGAGAAAGAGAGAATTAGAGATTGAGAGAAAAGTGATAAGAAACAGAGAGAATTGGTGATTGAGAGAAAAGTGATAAGAGACAGAGAGAATTGGTGATTGAGAGAAAAGTCATAAGAGAAAGAGAGAATGGGAGGTTGAGAGAAAAGTGATAAAAGAAAGGGAGAAGTGGAGATTGAGAGAAATGTGATAAGAGAAAGAGAAAATCGGGGATTGAGAGAAAAGTGATATGAGAAAGAGAGAATTGGAGATTGAGAGAAAAGTAATAAGAGAAAGAGAGAATATGAGATTGAGAGAAAAGTGATAAGAGAAAGAGAGAATTGGAGATTGAGAGAAAAGTGATAAGAGAAAGAGAGAATTGGAGATTGAGAGAAAAGTGATAAGAAACAGAGAGTATTGGAGATTGGGAGAAAAGTGATAAGAGAAAGAGAGAATTGGAGATTGAGAGAAAAGTGATAAGAGAGAGAGAGATTTGGATATTGAGAGAAAAGTGATAAGAGAAAGAGAGAATTGGAGATTGAGAGAAAAGTGATAAGAGAAAGAGAGAATTGGAGATTGGGGGAAAAGTGATAAGAAACAGAGAGAATTAGAGATTGAGGGAAAAGTGATAAGAAAAAGAGAGAATTGGAGATTGAGAGAAAAGTTATAAGAGAAAGGGAGAATTGGAGATTGAGAGAAAAGTGATAAGAGAAAGAGAGAATTGGAGATTGAGGGAAAAGTGATAGGAAAAAGAGAGAATTGGAGATTGAGAGAGAAAGTGATAAGAGAGAGAGAGAATTGGAGATTGAGAGAAAAGTGATAAGAGAAAGAGAGAATTGGAGATTGAGAGAAAAGTGATAAGAGAAAGAGAGAATTGGAGATTGAGAGAAAAGTGATAAGAGAAAGAGAGAATTGGAGATTGAGAGAAAAGTGATAAGAAACAGAGAGAATTGGAGATTGGGAGAAAAGTGATAAGAGAAAGAGAGAATTGGAGATTGAGAGAAAAGTGATAAGAGAGAGAGAGAATCGGATATTGAGAGAAAAGTGATAAGAGAAAGAGAGAATTGGAGATTGAGAGAAAAGTGATAAGAAACAGAGAGAATTGGAGATTGGGAGAAAAGTGATAAGAGAAAGAGAGAATTGGAGATTGAGAGAAAAGTGATAAGAGAAAGAGAGAATTGGAGATTGGGGGAAAAGTGATAAGAAACAGAGAGAATTAGAGATTGAGAGAAAAGTGATCAGAAAAAGAGAGAATTGGAGATTGAGAGAAAAGTGATAAGAGAAAGGGAGAATTGGAGATTGAGAGAAAAGTGATAAGAGAGAGAGAGAATTGGAGATTGAGAGAAAAGTGATAAGAGAAAGAGAGAATTGGAGATTGAGAGAAAAGTGATAAGAGAAAGAGAGAATTGGAGATTGAGAGAAAAGTGATAAGAAACAGAGAGAATTGGACATTGAGAGAAAAGTGATAAGAGAAAGAGAGGATTGGAGATTGAGAGAAAAGTGATAAGAGAAAGAGAGAATTGGATATTGAGAGAAAAGTGATAAGAGAAAGAGAGAATTGGAGATTGAGAGAAAAGTGATAAGAGAAAAAGAGAATTGGAGATTGAGAGAAAAGTGATGAGAGAAACAGAGAATTGGAGATTAAGAGAAAAGTGATAAGAGTAAGAGAGAATTGGAGATTGAGAGAAAAGTGATAAGAGAAAGAGAGAATTGGAGATTGAGTGAAAAGTGATCAGAGACAGAGAGAATTGGTGATTGAGAGAAAAGTCATAAGAGAAAGAGAGAATTAGAGATTGAGAGAAAAGTGATAAGAAACAGAGAGAATTGGTGATTGAGAGAAAAGTGATAAGAGACAGAGAGAATTGGTGATTGAGAGAAAAGTCATAAGAGAAAGAGAGAATGGGAGGTTGAGAGAAAAGTGATAAAAGAAAGGGAGAAGTGGAGATTGAGAGAAATGTGATAAGAGAAAGAGAAAATCGGGGATTGAGAGAAAAGTGATATGAGAAAGAGAGAATTGGAGATTGAGAGAAAAGTAATAAGAGAAAGAGAGAATATGAGATTGAGAGAAAAGTGATAAGAGAAAGAGAGAATTGGAGATTGAGAGAAAAGTGATAAGAGAAAGAGAGAATTGGAGATTGAGAGAAAAGTGATAAGAAACAGAGAGTATTGGAGATTGGGAGAAAAGTGATAAGAGAAAGAGAGAATTGGAGATTGAGAGAAAAGTGATAAGAGAGAGAGAGATTTGGATATTGAGAGAAAAGTGATAAGAGAAAGAGAGAATTGGAGATTGAGAGAAAAGTGATAAGAGAAAGAGAGAATTGGAGATTGGGGGAAAAGTGATAAGAAACAGAGAGAATTAGAGATTGAGGGAAAAGTGATAAGAAAAAGAGAGAATTGGAGATTGAGAGAAAAGTGATAAGAGAAAGGGAGAATTGGAGATTGAGAGAAAAGTGATAAGAGAAAGAGAGAATTGGAGATTGAGGGAAAAGTGATAGGAAAAAGAGAGAATTGGAGATTGAGAGAGAAAGTGATAAGAGAGAGAGAGAATTGGAGATTGAGAGAAAAGTGATAAGAGAAAGAGAGAATTGGAGATTGAGAAAAAAGTGATAAGAGAAAGAGAGAATTGGAGATTGAGAGAAAAGTGATAAGAGAAAGAGAGAATTGGAGATTGAGAGAAAAGTGATAAGAAACAGAGAGAATTGGAGATTGGGAGAAAAGTGATAAGAGAAAGAGAGAATTGGAGATTGAGAGAAAAGTGATAAGAGAGAGAGAGAATCGGATATTGAGAGAAAAGTGATAAGAGAAAGAGAGAATTGGAGATTGAGAGAAAAGTGATAAGAAACAGAGAGAATTGGAGATTGGGAGAAAAGTGATAAGAGAAAGAGAGAATTGGAGATTGAGAGAAAAGTGATAAGAGAAAGAGAGAATTGGAGATTGGGGGAAAAGTGATAAGAAACAGAGAGAATTAGAGATTGAGAGAAAAGTGATAAGAAAAAGAGAGAATTGGAGATTGAGAGAAAAGTGATAAGAGAAAGGGAGAATTGGAGATTGAGAGAAAAGTGATAAGAGAAAGAGAGAATTGGAGATTGAGAGAAAAGTGATAAGAGAAAGAGAGAATTGGAGATTGAGAGAAAAGTGATAAGAGAAAGAGAGAATTGGAGATTGAGAGAAAAGTGATAAGAAACAGAGAGAATTGGACATTGAGAGAAAAGTGATAAGAGAAAGAGAGGATTGGAGATTGAGAGAAAAGTGATAAGAGAAAGAGAGAATTGGATATTGAGAGAAAAGTGATAAGAGAAAGAGAGAATTGGAGATTGAGAGAAAAGTGATAAGAGAAAAAGAGAATTGGAGATTGAGAGAAAAGTGATGAGAGAAACAGAGAATTGGAGATTAAGAGAAACGTGATAAGAGTAAGAGAGAATTGGAGATTGAGAGAAAAGTGATAAGAGAAAGAGAGAATTGGAGATTGAGTGAAAAGTGATCAGAGACAGAGAGAATTGGTGATTGAGAGAAAAGTCATAAGAGAAAGAGAGAATTGGAGATTGAGAGAAAAGTGATAAGAGAAAGAGAGAATTGGAGATTGAGGGAAAAGTGATAAGAGAAAGAGAGAATTGGAGATTGAGAGAAAAGTGATAAGAGAAAGAGAGAATTAGAGATTGAGAGAAAAGTGATAAGAAACAGAGAGAATTGGTGATTGTGAGAAAAGTGATAAGAGACAGAGAGAATTGGTGATTGAGAGAAAAGTCATAAGAGAAAGAGAGAATGGGAGGTTGAGAGAAAAGTGATAAAAGAAAGGGAGAAGTGGAGATTGAGAGAAATGTGATAAGAGAAAGAGAAAATCGGGGATTGAGAGAAAAGTGATATGAGAAAGAGAGAATTGGAGATTGAGAGAAAAGTAATAAGAGAAAGAGAGAATATGAGATTGAGAGAAAAGTGATAAGAAACAGAGAGAATTGGAGATTGGGAGAAAAGTGATAAGAGAAAGAGAGAATTGGAGATTGAGAGAAAAGTGATAAGAGAGTGAGAGAATTGGATATTGAGAGAAAAGTGATAAGAGAAAGAGAGTATTGGAGATTGAGAGAAAAGTGATAAGAAACAGAGAGAATTGGAGATTGGGAGAAAAGTGATAAGAGAAAGAGAGAATTGGAGATTGAGAGAAAAGTGATAAGAGAAAGAGAGAATTGGAGATTGGGGGAAAAGTGTTAAGAAACAGAGAGAATTAGAGATTGAGGGAAAGTGATAAGAAAAAGAGAGAATTGGAGATTGAGAGAAAAGTGATAAGAGAAAGGGAGAATTGGAGATTGAGAGAAAAGTGATAAGAGAAAGAGAGAATTGGAGATTAAGAGAAAAGTGATAAGAGAAAGAGAGAATTGGAGATTGAGAGAAAAGTGATAAGAGAAAGAGAGAATTGGACATTGAGAGAAAAGTGATAAGAGAAAGAGAGGATTGGAGATTGAGAGAAAAGTGATAAGAGAAAGAGAGAATTGGATATTGAGAGAAAAGTGATAAGAGAAAGAGAGAATTGGAGATTGAGAGAAAAGTGATAAGATAAAAAGAGAATTGGAGATTGAGAGAAAAGTGATGAGAGAAAGAGAGAATTGGAGATTGAGAGAAAAGTGATAAGAGTAAGAGAGAATTGGAGATTGAGAGAAAAGTGATAAGAGAAAGAGAGAATTGGAGATTGAGTGAAAAGTGATCAGAGACAGAGAGAATTGGTGATTGAGAGAAAAGTCATAAGAGAAAGAGAGAATTGGAGATTGAGAGAAAAGTGATAAGAGAAAGAGAGAATTGGAGATTGAGGGAAATGTGATAAGTGAAAGAGAGAATTGGAGATTGAGAGAAAAGTGATAAGAGAAAGAGAGAATTAGAGATTGAGAGAAAAGTGATAAGAAACAGAGAGAATTGGTGATTGAGAGAAAAGTGATAAGAGACAGAGAGAATTGGTGATTGAGAGAAAACTCATAAGAGAAAGAGAGAATGGGAGGTTGAGAGAAAAGTGATAAAAGAAAGGGAGAAGTGGAGATTGAGAGAAATGTGATAAGAGAAAGAGAAAATCGGGGATTGAGAGAAAAGTGATATGAGAAAGAGAGAATTGGAGATTGAGAGAAAAGTAATAAGAGAAAGAGAGAATATGAGATTGAGAGAAAAGTGATAAGAAACAGAGAGAATTAGACATTGAGAGAAAAGTGATAAGAAAAAGAGAGAATTGGAGATTGAGAGAAAAGTGATAAGAGAAAGGGAGAATTGGAGATTGAGAGAAAAGTGATAAAAGAAAGAAAGAATTGGAGATTGAGAGAAAAGTGATAAGAGAAAGAGAGAATTGGAGATTGAGAGAAAAGTGATAAGAGAAAGAGAGAATTGGAGATTGAGAGAAAAGTGATAAGAGAAAGAGAGAATTGGAGATTGAGAGAAAAGTGATAAGAGAAAGAGAGAATTAGAGATTGAGAGAAAAGTGATAAGAGAAAGAGAGAATTGGAGATTGAGAGAAAAGTGATAAGAGAAAGAGAGAATTGGAGATTGAAAGAAAAGTGATAAGAGAAAGAGAGAATTGGAGATTGAGAGAAAAGTGATAAGAGAAAGAGAGAATTGGAGATTGAGAGAAAAGTGATAAGAGAAAAAGAGAATTGGAGATTGAGAGAAAAGTGATGAGAGAAAGAGAGAATTGGAGATTGAGAGAAAAGTGATAAGAGTAAGAGAGAATTGGAGATTGAGAGAAAAGTGATAAGAGAAAGAGAGAATTGGAGATTGAGTGAAAAGTGATCAGAGACAGAGAGAATTGGTGATTGAGAGAAAAGTCATAAGAGGAAGAGAGAATTGGTGATTGAGAGAAAAGTCATAAGAGAAAGAGAGAATTGGAGATTGAGGGAAAAGTGATAAGAGAAAGAGAGAATTGGAGATTGAGAGAAAAGTGATAAGAGAAAGAGAGAATTGGAGATTGAGAGAAAAGTGATAAGAAACAGAGAGAATTGGTGATTGAGAGAAAAGTGATAAGAGACAGAGAGAATTGGTGATTGAGAGAAAAGTCATAAGAGAAAGAGAGAATGGGAGGTTGAGAGAAAAGTGATAAAAGAAAGGGAGAAGTGGAGATTGAGAGAAATGTGATAATAGAAAGAGAAAATCGGGGATTGAGAGAAAAGTGATATGAGAAAGAGAGAATTGGAGATTGAGAGAAAAGTAATAAGAGAAAGAGAGAATATGAGATTGAGAGAAAAGTGATAAGAAACAGAGAGAATTAGACATTGAGAGAAAAGTGATAAGAAAAAGAGAGAACTGGAGATTGAGAGAAAAGTGATAAGAGAAAGGGAGAATTGGAGATTGAGAGAAAAGTGATAAGAGAAAGAGAGAATTGGAGATTGAGAGAAAAGTGATAAGAGAAAGAGAGAATTGGAGATTGAGAGAAAAGTGATAAGAGAAAGAGAGAATTGGAGATTGAGAGAAAAGTGATAAGAGAAAGAGAGAATTGGAGATTGAGAGAAAAGTGATAAGAGAAAGAGAGAATTAGAGATTGAGAGAAAAGTGATAAGAGAAAGAGAGAATTGGAGATTGAGAGAAAAGTGATAAGAGAAAGAGAGAATTGGAGATTGAAAGAAAAGTGATAAGAGAAAGAGAGAATTGGAGATTGAGAGAAAAGTGATTAGAGAAAGAGAGATTTGGAGATTGAGAGAAAAGTGATAAGAGAAAGAGAGAATTGGAGATTGAGAGAAAAGTGATAAGAGAAAGAGAGAATTGGAGATTGAGAGAAAAGTGATAAGAGAAAGAGAGAATTGGAGATTGAGATAAAAGTGATAAGAGAAAGAGAGAATTGGAGATTGAGAGAAAAGTGATGAGAGAAAGAGAGAATTGGAGATTGAGAGAAAAGTGATAAGAGTAAGAGAGAATTGGAGATTGAGAGAAAAGTGATAAGAGAAAGAGAGATTTGGAGATTGAGAGAAAAGTGATCAGAGTCAGAGAGAATTGGTGATTGAGAGAAAAGTGATAAGAGACAGAGAGAATTGGTGATTGAGAGAAAAGTCATAAGAGAAAGAGAGAATGGGAGGTTGAGAGAAAAGTGATAAGAGAAAGAGAGAAGTGGAGATTGAGAGAAATGTGATAAGAGAAAGAGAAAATTGGAGATTGAGAGAAAAGTGATATGAGAGAGAGAGAATTGGAGATTGAGAGAAAAGTGATAAGAGAAAGAGAGAATTGGAGATTGGGGGAAAAGTGATAAGAGAAAGAGAGAATTGGAGATTGAGAGAAAAGTGATAGGAAAAAGAGAGAATTGGAGATTGAGAGAGAAAGTGATAAGAGAGAGAGAGAATTGGAGATTGAGAGAAAAGTGATAAGAGAAAGAGAGAATTGGAGATTGAGAGAAAAGTGATAAGAAAAAGAGAGAATTGGAGATTGAGAGAAAAGTGATAAGAGAAAGAGAGAATTAGAGATCGAGAGAAAAGTGATAAGAAACAGAGAGAATTGGAGAGTGGGAGAAAAGTGATAAGAGAAAGACAGAATTGGAGATTGAGAGAAAAGTGATAAGAGAGAGAGAGAATTGGATATTGAGAGAAAACTGATAAGAGAAAGAGAGAATTGGAGATTGAGAGAGAAAGTGATAAGAGAGAGAGAGAATTGGAGATTTAGAGAAAAGTGATAAGAGAAAGAGAGAATTGGAGATTGAGAGAAAAGTGATAAGAGAAAGAGAGAATTGGAGATTGAGAGAAAAGTGATAAGAGAAAGAGAGAATTGGAGATTGAGAGAAAAGTGATAAGAAACAGAGAGAATTGGACATTGAGGGAAAAGTGATAAGAGAAAGAGAGGATTGGAGATTGAGAGAAAAGTGATAAGAGAAAGAGAGAATTGGAGATTGAGAGAAAAGTGATAAGAGAAAGAGAGAATTGGAGATTGATAGAAAAGTGATAAGAGAAAGAGAGGATTGGAGATTGAGGGAAAAGTGATAAGAAAAAGAGAGAATTGGAGATTGAGAGAGAAAGTGATAAGAGAGAGAGAGAATTGGAGATTGAGAGAAAGGTGATAAGAGAAAGAGAGAATTGGAGATTGAGAGAAAAGTGATAAGAGAAAGAGAGAATTGGAGATTGAGAGAAAAGTGATAAGAGAAAGAGAGAATTGGAGATTGAGAGAAAAGTGATAAGAAACAGAGAGAATTGGAGATTGGGAGAAAAGTGATAAGAGAAAGAGAGAATTGGAGATTGAGAGAAAAGTGATAAGAGAAAGAGAGAATTGGATATTGAGAGAAAAGTGATAAGAGAAAGAGAGAATTGGGGATTGAGAGAAAAGTGATAAGAAACAGAGAGAATTGGAGATTGGGTGAAAAGTGATAAGAGAAAGAGGGAATTGGAGATTGAGAGAAAAGTGATAAGAGAAAGAGAGAATTGGAGATTGGGGGAAAAGTGATAAGAGAAAGAGAGAATTGGAGATTGAGGGAAAAGTGATAGGAAAAAGAGAGAATTGGAGATTGAGAGAGAAAGTGATAAGAGAGAGAGAGAATTGGAGATTGAGAGAAAAGTGATAAGAGAAAGAGAGAATTGGAGATTGAGAGAAAAGTGATAAGAGAAAGAGAGAATTGGAGATTGAGAGAAAAGTGATAAGAGAAAGAGAGAATTGGAGATTGAGAGAAAAGTGATAAGAAACAGAGAGAATTGGAGATTGGGAGAAAAGTGATAAGAGAAAGAGAGGATTGGAGATTGAGAGAAAAGTGATAAGAGAGAGAGAGAATTGGATATTGAGAGAAAAGTGATAAGAGAAAGAGAGAATTGGAGATTGAGAGAAAAGTGATAAGAAACAGAGAGAATTGGAGATTGGGAGAAAAGTGATAAGAGAAAGAGAGAATTGGAGATTGAGAGAAAAGTGATAAGAGAAAGAGAGAATTGGAGATTGGGGGAAAAGTGTTAAGAGAAAGAGAGAATTGGAGATTGAGAGAAAAGTGATAAGAGAAAGAGAGAATTAGAGATTGAGAGAAAAGTGATAAGAGAAAGAGAGAATTGGAGATTGAGGGAAAAGTGATAAGAGAAAGGGAGAATTGGAGATTGAGAGAAAAGTGATAAGAGAAAGAGAGAATTGGAGATTGAGAGAAAAGTGTTAAGAGAAAGAGAGAATTGGAGATTGAGAGAAAAGTGATAAGAGAAAGAGAGAATTAGAGATTGAGAGAAAAGTGATAAGAGAAGGAGAGAATTGGAGATTGAGGGAAAAGTGATAAGAGAAAGAGAGAATTGGAGATTGAGAGAAAAGTGATAAGAGAAAGAGAGAATTGGAGATTGAGAGAAAAGTGATAAGAGAAAGAGAGAATTAGAGATTGAGAGAAAAGTGATAAGGGAAGGAGAGAATTGGAGATTGAGGGAAAAGTGATAAGAGAAAGAGAGAATTGGAGATTGAGAGAAAAGTGATAAGAGAAAGAGAGAATTGGAGATTGAGATAAAAGTGATAAGAGAAAGAGAGAATTGGAGATTGAGAGAAAAGTGATGAGAGAAAGAGAGAATTGGAGATTGAGAGAAAAGTGATAAGAGAAAGAGAGATTTGGAGATTGAGAGAAAAGTGATAAGAGTCAGAGAGAATTGGTGATTGAGAGAAAAGTGATAAGAGAAAGAGAGAATTGGTGATTGGGAGAAAAGTGATAAGAGAAAGAGAGAATTGGAGATTGAGAGAAAAGTGATAAGAGAAAGAGAGAATTGGAGATTGGGGGAAAAGTGATAAGAGAAAGAGAGAATTGGAGATTGAGGGAAAAGTGATAGGAAAAAGAGAGATTTGGAGATTGAGAGAAAACTGATAAGAGAAAGGGAGAATTGGAGATTGAGAGAAAAGTGATAAGAGAAATAGAGAATTGGAGATTGAGAGAAAAGTGATAAGAGAAAGAGAGAATTGGAGATTGAGAGAAAAGTGATAAGCGAAAGAGAGAATTGGAGATTGAGAGAAAAGTGATAAGAGAAAGAGAGAATTGGAGATTGAGAGAAAAGTGATAAGAGAAAGAGAGAATTAGAGATTGAGAGAAAAGTGATAAGAGAAAGAGAGAATTGGAGATTGAGAGAAAAGTGATGAGAGAAAGAGAGAATTGGAGATTGAGAGAAAAGTGATAAGAGAAAGAGAGATTTGGAGATTGAGAGAAAAGTGATAAGAGTCAGAGAGAATTGGTGATTGAGAGAAAAGTGATAAGAGACAGAGAGAATTGGTGATTGAGAGAAAAGTGATAAGAGAAAGAGAGAATTGGAGATTGAGAGAAAAGTGATAAGAGAAAGAGAGAAGTGGAGATTGAGAGAAATGTGATAAGAGAAAGAGAAAATTGGAGATTGAGAGAAAAGTGATAGGAGAAAGAGAGAATTGGAGATTGAGAGAAAAGTGATAAGAGAAAGAGAGAATTGGAGATTGAGAGAAAAGTGATATGAGAGAGAGAGAATGGGAGATTGGGGGAAAAGTGATAACAGGGAGAGAGAATTGGAGATTGAGAGAAAAGTGATAAGAGAAAGAGAGGATTGGAGATTGAGAGAAAAGTGATAAGAGAAACAGAGAATTGGAGATTGAGAGAAAAGTGATAAGAGAAAGAGAGAATTGGAGATTGAGAGAAAAGTGATAAGAGAAAGAGAGAATTGGAGATTGAGAGAAAAGTGATAAGAGAAAGAGAGAATAGGAGATTGAGAGAAAAGTGATAAGAGAAAGAGAGAATTGGAGATTGGGGGAAAAGTGATAAGAGAAAGAGAGAATTGGAGATTGAGGGTAAAGTGATAGGAAAAAGAGAGAATTGGAGATTGAGAGAAAAGTGATAAGAGAAAGGGAGAATTGGAGATTGAGAGAAAAGTGATAAGAGAAAGAGAGAATTGGACATTGAGAGAAAAGTGATAAGAGAAAGAGAGGATTGGAGATTGAGAGAAAAGTGATAAGAGAAACAGAGAATTGGAGATTGAGAGAAAAGTGATAAGAGAAAGAGAGAATTGGAGATTGAGAGAAAAGTGATAAGAGAAAGAGAGAATTGGAGATTGAGAGAAAAGTGATAAGAGAAAGAGAGAATTGGAGATTGAGAGAAAAGTGATAAGAGAAAGAGAGAATTGGAGATTGAGAGAAAAGGGATAAGAGAAAGAGAGAATTGGAGATTGAGAGAAAAGTGATAAGAGAAAGAGAGAATTGGAGATTGAGAGAAAAGTGATAAGAGAAAGAGAGAATTGGAGATTGAGATAAAAGTGATAAGAGAAAGAGAGAATTGGAGATTGAGAGAAAAGTGATGAGAGAAAGAGAGAATTGGAGATTGAGAGAAAAGTGATAAGAGTAAGAGAGAATTGGAGATTGAGATAAAAGTGATAAGAGAAAGAGAGATTTGGAGATTGAGAGAAAAGTGATAAGAGTCAGAGAGAATTGGTGATTGAGAGAAAAGTGATAAGAGACAGAGAGAATTGGTGATTGAGAGAAAAGTCATAAGAGAAAGAGAGAATGGGAGGTTGAGAGAAAAGTGATAAGAGAAAGAGAGAAGTGGAGATTGAGAGAAAAGTGATAAGAGAAATAGAGAATTGGAGATTGAGAGAAAAGTGATAAGAGAAAGAGAGAATTGGATATTGAGAGAAAAGTGATAAGAGAAAGAGAGAATTGGAGATTGAGATAAAAGTGATAAGAGAAAGAGAGAATTGGAGATTGAGAGAAAAGTGATGAGAGAAAGAGAGAATTGGAGATTGAGAGAAAAGTGATAAGAAACAGAGAGAATTGGAGATTGGGAGAAAAGTGATAAGAGAAAGAGAGAATAGGAGATTGAGAGAAACGTGATAAGAGAAAGAGAGAATTGGAGATTGGGGGAAAAGTGATAAGAGAAAGAGAGAATTGGAGATTGAGGGAAAAGTGATAGGAAAAAGAGAGAATTGGAGATTGAGAGAAAAGTGATAAGAGAAAGAGTGAATTGGAGATTGAGAGAAAAGTGATAAGAGAAAGGGAGAATTGGAGATTGAGAGAAAAGTGATAAGAGAAAGAAAGAATTGGAGATTGAGAGAAAAGTGATAAGAGTAAGAGTGAATTGGAGATTGAGAGAAATGTGATAATAGAAAGAGAAAATCGGGGATTGAGAGAAAAGTGATATGAGAAAGAGAGAATTGGAGATTGAGAGAAAAGTAATAAGAGAAAGAGAGAATATGAGATTGAGAGAAAAGTGATAAGAAACAGAGAGAATTAGACATTGAGAGAAAAGTGATAAGAAAAAGAGAGAACTGGAGATTGAGAGAAAAGTGATAAGAGAAAGGGAGAATTGGAGATTGAGAGAAAAGTGATAAGAGAAAGAGAGAATTGGAGATTGAGAGAAAAGTGATAACAGAAAGAGAGAATTGGAGATTGAGAGAAAAGTGATAAGAGAAAGAGAGAATTGGAGATTGAGAGAAAAGTGATAAGAGAAAGAGAGAATTAGAGATTGAGAGAAAAGTGATAAGAGAAAGAGAGAATTGGAGATTGAGAGAAAAGTGATAAGAGAAAGAGAGAATTGGAGATTGAAAGAAAAGTGATAAGAGAAAGAGAGAATTGGAGATTGAGAGAAAAGTGATAAGAGAAAGAGAGATTTGGAGATTGAGAGAAAAGTGATAAGAGAAAGAGAGAATTGGAGATTGAGAGAAAAGTGATAAGAGAAAGAGAGAATTGGAGATTGAGAGAAAAGTGATAAGAGAAAGAGAGAATTGGAGATTGAGATAAAAGTGATAAGAGAAAGAGAGAATTGGAGATTGAGAGAAAAGTGATGAGAGAAAGAGAGAATTGGAGATTGAGAGAAAAGTGATAAGAGTAAGAGAGAATTGGAGATTGAGAGAAAAGTGATAAGAGAAAGAGAGATTTGGAGATTGAGAGAAAAGTGATCAGAGTCAGAGAGAATTGGTGATTGAGAGAAAAGTGATAAGAGACAGAGAGAATTGGTGATTGAGAGAAAAGTCATAAGAGAAAGAGAGAATGGGAGGTTGAGAGAAAAGTGATAAGAGAAAGAGAGAAGTGGAGATTGAGAGAAATGTGATAAGAGAAAGAGAAAATTGGAGATTGAGAGAAAAGTGATATGAGAGAGAGAGAATTGGAGATTGAGAGAAAAGTGATAAGAGAAAGAGAGAATTGGAGATTGGGGGAAAAGTGATAAGAGAAAGAGAGAATTGGAGATTGAGAGAAAAGTGATAGGAAAAAGAGAGAATTGGAGATTGAGAGAGAAAGTGATAAGAGATTGAGAGAATTGGAGATTGAGAGAAAAGTGATAAGAGAAAGAGAGAATTGGAGATTGAGAGAAAAGTGATAAGAGAAAGAGAGAATTGGAGATTGAGAGAAAAGTGATAAGAGAAAGAGAGAATTAGAGATCGAGAGAAAAGTGATAAGAAACAGAGAGAATTGGAGAGTGGGAGAAAAGTGATAAGAGAAAGACAGAATTGGAGATTGAGAGAAAAGTGATAAGAGAGAGAGAGAATTGGATATTGAGAGAAAACTGATAAGAGAAAGAGAGAATTGGAGATTGAGAGAGAAAGTGATAAGAGAGAGAGAGAATTGGAGATTGAGAGAAAAGTGATAAGAGAAAGAGAGAATTGGAGATTGAGAGAAAAGTGATAAGAGAAAGAGAGAATTGGAGATTGAGAGAAAAGTGATAAGAGAAAGAGAGAATTGGAGATTGAGAGAAAAGTGATAAGAAACAGAGAGAATTGGACATTGAGGGAAAAGTGATAAGAGAAAGAGAGGATTGGAGATTGAGAGAAAAGTGATAAAAGAAAGAGAGAATTCGAGATTGAGAGAAAAGTGATAAGAGAAAGAGAGAATTGGAGATTGAGAGAAAAGTGATAAGAGAAAGAGAGGATTGGAGATTGAGGGAAAAGTGATAAGAAAAAGAGAGAATTGGAGATTGAGAGAGAAAGTGATAAGAGAGAGAGAGAATTGGAGATTGAGAGAAAAGTGATAAGAGAAAGAGAGAATTGGAGATTGAGAGAAAAGTGATAAGAGAAAGAGAGAATTGGAGATTGAGAGAAAAGTGATAAGAGAAAGAGAGAATTGGAGATTGAGAGAAAAGTGATAAGAAACAGAGAGAATTGGAGATTGGGAGAAAAGTGATAAGAGAAAGAGAGAATTGGAGATTGAGAGAAAAGTGATAAGAGAAAGAGAGAATTGGATATTGAGAGAAAAGTGATAAGAGAAAGAGAGAATTGGGGATTGAGAGAAAAGTGATAAGAAACAGAGAGAATTGGAGATTGGGTGAAAAGTGATAAGAGAAAGAGGGAATTGGAGATTGAGAGAAAAGTGATAAGAGAAAGAGAGAATTGGAGATTGGGGGAAAAGTGATAAGAGAAAGAGAGAATTGGAGATTGAGGGAAAAGTGATAGGAAAAAGAGAGAATTGGAGATTGAGAGAGAAAGTGATAAGAGAGAGAGAGAATTGGAGATTGAGAGAAAAGTGATAAGAGAAAGAGAGAATTGGAGATTGAGAGAAAAGTGATAAGAGAAAGAGAGAATTGGAGATTGAGAGAAAAGTGATAAGAGAAAGAGAGAATTGGAGATTGAGAGAAAAGTGATAAGAAACCGAGATAATTGGAGATTGGGAGAAAAGTGATAAGAGAAAGAGAGAATTGGAGATTGAGAGAAAGGTGATAAGAGAAAGAGAGAATTGGAGATTGGGGGAAAAGTGTTAAGAGAAAGGGAGAATTGGAGATTGAGAGAAAAGTGATAAGAGAAAGAGAGAATTAGAGATTGAGAGAAAAGTGATAAGAGAAGGAGAGAATTGGAGATTGAGGGAAAAGTGATAAGAGAAAGAGAGAATTGGAGATTGAGAGAAAAGTGATAAGAGAAAGAGAGAATTGGAGATTGAGAGAAAAGTGATAAGAGAAAGAGAGAATTAGAGATTGAGAGAAAAGTGATAAGGGAAGGAGAGAATTGGAGATTGAGGGAAAAGTGATAAGAGAAAGAGAGAATTGGAGATTGAGAGAAAAGTGATAAGAGAAAGAGAGAATTGGAGATTGAGATAAAAGTGATAAGAGAAAGAGAGAATTGGAGATTGAGAGAAAAGTGATGAGAGAAAGAGAGAATTGGAGATTGAGAGAAAAGTGATAAGAGAAAGAGAGATTTGGAGATTGAGAGAAAAGTGATAAGAGTCAGAGAGAATTGGTGATTGAGAGAAAAGTGATAAGAGAAAGAGAGAATTGGTGATTGGGAGAAAAGTGATAAGAGAAAGAGAGAATTGGAGATTGAGAGAAAAGTGATAAGAGAAAGAGAGAATTGGAGATTGGGGGAAAAGTGATAAGAGAAAGAGAGAATTGGAGATTGAGGGAAAAGTGATAGGAAAAAGAGAGATTTGGAGATTGAGAGAAAACTGATAAGAGAAAGGGAGAATTGGAGATTGAGAGAAAAGTGATAAGAGAAATAGAGAATTGGAGATTGAGAGAAAAGTGATAAGAGAAAGAGAGAATTGGAGATTGAGAGAAAAGTGATAAGCGAAAGAGAGAATTGGAGGTTGAGAGAAAAGTGATAAGAGAAAGAGAGAATTGGAGATTGAGAGAAAAGTGATAAGAGAAAGAGAGAATTAGAGATTGAGAGAAAAGTGATAAGAGAAAGAGAGAATTGGAGATTGAGAGAAAAGTGATGAGAGAAAGAGAGAATTGGAGATTGAGAGAAAAGTGATAAGAGTAAGAGAGAATTGGAGATTGAGAGAAAAGTGATAAGAGAAAGAGAGATTTAGAGATTGAAAGAAAAGTGATAAGAGTCAGAGAGAATTGGTGATTGAGAGAAAAGTGATAAGAGACAGAGAGAATTGGTGATTGAGAGAAAAGTGATAAGAGAAAGAGAGAATTGGAGATTGAGAGAAAAGTGATAAGAGAAAGAGAGAATTGGAGATTGAGAGAAAAGTGATAAGAGAAAGAGAGAATTGGAGATTGAGAGAAAAGTGATAAGAGAAAGAGAGGATTGGAGATTGAGGGAAAAGTGATAAGAAAAAGAGAGAATTGGAGATTGAGAGAGAAAGTGATAAGAGAGAGAGAGAATTGGAGATTGAGAGAAAAGTGATAAGAGAAAGAGAGAATTGGAGATTGAGAGAAAAGTGATAAGAGAAAGAGAGAATTGGAGATTGAGAGAAAAGTGATAAGAGAAAGAGAGAATTGGAGATTGAGAGAAAAGTGATAAGAAACAGAGAGAATTGGAGATTGGGAGAAAAGTGATAAGAGAAAGAGAGAATTGGAGATTGAGAGAAAAGTGATAAGAGAAAGAGAGAATTGGATATTGAGAGAAAAGTGATAAGAGAAAGAGAGAATTGGGGATTGAGAGAAAAGTGATAAGAAACAGAGAGAATTGGAGATTGGGTGAAAAGTGATAAGAGAAAGAGGGAATTGGAGATTGAGAGAAAAGTGATAAGAGAAAGAGAGAATTGGAGATTGGGGGAAAAGTGATAAGAGAAAGAGAGAATTGGAGATTGAGGGAAAAGTGATAGGAAAAAGAGAGAATTGGAGATTGAGAGAGAAAGTGATAAGAGAGAGAGAGAATTGGAGATTGAGAGAAAAGTGATAAGAGAAAGAGAGAATTGGAGATTGAGAGAAAAGTGATAAGAGAAAGAGAGAATTGGAGATTGAGAGAAAAGTGATAAGAGAAAGAGAGAATTGGAGATTGAGAGAAAAGTGATAAGAAACCGAGAGAATTGGAGATTGGGAGAAAAGTGATAAGAGAAAGAGAGGATTGGAGATTGAGAGAAAAGTGATAAGAGAGAGAGAGAATTGGATATTGAGAGAAAAGTGATAAGAGAAAGAGAGAATTGGAGATTGAGAGAAAAGTGATAAGAGAAAGAGAGAATTGGAGATTGAGAGAAAAGTGATAAGAGAAAGAGAGAATTGGAGATTGGGGGAAAAGTGTTAAGAGAAAGAGAGAATTGGAGATTGAGAGAAAAGTGATAAGAGAAAGAGAGAATTAGAGATTGAGAGAAAAGTGATAAGAGAAAGAGAGAATTGGAGATTGAGGGAAAAGTGATAAGAGAAAGGGAGAATTGGAGATTGAGAGAAAAGTGATAAGAGAAAGAGAGAATTGGAGATTGAGAGAAAAGTGTTAAGAGAAAGAGAGAATTGGAGATTGAGAGAAAAGTGATAAGAGAAAGAGAGAATTAGAGATTGAGAGAAAAGTGATAAGAGAAGGAGAGAATTGGAGATTAAGAGAAAAGTGATAAGAGAAAGAGAGATTTGGAGATTGAGAGAAAAGTGATAAGAGAAAGAGAGAATTGGAGATTGAGAGAAAAGTGATAAGAGAAAGAGAGAATTAGAGATTGAGAGAAAAGTGATAAGGGAAGGAGAGAATTGGAGATTGAGGGAAAAGTGATAAGAGAAAGAGAGAATTGGAGATTGAGAGAAAAGTGATAAGAGAAAGAGAGAATTGGAGATTGAGAGAAAAGTGATAAGAGAAAGAGAGAATTAGAGATTGAGAGAAAAGTGATAAGGGAAGGAGAGAATTGGAGATTGAGGGAAAAGTGATAAGAGAAAGAGAGAATTGGAGATTGAGAGAAAAGTGATAAGAGAATGAGAGAATTGGAGATTGAGATAAAAGTGATAAGAGAAAGAGAGAATTGGAGATTGAGAGAAAAGTGATGAGAGAAAGAGAGAATTGGAGATTGAGAGAAAAGTGATGAGAGAAAGAGAGAATTGGAGATTGAGAGAAAAGTGATAAGAGAAAGAGAGATTTGGAGATTGAGAGAAAAGTGATAAGAGTCAGAGAGAATTGGTGATTGAGAGAAAAGTGATAAGAGAAAGAGAGAATTGGTGATTGGGAGAAAAGTGATAAGAGAAAGAGAGAATTGGAGATTGAGAGAAAAGTGATAAGAGAAAGAGAGAATTGGAGATTGGGGGAAAAGTGATAAGAGAAAGAGAGAATTGGAGATTGAGAGAAAAGTGATGAGAGAAAGAGAGAATTGGAGATTGAGAGAAAAGTGATAAGAGTAAGAGAGAATTGGAGATTGAGAGAAAAGTGATAAGAGAAAGAGAGAATTGGAGATTGAGAGAAAAGTGATAAGAGAAAGAGAGAATTAGAGATTGAGAGAAAAGTGATAAGAGAAAGAGAGAATTGGAGATTGAGAGAAAAGTGATGAGAGAAAGAGAGAATTGGAGATTGAGAGAAAAGTGATAAGAGTAAGAGAGAATTGGAGATTGAGAGAAAAGTGATAAGAGAAAGAGAGATTTGGAGATTGAGAGAAAAGTGATAAGAGTCAGAGAGAATTGGTGATTGAGAGAAAAGTGATAAGAGACAGAGAGAATTGGTGATTGAGAGAAAAGTGATAAGAGAAAGAGAGAATTGGAGATTGAGGGAAAATTGATAAGAGAAAGAGAGAAGTGGAGATTGAGAGAAATGTGATAAGAGAAAGAGAAAATTGGAGATTGAGAGAAAAGTGATAGGAGAAAGAGAGAATTGGAGATTGAGAGAAAAGTGATAAGAGAAAGAGAGAATTGGAGATTGAGAGAAAAGTGATATGAGAGAGAGAGAATGGGAGATTGGGGGAAAAGTGATAACAGGGAGAGAGAATTGGAGATTGAGAGAAAAGTGATAAGAAACAGAGAGAATTGGACATTGAGAGAAAAGTGATAAGAGAAAGAGAGAATTGGAGATTGAGAGAAAAGTGATAAGAAACAGAGAGAATTGGAGATTGGGAGAAAAGTGATAAGAGAAAGAGAGAATAGGAGATTGAGAGAAAAGTGATAAGAGAAAGAGAGTATTGGAGATTGGGGGAAAAGTGATAAGAGAAAGAGAGAATTGGAGATTGAGGGTAAAGTGATAGGAAAAAGAGAGAATTGGAGATTGAGAGAAAAGTGATAAGAGAAAGGGAGAATTGGAGATTGAGAGAAAAGTGATAAGAGAAAGAGAGAATTGGACATTGAGAGAAAAGTGATAAGAGAAAGAGAGGATTGGAGATTGAGAGAAAAGTGATAAGAGAAACAGAGAATTGGAGATTGAGAGAAAAGTGATAAGAGAAAGAGAGAATTGGAGATTGAGAGAAAAGTGATAAGAGAAAGAGAGAATTGGAGATTGAGAGAAAAGTGATAAGAGAAAGAGAGAATTGGAGATTGAGAGAAAAGTGATAAGAGAAAGAGAGAATTGGAGATTGAGAGAAAAGTGATAAGAGAAAGAGAGAATTGGAGATTGAGAGAAAAGGGATAAGAGAAAGAGAGAATTGGAGATTGAGAGAAAAGTGATAAGAGAAAGAGAGAATTGGAGATTGAGAGAAAAGTGATAAGAGAAAGAGAGAATTGGAGATTGAGATAAAAGTGATAAGAGAAAGAGAGAATTGGAGATTCAGAGAAAAGTGATGAGAGAAAGAGAGAATTGGAGATTGAGAGAAAAGTGATAAGAGTAAGAGAGAATTGGAGATTGAGATAAAAGTGATAAGAGAAAGAGAGATTTGGAGATTGAGAGAAAAGTGATAATAGAAAGAGAGATTTGGAGATTGAGAGAAAAGTGATAAGAGAAAGAGAGAAGTGGAGATTGAGAGAAAAGTGATATGAGAGAGAGAGAATGGGAGATTGGGGGAAAAGTGATAACAGGGAGAGAGAATTGGAGATTGAGAGAAAAGTGATAAGAAACAGAGAGAATTGGACATTGAGAGAAAAGTGATAAGAGAAAGAGAGGATTGGAGATTGAGAGAAAAGTGATAAGAGAAAGAGAGAATTGGAGATTGAGAGAAAAGTGATAAGAGAAAGAGAGAATTGGAGATTGAGAGAAAAGTGATAAGAGAAAGAGAGAATTAGAGATTGAGAGAAAAGTGATAAGAGAAAGAGAGAATTGGAGATTGAGGGAAAAGTGATAAGAGAAAGGGAGAATTGGAGATTGAGAGAAAAGTGATAAGAGAAAGAGAGAATTGGAGATTGAGAGAAAAGTGTTAAGAGAAAGAGAGAATTGGAGATTGAGAGAAAAGTGATAAGAGAAAGAGAGAATTAGAGATTGAGAGAAAAGTGATAAGAGAAGGAGAGAATTGGAGATTAAGAGAAAAGTGATAAGAGAAAGAGAGATTTGGAGATTGAGAGAAAAGTGATAAGAGAAAGAGAGAATTGGAGATTGAGAGAAAAGTGATAAGAGAAAGAGAGAATTAGAGATTGAGAGAAAAGTGATAAGGGAAGGAGAGAATTGGAGATTGAGGGAAAAGTGATAAGAGAAAGAGAGAATTGGAGATTGAGAGAAAAGTGATAAGAGAAAGAGAGAATTGGAGATTGAGAGAAAAGTGATAAGAGAAAGAGAGAATTAGAGATTGAGAGAAAAGTGATAAGGGAAGGAGAGAATTGGAGATTGAGGGAAAAGTGATAAGAGAAAGAGAGAATTGGAGATTGAGAGAAAAGTGATAAGAGAAAGAGAGAATTGGAGATTGAGATAAAAGTGATAAGAGAAAGAGAGAATTGGAGATTGAGAGAAAAGTGATGAGAGAAAGAGAGAATTGGAGATTGAGAGAAAAGTGATGAGAGAAAGAGAGAATTGGAGATTGAGAGAAAAGTGATAAGAGAAAGAGAGATTTGGAGATTGAGAGAAAAGTGATAAGAGTCAGAGAGAATTGGTGATTGAGAGAAAAGTGATAAGAGAAAGAGAGAATTGGTGATTGGGAGAAAAGTGATAAGAGAAAGAGAGAATTGGAGATTGAGAGAAAAGTGATAAGAGAAAGAGAGAATTGGAGATTGGGGGAAAAGTGATAAGAGAAAGAGAGAATTGGAGATTGAGAGAAAAGTGATGAGAGAAAGAGAGAATTGGAGATTGAGAGAAAAGTGATAAGAGTAAGAGAGAATTGGAGATTGAGAGAAAAGTGATAAGAGAAAGAGAGAATTGGAGATTGAGAGAAAAGTGATAAGAGAAAGAGAGAATTAGAGATTGAGAGAAAAGTGATAAGAGAAAGAGAGAATTGGAGATTGAGAGAAAAGTGATGAGAGAAAGAGAGAATTGGAGATTGAGAGAAAAGTGATAAGAGTAAGAGAGAATTGGAGATTGAGAGAAAAGTGATAAGAGAAAGAGAGATTTGGAGATTGAGAGAAAAGTGATAAGAGTCAGAGAGAATTGGTGATTGAGAGAAAAGTGATAAGAGACAGAGAGAATTGGTGATTGAGAGAAAAGTGATAAGAGAAAGAGAGAATTGGAGATTGAGGGAAAATTGATAAGAGAAAGAGAGAAGTGGAGATTGAGAGAAATGTGATAAGAGAAAGAGAAAATTGGAGATTGAGAGAAAAGTGATAGGAGAAAGAGAGAATTGGAGATTGAGAGAAAAGTGATAAGAGAAAGAGAGAATTGGAGATTGAGAGAAAAGTGATATGAGAGAGAGAGAATGGGAGATTGGGGGAAAAGTGATAACAGGGAGAGAGAATTGGAGATTGAGAGAAAAGTGATAAGAAACAGAGAGAATTGGACATTGAGAGAAAAGTGATAAGAGAAAGAGAGAATTGGAGATTGAGAGAAAAGTGATAAGAAACAGAGAGAATTGGAGATTGGGAGAAAAGTGATAAGAGAAAGAGAGAATAGGAGATTGAGAGAAAAGTGATAAGAGAAAGAGAGTATTGGAGATTGGGGGAAAAGTGATAAGAGAAAGAGAGAATTGGAGATTGAGGGTAAAGTGATAGGAAAAAGAGAGAATTGGAGATTGAGAGAAAAGTGATAAGAGAAAGGGAGAATTGGAGATTGAGAGAAAAGTGATAAGAGAAAGAGAGAATTGGACATTGAGAGAAAAGTGATAAGAGAAAGAGAGGATTGGAGATTGAGAGAAAAGTGATAAGAGAAACAGAGAATTGGAGATTGAGAGAAAAGTGATAAGAGAAAGAGAGAATTGGAGATTGAGAGAAAAGTGATAAGAGAAAGAGAGAATTGGAGATTGAGAGAAAAGTGATAAGAGAAAGAGAGAATTGGAGATTGAGAGAAAAGTGATAAGAGAAAGAGAGAATTGGAGATTGAGAGAAAAGTGATAAGAGAAAGAGAGAATTGGAGATTGAGAGAAAAGGGATAAGAGAAAGAGAGAATTGGAGATTGAGAGAAAAGTGATAAGAGAAAGAGAGAATTGGAGATTGAGAGAAAAGTGATAAGAGAAAGAGAGAATTGGAGATTGAGATAAAAGTGATAAGAGAAAGAGAGAATTGGAGATTCAGAGAAAAGTGATGAGAGAAAGAGAGAATTGGAGATTGAGAGAAAAGTGATAAGAGTAAGAGAGAATTGGAGATTGAGATAAAAGTGATAAGAGAAAGAGAGATTTGGAGATTGAGAGAAAAGTGATAATAGAAAGAGAGATTTGGAGATTGAGAGAAAAGTGATAAGAGAAAGAGAGAAGTGGAGATTGAGAGAAAAGTGATATGAGAGAGAGAGAATGGGAGATTGGGGGAAAAGTGATAACAGGGAGAGAGAATTGGAGATTGAGAGAAAAGTGATAAGAAACAGAGAGAATTGGACATTGAGAGAAAAGTGATAAGAGAAAGAGAGGATTGGAGATTGAGAGAAAAGTGATAAGAGAAAGAGAGAATTGGAGATTGAGAGAAAAGTGATAAGAGAAAGAGAGAATTGGATATTGAGAGAAAAGTGATAATAGAAAGAGAGATTTGGAGATTGAGAGAAAAGTGATAAGAAACAGAGAGAATTGGAGATTGGGAGAAAAGTGATAAGAGAAAGAGAGAATAGGAGATTGAGAGAAACGTGATAAGAGAAAGAGAGAATTGGAGATTGGGGGAAAAGTGATAAGAGAAAGAGAGAATTGGAGATTGAGGGAAAAGTGATAGGAAAAAGAGAGAATTGGAGATTTAGAGAAAAGTGATAAGAGAAAGAGTGAATTGGAGATTGAGAGAAAAGTGATAAGAGAAAGGGAGAATTGGAGATTGAGAGAAAAGTGATAAGAGAAAGAGAGAATTGGAGATTGAGAGAAAAGTGATAAGAGAAAGAGTGAATTGGAGATTGAGAGAAAAGTGATAAGAGAAAGAGAGAATTGGAGATTGAGAGAAAAGTGATAAGAGAAAGAGAGAATTGGAGATTGAGAGAAAAGTGATGAGAGAAAGAGAGAATTGTAGATTGAGAGAAAAGTGATAAGAGTAAGAGAGAATTGGAGATTGAGAAAAAAGTGATAAGAGAAAGAGAGATTTGGAGATTGAGAGAAAAGTGATAAGAGTCAGAAAGAATTGGCGATTGAGAGAAAAGTGATAAGAGACAGAGAGAATTGGTGATTGAGAGAAAAGTCATAAGAGAAAGAGAGAATTGGAGATTGAGAGAAAAGTGATAAGAGAAAGAGAGAAGTGGAGATTGAGAGAAATGTGATAAGAGAAAGAGAAAATTGGAGATTGAGAGAAAAGTGATAAGAGAAAGAGAGAATTGGAGATTGAGAGAAAAGTGATAAGAGAAAGAGAGAATTGAAGATTGAGAGAAAAGTGATATGAGAGAGAGAGAATGGAAGATTGGGGGAAAAGTGATAACAGGGAGAGAGAATTGGAGATTGAGAGAAAAGTGATAAGAAACAGAGAGAATTGGACATTGAGAGAAAAGTGATAAGAGAAAGAGAGGATTGGAGATTGAGAGAAAAGTGATAAGAGAAAGAGAGAATTGGAGATTGAGAGAAAAGTGATAAGAGAAAGAGAGAATTGGAGATTGAGAGAAAAGTGATAAGAGAATGAGAGAATTTGAGATTGAGAGAAAAGTGATAAGAGAAAGAGAGTATTGGAGATTGAGAGAAAAGTGATAAGAGAAAGAGAGAATTGGAGATTGAGAGAAAAGTGATAAGAGAAAGAGAGAATTAGAGATTGAGAGAAAAGTGATAAGAGAAAGAGAGAATTGGAGATTGAGAGAAAAGTGATAAGAGAAAGAGAGAATTGGAGATTGAGAGAAAAGTGATAAGAAACAGAGAGAATTGGAGATTGGGAGAAAAGTGATAAGAGAATGAGAGAATTGGAGATTGAGAGAAAAGTGATAAGAGAAAGAGAGAATTGGAGATTGGGGGAAAAGTGATAAGAGAAAGAGAGAATTGGAGATTGAGAGAAAAGTGATAAGAGAAAGAGAGAATTGGAGATTGAGAGAAAAGTGATAAGAGAAAGAGAGAATTGGAGATTGAGAGAAAAGTGATCAGAGAAAGAGAGAATTGGAGATTGAGAGGAAAGTGATAAGAGAAAGAGAGAATTGGAGATTGAGAGAAAAGTGATAAGAGAAAGAGTGAATTGGAGATTGAGAGAAAAGTGATCAGAGAAAGAGAGATTTGGAGATTGAGAGAAAAGTGATAAGAGAAAGAGAGAATTGGAGATTGAGAGAAAAGTGATAAGAGAAAGAGAGAATTGGAGATTGAGAGAAAAGTGATAAGAGAAAGAGAGAATTGGATATTCAGAGAAAAGTGATAAGAGACATAGAGAGTTGGTGATTGAGAGAAAAGTCATAAGAGAAAGAGAGAATGGGAGGTTGAGAGAAAAGTGATAACAGAAAGAGAGAATTGGAGATTGAGGGAAAAGTGATAAGAAAAAGAGAGAATTGGAGATTGAGAGAAAAAGTGATAAAAGAGAGAGAGAATTGGAGATTAAGAGAAAAGTGATAAGAGAAAGAGAGAATTGGAGATTGAGAGAAAAGTGATAAGAGAAAGAGAGAATTGGAGATTGAGAGAAAATTGATAAGAGAAAGAGAGAATTGGAGATTGAGAGAAAAGTGATAAGAGAAAGAAAGAATTGGAGATTGAGAGAAAAGTGATAAGAAACAGAGAGAATTGGACATTGAGAGAAAAGTGATAAGAGAAAGAGAGAATTGGAGATTGAGAGAAAAGTGATAAGAGAAAGAGAGAATGGGAGATTGAGAGAAAAGTGATAAGAAACAGAGAGAATTGGACATTGAGAGAAAAGTTATAAGAGAAAGAGAGAATGGGAGATTGAGAGAAAAGTGATATGAGAGAGAGAGAATGGGAGATTGGGGGAAAAGTGATAACAGAGAGAGAGAATTGGAGATTGAGAGAAAAGTGATAAGAGAAAGAGAGAATTGGAGATTGAGAGAAAAGTGATAAGAGAAAGAGAGAATTGGAGATTGAGAGAAAAGTGATCAGAGAAAGAGAGAATTGGAGATTGAGAGGAAAGTGATAAGAGAAAGAGAGAATTGGAGATTGAGAGAAAAGTGATCAGAGAAAGAGAGAATTGGAGATTGAGAGAAAAGTGATAAGAGAAAGAGAGAATTGGAGATTGAGAGAAAAGTGATAAGAGAAAGAGAGAATTGGAGATTGAGAGAAAAGTGATAAGAGAAAGAGAGAATTGGATATTGAGAGAAAAGTGATAAGAGAAAGAGAGAATTGGAGATTGAGAGAAAAGTGATAAGAGAAAGAGAGAATTGGAGATTGAGAGAAAAGTGATAAGAGAAAGAGAGAATTGGAGATTGGGGGAAAAGTGTTAAGAGAAAGAGAGAATTGGAGATTGAGAGAAAAGTGATAAGAGAAAGAGAGAATTGGACATTGAGAGAAAAGTGATAAGAGAAAGAGAGGATTGGAGATTGAGAGAAAAGTGATAAGAGAAACAGAGAATTGGAGATTGAGAGAAAAGTGATAAGAGAAAGAGAGAATTGGAGATTGAGAGAAAAGTGATAAGAGAAAGAGAGAATTGGAGATTGAGAGAAAAGTGATAAGAGAAAGAGAGAATTGGAGATTGAGAGAAAAGTGATAAGAGAAAGAGAGAATTGGAGATTGAGAGAAAAGTGATAAGAGAAAGAGAGAATTGGAGATTGAGAGAAAAGGGATAAGAGAAAGAGAGAATTGGAGATTGAGAGAAAAGTGATAAGAGAAAGAGAGAATTGGAGATTGAGAGAAAAGTGATAAGAGAAAGAGATAATTGGAGATTGAGATAAAAGTGATAAGAGAAAGAGAGAATTGGAGATTGAGAGAAAAGTGATGAGAGAAAGAGAGAATTGGAGATTGAGAGAAAAGTGATAAGAGTAAGAGAGAATTGGAGATTGAGATAAAAGTGATAAGAGAAAGAGAGATTTGGAGATTGAGAGAAAAGTGATAATAGAAAGAGAGATTTGGAGATTGAGAGAAAAGTGATAAGAGAAAGAGAGAAGTGGAGATTGAGAGAAAAGTGATATGAGAGAGAGAGAATGGGAGATTGGGGGAAAAGTGATAACAGGGAGAGAGAATTGGAGATTGAGAGAAAAGTGATAAGAAACAGAGAGAATTGGACATTGAGAGAAAAGTGATAAGAGAAAGAGAGGATTGGAGATTGAGAGAAAAGTGATAAGAGAAAGAGAGAATTGGATATTGAGAGAAAAGTGATAATAGAAAGAGAGATTTGGAGATTGAGAGAAAAGTGATAAGAAACAGAGAGAATTGGAGATTGGGAGAAAAGTGATAAGAGAAAGAGAGAATAGGAGATTGAGAGAAACGTGATAAGAGAAAGAGAGAATTGGAGATTGGGGGAAAAGTGATAAGAGAAAGAGAGAATTGGAGATTGAGGGAAAAGTGATAGGAAAAAGAGAGAATTGGAGATTGAGAGAAAAGTGATAAGAGAAAGAGTGAATTGGAGATTGAGAGAAAAGTGATAAGAGAAAGGGAGAATTGGAGATTGAGAGAAAAGTGATAAGAGAAAGAGAGAATTGGAGATTGAGAGAAAAGTGATAAGAGAAAGAGTGAATTGGAGATTGAGAGAAAAGTGATAAGAGAAAGAGAGAATTGGAGATTGAGAGAAAAGTGATAAGAGAAAGAGAGAATTGGAGATTGAGAGAAAAGTGATGAGAGAAAGAGAGAATTGGAGATTGAGAGAAAAGTGATAAGAGTAAGAGAGAATTGGAGATTGAGAAAAAAGTGATAAGAGAAAGAGAGATTTGGAGATTGAGAGAAAAGTGATAAGAGTCAGAAAGAATTGGCGATTGAGAGAAAAGTGATAAGAGACAGAGAGAATTGGTGATTGAGAGAAAAGTCATAAGAGAAAGAGAGAATTGGAGATTGAGAGAAAAGTGATAAGAGAAAGAGAGAAGTGGAGATTGAGAGAAATGTGATAAGAGAAAGAGAAAATTGGAGATTGAGAGAAAAGTGATAAGAGAAAGAGAGAATTGGAGATTGAGAGAAAAGTGATAAGAGAAAGAGAGAATTGAAGATTGAGAGAAAAGTGATATGAGAGAGAGAGAATGGAAGATTGGGGGAAAAGTGATAACAGGGAGAGAGAATTGGAGATTGAGAGAAAAGTGATAAGAAACAGAGAGAATTGGACATTGAGAGAAAAGTGATAAGAGAAAGAGAGGATTGGAGATTGAGAGAAAAGTGATAAGAGAAAGAGAGAATTGGAGATTGAGAGAAAAGTGATAAGAGAAAGAGAGAATTGGAGATTGAGAGAAAAGTGATAAGAGAATGAGAGAATTTGAGATTGAGAGAAAAGTGATAAGAGAAAGAGAGTATTGGAGATTGAGAGAAAAGTGATAAGAGAAAGAGAGAATTGGAGATTGAGAGAAAAGTGATAAGAGAAAGAGAGAATTGGAGATTGAGAGAAAAGTGATAAGAGAAAGAGAGAATTGGAGATTGAGAGAAAAGTGATAAGAAACAGAGAGAATTGGAGATTGGGAGAAAAGTGATAAGAGAATGAGAGAATTGGAGATTGAGAGAAAAGTGATAAGAGAAAGAGAGAATTGGAGATTGGGGGAAAAGTGATAAGAGAAAGAGAGAATTGGAGATTGAGAGAAAAGTGATAAGAGAAAGAGAGAATTGGAGATTGAGAGAAAAGTGATAAGAGAAAGAGAGAATTGGAGATTGAGAGAAAAGTGATCAGAGAAAGAGAGAATTGGAGATTGAGAGGAAAGTGATAAGAGAAAGAGAGAATTGGAGATTGAGAGAAAAGTGATAAGAGAAAGAGTGAATTGGAGATTGAGAGAAAAGTGATCAGAGAAAGAGAGAATTGGAGATTGAGAGAAAAGTGATAAGAGAAAGAGAGAATTGGAGATTGAGAGAAAAGTGATAAGAGAAAGAGAGAATTGGAGATTGAGAGAAAAGTGATAAGAGAAAGAGAGAATTGGATATTCAGAGAAAAGTGATAAGAGACATAGAGAGTTGGTGATTGAGAGAAAAGTCATAAGAGAAAGAGAGAATGGGAGGTTGAGAGAAAAGTGATAACAGAAAGAGAGAATTGGAGATTGAGGGAAAAGTGATAAGAAAAAGAGAGAATTGGAGATTGAGAGAAAAAGTGATAAAAGAGAGAGAGAATTGGAGATTAAGAGAAAAGTGATAAGAGAAAGAGAGAATTGGAGATTGAGAGAAAAGTGATAAGAGAAAGAGAGAATTGGAGATTGAGAGAAAATTGATAAGAGAAAGAGAGAATTGGAGATTGAGAGAAAAGTGATAAGAGAAAGAAAGAATTGGAGATTGAGAGAAAAGTGATAAGAAACAGAGAGAATTGGACATTGAGAGAAAAGTGATAAGAGAAAGAGAGAATTGGAGATTGAGAGAAAAGTGATAAGAGAAAGAGAGAATGGGAGATTGAGAGAAAAGTGATAAGAAACAGAGAGAATTGGACATTGAGAGAAAAGTTATAAGAGAAAGAGAGAATGGGAGATTGAGAGAAAAGTGATATGAGAGAGAGAGAATGGGAGATTGGGGGAAAAGTGATAACAGAGAGAGAGAATTGGAGATTGAGAGAAAAGTGATAAGAGAAAGAGAGAATTGGAGATTGAGAGAAAAGTGATAAGAGAAAGAGAGAATTGGAGATTGAGAGAAAAGTGATCAGAGAAAGAGAGAATTGGAGATTGAGAGGAAAGTGATAAGAGAAAGAGAGAATTGGAGATTGAGAGAAAAGTGATCAGAGAAAGAGAGAATTGGAGATTGAGAGAAAAGTGATAAGAGAAAGAGAGAATTGGAGATTGAGAGAAAAGTGATAAGAGAAAGAGAGAATTGGAGATTGAGAGAAAAGTGATAAGAGAAAGAGAGAATTGGAGATTGAGAGAAAAGTAATAAGAGAAAGAGAGGATTGGAGATTGAGAGAAAAGTTATAAGAGAAAGAGAGAATTGGAGATTGAGAGAAAAGTGATAAGAGAAAGAGAGAATTGGAGATTGAGAGAAAAGTGATAAGAGAAAGAGAGAATTGGAGATTGATAGAAAAGTGATAAGAGAAAGAGAGAATTGGAGATTGAGAGAAAAGTGATAAGAGAAAGAGTGAATTGGAGATTGAGAGAAAAGTGATAAGAGAAAGAGAGAATTGGAGATTGAGAGAAAAGTGATAAGAGAAAGAGAGAATTGGAGATTGAGCAAAAAGTGATAAGAGAAAGAGAGAATTGGAGATTGAGAGAAATGTGATAAGAGAAAGAGAGAATTGGTGATTGAGAGAAAAGTGATAAGAGAAAGAGAGAATTGGAGATTGACAGAAAAGTGATAAGAGAAAGAGAGAATTGGAGATTGAGAGTAAAGTGATAATAGAAAGAGAGAATTGGAGATTGAGAGAAAAGTGATATGAGAAAGAGAGAATTGGAGATTGAGATAAAAGTGATAAAAGAAAGAGAGAATTGGAGATTGAGAGAAAAGTGATAAGAGAAAGAGAGAATTGGAGATTGAGAGAAAAGTGATAAGAGAAAGAGAGAATTGGAGATTGAGAGAAAAGTGATAAGAGAAAGAGAGAATTGGAGATTGAGAGAAAAGTGATGAGAGAAAGAGAGAATTGGAGATTGAGAGAAAAGTGATGAGAGAAAGAGAGAATAGGAGATTGAGAGAAAAGTGATAAGAGAAAGAGAGAATTGGAGATTGAGAGAAAAGTGATATGAGAGAGAGAGAATGGGAGATTGGGGGAAAAGTGATAAGAGACAGAGAGAATTGGAGATTGAGAGAAAAGTGATATGAGAGAGAGAGAATGGGAGATTGGGGGAAAAGTGATAACAGAGAGAGAGAATTGGAGATTGAGAGACAAGTGTTAAGTAACAGAGAGAATTGGAGATTGAGAGAACAGTGATAAGAGAAAGAGAGAATTGGAGATTGAGAGAAAAGTGATAAGAGAAAGAGAGAATTGGAGATTGAGCAAAAAGTGATAAGAGAAAGAGAGAATTGTAGATTGGGGGATAAGTGATAAGAGAAAGAGAGAATTGAAGATTGAGAGAAAAGTCATAAGAGAAAGAGAGAATGGGAGTTTGAGAGAAAAGTGATAAGAGAAAGAGAGAATTGGAGATTGAATGAAAAGTGATAAGAAAAAGAGAGAATTGGAGATTGTGAGAAAAAGTGATAAGAGACAGAGAGAATTGGAGATTGAGAGAAAAGTGATAAGAGAAAGAGCGAATTGGAGATTGAGAGAAAAGTAATAAGAGAAAGAGAGAATATGAGATTGAGAGAAAAGTGATAAGAAACAGAGAGAATTAGAGATTGAGAGAAAAGTGATAAGAAAAAGAGAGAATTGGAGATTGAGAGAAAAGAGATAAGAGAAAGAGAGAATTGGAGATTGAGCAAAAAGTGATGAGAGAAAGAGAGAATGGGAGATTGAGAGAAATGTGATAAGAGAAAGAGAGAATTGGTGATTGAGAGAAAAGTGATAAGAGAAAGAGAGAATTGGAGATTGAGAGAAAAGTGATAATAAAAAGAGCGAATTGGAGATTGAGAGAAAAGTGATAAGAGAAAGAGAGAATTGGAGATTGAGAGAAAAGTGATAAGAGAAAGAGAGAATTGGAGATTGAGAGAAAAGTGATAAGAGAAAGAGAGAATTGGAGATTGAGAGAAAAGTGATAAGAGAATGAGAGAATTTGAGATTGAGAGAAAAGTGATAAGAGAAAGAGAGTATTGGAGATTGAGAGAAAAGTGATAAGAGAAAGAGAGAATTGGAGATTGAGAGAAAAGTGATAAGAGAAAGAGAGAATTAGAGATTGAGAGAAAAGTGATATGAGAGAGAGAGAGAATGGGAGATTGGGGGAAAAGTGATAAGAGAAAGAGAGAATTGGAGATTGAGAGAAAAGTGATATGAGAGAGAGAGAATGGGAGATTGGGGGAAAAGTGATAACAGAGAGAGAGAATTGGAGATTGAGAGAAAAGTGATAAGAGAAAGAGAGAATTGGAGATTGAGCAAAAAGTGATGAGAGAAAGAGAGAATGGGAGATTGAGAGAAATGTGATAAGAGAAAGAGAGAATTGGTGATTGAGAGAAAAGTGATAAGAGAAAGAGAGAATTGGAGATTGAGAGAAAAGTGATAATAAAAAGAGCGAATTGGAGATTGAGAGAAAAGTGATAAGAGAAAGAGAGAATTGGAGATTGAGAGAAAAGTGATAAGAGAAAGAGAGAATTGGAGATTGAGAGAAAAGTGATAAGAGAAAGAGAGAATTGGAGATTGAGAGAAAAGTGATAAGAGAAAGAGAGAATTGGAGATTGAGAGAAAAGTGATAAGACAAAGAGAGAATTGGAGATTGAGAGAAAAGTGATAAGAGAAAGAGAGAATTGGAGATTGAGAGAAAAGTGATGAGAGAAAGAGAGAATTGGAGATTGAGAGAAAAGTGATGAGAGAAAGAGAGAATAGGAGATTTGAGAGAAAATTGATAAGAGAAAGAGAGAATTGGAGATTGAGAGAAAAGTGATATGAGAGAGAGAGAGAATGGGAGATTGGGGGAAAAGTGATAAGAGAAAGAGAGAATTGGAGATTGAGAGAAAAGTGATATGAGAGAGAGAGAATGGGAGATTGGGGGAAAAGTGATAACAGAGAGAGAGAATTGGAGATTGAGAGAAAAGTGATAAGAGAAAGAGAGAATTGGAGATTGAGGGAAAAGTGATAAGAGAAAGAGAGAATTGGAGATTGAGCAAAAAGTGATCAGAGAAAGAGAGAATTGTAGATTGGGGGATAAGTGATAAGAGAAAGAGAGAATTGAAGATTGAGAGAAAATTGATAAGAGAAAGAGAGAATTGGAGAGTCAGAGAAAAGTGATAAGAGACATAGAGAATTGGTGATTGAGAGAAAAGTCATAAGAGAAAGAAAGAATGGGAGGTTGAGAGAAAAGTGATAAGAGAAAGAGAGAATTGGAGATTGAGGGAAAAGTGATAAGAAAAAGAGAGAATTGGAGATTGTGAGAAAAAGTGATAAGAGACAGAGAGAATTGGAGATTGAGAGAAAAGTGATAAGAGAAAGAGAGAATTGGAGATTGAGAGAAAAGTAATAAGAGAAAGAGAGAATATGAGATTGAGAGAAAAGTGATAAGAGAAAGAGAGAATTGGAGATTGAGAGAAAAGTGATAAGAGAAAGAGAGAATTGGAGATTGAGAGAAAAGTGATAAGAGAAAGAGAGAATTGGAGATTGAGAGAAAAGTGATAAGAGAAAGAGAGAATTGGAGATTGAGAAAAAAGTGATAAGAGAAAGAGAGAATTGGAGATTGAGAGAAAAGTGATATGAGAGAGAGAGAATTAGAGATTGAGAGAAAAGTGATAAGAAACAGAGAGAATTGGAGATTGAGAGAAAAGTGATAGGAGAAAGAGAGAATTGGAGATTGAGAGAAAAGTGATAAGAGAAAGAGAGAATTGGAGATTGAGAGAAAAGTGATAAGAAACAGAGAGAATTGGAGATTGAGAGAAAAGTGATAAGAGAAAGAGAGAATTGGAGATTGAGAGAAAAGTGATAAGAGAAAGAGAGAATTGGAGATTGAGAGAAAAGTGATAAGAGAAAGAGAGAATTGGATATTCAGAGAAAAGTGATAAGAGACATAGAGAGTTGGTGATTGAGAGAAAAGTCATAAGTGAAAGAGAGAATGGGAGGTTGAGAGAAAAGTGATAACAGAAAGAGAGAATTGGAGATTGAGGGAAAAGTGATAAGAAAAAGAGAGAATTGGAGATTGAGAGAAAAAGTGATAAAAGAGAGAGAGAATTGGAGATTAAGAGAAAAGTGATAAGAGAAAGAGAGAATTGGAGATTGAGAGAAAAGTGATAAGAGAAAGAGAGAATTGGAGATTGAGAGAAAATTGATAAGAGAAAGAGAGAATTGGAGATTGAGAGAAAAGTGATAAGAGAAAGAAAGAATTGGAGATTGAGAGAAAAGTGATAAGAGAAAGAGAGAATTGGAGATTGAGAGAAAAGTGATAAGAGAAAGAGAGAATTGGAGATTGAGAGAAAAGTGATAAGAGAAAGAGAGAATTGGAGATTGAGAGAAAAGTGATAAGAAACAGAGAGAATTGGTCATTGAGAGAAAAGTTATAAGAGAAAGAGAGAATGGGAGATTGAGAGAAAAGTGATATGAGAGAGAGAGAATGCGAGATTGGGGGATAAGTGATAAGAGAAAGAGTGAATTGGAGATTGAGAGAAAAGTGATCAGAGAAAGAGAGAATTGGAGATTGAGAGAAAAGTGATAAGAGAAAGAGAGAATTGGAGATTGAGAGAAAAGTGATAAGAGAAAGAGAGAATTGGAGATTGAGAGAAAAGTGATAAGAGAAAGAGAGAATTGGAGATGGCAGAAAAGTGATAAGAGACATAGAGAGTTGGTGATTGAGAGAAAAGTCATAAGAGAAAGAGAGAATGGGAGGTTGAGAGAAAAGTGATAACAGAAAGAGAGAATTGGAGATTGAGGGAAAAGTGATAAGAAAAAGAGAGAATTGGAGATTGAGAGAAAAAGTGATAAAAGAGAGAGAGAATTGGAGATTAAGAGAAAAGTGATAAGAGAAAGAGAGAATTGGAGATTGAGAGAAAAGTGATAAGAGAAAGAGAGAATTGGAGATTGAGAGAAAATTGATAAGAGAAAGAGAGAATTGGAGATTGAGAGAAAAGTGATAAGAGAAAGAAAGAATTGGAGATTGAGAGAAAAGTGATAAGAAACAGAGAGAATTGGACATTGAGAGAAAAGTGATAAGAGAAAGAGAGAAATGGAGATTGAGAGAAAAGTGATAAGAGAAAGAGAGAATGGGAGATTGAGAGAAAAGTGATAAGAAACAGAGAGAATTGGACATTGAGAGAAAAGTTATAAGAGAAAGAGAGAATGGGAGATTGAGAGAAAAGTGATATGAGAGAGAGAGAATGGGAGATTGGGGGAAAAGTGATAACAGAGAGAGAGAATTGGAGATTGAGAGAAAAGTGATAAGAGAAAGAGAGAATTGGAGATTGAGAGAAAAGTGATAAGAGAAAGAGAGAATTGGAGATTGAGAGAAAAGTGATCAGAGAAAGAGAGAATTGGAGATTGAGAGGAAAGTGATAAGAGAAAGAGAGAATTGGAGATTGAGAGAAAAGTGATCAGAGAAAGAGAGAATTGGAGATTGAGAGAAAAGTGATAAGAGAAAGAGAGAATTGGAGATTGAGAGAAAAGTGATAAGAGAAAGAGAGAATTGGAGATTGAGAGAAAAGTGATAAGAGAAAGAGAGAATTGGAGATTGAGAGAAAAGTAATAAGAGAAAGAGAGGATTGGAGATTGAGAGAAAAGTTATAAGAGAAAGAGAGAATTGGAGATTGAGAGAAAAGTGATAAGAGAAAGAGAGAATTGGAGATTGAGAGAAAAGTGATAAGAGAAAGAGAGAATTGGAGATTGATAGAAAAGTGATAAGAGAAAGAGAGAATTGGAGATTGAGAGAAAAGTGATAAGAGAAAGAGTGAATTGGAGATTGAGAGAAAAGTGATAAGAGAAAGAGAGAATTGGAGATTGAGAGAAAAGTGATAAGAGAAAGAGAGAATTGGAGATTGAGCAAAAAGTGATAAGAGAAAGAGAGAATTGGAGATTGAGAGAAATGTGATAAGAGAAAGAGAGAATTGGTGATTGAGAGAAAAGTGATAAGAGAAAGAGAGAATTGGAGATTGACAGAAAAGTGATAAGAGAAAGAGAGAATTGGAGATTGAGAGTAAAGTGATAATAGAAAGAGAGAATTGGAGATTGAGAGAAAAGTGATATGAGAAAGAGAGAATTGGAGATTGAGATAAAAGTGATAAAAGAAAGAGAGAATTGGAGATTGAGAGAAAAGTGATAAGAGAAAGAGAGAATTGGAGATTGAGAGAAAAGTGATAAGAGAAAGAGAGAATTGGAGATTGAGAGAAAAGTGATAAGAGAAAGAGAGAATTGGAGATTGAGAGAAAAGTGATGAGAGAAAGAGAGAATTGGAGATTGAGAGAAAAGTGATGAGAGAAAGAGAGAATAGGAGATTGAGAGAAAAGTGATAAGAGAAAGAGAGAATTGGAGATTGAGAGAAAAGTGATATGAGAGAGAGAGAATGGGAGATTGGGGGAAAAGTGATAAGAGACAGAGAGAATTGGAGATTGAGAGAAAAGTGATATGAGAGAGAGAGAATGGGAGATTGGGGGAAAAGTGATAACAGAGAGAGAGAATTGGAGATTGAGAGACAAGTGTTAAGTAACAGAGAGAATTGGAGATTGAGAGAACAGTGATAAGAGAAAGAGAGAATTGGAGATTGAGAGAAAAGTGATAAGAGAAAGAGAGAATTGGAGATTGAGCAAAAAGTGATAAGAGAAAGAGAGAATTGTAGATTGGGGGATAAGTGATAAGAGAAAGAGAGAATTGAAGATTGAGAGAAAAGTCATAAGAGAAAGAGAGAATGGGAGTTTGAGAGAAAAGTGATAAGAGAAAGAGAGAATTGGAGATTGAATGAAAAGTGATAAGAAAAAGAGAGAATTGGAGATTGTGAGAAAAAGTGATAAGAGACAGAGAGAATTGGAGATTGAGAGAAAAGTGATAAGAGAAAGAGCGAATTGGAGATTGAGAGAAAAGTAATAAGAGAAAGAGAGAATATGAGATTGAGAGAAAAGTGATAAGAAACAGAGAGAATTAGAGATTGAGAGAAAAGTGATAAGAAAAAGAGAGAATTGGAGATTGAGAGAAAAGTGATAAGAGAAAGAGAGAATTGGAGATTGAGCAAAAAGTGATGAGAGAAAGAGAGAATGGGAGATTGAGAGAAATGTGATAAGAGAAAGAGAGAATTGGTGATTGAGAGAAAAGTGATAAGAGAAAGAGAGAATTGGAGATTGAGAGAAAAGTGATAATAAAAAGAGCGAATTGGAGATTGAGAGAAAAGTGATAAGAGAAAGAGAGAATTGGAGATTGAGAGAAAAGTGATAAGAGAAAGAGAGAATTGGAGATTGAGAGAAAAGTGATAAGAGAAAGAGAGAATTGGAGATTGAGAGAAAAGTGATAAGAGAAAGAGAGAATTGGAGATTGAGAGAAAAGTGATAAGACAAAGAGAGAATTGGAGATTGAGAGAAAAGTGATAAGAGAAAGAGAGAATTGGAGATTGAGAGAAAAGTGATGAGAGAAAGAGAGAATTGGAGATTGAGAGAAAAGTGATGAGAGAAAGAGAGAATAGGAGATTTGAGAGAAAATTGATAAGAGAAAGAGAGAATTGGAGATTGAGAGAAAAGTGATATGAGAGAGAGAGAATGGGAGATTGGGGGAAAAGTGATAAGAGAAAGAGAGAATTGGAGATTGAGAGAAAAGTGATATGAGAGAGAGAGAATGGGAGATTGGGGGAAAAGTGATAACAGAGAGAGAGAATTGGAGAGTGAGAGAAAAGTGATAAGAGAAAGAGAGAATTGGAGATTGAGGGAAAAGTGATAAGAGAAAGAGAGAATTGGAGATTGAGCAAAAAGTGATCAGAGAAAGAGAGAATTGTAGATTGGGGGATAAGTGATAAGAGAAAGAGAGAATTGAAGATTGAGAGAAAATTGATAAGAGAAAGAGAGAATTGGAGAGTCAGAGAAAAGTGATAAGAGACATAGAGAATTGGTGATTGAGAGAAAAGTCATAAGAGAAAGAAAGAATGGGAGGTTGAGAGAAAAGTGATAAGAGAAAGAGAGAATTGGAGATTGAGGGAAAAGTGATAAGAAAAAGAGAGAATTGGAGATTGTGAGAAAAAGTGATAAGAGACAGAGAGAATTGGAGATTGAGAGAAAAGTGATAAGAGAAAGAGAGAATTGGAGATTGAGAGAAAAGTAATAAGAGAAAGAGAGAATATGAGATTGAGAGAAAAGTGATAAGAGAAAGAGAGAATTGGAGATTGAGAGAAAAGTGATAAGAGAAAGAGAGAATTGGAGATTGAGAGAAAAGTGATAAGAGAAAGAGAGAATTGGAGATTGAGAGAAAAGTGATAAGAGAAAGAGAGAATTGGAGATTGAGAAAAAAGTGATAAGAGAAAGAGAGAATTGGAGATTGAGAGAAAAGTGATATGAGAGAGAGAGAATTAGAGATTGAGAGAAAAGTGATAAGAAACAGAGAGAATTGGAGATTGAGAGAAAAGTGATAGGAGAAAGAGAGAATTGGAGATTGAGAGAAAAGTGATAAGAGAAAGAGAGAATTGGAGATTGAGAGAAAAGTGATAAGAAACAGAGAGAATTGGAGATTGAGAGAAAAGTGATAAGAGAAAGAGAGAATTGGAGATTGAGAGAAAAGTGATAAGAGAAAGAGAGAATTGGAGATTGAGAGAAAAGTGATAAGAGAAAGAGAGAATTGGATATTCAGAGAAAAGTGATAAGAGACATAGAGAGTTGGTGATTGAGAGAAAAGTCATAAGTGAAAGAGAGAATGGGAGGTTGAGAGAAAAGTGATAACAGAAAGAGAGAATTGGAGATTGAGGGAAAAGTGATAAGAAAAAGAGAGAATTGGAGATTGAGAGAAAAAGTGATAAAAGAGAGAGAGAATTGGAGATTAAGAGAAAAGTGATAAGAGAAAGAGAGAATTGGAGATTGAGAGAAAAGTGATAAGAGAAAGAGAGAATTGGAGATTGAGAGAAAATTGATAAGAGAAAGAGAGAATTGGAGATTGAGAGAAAAGTGATAAGAGAAAGAAAGAATTGGAGATTGAGAGAAAAGTGATAAGAGAAAGAGAGAATTGGAGATTGAGAGAAAAGTGATAAGAGAAAGAGAGAATTGGAGATTGAGAGAAAAGTGATAAGAGAAAGAGAGAATTGGAGATTGAGAGAAAAGTGATAAGAAACAGAGAGAATTGGTCATTGAGAGAAAAGTTATAAGAGAAAGAGAGAATGGGAGATTGAGAGAAAAGTGATATGAGAGAGAGAGAATGCGAGATTGGGGGAAAAGTGATAAGAGAAAGAGAGAATTGGAGATTGAGAGAAAAGTGATATGAGAGAGAGAGAATGGGAGATTAGGGGAAAAGTGATAACAGAGAGAGAGAATTGGAGATTGAGAGAAAAGTGATAAGAGAAAGAGAGAATTGGAGATTGAGAGAAAAGTGATAAGAGAATGAGAGAATTGGAGATTGAGAGAAAAGTGATAAGAGAAAGAGAGAATTGGAGATTAAGAGAAAAGTGATCAGAGAAAGAGAGAATTGGAGATTGAGAGGAAAGTGATAAGAGAAAGAGAGAATTGGAGATTGAGAGAAAAGTGATAAGAGAAAGAGAGAATTGGAGATTGAGAGAAACGTGATCAGAGAAAGAGAGAATTAGAGATTGAGAAAAAAGTAATAAGAGAAATAGAGAATTGGAGATTGAGAGAAAAGTGATAAGAGAAAGAGAGAATTGGAGATTGAGAGAAAAGTGATGAGAGAAAGAGTGAATTGGAGATTAAGAGAAAAGTGATAAGAGAAAGAGAGAATTGGAGATTGAGAGAAAAGTGATAAGAGAAAGAGAGAATTGGAGATTGAGCAAAAAGTGATAAGAGAAAGAGAGAATTGGAGATTGAGAGAAATATGATAAGAGAAAGAGAGAATTGGTGATTGAGAGAAAAGTGATAAGAGAAAGAGGGAATTGGAGATTGACAGAAAAGTGATAAGAGAAAGAGAGAATTGGAGATTGAGAGAAAAGTGATAATAGAAAGAGAGAATTGGAGATTGAGAGAAAAGTGATAAGAGAAAGAGAGAATTGGAGATTGAGAGAAAAGTGATAAGAGAAAGAGAGAATTGGAGATTGAGAGAAAAGTGATAAGAAACAGAGAGAATTGGAGATTGGGAGAAAAGTGATAAGAAAAAGAGAGAATTGGAGATTGAGAGAAAAGTGATATGAAAAAGAGAGAATTGGAGATTGAGAGAAAAGTGATAAGAGAAAGAGAGAATTGGAGATTGAGAGAAAAGTGATAAGAGAAAGAGAGAATTGGAGATTGAGAGAAAAGTGATAAGAAACAGAGAGAATTGGAGATTGGGAGAAAAGTGATAAGAGAAAGAGAGAATTATAGATTGAGAGAAAAGTGATAAGAGAAAGAGAGAATTGGAGATTGGGGGAAAAGTGATAAGAGAAAGAGAGAATTGGAGATTGAGAGAAAAGTGATAAGAGAAAGAGAGAATTGGAGATTGAGAGAAAAGTGATAAGAGAAAGAGAGAATTGGAGATTGAGAGAAAAGTGATAAGAGAAAGAGAGAATTGGAGATTGAGAGAAAAGTGATAAGAGAAAGAGAGAATTGGAGATTGAGAGAAAAGTGATAAGAGAAAGAGAGAATTGGAGATTGAGAGAAAAGTGATATGAGAGAAAGAGAATTAGAGATTGAGAGAAAAGTGATAAGAAACAGAGAGAATTGGAGATTGAGAGAAAAGTGATAGGAGAAAGAGAGAATTGGAGATTGAGAGAAAAGTGATAAGAGAAAGAGAGAATTGGAGATTGAGAGAAAAGTGATAAGAAAGAGAGAGAATTGGAGATTGAGAGAAAAGTGATAAGAGAAAGAGAGAATTGGAGATTGAGAGAAAAGTGATAAGAGAAAGAGAGAATTGGAGATTGAGAGAAAAGTGATAAGAGAAAGAGAGAATTGGATATTCAGAGAAAAGTGATAAGAGACATAGAGAGTTGGTGATTGAGAGAAAAGTCATAAGTGAAAGAGAGAATGGGAGGTTGAGAGAAAAGTGATAACAGAAAGAGAGAATTGGAGATTGAGGGAAAAGTGATAAGAAAAAGAGAGAATTGGAGATTGAGAGAAAAAGTGATAAAAGAGAGAGAGAATTGGAGATTAAGAGAAAAGTGATAAGAGAAAGAGAGAATTGGAGATTGAGAGAAAAGTGATAAGAGAAAGAAAGAATTGGAGATTGAGAGAAAAGTGATAAGAGAAAGAAAGAATTGGAGATTGAGAGAAAAGTGATAAGAGAAAGAGAGAATTGGAGATTGAGAGAAAAGTGATAAGAGAAAGAGAGAATTGGAGATTGAGAGAAACGTGATCAGAGAAAGAGAGAATTGGAGATTGAGAGAAAAGTGATAAGAAACAGAGAGAATTGGACATTGAGAGAAAAGTTATAAGAGAAAGAGAGAATGGGAGATTGAGAGAAAAGTGATATGAGAGAGAGAGAATGCGAGATTGGGGGAAAAGTGATAACAGAGAGAGAGAATTGGAGATTGAGAGACAAGTGTTAAGAAACAGAGAGAATTGGAGATTGAGAGAACAGTGATAAGAGAAAGAGAGAATTGGAGATTGAGAGAAAAGTGATAAGAGAAAGAGAGAATTGGAGATTGAGCAAAAAGTGATAAGAGAAAGAGAGAATTGTAGATTGGGGGATAAGTGATAAGAGAAAGAGAGAATTGAAGATTGAGAGAAAAGTCATAAGAGAAAGAGAGAATGGGAGTTTGAGAGAAAAGTGATAAGAGAAAGAGAGAATTGGAGATTGAGGGAAAAGTGATAAGAGAAAGAGAGAATTGGAGATTGAGAGAAAAGTGATATGAGAGAGAGAGAATTAGAGATTGAGAGAAAAGTGATAAGAAACAGAGAGAATTGGAGATTGAGAGAAAAGTGATAAGAGAAAGAGAGAATTGGAGATTGAGCAAAAAGTGATAAGAGAAAGAGAGAATTGTAGATTGGGGGATACGTGATAAGAGAAAGAGAGAATTGGAGATTGTGAGAAAAAGTGAGAAGAGACAGAGAGAATTGGAGATTGAGAGAAAAGTGATAAGAGAAAGAGCGAATTGGAGATTGAGAGAAAAGTAATAAGAGAAAGAGAGAATATGAGATTGAGAGAAAAGTGATAAGAAACAGAGAGAATTAGAGATTGAGAGAAAAGTGATAAGAAAAAGAGAGAATTGGAGATTGAGAGAAAAGTGATAAGAGAAAGAGAGAATTGGAGATTGAGCAAAAACTGATGAGAGAAAGAGAGAATTGGAGATTGAGAGAAATGTGATAAGAGAAAGAGAGAATTGGTGATTGAGAGAAAAGTGATAAGAGAAAGAGAGAATTGGAGATTGAGAGAAAAGTGATAATAGAAAGAGCGAATTGGAGATTGAGAGAAAAGTGATAAGAGAAAGAGAGAATTGGAGATTGAGAGAAAAGTGATAAGAGAAAGAGAGAATTGGAGATTGAGAGAAAAGTGATAAGAGAAAGAGAGAATTGGAGATTGAGAGAAAAGTGATAAGAGAAAGAGAGAATTGGAGATTGAGAGAAAAGTGATAAGACAAAGAGAGAATTGGAGATTGAGAGAAAAGTGATAAGAGAAAGAGAGAATTGGAGATTGAGAGAAAAGTGATGAGAGAAAGAGAGAATTGGAGATTGAGAGAAAAGTGATGAGAGAAAGAGAGAATAGGAGATTTGAGAGAAAATTGATAAGAGAAAGAGAGAATTGGAGATTGAGAGAAAAGTGATATGAGAGAGAGAGAATGGGAGATTGGGGGAAAAGTGATAAGAGAAAGAGAGAATTGGAGATTGAGAGAAAAGTGATATGAGAGAGAGAGAATGGGAGATTGGGGGAAAAGTGATAACAGAGAGAGAGAATTGGAGATTGAGAGAAAAGTGTTTAGAAACAGAGAGAATTGGAGATTGAGAGAAAAGTGATAAGAGAAAGAGAGAATTGGAGATTGAGAGAAAAGTGATAAGAGAAAGAGAGAATTGGAGATTGAGCAAAAAGTGATAAGAGAAAGAGAGAATTGTAGATTGGGGGATAAGTGATAAGAGAAAGAGAGAATTGAAGATTGAGAGAAAAGTGATAAGAGAAAGAAAGAATTGGAGAGTCAGAGAAAAGTGATAAGAGACATAGAGAATTGGTGATTGAGAGAAAAGTCATAAGAGAAAGAGAGAATGGGAGGTTGAGAGAAAAGTGATAAGAGAAAGAGAGAATTGGAGATTGAGGGAAAAGTGATAAGAAAAAGAGAGAATTGGAGATTGTGAGAAAAAGTGATAAGAGACAGAGAGAATTGGAGATTGAGAGAAAAGTGATAAGAGAAAGAGAGAATTGGAGATTGAGAGAAAAGTAATAAGAGAAAGAGAGAATATGAGATTGAGAGAAAAGTGATAAGAGAAAGAGAGAATTGGAGATTGAGAGAAAAGTGATAAGAGAAAGAGAGAATTGGAGATTGAGAGAAAAGTGATAAGAAACAGAGAGAATTGGAGATTGAGCAAAAAGTGATAAGAGAAAGAGAGAATTGGAGATTGAGAGAAATATGATAAGAGAAAGAGAGAATTGGTGATTGAGAGAAAAGTGATAAGAGAAAGAGGGAATTGGAGATTGACAGAAAAGTGATAAGAGAAAGAGAGAATTGGAGATTGAGAGAAAAGTGATAATAGAAAGAGAGAATTGGAGATTGAGAGAAAAGTGATAAGAGAAAGAGAGAATTGGAGATTGAGAGAAAAGTGATAAGAGAAAGAGAGAATTGGAGATTGAGAGAAAAGTGATAAGAAACAGAGAGAATTGGAGATTGGGAGAAAAGTGATAAGAAAAAGAGAGAATTGGAGATTGAGAGAAAAGTGATATGAAAAAGAGAGAATTGGAGATTGAGAGAAAAGTGATAAGAGAAAGAGAGAATTGGAGATTGAGAGAAAAGTGATAAGAGAAAGAGAGAATTGGAGATTGAGAGAAAAGTGATAAGAAACAGAGAGAATTGGAGATTGGGAGAAAAGTGATAAGAGAAAGAGAGAATTATAGATTGAGAGAAAAGTGATAAGAGAAAGAGAGAATTGGAGATTGGGGGAAAAGTGATAAGAGAAAGAGAGAATTGGAGATTGAGAGAAAAGTGATAAGAGAAAGAGAGAATTGGAGATTGAGAGAAAAGTGATAAGAGAGAAAGAGAATTAGAGATTGAGAGAAAAGTGATAAGAAACAGAGAGAATTGGAGATTGAGAGAAAAGTGATAGGAGAAAGAGAGAATTGGAGATTGAGAGAAAAGTGATAAGAGAAAGAGAGAATTGGAGATTGAGAGAAAAGTGATAAGAAAGAGAGAGAATTGGAGATTGAGAGAAAAGTGATAAGAGAAAGAGAGAATTGGAGATTGAGAGAAATATGATAAGAGAAAGAGAGAATTGGTGATTGAGAGAAAAGTGATAAGAGAAAGAGGGAATTGGAGATTGACAGAAAAGTGATAAGAGAAAGAGAGAATTGGAGATTGAGAGAAAAGTGATAATAGAAAGAGAGAATTGGAGATTGAGAGAAAAGTGATAAGAGAAAGAGTGAATTGGAGATTAAGAGAAAAGTGATAAGAGAAAGAGAGAATTGGAGATTGAGAGAAAAGTGATAAGAGAAAGAGAGAATTGGAGATTGAGCAAAAAGTGATAAGAGAAAGAGAGAATTGGAGATTGAGAGAAATATGATAAGAGAAAGAGAGAATTGGTGATTGAGAGAAAAGTGATAAGAGAAAGAGGGAATTGGAGATTGACAGAAAAGTGATAAGAGAAAGAGAGAATTGGAGATTGAGAGAAAAGTGATAATAGAAAGAGAGAATTGGAGATTGAGAGAAAAGTGATAAGAGAAAGAGAGAATTGGAGATTGAGAGAAAAGTGATAAGAGAAAGAGAGAATTGGAGATTGAGAGAAAAGTGATAAGAAACAGAGAGAATTGGAGATTGGGAGAAAAGTGATAAGAAAAAGAGAGAATTGGAGATTGAGAGAAAAGTGATATGAAAAAGAGAGAATTGGAGATTGAGAGAAAAGTGATAAGAGAAAGAGAGAATTGGAGATTGAGAGAAAAGTGATAAGAGAAAGAGAGAATTGGAGATTGAGAGAAAAGTGATAAGAAACAGAGAGAATTGGAGATTGGGAGAAAAGTGATAAGAGAAAGAGAGAATTATAGATTGAGAGAAAAGTGATAAGAGAAAGAGAGAATTGGAGATTGGGGGAAAAGTGATAAGAGAAAGAGAGAATTGGAGATTGAGAGAAAAGTGATAAGAGAAAGAGAGAATTGGAGATTGAGAGAAAAGTGATAAGAGAAAGAGAGAATTGGAGATTGAGAGAAAAGTGATAAGAGAAAGAGAGAATTGGAGATTGAGAGAAAAGTGATAAGAGAAAGAGAGAATTGGAGATTGAGAGAAAAGTGATAAGAGAAAGAGAGAATTGGAGATTGAGAGAAAAGTGATATGAGAGAAAGAGAATTAGAGATTGAGAGAAAAGTGATAAGAAACAGAGAGAATTGGAGATTGAGAGAAAAGTGATAGGAGAAAGAGAGAATTGGAGATTGAGAGAAAAGTGATAAGAGAAAGAGAGAATTGGAGATTGAGAGAAAAGTGATAAGAAAGAGAGAGAATTGGAGATTGAGAGAAAAGTGATAAGAGAAAGAGAGAATTGGAGATTGAGAGAAAAGTGATAAGAGAAAGAGAGAATTGGAGATTGAGAGAAAAGTGATAAGAGAAAGAGAGAATTGGATATTCAGAGAAAAGTGATAAGAGACATAGAGAGTTGGTGATTGAGAGAAAAGTCATAAGTGAAAGAGAGAATGGGAGGTTGAGAGAAAAGTGATAACAGAAAGAGAGAATTGGAGATTGAGGGAAAAGTGATAAGAAAAAGAGAGAATTGGAGATTGAGAGAAAAAGTGATAAAAGAGAGAGAGAATTGGAGATTAAGAGAAAAGTGATAAGAGAAAGAGAGAATTGGAGATTGAGAGAAAAGTGATAAGAGAAAGAAAGAATTGGAGATTGAGAGAAAAGTGATAAGAGAAAGAAAGAATTGGAGATTGAGAGAAAAGTGATAAGAGAAAGAGAGAATTGGAGATTGAGAGAAAAGTGATAAGAGAAAGAGAGAATTGGAGATTGAGAGAAACGTGATCAGAGAAAGAGAGAATTGGAGATTGAGAGAAAAGTGATAAGAAACAGAGAGAATTGGACATTGAGAGAAAAGTTATAAGAGAAAGAGAGAATGGGAGATTGAGAGAAAAGTGATATGAGAGAGAGAGAATGCGAGATTGGGGGAAAAGTGATAACAGAGAGAGAGAATTGGAGATTGAGAGACAAGTGTTAAGAAACAGAGAGAATTGGAGATTGAGAGAACAGTGATAAGAGAAAGAGAGAATTGGAGATTGAGAGAAAAGTGATAAGAGAAAGAGAGAATTGGAGATTGAGCAAAAAGTGATAAGAGAAAGAGAGAATTGTAGATTGGGGGATAAGTGATAAGAGAAAGAGAGAATTGAAGATTGAGAGAAAAGTCATAAGAGAAAGAGAGAATGGGAGTTTGAGAGAAAAGTGATAAGAGAAAGAGAGAATTGGAGATTGAGGGAAAAGTGATAAGAGAAAGAGAGAATTGGAGATTGAGAGAAAAGTGATATGAGAGAGAGAGAATTAGAGATTGAGAGAAAAGTGATAAGAAACAGAGAGAATTGGAGATTGAGAGAAAAGTGATAAGAGAAAGAGAGAATTGGAGATTGAGCAAAAAGTGATAAGAGAAAGAGAGAATTGTAGATTGGGGGATACGTGATAAGAGAAAGAGAGAATTGGAGATTGTGAGAAAAAGTGAGAAGAGACAGAGAGAATTGGAGATTGAGAGAAAAGTGATAAGAGAAAGAGCGAATTGGAGATTGAGAGAAAAGTAATAAGAGAAAGAGAGAATATGAGATTGAGAGAAAAGTGATAAGAAACAGAGAGAATTAGAGATTGAGAGAAAAGTGATAAGAAAAAGAGAGAATTGGAGATTGAGAGAAAAGTGATAAGAGAAAGAGAGAATTGGAGATTGAGCAAAAACTGATGAGAGAAAGAGAGAATTGGAGATTGAGAGAAATGTGATAAGAGAAAGAGAGAATTGGTGATTGAGAGAAAAGTGATAAGAGAAAGAGAGAATTGGAGATTGAGAGAAAAGTGATAATAGAAAGAGCGAATTGGAGATTGAGAGAAAAGTGATAAGAGAAAGAGAGAATTGGAGATTGAGAGAAAAGTGATAAGAGAAAGAGAGAATTGGAGATTGAGAGAAAAGTGATAAGAGAAAGAGAGAATTGGAGATTGAGAGAAAAGTGATAAGAGAAAGAGAGAATTGGAGATTGAGAGAAAAGTGATAAGACAAAGAGAGAATTGGAGATTGAGAGAAAAGTGATAAGAGAAAGAGAGAATTGGAGATTGAGAGAAAAGTGATGAGAGAAAGAGAGAATTGGAGATTGAGAGAAAAGTGATGAGAGAAAGAGAGAATAGGAGATTTGAGAGAAAATTGATAAGAGAAAGAGAGAATTGGAGATTGAGAGAAAAGTGATATGAGAGAGAGAGAATGGGAGATTGGGGGAAAAGTGATAAGAGAAAGAGAGAATTGGAGATTGAGAGAAAAGTGATATGAGAGAGAGAGAATGGGAGATTGGGGGAAAAGTGATAACAGAGAGAGAGAATTGGAGATTGAGAGAAAAGTGATAAGAGAAAGAGAGAATTGGAGATTGAGCAAAAAGTGATAAGAGAAAGAGAGAATTGTAGATTGGGGGATAAGTGATAAGAGAAAGAGAGAATTGAAGATTGAGAGAAAAGTGATAAGAGAAAGAAAGAATTGGAGAGTCAGAGAAAAGTGATAAGAGACATAGAGAATTGGTGATTGAGAGAAAAGTCATAAGAGAAAGAGAGAATGGGAGGTTGAGAGAAAAGTGATAAGAGAAAGAGAGAATTGGAGATTGAGGGAAAAGTGATAAGAAAAAGAGAGAATTGGAGATTGTGAGAAAAAGTGATAAGAGACAGAGAGAATTGGAGATTGAGAGAAAAGTGATAAGAGAAAGAGAGAATTGGAGATTGAGAGAAAAGTAATAAGAGAAAGAGAGAATATGAGATTGAGAGAAAAGTGATAAGAGAAAGAGAGAATTGGAGATTGAGAGAAAAGTGATAAGAGAAAGAGAGAATTGGAGATTGAGAGAAAAGTGATAAGAAACAGAGAGAATTGGAGATTGGGAGAAAAGTGATAAGAAAAAGAGAGAATTGGAGTTTGAGAGAAAAGTGATAAGAGAAAGAGAGAATTGGAGATTGAGAGAAAAGTGATAAGAGAAAGAGAGAATTGGAGATTGAGAGAAAAGTGATAAGAGAAAGAGAGAATTGGAGATTGAGAGAAAAGTGATAAGAAACAGAGAGAATTGGAGATTGGGAGAAAAGTGATAAGAGAAAGAGAGAATTGGAGATTGAGAGAAAAGTGATAAGAGAAAGAGAGAATTGGAGATTGGGGGAAAAGTGATAAGAGACAAACAGAATTGGAGATTGAGAGAAAAGTGATAAGAGAAAGAGAGAATTGGAAATTGAGAGAAAAGTGATAAGAGAAAGAGAGAATTGGAGATTGAGAGAAAAGTGATAAGAGAAAGAGAGAATTGGAGATTGAGAGAAAAGTGATAAGAGAAAGAGAGAATTGGAGATTGAGAGAAAAGTGATAAGAGAAAGAGAGAATTGGAGATTGAGAGAAAAGTGATATGAGAGAGAGAGAATTAGAGATTGAGAGAAAAGTGATAAGAAACAGAGAGAATTGGAGATTGAGAGAAAAGTGATAGGAGAAAGAGAGAATTGGAGATTGAGAGAAAAGTGATTAGAGAAAGGGAGAATTGGAGATTGAGAGAAAAGTGATAAGAAACAGAGAGAATTGGAGATTGAGAGAAAAGTGATAAGAGAAAGAGAGAATTGGAGATTGAGAGAAAAGTGATAAGAGAAAGAGAGAATGGGAGGTTGAGAGAAAAGTGATAACAGAAAGAGAGAATTGGAGATTGAGGGAAAAGTGATAAGAAAAAGAGAGAATTGGAGATTGAGAGAAAAAGTGATAAAAGAGAGGGAGAATTGGAGATTAAGAGAAAAGTGATAAGAGAAAGAGAGAATTGGAGATTGAGAGAAAAGTGATAAGAGAAAGAGAGAATTGGTGATTGAGAGAAAATTGATAAGAGAAAGAGAGAATTGGAGATTGAGAGAAAAGTGATAAGAGTAAGAGAGAATTGGAGATTGAGAGAAAAGTGATAAGAGAAAGAGAGAATTGGTCATTGAGAGAAAAGTTATAAGAGAAAGAGAGAATGGGAGATTGAGAGAAAAGTGATATGAGAGAGAGAGAATGCGAGATTGGGGGAAAAGTGATAAGAGAAAGAGAGAATTGGAGATTGAGAGAAAAGTGATATGAGAGAGAGAGAATGGGAGATTAGGGGAAAAGTGATAACAGAGAGAGAGAATTGGAGATTGAGAGAAAAGTGATAAGAGAAAGAGAGAATTGGAGATTGAGAGAAAAGTGATAAGAGAATGAGAGAATTGGAGATTGAGAGAAAAGTGATAAGAGAAAGAGAGAATTGGAGATTAAGAGAAAAGTGATCAGAGAAAGAGAGAATTGGAGATTGAGAGGAAAGTGATAAGAGAAAGAGAGAATTGGAGATTGAGAGAAAAGTGATAAGAGAAAGAGAGAATTGGAGATTGAGAGAAACGTGATCAGAGAAAGAGAGAATTGGAGATTGAGAGAAAAGTGATAAGAGAAAGAGAGAATTGGAGATTGAGAGAAAAGTGATAAGAGAAAGAGAGAATTAGAGATTGAGAAAAAAGTAATAAGAGAAATAGAGAATTGGAGATTGAGAGAAAAGTGATAAGAGAAAGAGAGAATTGGAGATTGAGAGAAAAGTGATAAGAGAAAGAGTGAATTGGAGATTGAGAGAAAAGTGATAAGAGAAAGAGAGAATTAGAGATTGAGAGAAAAGTGATAAGAGAAAGAGAGAATTGGAGATTGAGCAAAAAGTGATTAGAGAAAGTGAGAATTGGAGATTGAGAGAAATATGATAAGAGAAAGAGAGAATTGGTGATTGAGAGAAAAGTGATAAGAGACAGAGAGAATTGGTGATTGAGAGAAAAGTCATAAGAGAAAGAGAGAATGGGAGGTTGAGAGAAAAGTGATAAGAGAAAGAGAGAAGTGGAGATTGAGAGAGAAAGTGATAAGAGAGAGAGAGAATTGGAGATTGAGAGAAAAGTGATAAAAGAAAGAGAGAATTGGAGATTGAGAGAAAAGTGATAAGAGAAAGAGAGAATTGGAGATTGAGAGAAAAGTGATAAGAGAAAGAGAGAATTGGAGATTGAGAGAAATGTGATAAGAGAAAGAGAAAATTGGAGATTGAGAGAAAAGTGATTTGAGAAAGAGAGAATTGGAGATTGAGAGAAAAGTAATAAGAGAAAGAGAGAATATGAGATTAAGAGAAAAGCGATGAGAAACAGGGAGAATTAGAGATTGAGAGAAAAGTGATAAGAAAAAGAGAGAATTGGAGATTGAGAGAAAAGTGATAAGAGAAAGGGAGAATTAGAGATTGAGAGAAAAGTGATAAGAGAAAGAGAGAATTGGAGATTGAGAGAAAAGTGATAAGAGAAAGAGAGAATTGGAGATTGAGAGAAAAGTGATAAGAGAAAGAGAGAATTGGAGATTGAGAGAAAAGTGATAAGAGAAAGAGAGAATTGGAGATTGAGAGAAAAGTGATAAGAGAAAGAGAGAATTAGAGATTCAGAGAAAAGTGATAAGAGAAAGAGAGAATTGGAGATTGAGAGAAAAGTGATAAGAGAAAGAGAGAATTGGAGATTGAGAGAAAAGTGATAAGAGAAAGAGAGAATTGGAGATTGAGAGAAAAGTGATAAGAGAAAGAGAGAATTGGAGATTGAGAGAAAAGTGATAAGAGAAAGAGAGAATTGGAGATTGAGAGAAAAGTGATAAGAGAAAGAGAGAATTGGAGATTGAGAGAAAAGTGATAACAGAAAGAGAGAATTGGAGATTGAGATAAAAGTGATAAGAGAAAGAGAGAATTGGAGATTGAGAGAAAAGTGATGAGAGAAAGAGAGAATTGGAGATTGAGAGAAAAGTGATAAGAGTAAGAGAGAATTGGAGATTGAGAGAAAAGTGATAAGAGAAAGAGAGATTTGGAGATTGAGAGAAAAGTGATAAGAGTCAGAGAGAATTGGTGATTGAGAGAAAAGTGATAAGAGACAGAGAGAATTGGTGATTGAGAGAAAAGTCATAAGAGAAAGAGAGAATGGTAGGTTGAGAGAAAAGTGATAAGAGAAAGAGAGAAGTGGAGATTGAGAGAAATGTGATAAGAGAAAGAGAAAATTGGAGATTGAGAGAAAAGTGATATGAGAGAGAGAGAATGGGAGATTGGGGGAAAAGTGATAACAGGGAGAGAGAATTGGAGATTGAGAGAAAAGTGATAAGAAACAGAGAGAATTGGACATTGAGAGAAAAGTGATAAGAGAAAGAGAGGATTGGAGATTGAGAGAAAAGTGATAAGAGAAAGAGAGAATTGGAGATTGAGAGAAAAGTGATAAGAGAAAGAGAGAATTGGAGATTGAGAGAAAAGTGATAAGAGAAAGAGAGAATTGGAGATTGAGGGAAAAGTGATAAAAAAAGAGAGAATTGGAGATTGAGAGAGAAAGTGATAAGAGAGAGAGAGAATTGGAGATTGAGAGAAAAGTGATAAAAGAAAGAGAGAATTGGAGATTGAGAGAAAAGTGATAAGAGAAAGAGAGAATTGGAGATTGAGAGAAAAGTGATAAGAGAAAGAGAGAAGTGGAGATTGAGAGAAAAGTGATAAGAAACAGAGAGAATTGGAGATTGGGAGAAAAGTGATGAGAGAAAGAGAGAATTGGAGATTGAGAGAAAAGTGATAAGAGAGAGAGAGAATTGGATATTGAGAGAAAAGTGATAAGAGAAAGAGAGAATTGGAGATTGAGAGAAAAGTGATAAGAAACAGAGAGAATTGGAAATTGGGAGAAAAGTGATAAGAGAATGAGAGAATTGGAGATTGAGAGAAAAGTGATAAGAGAAAGAGAGAATTGGAGATTGGGGGAAAAGTGATAAGAGAAAGAGAGAATTGGAGATTGAGAGAAAAGTGATAAGAGAAAGAGAGAATTTGAGATTGAGAGAAAAGTGATAAGAGAAAGAGAGAATTGGAGATTGAGAGAAAAGTGATAAGAGAAAGAGAGAATTGGAGATTGAGAGAAAAGTGATATGAGAGAGAGAGAATTGGTGATTGAGAGAAAAGTAATAAGAAACAGAGAGAATATGAGATTGAGAGAAAAGTGATAGGAGAAAGAGAGAATTGGAGATTGAGAGAAAAGTGATAAGAGAAAGAGAGAATTGGAGATTGAGAGAAAAGTGATAAGAGAAAGAGAGAATTGGATATTCAGAGAAAAGTGATAAGAGAAAGAGCGAATTGGAGATTGAGGGAAAAGTGATAAGAAAAAGAGAGAATTGGAGATTGTGAGAAAAAGTGAGAAGAGACAGAGAGAATTGGAGATTGAGAGAAAAGTGATAAGAGAAAGAGCGAATTGGAGATTGAGAGAAAAGTAATAAGAGAAAGAGAGAATATGAGATTGAGAGAAAAGTGATAAGAAACAGAGAGAATTAGAGATTGAGAGAAAAGTGATAAGAAAAAGAGAGAATTGGAGATTGAGAGAAAAGTGATAAGAGAAAGAGAGAATTGGAGATTGAGCAAAAAGTGATGAGAGAAAGAGAGAATTGGAGATTGAGAGAAATGTGATAAGAGAAAGAGAGAATTGGTGATTGAGAGAAAAGTGATAAGAGAAAGAGAGAATTGGAGATTGAGAGAAAAGTGATAATAGAAAGAGCGAATTGGAGATTGAGAGAAAAGTGTTAAGAGAAAGAGAGAATTGGAGATTGAGAGAAAAGTGATAAGAGAAAGAGAGAATTGGAGATGAGAGAAAAGTGATAAGAGAAAGAGAGAATTGGAGATTGAGAGAAAAGTGATAAGAGAAAGAGAGAATTGGAGATTGAGAGAAAAGTGATAAGACAAAGAGAGAATTGGAGATTGAGAGAAAAGTGATAAGAGAAAGAGAGAATTGGAGATTGAGAGAAAAGTGATGAGAGAAAGAGAGAATTGGAGATTGAGAGAAAAGTGATGAGAGAAAGAGAGAATAGGAGATTTGAGAGAAAATTGATAAGAGAAAGAGAGAATTGGAGATTGAGAGAAAAGTGATATGAGAGAGAGAGAATGGGAGATTGGGGGAAAAGTGATAAGAGAAAGAGAGAATTGGAGATTGAGAGAAAAGTGATATGAGAGAGAGAGAATGGGAGTTTGGGGGAAAAGTGATAACAGAGAGAGAGAATTGGAGATTGAGAGAAAAGTGTTTAGAAACAGAGAGAATTGGAGATTGAGAGAAAAGTGATAAGAGAAAGAGAGAATTGGAGATTGAGAGAAAAGTGATAAGAGAAAGAGAGAATTGGAGATTGAGCAAAAAGTGATAAGAGAAAGAGAGAATTGTAGATTGGGGGATAAGTGATAAGAGAAAGAGAGAATTGAAGATTGAGAGAAAAGTGATAAGAGAAAGAAAGAATTGGAGAGTCAGAGAAAAGTGATAAGAGACATAGAGAATTGGTGATTGAGAGAAAAGTCATAAGAGAAAGAGAGAATGGGAGGTTGAGAGAAAAGTGATAAGAGAAAGAGAGAATTGGAGATTGAGGGAAAAGTGATAAGAAAAAGAGAGAATTGGAGATTGTGAGAAAAAGTGATAAGAGACAGAGAGAATTGGAGATTGAGAGAAAAGTGATAAGAGAAAGAGAGAATTGGAGATTGAGAGAAAAGTAATAAGAGAAAGAGAGAATATGAGATTGAGAGAAAAGTGATAAGAGAAAGAGAGAATTGGAGATTGAGAGAAAAGTGATAAGAGAAAGAGAGAATTGGAGATTGAGAGAAAAGTGATAAGAAACAGAGAGAATTGGAGATTGGGAGAAAAGTGATAAGAAAAAGAGAGAATTGGAGTTTGAGAGAAAAGTGATAAGAGAAAGAGAGAATTGGAGATTGAGAGAAAAGTGATAAGAGAAAGAGAGAATTGGAGATTGAGAGAAAAGTGATAAGAGAAAGAGAGAATTGGAGATTGAGAGAAAATTGATAAGAAACAGAGAGAATTGGAGATTGGGAGAAAAGTGATAAGAGAAAGAGAGAATTGGAGATTGAGAGAAAAGTGATAAGAGAAAGAGAGAATTGGAGATTGGGGGAAAAGTGATAAGAGACAAACAGAATTGGAGATTGAGAGAAAAGTGATAAGAGAAAGAGAGAATTGGAGATTGAGAGAAAAGTGATAAGAGAAAGAGAGAATTGGAGATTGAGAGAAAAGTGATAAGAGAAAGAGAGAATTGGAGATTGAGAGAAAAGTGATAAGAGAAAGAGAGAATTGGAGATTGAGAGAAAAGTGATAAGAGAAAGAGAGAATTGGAGATTGAGAGAAAAGTGATATGAGAGAGAGAGAATTAGAGATTGAGAGAAAAGTGATAAGAAACAGAGAGAATTGGAGATTGAGAGAAAAGTGATAGGAGAAAGAGAGAATTGGAGATTGAGAGAAAAGTGATAAGAGAAAGGGAGAATTGGAGATTGAGAGAAAAGTGATAAGAAACAGAGAGAATTGGAGATTGAGAGAAAAGTGATAAGAGAAAGAGAGAATTGGAGATTGAGAGAAAAGTGATAAGAGAAAGAGAGAATGGGAGGTTGAGAGAAAAGTGATAACAGAAAGAGAGAATTGGAGATTGAGGGAAAAGTGATAAGAAAAAGAGAGAATTGGAGATTGAGAGAAAAAGTGATAAAAGAGAGAGAGAATTGGAGATTAAGAGAAAAGTGATAAGAGAAAGAGAGAATTGGAGATTGAGAGAAAAGTGATAAGAGAAAGAGAGAATTGGTGATTGAGAGAAAATTGATAACAGAAAGAGAGAATTGGAGATTGAGAGAAAAGTGATAAGAGAAAGAAAGAATTGGAGATTGAGAGAAAAGTGATAAGAGAAAGAGAGAATTGGAGATTGAGAGAAAAGTGATAAGAGAAAGAGAGAATTGGAGATTGAGAGAAAAGTGATAAGAGAAAGAGAGAATTGGTCATTGAGAGAAAAGTTATAAGAGAAAGAGAGAATGGGAGATTGAGAGAAAAGTGATATGAGAGAGAGAGAATGCGAGATTGGGGGAAAAGTGATAAGAGAAAGAGAGAATTGGAGATTGAGAGAAAAGTGATATGAGAGAGAGAGAATGGGAGATTAGGGGAAAAGTGATAACAGAGAGAGAGAATTGGAGATTGAGAGAAAAGTGATAAGAGAAAGAGAGAATTGGAGATTGAGAGAAAAGTGATAAGAGAATGAGAGAATTGGAGATTGAGAGAAAAGTGATAAGAGAAAGAGAGAATTGGAGATTGAGAGAAACGTGATCAGAGAAAGAGAGAATTGGAGATTGAGAGAAAAGTGATAAGAGAAAGAGAGAATTGGAGATTGAGAGAAAAGTGATAAGAGAAAGAGAGAATTAGAGATTGAGAAAAAAGTAATAAGAGAAATAGAGAATTGGAGATTGAGAGAAAAGTGATAAGAGAAAGAGAGAATTGGAGATTGAGAGAAAAGTGATAAGAGAAAGAGTGAATTGGAGATTGAGAGAAAAGTGATAAGAGAAAGAGAGAATTAGAGATTGAGAGAAAAGTGATAAGAGAAAGAGAGAATTGGAGATTGAGCAAAAAGTGATAAGAGAAAGAGAGAATTGGAGATTGAGAGAAATATGATAAGAGAAAGAGAGAATTGGTGATTAAGAGAAAAGTGATAAGAGACAGAGAGAATTGGAGATTGAGAGAAAAGTGATAACAGAAAGAGAGAATTGGAGATTGAGATAAAAGTGATAAGAAAAAGAGAGAATTGGAGATTGAGAGAAAAGTGATGAGAGAAAGAGAGAATTGGAGATTGAGAGAAAAGTGATAAGAGTAAGAGAGAATTGGAGATTGAGAGAAAAGTGATAAGAGAAAGAGAGAATTGGAGATTGAGAGAAAAGTGATAATAGAAAGAGAGAATTGGAGATTGAGAGAAAAGTGATATGAGAAAGAGAGAATTGGAGATTGAGATAAAAGTGATAAGAGAAAGAGAGAATTGGAGATTGAGAGAAAAGTGATAAGAGAAAGAGAGAATTGGAGATTGAGCAAAAAGTGATAAGAGAAAGAGAGAATTGGAGATTGAGAGAAATATGATAAGAGAAAGAGAGAATTGGTGATTGAGAGAAAAGTGATAAGAGACAGAGAGAATTGGAGATTGAGAGAAAAGTGATAACAGAAAGAGAGAATTGGAGATTGAGATAAAAGTGATAAGAAAAAGAGAGAATTGGAGATTGAGAGAAAAGTGATGAGAGAAAGAGAGAATTGGAGATTGAGAGAAAAGTGATAAGAGAAAGAGAGAATTGGAGATTGAGAGAAAAGTGATAATAGAAAGAGAGAATTGGAGATTGAGAGAAAAGTGATATGAGAAAGAGAGAATTGGAGATTGAGATAAAAGTGATAAGAGAAAGAGAGAATTGGAGATTGAGAGAAAAGTGATAAGAGAAAGAGAGAATTGGAGATTGAGTGAAAAGTGATAAGAGAAAGAGAGAATTGGAGATTGAGAGAAAAGTGATAAGAGAAAGAGAGAATTGGAGATTGAGAGAAAAGTGATAAGAGAAAGAGAGAATTGGAGATTGAGAGAAAAGTGATAAGAGAAAGAGAGAATTGGAGATTGAGAGAAAAGTGATAAGACAAAGAGAGAATTGGAGATTGAGAGAAAAGTGATAAGAGAAAGAGAGAATTGGAGATTGAGAGAAAAGTGATGAGAGAAAGAGAGAATTGGAGATTGAGAGAAAAGTGATGAGAGAAAGAGAGAATAGGAGATTTGAGAGAAAATTGATAAGAGAAAGAGAGAATTGGAGATTGAGAGAAAAGTGATATGAGAGAGAGAGAATGGGAGATTGGGGGAAAAGTGATAAGAGAAAGAGAGAATTGGAGATTGAGAGAAAAGTGATATGAGAGAGAGAGAATGGGAGATTGGGGGAAAAGTGATAACAGAGAGAGAGAATTGGAGATTGAGAGAAAAGTGTTTAGAAACAGAGAGAATTGGAGATTGAGAGAAAAGTGATAAGAGAAAGAGAGAATTGGAGATTGAGAGAAAAGTGATAAGAGAAAGAGAGAATTGGAGATTGAGCAAAAAGTGATAAGAGAAAGAGAGAATTGTAGATTGGGGGATAAGTGATAAGAGAAAGAGAGAATTGAAGATTGAGAGAAAAGTGATAAGAGAAAGAAAGAATTGGAGAGTCAGAGAAAAGTGATAAGAGACATAGAGAATTGGTGATTGAGAGAAAAGTCATAAGAGAAAGAGAGAATGGGAGGTTGAGAGAAAAGTGATAAGAGAAAGAGAGAATTGGAGATTGAGGGAAAAGTGATAAGAAAAAGAGAGAATTGGAGATTGTGAGAAAAAGTGATAAGAGACAGAGAGAATTGGAGATTGAGAGAAAAGTGATAAGAGAAAGAGAGAATTGGAGATTGAGAGAAAAGTAATAAGAGAAAGAGAGAATATGAGATTGAGAGAAAAGTGATAAGAGAAAGAGAGAATTGGAGATTGAGAGAAAAGTGATAAGAGAAAGAGAGAATTGGAGATTGAGAGAAAAGTGATAAGAAACAGAGAGAATTGGAGATTGGGAGAAAAGTGATAAGAAAAAGAGAGAATTGGAGTTTGAGAGAAAAGTGATAAGAGAAAGAGAGAATTGGAGATTGAGAGAAAAGTGATAAGAGAAAGAGAGAATTGGAGATTGAGAGAAAAGTGATAAGAGAAAGAGAGAATTGGAGATTGAGAGAAAATTGATAAGAAACAGAGAGAATTGGAGATTGGGAGAAAAGTGATAAGAGAAAGAGAGAATTGGAGATTGAGAGAAAAGTGATAAGAGAAAGAGAGAATTGGAGATTGGGGGAAAAGTGATAAGAGACAAACAGAATTGGAGATTGAGAGAAAAGTGATAAGAGAAAGAGAGAATTGGAGATTGAGAGAAAAGTGATAAGAGAAAGAGAGAATTGGAGATTGAGAGAAAAGTGATAAGAGAAAGAGAGAATTGGAGATTGAGAGAAAAGTGATAAGAGAAAGAGAGAATTGGAGATTGAGAGAAAAGTGATAAGAGAAAGAGAGAATTGGAGATTGAGAGAAAAGTGATAAGAGAAAGAGAGAATTGGAGATTGAGAGAAAAGTGATATGAGAGAGAGAGAATTAGAGATTGAGAGAAAAGTGATAAGAAACAGAGAGAATTGGAGATTGAGAGAAAAGTGATAGGAGAAAGAGAGAATTGGAGATTGAGAGAAAAGTGATAAGAGAAAGGGAGAATTGGAGATTGAGAGAAAAGTGATAAGAAACAGAGAGAATTGGAGATTGAGAGAAAAGTGATAAGAGAAAGAGAGAATTGGTCATTGAGAGAAAAGTTATAAGAGAAAGAGAGAATGGGAGATTGAGAGAAAAGTGATATGAGAGAGAGAGAATGCGAGATTGGGGGAAAAGTGATAAGAGAAAGAGAGAATTGGAGATTGAGAGAAAAGTGATATGAGAGAGAGAGAATGGGAGATTAGGGGAAAAGTGATAACAGAGAGAGAGAATTGGAGATTGAGAGAAAAGTGATAAGAGAAAGAGAGAATTGGAGATTGAGAGAAAAGTGATAAGAGAATGAGAGAATTGGAGATTGAGAGAAAAGTGATAAGAGAAAGAGAGAATTGGAGATTGAGAGAAACGTGATCAGAGAAAGAGAGAATTGGAGATTGAGAGAAAAGTGATAAGAGAAAGAGAGAATTGGAGATTGAGAGAAAAGTGATAAGAGAAAGAGAGAATTAGAGATTGAGAAAAAAGTAATAAGAGTAATAGAGAATTGGAGATTGAGAGAAAAGTGATAAGAGAAAGAGAGAATTGGAGATTGAGAGAAAAGTGATAAGAGAAAGAGTGAATTGGAGATTGAGAGAAAAGTGATAAGAGAAAGAGAGAATTAGAGATTGAGAGAAAAGTGATAAGAGAAAGAGAGAATTGGAGATTGAGCAAAAAGTGATAAGAGAAAGAGAGAATTGGAGATTGAGAGAAATATGATAAGAGAAAGAGAGAATTGGTGATTGAGAGAAAAGTGATAAGAGACAGAGAGAATTGGAGATTGAGAGAAAAGTGATAACAGAAAGAGAGAATTGGAGATTGAGATAAAAGTGATAAGAAAAAGAGAGAATTGGAGATTGAGAGAAAAGTGATGAGAGAAAGAGAGAATTGGAGATTGAGAGAAAAGTGATAAGAGTAAGAGAGAATTGGAGATTGAGAGAAAAGTGATAAGAGAAAGAGAGATTTGGAGATTGAGAGAAAAGTGATAAGAGTCAGAGAGAATTGGTGATTGAGAGAAAAGTGATAAGAGACAGGGAGAATTGGTGATTGAGAGAAAAGTCATAAGAGAAAGAGAGAATGGTAGGTTGAGAGAAAAGTGATAAGAGAAAGAGAGAAGTGGAGATTGAGAGAAATGTGATAAGAGAAAGAGAAAATTGGAGAATGAGAGAAAAGTGATATGAGAGAGAGAGAATGGGAGATTGGGGGAAAAGTGATAACAGGGAGAGAGAATTGGAGATTGAGAGAAAAGTGATAAGAAACAGAGAGAATTGGACATTGAGAGAAAAGTGATAAGAGAAAGAGAGGATTGGAGATTGAGAGAAAAGTGATAAGAGAAAGAGAGAATTGGAGATTGAGAGAAAAGTGATAAGAGAAAGAGAGAATTGGAGATTGAGAGAAAAGTGATAAGAGAAAGAGAGAATTGGAGATTGAGGGAAAAGTGATAAAAAAAGAGAGAATTGGAGATTGAGAGAGAAAGTGATAAGAGAGAGAGAGAATTGGAGATTGAGAGAAAAGTGATAAAAGAAAGAGAGAATTGGAGATTGAGAGAAAAGTGATAAGAGAAAGAGAGAATTGGAGATTGAGAGAAAAGTGATAAGAGAAAGAGAGAAGTGGAGATTGAGAGAAAAGTGATAAGAAACAGAGAGAATTGGAGATTGGGAGAAAAGTGATAAGAGAAAGAGAGAATTGGAGATTGAGAGAAAAGTGATAAGAGAGAGAGAGAATTGGATATTGAGAGAAAAGTGATAAGAGAAAGAGAGAATTGGAGATTGAGAGAAAAGTGATAAGAAACAGAGAGAATTGGAAATTGGGAGAAAAGTGATAGGAGAATGAGAGAATTGGAGATTGAGAGAAAAGTGATAAGAGAAAGAGAGAATTGGAGATTGGGGGAAAAGTGAAAAGAGAAAGAGAGAATTGGAGATTGAGAGAAAAGTGATAAGAGAAAGAGAGAATTGGAGATTGAGAGAAAAGTGATAAGAGAAAGAGAGAATTGGAGATTGAGAGAAAAGTGATAAGAGAAAGAGAGAATTGGAGATTGAGAGAAAAGTGATATGAGAGAGAGAGAATTGGTGATTGAGAGAAAAGTAATAAGAAACAGAGAGAATATGAGATTGAGAGAAAAGTGATAGGAGAAAGAGAGAATTGGAGATTGAGAGAAAAGTGATAAGAGAAAGAGAGAATTGGAGATTGAGAGAAAAGTGATAAGAGAAAGAGAGAATTGGATATTCAGAGAAAAGTGATAAGAGACATAGAGAGTTGGTGATTGAGAGAAAAGTCATAAGAGAAAGAGAGAATGGGAGGTTGAGAGAAAAGTGATAACAGAAAGAGAGAATTGGGGATTGAGGGAAAAGTGATAAGAAAAAGAGAGAATTGGAGATTGAGAGAAAAAGTGATAAAAGAGAGAGAGAATTGGAGATTGAGAGAAAAGTGATATGAGAGAGAGAGAATGGGAGATTGGGGGAAAAGTGATAACAGAGAGAGAGAATTGGAGATTGAGAGAAAAGTCTTAAGAAACAGAGAGAATTGGAGATTGAGAGAAAAGTGATAAGAGAAAGAGAGAATTGGAGATTGAGAGAAAAGTGATAAGAGAAAGAGAGAATTGGAGATTGAGCAAAAAGTGATAAGAGAAAGAGAGAATTGTAGATTGGGGGATAAGTGATAAGAGAAAGAGAGAATTGAAGATTGAGAGAAAAGTGATAAGAGAAAGAGAGAATTGGAGAGTCAGAGAAAAGTGATAAGAGACATAGAGAATTGGTGATTGAGAGAAAAGTGATAAGAGAAAGAGAGAATGGGAGGTTGAGAGAAAAGTGATAAGAGAAAGAGAGAATTGGAGATTGAGGGAAAAGTGATAAGAAAAAGAGAGAATTGGAGATTGTGAGAAAAAGTGATAAGAGACAGAGAGAATTGGAGATTGAGAGAAAAGTGATAAGAGAAAGAGAGAATTGGAGATTGAGAGAAAAGTGATAAGAGAAAGAGAGAATTGGAGATTGAGAGAAAAGTAATAAGAGAAAGAGAGAATTGGAGATTGAGAGAAAAGTTATAAGAGAAAGAGAGAATTGGAGATTGAGAGAAAAGTGATAAGAGAAAGAGAGAATTGGAGATTGATAGAAAAGTGATAAGAGAAAGAGAGAATTGGAGATTGAGAGAAAAGTGATAAGAGAAAGAGTGAATTGGAGATTGAGAGAAAAGCGATAAGAGAAAGAGAGAATTGGAGATTGAGAGAAAAGTGATAAGAGAAAGAGAGAATTGGAGATTGAGCAAAAAGTGATAAGAGAAAGAGAGAATTGGAGATTGAGAGAAATGTGATAAGAGAAAGAGAGAATTGGTGATTGAGAGAAAAGTGATAAGAGAAAGAGAGAATTGGAGATTGACAGAAAAGTGATAAGAGAAAGAGAGAATTGGAGATTGAGAGAAAAGTGATAATAGAAAGAGAGAATTGGAGATTGAGAGAAAAGTGATATGAGAAAGAGAGAATTGGAGATTGAGATAAAAGTGATAAGAGAAAGAGAGAATTGGAGATTGAGAGAAAAGTGATAAGAGAAAGAGAGAATTGGAGATTGAGAGAAAAGTGATAAGAGAAAGAGAGAATTGGAGATTGAGAGAAAAGTGATAAGAGAAAGAGAGAATTGGAGATTGAGAGAAAAGTGATAAGAGAAAGAGAGAATTGGAGATTGAGCAAAAAGTGATAAGAGAAAGAGAGAATTGGAGATTGAGAGAAAAGTGATAAGAGAAAGAGAGAATTGGAGATTGAGAGAAAAGTGATATGAGAGAGAGAGAGAATGGGAGATTGGGGGAAAAGTGATAAGAGAAAGAGAGAATTGGAGATTGAGAGAAAAGTGATATGAGAGAGAGAGAATGGGAGATTGGGGGAAAAGTGATAACAGAGAGAGAGAATTGGAGATTGAGAGACAAGTGTTAAGAAACATAGAGAATTGGAGATTGAGAGAACAGTGATAAGAGAAAGAGAGAATTGGAGATTGAGAGAAAAGTGATAAGAGAAAGAGAGAATTGGAGATTGAGCAAAAAGTGATAAGAGAAAGAGAGAATTGTAGATTGGGGGATAAGTGATAAGAGAAAGAGAGAATTGAAGATTGAGAGAAAAGTCAAAAGAGAAAGAGAGAATGGGAGTTTGAGAGAAAAGTGATAAGAGAAAGAGAGAATTGGAGATTGAGGGAAAAGTGATAAGAAAAAGAGAGAATTGGAGATTGTGAGAAAAAGTGATAAGAGACAGAGAGAATTGGAGATTGAGAGAAAAGTGATAAGAGAAAGAGCGAATTGGAGATTGAGAGAAAAGTAATAAGAGAAAGAGAGAATATGAGATTGAGAGAAAAGTGATAAGAAACAGAGAGAATTAGAGATTGAGAGAAAAGTGATAAGAAAAAGAGAGAATTGGAGATTGAGAGAAAAGTGATAAGAGAAAGAGAGAATTGGAGATTGAGCAAAAAGTGATGAGAGAAAGAGAGAATTGGAGATTGAGAGAAATGTGATAAGAGAAAGAGAGAATTGGTGATTGAGAGAAAAGTGATCAGAGAAAGAGAGAATTGGTGATTGAGAGAAAAGTGATAATAGAAAGAGCGAATTGGAGATTGAGAGAAAAGTGATAAGAGAAAGAGAGAATTGGAGATTGAGAGAAAAGTGATAAGAGAAAGAGAGAATTGGAGATTGAGAGAAAAGTGATAAGAGAAAGAGAGAATTGGAGATTGAGAGAAAAGTGATAAGAGAAAGAGAGAATTGGAGATTGAGAGAAAAGTGATAAGACAAAGAGAGAATTGGAGATTGAGAGAAAAGTGATAAGAGAAAGAGAGAATAGGAGATTTGAGAGAAAATTGATAAGAGAAAGAGAGAATTGGAGATTGAGAGAAAAGTGATATGAGAGAGAGAGAATGGGAGATTGGGGGAAAAGTGATAAGAGAAAGAGAGAATTGGAGATTGAGAGAAAAGTGATATGAGAGAGAGAGAATGGGAGATTGGGGGAAAAGTGATAACAGAGAGAGAGAATTGGAGATTGAGAGAAAAGTGTTAAGAAACAGAGAGAATTGGAGATTGAGAGAAAAGTGATAAGAGAAAGAGAGAATTGGAGATTGAGAGAAAAGTGATAAGAGAAAGAGAGAATTGGAGATTGAGCAAAAAGTGATAAGAGAAAGAGAGAATTGTAGATTGGGGGATAAGTGATAAGAGAAAGAGAGAATTGAAGATTGAGAGAAAAGTGATAAGAGAAAGAGAGAATTGGAGAGTCAGAGAAAAGTGATAAGAGACATACAGAATTGGTGATTGAGAGAAAAGTGATAAGAGAAAGAGAGAATGGGAGGTTGAGAGAAAAGTGATAAGAGAAAGAGAGAATTGGAGATTGAGGGAAAAGTGATAAGAAAAAGAGAGAATTGGAGATTGTGAGAAAAAGTGATAAGAGACAGAGAGAATTGGAGATTGAGAGAAAAGTGATAAGAGAAAGAGAGAATTGGAGATTGAGAGAAAAGTGATAAGAGAAAGAGAGAATTGGAGATTGAGAGAAAAGTAATAAGAGAAAGAGAGAATTGGAGATTGAGAGAAAAGTTATAAGAGAAAGAGAGAATTGGAGATTGAGAGAAAAGTGATAAGAGAAAGAGAGAATTGGAGATTGAGAGAAAAGTGATAAGAGAAAGAGAGAATTGGAGATTGAGAGAAAAGTGATAAGAGAAAGAGAGAATTGGAGATTGAGAGAAAAGTGATAAGAGAAAGAGTGAATTGGAGATTGAGAGAAAAGTGATAAGAGAAAGAGAGAATTGGAGATTGAGAGAAAAGTGATAAGAGAAAGAGAGAATTGGAGATTGAGCAAAAAGTGATAAGAGAAAGAGAGAATTGGAGATTGAGAGAAATATGATAAGAGAAAGAGAGAATTGGTAATTGAGAGAAAAGTGATAAGAGAAAGAGAGAATTGGAGATTGAGAGAAAAGTAATAAGAGAAAGAGAGAATTGGAGATTGAGAGAAAAGTTATAAGAGAAAGAGAGAATTGGAGATTGAGAGAAAAGTGATAAGAGAAAGAGAGAATTGGAGATTGAGAGAAAAGTGATAAGAGAAAGAGAGAATTGGAGATTGATAGAAAAGTGATAAGAGAAAGAGAGAATTGGAGATTGAGAGAAAAGTGATAAGAGAAAGAGTGAATTGGAGATTGAGAGAAAAGCGATAAGAGAAAGAGAGAATTGGAGATTGAGAGAAAAGTGATAAGAGAAAGAGAGAATTGGAGATTGAGCAAAAAGTGATAAGAGAAAGAGAGAATTGGAGATTGAGAGAAATGTGATAAGAGAAAGAGAGAATTGGTGATTGAGAGAAAAGTGATAAGAGAAAGAGAGAATTGGAGATTGACAGAAAAGTGATAAGAGAAAGAGAGAATTGGAGATTGAGAGAAAAGTGATAATAGAAAGAGAGAATTGGAGATTGAGAGAAAAGTGATATGAGAAAGAGAGAATTGGAGATTGAGATAAAAGTGATAAGAGAAAGAGAGAATTGGAGATTGAGAGAAAAGTGATAAGAGAAAGAGAGAATTGGAGATTGAGAGAAAAGTGATAAGAGAAAGAGAGAATTGGAGATTGAGAGAAAAGTGATAAGAGAAAGAGAGAATTGGAGATTGAGAGAAAAGTGATAAGAGAAAGAGAGAATTGGAGATTGAGCAAAAAGTGATAAGAGAAAGAGAGAATTGGAGATTGAGAGAAAAGTGATAAGAGAAAGAGAGAATTGGAGATTGAGAGAAAAGTGATATGAGAGAGAGAGAGAATGGGAGATTGGGGGAAAAGTGATAAGAGAAAGAGAGAATTGGAGATTGAGAGAAAAGTGATATGAGAGAGAGAGAATGGGAGATTGGGGGAAAAGTGATAACAGAGAGAGAGAATTGGAGATTGAGAGACAAGTGTTAAGAAACATAGAGAATTGGAGATTGAGAGAACAGTGATAAGAGAATGAGAGAATTGGAGATTGAGAGAAAAGTGATAAGAGAAAGAGAGAATTGGAGATTGAGCAAAAAGTGATAAGAGAAAGAGAGAATTGTAGATTGGGGGATAAGTGATAAGAGAAAGAGAGAATTGAAGATTGAGAGAAAAGTCAAAAGAGAAAGAGAGAATGGGAGTTTGAGAGAAAAGTGATAAGAGAAAGAGAGAATTGGAGATTGAGGGAAAAGTGATAAGAAAAAGAGAGAATTGGAGATTGTGAGAAAAAGTGATAAGAGACAGAGAGAATTGGAGATTGAGAGAAAAGTGATAAGAGAAAGAGCGAATTGGAGATTGAGAGAAAAGTAATAAGAGAAAGAGAGAATATGAGATTGAGAGAAAAGTGATAAGAAACAGAGAGAATTAGAGATTGAGAGAAAAGTGATAAGAAAAAGAGAGAATTGGAGATTGAGAGAAAAGTGATAAGAGAAAGAGAGAATTGGAGATTGAGCAAAAAGTGATGAGAGAAAGAGAGAATTGGAGATTGAGAGAAATGTGATAAGAGAAAGAGAGAATTGGTGATTGAGAGAAAAGTGATCAGAGAAAGAGAGAATTGGTGATTGAGAGAAAAGTGATAATAGAAAGAGCGAATTGGAGATTGAGAGAAAAGTGATAAGAGAAAGAGAGAATTGGAGATTGAGAGAAAAGTGATAAGAGAAAGAGAGAATTGGAGATTGAGAGAAAAGTGATAAGAGAAAGAGAGAATTGGAGATTGAGAGAAAAGTGATAAGAGAAAGAGAGAATTGGAGATTGAGAGAAAAGTGATAAGACAAAGAGAGAATTGGAGATTGAGAGAAAAGTGATAAGAGAAAGAGAGAATAGGAGATTTGAGAGAAAATTGATAAGAGAAAGAGAGAATTGGAGATTGAGAGAAAAGTGATATGAGAGAGAGAGAATGGGAGATTGGGGGAAAAGTGATAAGAGAAAGAGAGAATTGGAGATTGAGAGAAAAGTGATATGAGAGAGAGAGAATGGGAGATTGGGGGAAAAGTGATAACAGAGAGAGAGAATTGGAGATTGAGAGAAAAGTGTTAAGAAACAGAGAGAATTGGAGATTGAGAGAAAAGTGATAAGAGAAAGAGAGAATTGGAGATTGAGAGAAAAGTGATAAGAGAAAGAGAGAATTGGAGATTGAGCAAAAAGTGATAAGAGAAAGAGAGAATTGTAGATTGGGGGATAAGTGATAAGAGAAAGAGAGAATTGAAGATTGAGAGAAAAGTGATAAGAGAAAGAGAGAATTGGAGAGTCAGAGAAAAGTGATAAGAGACATACAGAATTGGTGATTGAGAGAAAAGTGATAAGAGAAAGAGAGAATGGGAGGTTGAGAGAAAAGTGATAAGAGAAAGAGAGAATTGGAGATTGAGGGAAAAGTGATAAGAAAAAGAGAGAATTGGAGATTGTGAGAAAAAGTGATAAGAGACAGAGAGAATTGGAGATTGAGAGAAAAGTGATAAGAGAAAGAGAGAATTGGAGATTGAGAGAAAAGTGATAAGAGAAAGAGAGAATTGGAGATTGAGAGAAAAGTAATAAGAGAAAGAGAGAATTGGAGATTGAGAGAAAAGTTATAAGAGAAAGAGAGAATTGGAGATTGAGAGAAAAGTGATAAGAGAAAGAGAGAATTGGAGATTGAGAGAAAAGTGATAAGAGAAAGAGAGAATTGGAGATTGAGAGAAAAGTGATAAGAGAAAGAGAGAATTGGAGATTGAGAGAAAAGTGATAAGAGAAAGAGTGAATTGGAGATTGAGAGAAAAGTGATAAGAGAAAGAGAGAATTGGAGATTGAGAGAAAAGTGATAAGAGAAAGAGAGAATTGGAGATTGAGCAAAAAGTGATAAGAGAAAGAGAGAATTGGAGATTGAGAGAAATGTGATAAGAGAAAGAGAGAATTGGTGATTGAGAGAAAAGTGATAAGAGAAAGAGAGAATTGGAGATTGACAGAAAAGTGATAAGAGAAAGAGAGAATTGGAGATTGAGAGAAAAGTGATAATAGAAAGAGAGAATTGGAGATTGAGAGAAAAGTGATATGAGAAAGAGAGAATTGGAGATTGAGATAAAAGTGATAAGAGAAAGAGAGAATTGGAGATTGAGAGAAAAGTGATAAGAGAAAGAGAGAATTGGAGATTGAGAGAAAAGTGATAAGAGAAAGAGAGAATTGGAGATTGAGAGAAAAGTGATAAGAGAAAGAGAGAATTGGAGATTGAGAGAAAAGTGATGAGAGAAAGAGAGAATTGGAGATTGAGAGAAAAGTGATGAGAGAAAGAGAGAATAGGAGATTGAGAGAAAAGTGATAAGAGAAAGAGAGAATTGGAGATTGAGAGAAAAGTGATATGAGAGAGAGAGAATGGGAGATTGGGGGAAAAGTGATAAGAGAAAGAGAGAATTGGAGATTGAGAGAAAAGTGATATGAGAGAGAGAGAATGGGAGATTGGGGGAAAAGTGATAACAGAGAGAGAGTATTGGAGATTGAGAGACAAGTGTTAAGAAACAGAGAGAATTGGAGATTGAGAGAACAGTGATAAGAGAAAGAGAGAATTGGAGATTGAGAGAAAAGTGATAAGAGAAAGAGAGAATTGGAGATTGAGCAAAAAGTGATAAGAGAAAGAGAGAATTGTAGATTGGGGGATAAGTGATAAGAGAAAGAGAGAATTGAAGATTGAGAGAAAAGTCATAAGAGAAAGAGAGAATGGGAGTTTGAGAGAAAAGTGATAAGAGAAAGAGAGAATTGGAGATTGAGGGAAAAGTGATAAGAAAAAGAGAGAATTGGAGATTGTGAGAAAAAGTGATAAGAGACAGAGAGAATTGGAGATTGAGAGAAAAGTGATAAGAGAAAGAGAGAATTGGAGATTGAGAGAAAAGTGATACGAGAAAGAGAGAATTGGAGATTGAGAGAAAAGTAATAAGAGAAAGAGAGAATTGGAGATTGAGAGAAAAGTTATAAGAGAAAGAGAGAATTGGAGATTGAGAGAAAAGTGATAAGAGAAAGAGAGAATTGGAGATTGAGAGAAAAGTGATAAGAGAAAGAGAGAATTGGAGATTGATAGAAAAGTGATAAGAGAAAGAGAGAATTGGAGATTGAGAGAAAAGTGATAAGAGAAAGAGTGAATTGGAGATTGAGAGAAAAGTGATAAGAGAAAGAGAGAATTGGAGATTGAGAGAAAAGTTATAAGAGAAAGAGAGAATTGGAGATTGAGCAAAAAGTGATAAGAGAAAGAGAGAATTGGAGATTGAGAGAAATGTGATAAGAGAAAGAGAGAATTGGTGATTGAGAGAAAAGTGATAAGAGAAAGAGAGAATTGGAGATTGACAGAAAAGTGATAAGAGAAAGAGAGAATTGGAGATTGAGAGAAAAGTGATAATAGAAAGAGAGAATTGGAGATTGAGAGACAAGTGTTAAGAAACAGAGACAATTGGAGATTGAGAGAACAGTGATAAGAGAAAGAGAGAATTGGAGATTGAGAGAAAAGTGATAAGAGAAAGAGAGAATTGGAGATTGAGCAAAAAGTGATAAGAGAAAGAGAGAATTGTAGATTGGGGGATAAGTGATAAGAGAAAGAGAGAATTGAAGATTGTGAGAAAAGTCATAAGAGAAAGAGAGAATGGGAGTTTGAGAGAAAAGTGATAAGAGAAAGAGAGAATTGGAGATTGAGGGAAAAGTGATAAGAAAAAGAGAGAATTGGAGATTGTGAGAAAAAGTGATAAGAGAAAGAGAGAATTGGTGATTGAGAGAAAAGTGATAATAGAAAGAGCGAATTGGAGATTGAGAGAAAAGTGATAAGAGAAAGAGAGAATTGGAGATTGAGAGAAAAGTGATAAGAGAAAGAGAGAATTGGAGATTGAGAGAAAAGTGATAAGAGAAAGAGAGAATTGGAGATTGAGAGAAAAGTGATAAGAGAAAGAGAGAATTGGAGATTGAGAGAAAAGTGATAAGACAAAGAGAGAATTGGAGATTGAGAGAAAAGTAATAAGAGAAAGAGAGAATTGGAGATTGAGAGAAAAGTGATGAGAGAAAGAGAGAATTGGAGATTGAGAGAAAAGTGATGAGAGAAAGAGAGAATAGGAGATTTGAGAGAAAATTGATAAGAGAAAGAGAGAATTGGAGATTGAGAGAAAAGTGATATGAGGGAGAGAGAATGGGAGATTGGGGGAAAAGTGATAAGAGAAAGAGAGAATTGGAGATTGAGAGAAAAGTGATATGAGAGAGAGAGAATGGGAGATTGGGGGAAAAGTGATAACAGAGAGAGAGAATTGGAGATTGAGAGAAAAGTGTTAAGAAACAGAGAGAATTGGAGATTGAGAGAAAAGTGATAAGAGAAAGAGAGAATTGGAGATTGAGAGAAAAGTGATAAGAGAAAGAGAGAATTGGAGATTGAGCAAAAAGTGATAAGAGAAAGAGAGAATTGTAGATTGGGGGATAAGTGATAAGAGAAAGAGAGAATTGAAGATTGAGAGAAAAGTGATAAGAGAAAGAGAGAATTGGAGAGTCAGAGAAAAGTGATAAGAGACATAGAGAATTGGTGATTGAGAGAAAAGTCATAAGAGAAAGAGAGAATGGGAGGTTGAGAGAAAAGTGATAAGAGAAAGAGAGAATTGGAGATTGAGGGAAAAGTGATAAGAAAAAGAGAGAATTGGAGATTGTGAGGAAAAGTGATAAGAGACAGAGAGAATTGGAGATTGAGAGAAAAGTGATAAGAGAAAGAGAGAATTGGAGATTGAGAGAAAAGTAATAAGAGAAAGAGAGAATATGAGATTGAGAGAAAAGTGATAAGAGAAAGAGAGAATTGGAGATTGAGAGAAAAGTGATAAGAGAATGAGAGAATTGGAGATTGAGAGAAAAGTGATAAGAAACAGAGAGAATTGGAGATTGGGAGAAAAGTGATAAGAAAAAGAGAGAATTGGAGATTGAGAGAAAAGTGATAAGAGAAAGAGAGAATTGGAGATTGAGAGAAAAGTGATAAGAGAAAGAGAGAATTGGAGATTGAGAGAAAAGTGATAAGAGAAAGAGAGAATTGGAGATTGAGAGAAAAGTGATAAGAAACAGAGAGAATTGGAGATTGGGAGAAAAGTGATAAGAGAAAGAGAGAATTGGAGATTGAGAGAAAAGTGATAAGAGAAAGAGAGAATTGGAGATTGGGGGAAAAGTGATAAGAGAAAAACAGAATTGGAGATTGAGAGAAAAGTGATAAGAGAAAGAGAGAATTGGAGATTGAGAGAAAAGTGATAAGAGAAAGAGAGAATTGGAGATTGAGAGAAAAGTGATAAGAGAAAGAGAGAATTGGAGATTGAGAGAAAAGTGATAAGAGAAAGAGAGAATTAGAGATTGAGAGAAAAGTGATAAGAAACAGAGAGAATTGGAGATTGAGAGAAAAGTGATAGGAGAAAGAGAGAATTGGAGATTGAGAGAAAAGTGATAAGAGAAAGAGAGAATTGGAGATTGAGAGAAAAGTGATAAGAAACAGAGAGAATTGGAGATTGAGAGAAAAGTGATAAGAGAAAGAGAGAATTGGAGATTGAGAGAAAAGTAATAAGAGAAAGAGAGAATTGGAGATTGAGAGAAAAGTGATAAGAGAAAGAGAGAATTGGATATTCAGAGAAAAGTGATAAGAGACATAGAGAGTTGGTGATTGAGAGAAAAGTCATAAGTGAAAGAGAGAATGGGAGGTTGAGAGAAAAGTGATAACAGAAAGAGAGAATTGGAGATTGAGGGAAAAGTGATAAGAAAAAGAGAGAATTGGAGATTGAGAGAAAAGTGATAAGAGAAAGAGCGAATTGGAGATTGAGAGAAAAGTAATAAGAGAAAGAGAGAATATGAGATTGAGAGAAAAGTGATAAGAAACAGAGAGAATTAGAGATTGAGAGAAAAGTGATAAGAAAAAGAGAGAATTGGAGATTGAGAGAAAAGTGATAAGAGAAAGAGAGAATTGGAGATTGAGCAAAAAGTGATGAGAGAAAGAGAGAATTGGAGATTGAGAGAAATGTGATAAGAGAAAGAGAGAATTGGAGATTGAGAGAAAAGTGATAAGAGAAAGAGAGAATTGGAGATTGAGAGAAAAGTGATAAGAGAAAGAGAGAATTGGAGATTGAGAGAAAAGTGATAAGACAAAGAGAGAATTGGAGATTGAGAGAAAAGTGATAAGAGAAAGAGAGAATTGGAGATTGAGAGAAAAGTGATGAGAGAAAGAGAGAATTGGAGATTGAGAGAAAAGTGATGAGAGAAAGAGAGAATAGGAGATTTGAGAGAAAATTGATAAGAGAAAGAGAGAATTGGAGATTGAGAGAAAAGTGATATGAGAGAGAGAGAATGGGAGATTGGGGGAAAAGTGATAAGAGAAAGAGAGAATTGGAGATTGAGAGAAAAGTGATATGAGAGAGAGAGAATGGGAGATTGGGGGAAAAGTGATAACAGAGAGAGAGAATTGGAGATTGAGAGAAAAGTGTTTAGAAACAGAGAGAATTGGAGATTGAGAGAAAAGTGATAAGAGAAAGAGAGAATTGGAGATTGAGAGAAAAGTGATAAGAGAAAGAGAGAATTGGAGATTGGGGGATAAGTGATAAGAGAAAGAGAGAATTGAAGATTGAGAGAAAAGTGATAAGAGAAAGAGAGAATTGGAGAGTCAGAGAAAAGTGATAAGAGACATAGAGAATTGGTGATTGAGAGAAAAGTCATAAGAGAAAGAGAGAATGGGAGGTTGAGAGAAAAGTGATAAGAGAAAGAGAGAATTGGAGATTGAGGGAAAAGTGATAAGAAAAAGAGAGAATTGGAGATTGTGAGAAAAAGTGATAAGAGACAGAGAGAATTGGAGATTGAGAGAAAAGTGATAAGAGAAAGAGAGAATTGGAGATTGAGAGAAAAGTAATAAGAGAAAGAGAGAATATGAGATTGAGAGAAAAGTGATAAGAGAAAGAGAGAATTGGAGATTGAGAGAAAAGTGATAAGAGAAAGAGAGAATTGGAGATTGAGAGAAAAGTGATAAGAAACAGAGAGAATTGGAGATTGGGAGAAAAGTGATAAGAAAAAGAGAGAATTGGAGATTGAGAGAAAAGTGATAAGAGAAAGAGAGAATTGGAGATTGAGAGAAAAGTGATAAGAGAAAGAGAGAATTGGAGATTGAGAGAAAAGTGATAAGAGAAAGAGAGAATTGGAGATTGAGAGAAAAGTGATAAGAAACAGAGAGAATTGGAGATTGGGAGAAAAGTGATAAGAGAAAGAGAGAATTGGAGATTGAGAGAAAAGTGATAAGAGAAAGAGAGAATTGGAGATTGGGGGAAAAGTGATAAGAGAAAAACAGAATTGGAGATTGAGAGAAAAGTGATAAGAGAAAGAGAGAATTGGAGATTGAGAGAAAAGTGATAAGAGAAAGAGAGAATTGGAGATTGAGAGAAAAGTGATAAGAGAAAGAGAGAATTGGAGATTGAGAGAAAAGTGATAAGAGAAAGAGAGAATTGGAGATTGAGAGAAAAGTGATAAGAGAAAGAGAGAATTGGAGATTGAGAGAAAAGTGATATGAGAGAGAGAGAATTAGAGATTGAGAGAAAAGTGATAAGAAACAGAGAGAATTGGAGATTGAGAGAAAAGTGATAGGAGAAAGAGAGAATTGGAGATTGAGAGAAAAGTGATAAGAGAAAGAGAGAATTGGAGATTGAGAGAAAAGTGATAAGAAACAGAGAGAATTGGAGATTGAGAGAAAAGTGATAAGAGAAAGAGAGAATTGGAGATTGAGAGAAAAGTGATAAGAGAAAGAGAGAATTGGAGATTGAGAGAAAAGTGATAAGAGAAAGAGAGAATTGGATATTCAGAGAAAAGTGATAAGAGACATAGAGAGTTGGTGATTGAGAGAAAAGTCATAAGTGAAAGAGAGAATGGGAGGTTGAGAGAAAAGTGATAACAGAAAGAGAGAATTGGAGATTGAGCGAAAAGTGATAAGAAAAAGAGAGAATTGGAGATTGAGAGAAAAAGTGATAAAAGAGAGAGAGAATTGGAGATTAAGAGAAAAGTGATAAGAGAAAGAGAGAATTGGAGATTGAGAGAAAAGTGATAAGAGAAAGAGAGAATTGGTGATTGAGAGAAAATTGATAAGAGAAAGAGAGAATTGGAGATTGAGAGAAAAGTGATAAGAGAAAGAAAGAATTGGAGATTGAGAGAAAAGTGATAAGAGAAAGAGAGAATTGGAGATTGAGAGAAAAGTGATAAGAGAAAGAGAGAATTGGAGATTGAGAGAAAAGTGATAAGAGAAAGAGAGAATTGGAGATTGAGAGAAAAGTGATAAGAAACAGAGAGAATTGGTCATTGAGAGAAAAGTTATAAGAGAAAGAGAGAATTGGAGATTGAGAGAAAAGTGATATGAGAGAGAGAGAATGCAAGATTGGGGGAAAAGTGATAAGAGAAAGAGAGAATTGGAGATTGAGAGAAAAGTGATATGAGAGAGAGAGAATGGGAGATTAGGGGAAAAGTGATAACAGAGAGAGAGAATTGGAGATTGAGAGAAAAGTGATAAGAGAAAGAGAGAATTGGAGATTGAGAGAAAAGTGATAAGAGAATGAGAGAATTGGAGATTGAGAGAAAAGTGATAAGAGAAAGAGAGAATTGGAGATTAAGAGAAAAGTGATCAGAGAAAGAGAGAATTGGAGATTTAAAGGAAAGTGATAAGAGAAAGAGAGAATTGGAGATTGAGAGAAAAGTGATAAGAGAAAGAGAGAATTGGAGATTGAGAGAAACGTGATCAGAGAAAGAGAGAATTGGAGATTGAGAGAAAAGTGATAAGAGAAAGAGAGAATTGGAGATTGAGAGAAAAGTGATAAGAGAAAGAGAGAATTAGAGATTGAGAAAAAAGTAATAAGAGAAATAGAGAATTGGAGATTGAGAGAAAAGTGATAAGAGAAAGAGAGAATTGGAGATTGAGAGAAAAGTGATGAGAGAAAGAGTGAATTGGAGATTGAGAGAAAAGTGATAAGAGAAAGAGAGAATTGGAGATTGAGAGAAAAGTGATAAGAGAAAGAGAGAATTGGAGATTGAGCAAAAAGTGATAAGAGAAAGAGAGAATTGGAGATTGAGAGAAATATGATAAGATAAAGAGAGAATTGGTGATTGAGAGAAAAGTGATAAGAGAAAGAGAGAATTGGAGATTGACAGAAAAGTGATAAGAGAAAGAGAGAATTGGAGATTGAGAGAAAAGTGATAATAGAAAGAGAGAATTGGAGATTGAGAGAAAAGTGATAAGAGAAAGAGAGAAGTGGAGATTGAGAGAAAAGTGATAAGAGAAAGAGAGAATTGGAGATTGAGAGAAAAGTGATAAGAGAAAGAGAGAATTGGAGATTGAGAGAAAAGTGATAAGAGAAAGAGAGAATTGGAGATTGAGAGAAAAGTGATAAGAGAAAGAGAGAATTGGAGATTGAGAGAAAAGTGATAAGAAACAGAGAGAATTGGAGATTGGGAGAAAAGTGATAAGAGAAAGAGAGAATTGGAGATTGAGAGAAAAGTGATAAGAGAAAGAGAGAATTGGAGATTGGGGGAAAAGTGATAAGAGAAAGAGAGAATTGGAGATTGAGAGAAAAGTGATAAGAGAAAGAGAGAATTGGAGATTGAGAGAAAAGTGATAAGAGAAAGAGAGAATTGGAGATTGAGAGAAAAGTGATAAGAGAAAGAGAGAATTGGAGATTGAGAGAAAAGTGATAAGAGAAAGAGAGAATTGGAGATTGAGAGAAAAGTGATAAGAGAAAGAGAGAATTGGAGATTGAGAGAAAAGTGATATGAGAGAGAGAGAATTAGAGATTGAGAGAAAAGTGATAAGAGAAAGAGAGAATTGGAGATTGAGAGAAAAGTGATAAGAAACAGAGAGAATTGGAGATTGGGAGAAAAGTGATAAGAGAAAGAGAGAATTGGAGATTGAGAGAAAAGTGATAAGAGAAAGAGAGAATTGGAGATTGGGGGAAAAGTGATAAGAGAAAAACAGAATTGGAGATTGAGAGAAAAGTGATAAGAGAAAGAGAGAATTGGAGATTGAGAGAAAAGTGATAAGAGAAAGAGAGAATTGGAGATTGAGAGAAAAGTGATAAGAGAAAGAGAGAATTGGAGATTGAGAGAAAAGTGATAAGAGAAAGAGAGAATTGGAGATTGAGAGAAAAGTGATAAGAGAAAGAGAGAATTGGAGATTGAGAGAAAAGTGATATGAGAGAGAGAGAATTAGAGATTGAGAGAAAAGTGATAAGAAACAGAGAGAATTGGAGATTGAGAGAAAAGTGATAGGAGAAAGAGAGAATTGGAGATTGAGAGAAAAGTGATAAGAGAAAGAGAGAATTGGAGATTGAGAGAAAAGTGATAAGAAACAGAGAGAATTGGAGATTGAGAGAAAAGTGATAAGAGAAAGAGAGAATTGGAGATTAAGAGAAAAGTAATAAGAGAAAGAGAGAATTGGAGATTGAGAGAAAAGTGATAAGAGAAAGAGAGAATTGGATATTCAGAGAAAAGTGATAAGAGACATAGAGAGTTGGTGATTGAGAGAAAAGTGATAAGAAAAAGAGAGAATTGGAGATTGAGAGAAAAGTGATAAGAGAAAGAGAGAATTGGAGATTGAGCAAAAAGTGATGAGAGAAAGAGAGAATTGGAGATTGAGAGAAATGTGATAAGAGAAAGAGAGAATTGGAGATTGAGAGAAAAGTGATAAGAGAAAGAGAGAATTGGAGATTGAGAGAAAAGTGATAAGAGAAAGAGAGAATTGGAGATTGAGAGAAAAGTGATAAGACAAAGAGAGAATTGGAGATTGAGAGAAAAGTGATAAGAGAAAGAGAGAATTGGAGATTGAGAGAAAAGTGATGAGAGAAAGAGAGAATTGGAGATTGAGAGAAAAGTGATGAGAGAAAGAGAGAATAGGAGATTTGAGAGAAAATTGATAAGAGAAAGAGAGAATTGGAGATTGAGAGAAAAGTGATATGAGAGAGAGAGAATGGGAGATTGGGGGAAAAGTGATAAGAGAAAGAGAGAATTGGAGATTGAGAGAAAAGTGATATGAGAGAGAGAGAATGGGAGATTGGGGGAAAAGTGATAACAGAGAGAGAGAATTGGAGATTGAGAGAAAAGTGTTTAGAAACAGAGAGAATTGGAGATTGAGAGAAAAGTGATAAGAGAAAGAGAGAATTGGAGATTGAGAGAAAAGTGATAAGAGAAAGAGAGAATTGGAGATTGAGCAAAAAGTGATAAGAGAAAGAGAGAATTGTAGATTGGGGGATAAGTGATAAGAGAAAGAGAGAATTGAAGATTGAGAGAAAAGTGATAAGAGAAAGAGAGAATTGGAGAGTCAGAGAAAAGTGATAAGAGACATAGAGAATTGGTGATTGAGAGAAAAGTCATAAGAGAAAGAGAGAATGGGAGGTTGAGAGAAAAGTGATAAGAGAAAGAGAGAATTGGAGATTGAGGGAAAAGTGATAAGAAAAAGAGAGAATTGGAGATTGTGAGAAAAAGTGATAAGAGACAGAGAGAATTGGAGATTGAGAGAAAAGTGATAAGAGAAAGAGAGAATTGGAGATTGAGAGAAAAGTAATAAGAGAAAGAGAGAATATGAGATTGAGAGAAAAGTGATAAGAGAAAGAGAGAATTGGAGATTGAGAGAAAAGTGATAAGAAACAGAGAGAATTGGAGATTGGGAGAAAAGTGATAAGAAAAAGAGAGAATTGGAGATTGAGAGAAAAGTGATAAGAGAAAGAGAGAATTGGAGATTGAGAGAAAAGTGATAAGAGAAAGAGAGAATTGGAGATTGAGAGAAAAGTGATAAGAGAAAGAGAGAATTGGAGATTGGGGGAAAAGTGATAAGAGAAAAACAGAATTGGAGATTGAGAGAAAAGTGATAAGAGAAAGAGAGAATTGGAGATTGAGAGAAAAGTGATAAGAGAAAGAGAGAATTGGAGATTGAGAGAAAAGTGATAAGAGAAAGAGAGAATTGGAGATTGAGAGAAAAGTGATAAGAGAAAGAGAGAATTGGAGATTGAGAGAAAAGTGATAAGAGAAAGAGAGAATTGGAGATTGAGAGAAAAGTGATATGAGAGAGAGAGAATTAGAGATTGAGAGAAAAGTGATAAGAAACAGAGAGAATTGGAGATTGAGAGAAAAGTGATAGGAGAAAGAGAGAATTGGAGATTGAGAGAAAAGTGATAAGAGAAAGAGCGAATTAGAGATTGAGAGAAAAGTGATAAGAAACAGAGAGAATTGGAGATTGAGAGAAAAGTGATAAGAGAAAGAGAGAATTGGAGATTGAGAGAAAAGTGATAAGAGAAAGAGAGAATTGGAGATTGAGAGAAAAGTGATAAGAGAAAGAGAGAATTGGATATTCAGAGAAAAGTGATAAGAGACATAGAGAGTTGGTGATTGAGAGAAAAGTCATAAGTGAAAGAGAGAATGGGAGGTTGAGAGAAAAGTGATAACAGAAAGAGAGAATTGGAGATTGAGCGAAAAGTGATAAGAAAAAGAGAGAATTGGAGATTGAGAGAAAAAGTGATAAAAGAGAGAGAGAATTGGAGATTAAGAGAAAAGTGATAAGAGAAAGAGAGAATTGGAGATTGAGAGAAAAGTGATAAGAGAAAGAGAGAATTGGTGATTGAGAGAAAATTGATAAGAGAAAGAGAGAATTGGAGATTGAGAGAAAAGTGATAAGAGAAAGAAAGAATTGGAGATTGAGAGAAAAGTGATAAGAGAAAGAGAGAATTGGAGATTGAGAGAAAAGTGATAAGAGAAAGAGAGAATTGGAGATTGAGAGAAAAGTGATAAGAGAAAGAGAGAATTGGAGATTGAGAGAAAAGTGATAAGAAACAGAGAGAATTGGTCATTGAGAGAAAAGTTATAAGAGAAAGAGAGAATGGGAGATTGAGAGAAAAGTGATATGAGAGAGAGAGAATGCAAGATTGGGGGAAAAGTGATAAGAGAAAGAGAGAATTGGAGATTGAGAGAAAAGTGATATGAGAGAGAGAGAATGGGAGATTAGGGGAAAAGTGATAACAGAGAGAGAGAATTGGAGATTGAGAGAAAAGTGATAAGAGAAAGAGAGAATTGGAGATTGAGAGAAAAGTGATAAGAGAATGAGAGAATTGGAGATTGAGAGAAAAGTGATAAGAGAAAGAGAGAATTGGAGATTAAGAGAAAAGTGATCAGAGAAAGAGAGAATTGGAGATTTAGAGGAAAGTGATAAGAGAAAGAGAGAATTGGAGATTGAGAGAAAAGTGATAAGAGAAAGAGAGAATTGGAGATTGAGAGAAACGTGATCAGAGAAAGAGAGAATTGGAGATTGAGAGAAAAGTGATAAGAGAAAGAGAGAATTGGAGATTGAGAGAAAAGTGATAAGAGAAAGAGAGAATTAGAGATTGAGAAAAAAGTAATAAGAGAAATAGAGAATTGGAGATTGAGAGAAAAGTGATAAGAGAAAGAGAGAATTGGAGATTGAGAGAAAAGTGATGAGAGAAAGAGTGAATTGGAGATTGAGAGAAAAGTGATAAGAGAAAGAGAGAATTGGAGATTGAGAGAAAAGTGATAAGAGAAAGAGAGAATTGGAGATTGAGCAAAAAGTGATAAGAGAAAGAGAGAATTGGAGATTGAGAGAAATATGATAAGATAAAGAGAGAATTGGTGATTGAGAGAAAAGTGATAAGAGAAAGAGAGAATTGGAGATTGACAGAAAAGTGATAAGAGAAAGAGAGAATTGGAGATTGAGAGAAAAGTGATAATAGAAAGAGAGAATTGGAGATTGAGAGAAAAGTGATAAGAGAAAGAGAGAAGTGGAGATTGAGAGAAAAGTGATAAGAGAAAGAGAGAATTGGAGATTGAGAGAAAAGTGATAAGAGAAAGAGAGAATTGGAGATTGAGAGAAAAGTGATAAGAGAAAGAGAGAATTGGAGATTGAGAGAAAAGTGATAAGAGAAAGAGAGAATTGGAGATTGAGAGAAAAGTGATAAGAAACAGAGAGAATTGGAGATTGGGAGAAAAGTGATAAGAGAAAGAGAGAATTGGAGATTGAGAGAAAAGTGATAAGAGAAAGAGAGAATTGGAGATTGGGGGAAAAGTGATAAGAGAAAGAGAGAATTGGAGATTGAGAGAAAAGTGATAAGAGAAAGAGAGAATTGGAGATTGAGAGAAAAGTGATAAGAGAAAGAGAGAATTGGAGATTGAGAGAAAAGTGATAAGAGAAAGAGAGAATTGGAGATTGAGAGAAAAGTGATAAGAGAAAGAGAGAATTGGAGATTGAGAGAAAAGTGATAAGAGAAAGAGAGAATTGGAGATTGAGAGAAAAGTGATATGAGAGAGAGAGAATTAGAGATTGAGAGAAAAGTGATAAGAAACAGAGAGAATTGGAGATTGAGAGAAAAGTGATAGGAGAAAGCGAGAATTGGAGATTGAGAGAAAAGTGATAAGAGAAAGAGAGAATTGGAGATTGAGAGAAAAGTGATAAGAAAGAGAGAGAATTGGAGATTGAGAGAAAAAGTGATAAAAGAGAGAGAGAATTGGAGATTAAGAGAAAAGTGATAAGAGAAAGAGAGAATTGGAGATTGAGAGAAAAGTGATAAGAGAAAGAGAGAATTGGAGATTGAGAGAAAATTGATAAGAGAAAGAGAGAATTGGAGATTGAGAGAAAAGTGATAAGAGAAAGAAAGAATTGGAGATTGAGAGAAAAGTGATAAGAGAAAGAGAGAATTGGAGATTGAGAGAAAAGTGATAAGAGAAAGAGAGAATTGGAGATTGAGAGAAACGTGATCAGAGAAAGAGAGAATTGGAGATTGAGAGAAAAGTGATAAGAAACAGAGAGAATTGGACATTGAGAGAAAAGTTATAAGAGAAAGAGAGAATGGGAGATTGAGAGAAAAGTGATATGAGAGAGAGAGAATGCGAGATTGGGGGAAAAGTGATAAGAGAAAGAGAGAATTGGAGATTGAGAGAAAAGTGATATGAGAGAGAGAGAATGGGAGATTGGGGGAAAAGTGATAACAGAGAGAGAGAATTGGAGATTGAGAAAAAAGTGATAAGAGAAAGAGAGAATTGGAGATTGAGAGAAAAGTGATAAGAGAATGAGAGAATTGGAGATTGAGAGAAAAGTGATAAGAGAAAGAGAGAATTGGAGATTAAGAGAAAAGTGATCAGAGAAAGAGAGAATTGGAGATTGAGAGGAAAGTGATAAGAGAAAAAGAGAATTGGAGATTGAGAGAAAAGTGATAAGAGAAAGAGAGAATTGGAGATTGAGAGAAACGTGATCAGAGAAAGAGAGATTTGGAGATTGAGAGAAAAGTGATAAGAGAAAGAGAGAATTGGAGATTGAGAGAAAAGTGATAAGAGAAAGAGAGAATTGGAGATTGAGAGAAAAGTGATAAGAGAAAGAGAGAATTGGAGATTGAGAGAAAAGTAATAAGAGAAATAGAGAATTGGAGATTGAGAGAAAAGTGATAAGAGAAAGAGAGAATTGGAGATTGAGAGAAAAGTGATAAGAGAAAGAGAGAATTGGAGATTGAGAGAAAAGTGATAAGAGAAAGAGAGAATTGGAGATTGAGAGAAAAGTGATAAGAGAAAGAGAGAATTGGAGATTGAGAGAAAAGTGATAAGAGAAAGAGAGAATTGGAGATTGAGAGAAAAGTGATAAGAGAAAGAGAGAATTGGAGATTGAGAGAAAAGTGATAAGAGAAAGAGAGAATTGGAGATTGAGCAAAAAGTGATAAGAGAAAGAGAGAATTGGAGATTGAGAGAAATATGATAAGAGAAAGAGAGAATTGGTGATTGAGAGAAAAGTGATAAGAGAAAGAGAGAATTGGAGATTGAGAGAAAAGTGATAAGAGAAAGAGAGAATTGGAGATTGAGAGAAAAGTGATAAGAGAAAGAGAGAATTGGAGATTGAGAGAAAAGTGATAAGAGAAAGAGAGAATTGGAGATTGAGAGAAAAGTGATAAGAGAAAGAGAGAATTGGAGATTGAGAGAAAAGTGATAAGAGAAAGAGAGAATTGGAGATTGAGAGAAAAGTGATGAGAGAAAGAGAGAATTGGAGATTGAGAGAAAAGTGATGAGAGAAAGAGAGAATAGGAGATTGAGAGAAAAGTGATACGAGAAAGAGAGAATTGGAGATTGAGAGAAAAGTGATATGAGAGAGAGAGAATGGGAGATTGGGGGAAAAGTGATATGAGAGAGAGAGAATGGGAGATTGAGGGAAAAGTGATAAGAGAAAGAGAGAATTGGAGATTGAGAGAAAAGTAATAAGAGAAAGAGAGAATATGAGATTGAGAGAAAAGTGATAAGAAACAGAGAGTATTAGAGATTGAGAGAAAAGTGATAAGAAAAAGAGAGAATTGGAGATTGAGAGAAAAGTGATAAGAGAAAGAGAGAATTGGAGATTGAGAGAAAAGTGATAAGAGAAAGAGAGAATTGGAGATTGAGAGAAAAGTGATTAGAGAAAGAGAGAATTGGAGATTGAGAGAAAAGTGACAAGAAACAGAGAGAATTGGAGATTGAGAGAAAAGTGATAAGAGAAAGAGAGAATTGGAGATTGAGAGAAAAGTGATAAGAGAAAGAGAGAATTGGAGATTGAGAGAAAAGTGATCAGAGAAAGAGAGAATTGGAGATTGAGAGAAAAGTGATAAGAGAAAGAGAGAATTGGAGATTGAGAGAAAAGTGATAAGAGAAAGAGAGAATTGGAGATTGAGAGAAAAGTGATCAGAGAAAGAGAGAATTGGAGATTGAGAGAAAAGTGTGAACAGAAAGAGAGAATTGGAGATTGAGAGAAAAGTGATGAGAGAAAGAGAGAATTGGAGATTGAGAGAAAAGTGATAAGAGTAAGAGAGAATTGGAGATTGAGAGAAAAGTGATAAGAGAAAGAGAGAATTGGAGATTGAGAGAAAAGTGATAAGAGACAGAGAGAATTGGAGATTGAGAGAAAAGTGATAAGAGAAAGAGAGAATTGGAGGTTCAGAGAAAAGTGATAAGAGAAAGAGAGAATTGGAGATTGAGGGAAAGGTGATAAGAGAAAGAGAGAATTGGAGATTGAGAGAAAAGTGATTAGAGAAAGAGAGATTTGGAGATTGAGAGAAAAGTGATAAGAGACAGAGAGAATTGGTGATTGCGAGAAAAGTGATAAGAGACAGAGAGAATTGGTGATTGTGAGAAACGACATAAGAGAAAGAGAGAATGGGAGGTTGAGAGAAAAGTGATAAGAGAAAGGGAGAAGTGGAGATTGAGAGAAATGTGATATGAGAGAGAGAGAATGGGAGATTGGGGGAAAAGTGATAACAGAGAGAGAGAATTGGAGATTGAGAGAAAAGTGTTAAGAAACAGAGAGAATTGGAGATTGAGAGAAAAGTGATAAGAGAAAGAGAGAATTGTAGATTGGGGGATAAGTGATAAGAGAAAGAGAGAATTGGAGAGTCAGAGAAAAGTGATAAGAGACATAGAGAATTGGTGATTGAGAGAAAAGTCATAAGAGAAAGAGAGAATGGGAGGTTGAGAGAAAAGTGATAAGAGAAAGAGAGAATTGGAGATTGAGGGAAAAGTGATAAGAAAAAGAGAGAATTGGTGATTGTGAGAAAAAGTGATAAGAGACAGAGAGAATTGGAGATTGAGAGAAAAGTGATAAGAGAAAGAGAGAATTGGAGATTGAGAGAAAAGTAATAAGAGAAAGAGAGAATATGAGATTGAGAGAAAAGTGATAAGAAACAGAGAGAATTAGAGATTGAGAGAAAAGTGATAAGAAAAAGAGAAAATTGGAGATTGAGAGAAAAGTGATAAGAGAAAGAGAGAATTGGAGATTGAGAGAAAAGTGATAAGAGAAAGAGAGAATTGGAGATTGAGAGAAAAGTGATAAGAGAAAGAGAGAATTGGAGATTGAGAGAAAAGTGACAAGAAACAGAGAGAATTGGAGATTGAGAGAAAAGTGATAAGAGAAAGAGAGAATTGGAGATTGAGAGAAAAGTGGTAAGAGAAATAGAGAATTGGAGATTGAGAGAAAAGTGATAAGAGAAAGAGAGAATTGGAGATTGAGAGAAAAGTGATCAGAGAAAGAGAGAATTGGAGATTGAGAGAAAAGTGATAAGAGAAAGAGAGAATTGGAGATTGAGAGAAAAGTGATAAGAGAAAGAGAGAATTGGACATTGAGAGAAAAGTGATAAGAGAAAGAGAGAATTGGAGATTGAGAGAAAAGTGATCAGAGAAAGAGAGAATTGGAGATTGAGCGAAAAGTGTGAAGAGAAAGAGAGAATTGGAGATTGAGAGAAAAGTGATGAGAGAAAGAGAGAATTGGAGATTGAGAGAAAAGTGATAAGAGTAAGAGAGAATTGGAGATTGAGAGAAAAGTGATAAGAGAAAGAGAGAATTGGAGATTGAGAGAAAAGTGATAAGAGACAGAGAGAATTGGTGATTGAGAGAAAAGTGATAAGAGAAAGAGAGAATTGGAGATTGAGAGAAAAGTGATAAGAGAAAGAGAGAATTGGAGATTGAGGGAAAAGTGATAAGAGAAAGAGAGAATTGGAGATTGAGAGAAAAGTGATAAGAGAAAGAGAGATTTGGAGATTGAGAGAAAAGTGATAAGAGACAGAGAGAATTGGTGATTGAGAGAAAAGTGATAAGAGACAGAGAGAATTAGTGATTGTGAGAAACGACATAAGAGAAAGAGAGAATGGGAGGTTGAGAGAAAAGTGATAAGAGAAAGAGAGAAGTGGAGATTGAGAGAAATGTGATAAGAGAAAGAGAAAATTGGAGATTGAGAGAAAAGTGATATGAGAAAGAGAGAATTGGAGATTGAGAGAAAAGTAATAAGAGAAAGAGAGAATATGAGATTGAGAGAAAAGTGATAAGAAACAGAGAGAATTGGAGATTGAGAGAAAAGTGATAAGAGAAAGAGAGATTTGGAGATTGAGGGAAAAGTGATAAGAGAGAGAGAGAATTGGAGATTGAGAGAAAAGTAATAAGAGAAAGAGAGAATATGAGATTCAGAGAAAAGTGATAAGAGACATAGAGAATTGGTGATTGAGAGAAAAGTCATAAGAGACAGAGAGAATGGGAGGTTGAGAGAAAAGTGATAAGAGAAAGAGAGAATTGGAGATTGAGGGAAAAGTGATAAGAGAGAGAGAGAATTGGAGATTGAGAGAAAAGTGATAAGAGAAGGAGAGAATTGGAGATTGAGAGAAAAGTAATAAGAGAAAGAGAAAATATGAGATTGAGAGAAAAGTGATAAGAAACAGAGAGAATTAGAGATTGAGAGAAAAGTGATAAGAAAAAGAGAGAATTGGAGATTGAGAGAAAAGTGATAAGAGAAAGAGAGAATTGGAGATTGAGAGAAAAGTGATAAGAGAAATAGAGAATTGGAGATTGAGAGAAAAGTGATAAGAGAAAGAGAGAATTGGAGATTGAGAGAAAAGTGATCAAAGAAAGAGAGAATTGTAGATTGAGAGAAAAGTGATAAGAGAAAGAGAGAATTGGAGATTGAGAGAAAAGTCATAAGAGAAAGAGAGAATTGGAGATTGAGAGAAAAGTGATAAGAGAGAATTGGAGATTGAGAGAAAAGTGATCAGAGAAAGAGAGAATTGGAGATTGAGAGAAAAGTGATAAGAGAAAGAGAGAATTGGAGATTGAGAGAAAAGTGATCAGAGAAAGAGAGAATTGGAGATTGAGAGGAAAGTGATAAGAGAAAGAGAGAATTGGAGATTGAGAGAAAAGTGATAAGAGAAAGAGAGAATTGGAGATTGAGAGAAACGTGATCAGAGAAAGAGAGAATTGGAGATTGAGAGAAAAGTGATAAGAGAAAGAGAGAATTGGAGATTGAGAGAAAAGTGATAAGAGAAAGAGAGAATTGGAGATTGAGAGAAAAGTGATTAGAGAAAGAGAGAATTGGAGATTGAGAGAAAAGTAATAAGAGAAATAGAGAATTGGAGATTGAGAGAAAAGTGATAAGAGAAAGAGAGAATTGGAGATTGAGAGAAAAGTGATAAGAGAAAGAGAGAATTGGAGATTGAGAGAAAAGTGATAAGAGAAAGAGTGAATTGGAGATTGAGAGAAAAGTGATAAGAGAAAGAGAGAATTGGAGATTGAGAGAAAAGTGATAAGAGAAAGAGAGAATTGGAGATTGAGCAAAAAGTGATAAGAGAAAGAGAGAATTGGAGATTGAGAGAAATATGATAAGAGAAAGAGAGAATTGGTAATTGAGAGAAAAGTGATAAGAGAAAGAGAGAATTGGAGATTGACAGAAAAGTGATAAGAGAAAGAGAGAATTGGAGATTGAGAGAAAAGTGATAATAGAAAGAGACAATTGGAGATTGAGAGAAAAGTGATAAGAGAAAGAGAGAATTGCAGATTGAGAGAAAAGTGATAAGAGAAAGAGAGAATTGGAGATTGAGAGAAAAGTGATAAGAGAAAGAGAGAATTGGAGATTGAGAGAAAAGTGATAAGAGAAAGAGAGAATTGGACATTGAGAGAAAAGTGATAAGAGAAAGAGAGAATTGGAGATTGAGAGAAAAGTGATCAGAGAAAGAGAGAATTGGAGATTGAGCGAAAAGTGTGAAGAGAAAGAGAGAATTGGAGATTGAGAGAAAAGTGATGAGAGAAAGAGAGAATTGGAGATTGAGAGAAAAGTGATAAGAGTAAGAGAGAATTGGAGATTGAGAGAAAAGTGATAAGAGAAAGAGAGAATTGGAGATTGAGAGAAAAGTGATAAGAGACAGAGAGAATTGGAGATTGAGAGAAAAGTGATAAGAGAAAGAGAGAATTGGAGATTGAGAGAAAAGTAATAAGAGAAAGAGAGAATATGAGATTGAGAGAAAAGTGATAAGAAACAGAGACAATTAGAGATTGAGAGAAAAGTGATAAGAGAAAGAGAGAATTGGAGATTGAGAGAAAAGTGACAAGAAACAGAGTGAATTGGAGATTGAGAGAAAAGTGATAAGAGAAAGAGAGAATTGGAGATTGAGAGAAAAGTGATAAGAGAAAGAGATAATTGGAGATTGAGCAAAAAGTGATAAGAGAAAGAGAGAGTTGGAGATTGAGAGAAATATGATGAGAGAAAGAGAGAATTGGTGATTGAGAGAAAAGTGATAAGAGAAAGAGAGAATTGGAGATTGACAGAAAAGTGATAAGAGAAAGAGAGAATTGGAGATTGAGAGAAAAGTGATAATAGAAAGAGAGAATTGGAGATTGAGAGAAAAGTGATAAGAGAAAGAGAGAATTGGAGATTGAGAGAAAAGTGATAAGAGAAAGAGAGAATTGGAGATTGAGAGAAAAGTGATAAGAGAAAGAGAGAATTGGAGATTGAGAGAAAAGTGATAAGAGAAAGCGAGAATTGGAGATTGAGAGAAAAGTGATAAGAGAAAGAGAGAATTGGAGATTGAGAGAAAAGTGATAAGAGAAAGAGAGAATTGGAGATTGAGAGAAAAGTGATGAGAGAAAGAGAGAATTGGAGATTGATAGAAAAGTGATGAAAGAAAGAGAGAATAGGAGATTGAGAGAAAAGTGATACGAGAAAGAGAGAATTGGAGATTGAGAGAAAAGTGATAAGAGAAAGAGAGATTTGGAGATTGAGAGAAAAGTGATAAGAGACAGAGAGAATTGGTGATTGAGAGAAAAGTGATAAGAGACAGAGAGAATTGGTGATTGTGAGAAACGACATAAGAGAAAGAGAGAATGGGAGGTTGAGAGAAAAGTGATAAGAGAAAGAGAGAAGTGGAGATTGAGAGAAAAGTGATTAGAGAAAGAGAGAATTGGAGATTGAGAGAAAAGTGATAAGAAAAAGAGAGAATTGGAGATTGAGAGAAAAGTGATTAGAGAAAGAGAGAATTGGAGATTGAGAGAAAAGTGATAAGAGAAAGAGAGAATTGGAGATTGAGAGAAAAGTGATAAGAGAATGAGAGAATTGGAGATTGAGAGAAAAGTGATGAGAGAAAGGGAGAATTGGAGATTGAGAGAAAAGTGATGAGAGAAAGAGAGAATTGGAGATTGAGAGAAAAGTGATAAGAGATAGAGAGAATTGGAGATTGAGAGAAAAGTGATATGAGAGAGAGAGAATGGGAGATTGGGGGAAAAGTGATAAGAGAAAGAGAGAATTGGAGATTGAGAGAAAACTGATATGAGAGAGAGAGAATGGGAGATTGGGGGAAAAGTGATAACAGAGAGAGAGAATTGGAGATTGAGAGAAAAGTGATAAGAAACAGAGAGAATTGGAGATTGAGAGAAAAGTGATAAGAGAAAGAGAGAATTGTAGATTGAGAGAACAGTGATCAGAGGAAGAGGGAATTGGAGATTGAGAGAAAAGTGATAAGAGAAAGAGAGAATTGGAGATTGAGAGAAAAGTGAGAAGTGAAAGAGAGAATTGGGGATTGAGAGAATAGTGATAAGAGAAAGAGAGAATTGGAGATTGAGAGAAAAGTGATAAGAGAAAGAGAGAATTGGAGATCGAGAGAAAAGTGATAAGAGAAAGAGAGAATTGGAGATTGAGAGAAAAGTGATAAGAAACAGAGAGAATTGAAGATTGAGAGAAAATTGATAAGAGAAAGAGAGAATTGGAGATTGAGAGAAAAGTGATAAGAGAAAGAGAGAATTGGAGATTGAGAGAAAAGTGATAAGAGAAAGAGAGAATTGGAGATTGAGAGAACAGTGATCAGAGAAAGAGGGAATTGGAGATTGAGAGAAAAGTGATAAGAGAAAGAGAGAATTGGAGATTGAGAGAAAAGTGATAAGAGAAAGAGAGAATTGGAGATTGAGAGAAAAGTCATAAGAGAAAGAGAGAATTGGAGATTGAGAGAAAAGTGATAAGAGAAAGAGAGAATTGGAGATTGAGGGAAAAGTGATAAGAGAAAGAGAGATTTGGAGATTGAGAGAAAAGTCATAAGAGACAGTGAGAATTGGTGATTGAGAGAAAAGTGATAAGAGACAGAGAGAATTGGTGATTGTGAGAAACGTCATAAGAGAAAGAGAGAATGGGAGGTTGAGAGAAAAGTGACAAGAGAAAGAGAGAAGTGGGGATTTAGAGAAATGTGATAAGAGAAAGAGAAAATTGGAGATTGAGAGAAAAGGGATATGAGAAAGAGAGAATTGGAGATTGAGAGAAAAGTAATAAGAGAAATAGAGAATATGAGATTGAGAGAAAAGTGATAAGAAACAGAGAGAATTAGAGATTGAGAGAAAAGTGATAAGAAAAAGAGAGAATTGGAGATTGAGAGAAAAGTGATGAGAGAAAGGGAGAATTGGAGATTGAGAGAAAAGTGATAAGAGAAAGAGAGAATTGGAGATTGAGAGAAAAGTGATAAGAGAAAGAGAGAATTGGAGATTGAGAGAAAAGTGATAAGAGAAAGAGAGAATTGGAGATTGAGAGAAAAGTGACGAGAAACAGAGAGAATTGGAGATTGAGAGAAAAGTGATAAGAGAAAGAGAGAATTGGAGATTGAGAGAAAAGTGATAAGAGAAAGAGAGATTTGGAGATTGAGAGAAAAGTGATAAGAGAAAGAGAGAATTAGATATTGAGAGAAAAGTGATAAGAGAAAGAGAGAATTGGAGATTGAGAGAAAAGTGATAAGAGAAAGAGAGAATTGGAGATTGAGAGAAAAGTGATGAAAGAAAGAGAGAATTGGAGATTGAGAGAAAATTAATAAGAGAAAGAGAGAATTGGAGATTGGGGGAAAAGTGAGAAGAGAAAGAGAGAATTGGAGATTAAGAGAAAATTGATAAGAGGAAGAGAGAATTGGAGATATAGAGAAAATTGATGAGAGAAAGAGAGAATTGCAGATTGGGGGAAAAGTGTGAAGAGAAAGAGAGAATTGGAGATTGGGGGAAAAGTGAGAAAAGAGAGAGAGAATTGGAGATTGAGAGAAAAGTGATAAGAGAAAGAGAGAGAATTGGAGATTGGGGGGAAAAGTGAGAGGAGAAAGAGAGAATTGGAGTTTGAGAGAAAAGTGATAAGAGAAAGAGAGAATTAGAGATTGAAAGAAAAGTGATAAGAGAAAGAGAGAATTAGAAATTGAGAGAAAAGTAATAAGAGAAAGAAAGAATTGGAGATTGAGAGAAAAGTGATAAGAGAAAGCGAGAATTGGAGATTGAGAGAAAAGTGATAAGAGAAAGAGAGAATTGGATATTGGAGGAAAAGTGATAAGAGAAAGAGAGAATTGGAGATTGAGAGAAAAGTGATAAGAGAAAGAGAGAATTGGAGATTGAGAGAAAACTGATAAGAGAAAGAGAGAATTGGAGATTGAGAGAAAAGTGATATGAGAAAGAGAGAATTGGAGATTGGGGGAAAAGTGATAAGGAAAGACAGAATGGGAGATTGAGAGAAAAGTGATAAGAGAAGGAAAGAATTGGAGATTGAGAGAAAATTGATAAGAGAAAGAGAGAATTGGAGATTGAGAGTAAAGTGCTAAGAGAAAGAGAGAATTGGAAGTTGGCATTAAAAGTGATAAGAGAAAGAGAGAATTGGAGATTGAGAGAAAAGTGACGAGAGAAAGAGAGAATTGGAGATTGGGGGAAAAGTGAGAAGAGAAAGAGAGAATTGGAGATTGGGGGAAAAGTGAGAAGAGAAAGAGAGAATTGGAGATTAAGAGAAAAATGATAAGAGGAAGAGAGAATTGGAGATATAGAGAAAATTGATGAGAGAAAGAGAGAATTGGAGATTGGGGGAAAAGTGTGAAGAGAAAGAGAGAATTGGAGATTGGGGGAAAAGTGAGAAAAGAAAGAGAGAATTGGTGATTGAGAGAAAAGTGATAAGAAAAAGAGAGAGAATTGGAGATTGGGGGAAAAGTGAGAGGAGAAAGAGAGAATTGGAGATGAGAGAAAAGTGATAAGACAAAGAGAGAATTGAAGATTGAAAGAAAAGTGATAAGAGAAAGAGAGAATGGTAGATTGGGGGAAAAGTGATAAGAGAAAGAGAGAATTGGAGATTGAGAGAAAAGTGATCAGAGAAAGAAAGAATTGGAGATTGAGAGAAAAGTGATAAGAGAAAGAGAGAATTGGAGATTGAGAGAAAAGTGATAAGAGAAAGAGAGAATTAGATATTGAGAGAAAAGTGATATGAGAAAGAGAGAATTGGAGATTGAGAGAAAAGTGATAAGAGAAAGAGAGAATTGGAGATTGAGAGAAAAGTGATGAAAGAAAGAGAGAATTGGAGATTGGGGGAAAAGTGATAAGAGAAATAGAGAATTGGAGATTGAGAGAAAAGTGATAAGAGAAAGAGAGAATTGGAGATTGAGAGAAAAGTGATAAGAGAAAGAGAGAATTGGAGATTGAGAGAAAAGTGACAAGAAACAGAGAGAATTGGAGATTGAGAGAAAAGTGATAAGAGAAAGAGAGAATTGGAGATCGAGAGAAAAGTGATAAGAGAAAGAAAGTATTGGAGATTGAGAGAAAAGTGATAAGAGAAAGAGAGAATTGGAGATTGGGGGAAAAGTGATAAGAGAAATAGAGAATTGGAGATTGAGAGAAAAGTGATAAGAGAAAGAGAGAATTGGAGATTGAGAGAAAAATGATAAGAGGAAGAGAGAATTGGAGATATAGAGAAAATTGATGAGAGAAAGAGAGAATTGCAGATTGGGGGAAAAGTGTGAATAGAAAGAGAGAATTGGAGATTGGGGGAAAAGTGAGAAAAGAAAGAGAGAATTGGAGATTGAGAGAAAAGTGATAAGAGAAAGAGAGAAAATTGGAGATTAGGGGAAAAGTGAGAGGAGAAAGAGAGAATTGGAGATTGAGAGAAAAGTGATAAGAGAAAGAGAGAATTGGAGATTGAAAGAAAAGTGATAAGAGAAAGAGAGAATGGTAGATTGGGGGAAAAGTGATAAGAGAAAGAGAGAATTGGAGATTGAGAGAAAAGTGATCAGAGAAAGAAAGAATTGGAGATTGAGAGAAAAGTGATAAGAGAAAGAGAGAATTGGAGATTGAGAGAAAAGTGATAAGAGAAAGAGAGAATTAGATATTGAGAGAAAAGTGATATGAGAAAGAGAGAATTGGAGATTGAGAGAAAAGTGATAAGAGAAAGAGAGAATTGGAGATTGAGAGAAAAGTGATGAAAGAAAGAGAGAATTGGAGATTGGGGGAAAAGTGATAAGAGAAATAGAGAATTGGAGATTGAGAGAAAAGTGATAAGAGAAAGAGAGAATTGGAGATTGAGAGAAAAGTGATAAGAGAAAGAGAGAATTGGAGATTGAGAGAAAAGTGACAAGAAACAGAGAGAATTGGAGATTGAGAGAAAAGTGATAAGAGAAAGAGAGAATTGGAGATCGAGAGAAAAGTGATAAGAGAAATAGAGAATTGGAGATTGAGAGAAAAGTGATAAGAGAAAGAGAGAATTGGAGATTGAGAGAAAAGTGATAAGAGAAAGAGAGAATTGTAGATTGAGAGAACAGTGATCAGAGGAAGAGGGAATTGGAGATTGAGAGAAAAGTGATAAGAGAAAGAGAGAATTGGAGATTGAGAGAAAAGTGAGAAGTGAAAGAGAGAATTGGGGATTGAGAGAATAGTGATAAGAGAAAGAGAGAATTGGAGATTGAGAGAAAAGTGATAAGAGAAAGAGAGAATTGGAGATCGAGAGAAAAGTGATAAGAGAAAGAGAGAATTGGAGATTGAGAGAAAAGTGATAAGAAACAGAGAGAATTGAAGATTGAGAGAAAATTGATAAGAGAAAGAGAGAATTGGAGATTGAGAGAAAAGTGATAAGAGAAAGAGAGAATTGGAGATTGAGAGAAAAGTGATAAGAGAAAGAGAGAATTGGAGATTGAGAGAACAGTGATCAGAGAAAGAGGGAATTGGAGATTGAGAGAAAAGTGATAAGAGAAAGAGAGAATTGGAGATTGAGAGAAAAGTGATAAGAGAAAGAGAGAATTGGAGATTGAGAGAAAAGTCATAAGAGAAAGAGAGAATTGGAGATTGAGAGAAAAGTGATAAGAGAAAGAGAGAATTGGAGATTGAGGGAAAAGTGATAAGAGAAAGAGAGATTTGGAGATTGAGAGAAAAGTGATAAGAGACAGTGAGAATTGGTGATTGAGAGAAAAGTGATAAGAGACAGAGAGAATTGGTGATTGTGAGAAACGTCATAAGAGAAAGAGAGAATGGGAGGTTGAGAGAAAAGTGACAAGAGAAAGAGAGAAGTGGAGATTTAGAGAAATGTGATAAGAGAAAGAGAAAATTGGAGATTGAGAGAAAAGTGATATGAGAAAGAGAGAATTGGAGATTGAGAGAAAAGTAATAAGAGAAATAGAGAATATGAGATTGAGAGAAAAGTGATAAGAAACAGAGAGAATTAGAGATTGAGAGAAAAGTGATAAGAAAAAGAGAGAATTGGAGATTGAGAGAAAAGTGATGAGAGAAAGGGAGAATTGGAGATTGAGAGAAAAGTGATAAGAGAAAGAGAGAATTGGAGATTGAGAGAAAAGTGATAAGAGAAAGAGAGAATTGGAGATTGAGAGAAAAGTGATAAGAGAAAGAGAGAATTGGAGATTGAGAGAAAAGTGACAAGAAACAGAGAGAATTGGAGATTGAGAGAAAAGTGATAAGAGAAAGAGAGAATTGGAGATTGAGAGAAAAGTGATAAGAGAAAGAGAGATTTGGAGATTGAGAGAAAAGTGATAAGAGAAAGAGAGAATTAGATATTGAGAGAAAAGTGATAAGAGAAAGAGAGAATTGGAGATTGAGAGAAAAGTGATAAGAGAAAGAGAGAATTGGAGATTGAGAGAAAAGTGATGAAAGAAAGAGAGAATTGGAGATTGAGAGAAAAGTGATAAGAGAAAGAGAGAATTGGAGATTGGGGGAAAAGTGAGAAGAGAAAGAGAGAATTGGAGATTAAGAGAAAATTGATAAGAGGAAGAGAGAATTGGAGATATAGAGAAAATTGATGAGAGAAAGAGAGAATTGCAGATTGGGGGAAAAGTGTGAAGAGAAAGAGAGAATTGGAGATTGGGGGAAAAGTGAGAAAAGAGAGAGAGAATTGGAGATTGAGAGAAAAGTGATAAGAGAAAGAGAGAGAATTGGAGATTGGGGGGAAAAGTGAGAGGAGAAAGAGAGAATTGGAGTTTGAGAGAAAAGTGATAAGAGAAAGAGAGAATTAGAGATTGAAAGAAAAGTGATAAGAGAAAGAGAGAATTAGAAATTGAGAGAAAAGTAATAAGAGAAAGAAAGAATTGCAGATTGAGAGAAAAGTGATAAGAGAAAGAGAGAATTGGAGATTGAGAGAAAAGTGATAAGAGAAAGAGAGAATTGGATATTGGAGGAAAAGTGATAAGAGAAAGAGAGAATTGGAGATTGAGAGAAAAGTGATAAGAGAAAGAGAGAATTGGAGATTGAGAGAAAACTGATAAGAGAAAGAGAGAATTGGAGATTGAGAGAAAAGTGATATGAGAAAGAGAGAATTGGAGATTGGGGGAAAAGTGATAAGGAAAGACAGAATGGGAGATTGAGAGAAAAGTGATAAGAGAAGGAAAGAATTGGAGATTGAGAGAAAATTGATAAGAGAAAGAGAGAATTGGAGATTGAGAGTAAAGTGCTAAGAGAAAGAGAGAATTGGAAGTTGGCAGAAAAGTGATAAGAGAAAGAGAGAATTGGAGATTGAGAGAAAGGTGATGAAAGAAAGAGAGAATTTGAGATTGAGAGAAAAGTGATAAGAGAAAGAGAGAATTGGAGATTGAGAGAAAAGTGATAAGAGAAAGAGAGAATTGGAGATTGAGAGAAAAGTGACGAGAGAAAGAGAGAATTGGAGATTGGGGGAAAAGTGAGAAGAGAAAGAGAGAATTGGAGATTGGGGGAAAAGTGAGAAGAGAAAGAGAGAATTGGAGATTAAGAGAAAAATGATAAGAGGAAGAGAGAATTGGAGATATAGAGAAAATTGATGAGAGAAAGAGAGAATTGGAGATTGGGGGAAAAGTGTGAAGAGAAAGAGAGAATTGGAGATTGGGGGAAAAGTGAGAAAAGAAAGAGAGAATTGGTGATTGAGAGAAAAGTGATAAGAAAAAGAGAGAGAATTGGAGATTGGGGGAAAAGTGAGAGGAGAAAGAGAGAATTGGAGATGAGAGAAAAGTGATAAGACAAAGAGAGAATTGACGATTGAAAGAAAAGTGATAAGAGAAAGAGAGAATTAGAAATCGAGAGAAAAGTAATAAGAGAAAGAAAGTATTGGAGATTGAGAGAAAAGTGATAAGAGAAAGAGAGAATTGGAGATTGGGGGAAAAGTGATAAGAGAAATAGAGAATTGGAGATTGAGAGAAAAGTGATAAGAGAAAGAGAGAATTGGAGATTGAGAGAAAAATGATAAGAGGAGGAGAGAATTGGAGATATAGAGAAAATTGATGAGAGAAAGAGAGAATTGCAGATTGGGGGAAAAGTGTGAATAGAAAGAGAGAATTGGAGATTGGGGGAAAAGTGAGAAAAGAAAGAGAGAATTGGAGATTGAGAGAAAAGTGATAAGAGAAAGAGAGAGAATTGGAGATTAGGGGAAAAGTGAGAGGAGAAAGAGAGAATTGGAGATTGAGAGAAAAGTGATAAGAGAAAGAGAGAATTGGAGATTGAAAGAAAAGTGATAAGAGAAAGAGAGAATGGTAGATTGGGGGAAAAGTGATAAGAGAAAGAGAGAATTGGAGATTGAGAGAAAAGTGATCAGAGAAAGAAAGAATTGGAGATTGAGAGAAAAGTGATAAGAGAAAGAGAGAATTGGAGATTGAGAGTAAAGTGATAAGAGAAACAGAGATTTGGAGATTGGCAGAAAAGTGATAAGAGAAAGAGAGAATTGGAGATTGAGAGAAAAGTGATAAGAGAAAGAGAGAATTGGAGATTGAGAGAAAAGTGATAAGAGAAAGAGAGAATTAGATATTGAGAGAAAAGTGATATGAGAAAGAGAGAATTGGAGATTGAGAGAAAAGTGATAAGAGAAAGAGAGAATTGGAGATTGAGAGAAAAGTGATGAAAGAAAGAGAGAATTGGAGATTGGGGGAAAAGTGATAAGAGAAATAGAGAATTGGAGATTGAGAGAAAAGTGATAAGAGAAAGAGAGAATTGGAGATATAGAGAAAATTGATGAGAGAAAGAGAGAATTGCAGATTGGTGGAAAAGTGTGAAGAGAAAGAGAGAATTGGAGATTGGGGGAAAAGTGAGAAAAGAAAGAGAGAATTGGAGATTGAGAGAAAAGTGATAAGAGAAAGAGAGAGAATTGGAGATTGGGGGAAAAGTGAGAGGAGAAAGAGAGAATTGGAGATTGAGAGAAAAGTGATAAGAGAAGGAGAGAATTGGAGATTGAAAGAAAAGTGATAAGAGAAAGAGAGAATGGTAAATTGGGGGAAAAGTGATAAGAGAAAGAGAGAATTGGAGATTGAGAGAAAAGTGATTAGAGAAAGAAAGAATTGGAGATTGAGAGAAAAGTGATAAGAGAAAGAGAGAATTTGAGATTGAGAGTAAAGTGATAAGAGAAACAGAGAATTGGAGATTGGCAGAAAAGTGATAAGAGAAAGAGAGAATTGGAGATTGAGAGAAAAGTGATAAGAGAAAGAGAGAATTGGAGATTGAGAGAAAAGTGATAAGAGAAAGAGAGAATTAGATATTGAGAGAAAAGTGATAAGAGAAAGAGAGAATTGGAGATTGAGAGAAAAGTGATAAGAGAAAGAGAGAATTGGAGATTGAGAGAAAAGTGATGAAAGAAAGAGAGAATTGGAGATTGAGAGAAAAGTGATAAGAGAAAGAGAGAATTGGAGATTGGGGGAAAAGTGAGAAGAGAAAGAGAGAATTGGAGATTAAGAGAAAATTGATAAGAGGAAGAGAGAATTGGAGATATAGAGAAAATTGATGAGAGAAAGAGAGAATTGCAGATTGGGGGAAAAGTGTGAAGAGAAAGAGAGAATTGGAGATTGGGGGAAAAGTGAGAAAAGAGAGAGAGAATTGGAGATTGAGAGAAAAGTGATAAGAGAAAGAGAGAGAATTGGAGATTGGGGGGAAAAGTGAGAGGAGAAAGAGAGAATTGGAGATTGAGAGAAAAGTGATAAGAGAAAGAGAGAATTGGAGATTGAAAGAAAAGTGATAAGAGAAAGAGGGAATTAGAAATTGAGAGAAAAGTAATAAGAGAAAGAAAGAATTGGAGATTGAGAGAAAAGAGATAAGAGAAAGAGAGAATTGGAGATTGAGAGAAAAGTGATAAGAGAAAGAGAGAATTGGATATTGGAGGAAAAGTGATAAGAGAAAGAGAGAATTGGAGATTGAGAGAAAAGTGATAAGAGAAAGAGAGAATTGGAGATTGAGAGGAAACTGATAAGAGAAAGAGAGAATTGGAGATTGAGAGAAAAGTGATATGAGAAAGAGAGAACTGGAGATTGGGGGAAAAGTGATAAGAGAAAGACAGAATGGGAGATTGAGAGAAAAGTGATAAGAGAAAGAAAGAATTGGAGATTGAGAGAAAAGTGATAAGAGAAAGAAAGAATTGGAGATTGAGAGAAAATTAATAAGAGAAAGAGAGTATTGGAGATAGTGAGAAAAGTGATAAGAGAAAGAAAGAATTGGAGATTGGGGGAAAAGTGATAAGAGAAAGAGAGAATTGGAGATTGAGAGAAAAGTGATAAGAGAATGAGAGAATTGGAGATTGAGAAAAAAGTGATATGAGAAAGAGAGAATTGGAGATTGAGAGAAAAAGTGATAAGAGAAAGTGAGAATTGTAGATTGGGGGAAAAGTGATAAGAGAAAGAGAGAATTGGAGATTGAAAGAAAAGTGATAAGAGAAAGAGAGCATTAGAAATTGAGAGAAAAGTAATAAGAGAAAGAAAGAATTGGAGATTGAGAGAAAAGTGATAAGAGAAAGAGAGAATTGGATATTGGGGGAAAGGTGATAAGAGAAAGAGAGAATTGGAGATTGAGAGAAAAGTGATAAGAGAAAGAGATAATTGGAGATTGAGAGAAAAGTGATAACAGAAAGAGAGGATTGGAGATTGAGAGAAAAGTGAGAAGAGAAAGATAGAATTGGAGATTTTGAGAAAAGTGATAAGAGAAAGAGAGATTTGGAGATTGAGAGAAAAGTGACGAGAGAAAGAGAGAATTGGAGATTGGGGGAAAAGTGAGAAGAGAAAGAGAGAATTGGAGATTGGGGGAAAAGTGAGAAGAGAAAGAGAGAATTGGAGATTAAGAGAAAAATGATAAGAGGAAGAGAGAATTGGAGATATAGAGAAAATTGATGATAGAAAGAGAGAATTGGAGATTGGGGGAAAAGTGTGAAGAGAAAGAGAGAATTGGAGATTGGGGGAAAAGTGAGAAAAGAAAGAGAGAATTGGTGATTGAGAGAAAAGTGATAAGAGAAAGAGAGAGAATTGGAGATTGGGGGAAAAGTGAGAGGAGAAAGAGAGAATTGGAGATTGAGAGAAAAGTGATAAGACAAAGAGAGAATTGAAGATTGAAAGAAAAGTGATAAGAGAAAGAGAGAATTAGAAATCGAGAGAAAAGTAATAAGAGAAAGAAAGAATTGGAGATTGAGAGAAAAGTGATAAGAGAAAGAGAGAATTGGAGATTGGGGGAAAAGTGATAAGAGAAATAGAGAATTGGAGATTGAGAGAAAAGTGATAAGAGAACGAGAGAATTGGAGATTGAGAGAAAAATGATAAGAGGAAGAGAGAATTGGAGATATAGAGAAAATTGATGAGAGAAAGAGAGAATTGCAGATTGGGGGAAAAGTGTGAAGAGAAAGAGAGAATTGGAGATTGGGGGAAAAGTGAGAAAAGAAAGAGAGAATTGGAGATTGAGAGAAAAGTGATAAGAGAAAGAGAGAGAATTGGAGATTAGGGGAAAAGTGAGAGGAGAAAGAGAGAATTGGAGATTGGGGGAAAAGTGATAAGAGAAAGAGAGAATTGGAGATTGAGAGAAAAGTGATAAGAGAAAGAGAGAATTGGAGATTGAGAGAAAAGTGATAAGAGAAAGAGAGAATTAGATATTGAGAGAAAAGTGATATGAGAAAGAGAGAATTGGAGATTGAGAGAAAAGTGATAAGAGAAAGAGAGAATTGGAGATTGAGAGAAAAGTGATGAAAGAAAGAGAGAATTGGAGATTGAGAGAAAAGTGATAAGAGAAAGAGAGAATTGGAGATTGGGGGAAAAGTGACAAGAGAAAGAGAGAATTGGAGATCAAGAGAAAATTGATAAGAGGAAGAGAGAATTGGATATATAAAGAAAATTGATGAGAGAAAGAGAGAATTGGAGATTGGGGGAAAAGTGTGAAGAGAAAGAGAGGATTGGAGATTGGGGGAAAAGTGAGAAAAGTGAGAGAGAATTGGAGATTGAGAGAAAAGTGATAAGAGAAAGAGAGAGAATTGGAGATGGGGGAAAAGTGAGAGGAGAAAGAGAGAATTGGAGATTGAGAGAAAAGTGATAAGACAAAGAGAGAATTGGAGATTGAAAGAAAAGTGATAAGAGAAAGAGAGAATTAGAAATCGAGAGAAAAGTAATAAGAGAAAGAAAGAATTGGAGATTGAGAGAAAAGAGATAAGAGAAAGAGAGAATTGGAGATTGAGAGAAAAGTGATAAGAGAAAGAGAGAATTGGATATTGGAGGAAAAGTGATAAGAGAAAGAGAGAATTGGAGATTGAGAGAAAAGTGATAAGAGAAAGAGAGAATTGGAGATTGAGAGAAAACTGATAAGAGAAAGAGAGAATTGGAGATTGGGGGAAAAGTGAGAAAAGAAAGAGAGAATTGGAGATTGAGAGAAAAGTGATAAGAGAAAGAGTGAGAATTGGAGATTGGGGGAAAAGTGAGAGGAGAAAGAGAGAATTGGAGATTGAGCGAAAAGTGGTAAGAGAAGGAGAGAATTGGAGATTGAAAGAAAAGTGATAAGAGAAAGAGAGAATGGTAAATTGGGGGAAAAGTGATAAGAGAAAGAGAGAATTGGAGATTGAGAGAAAAGTGATTAGAGAAAGAAAGAATTGGAGATTGAGAGAAAAGTGATAAGAGAAAGAGAGAATTTGAGATTGAGAGTAAAGTGATAAGAGAAACAGAGAATTGGAGATTGGCAGAAAAGTGATAAGAGAAAGAGAGAATTGGAGATTGAGAGAAAAGTGATAAGAGAAAGAGAGAATTGCAGATTGAGAGAAAAGTGATAAGAGAAAGAGAGAATTAGATATTGAGAGAAAAGTGATAAGAGAAAGAGAGAATTGGAGATTGAGAGAAAAGTGATAAGAGAAAGAGAGAATTGGAGATTGAGAGAAAAGTGATGAAAGAAAGAGAGAATTGGAGATTGAGAGAAAAGTGATAAGAGAAAGAAAGAATTGGAGATTGGGGGAAAAGTGAGAAGAGAAAGAGAGAATTGGAGATTAAGAGAAAATTGATAAGAGGAAGAGAGAATTGGAGATATAGAGAAAATTGATGAGAGAAAGAGAGAATTGCAGATTGGGAGAAAAGTGTGAAGAGAAAGAGAGAATTGGAGATTGGGGGAAAAGTGAGAAAAGAGAGAGAGAATTGGAGATTGAGAGAAAAGTGATAAGAGAAAGAGAGAATTGGAGATTGAGGGAAAACTGATAAGAGAAAGAGAGAATTGGAGATTGAGAGAAAAGTGATATGAGAAAGAGAGAATTGGAGATTGGGGGAAAAGTGATAAGAGAAAGACAGAATGGGATACTGAGAGAAAAGTGATAAGAGAAAGAAAGAATTGGAGATTGAGAGAAAAGTGATAAGAGAAAGAAAGAATTGGAGATTGAGAGAAAATTGATAAGAGAAAGAGAGTATTGGAGATTGTGAGAAAAGTGATAAGAGAAAGAGAGAATTGGAGATTGGGGGAAAAGTGATAAGAGAAAGAGAGAATTGGAGATTGAGAGAAAAGTGATAAGAGAAAGAGAGAATTGGAGATTGAGAAAAAAGTGATATGAGAAAGAGAGAATTGGAGATTGAGAGAAAAAGTGATAAGAGAAAGTGAGAATTGTAGATTGGGGGAAAAGTGATAAGAGAAAGAGAGAATTGGAGATTGAGAGAAAAGTGATTAGAGAAAGAAAGAATTGGAGATTGAGAGAAAATTGATAAAAGAAAGAGAGAATTAGAGATTGAGAGAAAAGTGATAAGAGAAAGAGAGAATTGGAAATTGAGAGAAAAGTGATAAGAGAAAGAGAGAATTGGAGATTGAGAGTAAAGTGATAAGAGAAAGAGAGAATTGGAGATTGGCAGAAAAGTGATAAGAGAAAGAGAGAATTGGAGATTGAGAGAAAAGTGATAAGAGAAAGAGATAATTGGAGATTGAGAGAAAAGTGATAGCAGAAAGAGAGGATTGGAGATTGAGAGAAAAGTGAGAAGAGAAAGATAGAATTGGAGATTTTGAGAAAAGTGATAAGAGAAAGAGAGAATTGGAGATTGAGAGAAAAGTGATGACAGAAAGAGAGAATTGGAGATTGGGGGAAAAGTGAGAAGAGAAAGAGAGAATTGGAGATTGGGGGAAAAGTGAGAAGAGAAAGAGAGAATTGGAGATTAAGAGAAAATTGATAAGAGGAAGAGAGAATTGGAGATATAGAGAAAATTGATGAGAGAAAGAGAGAATTGCAGATTGGCGGAAAAGTGTGAAGAGAAAGAGAGAATTGGAGATTGGGGGAAAAGTGAGAAAAGAGAGAGAGAATTGGAGATTGAGAGAAAAGTGATAAGAGAAAGAGAGAGAATTGGAGATTGGAGGGAAAAGTGAGAGGAGAAAGAGAGAATTGGAGATTGAGAGAAAAGTGATAAGAGAAAGAGAGAATTGGAGATTGAAAGAAAAGTGATAAGAGAAAGAGAGAATTAGAAATTGAGAGAAAAGTAATAAGAGAAAGAAAGAATTGGAGATTGAGAGAAAAGAGATAAGAGAAAGAGAGAATTGGAGATTGAGAGAAAAGTGATAAGAGAAAGAGAGAATTGGATATTGGAGGAAAAGTGATAAGAGAAAGAGAGAATTGGAGATTGAGAGAAAAGTGATAAGAGAAAGAGAGAATTGGAGATTGAGAGGAAACTGATAAGAGAAAGAGAGAATTGGAGATTGAGAGAAAAGTGATATGAGAAAGAGAGAATTGGAGATTGGGGGAAAAGTGATAAGAGAAAGACAGAATGGGAGATTGAGAGAAAAGTGATAAGAGAAAGAAAGAATTGGAGATTGAGAGAAAAGTGATAAGAGAAAGAAAGAATTGGAGATTGAGAGAAAATTGATAAGAGAAAGAGAGTATTGGAGATTGTGAGAAAAGTGATAAGAGAAAGAGAGAATTGGAGATTGGGGGAAAAGTGATAAGAGAAAGAGAGAATTGGAGATTGAGAGAAAAGTGATAAGAGAAAGAGAGAATTGGAGAATGAGAAAAAAGTGATATGAGAAAGAGAGAATTGGAGATTGAGAGAAAAAGTGATAAGAGAAAGTGAGAATTGTAGATTGGGGGAAAAGTGATAAGAGAAAGAGAGAATTGGAGATTGAAAGAAAAGTGATAAGAGAAAGAGAGCATTAGAAATTGAGAGAAAAGTAATAAGAGAAAGAAAGAATTGGAGATTGAGAGAAAAGTGATAAGAGAAAGAGAGAATTGGATATTGGGGGAAAAGTGATAAGAGAAAGAGAGAATTGGAGATTGAGAGAAAAATGATAAGAGAAAGAGACAATTGGAGATTGAGAGAAAACTGATAAGAGAATGAGAGAAATAGAGATTGAGAGAAAAGTGATAAGAGAAAGAGAGAATTGGAAATTGAGAGAAAAGTGATAAGAGAAAGAGAGAATTGGAGATTGAGAGTAAAGTGATAAGAGAAAGAGAGAATTGGAGATTGGCAGAAAAATGATAAGAGAAAGAGAGAATTGGAGATTGAGAGAAAAGTGATGAAAGAAAGAGAGAATTGGAGATTGAGAGAAAAGTGATAAGAGAAAGAGAGAATTGGAGATTGAGAGAAAAGTGATAAGAGAAAGAGAGAATTGGAGACTGGGGGGAAAGTGATAAGAGAAATAGAGAATTGGAGATTGAGAGAAAAGTGATAAGAGAAAGAGATAATTGGAGATTGAGAGAAAAGTGATAACAGAAAGAGAGGATTGGAGATTGAGAGAAAAGTGATAAGAGAAAGACAGAATGGGAGATTGAGAGTAAAGTGATAAGAGAAAGAGAGATTTGGAGATTGAGAGAAAAGTGACGAGAGAAAGAGAGAATTGGAGATTGGGGGAAAAGTGAGAAGAGAAACAGAGAATTGGAGATTGGGGGAAAAGTGAGAAGAGAAAGAGAGAATTGGAGATTAAGATAAAAATGATAAGAGGAAGAGAGAATTGGAGATATAGAGAAAATTGATGAGAGAAAGAGAGAATTGGAGATTGGGGGAAAAGTGTGAAGAGAAAGAGAGAATTGGAGATTGGGGGAAAAGTGAGAAAAGAAAGAGAGAATTGGTGATTGAGAGAAAAGTGATAAGAGAAAGAGAGAGAATTGGAGATTGGGGGAAAAGTGAGAGGAGAAAGAGAGAATTGGAGATTGAGAGAAAAGTGATAAGACAAAGAGAGAATTGAAGATTGAAAGAAAAGTGATAAGAGAAAGAGAGAATTAGAAATCGAGAGAAAAGTAATAAGAGAAAGAAAGAATTGGAGATTGAGAGAAAAGTGATAAGAGAAAGAGAGAATTGGAGATTGGGGGAAAAGTGATAAGAGAAATAGAGAATTGGAGATTGAGAGAAAAGTGATAAGAGAAAGAGAGAATTGGAGATTGAGAGAAACATGATAAGAGGAAGAGAGAATTGGAGATATAGAGAAAATTGATGAGAGAAAGAGAGAATTGCAGATTGGGGGAAAAGTGTGAAGAGAAAGAGAGAATTGGAGATTGGGGGAAAAGTGAGAAAAGAAAGAGAGAATTGGAGATTGAGAGAAAAGTGATAAGAGAAAGAGAGAGAATTGGAGATTAGGGGAAAAGTGAGAGGAGAAAGAGAGAATTGGAGATTGGGGGAAAAGTGATAAGAGAAAGAGAGAATTGGAGATTGAGAGAAAAGTGATAAGAGAAAGAGAGAATTGGAGATTGAGAGAAAAGTGATAAGAGAAAGAGAGAATTAGATATTGAGAGAAAAGTGATATGAGAAAGAGAGAATTGGAGATTGAGAGAAAAGTGATAAGAGAAAGAGAGAATTGGAGATTGAGAGAAAAGTGATGAAAGAAAGAGAGAATTGGAGATTGAGAGAAAAGTGATAAGAGAAAGAGAGAATTGGAGATTGGGGGAAAAGTGATTAGAGAAAGAAAGAATTGGAGATTGAGAGAAAATTGATAAAAGAAAGAGAGAATTAGAGATTGAGAGAAAAGTGATAAGAGAAAGAGAGAATTGGAAATTGAGAGAAAAGTGATAAGAGAAAGAGAGAATTGGAGATTGAGAGTAAAGTGATAAGAGAAAGAGAGAATTGGAGATTGGCAGAAAAGTGATAAGAGAAAGAGAGAATTGGAGATTGAGAGAAAAGTGATAAGAGAAAGAGATAATTGGAGATTGAGAGAAAAGTGATAGCAGAAAGAGAGGATTGGAGATTGAGAGAAAAGTGAGAAGAGAAAGATAGAATTGGAGATTTTGAGAAAAGTGATAAGAGAAAGAGAGAATTGGAGATTGAGAGAAAAGTGATGACAGAAAGATAGAATTGGAGATTGGGGGAAAAGTGAGAAGAGAAAGAGAGAATTGGAGATTGGGGGAAAAGTGAGAAGAGAAAGAGAGAATTGGAGATTAAGAGAAAATTGATAAGAGGAAGAGAGAATTGGAGATATAGAGAAAATTGATGAGAGAAAGAGAGAATTGCAGATTGGCGGAAAAGTGTGAAGAGAAAGAGAGAATTGGAGATTGGGGGAAAAGTGAGAAAAGAGAGAGAGAATTGGAGATTGAGAGAAAAGTGATAAGAGAAAGAGAGAGAATTGGAGATTGGGGGGAAAAGTGAGAGGAGAAAGAGAGAATTGGAGATTGAGAGAAAGTGATAAGAGAAAGAGAGAATTGGAGATTGAGAGAAACATGATAAGAGGAAGAGAGAATTGGAGATATAGAGAAAATTGATGAGAGAAAGAGAGAATTGCAGATTGGGGGAAAAGTGTGAAGAGAAAGAGAGAATTGGAGATTGGGGGAAAAGTGAGAAAAGAAAGAGAGAATTGGAGATTGAGAGAAAAGTGATAAGAGAAAGAGAGAGAATTGGAGATTAGGGGAAAAGTGAGAGGAGAAAGAGAGAATTGGAGATTGGGGGAAAAGTGATAAGAGAAAGAGAGAATTGGAGATTGAGAGAAAAGTGATAAGAGAAAGAGAGAATTGGAGATTGAGAGAAAAGTGATAAGAGAAAGAGAGAATTAGATATTGAGAGAAAAGTGATATGAGAAAGAGAGAATTGGAGATTGAGAGAAAAGTGATAAGAGAAAGAGAGAATTGGAGATTGAGAGAAAAGTGATGAAAGAAAGAGAGAATTGGAGATTGAGAGAAAAGTGATAAGAGAAAGAGAGAATTGGAGATTGGGGGAAAAGTGATTAGAGAAAGAAAGAATTGGAGATTGAGAGAAAATTGATAGAAGAAAGAGAGAATTAGAGATTGAGAGAAAAGTGATAAGAGAAAGAGAGAATTGGAAATTGAGAGAAAAGTGATAAGAGAAAGAGAGAATTGGAGATTGAGAGTAAAGTGATAAGAGAAAGAGAGAATTGGAGATTGGCAGAAAAGTGATAGTAGAAAGAGAGAATTGGAGATTGAGAGAAAAGTGATAAGAGAAAGAGATAATTGGAGATTGAGAGAAAAGTGATAGCAGAAAGAGAGGATTGGAGATTGAGAGAAAAGTGAGAAGAGAAAGATAGAATTGGAGATTTTGAGAAAAGTGATAAGAGAAAGAGAGAATTGGAGATTGAGAGAAAAGTGATGACAGAAAGATAGAATTGGAGATTGGGGGAAAAGTGAGAAGAGAAAGAGAGAATTGGAGATTGGGGGAAAAGTGAGAAGAGAAAGAGAGAATTGGAGATTAAGAGAAAATTGATAAGAGGAAGAGAGAATTGGAGATATAGAGAAAATTGATGAGAGAAAGAGAGAATTGCAGATTGGCGGAAAAGTGATATGAGAAAGAGAGAATTGGAGATTGGGGGAAAAGTGATAAGAGAAAGACAGAATGGGAGATTGAGAGAAAAGTGATAAGAGAAAGAAAGAATTGGAGATTGAGAGAAAAGTGATAAGAGTAAGAAAGAATTGGAGATTGAGAGAAAATTGATAAGAGAAAGAGAGTATTGGAGATTGTGAGAAAAGTGAGAAAAGAGAGAGAGAATTGGAGATTGAGAGAAAAGTGATAAGAGAAAGAGAGAGAATTGGAGATTGGGGGGAAAAGTGAGAGGAGAAAGAGAGAATTGGAGATTGAGAGAAAAGTGATAAGAGAAAGAGAGAATTGGAGATTGAAAGAAAAGTGATAAGAGAAAGAGAGAATTAGAAATTGAGAGAAAAGTAATAAGAGAAAGAAAGAATTGGAGATTGAGAGAAAAGAGATAAGAGAAAGAGAGAATTGGAGATTGAGAGAAAAGTGATAAGAGAAAGAGAGAATTGGATATTGGAGGAAAAGTGATAAGAGAAAGAGAGAATTGGAGATTGAGAGAAAAGTGATAAGAGAAAGAGAGAATTGGAGATTGAGAGGAAACTGATAAGAGAAAGAGAGAATTGGAGATTGAGAGAAAAGTGATATGAGAAAGAGAGAATTGGAGATTGGGGGAAAAGTGATAAGAGAAAGACAGAATGGGAGATTGAGAGAAAAGTGATAAGAGAAAGAAAGAATTGGAGATTGAGAGAAAATTGATAAGAGAAAGAAAGAATTGGAGATTGAGAGAAAATTGATAAGAGAAAGAGAGTATTGGAGATTGTGAGAAAAGTGATAAGAGAAAGAGAGAATTGGAGTTTGGGGGAAAAGTGATAAGAGAAAGAGAGAATTGGAGATTGAGAGAAAAGTGATAAGAGAAAGAGAGAATTGGAGATTGAGAAAAAAGTGATATGAGAAAGAGAGAATTGGAGATTGAGAGAAAAAGTGATAAGAGAAAGTGAGAATTGTAGATTGGGGGAAAAGTGATAAGAGAAAGAGAGAATTGGAGATTGAAAGAAAAGTGATAAGAGTAAGAGAGCATTAGAAATTGAGAGAAAAGTAATAAGAGAAAGAAAGAATTGGAGATTGAGAGAAAAGTGATAAGAGAAAGAGAGAATTGGATATTGGGGGAAAAGTGATAAGAGAAAGAGAGAATTGGAGATTGAGAGAAAAGTGATAAGAGAAAGAGAGAATTGGAGATTGAGAGAAAACTGATAAGAGAAAGAGAGAAATAGAGATTGAGAGAAAAGTGATAAGAGAAAGAGAGAATTGGAAATTGAGAGAAAAGTGATAAGAGAAAGATAGAATTGGAGATTGAGAGTAAAGTGATAAGAGAAAGAGAGAATTGGAGATTGGCAGAAAAATGATAAGAGAAAGAGAGAATTGGAGATTGAGAGAAAAGTGATGAAAGAAAGAGAGAATTGGAGATTGAGAGAAAAGTGATAAGAGAAAGAGAGAATTGGAGATTGAGAGAAAAGTGATAAGAGAAAGAGAGAATTGGAGATTGGGGGAAAAGTGATAAGAGAAATAGAGAATTGGAGATTGAGAGAAAAGTGATAAGAGAAAGAGATAATTGGAGATTGAGAGAAAAGTGATAACAGAAAGAGAGGATTGGAGATTGAGAGAAAAGTGATAAGAGAAAGACAGAATGGGAGATTGAGAGTAAAGTGATAAGAGAAAGAGAGATTTGGAGATTGAGAGAAAAGTGACGAGAGAAAGAGAGAATTGGAGATTGGGGGAAAAGTGAGAAGAGAAACTGAGAATTGGAGATTGGGGGAAAAGTGAGAAGAGAAAGAGAGAATTGGAGATTAAGATAAAAATGATAAGAGGAAGAGAGAATTGGAGATATAGAGAAAATTGATGAGAGAAAGAGAGAATTGGAGATTGGGGGAAAAGTGTGAAGAGAAAGAGAGAATTGGAGATTGGGGGAAAAGTGATATGAGAAAGAGAGAATTGGTGATTGAGAGAAAAGTGATAAGAGAAAGAGAGAGAATTGGAGATTGGGGGAAAAGTGAGAGGAGAAAGAGAGAATTGGAGATTGAGAGAAAAGTGATAAGACAAAGAGAGAATTGAAGATTGAAAGAAAAGTGATAAGAGAAAGGAGAATTAGAAATCGAGAGAAAAGTAATAAGAGAAAGAAAGAATTGGAGATTGAGAGAAAAGTGATAAGAGAAAGAGAGAATTGGAGATTGGGGGAAAAGTGATAAGAGAAATAGAGAATTGGAGATTGAGAGAAAAGTGATAAGAGAAAGAGAGAATTGGAGATTGAGAGAAACATGATAAGAGGAAGAGAGAATTGGAGATATAGAGAAAATTGATGAGAGAAAGAGAGAATTGCAGATTGGGGGAAAAGTGTGAAGAGAAAGAGAGAATTGGAGATTGGGGGAAAAGTGAGAAAAGAAAGAGAGAATTGGAGATTGAGAGAAAAGTGATAAGAGAAAGAGAGAGAATTGGAGATTAGGGGAAAAGTGAGAGGAGAAAGAGAGAATTGGAGATTGGGGGAAAAGTGATAAGAGAAAGAGAGAATTGGAGATTGAGAGAAAAGTGATAAGAGAAAGAGAGAATTGGAGATTGAGAGAAAAGTGATGAAAGAAAGAGAGAATTGGAGATTGAGAGAAAAGTGATAAGAGAAAGAGAGAATTGGAGATTGGGGGAAAAGTGATTAGAGAAAGAAAGAATTGGAGATTGAGAGAAAATTGATAAAAGAAAGAGAGAATTAGAGATTGAGAGAAAAGTGATAAGAGAAAGAGAGAATTGGAAATTGAGAGAAAAGTGATAAGAGAAAGAGAGAATTGGAGATTGAGAGTAAAGTGATAAGAGAAAGAGATAATTGGAGATTGAGAGAAAAGTGATAGCAGAAAGAGAGGATTGGAGATTGAGAGAAAAGTGAGAAGAGAAAGATAGAATTGGAGATTTTGAGAAAAGTGATAAGAGAAAGAGAGAATTGGAGATTGAGAGAAAAGTGATGACAGAAAGAGAGAATTGGAGATTGGGGGAAAAGTGAGAAGAGAAAGAGAGAATTGGAGATTGGGGGAAAAGTGAGAAGAGAAAGAGAGAATTGGAGATTAAGAGAAAATTGATAAGAGGAAGAGAGAATTGGAGATATAGAGAAAATTGATGAGAGAAAGAGAGAATTGCAGATTGGCGGAAAAGTGTGAAGAGAAAGAGAGAATTGGAGATTGGGGGAAAAGTGAGAAAAGAGAGAGAGAATTGGAGATTGAGAGAAAAGTGATAAGAGAAAGAGAGAGAATTGGAGATTGGGGGGAAAAGTGAGAGGAGAAAGAGAGAATTGGAGATTGAGAGAAAAGTGATAAGAGAAAGAGAGAATTGGAGATTGAAAGAAAAGTGATAAGAGAAAGAGAGAATTAGAAATTGAGAGAAAAGTAATAAGAGAAAGAAAGAATTGGAGATTGAGAGAAAAGAGATAAGAGAAAGAGAGAATTGGAGATTGAGAGAAAAGTGATAAGAGAAAGAGAGAATTGGATATTGGAGGAAAAGTGATAAGAGAAAGAGAGAATTGGAGATTGAGAGAAAAGTGATAAGAGAAAGAGAGAATTGGAGATTGAGAGGAAACTGATAAGAGAAAGAGAGAATTGGAGATTGAGAGAAAAGTGATATGAGAAAGAGAGAATTGGAGATTGGGGGAAAAGTGATAAGAGAAAGACAGAATGGGAGATTGAGAGAAAAGTGATAAGAGAAAGAAAGAATTGGAGATTGAGAGAAAAGTGATAAGAGAAAGAAAGATTTGGAGATTGAGAGAAAATTGATAAGAGAAAGAGAGTATTGGAGATTGTGAGAAAAGTGATAAGAGAAAGAGAGAATTGGAGTTTGGGGGAAAAGTGATAAGAGAAAGAGAGAATTGGAGATTGAGAAAAAAGTGATATGAGAAAGAGAGAATTGGAGATTGAGAGAAAAAGTGATAAGAGAAAGTGAGAATTGTAGATTGGGGGAAAAGTGATAAGAGAAAGAGAGAATTGGAGATTGAAAGAAAAGTGATAAGAGAAAGAGAGCATTAGAAATTGAGAGAAAAGTAATAAGAGAAAGAAAGAATTGGAGATTGAGAGAAAAGTGATAAGAGAAAGAGAGAATTGGATATTGGGGGAAAAGTGATAAGAGAAAGAGAGAATTGGAGATTGAGAGAAAAGTGATAAGAGAAAGAGAGAATTGGAGATTCAGAGAAAACTGATAAGAGAAAGAGAGAAATAGAGATTGAGAGAAAAGTGATAAGAGAAAGAGAGAATTGGAAATTGAGAGAAAAGTGATAAGAGAAAGAGAGAATTGGAGATTGAGAGTAAAGTGATAAGAGAAAGAGAGAATTGGAGATTGGCAGAAAAATGATAAGAGAAAGAGAGAATTGGAGATTGAGAGAAAAGTGATGAAAGAAAGAGAGAATTGGAGATTGAGAGAAAAGTGATAAGAGAAAGAGAGAATTGGAGATTGAGAGAAAAGTGATAAGAGAAAGAGAGAATTGGAGATTGGGGGAAAAGTGATAAGAGAAATAGAGAATTGGAGATTGAGAGAAAAGTGATAAGAGAAAGAGATAATTGGAGATTGAGAGAAAAGTGATAACAGAAAGAGAGGATTGGAGATTGAGAGAAAAGTGATAAGAGAAAGACAGAATGGGAGATTGAGAGTAAAGTGATAAGAGAAAGAGAGATTTGGAGATTGAGAGAAAAGTGACGAGAGAAAGAGAGAATTGGAGATTGGGGGAAAAGTGAGAAGAGAAAGAGAGAATTGGAGATTGGGGGAAAAGTGAGAAGAGAAAGAGAGAATTGGAGATTAAGAGAAAAATGATAAGAGGAAGAGAGAATTGGAGATATAGAGAAAATTGATGAGAGAAAGAGAGAATTGGAGATTGGGGGAAAAGTGTGAAGAGAAAGAGAGAATTGGAGATTGGGGGAAAAGTGAGAAAAGAAAGAGAGAATTGGTGATTGAGAGAAAAGTGATAAGAGAAAGAGAGAGAATTGGAGATTGGGGGAAAAGTGAGAGGAGAAAGAGAGAATTGGAGATTGGGGGAAAAGTGATAAGAGAAAGAGAGAATTGGAGATTGAGAGAAAAGTGATAAGAGAAAGAGAGAATTGGAGATTGAGAGAAAAGTGATAAGAGAAAGAGAGAATTAGATATTGAGAGAAAAGTGATATGAGAAAGAGAGAATTGGAGATTGAGAGAAAAGTGATAAGAGAAAGAGAGAATTGGAGATTGAGAGAAAAGTGATGAAAGAAAGAGAGAATTGGAGATTGAGAGAAAAGTGATAAGAGAAAGAGAGATTTGGAGATTGGGGGAAAAGTGACAAGAGAAAGAGAGAATTGGAGATTAAGAGAAAATTGATAAGAGGAAGAGAGAATTGGATATATAGAGAAAATTGATGAGAGAAAGAGAGAATTGGAGATTGGGGGAAAAGTGTGAAGAGAAAGAGAGGATTGGAGATTGGGGGAAAAGTGAGAAAAGAGAGAGAGAATTGGAGATTGAGAGAAAAGTGATAAGAGAAAGAGAGAGAATTGGAGATTGGGGGAAAAGTGAGAGGAGAAAGAGAGAATTGGAGATTGAGAGAAAAGTGATAAGACAAAGAGAGAATTGGAGATTGAAAGAAAAGTGATAAGAGAAAGAGAGAATTAGAAATCGAGAGAAAAGTAATAAGAGAAAGAAAGAATTGGAGATTGAGAGAAAAGTGATAAGAGAAAGAGAGAATTGGAGATTGGGGGAAAAGTGATGAGAGAAATAGAGAATTGGAGATTGAGAGAAAAGTGATAAGAGAAAGAGAGAATTGGAGATATAGAGAAAATTGATGAGAGAAAGAGAGAATTGCAGATTGGTGGAAAAGTGTGAAGAGAAAGAGAGAATTGGAGATTGGGGGAAAAGTGAGAAAACAAAGAGAGAATTGGAGATTGAGAGAAAAGTGATAAGAGAAAGAGAGAGAATTGGAGATTGGGGGAAAAGTGAGAGGAGAAAGAGAGAATTGGAGATTGAGCGAAAAGTGATAAGAGAAGGAGAGAATTGGAGATTGAAAGAAAAGTGATAAGAGAAAGAGAGAATGGTAAATTGGGGGAAAAGTGATAAGAGAAAGAGAGAATTGGAGATTGAGAGAAAAGTGATTAGAGAAAGAAAGAATTGGAGATTGAGAGAAAAGTGATAAGAGAAAGAGAGAATTTGAGATTGAGAGTAAAGTGATAAGAGAAACAGAGAATTGGAGATTGGCAGAAAAGTGATAAGAGAAAGAGAGAATTGGAGATTGAGAGAAAAGTGATAAGAGAAAGAGAGAATTGGAGATTGAGAGAAAAGTGATAAGAGAAAGAGAGAATTAGATATTGAGAGAAAAGTGATAAGAGAAAGAGAGAATTGGAGATTGAGAGAAAAGTGATAAGAGAAAGAGAGAATTGGAGATTGAGAGAAAAGTGATGAAAGAAAGAGAGAATTGGAGATTGGGGGAAAAGTGATAAGAGAAAGAGAGAATTGGAGATTGAGAGAAAAGTGATAAGAGAAAGAGAGAATTGGAGATTGAGAGAAAAGTGATAAGAGAAAGAGAGAATTAGATATTGAGAGAAAAGTGATATGAGAAAGAGAGAATTGGAGATTGAGAGAAAAGTGATAAGAGAAAGAGAGAATTGGAGATTGAGAGAAAAGTGATGAAAGAAAGAGAGAATTGGAGATTGAGAGAAAAGTGATAAGAGAAAGAGAGAATTGGAGATTGGGGGAAAAGTGATTAGAGAAAGAAAGAATTGGAGATTGAGAGAAAATTGATAAAAGAAAGAGAGAATTAGAGATTGAGAGAAAAGTGATAAGAGAAAGAGAGAATTGGAAATTGAGAGAAAAGTGATAAGAGAAAGAGAGAATTGGAGATTGAGAGTAAAGTGATAAGAGAAAGAGAGAATTGGAGATTGAGAGAAAAGTGATAAGAGAAAGAGAGAATTAGATATTGAGAGAAAAGTGATAAGAGAAAGAGAGAATTGGAGATTGAGAGAAAAGTGATAAGAGAAAGAGAGAATTGGAGATTGAGAGAAAAGTGATGAAAGAAAGAGAGAATTGGAGATTGGGGGAAAAGTGATAAGAGAAAGAGAGAATTGGAGATTGAGAGAAAAGTGATAAGAGAAAGAGAGAATTGGAGATTGAGAGAAAAGTGATAAGAGAAAGAGAGAATTAGATATTGAGAGAAAAGTGATATGAGAAAGAGAGAATTGGAGATTGAGAGAAAAGTGATAAGAGAAAGAGAGAATTGGAGATTGAGAGAAAAGTGATGAAAGAAAGAGAGAATTGGAGATTGAGAGAAAAGTGATAAGAGAAAGAGAGAATTGGAGATTGGGGGAAAAGTGATTAGAGAAAGAAAGAATTGGAGATTGAGAGAAAATTGATAAAAGAAAGAGAGAATTAGAGATTGAGAGAAAAGTGATAAGAGAAAGAGAGAATTGGAAATTGAGAGAAAAGTGATAAGAGAAAGAGAGAATTGGAGATTGAGAGTAAAGTGATAAGAGAAAGAGAGAATTGGAGATTGGCAGAAAAGTGATAAGAGAAAGAGAGAATTGGAGATTGAGAGAAAAGTGATAAGAGAAAGAGATAATTGGAGATTGAGAGAAAAGTGATAGCAGAAAGAGAGGATTGGAGATTGAGAGAAAAGTGAGAAGAGAAAGATAGAATTGGAGATTTTGAGAAAAGTGATAAGAGAAAGAGAGAATTGGAGATTGAGAGAAAAGTGATGACAGAAAGAGAGAATTGGAGATTGGGGGAAAAGTGAGAAGAGAAAGAGAGAATTGGAGATTGGGGGAAAAGTGAGAAGAGAAAGAGAGAATTGGAGATTAAGAGAAAATTGATAAGAGGAAGAGAGAATTGGAGATATAGAGAAAATTGATGAGAGAAAGAGAGAATTGCAGATTGGCGGAAAAGTGTGAAGAGAAAGAGAGAATTGGAGATTGGGGGAAAAGTGAGAAAAGAGAGAGAGAATTGGAGATTGAGAGAAAAGTGATAAGAGAAAGAGAGAGAATTGGAGATTGGGGGGAAAAGTGAGAGGAGAAAGAGAGAATTGGAGATTGAGAGAAAAGTGATAAGAGAAAGAGAGAATTGGAGATTGAAAGAAAAGTGATAAGAGAAAGAGAGAATTAGAAATTGAGAGAAAAGTAATAAGAGAAAGAAAGAATTGGAGATTGAGAGAAAAGAGATAAGAGAAAGAGAGAATTGGAGATTGAGAGAAAAGTGATAAGAGAAAGAGAGAATTGGATATTGGAGGAAAAGTGATAAGAGAAAGAGAGAATTGGAGATTGAGAGAAAAGTGATAAGAGAAAGAGAGAATTGGAGATTGAGAGGAAACTGATAAGAGAAAGAGAGAATTGGAGATTGAGAGAAAAGTGATATGAGAAAGAGAGAATTGGAGATTGGGGGAAAAGTGATAAGAGAAAGACAGAATGGGAGATTGAGAGAAAAGTGATAAGAGAAAGAAAGAATTGGAGATTGAGAGAAAAGTGATAAGAGAAAGAAAGAATTGGAGATTGAGAGAAAATTGATAAGAGAAAGAGAGTATTGGAGATTGTGAGAAAAGTGATAAGAGAAAGAGAGAATTGGAGTTTGGGGGAAAAGTGATAAGAGAAAGAGAGAATTGGAGATTGAGAGAAAAGTGATAAGAGAAAGAGAGAGAATTGGAGATTGGGGGGAAAAGTGAGAGGAGAAAGAGAGAATTGGAGATTGAGAGAAAAGTGATAAGAGAAAGAGAGAATTGGAGATTGAAAGAAAAGTGATAAGAGAAAGAGAGAATTAGAAATTGAGAGAAAAGTAATAAGAGAAAGAAAGAATTGGAGATTGAGAGAAAAGAGATAAGAGAAAGAGAGAATTGGAGATTGAGAGAAAAGTGATAAGAGAAAGAGAGAATTGGATATTGGAGGAAAAGTGATAAGAGAAAGAGAGAATTGGAGATTGAGAGAAAAGTGATAAGAGAAAGAGAGAATTGGAGATTGAGAGGAAACTGATAAGAGAAAGAGAGAATTGGAGATTGAGAGAAAAGTGATATGAGAAAGAGAGAATTGGAGATTGGGGGAAAAGTGATAAGAGAAAGACAGAATGGGAGATTGAGAGAAAAGTGATAAGAGAAAGAAAGAATTGGAGATTGAGAGAAAAGTGATAAGAGAAAGAAAGATTTGGAGATTGAGAGAAAATTGATAAGAGAAAGAGAGTATTGGAGATTGTGAGAAAAGTGATAAGAGAAAGAGAGAATTGGAGTTTGGGGGAAAAGTGATAAGAGAAAGAGAGAATTGGAGATTGAGAAAAAAGTGATATGAGAAAGAGAGAATTGGAGATTGAGAGAAAAAGTGATAAGAGAAAGTGAGAATTGTAGATTGGGGGAAAAGTGATAAGAGAAAGAGAGAATTGGAGATTGAAAGAAAAGTGATAAGAGAAAGAGAGCATTAGAAATTGAGAGAAAAGTAATAAGAGAAAGAAAGAATTGGAGATTGAGAGAAAAGTGATAAGAGAAAGAGAGAATTGGATATTGGGGGAAAAGTGATAAGAGAAAGAGAGAATTGGAGATTGAGAGAAAAGTGATAAGAGAAAGAGAGAATTGGAGATTCAGAGAAAACTGATAAGAGAAAGAGAGAAATAGAGATTGAGAGAAAAGTGATAAGAGAAAGAGAGAATTGGAAATTGAGAGAAAAGTGATAAGAGAAAGAGAGAATTGGAGATTGAGAGTAAAGTGATAAGAGAAAGAGAGAATTGGAGATTGGCAGAAAAATGATAAGAGAAAGAGAGAATTGGAGATTGAGAGAAAAGTGATGAAAGAAAGAGAGAATTGGAGATTGAGAGAAAAGTGATAAGAGAAAGAGAGAATTGGAGATTGAGAGAAAAGTGATAAGAGAAAGAGAGAATTGGAGATTGGGGGAAAAGTGATAAGAGAAATAGAGAATTGGAGATTGAGAGAAAAGTGATAAGAGAAAGAGATAATTGGAGATTGAGAGAAAAGTGATAACAGAAAGAGAGGATTGGAGATTGAGAGAAAAGTGATAAGAGAAAGACAGAATGGGAGATTGAGAGTAAAGTGATAAGAGAAAGAGAGATTTGGAGATTGAGAGAAAAGTGACGAGAGAAAGAGAGAATTGGAGATTGGGGGAAAAGTGAGAAGAGAAAGAGAGAATTGGAGATTGGGGGAAAAGTGAGAAGAGAAAGAGAGAATTGGAGATTAAGAGAAAAATGATAAGAGGAAGAGAGAATTGGAGATATAGAGAAAATTGATGAGAGAAAGAGAGAATTGGAGATTGGGGGAAAAGTGTGAAGAGAAAGAGAGAATTGGAGATTGGGGGAAAAGTGAGAAAAGAAAGAGAGAATTGGTGATTGAGAGAAAAGTGATAAGAGAAAGAGAGAGAATTGGAGATTGGGGGAAAAGTGAGAGGAGAAAGAGAGAATTGGAGATTGAGAGAAAAGTGATAAGACAAAGAGAGAATTGAAGATTGAAAGAAAAGTGATAAGAGAAAGAGAGAATTAGAAATCGAGAGAAAAGTAATAAGAGAAAGAAAGAATTGGAGATTGAGAGAAAAGTGATAAGAGAAAGAGAGAATTGAGGATTGGGGGAAAAGTGATAAGAGAAATAGAGAATTGGAGATTGAGAGAAAAGTGATAAGAGAAAGAGAGAATTGGAGATTGAGAGAAAAATGATAAGAGGAAGAGAGAATTGGAGATATAGAGAAAATTGATGAGAGAAAGAGAGAATTGCAGATTGGGGGAAAAGTGTGAAGAGAAAGAGAGAATTGGAGATTGGGGGAAAAGTGAGAAAAGAAAGAGAGAATTGGAGATTGAGAGAAAAGTGATAAGAGAAAGAGAGAGAATTGGAGATTAGGGGAAAAGTGAGAGGAGAAAGAGAGAATTGGAGATTGGGGGAAAAGTGATAAGAGAAAGAGAGAATTGGAGATTGAGAGAAAAGTGATAAGAGAAAGAGAGAATTGGAGATTGAGAGAAAAGTGATAAGAGAAAGAGAGAATTAGATATTGAGAGAAAAGTGATATGAGAAAGAGAGAATTGGAGATTGAGAGAAAAGTGATAAGAGAAAGAGAGAATTGGAGATTGAGAGAAAAGTGATGAAAGAAAGAGAGAATTGGAGATTGAGAGAAAAGTGATAAGAGAAAGAGAGATTTGGAGATTGGGGGAAAAGTGACAAGAGAAAGAGAGAATTGGAGATTAAGAGAAAATTGATAAGAGGAAGAGAGAATTGGATATATAGAGAAAATTGATGAGAGAAAGAGAGAATTGGAGATTGGGGGAAAAGTGTGAAGAGAAAGAGAGGATTGGAGATTGGGGGAAAAGTGAGAAAAGAGAGAGAGAATTGGAGATTGAGAGAAAAGTGATAAGAGAAAGAGAGAGAATTGGAGATTGGGGGAAAAGTGAGAGGAGAAAGAGAGAATTGGAGATTGAGAGAAAAGTGATAAGACAAAGAGAGAATTGGAGATTGAAAGAAAAGTGATAAGAGAAAGAGAGAATTAGAAATCGAGAGAAAAGTAATAAGAGAAAGAAAGAATTGGAGATTGAGAGAAAAGTGATAAGAGAAAGAGAGAATTGGAGATTGGGGGAAAAGTGATGAGAGAAATAGAGAATTGGAGATTGAGAGAAAAGTGATAAGAGAAAGAGAGAATTGGAGATATAGAGAAAATTGATGAGAGAAAGAGAGAATTGCAGATTGGTGGAAAAGTGTGAAGAGAAAGAGAGAATTGGAGATTGGGGGAAAAGTGAGAAAACAAAGAGAGAATTGGAGATTGAGAGAAAAGTGATAAGAGAAAGAGAGAGAATTGGAGATTGGGGGAAAAGTGAGAGGAGAAAGAGAGAATTGGAGATTGAGCGAAAAGTGATAAGAGAAGGAGAGAATTGGAGATTGAAAGAAAAGTGATAAGAGAAAGAGAGAATGGTAAATTGGGGGAAAAGTGATAAGAGAAAGAGAGAATTGGAGATTGAGAGAAAAGTGATTAGAGAAAGAAAGAATTGGAGATTGAGAGAAAAGTGATAAGAGAAAGAGAGAATTTGAGATTGAGAGTAAAGTGATAAGAGAAACAGAGAATTGGAGATTGGCAGAAAAGTGATAAGAGAAAGAGAGAATTGGAGATTGAGAGAAAAGTGATAAGAGAAAGAGAGAATTGGAGATTGAGAGAAAAGTGATAAGAGAAAGAGAGAATTAGATATTGAGAGAAAAGTGATAAGAGAAAGAGAGAATTGGAGATTGAGAGAAAAGTGATAAGAGAAAGAGAGAATTGGAGATTGAGAGAAAAGTGATGAAAGAAAGAGAGAATTGGAGATTGGGGGAAAAGTGATAAGAGAAAGAGAGAATTGGAGATTGAGAGAAAAGTGATAAGAGAAAGAGAGAATTGGAGATTGAGAGAAAAGTGATAAGAGAAAGAGAGAATTAGATATTGAGAGAAAAGTGATATGAGAAAGAGAGAATTGGAGATTGAGAGAAAAGTGATAAGAGAAAGAGAGAATTGGAGATTGAGAGAAAAGTGATGAAAGAAAGAGAGAATTGGAGATTGAGAGAAAAGTGATAAGAGAAAGAGAGAATTGGAGATTGGGGGAAAAGTGATTAGAGAAAGAAAGAATTGGAGATTGAGAGAAAATTGATAAAAGAAAGAGAGAATTAGAGATTGAGAGAAAAGTGATAAGAGAAAGAGAGAATTGGAAATTGAGAGAAAAGTGATAAGAGAAAGAGAGAATTGGAGATTGAGAGTAAAGTGATAAGAGAAAGAGAGAATTGGAGATTGGCAGAAAAGTGATAAGAGAAAGAGAGAATTGGAGATTGAGAGAAAAGTGATAAGAGAAAGAGATAATTGGAGATTGAGAGAAAAGTGATAGCAGAAAGAGAGGATTGGAGATTGAGAGAAAAGTGAGAAGAGAAAGATAGAATTGGAGATTTTGAGAAAAGTGATAAGAGAAAGAGAGAATTGGAGATTGAGAGAAAAGTGATGACAGAAAGAGAGAATTGGAGATTGGGGGAAAAGTGAGAAGAGAAAGAGAGAATTGGAGATTGGGGGAAAAGTGAGAAGAGAAAGAGAGAATTGGAGATTAAGAGAAAATTGATAAGAGGAAGAGAGAATTGGAGATATAGAGAAAATTGATGAGAGAAAGAGAGAATTGCAGATTGGCGGAAAAGTGTGAAGAGAAAGAGAGAATTGGAGATTGGGGGAAAAGTGAGAAAAGAGAGAGAGAATTGGAGATTGAGAGAAAAGTGATAAGAGAAAGAGAGAGAATTGGAGATTGGGGGGAAAAGTGAGAGGAGAAAGAGAGAATTGGAGATTGAGAGAAAAGTGATAAGAGAAAGAGAGAATTGGAGATTGAAAGAAAAGTGATAAGAGAAAGAGAGAATTAGAAATTGAGAGAAAAGTAATAAGAGAAAGAAAGAATTGGAGATTGAGAGAAAAGAGATAAGAGAAAGAGAGAATTGGAGATTGAGAGAAAAGTGATAAGAGAAAGAGAGAATTGGATATTGGAGGAAAAGTGATAAGAGAAAGAGAGAATTGGAGATTGAGAGAAAAGTGATAAGAGAAAGAGAGAATTGGAGATTGAGAGGAAACTGATAAGAGAAAGAGAGAATTGGAGATTGAGAGAAAAGTGATATGAGAAAGAGAGAATTGGAGATTGGGGGAAAAGTGATAAGAGAAAGACAGAATGGGAGATTGAGAGAAAAGTGATAAGAGAAAGAAAGAATTGGAGATTGAGAGAAAAGTGATAAGAGAAAGAAAGAATTGGAGATTGAGAGAAAATTGATAAGAGAAAGAGAGTATTGGAGATTGTGAGAAAAGTGATAAGAGAAAGAGAGAATTGGAGTTTGGGGGAAAAGTGATAAGAGAAAGAGAGAATTGGAGATTGAGAGAAAAGTGATAAGAGAAAGAGAGAATTGGAGATTGAGAAAAAAGTGATATGAGAAAGAGAGAATTGGAGATTGAGAGAAAAAGTGATAAGAGAAAGTGAGAATTGTAGATTGGGGGAAAAGTGATAAGAGAAAGAGAGAATTGGAGATTGAAAGAAAAGTGATAAGAGAAAGAGAGCATTAGAAATTGAGAGAAAAGTAATAAGAGAAAGAAAGAATTGGAGATTGAGAGAAAAGTGATAAGAGAAAGAGAGAATTGGATATTGGGGGAAAAGTGATAAGAGAAAGAGAGAATTGGAGATTGAGAGAAAAGTGATAAGAGAAAGAGAGAATTGGAGATTGAGAGAAAACTGATAAGAGAAAGAGAGAAATAGAGATTGAGAGAAAAGTGATAAGAGAAAGAGAGAATTGGAAATTGAGAGAAAAGTGATAAGAGAAAGATAGAATTGGAGATTGAGAGTAAAGTGATAAGAGAAAGAGAGAATTGGAGATTGGCAGAAAAATGATAAGAGAAAGAGAGAATTGGAGATTGAGAGAAAAGTGATGAAAGAAAGAGAGAATTGGAGATTGAGAGAAAATTGATAAGAGAAAGAGAGAATTGGAGATTGAGAGAAAAGTGATAAGAGAAAGAGAGAATTGGAGATTGGGGGAAAAGTGATAAGAGAAATAGAGAATTGGAGATTGAGAGAAAAGTGATAAGAGAAAGAGATAATTGGAGATTGAGAGAAAAGTGATAACAGAAAGAGAGGATTGGAGATTGAGAGAAAAGTGACAAGAGAAAGACAGAATGGGAGATTGAGAGTAAAGTGATAAGAGAAAGAGAGATTTGGAGATTGAGAGAAAAGTGACGAGAGAAAGAGAGAATTGGAGATTGGGGGAAAAGTGAGAAGAGAAACAGAGAATTGGAGATTGGGGGAAAAGTGAGAAGAGAAAGAGAGAATTGGAGATTAAGATAAAAATGATAAGAGGAAGAGAGAATTGGAGATATAGAGAAAATTGATGAGAGAAAGAGAGAATTGGAGATTGGGGGAAAAGTGTGAAGAGAAAGAGAGAATTGGAGATTGGGGGAAAAGTGATATGAGAAAGAGAGAATTGGTGATTGAGAGAAAAGTGATAAGAGAAAGAGAGAGAATTGGAGATTGGGGGAAAAGTGAGAGGAGAAAGAGAGAATTGGAGATTGAGAGAAAAGTGATAAGACAAAGAGAGAATTGAAGATTGAAAGAAAAGTGATAAGAGAAAGAGAGAATTAGAAATCGAGAGAAAAGTAATAAGAGAAAGAAAGAATTGGAGATTGAGAGAAAAGTGATAAGAGAAAGAGAGAATTGGAGATTGGGGGAAAAGTGATAAGAGAAATAGAGAATTGGAGATTGAGAGAAAAGTGATAAGAGAAAGAGAGAATTGGAGATTGAGAGAAACATGATAAGAGGAAGAGAGAATTGGAGATATAGAGAAAATTGATGAGAGAAAGAGAGAATTGCAGATTGGGGGAAAAGTGTGAAGAGAAAGAGAGAATTGGAGATTGGGGGAAAAGTGAGAAAAGAAAGAGAGAATTGGAGATTGAGAGAAAAGTGATAAGAGAAAGAGAGAGAATTGGAGATTAGGGGAAAAGTGAGAGGAGAAAGAGAGAATTGGAGATTGGGGGAAAAGTGATAAGAGAAAGAGAGAATTGGAGATTGAGAGAAAAGTGATAAGAGAAAGAGAGAATTGGAGATTGAGAGAAAAGTGATGAAAGAAAGAGAGAATTGGAGATTGAGAGAAAAGTGATAAGAGAAAGAGAGAATTGGAGATTGGGGGAAAAGTGATTAGAGAAAGAAAGAATTGGAGATTGAGAGAAAATTGATAAAAGAAAGAGAGAATTAGAGATTGAGAGAAAAGTGATAAGAGAAAGAGAGAATTGGAAATTGAGAGAAAAGTGATAAGAGAAAGAGAGAATTGGAGATTGAGAGTAAAGTGATAAGAGAAAGAGAGAATTGGAGATTGGCAGAAAAGTGATAAGAGAAAGAGAGAATTGGAGATTGAGAGGAAAGTGATAAGAGAAAGAGATAATTGGAGATTGAGAGAAAAGTGATAGCAGAAAGAGAGGATTGGAGATTGAGAGAAAAGTGAGAAGAGAAAGATAGAATTGGAGATTTTGAGAAAAGTGATAAGAGAAAGAGAGAATTGGAGATTGAGAGAAAAGTGATGACAGAAAGAGAGAATTGGAGATTGGGGGAAAAGTGAGAAGAGAAAGAGAGAATTGGAGATTGGGGGAAAAGTGAGAAGAGAAAGAGAGAATTGGAGATTAAGAGAAAATTGATAAGAGGAAGAGAGAATTGGAGATATAGAGAAAATTGATGAGAGAAAGAGAGAATTGCAGATTGGCGGAAAAGTGTGAAGAGAAAGAGAGAATTGGAGATTGGGGGAAAAGTGAGAAAAGAGAGAGAGAATTGGAGATTGAGAGAAAAGTGATAAGAGAAAGAGAGAGAATTGGAGATTGGGGGGAAAAGTGAGAGGAGAAAGAGAGAATTGGAGATTGAGAGAAAAGTGATAAGAGAAAGAGAGAATTGGAGATTGAAAGAAAAGTGATAAGAGAAAGAGAGAATTAGAAATTGAGAGAAAAGTAATAAGAGAAAGAAAGAATTGGAGATTGAGAGAAAAGAGATAAGAGAAAGAGAGAATTGGAGATTGAGAGAAAAGTGATAAGAGAAAGAGAGAATTGGATATTGGAGGAAAAGTGATAAGAGAAAGAGAGAATTGGAGATTGAGAGAAAAGTGATAAGAGAAGGAGAGAATTGGAGATTGAGAGGAAACTGATAAGAGAAAGAGAGAATTGGAGATTGAGAGAAAAGTGATATGAGAAAGAGAGAATTGGAGATTGGGGGAAAAGTGATAAGAGAAAGACAGAATGGGAGATTGAGAGAAAAGTGATAAGAGAAAGAAAGAATTGGAGATTGAGAGAAAAGTGATAAGAGAAAGAAAGAATTGGAGATTGAGAGAAAATTGATGAGAGAAAGAGAGTATTGGAGATTGTGAGAAAAGTGATAAGAGAAAGAGAGAATTGGAGTTTGGGGGAAAAGTGATAAGAGAAAGAGAGAATTGGAGATTGAGAAAAAAGTGATATGAGAAAGAGAGAATTGGAGATTGAGAGAAAAAGTGATAAGAGAAAGTGAGAATTGTAGATTGGGGGAAAAGTGATAAGAGAAAGAGAGAATTGGAGATTGAAAGAAAAGTGATAAGAGAAAGAGAGCATTAGAAATTGAGAGAAAAGTAATAAGAGAAAGAAAGAATTGGAGATTGAGAGAAAAGTGATAAGAGAAAGAGAGAATTGGATATTGGGGGAAAAGTGATAAGAGAAAGAGAGAATTGGAGATTGAGAGAAAAGTGATAAGAGAAAGAGAGAATTGGAGATTCAGAGAAAACTGATAAGAGAAAGAGAGAAATAGAGATTGAGAGAAAAGTGATAAGAGAAAGAGAGAATTGGAAATTGAGAGAAAAGTGATAAGAGAAAGAGAGAATTGGAGATTGAGAGTAAAGTGATAAGAGAAAGAGAGAATTGGAGATTGGCAGAAAAATGATAAGAGAAAGAGAGAATTGGAGATTGAGAGAAAAGTGATGAAAGAAAGAGAGAATTGGAGATTGAGAGAAAAGTGATAAGAGAAAGAGAGAATTGGAGATTGAGAGAAAAGTGATAAGAGAAAGAGAGAATTGGAGATTGGGGGAAAAGTGATAAGAGAAATAGAGAATTGGAGATTGAGAGAAAAGTGATAAGAGAAAGAGATAATTGGAGATTGAGAGAAAAGTGATAACAGAAAGAGAGGATTGGAGATTGAGAGAAAAGTGATAAGAGAAAGACAGAATGGGAGATTGAGAGTAAAGTGATAAGAGAAAGAGAGATTTGGAGATTGAGAGAAAAGTGACGAGAGAAAGAGAGAATTGGAGATTGGGGGAAAAGTGAGAAGAGAAACAGAGAATTGGAGATTGGGGGAAAAGTGAGAAGAGAAAGAGAGAATTGGAGATTAAGAGAAAAATGATAAGAGGAAGAGAGAATTGGAGATATAGAGAAAATTGATGAGAGAAAGAGAGAATTGGAGATTGGGGGAAAAGTGTGAAGAGAAAGAGAGAATTGGAGATTGGGGGAAAAGTGAGAAAAGAAAGAGAGAATTGGTGATTGAGAGAAAAGTGATAAGAGAAAGAGAGAGAATTGGAGATTGGGGGAAAAGTGAGAGGAGAAAGAGAGAATTGGAGATTGAGAGAAAAGTGATAAGACAAAGAGAGAATTGAAGATTGAAAGAAAAGTGATAAGAGAAAGAGAGAATTAGAAATCGAGAGAAAAGTAATAAGAGAAAGAAAGAATTGGAGATTGAGAGAAAAGTGATAAGAGAAAGAGAGAATTGGAGATTGGGGGAAAAGTGATAAGAGAAATAGAGAATTGGAGATTGAGAGAAAAGTGATAAGAGAAAGAGAGAATTGGAGATTGAGAGAAAAATGATAAGAGGAAGAGAGAATTGGAGATATAGAGAAAATTGATGAGAGAAAGAGAGAATTGCAGATTGGGGGAAAAGTGTGAAGAGAAAGAGAGAATTGGAGATTGGGGGAAAAGTGAGAAAAGAAAGAGAGAATTGGAGATTGAGAGAAAAGTGATAAGAGAAAGAGAGAGAATTGGAGATTAGGGGAAAAGTGAGAGGAGAAAGAGAGAATTGGAGATTGGGGGAAAAGTGATAAGAGAAAGAGAGAATTGGAGATTGAGAGAAAAGTGATAAGAGAAAGAGAGAATTGGAGATTGAGAGAAAAGTGATAAGAGAAAGAGAGAATTAGATATTGAGAGAAAAGTGATATGAGAAAGAGAGAATTGGAGATTGAGAGAAAAGTGATAAGAGAAAGAGAGAATTGGAGATTGAGAGAAAAGTGATGAAAGAAAGAGAGAATTGGAGATTGAGAGAAAAGTGATAAGAGAAAGAGAGAATTGGAGATTGGGGGAAAAGTGACAAGAGAAAGAGAGAATTGGAGATTAAGAGAAAATTGATAAGAGGAAGAGAGAATTGGATATATAGAGAAAATTGATGAGAGAAAGAGAGAATTGGAGATTGGGGGAAAAGTGTGAAGAGAAAGAGAGGATTGGAGATTGGGGGAAAAGTGAGAAAAGAGAGAGAGAATTGGAGATTGAGAGAAAAGTGATAAGAGAAAGAGAGAGAATTGGAGATTGGGGGAAAAGTGAGAGGAGAAAGAGAGAATTGGAGATTGAGAGAAAAGTGATAAGACAAAGAGAGAATTGGAGATTGAAAGAAAAGTGATAAGAGAAAGAGAGAATTAGAAATCGAGAGAAAAGTAATAAGAGAAAGAAAGAATTGGAGATTGAGAGAAAAGTGATAAGAGAAAGAGAGAATTGGAGATTGGGGGAAAAGTGATGAGAGAAATAGAGAATTGGAGATTGAGAGAAAAGTGATAAGAGAAAGAGAGAATTGGAGATATAGAGAAAATTGATGAGAGAAAGAGAGAATTGCAGATTGGTGGAAAAGTGTGAAGAGAAAGAGAGAATTGGAGATTGGGGGAAAAGTGAGAAAACAAAGAGAGAATTGGAGATTGAGAGAAAAGTGATAAGAGAAAGAGAGAGAATTGGAGATTGGGGGAAAAGTGAGAGGAGAAAGAGAGAATTGGAGATTGAGCGAAAAGTGATAAGAGAAGGAGAGAATTGGAGATTGAAAGAAAAGTGATAAGAGAAAGAGAGAATGGTAAATTGGGGGAAAAGTGATAAGAGAAAGAGAGAATTGGAGATTGAGAGAAAAGTGATTAGAGAAAGAAAGAATTGGAGATTGAGAGAAAAGTGATAAGAGAAAGAGAGAATTTGAGATTGAGAGTAAAGTGATAAGAGAAACAGAGAATTGGAGATTGGCAGAAAAGTGATAAGAGAAAGAGAGAATTGGAGATTGAGAGAAAAGTGATAAGAGAAAGAGAGAATTGGAGATTGAGAGAAAAGTGATAAGAGAAAGAGAGAATTAGATATTGAGAGAAAAGTGATAAGAGAAAGAGAGAATTGGAGATTGAGAGAAAAGTGATAAGAGAAAGAGAGAATTGGAGATTGAGAGAAAAGTGATGAAAGAAAGAGAGAATTGGAGATTGAGAGAAAAGTGATAAGAGAAAGAGAGAATTGGAGATTGGGGGAAAAGTGAAAAGAGAAAGAGAGAATTGGAGATTAAGAGAAAATTGATAAGAGGAAGAGAGAATTGGAGATATAGAGAAAATTGATGAGAGAAAGAGAGAATTGCAGATTGGGAGAAAAGTGTGAAGAGAAAGAGAGAATTGGAGATTGGGGGAAAAGTGAGAAAAGAGAGAGAGAATTGGAGATTGAGAGAACAGTGATAAGAGAAAGAGAGAGAATTGGAGATTGGGGGAAAAGTGAGAGGAGAAAGAGAGAATTGGAGATTGAGAGAAAAGTGATAAGAGAAAGAGAGAATTGGAGATTGAAAGAAAAGTGATAAGAGAAAGAGAGAATTAGAAATTGAGAGAAAAGTAATAAGAGAAAGAAAGAACTGGAGATTGAGAGAAAAGTGATAAGAGAAAGAGAGAATTGGAGATTGAGAGAAAAGTGATAAGAGAAAGAGAGAATTGGATATTGGAGGAAAAGTAATAAGAGAAAGAGAGAATTGGAGATTGAGAGAAAAGTGATAAGAGAAAGAGAGAATTGGAGATTGAGGGAAAACTGATAAGAGAAAGAGAGAATTGGAGATTGAGATAAAAGTGATATGAGAAAGAGAGAATTGGAGATTGGGGGAAAAGTGATAAGAGAAAGACAGAATGGGAGATTGAGAGAAAAGTGATAAGAGAAAGAAAGAATTGGAGATTGAGAGAAAAGTGATAAGAGAAAGAAAGAATTGGAGATTGAGAGAAAATTGATAAGAGAAAGAGAGTATTGGAGATTGTGAGAAAAGTGATAAGAGAAAGAGAGAATTGGAGATTGGGGGAAAAGTGATAAGAGAAAGAGAGAATTGGAGATTGAGAGAAAAGTGATAAGAGAAAGAGAGAATTGGAGATTGAGAAAAAAGTGATATGAGAAAGAGAGAATTGGAGATTGAGAGAAAAAGTGATAAGAGAAAGTGAGAATTGTAGATTGGTGGAAAAGTGATAAGAGAAAGACAGAATGGGAGATTGAGAGAAAAGTGATTAGAGAAAGAAAGAATTGGAGATTGTGAGAAAATTGATAAAAGAAAGAGAGAATTAGAGATTGAGAGAAAAGTGATAAGAGAAAGAGAGAATTGGAAATTGAGAGAAAAGTGATAAGAGAAAGAGAGAATTGGAGATTGAGAGTAAAGTGATAAGAGAAAGAGAGAATTGGAGATTGGCAGAAAAGTGATAAGAGAAGGAGAGAATTGGAGATTGAAAGAAAAGTGATAAGAGAAAGAGAGAATGGTAAATTGGGGGAAAAGTGATAAGAGAAAGAGAGAATTGGAGATTGAGAGAAAAGTGATTAGAGAAAGAAAGAATTGGAGATTGAGAGAAAAGTGATAAGAGAAAGAGAGAATTTGAGATTGAGAGTAAAGTGATAAGAGAAACAGAGAATTGGAGATTGGCAGAAAAGTGATAAGAGAAAGAGAGAATTGGAGATTGAGAGAAAAGTAATAAGAGAAAGAGAGAATTGGAGATTGAGAGAAAAGTGATAAGAGAAAGAGAGAATTAGATATTGAGAGAAAAGTGATAAGAGAAAGAGAGAATTGGAGATTGAGAGAAAAGTGATAAGAGAAAGAGAGAATTGGAGATTGAGAGAAAAGTGATGAAAGAAAGAGAGAGTTGGAGATTGAGAGAAAAGTGATAAGAGAAAGAGAGAATTGGAGATTGGGGGAAAAGTGAGAAGAGAAAGAGAGAATTGGAGATTAAGAGAAAATTGATAAGAGGAAGAGAGAATTGGAGATATAGAGAAAATTGATGAGAGAAAGAGAGAATTGCAGATTGGGAGAAAAGTGTGAAGAGAAAGAGAGAATTGGAGATTGGGGGAAAAGTGAGAAAAGAGAGAGAGAATTGGAGATTGAGAGAACAGTGATAAGAGAAAGAGAGAGAATTGGAGATTGGGGGAAAAGTGAGAGGAGAAAGAGAGAATTGGAGATTGAGAGAAAAGTGATAAGAGAAAGAGAGAATTGGAGATTGAAAGAAAAGTGATAAGAGAAAGAGAGAATTAGAAATTGAGAGAAAAGTAATAAGAGAAAGAAAGAATTGGAGATTGAGAGAAAAGTGATAAGAGAAAGAGAGAATTGGAGATTGAGAGAAAAGTGATAAGAGAAAGAGAGAATTGGATATTGGAGGAAAAGTGATAAGAGAAAGAGAGAATTGGAGATTGAGAGAAAAGTGATATGAGAAAGAGAGAATTGGAGATTGAGGGAAAACTGATAAGAGAAAGAGAGAATTGGAGATTGAGAGAAAAGTGATATGAGAAAGAGAGAATTGGAGATTGGGGGAAAAGTGATAAGAGAAAGACAGAATGGGAGATTGAGAGTAAAGTGATAAGAGAAAGAAAGAATTGGAGATTGAGAGAAAAGTGATAAGAGAAAGAAAGAATTGGAGATTGAGAGAAAATTGATAAGAGAAAGAGAGTATTGGAGATTGTGAGAAAAGTGATAAGAGAAAGAGAGAATTGGAGATTGGGGGAAAAGTGATAAGAGAAAGAGAGAATTGGAGATTGAGAAAAAAGTGATATGAGAAAGAGAGAATTGGAGATTGAGAGAAAAAGTGATAAGAGAAAGTGAGAATTGTAGATTGGGGGAAAAGTGATAAGAGAAAGAGAGAATTGGAGATTGAGAGAAAAGTGATTAGAGAAAGAAAGAATTGGAGATTGAGAGAAAATTGATAAAAGAAAGAGAGAATTAGAGATTGAGAGAAAAGTGATAAGAGAAAGAGAGAATTGGAAATTGAGAGAAAAGTGATAAGAGAAAGAGAGAATTGGAGATTGAGAGTAAAGTGATAAGAGAAAGAGAGAATTGGAGATTGGCAGAAAAGTGATAAGAGAAAGAGAGAATTGGAGATTGAGAGAAAAGTGATAAGAGAAAGAGATAATTGGAGATTGAGAGAAAAGTGATAGCAGAAAGAGAGGATTGGAGATTGAGAGAAAAGTGAGAAGAGAAAGATAGAATTGGAGATTTTGAGAAAAGTGATAAGAGAAAGAGAGAATTGGAGATATAGAGAAAATTGATGAGAGAAAGAGAGAATTGGAGATTGGGGGAAAAGTGTGAAGAGAAAGAGAGAATTGGAGATTGGGGGAAAAGTGATAAGAGAAAGAGAGAGAATTGGAGATTGGGGGAAAAGTGAGAGGAGAAAGAGAGAATTGGAGATTGAGAGAAAAGTGATAAGAGAAGGAGAGAATTGGAGATTGAAAGAAAAGTGATAAGAGAAAGAGAGAATGGTAAATTGGGGGGAAAGTGATAAGAGAAAGAGAGAATTGGAGATTGAGAGAAAAGTGATTAGAGAAAGAGAGAATTTGAGATTGAGAGTAAAGTGATAAGAGAAAGAGAGAATTGGAGATTGGCAGAAAAGTGATAAGAGAAAGAGAGAATTGGAGATTGAGAGAAAAGTGATAAGAGAAAGAGAGAATTGGAGATTGAGAGAAAAGTGATAAGAGAAAGAGAGAATTGGAGATTGAGAGAAAAGTGATAAGAGAAAGAGAGAATTGGAGATTGGGGGAAAAGTGAGAAGAGAAAGAGAGAATTGGAGATTAAGAGAAAATTGATAAGAGGAAGAGAGAATTGGAGATATAGAGAAAATTGATGAGAGAAAGAGAGAATTGCAGATTGGGAGAAAAGTGTGAAGAGAAAGAGAGAATTGGAGATTGGGGGAAAAGTGAGAAAAGAGAGAGAGAATTGAAGATTGAGAGAACAGTGATAAGAGAAAGAGAGAGAATTGGAGATTGGGGGAAAAGTGAGAGGAGAAAGAGAGAATTGGAGATTGAAAGAAAAGTGATAAGAGAAAGAGAGAATTAGAAATTGAGAGAAAAGTAATAAGAGAAAGAAAGAATTGGAGATTGAGAGAAAAGTGATAAGAGAAAGAGAGAATTGGAGATTGAGAGAAAAGTGATAAGAGAAAGAGAGAATTGGATATTGGAGGAAAAGTGATAAGAGAAAGAGAGAATTGGAGATTGAGAGAAAAGTGATAAGAGAAAGAGAGAATTGGAGATTGAGGGAAAACTGATAAGAGAAAGAGAGAATTGGAGATTGAGAGAAAAGTGATATGAGAAAGAGAGAATTGGAGATTGGGGGAAAAGTGATAAGAGAAAGACAGAATGGGAGATTGAGAGTAAAGTGATAAGAGAAAGAAAGAATTGGAGATTGAGAGAAAAGTGATCAGAGAAAGAAAGAATTGGAGATTGAGAGAAAATTGATAAGAGAAAGAGAGTATTGGAGATTGTGAGAAAAGTGATAAGAGAAAGAGAGAATTGGAGATTGGGGGAAAAGTGATAAGAGAAAGAGAGAATTGGAGATTGAGAAAAAAGTGATATGAGAAAGAGAGAATTGGAGATTGAGAGAAAAAGTGATAAGAGAAAGTGAGAATTGTAGATTGGGGGAAAAGTGATAAGAGAAAGAGAGAATTGGAGATTGAGAGAAAAGTGATTAGAGAAAGAAAGAATTGGAGATTGAGAGAAAATTGATAAAAGAAAGAGAGAATTAGAGATTGAGAGAAAAGTGATAAGAGAAAGAGAGAATTGGAAATTGAGAGAAAAGTGATAAGAGAAAGAGAGAATTGGAGATTGAGAGTAAAGTGATAAGAGAAAGAGAGAATTGGAGATTGGCAGAAAAGTGATAAGAGAAAGAGAGAATTGGAGATTGAGAGAGAAGTGATAAGAGAAAGAGATAATTGGAGATTGAGAGAAAAGTGATAGCAGAAAGAGAGGATTGGAGATTGAGAGAAAAGTGAGAAGAGAAAGATAGAATTGGAGATTTTGAGAAAAGTGATAAGAGAAAGAGAGAATTGGAGATTGAGAGAAAAGTGATGACAGAAAGAGAGAATTGGAGATTGGGGGAAAAGTGAGAAGAGAAAGAGAGAATTGGAGATTGGGGGAAAAGTGAGAAGAGAAAGAGAGAATTGGAGATTAAGAGAAAATTGATAAGAGGAAGAGAGAATTGGAGATATAGAGAAAATTGATGAGAGAAAGAGAGAATTGGAGATTGGGGGAAAAGTGTGAAGAGAAAGAGAGAATTGGAGATTGGGGGAAAAGTGATAAGAGAAAGAGAGAGAATTGGAGATTGGGGGAAAAGTGAGAGGAGAAAGAGAGAATTGGAGATTGAGAGAAAAGTGATAAGAGAAGGAGAGAATTGGAGATTGAAAGAAAAGTGATAAGAGAAAGAGAGAATGGTAAATTGGGGGGAAAGTGATAAGAGAAAGAGAGAATTGGAGATTGAGAGAAAAGTGATTAGAGAAAGAGAGAATTTGAGATTGAGAGTAAAGTGATAAGAGAAAGAGAGAATTGGAGATTGGCAGAAAAGTGATAAGAGAAAGAGAGAATTGGAGATTGAGAGAAAAGTGATAAGAGAAAGAGAGAATTGGAGATTGAGAGAAAAGTGATAAGAGAAAGAGAGAATTAGATATTGAGAGAAAAGTGATAAGAGAAAGAGAGAATTGGAGATTGAGAGAAAAGTGATAAGAGAAAGAGAGAATTGGAGATTGGGGGAAAAGTGAGAAGAGAAAGAGAGAATTGGAGATTAAGAGAAAATTGATAAGAGGAAGAGAGAATTGGAGCTATAGAGAAAATTGATGAGAGAAAGAGAGAATTGCAGATTGGGGGAAAAGTGTGAAGAGAAAGAGAGAATTGGAGATTGGGGGAAAAGTGAGAAAAGAGAGAGAGAATTGGAGATTGAGAGAAAAGTGATAAGAGAAAGAGAGAGAATTGGAGATTGGGAGAAAAGTGAGAGGAGAAAGAGAGAATTGGAGATTGAGAGAAAAGTGATAAGAGAAAGAGAGAATTGATGATTGAAAGAAAAGTGATAAGAGAAAGAGAGAATTAGAAATTGAGAGAAAAGTAATAAGAGAAAGAAAGAATTGGAGATTGAGAGAAAAGTGATAAGAGAAAGAGAGAATTGGAGGTTGAGAGAAAAGTGATAAGAGAAAGAGAGAATTGGATATTGGAGGAAAAGTGATAAGAGAAAGAGAGAATTGGAGATTGAGAGAAAAGTGATAAGAGAAAGAGAGAATTGGAGATTGAGAGAAAACTGATAAGAGAAAGAGAGAATTGGAGATTGAGAGAAAAGTGATATGAGAAAGAGAGAATTGGAGATTGGGGGAAAAGTGATAAGAGAAAGACAGAATGGGAGATTGAGAGAAAAGTGATAAGAGAAAGAAAGAATTGGAGATTGAGAGAAAAGTGATAAGAGAAAGAAAGAATTGGAGATTGAGAGAAAATTGATAAGAGAAAGAGAGTATTGGTGATTGCGAGAAAAGTGATAAGAGAAAGAGAGAATTGGAGATTGGGGGAAAAGTGATAAGAGAAAGAGAGAATTGGAGATTGAGAGAAAAGTGATAAGAGAAAGAGAGAATTGGAGATTGAGAAAAAAGTGATATGAGAAAGAGAGAATTGGAGATTGAGAGAAAAAGTGATAAGAGAAAGTGAGAATTGTAGATTGGGGGAAAAGTGATAAGAGAAAGAGAGAATTGGAGATTGAGAGAAAAGTGATGAGTGAAAGAAAGAATTGGAGATTGAGAGAAAATTGATAAAAGAAAGAGAGAATTAGAGATTGAGAGAAAAGTGATAAGAGAAAGAGAGAATTGGAAATTGAGAGAAAAGTGATAAGAGAAAGAGAGAATTGGAGATTGAGAGTAAAGTGATAAGAGAAAGAGAGAATTGGAGATTGGCAGAAAAGTGATAAGAGAAAGAGAGAATTGGAGATTGAGAGAAAAGTGATAAGAGAAAGAGATAATTGGAGATTGAGAGAAAAGTGATAACAGAAAGAGAGTATTGGAGATTGAGAGAAAAGTGATAAGAGAAAGAGAGAATTGGAGATTGAGAGAAAAGTGATGAGAGAAAGAGAGAATTGGAGATTGGGGGAAAAGTGAGAAGAGAAAGAGAGAATTGGAGATTGGGGGAAAAGTGAGAAGAGAAAGAGAGAATTGGAGATTAAGAGAAAATTGATAAGAGGAAGAGAGAATTGGAGATATAGAGAAAATTGATGAGAGAAAGAGAGAATTGGAGATTGGGGGAAAAGTGTGAAGAGAAAGAGAGAATTGGAGATTGGGGGAATAGTGAGAAAAGAGAGAGAGAATTGGAGATTGAGAGAAAAGTGATAAGAGAAAGAGAGAGAATTGGAGATTGGGGGAAAAGTGAGAGGAGAAAGAGAGAATTGGAGATTGAGAGAAAAGTGATAAGAGAAAGAGAGAATTGGAGATTGAAAGAAAAGTGATAAGAGAAAGAGAGAATTAGAAATTGAGAGAAAAGTAATAAGAGAAAGAAAGAATTGGAGATTGAGAGAAAAGTGATAAGAGAAAGAGAGAATTGGAGATTGAGAGAAAAGTGATAAGAGAAAGAGAGAATTGGATATTGGAGGAAAAGTGATAAGAGAAAGAGAGAATTGGAGATTGAGAGAAAAGTGATAAGAGAAAGAGAGAATTGGAGATTGAGAGAAAACTGATAAGAGAAAGAGAGAATTGGAGATTGAGAGAAAAGTGATATGAGAAAGAGAGAATTGGAGATTGGGGGAAAAGTGATAAGAGAAAGACAGAATGGGAGATTGAGAGAAAAGTGATAAGAGAAAGAAAGAATTGGAGATTGAGAGAAAAGTGATAAGAGAAAGAAAGAATTGGAGATTGAGAGAAAATTGATAAGAGAAAGAGAGTATTGGAGATTGTGAGAAAAGTGATAAGAGAAAGAGAGAATTGGAGATTGGGGGAAAAGTGATAAGAGAAAGAGAGAATTGGAGATTGAGAGAAAAGTGATAAGAGAAAGAGAGAATTGGAGATTGAGAAAAAAGTGATATGAGAAAGAGAGAATTGGAGATTGAGAGAAAAGTGATGAAAGAAAGAGAGAATTGGAGATTGAGAGAAAAGTGATAAGAGAAAGAGAGAATTGGAGATTGAGAGAAAAGTGATGAAAGAAAGAGAGAATTGGAGATTGAGAGAAAAGTGATAAGAGAAAGAGAGAATTGGAGATTGGGGGAAAAGTGAGAAGAGAAAGAGAGAATTGGAGATTAAGAGAAAATTGATAAGAGGAAGAGAGAATTGGAGATATAGAGAAAATTGATGAGAGAAAGCGAGAATTGGAGATTGGGGGAAAAGTGTGAAGATAAAGAGAGAATTGGAGATTGGGGGAAAAGTGATAAGAGAAAGAGAGAGAATTGGAGATTGGGGGAAAAGTGAGAGGAGAAAGAGAGAATTGGAGATTGAGAGAAAAGTGATAAGACAAAGAGAGAATTGGAGATTGAAAGAAAAGTGATAAGAGAAAGAGAGAATTAGAAATCGAGAGAAAAGTAATAAGAGAAAGAAAGAATTGGAGATTGAGAGAAAAGTGATAAGAGAAAGAGAGAATTGGAGATTGGGGGAAAAGTGATAAGAGAAATAGAGAATTGGAGATTGAGAGAAAAGTGATAAGAGAAAGAGAGATTTGGAGATTGAGAGAAAAATGATAAGAGGAAGACAGAATTGGAGATATAGAGAAAATTGATGAGAGAAAGAGAGAATTGCAGATTGGGGGAAAAGTGTGAAGAGAAAGAGAGAATTGGAGATTGGGGGAAAAGTGAGAAAAGAAAGAGAGAATTGGAGATTGAGAGAAAAGTGATAAGAGAAAGAGAGAGAATTGGAGATTGGGGGAAAAGTGAGAGGAGAAAGAGAGAATTGGAGATTGAGAGAAAAGTGATAAGAGAAGGAGAGAATTGGAGATTGAAAGAAAAGTGATAAGAGAAAGAGAGAATGGTAGATTGGGGGAAAAGTGATAAGAGAAAGAGAGAATTGGAGATTGAGAGAAAAGTGATTAGAGAAAGAAAGAATTGGAGATTGAGAGAAAAGTGATAAGAGAAAGAGAGAATTAGATATTGAGAGAAAAGTGATAAGAGAAAGAGAGAATTGGAGATTGAGAGAAAAGTGATAAGAGAAAGAGAGAATTAGATATTGAGAGAAAAGTGATAAGAGAAAGAGAGAATTGGAGATTGAGAGAAAAGTGATAAGAGAAAGAGAGAATTGGAGATTGAGAGAAAAGTGATGAAAGAAAGAGACAATTGGAGATTGAGAGAAAAGTGATAAGGGAAAGAGTGAATTGGAGATTGGGGGAAAAGTGAGAAGAGAAAGAGAGAATTGGAGATTAAGAGAAAATTGATAAGAGGAAGAGAGAATTGGAGATATAGAAAAAATTGATGAGAGAAAGAGAGAATTGGAGATTGGGGGAAAAGTGTGAAGAGAAAGAGAGAATTGGAGATTGGGGGAAAAGTGAGAAAAGAGAGAGAGAATTGGAGATTGAGAGAAAAGTGATAAGAGAAAGAGAGAGAATTGGAGATTGGGGGAAAAGTGAGAGGAGAAAGAGAGAATTGGAGATTGAGAGAAAAGTGATAAGAGAAAGAGAGAATTGGAGATTGAAAGAAAAGTGATAAGAGAAAGAGAGAATTAGAAATTGAGAGAAAAGTAATAAGAGAAAGAAAGAATTGGAGATTGAGAGAAAAGTGATAAAAGAAAGAGAGAATTGGAGATTGAGAGAAAAGTGATAAGAGAAAGAGAGAATTGGATATTGGAGGAAAAGTGATAAGAGAAAGAGAGAATTGGAGATTGAGAGAAAAGTGATAAGAGAAAGAGAGAATTGGAGATTGAGAGAAAACTGATAAGAGAAAGAGAGAATTGGAGATTGAGAGAAAAGTGATATGAGAGAGAGAGAATTGGAGATTGGGGGAAAAGTGATAAGAGAAAGACAGAATGGGAGATTGAGAGAAAAGTGATAAGAGAAAGAAAGAATTGGAGATTGAGAGAAAAGTGATTAGAGAAAGAAAGAATTGGAGATTGAGAGAAAAGTGATAAGAGAAAGAGAGAATTGGAAATTGAGAGAAAAGTGATAAGAGAAAGAGAGAATTGGAAATTGAGAGAAAAGTGATAAGAGAAAGAGAGAATTGGAGATTGAGAGTAAAGTGATAAGAGAAAGAGAGAATTGGAGATGGCAGAAAAGTGATAAGAGAAAGAGAGAATTGGAGATTGAGAGAAAAGTGATAAGAGAAAGAAATAATTGGAGATTGAGAGAAAATTGATGAAAGAAAGAGAGGATTGGAGATTGAGAGAAAAGTGAGAAGAGAAAGAGAGAATTGGTGATGGCAGAAAAGTGATAAGAGAAAGAGAGAATTGGAAATTGAGAGAAAAGTGATAAGAGAAAGAGAGAATTGGAGATTGAGAGTAAAGTGATAAGAGAAAGAGAGAATTGGAGATGGCAGAAAAGTGATAAGAGAAAGAGAGAATTGGAGATTGAGAGAAAAGTGATAAGAGAAAGAAATAATTGGAGATTGAGAGAAAATTGATGAAAGAAAGAGAGGATTGGAGATTGAGAGAAAAGTGAGAAGAGAAAGATAGAATTGGAGATTTTGAGAAAAGTGATAAGAGAAAGAGAGAATTGGAGATTGAGAGAAAAGTGATGAGAGAAAGAGAGAATTGGAGATTGGGGAAAAGTGAGAAGAGAAAGAGAGGATTGGAGATTGGGGGAAAAGTGAGAAGAGAAAGAGAGAATTGGAGATTAAGAGAAATTGATAAGAGGAAGAGAGTATTGGAGATTGTGAGAAAAGTGATAAGAGAAAGAGAGAATTGGAGATTGGGGGAAAAGTGATAAGAGAAAGAGAGAATTGGAGATTGAGAAAAAAGTGATATGAGAAAGAGAGAATTGGAGATTGAGAGAAAAAGTGATAAGAGAAAGTGAGAATTGTAGATTGGGGGAAAAGTGATAAGAGAAAGAGAGAATTGGAGATTGAGAGAAAAGTGATTAGAGAAAGAAAGAATTGGAGATTGAGAGAAAATTGATAAAAGAAAGAGAGAATTAGAGATTGAGAGAAAAGTGATAAGAGAAAGAGAGAATTGGAAATTGAGAGAAAAGTGATAAGAGAAAGAGAGAATTGGAGATTGAGAGTAAAGTGATAAGAGAAAGAGAGAATTGGAGATTGGCAGAAAAGTGATAAGAGAAAGAGATAATTGGAGATTGAGAGAAAAGTGATAGCAGAAAGAGAGGATTGGAGATTGAGAGAAAAGTGAGAAGAGAAAGATAGAATTGGAGATTTTGAGAAAAGTGATAAGAGAAAGAGAGAATTGGAGATTGAGAGAAAAGTGATGACAGAAAGAGAGAATTGGAGATTGGGGGAAAAGTGAGAAGAGAAAGAGAGAATTGGAGATTGGGGGAAAAGTTAGAAGAGAAAGAGAGAATTGGAGATTAAGAGAAAATTGATAAGAGGAAGAGAGAATTGGAGATATAGAGAAAATTGATGAGAGAAAGAGAGAATTGGAGATTGGGGGAAAAGTGTGAAGAGAAAGAGAGAGAATTGGAGATTGGGGGAAAAGTGAGAGGAGAAAGAGAGAATTGGAAATTGAGATAAAAGTGATAAGAGAAGGAGAGAATTGGAGATTGAAAGAAAAGTGATAAGAGAAAGAGAGAATGGTAAATTGGGGGAAAAGTGATAAGAGAAAGAGAGAATTGGAGATTGAGAGAAAAGTGATTAGAGAAAGAGAGAATTTGAGATTGAGAGTAAAGTGATAAGAGAAAGAGAGAATTGGAGATTGGCAGAAAAGTGATAAGAGAAAGAGAGAATTGGAGATTGAGAGAAAAGTGATAAGAGAAAGAGAGAATTGGAGATTGAGAGAAAAGTGATAAGAGAAAGAGAGAATTAGATATTGAGAGAAAAGTGATAAGAGAAAGAGAGAATTGGAGATTGAGAGAAAAGTGATAAGAGAAAGAGAGAATTGGAGATTGGGGGAAAAGTGAGAAGAGAAAGAGAGAATTGGAGATTAAGAGAAAATTGATAAGAGGAAGAGAGAATTGGAGATATAGAGAAAATTGATGAGAGAAAGAGAGAATTGCAGATTGGGGGAAAAGTGTGAAGAGAAAGAGAGAATTGGAGATTGGGGGAAAAGTGAGAAAAGAGAGAGAGAATTGGAGATTGAGAGAAAAGTGATAAGAGAAAGAGAGAGAATTGGAGATTGGGAGAAAAGTGAGAGGAGAAAGAGAGAATTGGAGATTGAGAGAAAAGTGATAAGAGAAAGAGAGAATTGATGATTGAAAGAAAAGTGATAAGAGAAAGAGAGAATTAGAAATTGAGAGAAAAGTAATAAGAGAAAGAAAGAATTGGAGATTGAGAGAAAAGTGATAAGAGAAAGAGAGAATTGGAGGTTGAGAGAAAAGTGATAAGAGAAAGAGAGAATTGGAGATTGAGAGAAAACTGATAAGAGAAAGAGAGAATTGGAGATTGAGAGAAAAGTGATATGAGAAAGAGAGAATTGGAGATTGGGGGAAAAGTGATAAGAGAAAGACAGAATGGGAGATTGAGAGAAAAGTGATAAGAGAAAGAAAGAATTGGAGATTGAGAGAAAAGTGATAAGAGAAAGAAAGAATTGGACATTGAGAGAAAATTGATAAGAGAAAGAGAGTATTGGAGATTGCGAGAAAAGTGATAAGAGAAAGAGAGAATTGGAGATTGGGGGAAAAGTGATAAGAGAAAGAGAGAATTGGAGATTGAGAGAAAAGTGATAAGAGAAAGAGAGAATTGGAGATTGAGAAAAAAGTGATATGAGAAAGAGAGAATTGGAGATTGAGAGAAAAAGTGATAAGAGAAAGTGAGAATTGTAGATTGGGGGAAAAGTGATAAGAGAAAGAGAGAATTGGAGATTGAGAGAAAAGTGATGAGTGAAAGAAAGAATTGGAGATTGAGAGAAAATTGATAAAAGAAAGAGAGAATTAGAGATTGAGAGAAAAGTGATAAGAGAAAGAGAGAATTGGAAATTGAGAGAAAAGTGATAAGAGAAAGAGAGAATTGGAGATTGAGAGTAAAGTGATAAGAGAAAGAGAGAATTGGAGATTGGCAGAAAAGTGATAAGAGAAAGAGAGAATTGGAGATTGAGAGAAAAGTGATAAGAGAAAGAGATAATTGGAGATTGAGAGAAAAGTGATAACAGAAAGAGAGGATTGGAGATTGAGAGAAAAGTGAGAAGAGAAAGATAGAATTGGAGATTTTGAGAAAAGTGATAAGAGAAAGAGAGAATTGGAGATTGAGAGAAAAGTGATGAGAGAAAGAGAGAATTGGAGATTGGGGGAAAAGTGAGAAGAGAAAGAGAGAATTGGAGATTGGGGGAAAAGTGAGAAGAGAAAGAGAGAATTGGAGATTAAGAGAAAATTGATAAGAGGAAGAGAGAATTGGAGATATAGAGAAAATTGATGAGAGAAAGAGAGAATTGGAGATTGGGGGAAAAGTGTGAAGAGAAAGAGAGAATTGGAGATTGGGGGAAAAGTGAGAAAAGAGAGAGAGAATTGGAGATTGAGAGAAAAGTGATAAGAGAAAGAGAGAGAATTGGAGATTGGGGGAAAAGTGAGAGGAGAAAGAGAGAATTGGAGATTGAGAGAAAAGTGATAAGAGAAAGAGAGAATTGGAGATTGAAAGAAAAGTGATAAGAGAAAGAGAGAATTAGAAATTGAGAGAAAAGTAATAAGAGAAAGAAAGAATTGGAGATTGAGAGAAAAGTGATAAGAGAAAGAGAGAATTGGAGATTGAGAGAAAAGTGATAAGAGAAAGAGAGAATTGGATATTGGAGGAAAAGTGATAAGAGAAAGAGAGAATTGGAGATTGAGAGAAAAGTGATAAGAGAAAGAGAGAATTGGAGATTGAGAGAAAACTGATAAGAGAAAGAGAGAATTGGAGATTGAGAGAAAAGTGATATGAGAAAGAGAGAATTGGAGATTGGGGGAAAAGTGATAAGAGAAAGACAGAATGGGAGATTGAGAGAAAAGTGATAAGAGAAAGAAAGAATTGGAGATTGAGAGAAAAGTGATAAGAGAAAGAAAGAATTGGAGATTGAGAGAAAATTGATAAGAGAAAGAGAGTATTGGAGATTGTGAGAAAAGTGATAAGAGAAAGAGAGAATTGGAGATTGGGGGAAAAGTGATAAGAGAAAGAGAGAATTGGAGATTGAGAGAAAAGTGATAAGAGAAAGAGAGAATTGGAGATTGAGAAAAAAGTGATATGAGAAAGAGAGAATTGGAGATTGAGAGAAAAGTGATGAAAGAAAGAGAGAATTGGAGATTGAGAGAAAAGTGATAAGAGAAAGAGAGAATTGGAAATTGAGAGAAAAGTGATAAGAGAAAGAGAGAATTGGAGATTGAGAGAAAAGTGATAAGAGAAAGAGAGAATTGGAGATTGAGAGTAAAGTGATAAGAGAAAGAGAGAATTGGAGATTGGCAGAAAAGTGATAAGAGAAAGAGAGAATTGGAGATTGAGAGAAAAGTGATAAGAGAAAGAGATAATTGGAGATTGAGAGAAAAGTGATAACAGAAAGAGAGGATTGGAGATTGAGAGAAAAGTGAGAAGAGAAAGATAGAATTGGAGATTTTGAGAAAAGTGATAAGAGAAAGAGAGAATTGGAGATTGAGAGAAAAGTGATGAGAGAAAGAGAGAATTGGAGATTGGGGGAAAAGTGAGAAGAGAAAGAGAGAATTGGAGATTGGGGGAAAAGTGAGAAGAGAAAGAGAGAATTGGAGATTAAGAGAAAATTGATAAGAGGAAGAGAGAATTGGAGATATAGAGAAAATTGATGAGAGAAAGAGAGAATTGGAGATTGGGGGAAAAGTGTGAAGAGAAAGAGAGAATTGGAGATTGGGGGAAAAGTGAGAAAAGAGAGAGAGAATTGGAGATTGAGAGAAAAGTGATAAGAGAAAGAGAGAGAATTGGAGATTGGGGGAAAAGTGAGAGGAGAAAGAGAGAATTGGAGATTGAGAGAAAAGTGATAAGAGAAAGAGAGAATTGGAGATTGAAAGAAAAGTGATAAGAGAAAGAGAGAATTAGAAATTGAGAGAAAAGTAATAAGAGAAAGAAAGAATTGGAGATTAAGAGAAAAGTGATAAGAGAAAGAGAGAATTGGAGATTGAGAGAAAAGTGATAAGAGAAAGAGAGAATTGGATATTGGAGGAAAAGTGATAAGAGAAAGAGAGAATTGGGGATTGAGAGAAAAGTGATAAGAGAAAGAGAGAATTGGAGATTGAGAGAAAACTGATAAGAGAAAGAGAGAATTGGAGATTGAGAGAAAAGTGATATGAGAAAGAGAGAATTGGAGATTGGGGGAAAAGTGATAAGAGAAAGACAGAATGGGAGATTGAGAGAAAAGTGATAAGAGAAAGAAAGAATTGGAGATTGAGAGAAGAGTGATAAGAGAAAGAAAGAATTGGAGATTGAGAGAAAATTGATAAGAGAAAGAGAGTATTGGAGATTGTGAGAAAAGTGATAAGAGAAAGAGAGAATTGGAGATTGGGGGAAAAGTGATAAGAGAAAGAGAGAATTGGAGATTGAGAGAAAAGTGATAAGAGAAAGAGAGAATTGGAGATTGAGAAAAAAGTGATATGAGAAAGAGAGAATTGGAGATTGAGAGAAAAGTGATGAAAGAAAGAGAGAATTGGAGATTGAGAGAAAAGTGATAAGAGAAAGAGAGAATTGGAAATTGAGAGAAAAGTGATAAGAGAAAGAGAGAATTGGAGATTGAGAGAAAAGTGATAAGAGAAAGAGAGAATTGGAGATTGAGAGTAAAGTGATAAGAGAAAGAGAGAATTGGAGATTGGCAGAAAAGTGATAAGAGAAAGAGAGAATTGGAGATTGAGAGAAAAGTGATAAGAGAAAGAGATAATTGGAGATTGAGAGAAAAGTGATAACAGAAAGAGAGGATTGGAGATTGAGAGAAAAGTGAGAAGAGAAAGATAGAATTGGAGATTTTGAGAAAAGTGATAAGAGAAAGAGAGAATTGGAGATTGAGAGAAAAGTGATGAGAGAAAGAGAGAATTGGAGATTGGGGGAAAAGTGAGAAGAGAAAGAGAGAATTGGAGATTGGGGGAAAAGTGAGAAGAGAAAGAGAGAATTGGAGATTAAGAGAAAATTGATAAGAGGAAGAGAGAATTGGAGATATAGAGAAAATTGATGAGAGAAAGAGAGAATTGGAGATTGGGGGAAAAGTGTGAAGAGAAAGAGAGAATTGGAGATTGGGGGAAAAGTGAGAAAAGAGAGAGAGAATTGGAGATTGAGAGAAAAGTGATAAGAGAAAGAGAGAGAATTGGAGATTGGGGGAAAAGTGAGAGGAGAAAGAGAGAATTGGAGATTGAGAGAAAAGTGATAAGAGAAAGAGAGAATTGGAGATTGAAAGAAAAGTGATAAGAGAAAGAGAGAATTAGAAATTGAGAGAAAAGTAATAAGAGAAAGAAAGAATTGGAGATTGAGAGAAAAGTGATAAGAGAAAGAGAGAATTGGAGATTGAGAGAAAAGTGATAAGAGAAAGAGAGAATTGGATATTGGAGGAAAAGTGATAAGAGAAAGAGAGAATTGGAGATTGAGAGAAAAGTGATAAGAGAAAGAGAGAATTGGAGATTGAGAGAAAACTGATAAGAGAGAGAGAGAATTGGAGATTGAGAGAAAAGTGATATGAGAAAGAGAGAATTGGAGATTGGGGGAAAAGTGATAAGAGAAAGACAGAATGGGAGATTGAGAGAAAAGTGATAAGAGAAAGAAAGAATTGGAGATTGAGAGAAAAGTGATAAGAGAAAGAAAGAATTGGAGATTGAGAGAAAATTGATAAGAGAAAGAGAGTATTGGAGATTGTGAGAAAAGTGATAAGAGAAAGAGAGAATTGGAGATTGGGGGAAAAGTGATAAGAGAAAGAGAGAATTGGAGATTGAGAGAAAAGTGATAAGAGAAAGAGAGAATTGGAGATTGAGAAAAAAGTGATATGAGAAAGAGAGAATTGGAGATTGAGAGAAAAGTGATGAAAGAAAGAGAGAATTGGAGATTGAGAGAAAAGTGATAAGAGAAAGAGAGAATTGGAGATTGAGAGAAAAGTGATGAAAGAAAGAGAGAATTGGAGATTGAGAGAAAAGTGATAAGAGAAAGAGAGAATTGGAGATTGGGGGAAAAGTGAGAAGAGAAAGAGAGAATTGGAGATTAAGAGAAAATTGATAAGAGGAAGAGAGAATTGGAGATATAGAGAAAATTGATGAGAGAAAGCGAGAATTGGAGATTGGGGGAAAAGTGTGAAGATAAAGAGAGAATTGGAGATTGGGGGAAAAGTGATAAGAGAAAGAGAGAGAATTGGAGATTGGGGGAAAAGTGAGAGGAGAAAGAGAGAATTGGAGATTGAGAGAAAAGTGATAAGACAAAGAGAGAATTGGAGATTGAAAGAAAAGTGATAAGAGAAAGAGAGAATTAGAAATCGAGAGAAAAGTAATAAGAGAAAGAAAGAATTGGAGATTGAGAGAAAAGTGATAAGAGAAAGAGAGAATTGGAGATTGGGGGAAAAGTGATAAGAGAAATAGAGAATTGGAGATTGAGAGAAAAGTGATAAGAGAAAGAGAGAATTGGAGATTGAGAGAAAAATGATAAGAGGAAGACAGAATTGGAGATATAGAGAAAATTGATGAGAGAAAGAGAGAATTGCAGATTGGGGGAAAAGTGTGAAGAGAAAGAGAGAATTGGAGATTGGGGGAAAAGTGAGAAAAGAAAGAGAGAATTGGAGATTGAGAGAAAAGTGATAAGAGAAAGAGAGAGAATTGGAGATTGGGGGAAAAGTGAGAGGAGAAAGAGAGAATTGGAGATTGAGAGAAAAGTGATAAGAGAAGGAGAGAATTGGAGATTGAAAGAAAAGTGATAAGAGAAAGAGAGAATGGTAGATTGGGGGAAAAGTGATAAGAGAAAGAGAGAATTGGAGATTGAGAGAAAAGTGATTAGAGAAAGAAAGAATTGGAGATTGAGAGAAAAGTGATAAGAGAAAGAGAGAATTAGATATTGAGAGAAAAGTGATAAGAGAAAGAGAGAATTGGAGATTGAGAGAAAAGTGATAAGAGAAAGAGAGAATTAGATATTGAGAGAAAAGTGATAAGAGAAAGAGAGAATTGGAGATTGAGAGAAAAGTGATAAGAGAAAGAGAGAATTGGAGATTGAGAGAAAAGTGATGAAAGAAAGAGACAATTGGAGATTGAGAGAAAAGTGATAAGAGAAAGAGTGAATTGGAGATTGGGGGAAAAGTGAGAAGAGAAAGAGAGAATTGGAGATTAAGAGAAAATTGATAAGAGGAAGAGAGAATTGGAGATATAGAAAAATTTGATGAGAGAAAGAGAGAATTGGAGTTTGGGGGAAAAGTGTGAAGAGAAAGAGAGAATTGGAGATTGGGGGAAAAGTGAGAAAAGAGAGAGAGAATTGGAGATTGAGAGAAAAGTGATAAGAGAAAGAGAGAGAATTGGAGATTGGGGGAAAAGTGAGAGGAGAAAGAGAGAATTGGAGATTGAGAGAAAAGTGATAAGAGAAAGAGAGAATTGGAGATTGAAAGAAAAGTGATAAGAGAAAGAGAGAATTAGAAATTGAGAGAAAAGTAATAAGAGAAAGAAAGAATTGGAGATTGAGAGAAAAGTGATAAAAGAAAGAGAGAATTGGAGATTGAGAGAAAAGTGATAAGAGAAAGAGAGAATTGGATATTGGAGGAAAAGTGATAAGAGAAAGAGAGAATTGGAGATTGAGAGAAAAGTGATAAGAGAAAGAGAGAATTGGAGATTGAGAGAAAACTGATAAGAGAAAGAGAGAATTGGAGATTGAGAGAAAAGTGATATGAGAGAGAGAGAATTGGAGATTGGGGGAAAAGTGATAAGGGAAAGACAGAATGGGAGATTGAGAGAAAAGTGATAAGAGAAAGAAAGAATTGGAGATTGAGAGAAAAGTGATAAGAGAAAGAAAGAATTGGAGATTGAGAGAAAATTGATAAGAGAAAGAGAGTATTGGAGATTGTGAGAAAAGTGATAAGAGAAGGAGAGAATTGGAGATTGGGGGAAAAGTGATAAGAGAAAGAGAGAATTGGAGATTGAGAGAAAAGCGATTAGAGAAAGAGAGAATTGGAGATTGAGAAAAAAGTGATATGAGAAAGAGAGAATTGGAGATTGAGAGAAAAGTGATGAAAGAAAGAGAGAATTGGAGATTGAGAGAAAAGTGATAAGAGAAAGAGAGAATTGGAGATTGAGAGAAAAGTGATGAAAGAAAGAGAGAATTGGAGATTGAGAGAAAAGTGATAAGAGAAAGAGAGAATTGGAGATTGGGGGAAAAGTGAGAAGAGAAAGAGAGAATTGGAGATTAAGAGAAAATTGATAAGAGGAAGAGAGAATTGAGGATATAGAGAAAATTGATGAGAGAAAGCGAGAATTGGAGATTGGGGGAAAAGTGTGAAGATAAAGAGAGAATTGGAGATTGGGGGAAAAGTGATAAGAGAAAGAGAGAGAATTGGAGATTGGGGGAAAAGTGAGAGGAGAAAGAGAGAATTGGAGATTGAGAGAAAAGTGATAAGACAAAGAGAGAATTGGAGATTGAAAGAAAAGTGATAAGAGAAAGAGAGAATTAGAAATCGAGAGAAAAGTAATAAGAGAAAGAAAGAATTGGAGATTGAGAGAAAAGTGATAAGAGAAAGAGAGAATTGGAGATTGGGGGAAAAGTGATAAGAGAAATAGAGAATTGGAGATTGAGAGAAAAGTGATAAGAGAAAGAGAGAATTGGAGATTGAGAGAAAAATGATAAGAGGAAGACAGAATTGGAGATATAGAGAAAATTGATGAGAGAAAGAGAGAATTGCAGATTGGGGGGAAAGTGTGAAGAGAAAGAGAGAATTGGAGATTGGGGGAAAAGTGAGAAAAGAAAGAGAGAAATGGAGATTGAGAGAAAAGTGATAAGAGAAAGAGAGAGAATTGGAGATTGGGGGAAAAGTGAGAGGAGAAAGAGAGAATTGGAGATTGAGAGAAAAGTGATAAGAGAAAGAGAGAATTGGAGATTGAAAGAAAAGTGATAAGAGAAAGAGAGAATTAGAAATTGAGAGAAAAGTAATAAGAGAAAGAAAGAATTGGAGATTGAGAGAAAAGTGATAAAAGAAAGAGAGAATTGGAGATTGAGAGAAAAGTGATAAGAGAAAGAGAGAATTGGATATTGGAGGAAAAGTGATAAGAGAAAGAGAGAATTGGAGATTGAGAGAAAAGTGATAAGAGAAAGAGAGAATTGGAGATTGAGAGAAAATGATAAGAGAAAGAGAGAATTGGAGATTGAGAGAAAAGTGATATGAGAGAGAGAGAATTGGAGATTGGGGGAAAAGTGATAAGAGAAAGACAGAATGGGAGATTGAGAGAAAAGTGATAAGAGAAAGAAAGAATTGGAGATTGAGAGAAAAGTGATAAGAGAAAGAAAGAATTGGAGATTGAGAGAAAATTGATAAGAGAAAGAGAGTATTGGAGATTGTGAGAAAAGTGATAATAGAAGGAGAGAATTATAGATTGGGGGAAAAGTGATAAGAGAAAGAGAGAATTGGAGATTGAGAGAAAAGCGATTAGAGAAGAGAGAATTGGAGATTGAGAAAAAAGTGATATGAGAAAGAGAGAATTGGAGATTGAGAGAAAAGTGATGAAAGAAAGAGAGAATTGGAGATTGAGAGAAAAGTGATAAGAGAAAGAGAGAATTGGAGATTGAGAGAAAAGTGATGAAAGAAAGAGAGAATTGGAGATTGAGAGAAAAGTGATAAGAGAAAGAGAGAATTGGAGATTGGGGGAAAAGTGAGAAGAGAAAGAGAGAATTGGAGATTAAGAGAAAATTGATAAGAGGAAGAGAGAATTGGAGATATAGAGAAAATTGATGAGAGAAAGCGAGAATTGGAGATTGGGGGAAAAGTGTGAAGATAAAGAGAGAATTGGAGATTGGGGGAAAAGTGATAAGAGAAAGAGAGAGAATTGGAGATTGGGGGAAAAGTGAGAGGAGAAAGAGAGAATTGGAGATTGAGAGAAAAGTGATAAGACAAAGAGAGAATTGGAGATTGAAAGAAAAGTGATAAGAGAAAGAGAGAATTAGAAATCGAGAGAAAAGTAATAAGAGAAAGAAAGAATTGGAGATTGAGAGAAAAGTGATAAGAGAAAGAGAGAATTGGAGATTGGGGGAAAGTGATAAGAGAAATAGAGAATTGGAGATTGAGAGAAAAGTGATAAGAGAAAGAGAGAATTGGAGATTGAGAGAAAAATGATAAGAGGAAGACAGAATTGGAGATATAGAGAAAATTGATGAGAGAAAGAGAGAATTGCAGATTGGGGGAAAAGTGTGAAGAGAAAGAGAGAATTGGAGATTGGGGGAAAAGTGAGAAAAGAAAGAGAGAATTGGAGATTGAGAGAAAAGTGATAAGAGAAAGAGAGAGAATTGGAGATTGGGGGAAAAGTGAGAGGAGAAAGAGAGAATTGGAGATTGAGAGAAAAGTGATAAGAGAAGGAGAGAATTGGAGATTGAAAGAAAAGTGATAAGAGAAAGAGAGAATGGTAGATTGGGGGAAAAGTGATAAGAGAAAGAGAGAATTGGAGATTGAGAGAAAAGTGATTAGAGAAAGAAAGAATTGGAGATTGAGAGAAAAGTGATAAGAGAAAGAGAGAATTAGATATTGAGAGAAAAGTGATAAGAGAAAGAGAGAATTGGAGATTGAGAGAAAAGTGATAAGAGAAAGAGAGAATTAGATATTGAGAGAAAAGTGATAAGAGAAAGAGAGAATTGGAGATTGAGAGAAAAGTGATAAGAGAAAGAGAGAATTGGAGATTGAGAGAAAAGTGATGAAAGAAAGAGACAATTGGAGATTGAGAGAAAAGTGATAAGAGAAAGAGTGAATTGGAGATTGGGGGAAAAGTGAGAAGAGAAAGAGAGAATTGGAGATTAAGAGAAAATTGATAAGAGGAAGAGAGAATTGGAGATATAGAAAAAATTGATGAGAGAAAGAGAGAATTGGAGATTGGGGGAAAAGTGTGAAGAGAAAGAGAGAATTGGAGATTGGGGAAAAGTGAGAAAAGAGAGAGAGAATTGGAGATTGAGAGAAAAGTGATAAGAGAAAGAGAGAGAATTGGAGATTGGGGGAAAAGTGAGAGGAGAAAGAGAGAATTGGAGATTGAAAGAAAAGTGATAAGAGAAAGAGAGAATTAGAAATTGAGAGAAAAGTAATAAGAGAAAGAAAGAATTGGAGATTGAGAGAAAAGTGATAAAAGAAAGAGAGAATTGGAGATTGAGAGAAAAGTGATAAGAGAAAGAGAGAATTGGAGATTGAGAGAAAACTGATAAGAGAAAGAGAGAATTGGAGATTGAGAGAAAAGTGATATGAGAGAGAGAGAATTGGAGATTGGGGAAAAGTGATAAGAGAAAGACAGAATGGGAGATTGAGAGAAAAGTGATAAGAGAAAGAAAGAATTGGAGATTGAGAGAAAAGTGATAAGAGAAAGAAAGAATTGGAGATTGAGAGAAAATTGATAAGAGAAAGAGAGTATTGGAGATTGTGAGAAAAGTGATAAGAGAAGGAGAGAATTGGAGATTGGGGGAAAAGTGATAAGAGAAAGAGAGAATTGGAGATTGAGAGAAAAGCGATTAGAGAAAGAGAGAATTGGAGATTGAGAAAAAAGTGACATGAGAAAGAGAGAATTGGAGATTGAGAGAAAAAGTGATAAGAGAAAGAGAGAATTGTAGATTGGGGGAAAAGTGATTAGAGAAAGAGAGAATTGGAGATTGAGAGAAAAGTGATTAGAGAAAGAAAAATTGGAGATTGAGAGAAAATTGATAAGAGAAAGAGAGAATTAGAGATTGAGAGAAAAGTGATAAGAGAAAGAGAGAATTGGAAATTGAGAGAAAAGTGATAAGAGAAAGAGAGAATTGGAAATTGAGAGAAAAGTGATAAGAGAAAGAGAGAATTGGAGATTGAGAGTAAAGTGATAAGAGAAAGAGAGAATTGGAGATTGAGAGAAAAGTGATAAGAGAAAGAAATAATTGGAGATTGAGAGAAAAGTGATAACAGAAAGAGAGGATTGGAGATTGAGAGAAAAGTGAGAAGAGAAAGATAGAATTGGAGATTTTGAGAAAAGTGATAAGAGAAAGAGAGAATTGGAGATTGAGAGAAAAGTGATGAGAGAAAGAGAGAATTGGAGATTGGGGAAAAGTGAGAAGAGAAAGAGAGGATTGGAGATTGGGGGAAAAGTGAGAAGAGAAAGAGAGAATTGGAGATTAAGAGAAAATTGATAAGAGGAAGAGAGAATTGGAGATATAGAGAAAATTGATGAGAGAAAGAGAGAATTGGAGATTGGGGGAAAGTGAGAAAAGAGAGAGAGAATTGGAGATTGAGAGAAAAGTGATAAGAGAAAGAGAGAGAATTGGAGATTGGGGGAAAAGTGAGAGGAGAAAGAGAGATTTGGAGATTGAGAGAAAAGTGATAAGAGAAAGAGAGAATTGGAGATTGAAAGAAAAGTGATAAGAGAAAGAGAGAATTAGAAATTGAGAGAAAAGTAATAAGAGAAAGAAAGAATTGGAGATTGAGAGAAAAGTGATAAGAGAAAGAGAGAATTGGAGATTGAGAGAAAAGTGATAAGAGAAAGAGAGAATTGGATATTGGAGGAAAAGTGATAAGAGAAAGAGAGAATTGGAGATTGAGAGAAAAGTGATAAGAGAAAGAGAGAATTGGAGATTGAGAGAAAAGTGATAAGAGAAAGAGAGAATTGGAGATTGAGAGAAAACTGATAAGAGAAAGAGAGAATTGGAGATTGAGAGAAAAGTGATATGAGAAAGAGAGAATTGGAGATTGGGGGAAAAGTGATAAGAGAAAGACAGAATGGGAGATTGAGAGAAAAGTGATAAGAGAAAGAAAGAATTGGAGATTGAGAGAAAAGTGATAAGAGAAAGAAAGAATTGGAGATTGAGAGAAAATTGATAAGAGAAAGAGAGTATTGGAGATTGTGAGAAAAGTGATAAGAGAAAGAGAGAATTGGAGATTGGGGGAAAAGTGATAAGAGAAAGAGAGAATTGGAGATTGAGAGAAAAGTGATAAGAGAAAGAGAGAATTGGAGATTGAGAAAAAAGTGATATGAGAAAGAGAGAATTGGAGATTGAGAGAAAAGTGATGAAAGAATGAGAGAATTGGAGATTGAGAGAAAAGTGATAAGAGAAAGAGAGAATTGGAGATTGAGAGAAAAGTGATGAAAGAAAGAGAGAATTGGAGATTGAGAGAAAAGTGATAAGAGAAAGAGAGAATTGGAGATTGGGGGAAAAGTGAGAAGAGAAAGAGAGAATTGGAGATTAAGAGAAAATTGATAAGAGGAAGAGAGAATTGGAGATATAGAGAAAATTGATGAGAGAAAGCGAGAATTGGAGATTGGGGGAAAAGTGTGAAGAGAAAGAGAGAATTGGAGATTGGGGGAAAAGTGAGAAAAGAGAGAGAGAATTGGAGATTGAGAGAAAAGTGATAAGAGAAAGAGAGAGAATTGGAGATTGGGGGAAAAGTGAGAGGAGAAAGAGAGAATTGGAGATTGAGAGAAAAGTGATAAGACAAAGAGAGAATTGGAGATTGAAAGAAAAGTGATAAGAGAAAGAGAGAATTAGAAATCGAGAGAAAAGTAATAAGAGAAGGAAAGAATTGGAGATTGAGAGAAAAGTGATAAGAGAAAGAGAGAATTGGAGATTGAGAGAAAAATGATAAGAGGAAGAGAGAATTGGAGATATAGAGAAAATTGATGAGAGAAAGAGAGAATTGCAGATTGGGGGAAAAGTGTGAAGAGAAAGAGAGAATTGGAGATTGGGGGAAAAGTGAGAAAAGAAAGAGAGAATTGGAGATTGAGAGAAAAGTGATAAGAGAAAGAGAGAGAATTGGAGATTGGGGGAAAAGTGAGAGGAGAAAGAGAGAATTGGAGATTGAGAGAAAAGTGATAAGAGAAGGAGAGAATTGGAGATTGAAAGAAAAGTGATAAGATAAAGAGAGAATGGTAGATTGGGGGAAAAGTGATAAGAGAAAGAGAGAATTGGAGATTGAGAGAAAAGTGATTAGAGAAAGAAAGAATTGGAGATTGAGAGAAAAGTGATAAGAGAAAGAGAGAATTAGATATTGAGAGAAAAGTGATAAGAGAAAGAGAGAATTGGAGATTGGGGAAAAGTGAGAAGAGAAAGAGAGAATTGGAGATTAAGAGAAAATTGATAAGAGGAAGAGAGAATTGGAGATATAGAGAAAATTGATGAGAGAAAGAGAGAATTGGAGATTGGGGGAAAAGTGTGAAGAGAAAGAGAGAATTGGAGATTGGGGGAAAAGTGAGAAAAGAGAGAGAGAATTGGAGATTGAGAGAAAAGTGATAAGAGAAAGAGAGAGAATTGGAGATTGGGGGAAAAGTGAGAGGAGAAAGAGAGAATTGGAGATTGAGAGAAAAGTGATAAGAGAAAGAGAGAATTGGAGATTGAAAGAAAAGTGATAAGAGAAAGAGAGAATTAGAAATTGAGAGAAAAGTAATAAGAGAAAGAAAGAATTGGAGATTGAGAGAAAAGTGATAAGAGAAAGAGAGAATTGGAGATTGAGAGAAAGGTGATAAGAGAAAGAGATAATTGGATATTGGAGGAAAAGTGATAAGAGAAAGAGAGAATTGGAGATTGAGAGAAAAGTGATAAGAGAAAGAGAGAATTGGAGATTGAGAGAAAACTGATAAGAGAAAGAGAGAATTGGAGATTGAGAGACAAGTGATATGAGAAAGAGAGAATTGGAGATTGGGGGAAAAGTGATAAGAGAAAGACAGAATGGGAGATTGAGAGAAAAGTGATAAGAGAAAGAAAGAATTGGAGATTGAGAGATAAGTGATAAGAGAAAGAAAGAATTGGAGATTGAGAGAAAATTGATAAGAGAAAGAGAGTATTGGAGATTGTGAGAAAAGTGATAAGAGAAAGAGAGAATTGGAGATTGGGGGAAAAGTGATAAGAGAAAGAGAGAATTGGAGATTGAGAGAAAAGTGATAAGAGAAAGAGAGAATTGGAGATTGAGAAAAAAGTGATATGAGAAAGAGAGAATTGGAGATTGAGAGAAAAAGTGATAAGAGAAAGAGAGAATTGTAGATTGGTGGAAAAGTGATTAGAGAAAGAGAGAATTGGAGATTGAGAGAAAAGTGATTAGAGAAAGAAAGAATTGGAGATTGAGAGAAAATTGATAAGAGAAAGAGAGAATTAGAGATTGAGAGAAAACTGATAAGAGAAAGAGAGAATTGGAAATTGAGAGAAAAGTGATAAGAGAAAGAGAGAATTGGAAATTGAGAGAAAAGTGATAAGAGAAAGAGAGAATTGGGGATTGAGAGTAAAGTGATAAGAGAAAGAGATAATTGGAGATTGAGAGAAAAGTGATGAGAGAAAGAGAGAATTGGAGATTGGGGGAAAAGTGAGAAGAGAAAGAGAGAATTGGAGATTGGGGGAAAAGTGAGAAGAGAAAGAGAGAATTGGAGATTAAGAGAAAATTGATAAGAGGAAGAGAGAATTGGAGATATAGAGAAAATTGATGAGAGAAAGAGAGAATTGGAGATTGGGGGAAAAGTGTGAAGAGAAAGAGAGAATTGGAGTTTGGTGGAAAAGTGAGAAAAGAGAGAGAGAATTGGAGATTGAGAGAAAAGTGATAAGAGAAAGAGAGAGAATTGGAGATTGGGGGAAAAGTGAGAGGTGAAAGAGAGAATTGGAGATTGAGAGAAAAGTGATAAGAGAAAGAGAGAATTGGAGATTGAAAGAAAAGTGATAAGAGAAAGAGAGAATTAGAAATTGAGAGAAAAGTAATAAGAGAAAGAAAGAATTGGAGATTGAGAGAAAAGTGATAAGAGAAAGAGAGAATTGGAGATTGAGAGAAAAGTGATAAGAGAAAGAGAGAATTGGATATTGGAGGAAAAGTGATAAGAGAAAGAGAGAATTGGAGATTGAGAGAAAAGTGATAAGAGAAAGAGAGAATTGGAGATTGAGAGAAAACTGATAAGAGAAAGAGAGAATTGGAGATTGGAGGAAAAGTGATAAGAGAAAGAGAGAATTGGAGATTGAGAGAAAAGTGAGAAGAGAAAGAGAGAGAATTGGAGATTGGGGGAAAAGTGAGAGGTGAAAGAGAGAATTGGAGATTGAGAGAAAAGTGATAAGAGAAAGAGAGAATTGGAGATTGAAAGAAAAGTGATAAGAGAAAGAGAGAATTAGAAATTGAGAGAAAAGTAATAAGAGAAAGACAGAATGGGAGATTGAGAGAAAAGTGATAAGAGAAAGAAAGAATTGGAGATTGAGAGAAAAGTGATAAGAGAAAGAAAGAATTGGAGATTGAGAGAAAATTGATAAGAGAAAGAGAGTATTGGAGATTGTGAGAAAAGTGATAAGAGAAAGAGAGAATTGGAGATTGGGGGAAAAGTGATAAGAGAAAGAGAGAATTGGAGATTGAGAGAAAAGTGATAACAGAAAGAGAGGATTGGAGATTGAGAGAAAAGTGAGAAGAGAAAGATAGTATTGGAGATTTTGAGAAAAGTGATAAGAGAAAGAGAGAATTGGAGATTGAGAGAAAAGTGATGAGAGAAAGAGAGAATTGGAGATTGGGGGAAAAGTGAGAAGAGAAAGAGAGAATTGGAGATTGGGGGAAAAGTGAGAAGAGAAGGAGAGAATTGGAGATTAAGAGAAAAATGATAAGAGGAAGAGAGAATTGGAGATATAGAGAAAATTGATGAGAGAAAGAGAGAATTGGAGATTGGGGGAAAAGTGTGAAGAGAAAGAGAGAATTGGAGATTAGGAGAAAAGTGATAAGAGAAAGAGAGAGAATTGGAGATTGGGGGAAAAGTGAGAGGAGAAAGAGATAATTGGAGATTGAGAGAAAAGTGATAAGACAAAGAGAGAATTGGAGATTGAAAGAAAAGTGAAAAGAGAAAGAGAGAATTAGAAATTGAGAGAAAAGTAATAAGAGAAAGAAAGAATTGGAGATTGAGAGAAAAGTGATAAGAGAAAGAGAGAATTGGAGATTGGGGGAAAAGTGATAAGAGAGGATAGAGAATTGGAGATTGAGAGAAAAGTGATAAGAGAAAGAGAGAATTGGAGATTGAGAGAAAAATGATGAGAGGAAGAGAGAATTGGAGATATAGAGAAAATTGATGAGAGAAAGAGAGAATTGCAGATTGGGGGAAAAGTGTGAAGAGAAAGAGAGAATTGGAGATTGAGAGAAAAGTGATAAGAGAAAGAGAGAATTGAAGATTGAAAGAAAAGTGATAAGAGAAAGAGAGAATTAGAAATCGAGATAAAAGTAATAAGAGAAAGAAAGAATTGGAGATTGAGAGAAAAGTGATAAGAGAAAGAGAGAATTGGAGATTGAGAGAAAAGTGATAAGAGAAAGAGAGAATTGGATATTGGAGGAAAAGTGATAAGAGAAAGAGAGAATTGGAGATTGAGAGAAAAGTGATAAGAGAAAGAGAGAATTGGAGATTGAGAGAAAACTGATAAGAGAAAGAGAGAATTGGAGATTGGGGGAAAAGTGATAAGAGAAAGAGAGAATTGGAGATTGAGAGAAAAGTGAGAAGAGAAAGAGAGAGAATTGGAGATTGGGGGAAAAGTGAGAGGTGAAAGAGAGAATTGGAGATTGAGAGAAAAGTGATAAGAGAAAGAGAGAATTGGAGATTGAAAGAAAAGTGATAAGAGAAAGAGAGAATTAGAAATTGAGAGAAAAGTAATAAGAGAAAGACAGAATGGGAGATTGAGAGAAAAGTGATAAGAGAAAGAAAGAATTGGAGATTGAGAGAAAAGTGATAAGAGAAAGAAAGAATTGGAGATTGAGAGAAAATTGATAAGAGAAAGAGAGTATTGGAGATTGTGAGAAAAGTGATAAGAGAAAGAGAGAATTGGAGATTGGGGGAAAAGTGATAAGAGAAAGAGAGAATTGGAGATTGAGAGAAAAGTGATAACAGAAAGAGAGGATTGGAGATTGAGAGAAAAGTGAGAAGAGAAAGAGAGAATTGGAGATTTTGAGAAAAGTGATAAGAGAAAGAGAGAATTGGAGATTGAGAGAAAAGTGATGAGAGAAAGAGAGAATTGGAGATTGGGGGAAAAGTGAGAAGAAAAAGAGAGAATTGGAGATTGGGGGAAAAGTGAGAAGAGAAGGAGAGAATTGGAGATTAAGAGAAAAATGATAAGAGGAAGAGAGAATTGGAGATATAGAGAAAATTGATAAGAGAAAGAGAGTATTGGAGATTGTGAGAAAAGTGATAAGAGAAAGAGAGATTTGGAGATTGGGGGAAAAGTGTGAAGAGAAAGAGAGAATTGGAGATTAGGAGAAAAGTGATAAGAGAAAGAGAGAGAATTGGAGATTGGGGGAAAAGTGAGAGGAGAAAGAGATAATTGGAGATTGAGAGAAAAGTGATAAGACAAAGAGAGAATTGGAGATTGAAAGAAAAGTGAAAAGAGAAAGAGAGAATTAGAAATTGAGAGAAAGGTAATAAGAGAAAGAAAGAATTGGAGATTGAGAGAAAAGTGATAAGAGAAAGAGAGAATTGGAGATTGGGGGAAAAGTGATAAGAGAGGATAGAGAATTGGAGATTGAGAGAAAAGTGATAAGAGAAAGAGAGAATTGGAGATTGAGAGAAAAATGATAAGAGGAAGAGAGAATTGGAGATATAGAGAAAATTGATGAGGGAAAGAGAGAATTGCAGATTGGGGGAAAAGTGTGAAGAGAAAGAGAGAATTGGAGATTGAGAGAAAAGTGATAAGAGAAAGAGAGAGAATTGGAGATTGGGGGAAAAGTGAGAGGAGAAAGAGAGAATTGGAGATTGAGAGAAAAGTGATAAGAGAAAGAGAGAGAATTGGAGATTGGGGGAAAAGTGAGAGGAGAAAGAGAGAATTGGAGATTGAGAGAAAAGTGATAAGAGAAAGAGAGAATTGGAGATTGAGAGAAAAGTGATAAGAGAAAGAGAGAATTGGAGATTGAGAGAAAAGTGATGAAAGAAAGAGAGAAGTGGAGATTGAGAGAAAAGTGATAAGAGAAAGAGAGAATTGGAGATTGGGGTAAAAGTGAGAAGAGAAAGAGAGAATTGGAGATTAAAAGAAAATTGATAAGAGGAAGAGAGAATTGGAGATTTAGAGAAAATTGATGAGAGAAAGAGAGAATTGGAGATTGGGGGAAAAGTGTGAAGAGAAAGAGAGAATTGGAGATTGGGGGAAAAGTGAGAAAAGAGAGAGAGAATTGGAGATTGAGAGAAAAGTGATAAGAGAAAGAGAGAGAATTGGAGATTGGGGGAAAAGTGAGAGGAGAAAGAGAGAATTGGAGATTGAGAGAAAAGTGATAAGAGAAAGAGAGAATTGGAGATTGAAAGAAAAGTGATAAGAGAAAGAGAGAATTAGAAATTGAGAGAAAAGTAATAAGAGAAAGAAAGAATTGGAGATTGAGAGAAAAGTGATAAGAGAAAGAGAGAATTGGAGATTGAGAGAAAAGTGATAAGAGAAAGAGAGAATTGGAGATTGAGAGAAAACTGATAAGAGAAAGAGTGAATTGGAGATTGAGAGAAAAGTGATATGAGAAAGAGAGAATTGGAGATTGGGGAAAAGTGATAAGAGAAAGACAGAATGGGAGATTGAGAGAAAAGTGATAAGAGAAAGGAAGAATTGGAGATTGAGAGAAAAGTGATAAGAGAAAGAAAGAATTGGAGATTGAGAGAAAATTGATAAGAGAAAGAGGGTATTGGAGATGTGAGAAAAGTGATAAGAGAAAGAGAGAATTGGAGATTGGGGGAAAAGTGATAAGAGAAAGAGAGAATTGGAGATTGAGAGAAAAATGATAAGAGAAAGAGAGAATTGGAGATTGAGAAAAAAGTGATATGAGAAAGAGAGAATTGGAGATTGAGAGAAAAAGTGATAAGAGAAAGAGAGAATTGTAGATTGGGGGAAAAGTGATAAGAGAAAGAGAGAATTGGAGATTGAGAGAAAAGTGATTAGAGAAAGAAAGAATTGGAGATTGAGATAAAATTGATAAGAGAAAGAGAGAATTAGAGATTGAGAGAAAAGTGATAAGAGAAAGAGAGAATTGGAAATTGAGAGAAAAGTGATAAGAGAAAGAGAGAATTGGAAATTGAGAGAAAAGTGATAAGAGAAAGAGAGAATTGGAGATTGAGAGTAAAGTGATAAGAGAAAGAGAGAATTGGAGATTGGCAGAAAAGTGATAAGAGAAAGAGAGAATTGGAGATTGAGAGAAAAGTGATAAGAGAAAGAGATAATTGGAGATTGAGAGAAAAGTGATAACAGAAAGAGAGGATTGGAGATTGAGAGAAAAGTGAGAAGAGAAAGATAGAATTGGAGATTTTGAGAAAAGTGATAAGTGAAAGAGAGAATTGGAGATTGAGAGAAAAGTGATGAGAGAAAGAGAGAATTGGAGATTGGGGGAAAAGTGAGAAGAGAAAGAGAGAATTGGAGATTGGGGGAAAAGTGAGAAGAGAAAGAGAGAATTGGAGATTAAGAGAAAATTGATAAGCGGAAGAGAGAATTGGAGATATAGAGAAAATTGATGAGAGAAAGAGAGAATTGGAGATTGGGGGAAAAGTGTGAAGAGAAAGACAGAATTGGAGATTGGGGGAAAAGTGAGAAAAGAGAGAGTGAATTGGAGATTGAGAGAAAAGTGATTAGAGAAAGAAAGAATTGGAGATTGAGAGAAAATTGATAAGAGAAAGAGAGAATTAGAGATTGAGAGAAAAGTGATAAGAGAAAGAGAGAATTGGAAATTGAGAGAAAAGTGATAAGAGAAAGAGAGAATTGGAAATTGAGAGAAAAGTGATAAGAGAAAGAGAGAATTGTAGATTGAGAGTAAAGTGATAAGAGAAAGAGAGAATTGGAGATTGGCAGAAAAGTGATAAGAGAAAGAGAGAATTGGAGATTGAGAGAAAAGTGATAAGAGAAAGAGATAATTGGAGATTGAGAGAAAAGTGATAACAGAAAGAGAGGATTGGAGATTGAGAGAAAAGTGAGAAGAGAAAGAGAGAGAATTGTAGATTGGGGGAAAAGTGATAAGAGAAAGAGAGAATTGGAGATTGAGAGAAAAGTGATTAGAGAAAGAAAGAATTGGAGATTGAGAGAAAATTGATAAGAGAAAGAGAGAATTAGAGATTGAGAAAAAGTGATAAGAGAAAGAGAGAATTGGAGATTTTGAGAAAAGTGATAAGAGAAAGAGAGAATTGGAGATTGAGAGAAAAGTGATGAGAGAAAGAGAGAATTGGAGATTGGGGGAAAAGTGAGAAGAGAAAGAGAGAATTGGAGATTGGGGAAAAGTGAGAAGAGAAAGAGGAATTGGAGATTAAGAGAAAATTGATAAGAGGAAGAGAGAATTGGAGATATAGAGAAAATTGATGAGAGAAAGAGAGAATTGGAGATTGGGGGAAAAGTGTGAAGAGAAAGAGAGAATTGGAGATTGGGGTAAAAGTGAGAAAAGAGAGAGAGAATTGGAGATTGAGAGAAAAGTGATAAGAGAAAGAGAGAGAATTGGAGATTGGGGGAAAATTGAGAGGTGAAAGAGAGAATTGGAGATTGAGAGAAAAGTGATAAGAGAAAGAGAGAATTGGATATTGGAGGAAAAGTGATAAGAGAAAGAGAGAATTGGAGATTGAGAGAAAACTGATAAGAGAAAGAGAGAATTGGAGATTGAGAGAAAAGTGATATGAGAGAGAGAGAATTGGAGATTGGGGGAAAAGTGATAAGAGAAAGACAGAATGGGAGATTGAGAGAAAAGTGATAAGAGAAAGAAAGAATTGGAGATTGAGAGAAAAGTGATAAGAGAAAGAAAGAATTGGAGATTGAGAGAAAATTGATAAGAGAAAGAGAGTATTGGAGATTGTGAGAAAAGTGATAAGAGAAGGAGAGAATTGGAGATTGGGGGAAAAGTGATAAGAGAAAGAGAGAATTGGAGATTGGGGGAAAAGTGAGAAGAGAAGGAGAGAATTGGAGATTAAGAGAAAAATGATAAGAGGAAGAGAGAATTGGAGATATAGAGAAAATTGATAAGAGAAAGAGAGTATTGGAGATTGTGAGAAAAGTGATAAGAGAAAGAGAGATTTGGAGATTGGGGGAAAAGTGTGAAGAGAAAGAGAGAATTGGAGATTAGGAGAAAAGTGATAAGAGAAAGAGAGAGAATTGGAGATTGGGGGAAAAGTGAGAGGAGAAAGAGATAATTGGAGATTGAGAGAAAAGTGATAAGACAAAGAGAGAATTGGAGATTGAAAGAAAAGTGAAAAGAGAAAGAGAGAATTAGAAATTGAGAGAAAGGTAATAAGAGAAAGAAAGAATTGGAGATTGAGAGAAAAGTGATAAGAGAAAGAGAGAATTGGAGATTGGGGGAAAAGTGATAAGAGAGGATAGAGAATTGGAGATTGAGAGAAAAGTGATAAGAGAAAGAGAGAATTGGAGATTGAGAGAAAAATGATAAGAGGAAGAGAGAATTGGAGATATAGAGAAAATTGATGAGGGAAAGAGAGAATTGCAGATTGGGGGAAAAGTGTGAAGAGAAAGAGAGAATTGGAGATTGAGAGAAAAGTGATAAGAGAAAGAGAGAGAATTGGAGATTGGGGGAAAAGTGAGAGGAGAAAGAGAGAATTGGAGATTGAGAGAAAAGTGATAAGAGAAAGAGAGAGAATTGGAGATTGGGGGAAAAGTGAGAGGAGAAAGAGAGAATTGGAGATTGAGAGAAAAGTGATAAGAGAAAGAGAGAATTGGAGATTGAGAGAAAAGTGATAAGAGAAAGAGAGAATTGGAGATTGAGAGAAAAGTGATGAAAGAAAGAGAGAAGTGGAGATTGAGAGAAAAGTGATAAGAGAAAGAGAGAATTGGAGATTGGGGTAAAAGTGAGAAGAGAAAGAGAGAATTGGAGATTAAAAGAAAATTGATAAGAGGAAGAGAGAATTGGAGATTTAGAGAAAATTGATGAGAGAAAGAGAGAATTGGAGATTGGGGGAAAAGTGTGAAGAGAAAGAGAGAATTGGAGATTGGGGGAAAAGTGAGAAAAGAGAGAGAGAATTGGAGATTGAGAGAAAAGTGATAAGAGAAAGAGAGAGAATTGGAGATTGGGGGAAAAGTGAGAGGAGAAAGAGAGAATTGGAGATTGAGAGAAAAGTGATAAGAGAAAGAGAGAATTGGAGATTGAAAGAAAAGTGATAAGAGAAAGAGAGAATTAGAAATTGAGAGAAAAGTAATAAGAGAAAGAAAGAATTGGAGATTGAGAGAAAAGTGATAAGAGAAAGAGAGAATTGGAGATTGAGAGAAAAGTGATAAGAGAAAGAGAGAATTGGAGATTGAGAGAAAACTGATAAGAGAAAGAGTGAATTGGAGATTGAGAGAAAAGTGATATGAGAAAGAGAGAATTGGAGATTGGGGAAAAGTGATAAGAGAAAGACAGAATGGGAGATTGAGAGAAAAGTGATAAGAGAAAGGAAGAATTGGAGATTGAGAGAAAAGTGATAAGAGAAAGAAAGAATTGGAGATTGAGAGAAAATTGATAAGAGAAAGAGGGTATTGGAGATGTGAGAAAAGTGATAAGAGAAAGAGAGAATTGGAGATTGGGGGAAAAGTGATAAGAGAAAGAGAGAATTGGAGATTGAGAGAAAAATGATAAGAGAAAGAGAGAATTGGAGATTGAGAAAAAAGTGATATGAGAAAGAGAGAATTGGAGATTGAGAGAAAAAGTGATAAGAGAAAGAGAGAATTGTAGATTGGGGGAAAAGTGATAAGAGAAAGAGAGAATTGGAGATTGAGAGAAAAGTGATTAGAGAAAGAAAGAATTGGAGATTGAGATAAAATTGATAAGAGAAAGAGAGAATTAGAGATTGAGAGAAAAGTGATAAGAGAAAGAGAGAATTGGAAATTGAGAGAAAAGTGATAAGAGAAAGAGAGAATTGGAAATTGAGAGAAAAGTGATAAGAGAAAGAGAGAATTGGAGATTGAGAGTAAAGTGATAAGAGAAAGAGAGAATTGGAGATTGGCAGAAAAGTGATAAGAGAAAGAGAGAATTGGAGATTGAGAGAAAAGTGATAAGAGAAAGAGATAATTGGAGATTGAGAGAAAAGTGATAACAGAAAGAGAGGATTGGAGATTGAGAGAAAAGTGAGAAGAGAAAGATAGAATTGGAGATTTTGAGAAAAGTGATAAGTGAAAGAGAGAATTGGAGATTGAGAGAAAAGTGATGAGAGAAAGAGAGAATTGGAGATTGGGGGAAAAGTGAGAAGAGAAAGAGAGAATTGGAGATTGGGGGAAAAGTGAGAAGAGAAAGAGAGAATTGGAGATTAAGAGAAAATTGATAAGCGGAAGAGAGAATTGGAGATATAGAGAAAATTGATGAGAGAAAGAGAGAATTGGAGATTGGGGGAAAAGTGTGAAGAGAAAGACAGAATTGGAGATTGGGGGAAAAGTGAGAAAAGAGAGAGTGAATTGGAGATTGAGAGAAAAGTGATTAGAGAAAGAAAGAATTGGAGATTGAGAGAAAATTGATAAGAGAAAGAGAGAATTAGAGATTGAGAGAAAAGTGATAAGAGAAAGAGAGAATTGGAAATTGAGAGAAAAGTGATAAGAGAAAGAGAGAATTGGAAATTGAGAGAAAAGTGATAAGAGAAAGAGAGAATTGTAGATTGAGAGTAAAGTGATAAGAGAAAGAGAGAATTGGAGATTGGCAGAAAAGTGATAAGAGAAAGAGAGAATTGGAGATTGAGAGAAAAGTGATAAGAGAAAGAGATAATTGGAGATTGAGAGAAAAGTGATAACAGAAAGAGAGGATTGGAGATTGAGAGAAAAGTGAGAAGAGAAAGAGAGAGAATTGTAGATTGGGGGAAAAGTGATAAGAGAAAGAGAGAATTGGAGATTGAGAGAAAAGTGATTAGAGAAAGAAAGAATTGGAGATTGAGAGAAAATTGATAAGAGAAAGAGAGAATTAGAGATTGAGAAAAAGTGATAAGAGAAAGAGAGAATTGGAGATTTTGAGAAAAGTGATAAGAGAAAGAGAGAATTGGAGATTGAGAGAAAAGTGATGAGAGAAAGAGAGAATTGGAGATTGGGGGAAAAGTGAGAAGAGAAAGAGAGAATTGGAGATTGGGGGAAAAGTGAGAAGAGAAAGAGGAATTGGAGATTAAGAGAAAATTGATAAGAGGAAGAGAGAATTGGAGATATAGAGAAAATTGATGAGAGAAAGAGAGAATTGGAGATTGGGGGAAAAGTGTGAAGAGAAAGAGAGAATTGGAGATTGGGGTAAAAGTGAGAAAAGAGAGAGAGAATTGGAGATTGAGAGAAAAGTGATAAGAGAAAGAGAGAGAATTGGAGATTGGGGGAAAAGTGAGAGGTGAAAGAGAGAATTGGAGATTGAGAGAAAAGTGATAAGAGAAAGAGAGAATTGGATATTGGAGGAAAAGTGATAAGAGAAAGAGAGAATTGGAGATTGAGAGAAAACTGATAAGAGAAAGAGAGAATTGGAGATTGAGAGAAAAGTGATATGAGAGAGAGAGAATTGGAGATTGGGGGAAAAGTGATAAGAGAAAGACAGAATGGGAGATTGAGAGAAAAGTGATAAGAGAAAGAAAGAATTGGAGATTGAGAGAAAAGTGATAAGAGAAAGAAAGAATTGGAGATTGAGAGAAAATTGATAAGAGAAAGAGAGTATTGGAGATTGTGAGAAAAGTGATAAGAGAAGGAGAGAATTGGAGATTGGGGGAAAAGTGATAAGAGAAAGAGAGAATTGGAGATTGAGAGAAAAGCGATTAGAGAAAGAGAGAATTGGAGATTGAGAAAAAAGTGATATGAGAAAGAGAGAATTGGAGATTGAGAGAAAAAGTGATAAGAGAAAGAGAGAATTGTAGATTGGGGGAAAAGTGATTAGAGAAAGAGAGAATTGGAGATTGAGAGAAAAGTGATTAGAGAAAGAAAAAATTGGAGATTGAGAGAAAATTGATAAGAGAAAGAGAGAATTAGAGATTGAGAGAAAAGTGATAAGAGAAAGAGAGAATTGGAAATTGAGAGAAAAGTGATAAGAGAAAGAGAGAATTGGAAATTGAGAGAAAAGTGATAAGAGAAAGAGAGAATTGGAGATTGAGAGTAAAGTGATAAGAGAAAGAGAGAATTGGAGATGGCAGAAAAGTGATAAGAGAAAGAGAGAATTGGAGATTGAGAGAAAAGTGATAAGAGAAAGAAATAATTGGAGATTGAGAGAAAATTGATGAAAGAAAGAGAGGATTGGAGATTGAGAGAAAAGTGAGAAGAGAAAGATAGAATTGGAGATTTTGAGAAAAGTGATAAGAGAAAGAGAGAATTGGAGATTGAGAGAAAAGTGATGAGAGAAAGAGAGAATTGGAGATTGGGGAAAAGTGAGAAGAGAAAGAGAGGATTGGAGATTGGGGGGAAAGTGAGAAGAGAAAGAGAGAATTGGAGATTAAGAGAAAATTGATAAGAGGAAGAGAGAATTGGAGATATAGAGAAAATTGATGAGAGAAAGAGAGAATTGGAGATTGGGGGAAAGTGAGAAAAGAGAGAGAGAATTGGAGATTGAGAGAAAAGTGATAAGAGAAAGAGAGAGAATTGGAGATTGGGGGAAAAGTGAGAGGAGAAAGAGAGATTTGGAGATTGAGAGAAAAGTGATAAGAGAAAGAGAGAATTGGAGATTGAAAGAAAAGTGATAAGAGAAAGAGAGAATTGGATATTGGAGGAAAAGTGATAAGAGAAAGAGAGAATTGGAGATTGAGAGAAAAGTGATAAGAGAAAGAGAGAATTGGAGATTGAGAGAAAAGTGATAAGAGAAAGAGAGAATTGGATATTGGAGGAAAAGTGATAAGAGAAAGAGAGAATTGGAGATTGAGAGAAAAGTGATAAGAGAAAGAGAGAATTGGAGATTGAGAGAAAAGTGATAAGAGAAAGAGAGAATTGGAGATTGAGAGAAAAGTGATAAGAGAAAGAGAGAATTGGAGATTGAGAGAAAACTGATAAGAGAAAGAGAGAATTGGAGATTGAGAGAAAAGTGATATGAGAAAGAGAGAATTGGAGATTGGGGGAAAAGTGATAAGAGAAAGACAGAATGGGAGATTGAGAGAAAAGTGATAAGAGAAAGAAAGAATTGGAGATTGAGAGAAAAGTGATAAGAGAAAGAAAGAATTGGAGATTGAGAGAAAATTGATAAGAGAAAGAGAGTATTGGAGATTGTGAGAAAAGTGATAAGAGAAAGAGAGAATTGGAGATTGGGGGAAAAGTGATAAGAGAAAGAGAGAATTGGAGATTGAGAGAAAAGTGATAAGAGAAAGAGAGAGAATTGGAGATTGGGGGAAAAGTGAGAGGAGAAAGAGAGAATTGGAGATTGAGAGAAAAGTGATAAGAGAAAGAGAGAATTGGAGATTGAGAGAAAAGTGATAAGAGAAAGAGAGAATTGGAGATTGAGAGAAAAGTGATGAAAGAAAGAGAGAATTGGAGATTGAGAGAAAAGTGATAAGAGAAAGAGAGAATTGGAGATTGGGGTAAAAGTGAGAAGAGAAAGAGAGAATTGGAGATTAAAAGAAAATTGATAAGAGGAAGAGAGAATTGGAGATATAGAGAAAATTGATGAGAGAAAGAGAGAATTGGAGATTGGGGGAAAAGTGTGAAGAGAAAGAGAGAATTGGAGATTGGGGGAAAAGTGAGAAAAGAGAGAGAGAATTGGAGATTGAGAGAAAAGTGATAAGAGAAAGAGAGAGAATTGGAGATTGGGGGAAAAGTGAGAGGAGAAAGAGAGAATTAGAGATTGAGAGAAAAGTGATAAGAGAAAGAGAGAATTGGAGATTGAAAGAAAAGTGATAAGAGAAAGAGAGAATTAGAAATTGAGAGAAAAGTAATAAGAGAAAGAAAGAATTGGAGATTGAGAGAAAAGTGATAAGAGAAAGAGAGAATTGGAGATTGAGAGAAAAGTGATAAGAGAAAGAGAGAATTGGATATTGGAGGAAAAGTGATAAGAGAAAGAGAGAATTGGAGATTGAGAGAAAAGTGATAAGAGAAAGAGAGAATTGGAGATTGAGAGAAAACTGATAAGAGAAAGAGAGAATTGGAGATTGAGAGAAAAGTGATATGAGAAAGAGAGAATTGGAGATTGGGGAAAAGTGATAAGAGAAAGACAGAATGGGAGATTGAGAGAAAAGTGATAAGAGAAAGAAAGAATTGGAGATTGAGAGAAAAGTGATAAGAGAAAGAAAGAATTGGAGATTGAGAGAAAATTGATAAGAGAAAGAGGGTATTGGAGATTGTGAGAAAAGTGATAAGAGAAAGGGAGAATTGGAGATTGGGGGAAAAGTGATAAGAGAAAGAGAGAATTGGAGATTGAGGGAAAAATGATAAGAGAAAGAGAGAATTGGAGATTGAGAAAAAAGTGATATGAGAAAGAGAGAATTGGAGATTGAGAGAAAAAGTGATAAGAGAAAGAGAGAATTGTAGATTGGGGGAAAAGTGATAAGAGAAAGAGAGAATTGGAGATTGAGAGAAAAGTGATTAGAGAAAGAAAGAATTGGAGATTGAGATAAAATTGATAAGAGAAAGAGAGAATTAGAGATTGAGAGAAAAGTGATAAGAGAAAGAGAGAATTGGAAATTGAGAGAAAAGTGATAAGAGAAAGAGAGAATTGGAAATTGAGAGAAAAGTGATAAGAGAAAGAGAGAATTGGAGATTGAGAGTAAAGTGATAAGAGAAAGAGAGAATTGGAGATTGGCAGAAAAGTGATAAGAGAAAGAGAGAATTGGAGATTGAGAGAAAAGTGATAAGAGAAAGAGATAATTGGAGATTGAGAGAAAAGTGATAACAGAAAGAGAGGATTGGAGATTGAGAGAAAAGTGAGAAGAGAAAGATAGAATTGGAGATTTTGAGAAAAGTGATAAGTGAAAGAGAGAATTGGAGATTGAGAGAAAAGTGATGAGAGAAAGAGAGAATTGGAGATTGGGGGAAAAGTGAGAAGAGAAAGAGAGAATTGGAGATTGGGGGAAAAGTGAGAAGAGAAAGAGAGAATTGGAGATTAAGAGAAAATTGATAAGAGGAAGAGAGAATTGGAGATATAGAGAAAATTGATGAGAGAAAGAGAGAATTGGAGATTGGGGGAAAAGTGTGAAGAGAAAGAGAGAATTGGAGATTGGGGGAAAAGTGAGAAAAGAGAGAGTGAATTGGAGATTGAGAGAAAAGTGATTAGAGAAAGAAAGAATTGGAGATTGAGAGAAAATTGATAAGAGAAAGAGAGAATTAGAGATTGAGAGAAAAGTGATAAGAGAAAGAGAGAATTGGAAATTGAGAGAAAAGTGATAAGAGAAAGAGAGAATTGGAAATTGAGAGAAAAGTGATAAGAGAAAGAGAGAATTGTAGATTGAGAGTAAAGTGATAAGAGAAAGAGAGAATTGGAGATTCGCAGAAAAGTGATAAGAGAAAGAGAGAATTGGAGATTGAGAGAAAAGTGATAAGAGAAAGAGATAATTGGAGATTGAGAGAAAAGTGATAACAGAAAGAGAGGATTGGAGATTGAGAGAAAAGTGAGAAGAGAAAGAGAGAGAATTGTAGATTGGGGGAAAAGTGATAAGAGAAAGAGAGAATTGGAGATTGAGAGAAAAGTGATTAGAGAAAGAAAGAATTGGAGATTGAGAGAAAATTGATAAGAGAAAGAGAGAATTAGAGATTGAGAGAAAAGTGATAAGAGAAAGAGAGAATTGGAGATTTTGAGAAAAGTGATAAGAGAAAGAGAGAATTGGAGATTGAGAGAAAAGTGATGAGAGAAAGAGAGAATTGGAGATTGGGGGAAAAGTGAGAAGAGAAAGAGAGAATTGGAGATTGGGGGAAAAGTGAGAAGAGAAAGAGAGAATTGGAGATTAAGAGAAAATTGATAAGAGGAAGAGAGAATTGGAGATATAGAGAAAATTGATGAGAGAAAGAGAGAATTGGAGATTGGGGGAAAAGTGTGAAGAGAAAGAGAGAATTGGAGATTGGGGGAAAAGTGAGAAAAGAGAGAGAGAATTGGAGATTGAGAGAAAAGTGATAAGAGAAAGAGAGAGAATTGGAGATTGGGGGAAAAGTGAGAGGTGAAAGAGAGAATTGGAGATTGAGAGAAAAGTGATAAGAGAAAGAGAGAATTGGAGATTGAAAGAAAAGTGATAAGAGAAAGAGAGGATTAGAAATTGAGAGAAAAGTAATAAGAGAAAGAAAGAATTGGAGATTGAGAGAAAAGTGATAAGAGAAAGAGAGAATTGGAGATTGAGAGAAAAGTGATAAGAGAAAGAGAGAATTGGATATTGGAGGAAAAGTGATGAGAAAGAGAGAATTGGAGATTGAGAGAAAAGTGATAAGAGAAAGAGAGAATTGGAGATTGAGAGAAAACTGATAAGAGAAAGAGAGAATTGGAGATTGGGGGAAAAGTGTGAAGAGAAAGACAGAATGGGAGATTGAGAGAAAAGTGATAAGAGAAAGAAAGAATTGGAGATTGAGAGAAAATTGATGAGAGAAAGCGAGAATTGGAGATTGGGGGAAAAGTGTGAAGAGAAAGAGAGAATTGGAGATTGAGAGAAAAGTGATAAGAGAAAGAGAGAATTGGAGATTGGGGTAAAAGTGAGAAGAGAAAGAGAGAATTGGAGATTAAAAGAAAATTGATAAGAGGAAGAGAGAATTGGAGATATAGAGAAAATTGATGAGAGAAAGAGAGAATTGGAGATTGGGGGAAAAGTGTGAAGAGAAAGAGAGAATTGGAGATTGGGGGAAAAGTGAGAAAAGAGAGAGAGAATTGGAGATTGAGAGAAAAGTGATAAGAGAAAGAGAGAGAATTGGAGATTGGGGGAAAAGTGAGAGGAGAAAGAGAGAATTGGAGATTGAGAGAAAAGTGATAAGAGAAAGAGAGAATTGGAGATTGAAAGAAAAGTGATAAGAGAAAGAGAGAATTAGAAATTGAGAGAAAAGTAATAAGAGAAAGAAAGAATTGGAGATTGAGAGAAAAGTGATAAGAGAAAGAGAGAATTGGAGATTGAGAGAAAAGTGATAAGAGAAAGAGAGAATTGGATATTGGAGGAAAAGTGATAAGAGAAAGAGAGAATTGGAGATTGAGAGAAAAGTGATAAGAGAAAGAGAGAATTGGAGATTGAGAGAAAACTGATAAGAGAAAGAGAGAATTGGAGATTGAGAGAAAAGTGATATGAGAAAGAGAGAATTGGAGATTGGGGAAAAGTGATAAGAGAAAGACAGAATGGGAGATTGAGAGAAAAGTGATAAGAGAAAGGAAGAATTGGAGATTGAGAGAAAAGTGATAAGAGAAAGAAAGAATTGGAGATTGAGAGAAAATTGATAAGAGAAAGAGGGTATTGGAGATTGTGAGAAAAGTGATAAGAGAAAGAGAGAATTGGAGATTGGGGGAAAAGTGATAAGAGAAAGAGAGAATTGGAGATTGAGAGAAAAATGATAAGAGAAAGAGAGAATTGGAGATTGAGAAAAAAGTGATATGAGAAAGAGAGAATTGGAGATTGAGAGAAAAAGTGATAAGAGAAAGAGAGAATTGTAGATTGGGTGAAAAGTGATAAGAGAAAGAGAGAATTGGAGATTGAGAGAAAAGTGATTAGAGAAAGAAAGAATTGGAGATTGAGATAAAATTGATAAGAGAAAGAGAGAATTAGAGATTGAGAGAAAAGTGATAAGAGAAAGAGAGAATTGGAAATTGAGAGAAAAGTGATAAGAGAAAGAGAGAATTGGAAATTGAGAGAAAAGTGATAAGAGAAAGAGAGAATTGGAGATTGAGAGTAAAGTGATAAGAGAAAGAGAGAATTGGAGATTGGCAGAAAAGTGATAAGAGAAAGAGAGAATTGAAGATTGAGAGAAAAGTGATAAGAGAAAGAGATAATTGGAGATTGAGAGAAAAGTGAGAAGAGAAAGATAGAATTGGAGATTTTGAGAAAAGTGATAAGTGAAAGAGAGAATTGGAGATTGAGAGAAAAGTGATGAGAGAAAGAGAGAATTGGAGATTGGGGGAAAGTGAGAAGAGAAAGAGAGAATTGGAGATTGGGGGAAAAGTGAGAAGAGAAAGAGAGAATTGGAGATTAAGAGAAAATTGATAAGAGGAAGAGAGAATTGGAGATATAGAGAAAATTGATGAGAGAAAGAGAGAATTGGAGATTGGGGGAAGAGTGTGAAGAGAAAGAGAGAATTGGAGATTGGGGGAAAAGTGAGAAAAGAGAGAGTGAATTGGAGATTGAGAGAAAAGTGATTAGAGAAAGAAAGAATTGGAGATTGAGAGAAAATTGATAAGAGAAAGAGAGAATTAGAGATTGAGAGAAAAGTGATAAGAGAAAGAGAGAATTGGAAATTGAGAGAAAAGTGATAAGAGAAAGAGAGAATTGGAAATTGAGAGAAAAGTGATAAGAGAAAGAGAGAATTGTAGATTGAGAGTAAAGTGATAAGAGAAAGAGAGAATTGGAGATTGGCAGAAAAGTGATAAGAGAAAGAGAGAATTGGAGATTGAGAGAAAAGTGATAAGAGAAAGAGATAATTGGAGATTGAGAGAAAAGTGATAACAGAAAGAGAGGATTGGAGATTGAGAGAAAAGTGAGAAGAGAAAGAGAGAGAATTGTAGATTGGGGGAAAAGTGATAAGAGAAAGAGAGAATTGGAGATTGAGAGAAAAGTGATTAGAGAAAGAAAGAATTGGAGATTGAGAGAAAATTGATAAGAGAAAGAGAGAATTAGAGATTGAGAGAAAAGTGATAAGCGAAAGAGAGAATTGGAGATTTTGAGAAAAGTGATAAGAGAAAGAGAGAATTGGAGATTGAGAGAAAAGTGATGAGAGAAAGAGAGAATTGGAGATTGGGGGAAAAGTGAGAAGAGAAAGAGAGAATTGGAGATTGGGGGAAAAGTGAGAAGAGAAAGAGAGAATTGGAGATTAAGAGAAAATTGATAAGAGGAAGAGAGAATTGGAGATATAGAGAAAATTGATGAGAGAAAGAGAGAATTGGAGATTGGGGGAAAAGTGTGAAGAGAAAGAGAGAATTGGAGATTGGGGGAAAAGTGAGAAAAGAGAGAGAGAATTGGAGATTGAGAGAAAAGTGATAAGAGAAAGAGAGAGAATTGGAGATTGGGGGAAAAGTGAGAGGTGAAAGAGAGAATTGGAGATTGAGAGAAAAGTGATAAGAGAAAGAGAGAATTGGAGATTGAAAGAAAAGTGATAAGAGAAAGAGAGAATTAGAAATTGAGAGAAAAGTAATAAGAGAAAGAAAGAATTGGAGATTGAGAGAAAAGTGATAAGAGAAAGAGAGAATTGGAGATTGAGAGAAAAGTGATAAGAGAAAGAGAGAATTGGATATTGGAGGAAAAGTGATGAGAAAGAGAGAATTGGAGATTGAGAGAAAAGTGATAAGAGAAAGAGAGAATTGGAGATTGAGAGAAAACTGATAAGAGAAAGAGAGAATTGGAGATTGGGGGAAAAGTGTGAAGAGAAAGACAGAATGGGAGATTGAGAGAAAAGTGATAAGAGAAAGAAAGAATTGGAGATTGAGAGAAAATTGATGAGAGAAAGCGAGAATTGGAGATTGGGGGAAAAGTGTGAAGAGAAAGAGAGAATTGGAGATTGAGAGAAAAGTGATAAGAGAAAGAGAGAATTGGAGATTGGGGTAAAAGTGAGAAGAGAAAGAGAGAATTGGAGATTAAAAGAAAATTGATAAGAGGAAGAGAGAATTGGAGATATAGAGAAAATTGATGAGAGAAAGAGAGAATTGGAGATTGGGGGAAAAGTGTGAAGAGAAAGAGAGAATTGGAGATTGGGGGAAAAGTGAGAAAAGAGAGAGAGAATTGGAGATTGAGAGAAAAGTGATAAGAGAAAGAGAGAGAATTGGAGATTGGGGGAAAAGTGAGAGGAGAAAGAGAGAATTGGAGATTGAGAGAAAAGTGATAAGAGAAAGAGAGAATTGGATATTGGAGGAAAAGTGATAAGAGAAATAGAGAATTGGAGATTGAGAGAAAAGTGATAAGAGAAAGAGAGAATTGGAGATTGAGAGAAAACTGATAAGAGAAAGAGAGAATTGGAGATTGAGAGAAAAGTGATATGAGAAAGAGAGAATTGGAGATTGGGGAAAAGTGATAAGAGAAAGACAGAATGGGAGATTGAGAGAAAAGTGATAAGAGAAAGGAAGAATTGGAGATTGAGAGAAAAGTGATAAGAGAAAGAAAGAATTGGAGATTGAGAGAAAATTGATAAGAGAAAGAGGGTATTGGAGATTGTGAGAAAAGTGATAAGAGAAAGAGAGAATTGGAGATTGGGGGAAAAGTGATAAGAGAAAGAGAGAATTGGAGATTGAGAGAAAAATGATAAGAGAAAGAGAGAATTGGAGATTGAGAAAAAAGTGATATGAGAAAGAGAGAATTGGAGATTGAGAGAAAAAGTGATAAGAGAAAGAGAGCATTGTAGATTGGGGGAAAAGTGATAAGAGAAAGAGAGAATTGGAGATTGAGAGACAAGTGATTAGAGAAAGAAAGAATTGGAGATTGAGATAAAATTGATAAGAGAAAGAGAGAATTAGAGATTGAGAGAAAAGTGATAAGAGAAAGAGAGAATTGGAAATTGAGAGAAAAGTGATAAGAGAAAGAGAGAATTGGAAATTGAGAGAAAAGTGATAAGAGAAAGAGAGAATTGGAGATTGAGAGTAAAGTGATAAGAGAAAGAGAGAATTGGAGATTGGCAGAGAAGTGATAAGAGAAAGATAGAATTGGAGATTTTGAGAAAAGTGATAAGTGAAAGAGAGAATTGGAGATTGAGAGAAAAGTGATGAGAGAAAGAGAGAATTGGAGATTGGGGGAAAAGTGAGAAGAGAAAGAGAGAATTGGAGATTGGGGGAAAAGTGAGAAGAGAAAGAGAGAATTGGAGATTAAGAGAAAATTGATAAGAGGAAGAGAGAATTGGAGATATAGAGAAAATTGATGAGAGAAAGAGAGAATTGGAGATTGGGGGAAAAGTGTGAAGAGAAAGAGAGAATTGGAGATTGGGGGAAAAGTGAGAAAAGAGAGAGTGAATTGGAGATTGAGAGAAAAGTGATTAGAGAAAGAAAGAATTGGAGATTGAGAGAAAATTGATAAGAGAAAGAGAGAATTAGAGATTGAGAGAAAAGTGATAAGAGAAAGAGAGAATTGGAAATTGAGAGAAAAGTGATAAGAGAAAGAGAGAATTGGAAATTGAGAGAAAAGTGATAAGAGAAAGAGAGAATTGTAGATTGAGAGTAAAGTGATAAGAGAAAGAGAGAATTGGAGATTGGCAGAAAAGTGATAAGAGAAAGAGAGAATTGGAGATTGAGAGAAAAGTGATAAGAGAAAGAGATAATTGGAGATTGAGAGAAAAGTGATAACAGAAAGAGAGGATTGGAGATTGAGAGAAAAGTGAGAAGAGAAAGAGAGAGAATTGTAGATTGGGGGAAAAGTGATAAGAGAAAGAGAGAATTGGAGATTGAGAGAAAAGTGATTAGAAAAAGAAAGAATTGGAGATTGAGAGAAAATTGATAAGAGAAAGAGAGAATTAGAGATTGAGAGAAAAGTGATAAGAGAAAGAGAGAATTGGAGATTTTGAGAAAAGTGATAAGAGAAAGAGAGAATTGGAGATTGAGAGAAAAGTGATGAGAGAAAGAGAGAATTGGAGATTGGGGGAAAAGTGAGAAGAGAAAGAGAGAATTGGAGATTGGGGGAAAAGTGAGAAGAGAAAGAGAGAATTGGAGATTAAGAGAAAATTGATAAGAGGAAGAGAGAATTGGAGATATAGAGAAAATTGATGAGAGAAAGAGAGAATTGGAGATTGGGGGAAAAGTGTGAAGAGAAAGAGAGAATTGGAGATTGGGGGAAAAGTGAGAAAAGAGAGAGAGAATTGGAGATTGAGAGAAAAGTGATAAGAGAAAGAGAGAGAATTGGAGATTGGGGGAAAAGTGAGAGGTGAAAGAGAGAATTGGAGATTGAGAGAAAAGTGATAAGAGAAAGAGAGAATTGGAGATTGAAAGAAAAGTGATAAGAGAAAGAGAGAATTAGAAATTGAGAGAAAAGTAATAAGAGAAAGAAAGAATTGGAGATTGAGAGAAAAGTGATAAGAGAAAGAGAGAATTGGAGATTGAGAGAAAAGTGATAAGAGAAAGAGAGAATTGGATATTGGAGGAAAAGTGTGAAGAGAAAGACAGAATGGGAGATTGAGAGAAAAGTGATAAGAGAAAGAAAGAATTGGAGATTGAGAGAAAATTGATGAGAGAAAGCGAGAATTGGAGATTGGGGGAAAAGTGTGAAGAGAAAGAGAGAATTGGAGATTGGGGGAAAAGTGAGAAGAGAAGGAGAGAATTGGAGATTAAGAGAAAAATGATAAGAGGAAGAGAGAATTGGAGATATAGAGAAAATTGATGAGAGAAAGAGAGAATTGGAGATTGAGAGAAAATTGATAAGAGAAAGAGAGTATTGGAGATTGTGAGAAAAGTGATAAGAGAAAGAGAGAATTGGAGATTGGGGGAAAAGTGATAAGAGAAAGAGAGAATTGGAGATTGAGAGAAAAGTGATAACAGAAAGAGAGAATTGGAGATTGAGAGAAAAGTGAGATGAGAAAGATAGAATTGGAGATTTTGAGAAAAGTGATGAGAGAAAGAGAGAATTGGAGATTGAGAGAAAAGTCATGAGAGAAAGAGAGAATTGGAGATTGGGGGAAAAGTGAGAAGAGAAAGAGAGAATTGGAGATTGGGGGAAAAGTGAGAAGAGAAGGAGAGAATTGGAGATTAAGAGAAAAATGATAAGAGAAAGAGAGAATTGGAGATATAGAGAAAATTGATGAGAGAAAGAGAGAATTGGAGATTGGGGGAAAAGTGTGAAGAGAAAGAGATTTGGAGATTAGGAGAAAAGTGATAAGAGAAAGAGAGAGAATTGGAGATTGGGGGAAAAGTGAGAGGAGAAAGAGATAATTGGAGATTGAGAGAAAAGTGATAAGACAAAGAGAGAATTGGAGATTGAAAGAAAAGTGAAAAGAGAAAGAGAGAATTAGAAATTGAGAGAAAAGTAATAAGAGAAAGAAAGAATTGGAGATTAAGAGAAAAGTGATAAGAGAAAGAGAGAATTGGAGATTGGGGGAAAAGTGATAAGAGAGGATAGAGAATTGGAGATTGAGAGAAAAGTGATAAGAGAAAGAGAGAATTGGAGATTGAGAGAAAAATGATAAGAGGAAGAGAGAATTGGAGATATAGAGAAAATTGATGAGAGAAAGAGAGAATTGCAGATTGGGGGAAAAGTGTGAAGAGAAAGAGAGAATTGGAGATTGGGGGAAAAGTGAGAAAAGAAAGAGAGAATTGGAGATTGAGAGAAAAGTGATAAGAGAAAGAGAGAGAATTGGAGATTGGGGGAAAAGTGAGAGGAGAAAGAGAGAATTGGAGATTGAGAGAAAAGTGATAAGAGAAAGAGAGAATTAGATATTGAGAGAAAAGTGATAAGAGAAAGAGAGAATTGGAGATTGAGAGAAAAGTGATAAGAGAAAGAGAGAATTGGAGATTGAGAGAAAAGTGATGAAAGAAAGAGAGAATTGGAGATTGAGAGAAAAGTGATAAGAGAAAGAGAGAATTGGAGATTGGGGTAAAAGTGAGAAGAGAAAGAGAGAATTGGAGATTAAGAGAAAATTGATAAGAGGAAGAGAGAATTGGAGATATAGAGAAAATTGATGAGAGAAAGAGAGAATTGGAGATTGGGGGAAAAGTGTGAAGAGAAAGAGAGAATTGGAGATTGGGGGAAAAGTGAGAAAAGAGAGAGAGAATTGGAGATTGAGAGAAAAGTGATAAGAGAAAGAGAGAGAATTGGAGATTGGGGGAAAACTGATAAGAGAAAGAGAGAATTGGAGATTGAGAGAAAAGTAATAAGAGAAAGAAAGAATTGGAGATTGAGAGAAAAGTGATAAGAGAAAGAGAGAATTGGATATTGGAGGAAAAGTGATAAGAGAAAGAGAGAATTGGAGATTGAGAGAAAAGTGATAAGAGAAAGAGAGAATTGGAGATTGAGAGAAAACTGATAAGAGAAAGAGAGAATTGGAGATTGAGAGAAAAGTGATATGAGAAAGAGAGAATTGGAGATTGGGGGAAAAGTGATAAGAGAAAGACAGAATGGGAGATTGAGAGAAAAGTGATAAGAGAAAGGAAGAATTGGAGATTGAGAGAAAAGTGATAAGAGAAAGAAAGAATTGGAGATTGAGGGAAAATTGATAAGAGAAAGAGAGTATTGGAGATTGTGAGAAAAGTGATAAGGGAAAGAGAGAATTGGAGATTGGGGGAAAAGTGATAAGAGAAAGAGAGAATTGGAGATTGAGAGAAAAGTGATAAGAGAAAGAGAGAATTGGAGATTGAGAAAAAAGTGATATGAGAAAGAGAGAATTGGAGATTGAGAGAAAAAGTGATAAGAGAAAGAGAGAATTGTAGATTGGGGGAAAAGTGATAAGAGAAAGAGAGAATTGGAGATTGAGAGAAAAGTGATTAGAGAAAGAAAGAATTGGAGATTGAGAGAAAATTGATAAGAGAAAGAGAGAATTAGAGATTGAGAGAAAAGTGATAAGAGAAAGAGAGAATTGGAAATTGAGGGAAAAGTGATAAGAGAAAGAGAGAATTGGAAATTGAGAGAAAAGTGATAAGAGAGAGAGAGAATTGGAGATTGAGAGTAAAGTGATAAGAGAAAGAGAGAATTGGAGATTGGCAGAAAAGTGATAAGAGAAAGAGAGAATTGGAGATTGAGAGAAAAGTGATAACAGAAAGAGAGGATTGGAGATTGAGAGAAAAGTGAGAAGAGAAAGATAGAATTGGAAATTTTGAGAAAAGTGATAAGAGAAAGAGAGAATTGGAGATTGAGAGAAAAGTGATGAGAGAAAGAGAGAATTGGAGATTGGGGGAAAAGTGAGAAGAGAAAGAGAGAATTGGAGATTGGGGGAAAAGTGAGAAGAGAAAGAGAGAATTGGAGATTAAGAGAAAATTGATAAGAGGAAGAGAGAATTGGAGATATAGAGAAAATTGATGAGAGAAAGAGAGAATTGGAGATTGGGGGAAAAGTGTGAAGAGAAAGAGAGAATTGGAGATTGGGGGAAAAGTGAGAAAAGAGAGAGAGAATTGGAGATTGAGAGAAAAGTGATTAGAGAAAGAAAGAATTGGAGATTGAGAGAAAATTGATAAGAGAAAGAGAGAATTAGAGATTGAGAGAAAAGTGATAAGAGAAAGAGAGAATTGGAAATTGAGAGAAAAGTGATAAGAGAAAGAGAGAATTGGAAATTGAGAGAAAAGTGATAAGAGAAAGAGAGAATTGGAGATTGAGAGTAAAGTGATAAGAGAAAGAGAGAATTGGAGATTGGCAGAAAAGTGATAAGAGAAAGAGAGAATTGGAGATTGAGAGAAAAGTGATAAGAGAAAGAGATAATTGGAGATTGAGAGAAAAGTGATAACAGAAAGAGAGAATTAGAGATTGAGAGAAAAGTGATAAGAGAAAGAGAGAATTGGAAATTGAGAGAAAAGTGATAAGAGAAAGAGAGAATTGGAAATTGAGAGAAAAGTGATAAGAGAAAGAGAGAATTGGAGATTGAGAGTAAAGTGATAAGAGAAAGAGAGAATTGGAGATTGGCAGAAAAGTGATAAGAGAAAGAGAGAATTGGAGATTGAGAGAAAAGTGATAAGAGAAGAGATAATTGGAGATTGAGAGAAAAGTGATAACAGAAAGAGAGGATTGGAGATTGAGAGAAAAGTGAGAAGAGAAAGATAGAATTGGAGATTTGGAGAAAAGTGATAAGAGAAAGAGAGAATTGGAGATTGAGAGAAAAGTGATGAGAGAAAGAGAGAATTGGAGATTGGGGGAAAAGTGAGAAGAGAAAGAGAGAATTGGAGATTGGGGGAAAAGTGAGAAGAGAAAGAGAGAATTGGAGATTAAGAGAAAAATGATAAGAGGAAGAGAGAATTGGAGATATAGAGAAAATTGATGAGAGAAAGAGAGAATTGGAGATTGGGGGAAAAGTGTGAAGAGAAAGAGAGAATTGGAGATTAGGAGAAAAGTGATAAGAGAAAGAGAGAGAATTGGAGATTGAGGGAAAAGTGAGAGGAGAAAGAGATAATTGGAGATTGAGAGAAAAGTGATAAGACAAAGAGAGAATTGGAGATTGAAAGAAAAGTGAAAAGAGAAAGAGAGAATTAGAAATTGAGAGAAAAGTAATAAGAGAAAGAAAGAATTGGAGATTGAGAGAAAAGTGATAAGAGAAAGAGAGAATTGGAGATTGGGGGAAAAGTGATAAGAGAGGATAGAGAATTGGAGATTGAGAGAAAAGTGATAAGAGAAAGAGAGAATTGGAGATTGAGAGAAAAATGATAAGAGGAAGAGAGAATTGGAGATAGAGAGAAAATTGATGAGAGAAAGAGAGAATTGCAGATTGGGGGAAAAGTGTGAAGAGAAAGAGAGAATTGGAGATTGGGGGAAAAGTGAGAAAAGAAAGAGAGAATTGGAGATTGAGAGAAAAGTGATAAGAGAAAGAGAGAGAATTGGAGATTGGGGGAAAAGTGAGAGGAGAAAGAGAGAATTGGAGATTGAGAGAAAAGTGATAAGAGAAAGAGAGAATTGGAGATTGAGAGAAAAGTGATAAGAGAAAGAGAGAATTGGAGATTGAGAGAAAAGTGATAAGAGAAAGAGAGAATTGGATATTGGAGGAAAAGTGATAAGAGAAAGAGAGAATTGGAGATTGAGAGAAAAGTGATAAGAGAAAGAGAGAATTGGAGATTGAGAGAAAACTGATAAGAGAAAGAGAGAATTGGAGATTGAGAGAAAAGTGATATGAGAAAGAAAGAATTGGAGATTGAGAGAAAATTGATAAGAGAAAGAGAGTATTGGAGATTGTGAGAAAAGTGATAAGAGAAAGAGAGAATTGGAGATTGGGGGAAAAGTGATAAGAGAAAGAGAGAATTGGAGATTGAGTGAAAAGTGATAAGAGAAAGAGAGAATTGGAGATTGAGAAAAATGTGACATGAGAAAGAGAGAATTGGAGATCGAGAGAAAAAGTGATAAGAGAAAGAGAGAATTGTAGATTGGGAGAAAAGTGATAAGAGAAAGAGAGAATTGGAGATTGAGAGAAAAGTGATTAGAGCAAGAAAGAATTGGAGATTGAGAGAAAATTGATAAGAGAAAGAGAGAATTAGAGATTGAGAGAAAAGTGATAAGAGAAAGAGAGAATTGGAAATTGAGAGAAAAGTGATAAGAGAAAGAGAGAATTGGAAATTGAGAGAAAAGTGATAAGAGAAAGAGAGAATTGGAAATTGAGAGTAAAGTGATAAGAGAAAGAGAGAATTGGAGATTGGCAGAAAAGTGACAAGAGAAAGAGAGAATTGGAGATTGAGAGAAAAGTGATAAGAGAAAGAGATAATTGGAGATTGAGAGAAAAGTGATAACAGAAAGAGAGGATTGGAGATTGAGAGAAAAGTGAGAAGAGAAAGATAGAATTGGAGATTTTGAGAAAAGTGATAAGAGAAAGAGAGAATTGGAGATTAAGAGAAAAGTGATGAGAGAAAGAGAGAATTGGAGATTTTGAGAAAAGTGATAAGAGAAAGAGAGAATTAGAGATTAAGAGAAAAGTGATGAGAGAAAGAGAGAATTGGAGATTGGGGCAAAAGTGAGAAGAGAAAGAGAGAATTGTAGATTGGGGGAAAAGTGAGAAGAGAAAGAGAGAATTGGCGATTAAGAGAAAAATGATAAGAGGAAGAGAGAATTGGAGATATAGAGAAAATTGATGAAAGAAAGAGAGAATTGGAGATTGGGGGAAAAGTCTGAAGAGAAAGAGAGAATTGGAGATTGAGAGAAAAGTGATAAGAGAAAGAGAGAGAATTGGAGATTGGGGTAAAAGTGAGAGGAGAAAGAGATAATTGGAGATTGAGAGAAAAGTGATAAGACAAAGAGAGAATTGGAGATTGAAAGAAAAGTGAAAAGAGAAAGAGAGAATTAGAAATTGAGAGAAAAGTAATAAGAGAAAGAAAGAATTGGAGATTGAGAGAAAAGTGATAAGAGAAAGAGAGAATTGTAGATTGGGGGAAAAGTGATAAGAGAAAGAGAGAATTGGATATTGGAGGAAAAGTGATAAGAGAAAGAGAGAATTGGAGATTGAGAGAAAAGTGATAAGAGAAAGAGAGAATTGGAGATTGAGAGAAAACTGATAAGAGAAAGAGAGAATTGGAGATTGAGAGAAAAGTGATATGAGAAAGAGAGAATTGGAGATTGGGGGAAAAGCGATAAGAGAAAGACAGAATGGGAGATTGAGAGAAAAGTGATAAGAGAAAGAAAGAATTGGAGATTGAGAGAAAATTGATAAGAGAAAGAGAGTATTGGAGATTGTGAGAAAAGTGATAAGAGAAAGAGAGAATTGGAGATTGGGGGAAAAGTGATAAGAGAAAGAGAGAATTGGAGATTGAGTGAAAAGTGATAAGAGAAAGAGAGAATTGGAGATTGAGAAAAAAGTGACATGAGAAAGAGAGAATTGGAGATCGAGAGAAAAAGTGATAAGAGAAAGAGAGAATTGTAGATTGGGGGAAAAGTGATAAGAGAAAGAGAGAATTGGAGATTGAGAGAAAAGTGATTAGAGAAAGAAAGAATTGGAGATTGAGAGAAAATTGATAAGAGAAAGAGAGAATTAGAGATTGAGAGAAAAGTGATAAGAGAAAGAGAGAATTGGAAATTGAGAGAAAAGTGATAAGAGAAAGAGAGAATTGGAAATTGAGAGTAAAGTGATAAGAGAAAAAGAGAATTGGAGATTGGCAGAAAAGTGACAAGAGAAAGAGTGAATTGGAGATTGAGAGAAAAGTGATAAGAGAAAGAGATAATTGGAGATTGAGAGAAAAGTGATAACAGAAAGAGAGGATTGGAGATTGAGAGAAAAGTGAGAAGAGAAAGATAGAATTGGAGATTTTGAGAAAAGTGATAAGAGAAAGAGAGAATTGGAGATTAAGAGAAAAGTGATGAGAGAAAGAGAGAATTGGAGATTTTGAGAAAAGTGATAAGAGAAAGAGAGAATTAGAGATTAAGAGAAAAGTGATGAGAGAAAGAGAGAATTGGAGATTGGGGCAAAAGTGAGAAGAGAAAGAGAGAATTGTAGATTGGGGGAAAAGTGAGAAGAGAAAGAGAGAATTGGCAATTAAGATAAAAAATGATAAGAGGAAGAGAGAATTGGAGATATAGAGAAAATTGATGAGAGAAAGAGAGAATTGGAGATTGGGGGAAAAGTCTGAAGAGAAAGAGAGAATTGGAGATTGAGAGAAAAGTGATAAGAGAAAGAGAGAGAATTGGAGATTGGGGGAAAAGTGAGAGGAGAAAGAGATAATTGGAGATTGAGAGAAAAGTGATAAGACAAAGAGAGAATTGGAGATTGAAAGAAAAGTGAAAAGAGAAAGAGAGAATTAGAAATTGAGAGAAAAGTAATAAGAGAAAGAAAGAATTGGAGATTGAGAGAAAAGTGATAAGAGAAAGAGAGAATTGGAGATTGGGGGAAAAGTGATAAGAGAGGATAGAGAATTGGAGATTGAGAGAAAAGTGATAAGAGAAAGAGAGAATTGGAGATTGAGAGAAAAATGATAAGAGGAAGAGAGAATTGGAGATATAGAGAAAATTGATGAGAGAAAGAGAGAATTGCAGATTGGGGGAAAAGTGTGAAGAGAAAGAGAGAATTGGAGATTGGGGGAAAGTGAGAAAAGAAAGAGAGAATTGGAGATTGAGAAAAAAGTGATAAGAGAAAGAGAGAGAATTGGAGATTGGGGGAAAAGTGATAAGAGAAAGACAGAATGGGAGATTGAGAGAAAAGTGATAAGAGAAAGAAAGAATTGGAGATTGAGAGAAAAGTGATAAGAGAAAGAAAGAATTGGAGATTGAGAGAAAATTGATAAGAGAAAGAGAGTATTGGAGATCGTGAGAAAAGTGATAAGAGAAAGAGAGAATTGGAGATTGGGGGAAAAGTGATAAGAGAAAGAGAGAATTGGAGATTGAGAGAAAAGTGATAAGAGAAAGAGAGAATTGGAGATTGGGGGAAAAGTGATAAGAGAAATAGAGAATTGGAGATTGAGAGAAAAGTGATAAGAGAAAGAGAGAATTGGAGATTGAGAAAAAAGTGATATGAGAAAGAGAGAATTGGAGATTGAGTGAAAAAGTGATAAGAGAAAGAGAGAATTGTAGATTGGGAGAAAAGTGATAAGAGAAAGAGAGAATTGGAGATTGAGAGAAAAGTGATAAGAGAAAGAAAGAATTGGAGATTGAGAGAAAATTGATAAGAGAAAGAGAGTATTGGAGATTGTGAGAAAAGTGATAAGAGAAAGAGAGAATTGGAGATTGGGGGAAAAGTGATTAGAGAAAGAAAGAATTGGAGATTGAGAGAAAAGTGATAAGAGAAAGAGAGAATTGGAGATTGAGAGAAAAGTGATTAGAGAAAGAAAGAATTGGAGATTGAGAGAAAATTGATAAGAGAAAGAGAGAATTAGAGATTGAATGAAAAGTGATAAGAGAAAGAGAGAATTGGAAATTGAGAGAAAAGTGATAAGAGAAAGAGAGAATTGGAGATTGAGAGAAAAGTGATTAGAGAAAGAAAGAATTGGAGATTGAGAGAAAATTGATAAGAGAAAGAGAGAATTAGAGATTGAATGAAAAGTGATAAGAGAAAGAGAGAATTGGAAATTGAGAGAAAAGTGATAAGAGAAAGAGAGAATTGGAAATTGAGAGAAAAGTGATAAGAGAAAGAGAGAATTGGAGATTGAGAGTAAAGTGATAAGAGAAAGAGAGAATTGGAGATTGGCAGAAAAGTGATAAGAGAAAGAGAGAATTGGAGATTGAGAGAAAAGTGATAAGAGAAAGAGATAATTGGAGATTGAGAGAAAAGTGATAACAGAAAGAGAGGATTGGAGATTGAGAGAAAAGTGAGAAGAGAAAGATAGAATTGGAGATTTTGAGAAAAGTGATAAGAGAAAGAGAGAATTGGAGATTAAGAGAAAAGTGATGAGAGAAAGAGAGAATTGGAGATTTTGAGAAAAGTGATAAGAGAAAGAGAGAATTAGATATTAAGAGAAAAGTGATGAGAGAAAGAGAGAATTGGAGATGGGGGAATAGTGAGAAGAGAAAGAGAGAATTGTAGATTGGGGGAAAAGTGAGAAGAGAAAGAGAGAATTGGCGATTAAGAGAAAAATGATAAGAGGAAGAGAGAATTGGAGATATAGAGAAAATTGATGAGAGAAAGAGAGAATTGGAGATTGGGGGAAAAGTGTGAAGAGAAAGAGAGAATTGGAGATTGAGAGAAAAGTGATAAGAGAAAGAGAGAGAATTGGAGATTTGGGGAAAAGTGAGAGGAGAAAGAGATAATTGGAGATTGAGAGAAAAGTGATAAGACAAAGAGAGAATTGGAGATTGAAAGAAAAGTGAAAAGAGAAAGAGAGAATTAGAAATTGAGAGAAAAGTAATAAGAGAAAGAAATAATTGGAGATTGAGAGAAAAGTGATAAGAGAAAGAGAGAATTGGAGATTGGGGGAAAAGTGATAAGAGAGGATAGAGAATTGGAGATTGAGAGAAAAGTGATAAGAGAAAGAGAGAATTGGAGATTGAGAGAAAAATGATAAGAGGAAGAGAGAATTGGAGATATAGAGAAAATTGATGAGAGAAAGAGAGAATTGCAGATTGGGGGAAAAGTGTGAAGAGAAAGAGAGAATTGGAGATTGGGGGAAAGTGAGAAAAGAAAGAGAGAATTGGAGATTGAGAGAAAAGTGATAAGAGAATGACAGAATGGGAGATTGAGAGAAAAGTGATAAGAGAAAGAAAGAATTGGAGATTGAGAGAAAAGTGATAAGAGAAAGAAAGAATTGGAGATTGAGAGAAAATTGACAAGAGAAAGAGAGTATTGGAGATCGTGAGAAAAGTGATATGAGAAAGAGAGAATTGGAGATTGGGGGAAAAGTGGTAAGAGAAAGAGAGAATTGGAGATTGAGAGAAAAGTGATAAGAGAAAGAGAGAATTGGAGATTGAGAAAAAAGTGATATGAGAAAGAGATAATTGGAGATTGAGAGAAAAAGTGATAAGAGAAAGAGAGAATTGTAGATTGGGGGAAAAGTGATAAGAGAAAGAGAGAATTGGAGATTGAGAGAAAAAGTGATTAGAGAAAGAAAAAATTGGAGATTGAGAGAAAATTGATAAGAGAAACAGAGAATTAGAGATTGAGAGAAAAGTGATAAGAGAAAGAGAGAATTGGAGATTGAGAGAAAAGTGATGAGAGAAAGAGAGAATTGGAGATTGGGGGAAAAGTGAGAAGAGAAAGAGAGAATTGGAGATTGGGGGAAAAGTGAGAAGAGAAAGAGAGAATTGGAGATTAAGAGAAAAATGATAAGAGGAAGAGAGAATTGGAGATATAGAGAAAATTGATGAGAGAAAGAGAGAATTGGAGATTGGGGGAAAAGTGTGAAGAGAAAGAGAGAATTAGAGATTGAGAGAAAAGTGATAAGAGAAAGAGAGAGAATTGGAGATTGGGGGAGAAGTGAGAGGAGAAAGAGATAATTGGAGATTGAGAGAAAAGTGATAAGACAAAGAGAGAATTGGAGATTGAAAGAAAAGTGAAAAGAGAAAGAGAGAATTAGAAATTGAGAGAAAAGTAATAAGAGAAAGAAAGAATTGGAGATTGAGAGAAAAGTGATAAGAGAAAGAGAGAATCGGAGATTGGGGGAAAAGTGATAAGAGAAATAGAGAATTGGAGATTGAGAGAAAAGTGATAAGAGAAAGAGAGAATTGGAGATTGAGAAAAAAGTGATATGAGAAAGAGAGAATTGGAGATTGAGAGAAAAAGTGATAAGAGAAAGAGAGAATTGTAGATTGGGAGAAAAGTGATAAGAGAAAGAGAGAATTGGAGATTGAGAGAAAAGTGATTAGAGAAAGAAAGAATTGGAGATTGAGAGAAAAGTGATAAGAGAAAGAGAGAATTGGAAATTGAGACAAAAGTTATAAGAGAAAGAGAGAATTGGAGATTGAGAGTAAAGTGATAAGAGAAAGAGAGAATTGGAGATTGGCAGAAAAGTGATAAGAGAAAGAGAGAATTGGAGATTGAGAGAAAAGTGATAAGAGAAAGAGATAATTGGAGATTGAGAGAAAAGTGATAACAGAAAGAGAGGATTGGAGATTGAGAGAAAAGTGAGAAGAGAAAGATAGAATTGGAGATTTTGAGAAAAGTGATAAGAGAAAGAGAGAATTGGAGATTGAGAGAAAAGTGATGAGAGAAAGAGAGAATTGGAGATTGGGGGAAAAGTGAGAAGAGAAAGAGAGAATTGGAGATTGGGGGAAAAGTGAGAAGAGAAAGACAGAATTGGAGATTAAGAGAAAAATGATAAGAGGAAGAGAGAATTGGAGATATAGAGAAAATTGATGAGAGAAAGAGAGAATTGGAGATTGGGGGAAAAGTGTGAAGAGAAAGAGAGAATTGGAGATTGAGAGAAAAGTGACAAGAGAAAGAGAGAGAATTGGAGATTGGGGGAAAAGTGAGAGGAGAAAGAGATAATTGGAGATTGATAGAAAAGTGATAAGACAAAGAGAGTATTGGAGATTGAAAGAAAAGTGAAAAGAGAAAGAGAGAATTAGAAATTGAGAGAAAAGTAATAAGAGAAAGAAAGAATTGGAGATTGATAGAAAAGTGATAAGAGAAAGAGAGAATTGGAGATTGGGGGAAAAGTGATTAGAGAAATAGAGAATTGGAGATTGAGAGAAAAGTGATAAGAGAAAGAGAGAATTGGAGATTGAGAGAAAAATGATAAGAGGAAGAGAGAATTGGAGATTGGGGGAAAAGTGAGAAGAGAAAGGGAGAATTGGAGATTGAGAGAAAAGTGATAAGAGAAAGAGAGAGAATTGGAGATTGGGGGATAAGTGAGAGGAGAAAGAGAGAATTGGAGATTGAGAGAAAAGTGATTAGGGAAAGAAAGAATTGGAGATTGAGAGAAAATTGATAAGAGAAAGAGAGAATTAGAGATTGAGAGAAAAGTGATAAGAAAAAGAGAGAATTGGAAATTGAGAGAAAAGTGATAAGAGAAAGAGAGAATTGGAGATTGAGAGTAAAGTGATAAGAGAAAGAGAGCATTGGAGATTGGCAGAAAAGTGATAAGAGAAAGAGAGAATTGGAGATTGAGAGAAAAGTGATAAGAGAAAGAGAGAATTAGATATTGAGAGAAAAGTGATAAGAGAAAGAGAGAATTGGAGATTGAGAGAAAAGTGATAAGAGAAAGAGAGAATTGGAGATTGAGAGAAAAGTGATGAAAGAAAGAGAGAATTGGAGATTGAGAGAAAAGTGATAAGAGAAAGAGAGAATTAGAGATTGGGGGAAAAGTGAGAAGAGAAAGAGAGAATTGGAGATTAAGAGAAAAATGATAAGAGGAAGAGAGAATTGGAGATATAGAGAAAATTGATGAGAGAAAGAGAGAATTGGCGATTGGGGGAAAAGTGTGAAGAGAAAGAGAGAATTGGATATTGGGGGAAAAGTGAGAAGAGAAAGAGAGAATTGGAGATTGAGAGAAAAGTGATAAGAGAAAGGGATAATTGGAGATTGAGAGAAAAGTGATAAGAGAAAGAGAGAATTGGAGATTGAGAGAAAAGTGATAAGAGAAAGAGAGAATTGGAGATAGAGAGAAAAGTGATAAGAGAAAGAGAGAATTGGATATTGGAGGAAAAGTGATAAGAGATAGAGAGAATTGGAGATTGAGAGAAAAGTGATAAGAGAAAGAGAGAATTGGAGATTGAGAGAAAACTGATAAGAGATAGAGAGAATTGGAGATTGAGAGAAAAGTGATATAAGAAAGAGAGAATTGGAGATTGGGGGAAAAGTGATAAGAGAAACACAGAATGGGAGATTGAGAGAAAAGTGATAAGAGAAAGAAAGAATTGGAGATTGAGAGAAAAGTGATAAGAGAAAGAAAGAATTGGAGATTGAGAGAAAATTGATAAGAGAAAGAGAGTATTGGAGATGGTGAGAAAAGTGATAATAGAAAGAGAGAATTGGAGATTGGGGGAAAAGTGATAAGAGAAAGAGAGAATTGGAGATTGAGTGAAAAGTGATAAGAGAAAGAGAGAATTGGAGATTGAGAAAAAAGTGATATGAGAAAGAGAGAATTGGAGATTGAGAGAAAAAGTGATAAGAGAAAGAGAGAATTGTAGATTGGGGGAAAAGTGATAAGAGAAAGAGAGAATTGGAGATTGAGAGAAAATTGATTAGAGAAAGAAAGAATTGGAGATTGAGAGAAAATTGATAAGAGAAAGAGAGAATTAGAGATTGAGAGAAAAGTGATAAGAGAAAGAGAGAATTGGAAATTGAGAGAAAAGTGATAAGAGAAAGAGATAATTGGAGATTGAGAGAAAAGTGATAACAGAAAGAGAGGATTGGAGATTGAGAGAAAAGTGAGAAGAGAAAGATAGAATTGGAGATTTTGAGAAAAGTGATAAGAGAAAGAGAGAATTGGAGATTGAGAGAAAAGTGATGAGAGAAAGAGAGAATTGGAGATTGGGGGAAAAGTGAGAAGAGAAAGAGAGAATTGGAGATTGGGGGAAAAGTGAGAAGAGAAAGACAGAATTGGAGATTAAGAGAAAAATGATAAGAGGAAGAGAGAATTGGAGATATAGAGAAAATTGATGAGAGAAAGAGAGAATTGGAGATTGGGGGAAAAGTGTGAAGAGAAAGAGAGAATTGGAGATTGAGAGAAAAGTGACAAGAGAAAGAGAGAGAATTGGAGATTGGGGGAAAAGTGAGAGGAGAAAGAGATAATTGGAGATTGAGAGAAAAGTGATAAGACAAAGAGAGTATTGGAGATTGAAAGAAAAGTGAAAAGAGAAAGAGAGAATTAGAAATTGAGAGAAAAGTAATAAGAGAAAGAAAGAATTGGAGATTGATAGAAAAGTGATAAGAGAAAGAGAGAATTGGAGATTGGGGGAAAAGTGATTAGAGAAATAGAGAATTGGAGATTGAGAGAAAAGTGATAAGAGAAAGAGAGAATTGGAGATTGAGAGAAAAATGATAAGAGGAAGAGAGAATTGGAGATTGGGGGAAAAGTGAGAAGAGAAAGAGAGAATTGGAGATTGAGAGAAAAGTGATAAGAGAAAGAGAGAGAATTGGAGATTGGGGGATAAGTGAGAGGAGAAAGAGAGAATTGGAGATTGAGAGAAAAGTGATTAGGGAAAGAAAGAATTGGAGATTGAGAGAAAATTGATAAGAGAAAGAGAGAATTAGAGATTGAGAGAAAAGTGATAAGAAAAAGAGAGAATTGGAAATTGAGAGAAAAGTGATAAGAGAAAGAGAGAATTGGAGATTGAGAGTAAAGTGATAAGAGAAAGAGAGCATTGGAGATTGGCAGAAAAGTGATAAGAGAAAGAGAGAATTGGAGATTGAGAGAAAAGTGATAAGAGAAAGAGAGAATTAGATATTGAGAGAAAAGTGATAAGAGAAAGAGAGAATTGGAGATTGAGAGAAAAGTGATAAGAGAAAGAGAGAATTGGAGATTGAGAGAAAAGTGATGAAAGAAAGAGAGAATTGGAGATTGAGAGAAAAGTGATAAGAGAAAGAGAGAATTAGAGATTGGGGGAAAAGTGAGAAGAGAAAGAGAGAATTGGAGATTAAGAGAAAAATGATAAGAGGAAGAGAGAATTGGAGATATAGAGAAAATTGATGAGAGAAAGAGAGAATTGGCGATTGGGGGAAAAGTGTGAAGAGAAAGAGAGAATTGGATATTGGGGGAAAAGTGAGAAGAGAAAGAGAGAATTGGAGATTGAGAGAAAAGTGATAAGAGAAAGGGATAATTGGAGATTGAGAGAAAAGTGATAAGAGAAAGAGAGAATTGGAGATTGAGAGAAAAGTGATAAGAGAAAGAGAGAATTGGAGATAGAGAGAAAAGTGATAAGAGAAAGAGAGAATTGGATATTGGAGGAAAAGTGATAAGAGAAAGAGAGAATTGGAGATTGAGAGAAAAGTGATAAGAGAAAGAGAGAATTGGAGATTGAGAGAAAACTGATAAGAGATAGAGAGATTTGGAGATTGAGAGAAAAGTGATATAAGAAAGAGAGAATTGGAGATTGGGGGAAAAGTGATAAGAGAAACACAGAATGGGAGATTGAGAGAAAAGTGATAAGAGAAAGAAAGAATTGGAGATTGAGAGAAAAGTGATAAGAGAAAGAAAGAATTGGAGATTGAGAGAAAATTGATAAGAGAAAGAGAGTATTGGAGATGGTGAGAAAAGTGATAATAGAAAGAGAGAATTGGAGATTGGCGGAAAAGTGATAAGAGAAAGAGAGAATTGGAGATTGAGTGAAAAGTGATAAGAGAAAGAGAGAATTAGAGATTGAGAAAAAAGTGATATGAGAAAGAGAGAATTGGAGATTGAGAGAAAAAGTGATAAGAGAAAGAGAGAATTGTAGATTGGGGGAAAAGTGATAAGAGAAAGAGAGAATTGGAGATTGAGAGAAAATTGATTAGAGAAAGAAAGAATTGGAGATTGAGAGAAAATTGATAAGAGAAAGAGAGAATTAGAGATTGAGAGAAAAGTGATAAGAGAAAGAGAGAATTGGAAATTGAGAGAAAAGTGATAAGAGAAAGAGATAATTGGAGATTGAGAGAAAAGTGATAACAGAAAGAGAGGATTGGAGATTGAGAGAAAAGTGATGAGAGAAAGAGAGAATTGGAGATTGGGGGAAAAGTGAGAAGAGAAAGAGAGAATTGTAGATTGGGGGAAAAGTGAGAATAGAAAGAGAGAATTGGCGATTAAGAGAAAAGTGATAAGAGAAAGAGAGTATTGGAGATTGAGAAAAAAGTGATATGAGAAAGAGATAATTGGAGATTGAGAGAAAAAGTGATAAGAGAAAGAGAGAATTGTAGATTGGGGAAAAGTGATAAGAGAAAGAGAGAATTGGAGATTGAGAGAAAAAGTGATTAGAGAAAGAATAAATTGGAGATTGAGAGAAAATTGATAAGAGAAAGAGAGAATTGGAGATTGGGGGAAAAGTGTGAAGAGAAAGAGAGAATTGGAGATTGAGAGAAAAGTGATAAGAGAAAGAGAGAGAATTGGAGATTGGGGGAGAAGTGAGAGGAGAAAGAGATAATTGGAGATTGAGAGAAAAGTGATAAGACAAAGAGAGAATTGGAGATTGAAAGAAAAGTGAAAAGAGAAAGAGAGAATTAGAAATTGAGAGAAAAGTAATAAGAGAAAGAAAGAATTGGAGATTGAGAGAAAAGTGATAAGAGAAAGAGAGAATCGGAGATTGGGGGAAAAGTGATAAGAGAAATAGAGAATTGGAGATTGAGAGAAAAGTGATAAGAGAAAGAGAGAATTGGAGATTGAGAAAAAAGTGATATGAGAAAGAGAGAATTGGAGATTGAGAGAAAAAGTGATAAGAGAAAGAGAGAATTGTAGATTGGGAGAAAAGTGATAAGAGAAAGAGAGAATTGGAGATTGAGAGAAAAGTGATTAGAGAAAGAAAGAATTGGAGATTGAGAGAAAAGTGATAAGAGAAAGAGAGAATTGGAAATTGAGACAAAAGTTATAAGAGAAAGAGAGAATTGGAGATTGAGAGTAAAGTGATAAGAGAAAGAGAGAATTGGAGATTGGCAGAAAAGTCATAAGAGAAAGAGAGAATTGGAGATTGAGAGAAAAGTGATAAGAGAAAGAGATAATTGGAGATGGAGAGAAAAGTGATAACAGAAAGAGAGGATTGGAGATTGAGAGAAAAGTGAGAAGAGAAAGATAGAATTGGAGATTTTGAGAAAAGTGATAAGAGAAAGAGAGAATTGGAGATTGAGAGAAAAGTGATGAGAGAAAGAGAGAATTGGAGATTGGGGGAAAAGTGAGAAGAGAAAGAGAGAATTGGAGATTGGGGGAAAAGTGAGAAGAGAAAGACAGAATTGGAGATTAAGAGAAAAATGATAAGAGGAAGAGAGAATTGGAGATATAGAGAAAATTGATGAGAGAAAGAGAGAATTGGAGATTGGGGGAAAAGTGTGAAGAGAAAGAGAGAATTGGAGATTGAGAGAAAAGTGACAAGAGAAAGAGAGAGAATTGGAGATTGGGGGAAAAGTGAGAGGAGAAAGAGATAATTGGAGATTGAGAGAAAAGTGATAAGACAAAGAGAGTATTGGAGATTGAAAGAAAAGTGAAAAGAGAAAGAGAGAATTAGAAATTGAAAGAAAAGTAATAAGAGAAAGAAAGAATTGGAGATTGATAGAAAAGTGATAAGAGAAAGAGAGAATTGGAGATTGGGGGAAAAGTGATTAGAGAAATAGAGAATTGGAGATTGAGAGAAAAGTGATAAGAGAAAGAGAGAATTGGAGATTGAGAGAAAAATGATAAGAGGAAGAGAGAATTGGAGATTGGGGGAAAAGTGAGAAGAGAAAGAGAGAATTGGAGATTGAGAGAAAAGTGATAAGAGAAAGAGAGAGAATTGGAGATTGGGGGATAAGTGAGAGGAGAAAGAGAGAATTGGAGATTGAGAGAAAAGTGATTAGGGAAAGAAAGAATTGGAGATTGAGAGAAAATTGATAAGAGAAAGAGAGAATTAGAGATTGAGAGAAAAGTGATAAGAAAAACAGAGAATTGGAAATTGAGAGAAAAGTGATAAGAGAAAGAGAGAATTGGAGATTGAGAGTAAAGTGATAAGAGAAAGAGAGCATTGGAGATTGGCAGAAAAGTGATAAGAGAAAGAGAGAATTAGATATTGAGAGAAAAGTGATAAGAGAAAGAGAGAATTGGAGATTGAGAGAAAAGTGATAAGAGAAAGAGAGAATTGGAGATTGAGAGAAAAGTGATGAAAGAAAGAGAGAATTGGAGATTGAGAGAAAAGTGATAAGAGAAAGAGAGAATTAGAGATTGGGGGAAAAGTGAGAAGAGAAAGAGAGAATTGGAGATTAAGAGAAAAATGATAAGAGGAAGAGAGAATTGGAGATATAGAGAAAATTGATGAGAGAAAGAGAGAATTGGCGATTGGGGGAAAAGTGTGAAGAGAAAGAGAGAATTGGATATTGGGGGAAAAGTGAGAAGAGAAAGAGAGAATTGGAGATTGAGAGAAAAGTGATAAGAGAAAGGGATAATTGGAGATTGAGAGAAAAGTGCTAAGAGAAAGAGAGAATTGGAGATTGAGAGAAAAGTGATAAGAGAAAGAGAGAATTGGAGATAGAGAGAAAAGTGATAAGAGAAAGAGAGAATTGGATATTGGAGGAAAAGTGATAAGAGAAAGAGAGAATTGGAGATTGAGAGAAAAGTGATAAGAGAAAGAGAGAATTGGAGATTGAGAGAAAACTGATAAGAGATAGAGAGAATTGGAGATTGAGAGAAAAGTGATATAAGAAAGAGAGAATTGGAGATTGGGGGAAAAGTGATAAGAGAATCACAGAATGGGAGATTGAGAGAAAAGTGATAAGAGAAAGAAAGAATTGGAGATTGAGAGAAAAGTGATAAGAGAAAGAAAGAATTGGAGATTGAGAGAAAATTGATAAGAGAAAGAGAGTATTGGAGATGGTGAGAAAAGTGATAATAGAAAGAGAGAATTGGAGATTGGGGGAAAAGTGATAAGAGAAAGAGAGAATTGGAGATTGAGTGAAAAGTGATAAGAGAAAGAGAGAATTGGAGATTGAGAAAAAAGTGATATGAGAAAGAGAGAATTGGAGATTGAGAGAAAAAGTGATAAGAGAAAGAGAGAATTGTAGATTGGGGGAAAAGTGATAAGAGAAAGAGAGAATTGGAGATTGAGAGAAAATTGATTAGAGAAAGAAAGAATTGGAGATTGAGAGAAAATTGATAAGAGAAAGAGAGAATTAGAGATTGAGAGAAAAGTGATAAGAGAAAGAGAGAATTGGAAATTGAGAGAAAAGTGATAAGAGAAAGAGATAATTGGAGATTGAGAGAAAAGTGATAACAGAAAGAGAGGATTGGAGATTGAGAGAAAAGTGATGAGAGAAAGAGAGAATTGGAGATTGGGGGAAAAGTGAGAAGAGAAAGAGAGAATTGTAGATTGGGGGAAAAGTGAGAATAGAAAGAGAGAATTGGCGATTAAGAGAAAAATGATAAGAGGAAGAGAGAATTGGAGATAGAGAGAAAATTGATGAGAGAAAGAGAGAATTGGAGATTGGGGGAAAAGTGTGAAGAGAAAGAGAGAATTGGAGATTGAGAGAAAAGTGATAAGAGAAAGAGAGAGAATTGGAGATTGGGGGAAAAGTGAGAGGAGAAAGAGATAATTGGAGATTGAGAGAAAAGTGATAAGACAAAGAGAGAATTGGAGATTGAAAGAAAAGTGAAAAGAGAAAGAGAGAATTAGAAATTGAGAGAAAAGTAATAAGAGAAATAAAGAATTGGAGATTGAGAGAAAAGTGATAAGAGAAAGAGAGAATTGGAGATTGGGGGAAAAGTGATAAGAGAGGATAGAGAATTGGAGATTGAGAGAAAAGTGATAAGAGAAAGAGAGAATTGGAGATTGAGAGAAAAATGATAAGAGGAAGAGAGAATTGGAGATATAGAGAAAATTGATGAGAGAAAGAGAGAATTGCAGATTGGGGGAAAAGTGTGAAGAGAAAGTGAGAATCTGGTGTTTTGGAATCTGAATTCTCTAGATTTGAGATATGAGAGAAAGTGATAGAGAAAGAGAGAGAATTGGAGATTGGGGGAAAAGTGAGAGGAGAAGAGAGAATTGGAGATTGAGAGAAAAGTGATAAGAGAAATAGAGAATTGGAGATTGAGAAAAGTGATAAGAGAAAGAGAATTGGAGATTGAGAGAAAGTGATAAGAGAAAGAGATTGGATATTGGAGGAAAGTGATAAGAATAGATAATGAGAATAGAGAAATTGAGAGAATTGAAGATTGAGTGGAAATGATAAGGAGGAATTGGAGATTGAGAGAAAAGTGATATGAGCAAAGAGAGAATTGAGAGATTGGGGGAAAAGTGATAAGAGAAGACAGAATTGGAGATTAAGAGAAAAATGATAAGAGAAGAGAGAATTGGAGATAAAGAGAAAATTGATGAGAGAAGAGAGAATTGGAGATTGGGGGAAAGTGTGAAGAGAAAGAGAGAATTGGAGATGAGAAGTGATAGAGAAGAGAGAGAATTGGAGATTGGGGAAAAGTGAGAGGAGAAAGAGATAATTGGAGATTGAGAGAAAAGTGATAAGACAAAGAGAGTATTGGAGATTGAAAGAAAAGTGAAAAGAGAAAGAGAGAATTAGAAATTGAGAGAAAAGTAATAAGAGAAAGAAAGAATTGGAGATTGATAGAAAAGTGATAAGAGAAAGAGAGAATTGGAGATTGAGAGAAAAATGATAAGAGGAAGAGAGAATTGGAGATTGGGGGAAAAGTGAGAAGAGAAAGAGAGAATTGGAGATTGAGAGAAAAGTGATAAGAGAAAGAGAGAGAATTGGAGATTGGGGGATAAGTGAGAGGAGAAAGAGAGAATTGGAGATTGAGAGAAAAGTGATTAGGGAAAGAAAGAATTGGAGATTGAGAGAAAATTGATAAGAGAAAGAGAGAATTAGAGATTGAGAGAAAAGTGATAAGAAAAACAGAGAATTGGAAATTGAGAGAAAAGTGATAAGAGAAAGAGAGAATTGGAGATTGAGAGTAAAGTGATAAGAGAAAGAGAGCATTGGAGATTGGCAGAAAAGTGATAAGAGAAAGAGAGAATTAGATATTGAGAGAAAAGTGATAAGAGAAAGAGAGAATTGGAGATTGAGAGAAAAGTGATAAGAGAAAGAGAGAATTGGAGATTGAGAGAAAAGTGATGAAAGAAAGAGAGAATTGGAGATTGAGAGAAAAGTGATAAGAGAAAGAGAGAATTAGAGATTGGGGGAAAAGTGAGAAGAGAAAGAGAGAATTGGAGATTAAGAGAAAAATGATAAGAGGAAGAGAGAATTGGAGATATAGAGAAAATTGATGAGAGAAAGAGAGAATTGGCGATTGGGGGAAAAGTGTGAAGAGAAAGAGAGAATTGGATATTGGGGGAAAAGTGAGAAGAGAAAGAGAGAATTGGAGATTGAGAGAAAAGTGATAAGAGAAAGGGATAATTGGAGATTGAGAGAAAAGTGCTAAGAGAAAGAGAGAATTGGAGATTGAGAGAAAAGTGATAAGAGAAAGAGAGAATTGGAGATAGAGAGAAAAGTGATAAGAGAAAGAGAGAATTGGATATTGGAGGAAAAGTGATAAGAGAAAGAGAGAATTGGAGATTGAGAGAAAAGTGATAAGAGAAAGAGAGAATTGGAGATTGAGAGAAAACTGATAAGAGATAGAGAGAATTGGAGATTGAGAGAAAAGTGATATAAGAAAGAGAGAATTGGAGATTGGGGGAAAAGTGATAAGAGAATCACAGAATGGGAGATTGAGAGAAAAGTGATAAGAGAAAGAAAGAATTGGAGATTGAGAGAAAAGTGATAAGAGAAAGAAAGAATTGGAGATTGAGAGAAAATTGATAAGAGAAAGAGAGTATTGGAGATGGTGAGAAAAGTGATAATAGAAAGAGAGAATTGGAGATTGGGGGAAAAGTGATAAGAGAAAGAGAGAATTGGAGATTGAGTGAAAAGTGATAAGAGAAAGAGAGAATTGGAGATTGAGAAAAAAGTGATATGAGAAAGAGAGAATTGGAGATTGAGAGAAAAAGTGATAAGAGAAAGAGAGAATTGTAGATTGGGGGAAAAGTGATAAGAGAAAGAGAGAATTGGAGATTGAGAGAAAATTGATTAGAGAAAGAAAGAATTGGAGATTGAGAGAAAATTGATAAGAGAAAGAGAGAATTAGAGATTGAGAGAAAAGTGATAAGAGAAAGAGAGAATTGGAAATTGAGAGAAAAGTGATAAGAGAAAGAGATAATTGGAGATTGAGAGAAAAGTGATAACAGAAAGAGAGGATTGGAGATTGAGAGAAAAGTGATGAGAGAAAGAGAGAATTGGAGATTGGGGGAAAAGTGAGAAGAGAAAGAGAGAATTGTAGATTGGGGGAAAAGTGAGAATAGAAAGAGAGAATTGGCGATTAAGAGAAAAATGATAAGAGGAAGAGAGAATTGGAGATAGAGAGAAAATTGATGAGAGAAAGAGAGAATTGGAGATTGGGGGAAAAGTGTGAAGAGAAAGAGAGAATTGGAGATTGAGAGAAAAGTGATAAGAGAAAGAGAGAGAATTGGAGATTGGGGGAAAAGTGAGAGGAGAAAGAGATAATTGGAGATTGAGAGAAAAGTGATAAGACAAAGAGAGAATTGGAGATTGAAAGAAAAGTGAAAAGAGAAAGAGAGAATTAGAAATTGAGAGAAAAGTAATAAGAGAAATAAAGAATTGGAGATTGAGAGAAAAGTGATAAGAGAAAGAGAGAATTGGAGATTGGGGGAAAAGTGATAAGAGAGGATAGAGAATTGGAGATTGAGAGAAAAGTGATAAGAGAAAGAGAGAATTGGAGATTGAGAGAAAAATGATAAGAGGAAGAGAGAATTGGAGATATAGAGAAAATTGATGAGAGAAAGAGAGAATTGCAGATTGGGGGAAAAGTGTGAAGAGAAAGTGAGAATTGGAGATTGGGCGAAAAGTGAGAAAAGAAAGAGAGAATTGGAGATTGAGAGAAAAGTGATAAGAGAAAGAGAGAGAATTGGAGATTGGGGGAAAAGTGAGAGGAGAAAGAGAGAATTGGAGATTGAGAGAAAAGTGATAAGAGAAATAGAGAATTGGAGATTGAGAGAAAAGTGATAAGAGAAAGAGAGAATTGGAGATTGAGAGAAAAGTGATAAGAGAAAGAGAGAATTGGATATTGGAGGAAAAGTGATAAGAGAAAGAGAGAATTGGAGATTGAGAGAAAAGTGATAAGAGAAAGAGAGAATTGGAGATTGAGAGAAAACTGATAAGAGAAAGAGAGAATTGGAGATTGAGAGAAAAGTGATATGAGAAAGAGAGAATTGGAGATTGGGGGAAAAGTGATAAGAGAAAGACAGAATTGGAGATTAAGAGAAAAATGATAAGAGGAAGAGAGAATTGGAGATATAGAGAAAATTGATGAGAGAAAGAGAGAATTGGAGATTGGGGGAAAAGTGTGAAGAGAAAGAGAGTATTGGAGATTGAGAGAAAAGTGATAAGAGAAAGAGAGAGAATTGGAGATTGGGGGAAAAGTGAGAGGAGAAAGAGAGAGAATTGGAGATTGAGAGAAAAGTGATAAGACAAAGAGAGTATTGGAGATTGAAAGAAAAGTGAAAAGAGAAAGAGAGAATTAGAAATTGAGAGAAAAGTAATAAGAGAAAGAAAGAATTGGAGATTGATAGAAAAGTGATAAGAGAAAGAGAGAATTGGAGATTGGAGGAAAAGTGATTAGAGAAATAGAGAATTGGAGATTGAGAGAAAAGTGATAAGAGAAAGAGAGAATTGGAGATTGAGAGAAAAATGATAAGAGGAAGAGAGAATTGGAGATATAGAGAAAATTGATGAGAGAAAGAGAGAATTGCAGATTGGGGGAAAAGTGTAAAGAGAAAGAGAGAATTGGAGATTGGGGGAAAAGTGAGAAGAGAAAGAGAGAATTGGAGATTGAGAGAAAAGTGATAAGAGAAAGAGAGAGAATTGGAGATTGGGCGATAAGTGAGAGGAGAAAGAGAGAATTGGAGATTGAGAGAAAAGTGATTAGGGAAAGAAAGAATTGGAGATTGAGAGAAAATTGATAAGAGAAAGAGAGAATTAGAGATTGAGAGAAAAGTGATAAGAAAAAGAGAGAATTGGAAATTGAGAGAAAAGTGATAATAGAAAGAGAGAATTGGAGATTGAGAGTAAAGTGATAAGAGAAAGAGAGCATTGGAGATTGGCAGAAAAGTGATAAGAGAAAGAGAGAATTGGAGATTGAGAGAAAAGTGACAAGAGCAAGAGAGAATTAGATATTGAGAGAAAAGTGATAAGAGAAAGAGAGAATTGGAGATTGAGAGAAAAGTGATAAGAGAAAGAGAGAATTGGAGATTGAGAGAAAAGTGATGAAAGAAAGAGAGAATTGGAGATTGAGAGAAAAGTGATAAGAGAAAGAGAGAATTAGAGATTGGGGGAAAAGTGAGAAGAGAAAGAGAGAATTGGAGATTAAGAGAAAAATGATAAGAGGAAGAGAGAATTGGAGATATAGAGAAAATTGATGAGAGAAAGAGAGAATTGGAGATTGGGGGAAAAGTGTGAAGAGAAAGAGAGAATTGGATATTGGGGGAAAAGTGAGAAGAGAAAGAGAGAATTGGAGATTGAGAGAAAAGTGATAAGAGAAAGGGATAATTGGAGATTGAGAGAAAAGTGATAAGAGAAAGAGAGAATTGGAGATTGAGAGAAAAGTGATAAGAGAAAGAGAGAATTGGAGATAGAGAGAAAAGTGATAAGAGAAAGAGAGAATTGGATATTGGAGGAAAAGTGATAAGAGAAAGAGAGAATTGGAGATTGAGAGAAAAGTGATAAGAGAAAGAGAGAATTGGAGATTGAGAGAAAACTGATAAGAGATAGAGAGAATTGGAGATTGAGAGAAAAGTGATATAAGAAAGAGAGAATTGGAGATTGGGGGAAAATTGATAAGAGAAAGACAGAATGGGAGATTGAGAGAAAAGTGATAAGAGAAAGAAAGAATTGGAGATTGAGAGAAAAGTGATAAGAGAAAGAAAGAATTGGAGATTGAGAGAAAATTGATAAGAGAAAGAGAGTATTGGAGATTGTGAGAAAAGTGATAATAGAAAGAGAGAATTGGAGATTGGGGGAAAAGTGATAAGAGAAAGAGAGAATTGGAGATTGAGTGAAAAGTGATAAGAGAAAGAGAGAATTGGAGATTGAGAAAAAAGTGATATGAGAAAGAGAGAATTGGAGATTGGGGGAAAAAGTGATAAGAGAAAGAGAGAATTGTAGATTGGGGGAAAAGTGATAAGAGAAAGAGAGAATTGGAGATTGAGAGAAAAGTGATTAGAGAAAGAAAGAATTGGAGATTGAGAGAAAATTGATAAGAGAAAGAGAGAATTAGAGATTGAGAGAAAAGTGATAAGAGAAAGAGAGAATTGGAAATTGAGAGAAAAGTGATAAGAGAAAGAGATAATTGGAGATTGAGAGAAAAGTGATAAGACAAAGAGAGAATTGGAGATTGAGAGAAAAGTGATGAGAGAAAGAGAGAATTGGAGATTGGGGGAAAAGTGAGAAGAGAAAGAGAGAATTGTAGATTGGGGGAAAAGTGAGAAGAGAAAGAGAGAATTGGCGATTAAGAGAAAAATGATAAGAGGAAGAGAGAATTGGAGATAGAGAGAAAATTGATGAGAGAAAGAGAGAATTGGAGATTGGGGGAAAAGTGTGAAGAGAAAGAGAGAATTGGAGATTGAGAGAAAAGTGATAAGAGAAAGAGAGAGAATTGGAGATTGGGGGAAAAGTGAGAGGAGAAAGAGATAATTGGAGATTGAGAGAAAAGTGATAAGACAAAGAGAGAATTGGAGATTGAAAGAAAAGTGAAAAGAGAAAGAGAGAATTAGAAATTGAGAGAAAAGTAATAAGAGAAAGAAAGAATTGGAGATTGAGAGAAAAGTGATAAGAGAAAGAGAGAATTGGAGATTGGGGGAAAAGTGATAAGAGAGGATAGAGAATTGGAGATTGAGAGAAAAGTGATAAGAGAAAGAGAGAATTGGAGATTGAGAGAAAAATGATAAGAGGAAGAGAGAATTGGAGATATAGAGAAAATTGATGAGAGAAAGAGAGAATTGCAGATTGGGGGAAAAGTGTGAAGAGAAAGAGAGAATTGGAGATTGGGGGAAAAGTGAGAAAAGAAAGAGAGAATTGGAGATTGAGAGAAAAGTGATAAGAGAAAGAGAGAGAATTGGAGATTGGGGGAAAAGTGAGAGGAGAAAGAGAGAATTGGAGATTGAGAGAAAAGTGATAAGAGAAATAGAGAATTGGAGATTGAGAGAAAAGTGATAAGAGAAAGAGAGAATTGGAGATTGAGAGAAAAGTGATAAGAGAAAGAGAGAATTGGATATTGGAGGAAAAGTGATAAGAGAAAGAGAGAATTGGAGATTGAGAGAAAAGTGATAAGAGAAAGAGAGAATTGGAGAGTGAGAGAAAACTGATAAGAGAAAGAGAGAATTGGAGATTGAGAGAAAAGTGATATGAGAAAGAGAGAATTGGAGATTGGGGGAAAAGTGATAAGAAAAAGACAGAATGGGAGATTGAGAGAAAAGTGATAAGAGAAAGAAAGAATTGGAGATTGAGAGAAAAGTGATAAGAGAAAGACAGAATGGGAGATTGAGAGAAAAGTGATAAGAGAAAGAAAGAATTGGAGATTGAGAGAAAAGTGATTAGAGAAAGAAAGAATTGGAGATTGAGAGAAAATTGATAAGAGAAACAGAGAATTAGAGATTGAGAGAAAAGTGATAAGAGAAAGAGAGAATTGGAAATTGAGAGAAAAGTGATAAGAGAAAGAGAGGATTGGAAATTGAGACAAAAGTTATAAGAGAAAGAGAGAATTGGATATTGGAGGAAAAGTGATAAGAGAAAGAGAGAATTGGAGATTGAGAGAAAAGTGATAAGAGAAAGAGAGAATTGGAGATTGAGAGAAAACTGATAAGAGAAAGAGAGAATTGGAGATTGAGAGAAAAGTGATATGAGAAAGAGAGAATTGGAGATTGGGGGAAAAGTGATAAGAAAAAGACAGAATGGGAGATTGAGAGAAAAGTGATAAGAGAAAGAAAGAATTGGAGATTGAGAGAAAAGTGATAAGAGAAAGAAAGAATTGGAGATTGAGAGAAAATTGATAAGAGAAAGAGAGTATTGGAGATTGTGAGAAAAGTGATAAGAGAAAGAGAGAATTGGAGATTGGGGGAAAAGTGATAAGAGAAAGAGAGAATTGGAGATTGAGTGAAAAGTGATAAGAGAAAGAGAGAATTGGAGATTGAGAAAAAAGTGATATGAGAAAGAGAGAATTGGAGATTGAGAGAAAAAGTGATAAGAGAAAGAGAGAATTGTAGATTGGGGGAAAAGTGATAAGAGAAAGAGAGAATTGGAGATTGAGAGAAAAGTGATTAGAGAAAGAAAGAATTGGAGATTGAGAGAAAATTGATAAGAGAAAGAGAGAATTAGAGATTGAGAGAAAAGTGATAAGAGAAAGAGAGAATTGGAAATTGAGAGAAAAGTGATAAGAGAAAGAGAGAATTGGAAATTGAGAGAAAAGTGATAAGAGAAAGAGAGAATTGGAGATTGGGGGAAAAGTGATAAGAGAAAGAGAGAATTGGAGATTGAGAGAAAAGTGATTAGAGAAAGAAAGAATTGGAGATTGAGAGAGAATTGATAAGAGAAAGAGAGAATTAGAGATTGAGAGAAAAGTGATAAGAGAAAGAGAGAATTGGAAATTGAGAGAAAAGTGATAAGAGAAAGAGATAATTGGAGATTGAGAGAAAAGTGATAAGACAAAGAGAGAATTGGAGATTGAGAGAAAAGTGATGAGAGAAAGAGAGAATTGGAGATTGGGGGAAAAGTGAGAAGAGAAAGAGAGAATTGTAGATTGGGGGAAAAGTGAGAAGAGAAAGAGAGAATTGGCGATTAAGAGAAAAATGATAAGAGGAAGAGAGAATTGGAGATAGAGAGAAAATTGATGAGAGAAAGAGAGAATTGGAGATTGGGGGAAAAGTGTGAAGAGAAAGAGAGAATTGGAGATTGAGAGAAAAGTGATAAGAGAAAGAGAGAGAATTGGAGATTGGGGGAAAAGTGAGAGGAGAAAGAGATAATTGGAGATTGAGAGAAAAGTGATAAGACAAAGAGAGAATTGGAGATTGAAAGAAAAGTGAAAAGAGAAAGAGAGAATTAGAAATTGAGAGAAAAGTAATAAGAGAAAGAAAGAATTGGAGATTGAGAGAAAAGTGATAAGAGAAAGAGAGAATTGGAGATTGGGGGAAAAGTGATAAGAGAGGATAGAGAATTGGAGATTGAGAGAAAAGTGATAAGAGAAAGAGAGAATTGGAGATTGAGAGAAAAGTGATGAGAGAAAGAGAGAATTGGAGATTGGGGGAAAAGTGAGAAGAGAAAGAGAGAATTGTAGATTGGGGGAAAAGTGAGAAGAGAAAGAGAGAATTGGCGATTAAGAGAAAAATGATAAGAGGAAGAGAGAATTGGAGATAGAGAGAACATTGATGAGAGAAAGAGAGAATTGGAGATTGGGGGAAAAGTGTGAAGAGAAAGAGAGAATTGGAGATTGAGAGAAAAGTGATAAGAGAAAGAGAGAGAATTGGAGATTGGGGGAAAAGTGAGAGGAGAAAGAGATAATTGGAGATTGAGAGAAAAGTGATAAGACAAAGAGAGAATTGGAGATTGAAAGAAAAGTGAAAAGAGAAAGAGAGAATTAGAAATTGAGAGAAAAGTAATAAGAGAAAGAAAGAATTGGAGATTGAGAGAAAAGTGATAAGAGAAAGAGAGAATTGGAGATTGGGGGAAAAGTGATAAGAGAGGATAGAGAATTGGAGATTGAGAGAAAAGTGATAAGAGAAAGAGAGAATTGGAGATTGAGAGAAAAATGATAAGAGGAAGAGAGAATTGGAGATATAGAGAAAATTGATGAGAGAAAGAGAGAATTGCAGATTGGGGGAAAAGTGTGAAGAGAAAGAGAGAATTGGAGATTGGGGGAAAAGTGAGAAAAGAAAGAGAGAATTGGAGATTGAGAGAAAAGTGATAAGAGAAAGAGAGAGAATTGGAGATTGGGGGAAAAGTGAGAGGAGAAAGAGAGAATTGGAGATTGAGAGAAAAGTGATAAGAGAAATAGAGAATTGGAGATTGAGAGAAAAGTGATAAGAGAAAGAGAGAATTGGAGATTGAGAGAAAAGTGATAAGAGAAAGAGAGAATTGGATATTGGAGGAAAAGTGATAAGAGAAAGAGAGAATTGGAGATTGAGAGAAAAGTGATAAGAGAAAGAGAGAATTGGAGATTGAGAGAAAACTGATAAGAGAAAGAGAGAATTGGAGATTGAGAGAAAAGTGATATGAGAAAGAGAGAATTGGAGATTGGGGGAAAAGTGATAAGAAAAAGACAGAATGGGAGATTGAGAGAAAAGTGATAAGAGAAAGAAAGAATTGGAGATTGAGAGAAAAGTGATAAGAGAAAGACAGAATGGGAGATTGAGAGAAAAGTGATAAGAGAAAGAAAGAATTGGAGATTGAGAGAAAAGTGATTAGAGAAAGAAAGAATTGGAGATTGAGAGAAAATTGATAAGAGAAACAGAGAATTAGAGATTGAGAGAAAAGTGATAAGAGAAAGAGAGAATTGGAAATTGAGAGAAAAGTGATAAGAGAAAGAGAGGATTGGAAATTGAGACAAAAGTTATAAGAGAAAGAGAGAATTGGATATTGGAGGAAAAGTGATAAGAGAAAGAGAGAATTGGAGATTGAGAGAAAAGTGATAAGAGAAAGAGAGAATTGGAGATTGAGAGAAAACTGATAAGAGAAAGAGAGAATTGGAGATTGAGAGAAAAGTGATATGAGAAAGAGAGAATTGGAGATTGGGGGAAAAGTGATAAGAGAAAGACAGAATGGGAGATTGAGAGAAAAGTGATAAGAGAAAGAAAGAATTGGAGATTGAGAGAAAAGTGATAAGAGAAAGAAAGAATTGGAGATTGAGAGAAAATTGATCAGAGAAAGAGAGTATTGGAGATTGTGAGAAAAGTGATAAGAGAAAGAGAGAATTGGAGATTGGGGGAAAAGTGATAAGAGAAAGAGAGAATTGGAGATTGAGTGAAAAGTGATAAGAGAAAGAGAGAATTGGAGATTGAGAAAAAAGTGATATGAGAAAGAGAGAATTGGAGATTGAGAGAAAAAGTGATAAGAGAAAGAGAGAATTGTAGATTGGGGGAAAAGTGATAAGAGAAAGAGAGAATTGGAGATTGAGAGAAAAGTGATTAGAGAAAGAAAGAATTGGAGATTGAGAGAAAAGTGATAAGAGAAAGAGAGAATTGGAAATTGAGAGAAAAGTGATAAGAGAAAGAGAGAATTGGAGATTGAGAGTAAAGTGATAAGAGAATGAGAGAATTGGAGATTGGCAGAAAAGTGATAAGAGAAAGAGAGAATTGGAGATTGAGAGAAAAGTGATAAGAGAAAGAGATAATTGGAGATTGAGAGAAAAGTGATAACAGAAAGAGAGGATTGGAGATTGAGAGAAAAGTGAGAAGAGAAAGATATAATTGGAGATTTTGAGAAAAGTGATAAGAGAAAGAGCGAATTGGAGATTAAGAGAAAAGTGATGAGAGAAAGAGAGAATTGGAGATTGGGGGAAAAGTGAGAAGAGAAAGAGAGAATTGTAGATTGGGGGAAAAGTGAGAAGAGAAAGAGAGAATTGGCGATTAAGAGAAAAATGATAAGAGGAAGAGAGAATTGGAGATATAGAGAAAATTGATGAGAGAAAGAGAGAATTGGAGATTGGGGGAAAAGTGTGAATAGAAAGAGAGAATTGGAGATTGAGAGAAAAGTGATTAGAGAAAGAAAGAATTGGAGATTGAGAGAAAATTGATAAGAGAAACAGAGAATTAGAGATTGAGAGAAAAGTGATAAGAGAAAGAGAGGATTGGAGATTGAGAGTAAAGTGATAAGAGAAAAAGAGAATTGGAGATTGGCAGAAAAGTGATAAGAGAAAGAGAGAATTGGAGATTGAGAGAAAAGTGATAAGAGAAAGAGATAATTGGAGATTGAGAGAAAAGTGATAACAGAAAGAGAGGATTGGAGATTGAGAGAAAAGTGAGAAGACAAAGATAGAATTGGAGATTTTGAGAAAAGTGATAAGAGAAAGAGAGAATTGGAGATTGAGAGAAAAGTGATGAGAGAAAGAGAGAATTGGAGATTGGGGGAAAAGTGAGAAGAGAAAGAGAGAATTGGAGATTAAGCGAAAAATGATAAGAGGAAGAGAGAATTGGAGATATAGAGAAAATTGATGAGAGAAAGAGAGAATTGGAGATTGGGGGAAAAGTGTGAAGAGAAAGAGAGAATTGGAGATTGAGAGAAAAGTGATAAGACAAAGAGAGAATTGGAGATTGAAAGAAAAGTGAAAAGAGAAAGAGAGAATTAGAAATTGAGAGAAAAGTAATAAGAGAAAGAAAGAATTGGAGATTGAGAGAAAAGTGATAAGAGAAAGAGAGAATTGGAGATTGGGGGAAAAGTGATAAGAGAGGATAGAGAATTGGAGATTGAGAGAAAAGTGATAAGAGAAAGAGAGAATTGGAGATTGAGAGAAAAATGATAAGAGGAAGAGAGAATTGAAGATATAGAGAAAATTGCAGAGAGAAAAAGAGAATTGCAGATTGGGGGAAAAGTGTGAAGAGAAAGAGAGAATTGGAGATTGGGGGAAAAGTGAGAAAAGAAAGAGAGAATTGGAGATTGAGAGAAAAGTGATAAGAGAAAGAGAGAGAATTGGAGATTGGGGGAAAAGTGAGAGGAGAAAGAGAGAATTGGAGATTGAGAGAAAAGTGATAAGAGAAATAGAGAATTGGAGATTGAGAGAAAAGTGATAAGAGAAAGAGAGAATTGGAGATTGAGAGAAAAGTGATAAGAGAAAGAGAGAATTGGATATTGGAGGAAAAGTGATAAGAGAAAGAGAGAATTGGAGATTGAGATAAAAGTTATAAGAGAAAGAGAGAATTGGAGATTGAGAGAAAACTGATAAGAGAAAGAGAGAATTGGAGATTGAGAGAAAAGTGATATGAGAAAGAGAGAATTGGAGATTGGGGGAAAAGTGATAAGAGAAAGACAGAAAGGGAGATTGAGAGAAAAGTGATAAGAGAAAGAAAGAATTGGAGATTTAGAGAAAAGTGATAAGAGAAAGAAAGAATTGGAGATTGAGAGAAAATTGATAAGAGAAAGAGAGTATTGGAGATTGTGAGAAAAGTGATATGAGAAAGAGAGAATTGGAGATTGGGGGAAAAGTGATAAGAGAAAGAGAGAATTGGAGATTGAGAAAAAAGTGATATGAGAAAGAGAGAATTGGAGATTGAGAGAAAAAGTGATAAGAGAAAGAGAGAATTGTAGATTGGGGGAAAAGTGATAAGAGAAAGAGAGAATTGGAGATTGAGAGAAAAGTGATTAGAGAAAGAAAGAATTGGAGATTGAGAGAAAATTGATAAGAGAAACAGAGAATTAGAGATTGAGAGAAAAGTGATAAGAGAAAGAGAGAATTGGAGATTGAGAGAAGAGTGATAAGAGAAAGAGAGAATTGGAGATTGAGAGAAAAGTGATAAGAGAAAGAGAGAATTGGAGATTGAGAGTAAAGTGATAAGAGAAAAAGAGAATTGGAGATTGGCAGAAAAGTGATAAGAGAAAGAGAGAATTGGAAATTGAGAGAAAAGTGATAAGAGAAAGAGATAATTGGAGATTGAGAGAAAAGTGATAACAGAAAGAGAGGATTGGAGATTGAGAGAAAAGTGAGAAGAGAAAGATAGAATTGGAGATTTTGAGAAAAGTGATAAGAGAAAGAGAGAATTGGAGATTGAGAGAAAAGTGATGAAAGAAAGAGAGAATTGGAGATTGGGGGAAAAGTGAGAAGAGAAAGAGAGAATTGGAGATTGGGGGAAAAGTGAGAAGAGAAAGAGAGAATTGGAGATTAAGAGAAAAGTAATAAGAGAAAGAAAGAATTGGAGATTGAGAGAAAAGTGATGAGAGAAAGAGAGAATTGGAGATTGGGGGAAAAGTGATGAGAGAAATAGAGAATTGGAGATTGAGAGAAAAGTGATAAGAGAAAGAGAGAATTGGAGATATAGAGAAAATTGATGAGAGAAAGAGAGAATTGGAGATTGGGGGAAAATTGAGAGGAGAAAGAGATAATTGGAGATTGAGAGAAAAGTGATAAGACAAAGAGAGAATTGGAGATTGAAAGAAAAGTGAAAAGAGAAAGAGAGAATTAGAAATTGAGAGAAAAGTAATAAGAGAAAGAAAGAATTGGAGATTGAGAGAAAAGTGATAAGAGAAAGAGAGAATTGGAGATTGGGGTAAAAGTGATAACAGAGGATAGAGAATTGGAGATTGAGAGAAAAGTGATAAGAGAAAGAGAGAATTGGAGATTGAGAGAAAAATGATAAGCGGAAGAGAGAATTGAAGATATAGAGAAAATTGATGAGAGAAAGAGAGAATTGCAGATTGGGGGAAAAGTGTGAAGAGAAAGAGAGAATTGGAGATTGGGGGAAAAGTGAGAAAAGAAAGAGAGAATTGGAGATTGAGAGAAAACTGATAGGAGAAAGAGAGAATTGGAGATTGAGAGAAAAGTGATATGAGAAAGAGAGAATTGGAGATTGGGGGAAAAGTGATAAGAGAAAGACAGAATGGGAGATTGAGAGAAAAGTGATAAGAGAAAGAAAGAATTGGAGATTTAGAGAAAAGTGATAAGAGAAAGAGAGTATTGGAGATTGTGAGAAAAGTGATATGAGAAAGAGAGAATTGGAGATTGGGGGAAAAGTGATAAGAGAAAGAGAGAATTGGAGATTGAGAAAAAAGTGATATGAGAAAGAGAGAATTGGAGATTGAGAGAAAAAGTGATAAGAGAAAGAGAGAATTGTAGATTGGGGGAAAAGTGATAAGAGAAAGAGAGAATTGGAGATTGAGAGAAAAGTGATTAGAGAAAGAAAGAATTGGAGATTGAGAGAAAATTGATAAGAGAAACAGAGAATTAGAGATTGAGAGAAAAGTGATAAGAGAAAGAGAGAATTGGAGATTGAGAGAAAAGTGATAAGAGAAAGAGAGAATTGGAGATTGAGAGAAAAGTGATGAAAGAAAGAGAGAATTGGAGATTGAGAGTAAAGTGATAAGAGAAAAAGAGAATTGGAGATTGGCAGAAAAGTGATAAGAGAAAGAGAGAATTGGAGATTGAGAGAAAAGTGATAAGAGAAAGAGATAATTGGAGATTGAGAGAAAAGTGATAACAGAAAGAGAGGATTGGAGATTGATAGAAAAGTGAGAAGAGAAAGATAGAATTGGAGATTTTGAGAAAAGTGATAAGAGAAAGAGAGAATTGGAGATTGAGAGGAAAGTGATGGGAGAAAGATAGAATTGGAGATTGGGGGAAAAGTGAGAAGAGAAAGAGAGAATTGGAGATTGGGGGAAAAGTGAGAAGAGAAAGAGAGAATTGGAGATTAAGAGAAAAATGATAAGAGGAAGAGAGAATTGGAGATTGAGAGAAAAGTGATAAGACAAAGAGAGAATTGGAGATTGAAAGAAAAGTGAAAAGAGAAAGAGAGAATTAGAAATTGAGAGAAAAGTAATAAGAGAAAGAAAGAATTGGAGATTGAGAGAAAAGTGATAAGAGAAAGAGAGAATTGGAGATTGGAGGAAAAGTGATAAGAGAAATAGAGAATTGGAGATTGAGAGAAAAGTGATAAGAGAAAGATAGAATTGGAGATATAGAGAAAATTGATGTTAGAAAGAGAGAATTGCAGATTGGGGGAGAAGTGTGAAGAGAAAGAGAGAATTGGAGATTGGGGGAAAAGTGAGAAGAGAAAGAGAGAATTGGCGATTAAGAGAAAAATGATAAGAGGAAGAGAGAATTGGAGATATAGAGGAAATTGATGAGAGAAAGAGAGAATTGGATATTGGGGGAAAAGTGTGAAGAGAAAGAGAGAATTGGAGATTGAGAGAAAAGTGATAAGAGAAAGAGAGAGAATTGGAGATTGGCGGAAAAGTGAGAGGAGAAAGAGATTATTGGAGATTGAGAGAAAAGTGATAAGACAAAGAGAGAATTGGAGATTGAAAGAAAAGTGAAAAGAGAAAGAGAGAATTAGAAATTGAGAGAAAAGTAATAAGAGAAAGAAAGAATTGGAGATTGAGAGAAAAGTGATAAGAGAAAGAGAGAATTGGAGATTGGGGGAAAAGTGATAAGAGAGGATAGAGAATTGGAGATTGAGAGAAAAGTGATAAGAGAAAGAGAGAATTGGAGTTTGAGAGAAAAATGATAAGAGGAAGAGAGAATTGAAGATATAGAGAAAATTGATGAGAGAAAGAGAGAATTGCAGATTGGGGGAAAAGTGTGAAGAGAAAGAGAGAATTGGAGATTGGGGGAAAAGTGAGAAAAGAAAGAGAGAATTGGAGATGGAGAGAAAAAAGGATAAGAGAAAGAGAGAATTGGAGATTGAGAGAAAAGTGATATGAGAAAGAGAGAATTGGAGATTGGGAGAAAAGTGATAAGAGAAAGACAGAATGGGAGATTGAGAGAAAAGTGATAAGAGAAAGAAAGAATTGGAGATTTAGAGAAAAGTGATAAGAGAAAGAAAGAATTGGAGATTGAGAGAAATTGATAAGAGAAACAGAGAATTAGAGATTGAGAGAAAAGTGATAAGAGAAAGAGAGAAATGGAGATTGAGAGAAAAGTGAAAAGAGAAAGAGAGAATTAGAAATTGAGAGAAAAGTAATAAGAGAAAGAAAGAATTGGAGATTGAGAGAAAAGTGATAAGAGAAAGAGAGAATTGGAGATTGGGGGAAAAGTGATAAGAGAAATAGAGAATTGGAGATTGAGAGAAAAGTGATAAGAGGAAGAGAGAATTGGAGATATAGAGAAAATTGATGAGAGAAAGAGAGAATTGGAGATTGGGGGAAAAGTGTGAAGAGAAAGAGAGAATTGGAGATTGAGAGAAAAGTGATAAGAGAAAGAGAGAATTGGAGATTGAGAGAAAAGTGATAAGAGAAAGAGAGAGAATTGGAGATTGGGGGAAAAGTGTGAAGAGAAAGAGAGTATTGGAGATTGTGAGAAAAGTGATATGAGAAAGAGAGAATTGGAGATTGGGGGAAAAGTGATAAGAGAAAGAGAGAATTGGAGATTGAGAAAAAAGTGATATGAGAAAGAGAGAATTGGAGATTGAGAGAAAAAGTGATAAGAGAAAGAGAGAATTGTAGATTGGGGGAAAAGTGATAAGAGAAAGAGATAATTGGAGATTGAGAGAAAAGTGATTAGAGAAAGAAAGAATTGGAGATTGAGAGAAAATTGATAAGAGAAACAGAGAATTAGAGATTGAGAGAAAAGTGATAAGAGAAAGAGAGAAATGGAGATTGAGAGAAAAGTGATAAGAGAAAGAGAAAATTGGAGATTGAGAGAAAAGTGATGAAAGAAAGAGAGAATTGGAGATTGAGAGTAAAGTGATAAGAGAAAAAGAGAATTGGAGATTGGCAGAAAAGTGATAAGAGAAAGAGAGAATTGGAGATTGAGAGAAAAGTGATAACAGAAAGAGAGGATTGGAGATTGAGAGAAAAGTGAGAAGAGAAAGATAGAATTGGAGATTTTGAGAAAAGTGATAAGAGAAAGAGAGAATTGGAGATTGAGAGAAAAGTGATGAGAGAAAGAGAGAATTGGAGATTGGGGGAAAAGTGAGAAGAGAAAGAGAGAATTGGAGATTGGGGGAAAAGTGAGAAGAGAAAGAGAGAATTGGAGATTAAGAGAAAAATGATAAGAGGAAGAGAGAATTGGAGATTGAGAGAAAAGTGATAAGACTAAGAGAGAATTGGAGATTGAAAGAAAAGTGAAAAGAGAAAGAGAGAATTAGAAATTGAGAGAAAAGTAATAAGAGAAAGAAAGAATTGGAGATTGAGAGAAAAGTGATAAGAGAAAGAGAGAATTGGAGATTGGGGGAAAAGTGATAAGAGAAATAGAGAATTGGAGATTGAGAGAAAAGTGATAAGAGGAAGAGAGAATTGGAGATATAGAGAAAATTGATGAGAGAAAGACAGAATTGCAGATTGGGGGAAAAGTGTGAAGAGAAAGAGAGAATTGGAGATTGGGGGAAAAGTGAGAAGAGAAAGAGAGAATTGGCGATTAAGAGAAAAATGATAAGAGGAAGAGAGAATTGGAGATATAGAGAAAATTGATGAGAGAAAGAGAGAATTGGAGATTGGGGGAAAAGTGTGAAGAGAAAGAGAGAATTGGAGATTGAGAGAAAAGTGATAAGAGAAAGAGAGAGAATTGGAGATTGGGGGAAAAGTGAGAGGAGAAAGAGATAATTGGAGATTGAGAGAAAAGTGATAAGACAAAGAGAGAATTGGAGATTGAAAGAAAAGTGAAAAGAGAAAGAGAGAATTATAAATTGAGAGAAAAGTAATAAGAGAAAGAAAGAATTGGAGATTGAGAGAAAAGTGATAAGAGAAAGAGAGAATTGGAGATTGGGGGAAAAGTGATAAGAGAGGATAGAGAATTGGAGATTGAGAGAAAAGTGATAAGAGAAAGAGAGAATTAGATATTGAGAGAAAAGTGATAAGAGAAAGAGAGAATTGGAGATTGGGGGAAAAGTGAGAAGAGAAAGAGAGAATTGGAGATTGGGTGAAAATTGATAAGAGAAAGAGAGAATTGAAGATATAGAGAAAATTGATGAGAGAAAGAGAGAATTGCAGATTGGGGGAAAAGTGTGAAGAGAAAGAGAGAATTGGAGATTGGGGGAAAAGTGAGAAAAGAAAGAGAGAATTGGAGATTGAGAGAAAAGTGATAAGAGAAAGAGAGAGAATTGGAGATTGGGGGAAAAGTGAGAGGAGAAAGAGAGAATTGGAGATTGAGAGAAAAGTGATAAGAGAAATAGAGAATTGGAGATTGAGAGAAAAGTGATAAGAGAAAGAGAGAATTGGAGATTGAGAGAAAAGTGATAAGAGAAAGAGAGAATTGGATATTGGAGGAAAAGTGATAAGAGAAAGAGAGAATTGGAGATTGAGAGAAAAGTTATAAGAGAAAGAGAGAATCGGAGATTGAGAGAAAAGTGATGAAAGAAAGAGAGAATTGGAGATTGAGAGTAAAGTGATAAGAGAAAAAGAGAATTGGAGATTGAGAGAAAAGTGATAACAGAAAGAGAGGATTGGAGATTGAGAGAAAAGTGATGAGAGAAAAAGAGAATTGGAGATTGGGGGAAAAGTGAGAAGAGAAAGAGAGAATTGGAGATTGGGGGAAAAGTGAGAAGAGAAAGAGAGAATTGGAGATTAAGAGAAAAATGATAAGAGGAAGAGAGAATTGGAGATTGAGAGAAAAGTGATAAGACAAAGAGAGAATTGGAGATTGAAAGAAAAGTGAAAAGAGAAAGAGAGAATTAGAAATTGAGAGAAAAGTAATAAGAGAAAGAAAGAATTGGAGATTGAGAGAAAAGTGATAAGAGAAAGAGAGAATTGGAGATTGGGGGAAAAGTGATAAGAGAAATAGAGAATTGGAGATTGAGAGAAAAGTGATAAGAGAAAGAGAGAATTGGAGATTGAGAGAAAAATGATAAGAGGAAGAGAGAATTGGAGATATAGAGAAAATTGATGAGAGAAAGAGAGAATTGCAGATTGGGGGAAAAGTGAGAAAAGAAAGAGAGAATTGGAGATTGAGAGAAAAGTGATAAGAGAAAGAGAGAGAATTGGAGATTGGGGGAAAAGTGATATGAGAAAGAGAGAATTGGAGATTGAGAGAAAAGTGATAAGAGAAATAGAGAGTTGTAGATTGGGGGAAAAGTGATAAGAGAAAGAGAGAATTGGATATTGAGAGAAAAGTAATTAGGGAAAGAAAGAATTGGAGATTGAGATAAAATTGATAAGAGAAAGAGAGAATTAGAGATTGAGAGAAAAGTGATAAGAGAAAGAGAGAATTAGATATTGAGAGAAAAGTGATAAGAGAAAGAGAGAATTGGAGATTGAGAGAAAAGTGATAAGGGAAAGAGAGAATTGGAGATTGAGAGAAAAGTGATGAAAGAAAGAGAGAATTGGAGATTGAGAGAAAAGTGATAAGAGAAAGAGAGAATTAGAGATTGGGGGAAAAGTGAGAAGAGAAAGAGAGAATTGGAGATTAAGAGAAAATTGATAAGAGGAAGAGAGAATTGGAGATATAGAGAAAATTGATGAGAGAAAGAGAGAATTGGAGATTGGGAGAAAAGTGATATGAGAACGAGAGAATTGGAGATTGAGAGAAAACTGATAAGAGAAAGAGAGAATTGGAGATTGAGAGAAAAGTGATATGAGAAAGAGAGAATTGGAGATTGGGGGAAAAGTGATGAGAGAAAGAGAGAATTGGAGATTGGGGGAAAAGTGTGAAGAGAAAGAGAGAATTGGAGATTGAGAGAAAAGTGATAAGAGAAAGAGAGAGAATTGGAGATTGGGGGAAAAGTGAGAGGAGAAAGAGATAATTGGAGATTGAGAGAAAAGTGATAAGACAAAGAGAGAATTGGAGATTGAAAGAAAAGTGAAAAGAGAAAGAGAGAATTATAAATTGAGAGAAAAGTAATAAGAGAAAGAAAGAATTGGAGATTGAGAGAAAAGTGATAAGAGAAAGAGAGAATTGGAGATTGGGGGAAAAGTGATAAGAGAGGATAGAGAATTGGAGATTGAGAGAAAAGTGATAAGAGAAAGAGAGAATTAGATATTGAGAGAAAAGTGATAAGAGAAAGAGAGAATTGGAGATTGGGGGAAAAGTGAGAAGAGAAAGAGAGAATTGGAGATTGGGTGAAAATTGATAAGAGAAAGAGAGAATTGAAGATATAGAGAAAATTGATGAGAGAAAGAGAGAATTGCAGATTGGGGGAAAAGTGTGAAGAGAAAGAGAGAATTGGAGATTGGGGGAAAAGTGAGAAAAGAAAGAGAGAATTGGAGATTGAGAGAAAAGTGATAAGAGAAAGAGAGAGAATTGGAGATTGGGGGAAAAGTGAGAGGAGAAAGAGAGAATTGGAGATTGAGAGAAAAGTGATAAGAGAAATAGAGAATTGGAGATTGAGAGAAAAGTGATAAGAGAAAGAGAGAATTGGAGATTGAGAGAAAAGTGATAAGAGAAAGAGAGAATTGGATATTGGAGGAAAAGTGATAAGAGAAAGAGAGAATTGGAGATTGAGAGAAAAGTTATAAGAGAAAGAGAGAATCGGAGATTGAGAGAAAAGTGATGAAAGAAAGAGAGAATTGGAGATTGAGAGTAAAGTGATAAGAGAAAAAGAGAATTGGAGATTGAGAGAAAAGTGATAACAGAAAGAGAGGATTGGAGATTGAGAGAAAAGTGATGAGAGAAAAAGAGAATTGGAGATTGGGGGAAAAGTGAGAAGAGAAAGAGAGAATTGGAGATTGGGGGAAAAGTGAGAAGAGAAAGAGAGAATTGGAGATTAAGAGAAAAATGATAAGAGGAAGAGAGAATTGGAGATTGAGAGAAAAGTGATAAGACAAAGAGAGAATTGGAGATTGAAAGAAAAGTGAAAAGAGAAAGAGAGAATTAGAAATTGAGAGAAAAGTAATAAGAGAAAGAAAGAATTGGAGATTGAGAGAAAAGTGATAAGAGAAAGAGAGAATTGGAGATTGGGGGAAAAGTGATAAGAGAAATAGAGAATTGGAGATTGAGAGAAAAGTGATAAGAGAAAGAGAGAATTGGAGATTGAGAGAAAAATGATAAGAGGAAGAGAGAATTGGAGATATAGAGAAAATTGATGAGAGAAAGAGAGAATTGCAGATTGGGGGAAAAGTGAGAAAAGAAAGAGAGAATTGGAGATTGAGAGAAAAGTGATAAGAGAAAGAGAGAGAATTGGAGATTGGGGGAAAAGTGATATGAGAAAGAGAGAATTGGAGATTGAGAGAAAAGTGATAAGAGAAATAGAGAGTTGTAGATTGGGGGAAAAGTGATAAGAGAAAGAGAGAATTGGATATTGAGAGAAAAGTAATTAGGGAAAGAAAGAATTGGAGATTGAGATAAAATTGATAAGAGAAAGAGAGAATTAGAGATTGAGAGAAAAGTGATAAGAGAAAGAGAGAATTAGATATTGAGAGAAAAGTGATAAGAGAAAGAGAGAATTGGAGATTGAGAGAAAAGTGATAAGGGAAAGAGAGAATTGGAGATTGAGAGAAAAGTGATGAAAGAAAGAGAGAATTGGAGATTGAGAGAAAAGTGATAAGAGAAAGAGAGAATTAGAGATTGGGGGAAAAGTGAGAAGAGAAAGAGAGAATTGGAGATTAAGAGAAAATTGATAAGAGGAAGAGAGAATTGGAGATATAGAGAAAATTGATGAGAGAAAGAGAGAATTGGAGATTGGGAGAAAAGTGATATGAGAACGAGAGAATTGGAGATTGAGAGAAAACTGATAAGAGAAAGAGAGAATTGGAGATTGAGAGAAAAGTGATATGAGAAAGAGAGAATTGGAGATTGGGGGAAAAGTGATAAGAGAAAGACAGAATGGGAGATTGAGAGAAAAGTGATAAGAGAAAGAAAGAATTGGAGATTGAGAGAAAAGTGATAAGAGAAAGAGAGTATTGGAGATTGAGAGAAAAGTGATAAGAGAAAGAAAGAATTGGAGATTGAGAGAAAATTGATATGAGAAAGAGAGAATTGGAGATTGAGAGAAAAAGTGATAAGAGAAAGAGAGAATTGTAGATTGGGGGAAAAGTGATAAGAGAAAGAGAGAATTGGAGATTGAGAGAAAAGTGATTAGAGAAAGAGAGAATTGGAAATTGAGAGAAAAGTGATAAGAGAAAGAGAGAATTGGAGATTGAGAGTAAAGTGATAAGAGAAAGAGAGAATTGGGGATTGGCAGAAAAGTGATAAGAGAAAGAGAGAATTGGAGATTGAGAGAAAAGTGATAAGAGAAAGAGAGAATTAGATATTGAGAGAAAAGTGATAAGAGAAAGAGAGAATTGGAGATTGGGGGAAAAGTGAGAAGAGAAAGAGAGAATTGGAGATTGGGTGAAAATTGATAAGAGAAAGAGAGAATTGGATATTGAGAGTAAAGTGATAAGAGAAAGAGAGAATTGGGGATTGGCAGAAAAGTGATAAGAGAAAGAGAGAATTGGAGATTGAGAGAAAAGTGATAAGAGAAAGAGAGAATTAGATATTGAGAGAAAAGTGATAAGAGAAAGAGAGAATTGGAGATTGGGGGAAAAGTGAGAAGAGAAAGAGAGAATTGGAGATTGGGTGAAAAGTGAGAAGAGAAAGAGAGAATTGGATATTGGGGGAAAAGTGAGAATAGAAAGAGAGAATTGGAGATTGAGAGAAAAATGATAAGAGGAAGAGAGAATTGGAGATATAGAGAAAATTGATGAGAGAAAGAGAGAATTGTAGATTGGGGGAAAAGTGATAAGAGAAAGAGAGAATTGGAGTTTGAGAGAAAAGTGATTAGAGAAAGAAAGAATTGGAGATTGAGAGAAAATTGATAAGAGAAAGAGAGAATTAGAGATTGAGAGAAAAGTGATAAGAGAAAGAGAGAATTGGAAATTGAGAGAAAAATGATGAGAGAAAGAGAGAATTGGAGATTGAGAGTAAAGTGATAAGAGAAAGAGAGAATTGGAGATTGGCAGAAAAGTGATAAGAGAAAGAGAGAATTGGAGATTGAGAGAAAAGTGATGAGAGAAAGAGAGAATTGGAGATTGAGAGAAAAGTGATAAGAGAAAGAGAGAATTGGAGATTGGGGGAAAAGTGATAAGAGAAATAGAGAATTGGAGATTGAGAGAAAAGTGATAAGAGTAAGAGATAATTGGAGATTGAGAGAAAAGTGATAACAGAAAGAGAGGATTGGAGATTGAGAGAAAAGTGAGAAGAGAAAGATAGAATTGGAGATTTTGAGAAAAGTGATAAGAGAAAGAGAGAATTGGAGATTGAGAGAAAAGTGATGAGAGAAAGAGAGAATTGGAGATTGGGGGAAAACTGAGAATAGAAAGAGAGAATTGGAGATTGGGGGAAAAGTGAGAAGAGAAAGAGAGAATTGGAGATTAAGAGAAAAATGATAAGAGAAAGAGAGTATTGGAGATTGAGAGAAAAGTGATAAGAGAAAGAAAGAATTGGAGATTGAGAGAAAAGTGATAAGAGAAAGAGAGTATTGGAGATTGAGAGAAAAGTGATAAGAGAAAGAAAGAATTGGAGATTGAGAGAAAATTGATAAGAGAAAGAGAGAATTGGAGATTGAGAAAAAAGTGATATGAGAAAGAGAGAATTGGAGATTGAGAGAAAAAGTGATAAGAGAAAGAGAGAATTGTAGATTGGGGGAAAAGTGATAAGAGAAAGAGAGAATTGGAGATTGAGAGAAAAGTGATTAGAGAAAGAAAGAATTGGAGATTGAGAGAAAATTGATAAGAGAAAGAGAGAATTAGATATTGAGAGAAAAGTGATAAGAGAAAGAGAGAATTGGAGATTGGGGGAAAAGTGAGAAGAGAAAGAGAGAAGTGGAGATTGGGTGAAAAGTGAGAAGAGAAAGAGAGAATTGGATATTGAGAGTAAAGTGATAAGAGAAAGAGAGAATTGGGGATTGGCAAAAAAGTGATAAGAGAAAGAGAGAATTGGAGATTGAGAGAAAAGTGATAAGAGAAAGAGAGAATTAGATATTGAGAGAAAAGTGATAAGAGAAAGAGAGAATTGGAGATTGGGGGAAAAGTGAGAAGAGAAAGAGAGAATTGGAGATTGGGTGAAAAGTGAGAAGAGAAAGAGAGAATTGGATATTGGGGGAAAAGTGAGAATAGAAAGAGAGAATTGGAGATTGAGAGAAAAATGATAAGAGGAAGAGAGAATTGGAGATATAGAGAAAATTGATGAGAGAAAGAGAGAATTGTAGATTGGGGGAAAAGTGATAAGAGAAAGAGAGACTTGGAGATTGAGAGAAAAGTGATTAGAGAAAGAAAGAATTGGAGATTGAGAGAAAATTGATAAGAGAAAGAGAGAATTAGAGATTGAGAGAAAAGTGATAAGAGAAAGAGAGAATTGGAAATTGAGAGAAAAGTGATAAGAGAAAGAGAGAATTGGAGATTGAGAGTAAAGTGATAAGAGAAAGAGAGAATTGGAGATTGGCAGAAAAGTGATAAGAGAAAGAGAGAATTGGAGATTGAGAGAAAAGTGATGAGAGAAAGAGAGAATTGGAGATTGAGAGAAAAGTGATAAGAGAAAGAGAGAATTGGAGATTGGGGGAAAAGTGATAAGAGAAATAGAGAATTGGAGATTGAGAGAAAAGTGATAAGAGTAAGAGATAATTGGAGATTGAGAGAAAAGTGATAACAGAAAGAGAGGATTGGAGATTGAGAGAAAAGTGAGAAGAGAAAGAGAGAATTGGAGATTGAGAGAAAAGTGATGAGAGAAAGAGAGAATTGGAGATTGGGGGAAAACTGAGAATAGAAAGAGAGAATTGGAGATTGGGGGAAAAGTGAGAAGAGAAAGAGAGAATTGGAGATTAAGAGAAAAATGATAAGAGAAAGAAAGAATTGGAGATTGAGAGAAAAGTGATAAGAGAAAGAGAGTATTGGAGATTGAGAGAAAAGTGATAAGAGAAAGAAAGAATTGGAGATTGAGAGAAAATTGATAAGAGAAAGAGAGAATTGGAGATTGAGAAAAAAGTGATATGAGAAAGAGAGAATTGGAGATTGAGAGAAAAAGTGATAAGAGAAAGAGAGAATTGTAGATTGGGGGAAAAGTGATAAGAGAAAGAGAGAATTGGAGATTGAGAGAAAAGTGATTAGAGAAAGAAAGAATTGGAGATTGAGAGAAAATTGATAAGAGAAAGAGAGAATTAGAGATTGAGAGAAAAGTGATAAGAGAAAGAGAGAATTGGAAATTGAGAGAAAAGTGATAAGAGAAAGAGAGAATTGGAGATTGAGAGTAAAGTGATAAGAGAAAGAGAGAATTGGGGATTGGCAGAAAAGTGATAAGAGAAAGAGAGAATTGGAGATTGAGAGAAAAGTGATAAGAGAAAGAGAGAATTAGATATTGAGAGAAAAGTGATAAGAGAAAGAGAGAATTGGAGATTGGGGGAAAAGTGAGAAGAGAAAGAGAGAATTGGAGATTGGGTGAAAAGTGAGAAAAGAAAGAGAGAATTGGATATTGAGAGTAAAGTGATAAGAGAAAGAGAGAATTGGGGATTGGCAGAAAAGTGATAAGAGAAAGAGAGAATTGGAGATTGAGAGAAAAGTGATAAGAGAAAGAGAGAATTAGATATTGAGAGAAAAGTGATAAGAGAAAGAGAGAATTGGAGATTGGGGGAAATGTGAGAAGAGAAAGAGAGAATTGGAGATTGGGTGAAAAGTGAGAAGAGAAAGAGAGAATTGGATATTGGGGGAAAAGTGAGAATAGAAAGAGAGAATTGGAGATTGAGAGAAAAATGATAAGAGGAAGAGAGAATTGGAGATATAGAGAAAAGTTATAAGAGAAAGAGAGAATTGGAGATTGAGAGAAAAGTGATGAGAGAAAGAAAGAATTGGAGATTGAGAGAAAATTGATAAGAGAAAGAGAGAATTAGAGATTGAGAGAAAAGTGATAAGAGAAAGAGAGAATTGGAAATTGAGAGAAAAGTGATAAGAGAAAGAGAGAATTGTAGATTGGGGGAAAAGTGATAAGAGAAAGAGAGAATTGGAGATTGAGAGAAAAGTGATTAGAGAAAGAAAGAATTGGAGATTGAGAGAAAATTGATAACAGAAAGAGAGAATTAGAGATTGAGAGAAAAGTGATAAGAGAAAGAGAGAATTGGAAATTGAGAGAAAAGTGATAAGAGAAAGAGAGAATTGGAGATTGAGAGTAAAGTGATAAGAGAAAGAGAGAATTGGAGATTGGCAGAAAAGTGATAAGAGAAAGAGAGAATTGGAGATTGAGAGAAAAGTGATGAGAGAAAGAGAGAATTGGAGATTGAGAGAAAAGTGATAAGAGAAAGAGAGAATTGGAGATTGGGGGAAAAGTGATAAGAGAAATAGAGAATTGGAGATTGAGAGAAAAGTGATAAGAGTAAGAGATAATTGGAGATTGAGAGAAAAGTGATAACAGAAAGAGAGGATTGGAGATGGAGAGAAAAGTGAGAAGAGAAAGATAGAATTGGAGATTTTGAGAAAAGTTATAAGAGAAAGAGAGAATTGGAGATTGAGAGAAAAGTGATGAGAGAAAGAGAGAATTGGAGATTGGGGGAAAACTGAGAATAGAAAGAGAGAATTGGAGATTGGGGGAAAAGTGAGAAGAGAAAGAGAGAATTGGAGATTAAGAGAAAAATGATAAGAGAAAGAGAGTATTGGAGATTGAGAGAAAAGTGATAAGAGAAAGAAAGAATTGGAGATTGAGAGAAAAGTGATAAGAGAAAGAGAGTATTGGAGATTGAGAGAAAAGTGATAAGAGAAAGAAAGAATTGGAGATTGAGAGAAAATTGATAAGAGAAAGAGAGAATTGGAGATTGAGAAAAAAGTGATATGAGAAAGAGAGAATTGGAGATTGAGAGAAAAAGTGATAAGAGAAAGAGAGAATTGTAGATTGGGGGAAAAGTGATAAGAGAAAGAGAGAATTGGAGATTGAGAGAAAAGTGATTAGAGAAAGAAAGAATTGGAGATTGAGAGAAAATTGATAAGAGAAAGAGAGAATTAGAGATTGAGAGAAAAGTGATAAGAGAAAGAGAGAATTGGAAATTGAGAGAAAAGTGATAAGAGAAAGAGAGAATTGGAGATTGAGAGTAAAGTGATAAGAGAAAGAGAGAATTGGGGATTGGCAGAAAAGTGATAAGAGAAAGAGAGAATTGGAGATTGAGAGAAAAGTGATAAGAGAAAGAGAGAATTAGATATTGAGAGAAAAGTGATAAGAGAAAGAGAGAATTGGAGATTGGGGGAAAAGTGAGAAGAGAAAGAGAGAATTGGAGATTGGGTGAAAAGTGAGAAAAGAAAGAGAGAATTGGATATTGAGAGTAAAGTGATAAGAGAAAGAGAGAATTGTGGATTGGCAGAAAAGTGATAAGAGAAAGAGAGAATTGGAGATTGAGAGAAAAGTGATAAGAGAAAGAGAGAATTAGATATTGAGAGAAAAGTGATAAGAGAAAGAGAGAATTGGAGATTGGGGGAAATGTGAGAAGAGAAAGAGAGAATTGGAGATTGGGTGAAAAGTGAGAAGAGAAAGAGAGAATTGGATATTGGGGGAAAAGTGAGAATAGAAAGAGAGAATTGGAGATTGAGAGAAAAATGATAAGAGGAAGAGAGAATTGGATATATAGAGAAAATTGATGAGAGAAAGAGAGAATTGTAGATTGGGAGAAAAGTGATTAGAGAAAGAGAGAATTGGAGATTGGGGGAAAAGTGATAAGAGAAATAGAGAATTGGAGATTGAGAGAAAAGTGATAAGAGTAAGAGATAATTGGAGATTGAGAGAAAAGTGATAACAGAAAGAGAGGATTGGAGATTGAGAGAAAAGTGAGAAGAGAATGATAGAATTGGAGATTTTGAGAAAAGTGATAAGAGAAAGAGAGAATTGGAGATTGAGAGAAAAGTGATGAGAGAAAGAGAGAATTGGAGATTGGGGGAAAACTGAGAATAGAAAGAGAGAATTGGAGATTGGGGGAAAAGTGAGAAGAGAAAGAGAGAATTGGAGATTGAGAGAAAAGTGATTAGAGAAAGAAAGAATTGGAGATTGAGAGAAAATTGATAAGAGAAAGAGAGAATTAGAGATTGAGAGAAAAGTGATAAGAGAAAGAGAGAATTGGAAATTGAGAGAAAAGTGATAAGAGAAAGAGAGAATTGGAGATTGAGAGTAAAGTGATAAGAGAAAGAGAGAATTGGGGATTGGCAGAAAAGTGATAAGAGAAAGAGAGAATTGGAGATTGAGAGAAAAGTGATAAGAGAAAGAGAGAATTAGATATTGAGAGAAAAGTGATAAGAGAAAGAGAGAATTGGAGATTGGGGGAAAAGTGAGAAGAGAAAGAGAGAATTGGAGATTGGGTGAAAAGTGAGAAAAGAAAGAGAGAATTGGATATTGAGAGTAAAGTGATAAGAGAAAGAGAGAATTGGGGATTGGCAGAAAAGTGATAAGAGAAAGAGAGAATTGGAGATTGAGAGAAAAGTGATAAGAGAAAGAGAGAATTAGATATTGAGAGAAAAGTGATAAGAGAAAGAGAGAATTGGAGATTGGGGGAAATGTGAGAAGAGAAAGAGAGAATTGGAGATTGGGTGAAAAGTGAGAAGAGAAAGAGAGAATTGGATATTGGGGGAAAAGTGAGAATAGAAAGAGAGAATTGGAGATTGAGAGAAAAATGATAAGAGGAAGAGAGAATTGGAGATATAGAGAAAAGTTATAAGAGAAAGAGAGAATTGGAGATTGAGAGAAAAGTGATGAGAGAAAGAAAGAATTGGAGATTGAGAGAAAATTGATAAGAGAAAGAGAGAATTAGAGATTGAGAGAAAAGTGATAAGAGAAAGAGAGAATTGGAAATTGAGAGAAAAGTGATAAGAGAAAGAGAGAATTGTAGATTGGGGGAAAAGTGATAAGAGAAAGAGAGAATTGGAGATTGAGAGAAAAGTGATTAGAGAAAGAAAGAATTGGAGATTGAGAGAAAATTGATAACAGAAAGAGAGAATTAGAGATTGAGAGAAAAGTGATAAGAGAAAGAGAGAATTGGAAATTGAGAGAAAAGTGATAAGAGAAAGAGAGAATTGGAGATTGAGAGTAAAGTGATAAGAGAAAGAGAGAATTGGAGATTGGCAGAAAAGTGATAAGAGAAAGAGAGAATTGGAGATTGAGAGAAAAGTGATGAGAGAAAGAGAGAATTGGAGATTGAGAGAAAAGTGATAAGAGAAAGAGAGAATTGGAGATTGGGGGAAAAGTGATAAGAGAAATAGAGAATTGGAGATTGAGAGAAAAGTGATAAGAGTAAGAGATAATTGGAGATTGAGAGAAAAGTGATAACAGAAAGAGAGGATTGGAGATGGAGAGAAAAGTGAGAAGAGAAAGATAGAATTGGAGATTTTGAGAAAAGTTATAAGAGAAAGAGAGAATTGGAGATTGAGAGAAAAGTGATGAGAGAAAGAGAGAATTGGAGATTGGGGGAAAACTGAGAATAGAAAGAGAGAATTGGAGATTGGGGGAAAAGTGAGAAGAGAAAGAGAGAATTGGAGATTAAGAGAAAAATGATAAGAGAAAGAGAGTATTGGAGATTGAGAGAAAAGTGATAAGAGAAAGAAAGAATTGGAGATTGAGAGAAAAGTGATAAGAGAAAGAGAGTATTGGAGATTGAGAGAAAAGTGATAAGAGAAAGAAAGAATTGGAGATTGAGAGAAAATTGATAAGAGAAAGAGAGAATTGGAGATTGAGAAAAAAGTGATATGAGAAAGAGAGAATTGGAGATTGAGAGAAAAAGTGATAAGAGAAAGAGAGAATTGTAGATTGGGGGAAAAGTGATAAGAGAAAGAGAGAATTGGAGATTGAGAGAAAAGTGATTAGAGAAAGAAAGAATTGGAGATTGAGAGAAAATTGATAAGAGAAAGAGAGAATTAGAGATTGAGAGAAAAGTGATAAGAGAAAGAGAGAATTGGAAATTGAGAGAAAAGTGATAAGAGAAAGAGAGAATTGGAGATTGAGAGTAAAGTGATAAGAGAAAGAGAGAATTGGGGATTGGCAGAAAAGTGATAAGAGAAAGAGAGAATTGGAGATTGAGAGAAAAGTGATAAGAGAAAGAGAGAATTAGATATTGAGAGAAAAGTGATAAGAGAAAGAGAGAATTGGAGATTGGGGGAAAAGTGAGAAGAGAAAGAGAGAATTGGAGATTGGGTGAAAAGTGAGAAAAGAAAGAGAGAATTGGATATTGAGAGTAAAGTGATAAGAGAAAGAGAGAATTGTGGATTGGCAGAAAAGTGATAAGAGAAAGAGAGAATTGGAGATTGAGAGAAAAGTGATAAGAGAAAGAGAGAATTAGATATTGAGAGAAAAGTGATAAGAGAAAGAGAGAATTGGAGATTGGGGGAAATGTGAGAAGAGAAAGAGAGAATTGGAGATTGGGTGAAAAGTGAGAAGAGAAAGAGAGAATTGGATATTGGGGGAAAAGTGAGAATAGAAAGAGAGAATTGGAGATTGAGAGAAAAATGATAAGAGGAAGAGAGAATTGGATATATAGAGAAAATTGATGAGAGAAAGAGAGAATTGTAGATTGGGAGAAAAGTGATTAGAGAAAGAGAGAATTGGAGATTGGGGGAAAAGTGATAAGAGAAATAGAGAATTGGAGATTGAGAGAAAAGTGATAAGAGTAAGAGATAATTGGAGATTGAGAGAAAAGTGATAACAGAAAGAGAGGATTGGAGATTGAGAGAAAAGTGAGAAGAGAATGATAGAATTGGAGATTTTGAGAAAAGTGATAAGAGAAAGAGAGAATTGGAGATTGAGAGAAAAGTGATGAGAGAAAGAGAGAATTGGAGATTGGGGGAAAACTGAGAATAGAAAGAGAGAATTGGAGATTGGGGGAAAAGTGAGAAGAGAAAGAGAGAATTGGAGATTAAGAGAAAAATGATAAGAGGAAGAGAGAATTGGAGATTGGGGGAAAAGTGAGAGGAGAAAGAGAGAATTGGAGATTGAGAGAAAAGTGATAAGAGAAAGAGAGAATTGGAGATTGAAAGAAAAGTGATAAGAGAAAGAGAGAGTTGTAGATTGGGGGAAAAGTGATAAGAGAAAGAGAGAATTGGAGATTGAGAGAAAAGTGATTAGGGAAAGAAAGAATTGGAGATTGAGAGAAAATTGATAAGAGAAAGAGAGAATTAGAGATTGAGAGAAAAGTGATAAGAGAAAGAGAGAATTGGAAATTGAGAGAAAAGTGATAAGAGAAAGAGAGAATTGGAGATTGAGAGTAAAGTGATAAGAGAAAGAGAGCATTGGAGATTGGCAGAAAAGTGATAAGAGAAAGAGAGAATTGGAGATTGAGAGAAAAGTGATAAGAGAAACAGAGAATTAGATATTGAGAGAAAAGTGATAAGAGAAAGAGAGAATTGGAGATTGAGAGAAAAGTGATAAGAGAAAGAGAGAATTGGAGATTGAGAGAAAAGTGATGAAAGAAAGAGAGAATTGGAGATTGAGAGAAAAGTGATAAGAGAAAGAGAGAATTAGAGATTGGGGGAAAAGTGAGAAGAGAAAGAGAGAATTGGAGATTAAGAGAAAAATGGTAAGAGGAAGAGAGAATTGGAGATATAGAGAAAATTGATGAGAGAAAGAGAGAATTGCAGATTGGGGGAAAAGTGTGAAGAGAAAGAGAGAATTGGAGATTGGGGGAAAAGTGAGAAAAGAAAGAGAAAATTGGAGATTGAGAGAAAACTGATAAGAGAAATAGAGAGAATTGGAGATTGGGGGAAAAGTGAGAGGAGAAAGAGAGAATTGGAGATTGAGAGAAAAGTGATAAGAGAAAGAGAGAATTGGAGATTGAAAGAAAAGTGATTAGAGAAAGAGAGAATTGTAGATTGGGGGAAAAGTGATAAGAGAAAGAGAGAATTGGAGATTGAGAGAAAAGTGATTAGAGAAAGAAAGAATTGGAGATTGAGAGAAAATTGATAAGAGAAAGAGAGAATTAGAGATTGAGAGAAAAGTGATAAAAGAAAGAGAGAATTGGAAATTGAGAGAAAAGTGATAAGATAAAGAGAGAATTGGAGATTGAGAGTAAAGTGATAAGAGAAAGAAAGAATTGGAGATTGGCAGAAAAGTGATAAGAGAAAGAGAGAATTGGAGATTGAGAGAAAAGTGATGAAAGAAAGAGAGAATTGGAGATTGGGGGAAAAGTGAGAAAAGAAAGAGAGAATTGGAGATTGAGAGAAAAGTGATAAGAGAAAGAGAGAATTGGAGATTGGGGGAAAAGTGAGAGGAGAAAGAGAGAATTGGAGATTGAGAGAAAAGTGATAAGAGAAAGAGAGAATTGGAGATTGAAAGAAAAGTGATAAGAGAAAGAGAGAATTAGAAATTGAGAGAAAAGTAATAAGAGAAAGAAAGAATTGGAGATTGGGGGAAAAGTGATAAGAGAAATAGAGAATTGGAGATTGAAAGAAAAGTGATAACAGAAAGAGAGGATTGGAGATTGAGAGAAAAGTGAGAAGAGAAAGATAGAATTGGAGATTTTGAGAAAAGTGATAAGAGAAAGAGAGAATTGGAGATTGAGAGAAAAGTGATGAGAGAAAGAGAGAATTGGAGATTGGGGGAAAAGTGAGAAGAGAAAGAGAGAATTGGAGATTGGGGGAAAAGTGAGAAGAGAAAGAGAGAATTGGAGATTGAGAGAAAAATGATAAGAGGAAGAGAGAATTGGAGATATAGAGAAAATTGATGAGAGAAAGAGAGAATTGCAGATTGGGGAAAAAAGTGTGAAGAGAAAGAGAGAATTGGAGATTGGGGGAAAAGTGAGAAAAGAAAGAGAGAATTGGAGATTGAGAGAAAAGTGATAAGAGAAAGAGAGAGAATTGGAGATTGGGGGAAGAGTGAGAGGAGAAAGAGAGAATTGGAGATTGAGAGAAAAGTGATAAGAGAAAGAGAGAATTGGAGATTGAAAGAAAAGTGATAAGAGAAAGAGAGAATTGGAGATTGAGAGAAAATTGATAAGAGAATGAGAGAATTAGAGATTGAGAGAAAAGTGATGATAGAAAGAGAGAATTGGAGATTGAGAGAAAAGTGAAAAGAGAAAGAGAGAATTGGAGATTGAGGGAAAAGTGAAAAGAGAAAGAGAGAATTGGAGATTGAGGGAAAAGTGAGAAGAGAAAGAGAGAATTGGAGATTAAGAGAAAAAAGATAAGAGGAAGAGAGAATTGGAGATATAGAGAAAATTGATGAGAGAAAGAGAGAATTGGAGATTTGGGGAAAAGCGTGAAGATAAAGAGAGAATTGGAGATTGGGGGAAAAGTGAGAAAAGAAAGAGAGAATTGGAGATTGAGAGAAAAGTAATAAGAGAAAGAGAGAGAATTGGAGATTGGGGGAAAAGTGAGAGGAGAAAGAGAGAATTGGAGATTGGGGGAAAAGTGTGAAGAGAAAGAGATAATTGGAGATTGGGGGAAAAGTGAGAAAAGAAAGAGAGAATTGGAGATTGAGAGAAAAGTGATAAGAGAAAGAGAGAATTGGAGATTGGGGGAAAAGTGAGAGGAGAAAGAGAGAATTGGAGATTGAGAGAAAAGTGATAAGAGAAAGAGAGAATTGGAGATTGAAAGAAAAGTGATAAGAGAAAGAGAGAATTAGAAATTGAGAGAAAAGTAATAAGAGAAAGAAAGAATTGGAGATTGGGGGAAAAGTGATAAGAGAAATAGAGAATTGGAGATTGAAAGAAAAGTGATAACAGAAAGAGAGGATTGGAGATTGAGAGAAAAGTGAGAAGAGAAAGATAGAATTGGAGATTTTGAGAAAAGTGATAAGAGAAAGAGAGAATCGGAGATTGAGAGAAAAGTGATGAGAGAAAGAGAGAATTGGAGATTGGGGGAAAAATGAGAAGAGAAAGAGAGAATTGGAGATTGGGGGAAAAGTGAGAAGAGAAAGAGAGAATTGGAGATTGAGAGAAAAATGATAAGAGGAAGAGAGAATTGGAGATATAGAGAAAATTGATGAGAGAAAGAGAGAATTGCAGATTGGGGGAAAAAGTGTGAAGAGAAAGAGAGAATTGGAGATTGGGGGAAAAGTGAGAAAAGAAAGAGAGAATTGGAGATTGAGAGAAAAGTGATAAGAGAAAGAGAGAGAATTGGAGATTGGGGGAAGAGTGAGAGGAGAAAGAGAGAATTGGAGATTGAGAGAAAAGTGATAAGAGAAAGAGAGAATTGGAGATTGAAAGAAAAGTGATTAGAGAAAGAGAGAATTGGAGATTGGGGGAAAAGTGATAAGAGAAAGAGAGAATTGGAGATTGAGAGAAAAGTGATTAGAGAAAGAAAGAATTGGAGATTGAGAGAAAATTGATAAGAGAATGAGAGAATTAGAGATTGAGAGAAAAGTGATAAGAGAAAGAGAGAATTGGAAATTGAGAGAAAAGTGATAAGAGAAAGAGAGAATTGGAGATTGAGAGTAAAGTGATAAGAGAAAGAGAGAATTGGAGATTGGCAGAAAAGTGATAAGAGAAAGAGAGAATTGGAGATTGAGAGAAAAGTGATAAGAGAAAGAGAGAATTGGAGATTGAGAGAAAAGTGATGATAGAAAGAGAGAATTGGAGATTGAGAGAAAAGTGAAAAGAGAAAGAGAGAATTGGAGATTGAGGGAAAAGTGAGAAGAGAAAGATAGAATTGGAGATTTTGAGAAAAGTGATAAGAGAAAGAGAGAATTGGAGATTGAGAGAAAAGTGATGAGAGAAAGAGAGAATTGGAGATTGGGGGAAAAGTGAGAAGAGAAAGAGAGAATTGGAGATTGGGGGAAAAGTGAGAAGAGAAAGAGAGAATTGGAGATTGAGAGAAAAATGATAAGAGGAAGAGAGAATTGGAGATATAGAGAAAATTGATGAGAGAAAGAGAGAATTGCAGATTGGGGGAAAAGTGTGAAGAGAAAGAGAGAATTGGAGATTGGGGGAAAAGTGAGAAAAGAAAGAGAGAATTGGAGATTGAGAGAAAAGTGATAAGAGAAAGAGAGAGAATTGGAGATTGGGGGAAAAGTGAGAGGAGAAAGAGAGAATTGGAGATTGAGAGAAAAGTGATAAGAGAAAGAGAGAATTGGAGATTGAGAGAAAAGTGATAAGAGAAAGAGAGAATTGGAGATTGAGAGAAAAGTGATAAGAGAAAGAGAGAATTGGAGATTGGGGGAAAAGTGATAAGAGAAATAGAGAATTGGAGATTGAGAGAAAAGTGATAAGAGTAAGAGATAATTGGAGATTGAGAGAAAAGTGATAACAGAAAGAGAGGATTGGAGATTGAGAGAAAAATGAGAAGAGAAAGATAGAATTGGAGATTTTGAGAAAAGTGATAAGAGAAAGAGAGGATTGGAGATTGAGAGAAAAGTGATGAGAGAAAGAGAGAATTGGAGATTGGGGGAAAACTGAGAATAGAAAGAGAGAATTGGAGATTGGGGGAAAAGTGAGAAGAGAAAGAGAGAATTGGAGATTAAGAGAAAAATGATAAGAGGAAGAGAGAATTGGAGATATAGAGAAAATTCATGAGAGAAAGAGTGAATTGGAGATTGAGAGAAAATTGATAAGAGAAAGAGAGTATTGGAGATTGAGACAAAAGTGATTAGAGAAAGAAAGAATTGGAGATTGAGAGAAAATTGATAAGAGAAAGAGAGAATTAGAGATTGAGAGAAAAGTGATAAGAGAAAGAGAGTATTGGAGATTGAGAGAAAAGTGATTAGAGAAAGAAAGAATTGGAGATTGAGAGAAAATTGATAAGAGAAAGAGAGAATTAGAGATTGAGAGAAAAGTGATAAGAGAAAGAGAGAATTGGAAATTGAGAGAAAAGTGATAAGAGAAAGAGAGAATTGGAGATTGAGAGTAAAGTGATAAGAGAAAGAGAGAATTGGAGATTGGCAGAAAAGTGATAAGAGAAAGAGAGAATTGGAGATTGAGAGAAAAGTGATAAGAGAAAGAGAGAATTGGAGATTGAGAGAAAAGTGATGATAGAAAGAGAGAATTGGAGATTGAGAGAAAAGTGAAAAGAGAAAGAGAGAATTGGAGATTGAGGGAAAAGTGAGAAGAGAAAGAGAGAATTGGAGATTAAGAGAAAAATGATAAGAGGAAGAGAGAATTGGAGATATAGAGAAAATTGATGAGAGAAAGAGAGAATTGGAGATTGGGGGAAAAGCGTGAAGAGAAAGAGAGAATTGGAGATTGGGGGAAAAGTGAGAAAAGAAAGAGAGAATTGGAGATTGAGAGAAAAGTAATAAGAGAAAGAGAGAGAATTGGAGATTGGGGGAAAAGTGAGAGGAGAAAGAGAGAATTGGAGATTGAGAGAAAAGTGATAAGAGAAAGAGAGAATTGGAGATTGAAAGAAAAGTGATAAGAGAAAGAGAGAATTAGAAATTGAGAGAAAAGTAATAAGAGAAAGAAAGAATTGGAGATTGAGAGAAAAGTGATAAGAGAAAGAGAGAATTGGGAATTGAGAGAAAAGTGATAAGAGAAAGAGAGAATTGGAGATTGAGAGAAAACTGATAAGAGAAAGAGAGAATTGGAGATTGGGAAAAAAGTGATATGAGAAAGAGAGAATTGGAGATTGGGGGAAAAGTGATAAGAGAAAGACAGAATGGGAGATTGAGAGAAAAGTGATAAGAGAAAGAAAGAATTGGAGATTGAGAGAAAAGTGATAAGAGAAAGAGAGAATTGGAGATTGAGAGAAAAGTGATAAGAGAAAGAAAGAATTGGAGATTGAGAGAAAATTGATAAGAGAAAGAGAGTATTGGAGATTGAGAGAAAAGTGATTAGAGAAAGAAAGAATTGGAGATTGAGAGAAAATTGATAAGAGAAAGAGAGAATTAGAGATTGAGAGAAAAGTGATGAGAGAAAGAGAGAATTGGAGATTGAGAGAAAAGTGATAAGAGAAATAGAGAATTGGAGATTGAGAGAAAAGTGATAAGAGTAAGAGATAATTGGAGATTGAGAGAAAAGTGATAACAGAAAGAGAGGATTGGAGATTGAGAGAAAAGTGAGAAGAGAAAGATAGAATTGGAGATTTTGAGAAAAGTGATAAGAGAAAGAGAGAATTGGAGATTAAGAGAAAAGTGATGAGAGAAAGAGAGAATTGGAGATTGGGGGAAAACTGAGAATAGAAAGAGAGAATTGGAGATTGGGGGAAAAGTGAGAAGAGAAAGAGAGAATTGGAGATTAATAGAAAAATTATAAGAGGAAGAGAGAATTGGAGATATAGAGAAAATTGATGAGAGAAAGAGAGAATTGGAGATTGGGGGAAAAGTGTGAAGAGAAAGAGAGAATTGGAGATTGGGGGAAAAGTGAGAAAAGAAAGAGAGAATTGGAGATTGAGAGAAAAGTGATAAGAGAAAGAGAGAATTAGAAATTGAGAGAAAAGTAATAAGAGAAAGAAAGAATTGGAGATTGAGAGAAAAGTGATAAGAGAAAGAGAGAATTGGAGATTGGGGGAAAAGTGATAAGAGAAATAGAGAATTGGAGATTGAGAGAAAAGTGATAAGAGAAAGAGATAATTGGAGATTGAGAGAAAAGTGATAAGAGAAAGAGAGAATTGGAGATTGAAAGAAAAGTGATAAGAGAAAGAGAGAATTAGAAATTGAGAGAAAAGTAATAAGAGAAAGAAAGAATTGGAGATTGAGAGAAAAGTGATAAGAGAAAGAGAGAATTGGAGATTGGGGGAAAAGTGATAAGAGAAATAGAGAATTGGAGATTGAGAGAAAAGTGATAAGAGAAAGAGATAATTGGAGATTGAGAGAAAAGTGATAACAGAAAGAGAGGATTGGCGATTGAGAGAAAAGTGAGAAGAGAAAGATAGAATTGGAGATTTTGAGAAAAGTGATAAGAGAAAGAGAGAATTGGAGATTGAGAGAAAAGTGATGAGAGAAAGAGAGAATTGGAGATTGGGGGAAAAGTGAGAAGAGAAAGAGAGAATTGGAGATTGGGGGAAAAGTGAGAAGAGAAAGAGAGAATTGGAGATTGAGAGAAAAATGATAAGAGGAAGAGAGAATTGGAGATATAGAGAAAATTGATGAGAGAAAGAGAGAATTGCAGATTGGGGGAAAAGTGTGAAGAGAAAGAGAGAATTGGAGATTGGGGGAAAAGTGAGAGGAGAAAGAGAGAATTGGAGATTGAGAGAAAAGTGATAAGAGAAAGAGAGAATTGGAGATTGAAAGAAAAGTGATAAGAGAAAGAGAGAATTAGAAATTGAGAGAAAAGTAATAAGAGAAAGAAAGAATTGGAGATTGAGAGAAAAGTGATAAGAGAAAGAGAGAATTGGAGATTGGGGGAAAAGTGATAAGAGAAATAGAGAATTGGAGATTGAGAGAAAAGTGATAAGAGAAAGAGATAATTGGAGATTGAGAGAAAAGTGATAACAGAAAGAGAGGATTGGCGATTGAGAGAAAAGTGAGAAGAGAAAGATAGAATTGGAGATTTTGAGAAAAGTGATAAGAGAAAGAGAGAATTGGAGATTGAGAGAAAAGTGATGAGAGAAAGAGAGAATTGGAGATTGGGGGAAAAGTGAGAAGAGAAAGAGAGAATTGGAGATTGGGGGAAAAGTGAGAAGAGAAAGAGAGAATTGGAGATTGAGAGAAAAATGATAAGAGGAAGAGAGAATTGGAGATATAGAGAAAATTGATGAGAGAAAGAGAGAATTGCAGATTGGGGGAAAAGTGTGAAGAGAAAGAGAGAATTGGAGATTGGGGGAAAAGTGAGAAAAGAAAGAGAGAATTGGAGATTGAGAGAAAAGTGATAAGAGAAAGAGAGAGAATTGGAGATTGGGGGAAAAGTGAGAGGAGAAAGAGAGAATTGGAGATTGAGAGAAAAGTGATAAGAGAAAGAGAGAATTGGAGATTGAGAGAAAAGTGATAAGAGAAAGAGAGAATTGGAGATTGAGAGAAAAGTGATAAGAGAAAGAGAGAATTGGAGATTGGGGGAAAAGTGATAAGAGAAATAGAGAATTGGAGATTGAGAGAAAAGTGATAAGAGTAAGAGATAATTGGAGATTGAGAGAAAAGTGATAACAGAAAGAGAGGATTGGAGATTGAGAGAAAAATGAGAAGAGAAAGATAGAATTGGAGATTTTGAGAAAAGTGATAAGAGAAAGAGAGGATTGGAGATTGAGAGAAAAGTGATGAGAGAAAGAGAGAATTGGAGATTGGGGGAAAACTGAGAATAGAAAGAGAGAATTGGAGATTGGGGGAAAAGTGAGAAGAGAAAGAGAGAATTGGAGATTAAGAGAAAAATGATAAGAGGAAGAGAGAATTGGAGATATAGAGAAAATTCATGAGAGAAAGAGTGAATTGGAGATTGAGAGAAAATTGATAAGAGAAAGAGAGTATTGGAGATTGAGAGAAAAGTGATTAGAGAAAGAAAGAATTGGAGATTGAGAGAAAATTGATAAGAGAAAGAGAGAATTAGAGATTGAGAGAAAAGTGATAAGAGAAAGAGAGTATTGGAGATTGAGAGAAAAGTGATTAGAGAAAGAAAGAATTGGAGATTGAGAGAAAATTGATAAGAGAAAGAGAGAATTAGAGATTGAGAGAAAAGTGATAAGAGAAAGAGAGAATTGGAAATTGAGAGAAAAGTGATAAGAGAAAGAGAGAAATGGAGATTGAGAGTAAAGTGATAAGAGAAAGAGAGAATTGGAGATTGGCAGAAAAGTGATAAGAGAAAGAGAGAATTGGAGATTGAGAGAAAAGTGATAAGAGAAAGAGAGAATTGGACATTGGGGGAAAAGTGATAAGAGAAATAGAGAATTGGAGATTGAGAGAAAAGTGATTAGAGAAAGAAAGAATTGGAGATTGGGGGAAAAGTGAGAGGAGAAAGAGAGAATTGGAGATTGAGAGAAAAGTGATGAGAGAAAGAGAGAATTGGAGAATGAAAGAAAAGTGATAAGAGAAAGAGGGAATTGTAGATTGGGGGAAAAGTGTGAAGAGAAAGAGAGAATTGGAGATTGGGGGAAAAGTGAGAAAAGAAAGAGAGAATTGGAGATTGAGAGAAAAGTGATAAGAGAAAGAGAGAATTGGAGATTGGGGGAAAAGTGATAAGAGAAATAGAGAATTGGAGATTGAGAGAAAAGTGATAAGAGAAAGAGATAATTGGAGATTGAGAGAAAAGTGATAACAGAAAGAGAGGATTGGCGATTGAGAGAAAAGTGAGAAGAGAAAGATAGAATTGGAGATTTTGAGAAAAGTGATAAGAGAAAGAGAGAATTGGAGATTGAGAGAAAAGTGATGAGAGAAAGAGAGAATTGGAGATTGGGGGAAAAGTGAGAAGAGAAAGAGAGAATTGGAGATTGGGGGAAAAGTGAGAAGAGAAAGAGAGAATTGGAGATTGAGAGAAAAATGATAAGAGGAAGAGAGAATTGGAGATATAGAGAAAATTGATGAGAGAAAGAGAGAATTGCAGATTGGGGGAAAAGTGTGAAGAGAAAGAGAGAATTGGAGATTGGGGGAAAAGTGAGAAAAGAAAGAGAGAATTGGAGATTGAGAGAAAAGTGATAAGAGAAAGAGAGAGAATTGGAGATTGGGGGAAAAGTGAGAGGAGAAAGAGAGAATTGGAGATTGAGAGAAAAGTGATAAGAGAAAGAGAGAATTGGAGATTGAGAGAAAAGTGATAAGAGAAAGAGAGAATTGGAGATTGAGAGAAAAGTGATAAGAGAAAGAGAGAATTGGAGATTGGGGGAAAAGTGATAAGAGAAATAGAGAATTGGAGATTGAGAGAAAAGTGATAAGAGTAAGAGATAATTGGAGATTGAGAGAAAAGTGATAACAGAAAGAGAGGATTGGAGATTGAGAGAAAAATGAGAAGAGAAAGATAGAATTGGAGATTTTGAGAAAAGTGATAAGAGAAAGAGAGGATTGGAGATTGAGAGAAAAGTGATGAGAGAAAGAGAGAATTGGAGATTGGGGGAAAACTGAGAATAGAAAGAGAGAATTGGAGATTGGGGGAAAAGTGAGAAGAGAAAGAGAGAATTGGAGATTAAGAGAAAAATGATAAGAGGAAGAGAGAATTGGAGATATAGAGAAAATTCATGAGAGAAAGAGTGAATTGGAGATTGAGAGAAAATTGATAAGAGAAAGAGAGTATTGGAGATTGAGAGAAAAGTGATTAGAGAAAGAAAGAATTGGAGATTGAGAGAAAATTGATAAGAGAAAGAGAGAATTAGAGATTGAGAGAAAAGTGATAAGAGAAAGAGAGTATTGGAGATTGAGAGAAAAGTGATTAGAGAAAGAAAGAATTGGAGATTGAGAGAAAATTGATAAGAGAAAGAGAGAATTAGAGATTGAGAGAAAAGTGATAAGAGAAAGAGAGAATTGGAAATTGAGAGAAAAGTGATAAGAGAAAGAGAGAAATGGAGATTGAGAGTAAAGTGATAAGAGAAAGAGAGAATTGGAGATTGGCAGAAAAGTGATAAGAGAAAGAGAGAATTGGAGATTGAGAGAAAAGTGATAAGAGAAAGAGAGAATTGGACATTGGGGGAAAAGTGATAAGAGAAATAGAGAATTGGAGATTGAGAGAAAAGTGATTAGAGAAAGAAAGAATTGGAGATTGGGGGAAAAGTGAGAGGAGAAAGAGAGAATTGGAGATTGAGAGAAAAGTGATGAGAGAAAGAGAGAATTGGAGAATGAAAGAAAAGTGATAAGAGAAAGAGGGAATTGTAGATTGGGGGAAAAGTGTGAAGAGAAAGAGAGAATTGGAGATTGGGGGAAAAGTGAGAAAAGAAAGAGAGAATTGGAGATTGAGAGAAAAGTGATAAGAGAATGAGAGAGAATTGGAGATTGGGGGAAAAGTGAGAGGAGAAAGAGAGAATTGGAGATTGAGAGAAAAGACATAAGACAAAGAGAGAATTGGAGATTGAAAGAAAAGTGATAAGAGAAAGAGAGAATTAAAAATTGAGAGAAAAGTAATAATAGAAAGAAAGAATTGGAGATTGAGAGAAAAGTGATAAGAGAAAGAGAGAATTGGAGATTGGGGGAAAAGTGATAAGAGAAATAGAGAATTGGAGATTGAGAGAAAAGTGATAACAGAAAGAGAGGATTGGAGATTGAGAGAAAAGTGAGAAGAGAAATATAGAATTGGAGATTTTGAGAAAAGTGATAAGAGAAAGAGAGAATTGGAGATTGAGAGAAAAGTGATGAGAGAAAGAGAGAATTGGAGATTGGGGGAAAAGTGAGAAGAGAAAGAGAGAATTGGAGATTGGGGGAAAAGTGAGAAGAGAAAGAGAGAATTAGAGATTAAGAGAAAAATGATAAGAGGAAGAGAGAATTGGAGATATAGAGAAAATTGATGAGAGAAAGAGAGAATTGCAGATTGGGGGAAAAGTGTGAAGAGAAAGAGAGAATTGGAGATTGGGGGAAAAGTGAGAAAAGAAAGAGAGAATTGGAGATTGAGAGAAAAGTGATAAGAGAAAGAGAGAGAATTGGAGATTGGGGGAAAAGTGAGAGGAGAAAGAGAGAATTGGAGATTGAGAGAAAAGTGATAAGAGAAAGAGAGAATTGGAGATTGAAAGAAAAGTGATAAGAGAAAGAGAGAATTGGAGATTGGGGGAAAAGTGATAAGAGAAAGAGAGAATTGGAGATTGAGAGAAAAGTGATTAGAGAAAGAAAGAATTGGAGATTGAGAGAAAATTGATAAGAGAATGAGAGAATTAGAGTTGAGAGAAAAGTGATAAGAGAAAGAGAGAATTGGAAATTGAGAGAAAAGTGTTAAGAGAAAGAGAGAATTGGAGATTGAGAGTTAAGTAATAAGAGAAAGAGAGAATTGGAGATTGAGAGAAAAGTGATGAAAGAAAGAGAGAATTGGAGATTGAGAGAAAAGTGAAAAGAGAAAGAGAGAATTGGAGTTTGAGGGAAAAGTGAGAAGAGAAAGAGAGAATTGGAGATTAAGAGAAAAATGATAAGAGGAAGAGAGAATTGGAGATATAGAGAAAATTGATGAGAGAAAGAGAGAATTGGAGATTGGGGGAAAAGTGTGAAGAGAAAGAGAGAATTGGAGATTGGGGGAAAAGTGAGAAAAGAAAGAGAGAATTGGAGATTGAGAGAAAAGTAATAAGAGAAAGAGAGAGAATTGGAGATTGGGGGAAAAGTGAGAGGAGAAAGAGAGAATTGGAGATTGAGAGAAAAGTGATAAGAGAAAGAGAGAATTGGAGATTGAAAGAAAAGTGATAAGAGAAAGAGAGAATTAGAAATTGAGAGAAAAGTAATAAGAGAAAGAAAGAATTGGAGATTGAGAGAAAAGTGATAAGAGAAAGAGAGAATTGGGAATTGAGTGAAAAGTGATAAGAGAAAGAGAGAATTGGATATTGGGGGAAAAGTGATAAGAGAAAGAGAGAATTGGAGATTGAGAGAAAAGTGATAAGAGAAAGAGAGAATTGGAGATTGAGAGAAAACTGATAAGAGAAAGAGAGAATTGGAGATTGGGAAAAAAGTGATATGAGAAAGAGAGAATTGGAGATTGGGGGAAAAGTGATAAGAGAAAGACAGAATGGGAGATTGAGAGAAAAGTGATAAGAGGAAGAAAGAATTGGAGATTGAGAGAAAAGTGATAAGAGAAAGAGAGAATTGGAGATTGAGAGAAAAGTGATAAGAGAAAGAAAGAATTGGAGATTGAAAGAAAATTGATAAGAGAAAGAGAGTATTGGAGATTGAGAGAAAAGTGATTAGAGAAAGAAAGAATTGGAGATTGAGAGAAAATTGATAAGAGAAAGAGAGAATTGGAGATTGAGAGAAAAGTGATAAGAGAAAGAGAGAATTGGAAATTGAGAGAAAAGTGATAAGAGAAAGAGAGAATTGGAGATTGAGAGTAAAGTGATAAGAGAAAGAGAGAATTGGAGATTGGCAGAAAAGTGATAAGAGAAAGACAGAATGGGAGATTGAGAGAAAAGTGATGAAAGAAAGAGAGAATTGGAGATTGAGAGAAAAGTGATAAGAGAAAGAGAGAATTGGAGATTGAGAGAAAAGTGATATGAGAAAGAGAGAATTGGAGATTGGGGGAAAAGTGATAAGAGAAATAGAGAATTGGAGATTAAGAGAAAAATGATAAGAGGAAGAGAGAATTGGAGATATAGAGAAAATTCATGAGAGAAAGAGAGAATTGGAGATTGAGAGAAAATTGATAAGAGAAAGAGAGTATTGGAGATTGAGAGAAAAGTGATTAGAGAAAGAAAGAATTGGAGATTGAGAGAAAATTGATAAGAGAAAGAGAGAATTAGAGATTGAGAGAAAAGTGATAAGAGAAAGAGAGTATTGGAGATTGAGAGAAAAGTGATTAGAGAAAGAAAGAATTGGAGATTGAGAGAAAATTGATAAGAGAAAGAGAGAATTAGAGATTGAGAGAAAAGTGATAAGAGAAAGAGAGAATTGGAAATTGAGAGAAAAGTGATAAGAGAAAGAGAGAAATGGAGATTGGCAGAAAAGTGATAAGAGAAAGAGAGAATTGGAGATTGAGAGAAAAGTGATAAGAGAAAGAGAGAATTGGACATTGGGGGAAAAGTGATAAGAGAAATAGAGAATTGGAGATTGAGAGAAAAGTGATAAGAGTAAGAGATAATTGGAGATTGAGAGAAAACTGATAAGAGAAAGAGAGAGAATTGGAGATTGGGGCAAAAGTGAGAGGAGAAAGAGAGAATTGGAGATTGAGAGAAAAGTGATAAGAGAAACAGAGAATTGGAGATTGAAAGAAAAGTGATAAGAGAAAGAGAGAATTGTAGATTGGGGGAAAAGTGATAAGAGAAAGAGAGAATTGGAGATTGGGGGAAAAGTGTGAAGAGAAAGAGAGAATTGGAGATTGGGGGAAAAGTGAGAAAAGAAAGAGAGAATTGGAGATTGAGAGAAAAGTAATAAGAGAAAGAGAGAGAATTGGAGATTGGGGGAAAAGTGAGAGGAGAAAGAGAGAATTGGAGATTGAGAGAAAAGTGATAAGAGAAAGAGAGAATTGGAGATTGAAAGAAAAGTGATAAGAGAAAGAGAGAATTAGAAATTGAGAGAAAAGTAATAAGAGAAAGAAAGAATTGGAGATTGAGAGAAAAGTGATAAGAGAAAGAGAGAATTGGGAATTGAGAGAAAAGTGATAAGAGAAAGAGAGAATTGGATATTGGGGGAAAAGTGATAAGAGAAAGAGAGAATTGGAGATTGAGAGAAAAGTGATAAGAGAAAGAGAGAATTGGAGATTGAGAGAAAACTGATAAGAGAAAGAAAGAATTGGAGATTGGGAAAAAAGTGATATGAGAAAGAGAGAATTGGAGATTGGGGGAAAAGTGATAAGAGAAAGACAGAATGGGAGATTGAGAGAAAAGTGATAAGAGGAAGAAAGAATTGGAGATTGAGAGAAAAGTGATAAGAGAAAGAGAGAATTGGAGATTGAGAGAAAAGTGATAAGAGAAAGAAAGAATTGGAGATTGAAAGAAAATTGATAAGAGAAAGAGAGTATTGGAGATTGAGAGAAAAGTGATTAGAGAAAGAAAGAATTGGAGATTGAGAGAAAATTGATAAGAGAAAGAGAGAATTGGAGATTGAGAGAAAAGTGATAAGAGAAAGAGAGAATTGGAAATTGAGAGAAAAGTGATAAGAGAAAGAGAGAATTGGAGATTGAGAGTAAAGTGATAAGAGAAAGAGAGAATTGGAGATTGGCAGAAAAGTGATAAGAGAAAGACAGAATGGGAGATTGAGAGAAAAGTGATGAAAGAAAGAGAGAATTGGAGATTGAGAGAAAAGTGATAAGAGAAAGAGAGAATTGGAGATTGAGAGAAAAGTGATATGAGAAAGAGAGAATTGGAGATTGGGGGAAAAGTGATAAGAGAAATAGAGAATTGGAGATTAAGAGAAAAATGATAAGAGGAAGAGAGAATTGGAGATATAGAGAAAATTCATGAGAGAAAGAGAGAATTGGAGATTGAGAGAAAATTGATAAGAGAAAGAGAGTATTGGAGATTGAGAGAAAAGTGATTAGAGAAAGAAAGAATTGGAGATTGAGAGAAAATTGATAAGAGAAAGAGAGAATTAGAGATTGAGAGAAAAGTGATAAGAGAAAGAGAGTATTGGAGATTGAGAGAAAAGTGATTAGAGAAAGAAAGAATTGGAGATTGAGAGAAAATTGATAAGAGAAAGAGAGAATTAGAGATTGAGAGAAAAGTGATAAGAGAAAGAGAGAATTGGAAATTGAGAGAAAAGTGATAAGAGAAAGAGAGAAATGGAGATTGGCAGAAAAGTGATAAGAGAAAGAGAGAATTGGAGATTGAGAGAAAAGTGATAAGAGAAAGAGAGAATTGGACATTGGGGGAAAAGTGATAAGAGAAATAGAGAATTGGAGATTGAGAGAAAAGTGATAAGAGTAAGAGATAATTGGAGATTGAGAGAAAACTGATAAGAGAAAGAGAGAGAATTGGAGATTGGGGCAAAAGTGAGAGGAGAAAGAGAGAATTGGAGATTGAGAGAAAAGTGATAAGAGAAAGAGAGAATTGGAGATTGAAAGAAAAGTGATAAGAGAAAGAGAGAATTGTAGATTGGGGGAAAAGTGATAAGAGAAAGAGAGAATTGGAGATTGAGAGAAAAGTGATTAGAGAAAGAAAGAATTGGAGATTGAGAGAAAATTGATAAGAGAAAGAGAGAATTAGAGATTGAGAGAAAAGTGATAAGAGAAAGAGAGAATTGGAAATTGAGAGAAAAGTGATAAGAGAAAGAGAGAATTGGAGATTGAGAGTAAAGTGATAAGAGAAAGAGAGAATTGGAGATTGGCAGAAACCTGATAAGAGAAAGAGAGAATTGGAGATTGAGAGAAAAGTGATAAAGAAAGAGTGAATTGGAGATTGAGAGAAAAGTGATAAGAGAAAGAGAGAATTGGAGATTGAGAGAAAAGTGATAAGAGAAAGAGAGAATTGGAGATTGAGAGAAAAGTGATAAGAGAAAGAGAGAATTGGAGATTGGGGGAAAAGTGATAAGAGAAAGAGAGAATTGGAGATTGAGAGAAAAGTGATAAGAGTAAGAGATAATTGGAGATTGAGAGAAAAGTGATAACAGAAAGAGAGGATTGGAGATTGAGAGAAAAGTGAGAAGAGAAAGATATAATTGGAGATTGAGAGAAAAGTGATGAGAGAAAGAGAGAATTGGAGATTGGGGGAAAACTGAGAATAGAAAGAGAGAATTGGAGTTTGGGGGAAAAGTGAGAAGAGAAAGAGAGAATTGGAGATTAAGAGAAAAATGATAAGAGGAAGAGAGAATTGGAGATATAGAGAAAATTGATGAGAGAAAGAGAGAATTGGAGTTTGGGGGAAAAGTGTGAAGAGAAAGAGAGAATTGGAGATTGGGGGAAAAGTGAGAAAAGAAAGAGAGAATTGGAGATTGAGAGAAAAGTGATAAGAGAAAGAGAGAGAATTGGAGATTGGGGGAAAAGTGAGAGGAGAAAGAGAGAATTGTAGATTGAGAGAAAAGTGATAAGACAAAGAGAGAACTGGAGATTGAAAGAAAAGTGATAAGAGAAAGAGAGAATTAGAAATTGAGAGAAAAGTAATAATAGAAAGAAAGAATTGGAGATTGAGAGAAAAGTGATAAGAGAAAGAGAGAATTGGAGATTGGGGGAAAAGTGATAAGAGAAATAGAGAATTGGAGATTGAGAGAAAAGTGATAACAGAAAGAGAGGATTGGAGATTGAGAGAAAAGTGAGAAGAGAAAGATAGAATTGGAGATTTTGAGAAAAGTGATAAGAGAAAGAGAGAATTGGAGATTGAGAGAAAAGTGATAACAGAAAGAGAGAATTGGAGATTGGGGGAAAAGTGAGAAGAGAAAGAGAGAATTAGAGATTAAGAGAAAAATGATAAGAGGAAGAGAGAATTGGAGATATAGAGAAAATTGATGAGAGAAAGAGAGAATTGCAGATTGGGGGAAAAGTGTGAAGAGAAAGAGAGAATTGGAGATTGGGGGAAAAGTGAGAAAAGAAAGAGAGAATTGGAGATTGAGAGAAAAGTGATAAGAGAAAGTGAGAGAATTGGAGATTGGGGGAAAAGTGAGAGGAGAAAGAGAGAATTGGAGATTGAGAGAAAAGTGATAAGAGAAAGAGAGAATTGGAGATTGAAAGAAAAGTGATAAGAGAAAGAGAGAATTGGAGATTGGGGAAAAAGTGATAAGAGAAAGAGAGAATTGGAGATTGAGAGAAAAGTGATTAGAGAAAGAAAGAATTGGAGATTGAGAGAAAATTGATAAGAGAATGAGAGAATTAGAGTTGAGAGAAAAGTGATAAGAGAAAGAGAGAATTGGAAATTGAGAGAAAAGAGATAAGAGTAAGAGAGAATTGGAGATTGAGAGTTAAGTAATAAGAGAAAGAGAGAATTGGAGATTGAGAGAAAAGTGATGAAAGAAAGAGAGAATTGGAGATTAAGAGAAAAGTGAAAAGAGAAAGAGGGAATTGGAGTTTGAGGGAAAAGTGAGAAGAGAAAGAGAGAATTGGAGATTAAGAGAAAAATGATAAGAGGAAGAGAGAATTGGAGATATAGAGAAAATTGATGAGAGAAAGAGAGAATTGGAGATTGGGGGAAAAGTGTGAAGAGAAAGAGAGAATTGGAGATTGGGGGAAAAGTGAGAAAAGAAAGAGAGAATTGGAGATTGAGAGAAAAGTAATAAGAGAAAGAGAGAGAATTGGAGATTGGGGGAAAGGTGAGAGGAGAAAGAGAGAATTGGAGATTGAGAGAAAAGTGATAAGAGAAAGAGAGAATTGGGAATTGAGAGAAAAGTGATAAGAGAAAGAGAGAATTGGATATTGGGGGAAAAGTGATAAGAGAAAGAGAGAATTGGAGATTGAGAGAAAACTGATAAGAGAAAGAGAGAATTGGAGATTGGGAAAAAAGTGATATGAGAAAGAGAGAATTGGAGATTGGGGGAAAAGTGATAAGAGAAAGACAGAATGGGAGATTGAGAGAAAAGTGATAAGAGAAAGAAAGAATTGGAGATTGAGAGAAAAGTGATAAGAGAAAGAGAGAATTGGAGATTGAGAGAAAAGTGATAAGAGAAAGAAAGAATTGGAGATTGAGAGAAAATTGATAAGAGAAAGAGAGTATTGGAGATTGAGAGAAAAGTGATTAGAGAAAGAAAGAATTGGAGATTGAGAGAAAATTGATAAGAGAAAGAGAGAATTAGAGATTGAGAGAAAAGTGATAAGAGAAAGAGAGAATTGGAAATTGAGAGAAAAGTGATAAGAGAAAGAGAGAATTGGAGATTGAGAGTAAAGTGATAAGAGAAAGAGAGAATTGGAGATTGGCAGAAAAGTGATAAGAGAAAGAGAGAATTGGAGATTGAGAGAAAAGTGATGAAAGAAAGAGAGAATTGGAGATTGAGAGAATAGTGATAAGAGAAAGAGAGAATTGGAGATTGAGAGAAAAGTGATATGAGAAAGAGAGAATTGGAGATTGGGGGAAAAGTGATAAGAGAAATAGAGAATTGGAGATTGAGAGAAAAGTGATAAGAGTAAGAGATAATTGGAGATTGAGAGAAAACTGATAAGAGAAAGAGAGAGAATTGGAGATTGGGGCAAAAGTGAGAGGAGAAAGAGAGAATTGGAGATTGAGAGAAAAGTGATAAGAGAAAGAGATAATTGGAGATTGAAAGAAAAGTGATAAGAGAAAGAGAGAATTGTAGATTGGGGGAAAAGTGATAAGAGAAAGAGAGAATTGGAGATTGAGAGAAAAGTGATTAGAGAAAGAAAGAATTGGAGATTGAGAGAAAAGTGATAAGAGAAAGAGAGAATTGGAGATTGAGAGAAAAGTGATAAGAGAAAGAGAGAATTGGAGATTGGGGGAAAAGTGATAAGAGAAATAGAGAATTGGAGATTGAGAGAAAAGTGATAAGAGTAAGAGATAATTGGAGATTGAGAGAAAAGTGATAATAGAAAGAGAGGATTGGAGATTGAGAGAAAAGTGAGAAGAGAAAGATAGAATTGGAGATTGAGAGAAAGTGATGAGAGAAAGAGAGAATTGGAGATTGGGGGAAAACTGAGAATAGAAAGAGAGAATTGGAGTTTGGGGGAAAAGTGAGAAGAGAAAGAGAGAATTGGAGATTAAGAGAAAAATGATAAGAGGAAGAGAGAATTGGAGATATAGAGAAAATTGATGAGAGAAAGAGAGAATTGGAGATTGGGGGAAAAGTGTGAAGAGAAAGAGAGAATTGGAGATTGGGGGAAAAGTGAGAAAAGAAAGAGAGAATTGGAGATTGAGAGAAAAGTAATAAGAGAAAGAGAGAGAATTGGAGATTGGGGGAAAAGTGAGAGGAGAAAGAGAGAATTGGAGATTGAGAGAAAAGTGATAAGAGAAAGAGAGTATTGGAGATTGAAAGAAAAGTGATAAGAGAAAGAGAGAATTAGAAATTGAGAGAAAAGTAATAAGAGAAAGAAAGAATTGGAGATTGAGAGAAAAGTGATAAGAGAAAAAGAGAATTGGGAATTGAGAGAAAAGTGATAAGAGAAAGAGAGAATTGGATATTGGGGGAAAAGTGATAAGAGAAAGAGAGAATTGGAGATTGAGAGAAAAGTGATAAGAGAAAGAGAGAATTGGAGATTGAGAGAAAACTGATAAGAGAAAGAGAGAATTGGAGATTGGGAAAAAAGTGATATGAGAAAGAGAGAATTGGAGATTGGGGGAAAAGTGATAAGAGAAAGACAGAATGGGAGATTGAGGGAAAAGTGATAAGAGAAAGAAAGAATTGGAGATTGAGAGAAAAGTGATAAGAGAAAGAGAGAATTGTAGATTGAGAGAAAAGTGATAAGAGAAAGAAAGAATTGGAGATTGAGAGAAAATTGATAAGAGAAAGAGAGTATTGGAGATTGAGAGAAAAGTGATTAGAGAAAGAAAGAATTGGAGATTGAGAGAAAATTGATAAGAGAAAGAGAGAATTGGAGATTGAGAGAAAAGTGATAAGAGAAAGAGAGAATTGGAGATTGAGAGAAAAGTGATATGAGAAAGAGAGAATTGGAGATTGGGGGAAAAGTGATAAGAGAAATAGAGAATTGGAGATTGAGAGAAAAGTGATAAGAGTAAGAGATAATTGGAGATTGAGAGAAAACTGATAAGAGGAAGAGAGAGAATTGGAGATTGGGGCAAAAGTGAGAGGAGAAAGAGAGAATTGGAGATTGAGAGAAAAGTGATAAGAGAAAGAGAGAATTGGAGATTGAAAGAAAAGTGATAAGAGAAAGAGAGAATTGTAGATTGGGGGAAAAGTGATAAGAGAAAGAGAGAATTGGAGATTGAGAGAAAAGTGATTAGAGAAAGAAAGAATTGGAGATTGAGAGAAAATTGATAAGAGAAAGAGAGAATTAGAGATTGAGAGAAAAGTGATAAGAGAAAGAGAGAATTGGAAATTGAGAGAAAAGTGATAAGAGAAAGAGAGAATTGGAGATTGAGAGAAAAGTGATAAGAGAAAGAAAGAATTGGAGATTGAGAGAAAATTGATAAGAGAAAGAGAGTATTGGAGATTGAGAGAAAAGTGATTAGAGAAAGAAAGAATTGGAGATTGAGAGAAAATTGATAAGAGAAAGAGAGAATTAGAGATTGAGAGAAAAGTGATAAGAGAAAGAGAGAATTGGAAATTGAGAGAAAAGTGATAAGAGAAAGAGAGAATTGGAGATTGAGAGTAAAGTGGTAAGAGAAAGAGAGAATTGGATATTGGGGGAAAAGTGATAAGAGAAAGAGAGAATTGGAGATTGAGAGAAAACTGATAAGAGAAAGAGAGAATTGGAGATTGGGAAAAAAGTGATATGAGAAAGAGAGAATTGGAGATTGGGGGAAAAGTGATAAGAGAAAGACAGAATGGGAGATTGAGGGAAAAGTGATAAGAGAAAGAAAGAATTGGAGATTGAGAGAAAAGTGATAAGAGAAAGAGAGAATTGTAGAATGAGAGAAAAGTGATAAGAGAAAGAAAGAATTGGAGATTGAGAGAAAATTGATAAGAGAAAGAGAGTATTGGAGATTGAGAGAAAAGTGATTAGAGAAAGAAAGAATTGGAGATTGAGAGAAAATTGATAAGAGAAAGAGAGAATTGGAGATTGAGAGAAAAGTGATAAGAGAAAGAGAGAATTGGAGATTGAGAGAAAAGTGATATGAGAAAGAGAGAATTGGAGATTGGGGGAAAAGTGATAAGAGAAATAGAGAATTGGAGATTGAGAGAAAAGTGATAAGAGTAAGAGATAATTGGAGATTGAGAGATAACTGATAAGAGGAAGAGAGAGAATTGGAGATTGGGGCAAAAGTGAGAGGAGAAAGAGAGAATTGGAGATTGAGAGAAAAGTGATAGAGAAAGAGAGAATGGAGATTGGAAGAAAAGTGATAAGAGAAAGAGAGAATTGTAGATTGGGGGAAAAGTGATAAGAGAAAGAGAGAATTGGAGATTGAGAGAAAAGTGATTAGAGAAAGAAAGAATTGGAGATTGAGAGAAAATTGATAAGAGAAAGAGAGAATTAGAGATTGAGAGAAAAGTGATAAGAGAAAGAGAGAATTGGAAATTGAGAGAAAAGTGATAAGAGAAAGAGAGAATTGGAGATTGAGAGAAAAGTGATAAGAGAAAGAAGAATTGGAGATTGAGAGAAATTTGATAAGAGAAAGAGAGTATTGGAGATTGAGAGAAAAGTGATTAGAGAAAGAAAGAATTGGAGATTGAGAGAAAATTGATAAGAGAAAGAGAGAATTAGAGATTGAGAGAAAAGTGATAAGAGAAAGAGAGAATTGGAAATTGAGAGAAAAGTGATAAGAGAAAGAGAGAATTGGAGATTGAGAGTAAAGTGATAAGAGAAAGAGAGAATTGGAGATTGGCAGAAAAGTGATAAGAGAAAGAGAGAATTGGAGATTGAGAGAAAAGTGATGAAAGAAAGAGAGAATTGGAGATTGAGATAAAAGTGATAAGAGAAAGAGAGAATTGGAGATTGAGAGAAAAGTGATATGAGAAAGAGAGAATTGGAGATTGGGGGAAAAGTGATAAGAGAAATAGAGATTGGAGATTGAGAGAAAAGTGATAAGAGTAAGAGATAATTGGAGATTGAGAGAAAACTGATAAGAGAAAGAGAGAGAATTGGAGATTGGGGCAAAAGTGAGAGGAGAAAGAGAGAATTGGAGATTGAGAGAAAAGTGATAAGAGAAAGAGATAATTGGAGATTGAAGAAAGTGATAAGAGAAAGAGAGAATTGTAGATTGGGGGAAAAGTGATAAGAGAAAGAGAGAATTGGAGATTGAGAGAAAAGTGATTAGAGAAAGAAAGAATTGGAGATGAGAGAAAAGTGATAAGAGAAAGAGAGAATTGGAGATTGAGAGAAAAGTGATAAGAGAAGAGAGAATTGGAGATTGGGGGAAAAGTGATAAGAGAAATAGAGAATTGGAGATTGAGAGAAAAGTGATAAGAGTAAGAGATTAATTGGAGAGATTGAGAGAAAAGTGATAACAGAAAGAGAGGATTGGAGATTGAGAGAAAAGTGAGAAGAGAAAGATAGAATTGGAGATTGAGAGAAAGTGATGAGAGAAAGAGAGAATTGGAGATTGGGGGAAAACTGAGAATAGAAAGAGAGAATTGGAGTTTGGGGGAAAAGTGAGAAGAGAAAGAGAGAATTGGAGATTAAGAGAAAAATGATAAGAGGAAGAGAGAATTGGAGATATAGAGAAAATTGATGAGAGAAAGAGAGAATTGGAGATTGGGGGAAAAGTGTGAAGAGAAAGAGAGAATTGGAGATTGGGGGAAAAGTGAGAAAAGAAAGAGAGAATTGGAGATTGAGAGAAAAGTAATAAGAGAAAGAGAGAGAATTGGAGATTGGGGGAAAAGTGAGAGGAGAAAGAGAGAATTGGAGATTGAGAGAAAAGTGATAAGAGAAAGAGAGTATTGGAGATTGAAAGAAAAGTGATAAGAGAAAGAGAGAATTAGAAATTGAGAGAAAAGTAATAAGAGAAACAAAGAATTGGAGATTGAGAGAAAAGTGATAAGAGAAAGAGAGAATTGGGAATTGAGAGAAAAGTGATAAGAGAAAGAGAGAATTGGATATTGGGGGAAAAGTGATAAGAGAAAGAGAGAATTGGAGATTGAGAGAAAAGTGATAAGAGAAAGAGAGAATTGGAGATTGAGAGAAAACTGATAAGAGAAAGAGAGAATTGGAGATTGGGAAAAAAGTGATATGAGAAAGAGAGAATTGGAGATTGGGGGAAAAGTGATAAGAGAAAGACAGAATGGGAGATTGAGGGAAAAGTGATAAGAGAAAGAAAGAATTGGAGATTGAGAGAAAAGTGATAAGAGAAAGAGAGAATTGTAGATTGAGAGAAAAGTGATAAGAGAAAGAAAGAATTGGAGATTGAGAGAAAATTGATAAGAGAAAGAGAGTATTGGAGATTGAGAGAAAAGTGATTAGAGAAAGAAAGAATTGGAGATTGAGAGAAAATTGATAAGAGAAAGAGAGAATTGGAGATTGAGAGAAAAGTGATAAGAGAAAGAGAGAATTGGAGATTGAGAGAAAAGTGATATGAGAAAGAGAGAATTGGAGATTGGGGGAAAAGTGATAAGAGAAATAGAGAATTGGAGATTGAGAGAAAAGTGATAAGAGTAAGAGATAATTGGAGATTGAGAGAAAACTGATAAGAGGAAGAGAGAGAATTGGAGATTGGGGCAAAAGTGAGAGGAGAAAGAGAGAATTGGAGATTGAGAGAAAAGTGATAAGAGAAAGAGAGAATTGGAGATTGAAAGAAAAGTGATAAGAGAAAGAGAGAATTGTAGATTGGGGGAAAAGTGATAAGAGAAAGAGAGAATTGGAGATTGAGAGAAAAGTGATTAGAGAAAGAAAGAATTGGAGATTGAGAGAAAATTGATAAGAGAAAGAGAGAATTAGAGATTGATAGAAAAGTGATAAGAGAAAGAGAGAATTGGAAATTGAGAGAAAAGTGATAAGAGAAAGAGAGAATTGGAGATTGAGAGTAAAGTGATAAGAGAAAGAGAGAATTGGAGATTGGCAGAAAAGTGATAAGAGAAAGAGAGAATTGGAGATTGAGAGAAAAGTGATAAAGAAAGAGAGAATTGGAGATTGAGAGAAAAGTGATAAGAGAAAGAGAGAATTGGAGATTGAGAGAAAAGTGATAAGAGAAAGAGAGAATTGGAGATTGGGGGAAAAGTGAAAAGAGAAATAGAGAATTGGAGATTGAGAGAAAAGTGATAAGAGTAAGAGATAATTGGAGATTGAGAGAAAAGTGATAACAGAAAGAGAGGATTGGAGATTGAGAGAAAAGTGAGAAGAGAAAGATAGAATTGGAGATTGAGAGAAAAGTGATGAGAGAAAGAGAGAATTGGAGATTGGGGGAAAACTGAGATTAGAAAGAGAGAATTGGAGTTTGGGGGAAAAGTGAGAAGAGAAAGAGAGAATTGGAGATTAACAGAAAAATGATAAGAGGAAGAGAGAATTGGAGATATAGAGAAAATTGATGAGAGAAAGAGAGAATTGGAGATTGGGGGAAAAGTGTGAAGAGAAAGAGAGAATTGGAGATTGGGGGAAAAGTGAGAAAAGAAAGAGAGAATTGGAGATTGAGAGAAAAGTGATAAGAGAAAGAGAGAGAATTGGAGATTGGGGGAAAAGTGATAAGAGAAATAGAGAATTGGAGATTGAGAGAAAAGTGATAACAGAAAGAGAGGATTGGAGATTGAGAGAAAAGTGAGAAGAGAAAGATAGAATTGGAGATTTTGAGAAAAGTGATAAGAGAAAGAGAGAATTGGACATTGAGAGAAAAGTGATGAGAGAAAGAGAGAATTGGAGATTGGGGGAAAAGTGAGAAGAGAAAGAGAGAATTGGATATTGGGGGAAAAGTGATAAGAGAAAGAGAGAATTGGAGATTGAGAGAAAAGTGATAAGAGAAAGAGAGAATTGGAGATTGAGAGAAAAGTGATAAGAGAAAGAGAGAATTGGAGATTGAGAGAAAAGTGATAAGAGAAAGAAAGAATTGGAGATTGAGAGAAAATTGATAAGAGAAAGAGAGTATTGGAGATTGAGAGAAAAGTGATTAGAGAATGAAAGAATTGGAGATTGAGAGAAAATTGATAAGAGAAAGAGAGAATTAGAGATTGAGAGAAAAGTGATAAGAGAAAGAGAGAATTGAAATCGAGAGAAAAGTGATAAGAGAAAGAGAGAATTGGAGATTGAGAGTAAAGTGATAAGAGAAAAAGAGAATTGGAGATTAGCAGAAAAGTGATAAGAGAAAGAGAGAATTGGAGATTGAGAGAAAAGTGATGAAAGAAAGAGAGAATTGGAGATTGAGAGAAAAGTGATAAGAGAAAGAGAGAATTGGAGATTGAGAGAAAAGTGATATGAGAAAGAGAGAATTGGAGATTGGGGGAAAAGTGATAAGAGAAATAGAGAATTGGAGATTGAGCGAAAAGTGATAAGAGCAAGTGATAATTGGAGATTGAGAGAAAACTGATAAGAGAAAGAGAGAGAATTGGAGATTGGGGCAAAAGTGAGAGGAGAAAGAGAGAATTGGAGATTGAGAGAAAAGTGATAAGAGAAAGAGAGAATTGGAGATTGAAAGAAAAGTGATAAGAGAAAGAGAGAATTGTAGATTGGCAGAAAAGTGATAAGAGAAAGAGAGAATTGGAGATTGAGAGAAAAGTGATAAAGAAAGAGAGAATTGGAGATTGAGAGAAAAGTGATAAGAGAAAGAGAGAATTGGAGATTGAGAGAAAAGTGATAAGAGAAAGAGAGAATTGGAGATTGGGGGAAAAGTGATAAGAGAAAGAGAGAATTGGAGATTGAAAGAAAAGTGATAAGAGTAAGAGATAATTGGAGATTGAGAGAAAAGTGATAACAGAAAGAGAGGATTAGAGATTGAGAGAAAAGTGAGAAGAGAAAGATAGAATTGGAGATTGAGAGAAAAGTGATGAGAGAAAGAGAGAATTGGAGATTGGGGGAAAACTGAGAATAGAAAGAGAGAATTGGAGTTTGGGGGAAAAGTGAGAAGAGAAAGAGAGAATTGGAGATTAAGAGAAAAATGATAAGAGGAAGAGAGAATTGGAGATATAGAGAAAATTGATGAGAGAAAGAGAGAATTGGAGATTGGGGGAAAAGTGTGAAGAGAAAGAGATAATTGGAGATTGGGGGAAAAGTGAGAAATGAAAGAGAGAATTGGAGATTGAGAGAAAAGTGATAAGAGAAAGAGAGAGAATTGGAGATTGGGGGAAAAGTGAGAGGAGAAAGAGAGAATTGTAGATTGAGAGAAAAGTGATAAGACAAAGAGAGAACTGGAGATTGAAAGAAAAGTGATAAGAGAAAGAGAGAATTGGAGATTGGGGGAAAAGTGATAAGAGAAATAGAGAATTGGAGATTGAGAGAAAAGTGATAACAGAAAGAGAGGATTGGAGATTGAGAGAAAAGTGAGAAGAGAAAGAGAGAATTGGAGATTGGGGGAAAAGTGATAAGAGAAAGACAGAATGGGAGATTGAGATAAAAGTGATAAGAGAAAGAAAGAATTGGAGATTGAGAGAAAAGTGATAAGAGAAAGAAAGAATTGGAGATTGAGAGAAAATTGATAAGAGAAAGAGAGTATTGGAGATTGAGAGAAAAGTGATTAGAGAAAGAAAGAATTGGAGATTGAGTGAAAATTGATAAGAGAAAGAGAGAATTAGAGATTGAGAGAAAAGTGATAAGAGAAAGAGAGAATTGGAAATTGAGAGAAAAGTGATAAGAGAAAGAGAGAATTGGAGATTGAGAGTAAAGTGATAAGAGAAAGAGAGAATTGGAGATTGGCAGAAAAGTGATAAGAGAAAGAGAGAATTGGAGATTGAGAGAAAAGTGATGAAAGAAAGAGAGAATTGGAGATTGAGAGAAAAGTGATAAGAGAAAGAGAGAATTGGAGATTGAGAGAAAAGTGATATGAGAAAGAGAGAATTGGAGATTGGGGGAAAAGTGATAAGAGTAATAGAGAATTGGAGATTGAGAGAAAAGTGATAAGAGTAAGAGATAATTGGAGATTGAGAGAAAAGTGATAACAGAAAGAGAGGATTGGAGATTGAGAGAAAAGTGAGAAGAGAAAGATAGAATTGGAGATTGAGAGAAAAGTGATGAGAGAAAGAGAGAATTGGAGATTGGGGGAAAACTGAGAATAGAAAGAGAGAATTGGAGTTTGGGGGAAAAGTGAGAAGAGAAAGAGAGAATTGGAGATTAAGAGAAAAATGATAAGAGGAAGAGAGAATTGGAGATATAGAGAAAATTGATGAGAGAAAGAGAGAATTGGAGATTGGGGGAAAAGTGTGAAGAGAAAGAGAGAATTGGAGATTGGGGGAAAAGTGAGAAAAGAAAGAGAGAATTGGAGATTGAGAGAAAAGTGATAAGAGAAAGAGAGAGAATTGGAGATTGGGGGAAAAGTGAGAGGAGAAAGAGAGAATTGTAGATTGAGAGAAAAGTGATAAGACAAAGAGAGAACAGGACATTGAAAGAAAAGTGATAAGAGAAAGAGAGAATTGGAGATTGGGGGAAAAGTGATAAGAGAAATAGAGAATTGGAGATTGAGAGAAAAGTGATAACAGAAAGAGAGGATTGGAGATTGAGAGAAAAGTGAGAAGAGAAAGAGAGAATTGGAGATTGGGGGAAAAGTGATAAGAGAAAGACAGAATGGGAGATTGAGATAAAAGTGATAAGAGAAAGAAAGAATTGGAGATTGAGAGAAAAGTGATAAGAGAAAGAGAGAATTGGAGATTGAGAGAAAAGTGATAAGAGAAAGAAAGAATTGGAGATTGAGAGAAAATTGATAAGAGAAAGAGAGTATTGGAGATTGAGAGAAAAGTGATTAGAGAAAGAAAGAATTGGAGATTGAGAGAAAAGTGATAAGAGAAAGAGAGAATTGGAGATTGAGAGTAAAGTGATAAGAGAAAGAGAGAATTGGAGATTGGCAGAAAAGTGATAAGAGAAAGAGAGAATTGGAGATTGAGAGAAAAGTGATGAAAGAAAGAGAGAATTGGAGATTGAGAGAAAAGTGATAAGAGAAAGAGAGAATTGGAGATTGAGAGAAAAGTGATATGAGAAAGAGAGAATTGGAGATTGGGGTAAAAGTGATAAGAGAAATAGAGAATTGTAGATTGAGAGAAAAGTGATAAGAGTAAGAGATAATTGGAGATTGAGAGAAAACTGATAAGAGAAAGAGAGAGAATTGGAGATTGGGGCAAAAGTGAGAGGAGAAAGAGAGAATTGGAGATTGAGAGAAAAGTGATAAGAGAAAGAGAGAATTGGAGATTGGGGTAAAAGTGATAAGAGAAATAGAGAATTGTAGATTGAGAGAAAAGTGATAAGAGTAAGAGATAATTGGAGATTGAGAGAAAACTGATAAGAGAAAGAGAGAGAATTGGAGATTGGGGCAAAAGTGAGAGGAGAAAGAGAGAATTGGAGATTGAGAGAAAAGTGATAAGAGAAAGAGAGAATTGGAGATTGAAAGAAAAGTGATAAGAGAAAGAGAGAATTGGAGATTGGGGGAAAAGTGATAAGAGAAATAGAGAATTGGAGATTGAGAGAAAAGTGATAAGAGAAAGAGAGAATAGGAGATTGAGAGAAAAGTGATTTGAGAAAGAGAGAATTGGAGATTGAGAGAAAAGTGATTTGAGAAAGAGAGAATTGGAGATTGAGAGAAAAGTGATAAGAGAAAGAGAGAATTGGAGATTGAGAGAAAAGTGATAAGAGAAAGAGAGAATTGGAGATGGGGGAAAAGTGATAAGAGAAAGAGAGAATTGGAGATTGAGAGAAAATTGATGAGAGAAAGAGAGAATTGGAGATTGGGGGAAAAGTGAGAAGAGAAAGAGAGAATTGGAGATTGAGAGAAAAGTGATAAGAGAAAGAGAGAATTGGAGATTGAGAGAAAAGTGATAAGAGAAAGAGAGAATTGGAGATTGGGGGTAAACTGAGAACAGAAAGAGAAGATTGTAGATTGAGAGAAAAGTGAGAAGATAAAGAGAGAATTGGAGATTCAGAGAAAAGTGATAAGAGAAAGAGAGAATTGGAGATTGAGAGAAAAGTGATAAGAGAAAGAGAGAATTAGAGATTGAGAGAAAAGTGATAAGAGAAAGAGGGAATGGGAGATTGAGTGAAAAGTGATAAGAGAAAGAGAGAATAGGAGATTGAGAGAAAAGTGATTTGAGAAAGAGAGAATTGGAGATTGAGAGAAAAGTGATAAGAGAAAGAGAGAATTGGAGATTGAGAGAAAAGTGATAAGAGAAAGAGAGAATTGGAGATGGGGGAAAAGTGATAAGAGAAAGAGAGAATTGGAGATTGAGAGAAAATTGATGAGAGAAAGAGAGAATTGGAGATTGGGGGAAAAGTGAGAAGAGAAAGAGAGAATTGGAGATTGGGGGAAAAGTGATAAGAGAAAGAGAGAATTGGAGATTGGGGGAAAAGTGATAAGAGAAAGAGAGAATTGGATATTGAGAGAAAAGTGATAAGAGAAAGAGAGAATTGGAGATTGAGAGAAAAGTGATAAGAGAAAGAGCGAATTGGAGATTGAGAGAAAAGGGATGAGAGAAAGAGAGAATTGGAGATTGGGGGTAAACTGAGAACAGAAAGAGAAGATTGTAGATTGAGAGAAAAGTGAGAAGATAAAGAGAGAATTGGAGATTCAGAGAAAAGTGATAAGAGAAAGAGAGAATTGGAGATTGAGAGAAAAGTGATAAGAGAAAGAGAGAATTAGAGATTGAGAGAAAAGTGATAAGAGAAAGAGGGAATGGGAGATTGAGTGAAAAGTGATAAGAGAAAGAGAGAATAGGAGATTGAGAGAAAAGTGATTTGAGAAAGAGAGAATTGGAGATTGAGAGAAAAGTGATAAGAGAAAGAGAGAATTGGAGATTGAGAGAAAAGTGATAAGAGAAAGAGAGAATTGGAGATGGGGGAAAAGTGATAAGAGAAAGAGAGAATTGGAGATTGAGAGAAAATTGATGAGAGAAAGAGAGAATTGGAGATTGGGGGAAAAGTGAGAAGAGAAAGAGAGAATTGGAGATTGGGGGAAAAGTGAGAAGAGAAAGAGAGATATGGAGATTGAGAGAAAAGTGATAAGAGAAAGAGAGAATTGGAGATGGAGAGAAAAGTGATGAGAGAAAGAGAGAATTGGAGATTGAGAAAAAAGTGAGAAGATAAAGAGAGAATTGGAGATTGAGAGAAAATTGATTACAGAAAGAGAGAATTGGAAATTGGGGGAAAAGTCATAAAAGAAAGAGAGAATTGGAGATTGAGAGAAAAGTGATAAGAGAAAGAGAGAATTGGAGATTGGGGGAAAGGTGATAAGAGAAAGAGAGAATTGGAGATTGAGAGAAAAGTGATAATAGAAAGAGAGAATTGGAGATTGGGGAAAAGTGATAAGAGTAAGAGAGAATTGCAGATTGAGAGAAAAGTGATAAGAGAAAGAGAGAATTGGAGATTGGGAGTAAACTGAGAACAGAAAGAGAGGATTGGAGATTGAGAGAAAAGTGAGAAGATAAAGAGAGAATTGGAGATTCAGAGAAAAGTGAGGAGAGAAAGAGAGAATTGGAGATTGAGAGAAAAGTGATGAGAGAAAGAGAGAATTGGAGATTGGGGGAAATGTGAGAATAGAAAAAGAGAATTGGAGATTGGGGGAAATGTGAGAAGAGAAAGAGAGAATTGGAGATTGAGAGAAAAGTGATAAGAGAATGAGAGAATTGGAGATTGATAGAAAAGTGATAAGAGAAAGAGAGATTTGGAGATTGAAAGAAAAGTGATAAGAGAAAGAGAGAATTGGAGATGGAGAGAAAAGTGATAAGAGAAAGAGAGAATTGGAGATTGGCAGAAAAGTGATAAGAGAAAGAGAGAATTGGAGATTGAGAGAAAAGTGATGAAAGAAAGAGAGAATTGGAGATTGAGAGAAAAGTGATAAGAGAAAGAGAGAATTGGAGATTGAGAGAAAAGTGATATGAGAAAGAGAGAATTGGAGATTGGGGGAAAAGTGATAAGAGTAATAGAGAATTGGAGATTGAGAGAAAAGTGATAAGAGTAAGAGATAATTGGAGATTGAGAGAAAAGTGATAACAGAAAGAGAGGATTGGAGATGGAGAGAAAAGTGAGAAGAGAAAGATAGAATTGGAGATTGAGAGAAAAGTGATGAGAGAAAGAGAGAATTGGAGATTGGGGGAAAACTGAGAATAGAAAGAGAGAATTGGAGTTTGGGGGAAAAGTGAGAAGAGAAAGAGAGAATTGGAGATTAAGAGAAAAATGATAAGAGGAAGAGAGAATTGGAGATATAGAGAAAATTGATGAGAGAAAGAGAGAATTGGAGATTGGGGGAAAAGTGTGAAGAGAAAGAGAGAATTGGAGATTGGGGGAAAAGTGAGAAAAGAAAGAGAGAATTGGAGATTGAGAGAAAAGTGATAAGAGAAAGAGAGAGAATTGGAGATTGGGGGAAAAGTGAGAGGAGAAAGAGAGAATTGTAGATTGAGAGAAAAGTGATAAGACAAAGAGAGAACAGGACATTGAAAGAAAAGTGATAAGAGAAAGAGAGAATTGGAGATTGGGGGAAAAGTGATAAGAGAAATAGAGAATTGGAGATTGAGAGAAAAGTGATAACAGAAAGAGAGGATTGGAGATTGAGAGAAAAGTGAGAAGAGAAAGAGAGAATTGGAGATTGGGGGAAAAGTGATAAGAGAAAGACAGAATGGGAGATTGAGATAAAAGTGATAAGAGAAAGAAAGAATTGGAGATTGAGAGAAAAGTGATAAGAGAAAGAGAGAATTGGGGATTGAGAGAAAAGTGATAAGAGAAAGAAAGAATTGGAGATTGAGAGAAAATTGATAAGAGAAAGAGAGTATTGGAGATTGAGAGAAAAGTGATTAGAGAAAGAAAGAATTGGAGATTGAGAGAAAAGTGATAAGAGAAAGAGAGAATTGGAGATTGAGAGTAAAGTGATAAGAGAAAGAGAGAATTGGAGATTGGCAGAAAAGTGATAAGAGAAAGAGAGAATTGGAGATTGAGAGAAAAGTGATGAAAGAAAGAGAGAATTGGAGATTGAGAGAAAAGTGATAAGAGAAAGAGAGAATTGGAGATTGAGAGAAAAGTGATATGAGAAAGAGAGAATTGGAGATTGGGGTAAAAGTGATAAGAGAAATAGAGAATTGTAGATTGAGAGAAAAGTGATAAGAGTAAGAGATAATTGGAGATTGAGAGAAAACTGATAAGAGAAAGAGAGAGAATTGGAGATTGGGGCAAAAGTGAGAGGAGAAAGAGAGAATTGGAGATTGAGAGAAAAGTGATAAGAGAAAGAGAGAATTGGAGATTGAAAGAAAAGTGATAAGAGAAAGAGAGAATTGTAGATTGGCAGAAAAGTGGTAAGAGAAAGAGAGAATTGGACATTGAGAGAAAAGTGATAAAGAAAGAGAGAATTGGAGATTGAAAGAAAAGCGATAAGAGAAAGAGTGAATTGGAGATTGAGAGAAAGGTGATAAGAGAAAGAGAGAATTGGAGATTGGGGGAAAAGTGATAAGAGAAATAGAGAATTGGAGATTGAGAGAAAAGTGATAAGAGAAAGAGAGAATAGGAGATTGAGAGAAAAGTGATTTGAGAAAGAGAGAATTGGAGATTGAGAGAAAAGTGATTTGAGAAAGAGAGAATTGGAGATTGAGAGAAAAGTGATAAGAGAAAGAGAGAATTGGAGATTGAGAGAAAAGTGATAAGAGAAAGAGAGAATTGGAGATGGGGGAAAAGTGATAAGAGAAAGAGAGAATTGGAGATTGAGAGAAAATTGATGAGAGAAAGAGAGAATTGGAGATTGAGAGAAAAGTGATAAGACAAAGAGAGAATTGGAGATTGAAAGAAAAGTGATAAGAGAAAGAGAGAATTAGAAATTGAGAGAAAAGTAATAATAGAAAGAAAGAATTGGAGATTGAGAGAAAAGTGATAAGAGAAAGAGAGAATTGGAGATTGGGGGAAAAGTGATAAGAGAAATAGAGAATTGGAGATTGAGAGAAAAGTGATAACAGAAAGAGAGGATTGGAGATTGAGAGAAAAGTGAGAAGAGAAAGATAGAATTGGAGATTTTGAGAAAAGTGATAAGAGAAAGAGAGAATTGGACATTGAGAGAAAAGTGATGAGAGAAAGAGAGAATTGGAGATTGGGGGAAAAGTGAGAAGAGAAAGAGAGAATTGGATATTGGGGGAAAAGTGATAAGAGAAAGAGAGAATTGGAGATTGAGAGAAAAGTGATAAGAGAAAGAGAGAATTGGAGATTGAGAGAAAAGTGATAAGAGAAAGAGAGAATTGGAGATTGAGAGAAAAGTGATAAGAGAAAGAAAGAATTGGAGATTGAGAGAAAATTGATAAGAGAAAGAGAGTATTGGAGATTGAGAGAAAAGTGATTAGAGAATGAAAGAATTGGAGATTGAGAGAAAATTGATAAGAGAAAGAGAGAATTAGAGATTGAGAGAAAAGTGATAAGAGAAAGAGAGAATTGGAAATCGAGAGAAAAGTGATAAGAGAAAGAGAGAATTGGAGATTGAGAGTAAAGTGATAAGAGAAAAAGAGAATTGGAGATATAGAGAAAATTGATGAGAGAAAGAGAGAATTGGAGATTGGGGGAAAAGTGTGAAGAGAAAGAGATAATTGGAGATTGGGGGAAAAGTGAGAAATGAAAGAGAGAATTGGAGATTGAGAGAAAAGTGATAAGAGAAAGAGAGAGAATTGGAGATTGGGGGAAAAGTGAGAGGAGAAAGAGAGAATTGTAGATTGAGAGAAAAGTGATAAGACAAAGAGAGAACTGGAGATTGAAAGAAAAGTGATAAGAGAAAGAGAGAATTGGAGATTGGGGGAAAAGTGATAAGAGAAATAGAGAATTGGAGATTGAGAGAAAAGTGATAACAGAAAGAGAGGATTGGAGATTGAGAGAAAAGTGAGAAGAGAAAGAGAGAATTGGAGATTGGGGGAAAAGTGATAAGAGAAAGACAGAATGGGAGATTGAGATAAAAGTGATAAGAGAAAGAAAGAATTGGAGATTGAGAGAAAAGTGATAAGAGAAAGAAAGAATTGGAGATTGAGAGAAAATTGATAAGAGAAAGAGAGTATTGGAGATTGAGAGAAAAGTGATTAGAGAAAGAAAGAATTGGAGATTGAGTGAAAATTGATAAGAGAAAGAGAGAATTAGAGATTGAGAGAAAAGTGATAAGAGAAAGAGAGAATTGGAAATTGAGAGAAAAGTGATAAGAGAAAGAGAGAATTGGAGATTGAGAGTAAAGTGATAAGAGAAAGAGAGAATTGGAGATTGGCAGAAAAGTGATAAGAGAAAGAGAGAATTGGAGATTGAGAGAAAAGTGATGAAAGAAAGAGAGAATTGGAGATTGAGAGAAAAGTGATAAGAGAAAGAGAGAATTGGAGATTGAGAGAAAAGTGATATGAGAAAGAGAGAATTGGAGATTGGGGGAAAAGTGATAAGAGTAATAGAGAATTGGAGATTGAGAGAAAAGTGATAAGAGTAAGAGATAATTGGAGATTGAGAGAAAAGTGATAACAGAAAGAGAGGATTGGAGATTGAGAGAAAAGTGAGAAGAGAAAGATAGAATTGGAGATTGAGAGAAAAGTGATGAGAGAAAGAGAGAATTGGAGATTGGGGGAAAACTGAGAATAGAAAGAGAGAATTGGAGTTTGGGGGAAAAGTGAGAAGAGAAAGAGAGAATTGGAGATTAAGAGAAAAATGATAAGAGGAAGAGAGAATTGGAGATATAGAGAAAATTGATGAGAGAAAGAGAGAATTGGAGATTGGGGGAAAAGTGTGAAGAGAAAGAGAGAATTGGAGATTGGGGGAAAAGTGAGAAAAGAAAGAGAGAATTGGAGATTGAGAGAAAAGTGATAAGAGAAAGAGAGAGAATTGGAGATTGGGGGAAAAGTGAGAGGAGAAAGAGAGAATTGTAGATTGAGAGAAAAGTGATAAGACAAAGAGAGAACAGGACATTGAAAGAAAAGTGATAAGAGAAAGAGAGAATTGGAGATTGGGGGAAAAGTGATAAGAGAAATAGAGAATTGGAGATTGAGAGAAAAGTGATAACAGAAAGAGAGGATTGGAGATTGAGAGAAAAGTGAGAAGAGAAAGAGAGAATTGGAGATTGGGGGAAAAGTGATAAGAGAAAGACAGAATGGGAGATTGAGATAAAAGTGATAATAGAAAGAAAGAATTGGAGATTGAGAGAAAAGTGATAAGAGAAAGAGAGAATTGGAGATTGAGAGAAAAGTGATAAGAGAAAGAAAGAATTGGAGATTGAGAGAAAATTGATAAGAGAAAGAGAGTATTGGAGATTGAGAGAAAAGTGATTAGAGAAAGAAAGAATTGGAGATTGAGAGAAAAGTGATAAGAGAAAGAGAGAATTGGAGATTGAGAGTAAAGTGATAAGAGAAAGAGAGAATTGGAGATTGGCAGAAAAGTGATAAGAGAAAGAGAGAATTGGAGATTGAGAGAAAAGTGATGAAAGAAAGAGAGAATTGGAGATTGAGAGAAAAGTGATAAGAGAAAGAGAGAATTGGAGATTGAGAGAAAAGTGATATGAGAAAGAGAGAATTGGAGATTGGGGTAAAAGTGATAAGAGAAATAGAGAATTGTAGATTGAGAGAAAAGTGATAAGAGTAAGAGATAATTGGAGATTGAGAGAAAACTGATAAGAGAAAGAGAGAGAATTGGAGATTGGGGCAAAAGTGAGAGGAGAAAGAGAGAATTGGAGATTGAGAGAAAAGTGATAAGAGAAAGAGAGAATTGGAGATTGGGGTAAAAGTGATAAGAGAAATAGAGAATTGTAGATTGAGAGAAAAGTGATAAGAGTAAGAGATAATTGGAGATTGAGAGAAAACTGATAAGAGAAAGAGAGAGAATTGGAGATTGGGGCAAAAGTGAGAGGAGAAAGAGAGAATTGGAGATTGAGAGAAAAGTGATAAGAGAAAGAGAGAATTGGAGATTGAAAGAAAAGTGATAAGAGAAAGAGAGAATTGGAGATTGGGGGAAAAGTGATAAGAGAAATAGAGAATTGGAGATTGAGAGAAAAGTGATAAGAGAAAGAGAGAATAGGAGATTGAGAGAAAAGTGATTTGAGAAAGAGAGAATTGGAGATTGAGAGAAAAGTGATTTGAGAAAGAGAGAATTGGAGATTGAGAGAAAAGTGATAAGAGAAAGAGAGAATTGGAGATTGAGAGAAAAGTGATAAGAGAAAGAGAGAATTGGAGATGGGGGAAAAGTGATAAGAGAAAGAGAGAATTGGAGATTGAGAGAAAATTGATGAGAGAAAGAGAGAATTGGAGATTGGGGGAAAAGTGAGAAGAGAAAGAGAGAATTGGAGATTGAGAGAAAAGTGATAAGAGAAAGAGAGAATTGGAGATTGAGAGAAAAGTGATAAGAGAAAGAGAGAATTGGAGATTGGGGGTAAACTGAGAACAGAAAGAGAAGATTGTAGATTGAGAGAAAAGTGAGAAGATAAAGAGAGAATTGGAGATTCAGAGAAAAGTGATAAGAGAAAGAGAGAATTGGAGATTGAGAGAAAAGTGATAAGAGAAAGAGAGAATTAGAGATTGAGAGAAAAGTGATAAGAGAAAGAGGGAATGGGAGATTGAGTGAAAAGTGATAAGAGAAAGAGAGAATAGGAGATTGAGAGAAAAGTGATTTGAGAAAGAGAGAATTGGAGATTGAGAGAAAAGTGATAAGAGAAAGAGAGAATTGGAGATTGAGAGAAAAGTGATAAGAGAAAGAGAGAATTGGAGATGGGGGAAAAGTGATAAGAGAAAGAGAGAATTGGAGATTGAGAGAAAATTGATGAGAGAAAGAGAGAATTGGAGATTGGGGGAAAAGTGAGAAGAGAAAGAGAGAATTGGAGATTGGGGGAAAAGTGATAAGAGAAAGAGAGAATTGGAGATTGGGGGAAAAGTGATAAGAGAAAGAGAGAATTGGATATTGAGAGAAAAGTGATAAGAGAAAGAGAGAATTGGAGATTGAGAGAAAAGTGATAAGAGAAAGAGCGAATTGGAGATTGAGAGAAAAGGGATGAGAGAAAGAGAGAATTGGAGATTGGGGGTAAACTGAGAACAGAAAGAGAAGATTGTAGATTGAGAGAAAAGTGAGAAGATAAAGAGAGAATTGGAGATTCAGAGAAAAGTGATAAGAGAAAGAGAGAATTGGAGATTGAGAGAAAAGTGATAAGAGAAAGAGAGAATTAGAGATTGAGAGAAAAGTGATAAGAGAAAGAGGGAATGGGAGATTGAGTGAAAAGTGATAAGAGAAAGAGAGAATAGGAGATTGAGAGAAAAGTGATTTGAGAAAGAGAGAATTGGAGATTGAGAGAAAAGTGATAAGAGAAAGAGAGAATTGGAGATTGAGAGAAAAGTGATAAGAGAAAGAGAGAATTGGAGATGGGGGAAAAGTGATAAGAGAAAGAGAGAATTGGAGATTGAGAGAAAATTGATGAGAGAAAGAGAGAATTGGAGATTGGGGGAAAAGTGAGAAGAGAAAGAGAGAATTGGAGATTGGGGGAAAAGTGAGAAGAGAAAGAGAGATATGGAGATTGAGAGAAAAGTGATAAGAGAAAGAGAGAATTGGAGATGGAGAGAAAAGTGATGAGAGAAAGAGAGAATTGGAGATTGAGAAAAAAGTGAGAAGATAAAGAGAGAATTGGAGATTGAGAGAAAATTGATTACAGAAAGAGAGAATTGGAAATTGGGGGAAAAGTCATAAAAGAAAGAGAGAATTGGAGATTGAGAGAAAAGTGATAAGAGAAAGAGAGAATTGGAGATTGGGGGAAAGGTGATAAGAGAAAGAGAGAATTGGAGATTGAGAGAAAAGTGATAATAGAAAGAGAGAATTGGAGATTGGGGAAAAGTGATAAGAGTAAGAGAGAATTGCAGATTGAGAGAAAAGTGATAAGAGAAAGAGAGAATTGGAGATTGGGAGTAAACTGAGAACAGAAAGAGAGGATTGGAGATTGAGAGAAAAGTGAGAAGATAAAGAGAGAATTGGAGATTCAGAGAAAAGTGAGGAGAGAAAGAGAGAATTGGAGATTGAGAGAAAAGTGATGAGAGAAAGAGAGAATTGGAGATTGGGGGAAATGTGAGAATAGAAAGAGAGAATTGGAGATTGGGGGAAATGTGAGAAGAGAAAGAGAGAATTGGAGATTGAGAGAAAAGTGATAAGAGAATGAGAGAATTGGAGATTGATAGAAAAGTGATAAGAGAAAGAGAGATTTGGAGATTGAAAGAAAAGTGATAAGAGAAAGAGAGAATTGGAGATGGAGAGAAAAGTGATAAGAGAAAGAGAGAATTGGAGATTGGCAGAAAAGTGATAAGAGAAAGAGAGAATTGGAGATTGAGAGAAAAGTGATGAAAGAAAGAGAGAATTGGAGATTGAGAGAAAAGTGATAAGAGAAAGAGAGAATTGGAGATTGAGAGAAAAGTGATATGAGAAAGAGAGAATTGGAGATTGGGGGAAAAGTGATAAGAGTAATAGAGAATTGGAGATTGAGAGAAAAGTGATGAGAGTAAGAGATAATTGGAGATTGAGAGAAAAGTGATAACAGAAAGAGAGGATTGGAGATTGAGAGAAAAGTGAGAAGAGAAAGATAGAATTGGAGATTGAGAGAAAAGTGATGAGAGAAAGAGAGAATTGGAGATTGGGGGAAAACTGAGAATAGAAAGAGAGAATTGGAGTTTGGGGGAAAAGTGAGAAGAGAAAGAGAGAATTGGAGATTAAGAGAAAAATGATAAGAGGAAGAGAGAATTGGAGATATAGAGAAAATTGATGAGAGAAAGAGAGAATTGGAGATTGGGGGAAAAGTGTGAAGAGAAAGAGAGAATTGGAGATTGGGGGAAAAGTGAGAAAAGAAAGAGAGAATTGGAGATTGAGAGAAAAGTGATAAGAGAAAGAGAGAGAATTGGAGATTGGGGGAAAAGTGAGAGGAGAAAGAGAGAATTGTAGATTGAGAGAAAAGTGATAAGACAAAGAGAGAACAGGACATTGAAAGAAAAGTGATAAGAGAAAGAGAGAATTGGAGATTGGGGGAAAAGTGATAAGAGAAATAGAGAATTGGAGATTGAGAGAAAAGTGATAACAGAAAGAGAGGATTGGAGATTGAGAGAAAAGTGAGAAGAGAAAGAGAGAATTGGAGATTGGGGGAAAAGTGATAAGAGAAAGACAGAATGGGAGATTGAGATAAAAGTGATAAGAGAAAGAAAGAATTGGAGATTGAGAGAAAAGTGATAAGAGAAAGAGAGAATTGGGGATTGAGAGAAAAGTGATAAGAGAAAGAAAGAATTGGAGATTGAGAGAAAATTGATAAGAGAAAGAGAGTATTGGAGATTGAGAGAAAAGTGATTAGAGAAAGAAAGAATTGGAGATTGAGAGAAAAGTGATAAGAGAAAGAGAGAATTGGAGATTGAGAGTAAAGTGATAAGAGAAAGAGAGAATTGGAGATTGGCAGAAAAGTGATAAGAGAAAGAGAGAATTGGAGATTGAGAGAAAAGTGATGAAAGAAAGAGAGAATTGGAGATTGAGAGAAAAGTGATAAGAGAAAGAGAGAATTGGAGATTGAGAGAAAAGTGATATGAGAAAGAGAGAATTGGAGATTGGGGTAAAAGTGATAAGAGAAATAGAGAATTGTAGATTGAGAGAAAAGTGATAAGACTAAGAGATAATTGGAGATTGAGAGAAAACTGATAAGAGAAAGAGAGAGAATTGGAGATTGGGGCAAAAGTGAGAGGAGAAAGAGAGAATTGGAGATTGAGAGAAAAGTGATAAGAGAAAGAGAGAATTGGAGATTGAAAGAAAAGTGATAAGAGAAAGAGAGAATTGTAGATTGGCAGAAAAGTGGTAAGAGAAAGAGAGAATTGGACATTGAGAGAAAAGTGATAAAGAAAGAGAGAATTGGAGATTGAAAGAAAAGCGATAAGAGAAAGAGTGAATTGGAGATTGAGAGAAAGGTGATAAGAGAAAGAGAGAATTGGAGATTGGGGGAAAAGTGATAAGAGAAATAGAGAATTGGAGATTGAGAGAAAAGTGATAAGAGAAAGAGAGAATAGGAGATTGAGAGAAAAGTGATTTGAGAAAGAGAGAATTGGAGATTGAGAGAAAAGTGATTTGAGAAAGAGAGAATTGGAGATTGAGAGAAAAGTGATAAGAGAAAGAGAGAATTGGAGATTGAGAGAAAAGTGATAAGAGAAAGAGAGAATTGGAGATGGGGGAAAAGTGATAAGAGAAAGAGAGAATTGGAGATTGAGAGAAAATTGATGAGAGAAAGAGAGAATTGGAGATTGGGAGAAAATTGATGAGAGAAAGAGAGAATTGGAGATTGGGGGAAAAGTGAGAAGAGAAAGAGAGAATTGGAGATTGAGAGAAAAGTGATAAGAGAAAGAGAGAATTGGAGATTGAGAGAAAAGTGATAAGAGAAAGAGAGAATTGGAGATTGGGGGTAAACTGAGAACAGAAAGAGAAGATTGTAGATTGAGAGAAAAGTGAGAAGATAAAGAGAGAATTGGAGATTCAGAGAAAAGTGATAAGAGAAAGAGAGAATTGGAGATTGAGAGAAAAGTGATAAGAGAAAGAGAGAATTAGAGATTGAGAGAAAAGTGATAAGAGAAAGAGGGAATGGGAGATTGAGTGAAAAGTGATAAGAGAAAGAGAGAATAGGAGATTGAGAGAAAAGTGATTTGAGAAAGAGAGAATTGGAGATTGAGAGAAAAGTGATAAGAGAAAGAGAGAATTGGAGATTGAGAGAAAAGTGATAAGAGAAAGAGAGAATTGGAGATGGGGGAAAAGTGATAAGAGAAAGAGAGAATTGGAGATTGAGAGAAAATTGATGAGAGAAAGAGAGAATTGGAGATTGGGGGAAAAGTGAGAAGAGAAAGAGAGAATTGGAGATTGGGGGAAAAGTGATAAGAGAAAGAGAGAATTGGAGATTGGGGGAAAAGTGATAAGAGAAAGAGAGAATTGGATATTGAGAGAAAAGTGATAAGAGAAAGAGAGAATTGGAGATTGAGAGAAAAGTGATAAGAGAAAGAGCGAATTGGAGATTGAGAGAAAAGGGATGAGAGAAAGAGAGAATTGGAGATTGGGGGTAAACTGAGAACAGAAAGAGAAGATTGTAGATTGAGAGAAAAGTGAGAAGATAAAGAGAGAATTGGAGATTCAGAGAAAAGTGATAAGAGAAAGAGAGAATTGGAGATTGAGAGAAAAGTGATAAGAGAAAGAGAGAATTAGAGATTGAGAGAAAAGTGATAAGAGAAAGAGGGAATGGGAGATTGAGTGAAAAGTGATAAGAGAAAGAGAGAATAGGAGATTGAGAGAAAAGTGATTTGAGAAAGAGAGAATTGGAGATTGAGAGAAAAGTGATAAGAGAAAGAGAGAATTGGAGATTGAGAGAAAAGTGATAAGAGAAAGAGAGAATTGGAGATGGGGGAAAAGTGATAAGAGAAAGAGAGAATTGGAGATTGAGAGAAAATTGATGAGAGAAAGAGAGAATTGGAGATTGGGGGAAAAGTGAGAAGAGAAAGAGAGAATTGGAGATTGGGGGAAAAGTGAGAAGAGAAAGAGAGATATGGAGATTGAGAGAAAAGTGATAAGAGAAAGAGAGAATTGGAGATGGAGAGAAAAGTGATGAGAGAAAGAGAGAATTGGAGATTGAGAAAAAAGTGAGAAGATAAAGAGAGAATTGGAGATTGAGAGAAAATTGATTACAGAAAGAGAGAATTGGAGATTGGGGGAAAAGTCATAAAAGAAAGAGAGAATTGGAGATTGAGAGAAAAGTGATAAGAGAAAGAGAGAATTGGAGATTGGGGGAAAGGTGATAAGAGAAAGAGAGAATTGGAGATTGAGAGAAAAGTGATAATAGAAAGAGAGAATTGGAGATTGGGGAAAAGTGATAAGAGTAAGAGAGAATTGCAGATTGAGAGAAAAGTGATAAGAGAAAGAGAGAATTGGAGATTGGGAGTAAACTGAGAACAGAAAGAGAGGATTGGAGATTGAGAGAAAAGTGAGAAGATAAAGAGAGAATTGGAGATTCAGAGAAAAGTGAGGAGAGAAAGAGAGAATTGGAGATTGAGAGAAAAGTGATGAGAGAAAGAGAGAATTGGAGATTGGGGGAAATGTGAGAATAGAAAGAGAGAATTGGAGATTGGGGGAAATGTGAGAAGAGAAAGAGAGAATTGGAGATTGAGAGAAAAGTGATAAGAGAATGAGAGAATTGGAGATTGATAGAAAAGTGATAAGAGAAAGAGAGATTTGGAGATTGAAAGAAAAGTGATAAGAGAAAGAGAGAATTGGAGATGGAGAGAAAAGTGATAAGAGAAAGAGAGAATTGGAGATTGAGAGAAAAGTGAGAAGATAAAGAGAGAATTGGAGATTGAGAGAAAATTGATAACAGAAAGAGAGAATTGGAGATTGGGGGAAAAGTCATAAAAGAAAGAGAGAATTGGAGATTGAGAGAAAAGTGATAAGAGAAAGAGAGAATTGGAGATTGGGGGAAAGGTGATAAGAGAAAAAGAGAATTGGAGATTGAGAGAAAAGTGATAATAGAAAGAGAGAATTGGAAATTGGGGAAAAGTGATAAGAGTAAGAGAGAATTGGAGATTGGGGGAAAAGGGATAAGAGAAAGAGAGAATTGGAGAGTGAGAGAAAAGTGATAAGAGAAAGAGAGAATATTGGAGATTGAGAGAAAAGTGATAAGAGAAAGAGAGAATTGGAGATTGAGAGAAAAGTGATAAGAGAAAGAGAGAATTGGAGATTGAGAAAAAAGTGATAAGTGAAAAGGAGAATTGGAGATTGAGAGAAAAGTGATAAGAGAAAGAGAGAATTGGAGATTGGGGGAAAAGTGATTAGAGAAAGAAAGAATTGGAGATTGAGAGAAAATTGATAAGAGAAAGAGAGAATTGGAGATTGGGGGAAAAGGGATAAGAGAAAGAGAGAATTGGAGAGTGAGAGAAAAGTGATAAGAGAAAGAGAGAATATTGGAGATTGAGAGAAAAGTGATAAGAGAAAGAGAGAATTGTAGATTAGAGAAAAGTGATGAGAGAAAGAGAGAAATGGAGATTGGCGGTAAACTGAGAACAGAAAGAGAGGATTGGAGATTGAGAGAAAAGTGAGAAGATAAAGAGAGAATTGGAGATTGAGAGAAAAGTGATAAGAGAAAGAGAGAGTTGGAGATTGAGAGAAAAGTGATAAGAGAAAGAGAGAATTGGAGATGGGGGAAAAGTGATAAGAGAAAGAGAGAATTGGAGATTGAGAGAAAAGTGATAAGAGAAAGAGCGAATTGGAGATTGAGAGAAAAGGGATGAGAGAAAGAGAGATGTGGAGATTGGGGGTAAATTTAGAACAGAAAGAGAAGATTGGAGATTGAGAGAAAAGTGAGAAGATAAAGAGAGAATTGGAGATTCAGAGATAAGTGAGAAGAGAAAGAGAGAATTGGAGATTGGGGGAAAAGTGATAAGAGAAAGAGAGAATTGGAGATTGAGAGAAAAGTGATAAGAGAAAGAGAGAGAATTGGAGATTGGGGGAAAAGTGATTAGAGAAAGAAAGAATTGGAGATTGAGAGAAAATTGATAATAGAAAGAGGGAATTGGGGATTGGGGGAAAAGTCATAAGAGAAATAGAGAATTGGAGAGTGAGAGAAAAGTGATAAGAGAAAGAGAGAATTGGAGATTGGGGGAAAAGTGATAAGAGAAAGAGAGAATTGTAGATTGAGAGAAAAGTGATAAGAGAAAGACAGAATTGGAGATTGGGGGAAAAGTGATAAGAGAAAGAGAGAATTGGAGATTGAGAGAAAAGTGATAAGAGAAAGAGAGAATTAGAGATTGAGAGAAAAGTGCTAAGAGAAAGAGGGAATTGGAGATTGAGAGAAAAGTGATAAGAGATATAGAGAATTGGAGATTGAGAGAAAAGTGATAAGAGAAAGAGAGAATTGGAGATTGAGAGAAAATTGATAAGTGAAAGAGAGAATTGGAGATTAGGGGATTTGTGTGTAGAGAAATAGAGAATTGGAGATTGGGGGAAAAGTGAGAAAAGAAAGAGAGAATTGGAGATTGAGAGAAAAGGGATAAGAGAAAGAGAGAATTGGAGATTGGGGGAAAAGTGATAAGAGAAAGAGAGAATTGGAGATTGGGGAAAAAGTGAGAAAAGAAAGAGAGAATTGGAGATTGAGAGAAAAGGGATAAGAGAAAGAGAGAATTGGAGATAGGGGGAAAAGTCATAAGAGAAAGAGAGAATTGGAGAGTGAGAGAAAAGTGATAAGAGAAAGAGAGAATTGGAGATTGGGGGGAAAAGTGATAAGAGTAAGATTGAATTGGAGATTGAGAGAAAAGTGATAAGAGAAAGAGAGAATTAGAGATTGAGAGAAAAGTGATAAGAGAAAGAGATAATTAGAGATTGAGAGAAAAGTGATAAGAGAAAGAGGGAATTGGAGATTGAGAGAAAAGTGATAAGAGAAAGAGAGAATAGGAGATTGAGAGAAAAAGTGATTTGAGAAAGAGAGAATTGGAGATTGAGAGAAAAGTGATATGAGAAAGAGAGAATTGGAGATGGGGGAAATGTGATAAGAGAAAGAGAGAATTGGAGATTGAGAGAAAAGTGATAAGAGAAAGAGAGAATTGGAGATTGAGAGAAAAGTGATGAGAGAAAGAGAGAATTGGAGATTGGGGGAAAAGTGAGAAGAGAAAGATAGAATTGGAGATCGGGGGAAAAGTGAGAAGAGTAAGAGAGAATTGGAGATTGAGAGAAAAGTGATAAGAGAAAGAGAGAATTGGAGATTGGGGGAAAGGTGATAAGAGAAGGAGAGAATTGCAGATTGAGAGAAAAGTGATAATAGAAAGAGAGAATTGGAGATTGGGGGAAAAGTGATAAGAGAAAGAGAGAATTGGAGATTGAGAGAAAAGTGATAAGAGAAAGAGAGAATTGGAGATTGGGAGTAAACTGAGAAACAGAAAGAGAGGATTGGAGATTGAGAGAAAAGTGAGAAGATAAAGAGAGAATTGGAGATTCAGAGAAAAGTGATAAGAGAAAGAGAGAATTGGAGATTGAGAAAAAAGTGATAAGTGAAAAGGAGAATTGGAGATTGAGAGAAAAGTGATAAGAGAAAGAGAGAATTGGAGATTGGGGGAAAAGTGATTAGAGAAAGAAAGAATTGGAGATAGAGAGAAAATTGATAAGAGAAAGAGAGAATTGGAGATTGGGGGAAAAGTCATAAGAGAAAGAGAGAATTGCAGATTGAGAGAAAAGTGATAAGAGAAAGAGAGAATTAGAGATTGAGAGAAAAGTAATAAGAGAAAGAGGGAATTGGAGATTGAGAGAAAAGTGATAAGAGATTGAGAGAATTGGAGATTGAGAGAAAAGTGATAAGAGAAAGAGAGAATTGGAGATTGAGAGAAAATTGATAAGTGAAAGAGAGAATTGGAGATTAGGGGATTTGTGTGTAGAGAAATAGAGAATTGGAGATTGGGGGAAAAGTGAGAAAAGAATGAGAGAATTGGAGATTGAGAGAAAAGGGATAAGAGAAAGAGAGAATTGGAGATTGGGGGAAAAGTGATAAGAGAAAGAGAGAATTGGAGATTGGGGGAAAAGTGTGAAGAGACAGAGAGAATTGGAGATTGGGGGAAAAGTGAGAAAAGAAAGAGAGAGTTGGAGATTGAGAGAAAAGGGATAAGAGAAAGAGAGAATTGGAGATTGGGGGAAAAGTCATAAGAGAAAAAGAGAATTGGAGAGTGAGAGAAAAGTGATAACAGAAAGAGAGAATTGGAGATTGGGGGGAAAAGTGATAAGAGAAAGAGAGAATTGGAGATTGAGAGAAAAGTGATAAGAGAAAGAGAGAATTGGAGATTGAGAGAAAAGTGATAAGAGAAAGAGAGAATTGGAGATGGGGGAAAAGTGATAAGAGAAAGAGAGAATTGGAGATTGAGAGAAAAGTGATAAGAGAAAGAGAGAATTGGAGATTGGGGGAAAGGTGATAAGAGAAAGAGAGAATTGGAGATTGAGAGAAAAGTGATAAGAGAAAGAGAGAATTGGAGATTGAGAAAAAAGTGATAAGTGAAAAGGAGAATTGGAGATTGAGAGAAAAGTGATAAGAGAAAGAGAGAATTGGAGATTGGGGGAAAAGTGATTAGATAAAGAAAGAATTGGAGATTGAGAGAAAATTGATAAGAGAAAGAGAGAATTGGAGCTTGGCGGAAAAGTGATAAGAGAAAGAGAGAATTGGAGATTGAGAGAAAAGTGATAAGAGAAAGAGAGAATTAGAGATTGAGAGAAAAGTGCTAAGAGAAAGAGGGAATTGGAGATTGAGAGAATTGGAGATTGAGAGAAAAGTGATAAGAGAAAGAGAGAATTGGAGATTGAGAGAAAATTGATAAGTGAAAGAGAGAATTGAAGATTAGGGGATTTGTGTGTAGAGAAATAGAGAATTGGAGATTGGGGGAAAAGTGAGAAAAGAAAGAGAGAATTGGAGATTGAGAGAAAAGGGATAAGAGAAAGAGAGTATTGGAGATTGGGGGAAAAGTGATAAGAGAAAGAGAGAATTGGAGATTGGGGGAAAAGTGAGAAAAGAAAGAGAGAATTGGAGATTGAGAGAAAAGGGATAAGAGAAAGAGAGAATTGGAGATTGGGGGAAAAGTCATAAGAGAAAGAGAGAATTGGAGAGTGAGAGAAAAGTGATAAGAGAAAGAGAGAATTGGAGATTGGGGGGAAAAGTGATAAGAGTAAGATTGAATTGGAGATTGAGAGAAAAGTGATAAGAGAAAGAGAGAATTAGAGATTGAGAGAAAAGTGATAAGAGAAAGAGAGAATTGGAGATTGAGAGAAAAGTGATAAGAGAAAGAAAGAATTGGAGATTGAGAGAAAATTGATAACAGAAAGAGAGAATTGGAGATTGGGGGAAAAGTCATAAGAGAAAGAGAGAATTGGAGATTGAGAGAAAAGTGATAAGAGTAAGAGAGAATTGGAGATTGGGGGAAAGGTGATAAGAGAAAGAGAGAATTGGAGATTGGGAGAAAAGTGATAATAGAAAGAGAGAATTGGAGATTGGGGGAAAGGTGATAAGAGAAAGAGAGAATTGGAGATTGAGAGAAAAGTGATAAGAGAAAGAGAGAATTGGAGATTGAGAAAAAAGTGATAAGTGAAAAGGAGAATTGGAGATTGAGAGAAAAGTGATAAGAGAAAGAGAGAATTGGAGATTGGGGGAAAAGTGATTAGATAAAGAAAGAATTGGAGATTGAGAGAAAATTGATAAGAGAAAGAGAGAATTGGAGCTTGGCGGAAAAGTGATAAGAGAAAGAGAGAATTGGAGATTGAGAGAAAAGTGATAAGAGAAAGAAAGAATTGGAGATTGAGAGAAAATTGATAACAGAAAGAGAGAATTGGAGATTGGGGGAAAAGTCATAAGAGAAAGAGAGAATTGGAGATTGAGAGAAAAGTGATAAGAGTAAGAGAGAATTGGAGATTGGGGGAAAGGTGATAAGAGAAAGAGAGAATTGGAGATTGGGAGAAAAGTGATAATAGAAAGAGAGAATTGGAGATTGGGGGAAAAGTGATAAGAGAAAGAGAGAATTGGAGATTGAGAGAAAAGTGAATTGAGAAAGAGAGAATCTGAGATTGAGCGAAAATTGATAAGTGAAAGAGAGAATTGGAGATTAGGGGATTTGTGTGTAGAGAAATACAGAATTGGAGATTGGGGGAAAAGTGAGAAAAGAAAGAGAGAATTGGAGATTGAGAGAAAAGGGATAAGAGAAAGAGAGAATTGGAGATTGGGGGAAAGGTGATAAGAGAAAGAGAGAATTGGAGATTGGGCGAAAAGTGTGAAGAGAAAGAGAGAATTGGAGATTGGGGGAAAAGTGAGAAAAGAAAGAGAGAATCGGAGATTGAGAGAAAAGGGATAAGAGAAAGAGAGAATTGGAGAGTGAGAGAAAAAGAAAAGTGATAAGAGAAAGAGGGAATTGGAGATTGAGAGAAAAGTGATAAGAGAAAGAGTGAATTGGAGATTAAGAGAAAAGTGATAAGAGAAAGAGAGAATTGGAGATTGGGGCAAAAGTGATTAGATAAAGAAAGAATTGGAGATTGAGAGAAAATTGATAAGAGAAAGAGAGAATTGGAAATTGGAGGAAAAGTGATAAGAGAAAGAGAGAATTGGAGATTGGGGTAAAAGTGAGAAGAGAAAGAGAGAATTGGAGATTGAGAGAAAAGTGATAAGAGAAAGAGAGAATTGGAAATTGAGATAAAAGTGATAAGAGAAAGAGAGAATTGGAGATTGAGAGAAAAGTGATAAGAGAAAGAGAGAATTGGAGATGGGGGAAATGTGATAAGAGAAAGAGAGAATTGGAGATTGAGAGAAAAGTGATAAGAGAAAGAAAGAATTGGAGATTCAGAGAAAATTGATAACAAAAAGAGAGAATTGGAGATTGGGGGAAAAGTCATAAGAGAAAGAGAGAATTGGAGATTGAGAGAAAAGTGATAAGAGAAAGAGAGAATTGGAGATTGGGGGAAAGGTGATAAGAGAAAGAGAGAATTGGAGATTGAGAGAAAAGTGATAATAGAAAGAGAGAATTGGAGATTGGGGGAAAAGTGATAAGAGAAAGAGAGAATTGGAGATTGAGAGAAAAGTGACAAGAGAAAGAGAGAATTGGAGATTGGGAGTAAACTGAGAACAGAAAGAGAGGATTGGAGATTGAGAGAAAAGTGATAAGAGAAAGAGAGAATTGGAGATTGAGAGAAAAGTGATAAGAGAAAGAGAGAATTAGAGATTGAGAGAAAAGTGATAAGAGAAAGAGGGAATTGGAGATTGAGAGAAAAGTGATAAGAGATTGAGAGAATTGGAGATTGGGGGAAAAGTGATAAGAGTAAGATTGAATTGGAGATTGAGAGAAAAGTGATAAGAGAAAGAGAGAATTAGAGATTGAGAGAAAAGTGATAAGAGAAAGAGATAATTAGAGATTGAGAGAAAAGTGATAAAAGAAAGAGGGAATTGGAGATTGAGAGAAAAGTGATAAGAGAAAGAGAGAATTGGAGATTGGGGGGAAAAGTGATAAGAGTAAGATTGAATTGGAGATTGAGAGAAAAGTGATAAGAGAAAGAGAGAATTAGAGATTGAGAGAAAAGTGATAAGAGAAAGAGATAATTAGAGATTGAGAGAAAACTGATAAGAGAAAGAGGGAATTGGAGATTGAGAGAAAAGTGATAAGAGAAAGAGAGAATAGGAGATTGAGAGAAAAAGTGATAAGAGTAAGAGAGAATTGGAGAGTGAGAGAAAAGTGATAAGAGAAAGAGAGAATTGGAGATTGGGGGGAAAAGTGATAAGAGTAAGATTGAATTGGAGATTGAGAGAAAAGTGATAAGAGAAAGAGAGAATTAGAGATTGAGAGAAAAGTGATAAGAGAAAGAGATAATTAGAGATTGAGAGAAAAGTGATAAGAGAAAGAGGGAATTGGAGATTTAGATAAAAGTGATAAGAGAAATAGAGAATAGGAGATTGAGAGAAAAAGTGATTTGAGAAAGAGAGAATTGGAGATGGGGGAAATGTGATAAGAGAAAGAGAGAATTGGAGATTGAGAGAAAAGTGATAAGAGAAAGAGAGAATTGGAGATTGAGAGAAAAGTGATGAGAGAAAGAGAGAATTGGAGATTGGGGGAAAAGTGAGAAGAGAAAGATAGAATTGGAGATCGGGGGAAAAGTGAGAGGAGTAAGAGAGAATTGGAGATTGAGAGAAAAGTGATAAGATAAAGAGAGAATTGGAGATTGGGGGAAAGGTGATAAGAGAAGGAGAGAATTGCAGATTGAGAGAAAAGTGATAATAGAAAGAGAGAATTGGAGATTGGGGGAAAAGTGATAAGAGAAAGAGAGAATTGGAGATTGAGAGAAAAGTGATAAGAGAAAGAGAGAATTGGAGATTGGGAGTAAACTGAGAACAGAAAGAGAGGATTGGAGATTGAGAGAAAAGTGAGAAGATAAAGAGAGAATTGGAGATTCAGAGAAAAGTGAGGAGAGAAAGAGCGAATTGGAGATTGAGCGAAAAGTGATGAGAGAAAGAGAGAATTGGAGATTGGGGGAAAAGTGATAAGAGAAAGAGAGAATTGGAGATTGAGAGAAAAGTGATAAGAGAAAGAGAGAATTGGAGATTGAGAAAAAAGTGATTAGTGAAAAGGAGAATTGGAGATTGAGAGAAAAGTGATAAGAGAAAGAGAGAATTGGAGATTGGGGGAAAAGTGATTAGAGAAAGAAAGAATTGGAGATAGAGAGAAAATTGATAAGAGAAAGAGAGAATTGGAGATTGGGGGAAAAGTCATGAGAGAAAGAGAGAATTGGAGAGTGAGAGAAAAGTGATAAGAGAAAGAGAGAATTGGAGATTGGGGGAAAAGTGATAAGAGAAAGAGAGAATTGCAGATTGAGAGAAAAGTGATAAGAGAAAGAGAGAATTAGAGATTGAGAGAAAAGTAATAAGAGAAAGAGGGAATTGGAGATTGAGAGAAAAGTGATAAGAGATTGAGAGAATTGGAGATTGAGAGAAAAGTGATAAGAGAAAGAGAGAATTGGAGATTGAGAGAAAATTGATAAGTGAAAGAGAGAATTGGAGATTAGGGGATTTGTGTGTAGAGAAATAGAGAATTGGAGATTGGGGGAAAAGTGAGAAAAGAATGAGAGAATTGGAGATTGAGAGAAAAGGGATAAGAGAAAGAGAGAATTGGAGATTGGGGGAAAAGTGATAAGAGAAAGAGAGAATTGGAGATTGGGGGAAAAGTGTGAAGGGGAAGAGAGAATTGGAGATTGGGGGAAAAGTGAGAAAAGAAAGAGAGAGTTGGAGATTGAGAGAAAAGGGATAAGAGAAAGAGAGAATTGGAGATTGGGGGAAAAGTCATAAGAGAAAAAGAGAATTGGAGAGTGAGAGAAAAGTGATAAGAGAAAGAGAGAATTGGAGATTGAGAGAAAAGTGATGAGAGAAAGAGAGAATTGGAGATTGGGGGGAAAAGTGATAAGAGAAAGAGAGAATTGGAGATTGAGAGAAAAGTGATAAGAGAAAGAGAGGATTGGAGATTGAGAGAAAAGTGATAAGAGAAAGAGAGAATTGGAGATGGGGGGAAAAGTGAGAAAAGAATGAGAGAATTGGAGATTGAGAGAAAAGGGATAAGAGAAAGAGAGAATTGGAGATTGGGGGAAAAGTGATAAGAGAAAGAGAGAATTGGAGATTGGGGGAAAAGTGTGAAGAGAAAGAGAGAATTGGAGATTGGGGGAAAAGTGAGAAAAGAAAGAGAGAGTTGGAGATTGAAAGAAAAGGGATAAGAGAAAGAGAGAATTGGAGATTGGGGGAAAAGTCATAAGAGAAAAAGAGAATTGGAGAGTGAGAGAAAAGTGATAACAGAAAGAGAGAATTGGAGATTGGGGGGAAAAGTGATAAGAGAAAGAGAGAATTGGAGATTGAGAGAAAAGTGATAAGAGAAAGAGAGAATTGGAGATTGAGAGAAAAGTGATAAGAGAAAGAGAGAATTGGAGATTGGGGGAAAGGTGATAAGAGAAAGAGAGAATTGGAGATTGAGAGAAAAGTGATAAGAGAAAGAGAGAATTGGAGATTGAGAAAAAAGTGATAAGTGAAAAGGAGAATTGGAGATTGAGAGAAAAGTGATAAGAGAAAGAGAGAATTGGAGATTGGGGGAAAAGTGATTAGATAAAGAAAGAATTGGAGATTGAGAGAAAATTGATAAGAGAAAGAGAGAATTGGAGCTTGGCGGAAAAGTGATAAGAGAAAGAGAGAATTGGAGATTGAGAGAAAAGTGATAAGAGAAAGAGAGAATTAGAGATTGAGAGAAAAGTGCTAAGAGAAAGAGGGAATTGGAGATTGAGAGAAAAGTGATAAGAGATTGAGAGAATTGGAGATTGAGAGAAAAGTGATAAGAGAAAGAGAGAATTGGAGATTGAGAGAAAATTGATAAGTGAAAGAGAGAATTGGAGATTAGGGGATTTGTGTGTAGAGAAATAGAGAATTGGAGATTGGGGGAAAAGTGAGAAAAGAAAGAGAGAATTGGAGATTGAGAGAAAAGGGATAAGAGAAAGAGAGAATTGGAGATTGGGGGAAAATTGATAAGAGAAAGAGAGAATTGGAGATTGGGGGAAAAGTGAGAAAAGAAAGAGAGAATTGGAGATTGAGAGAAAAGGGATAAGAGAAAGAGAGAATTGGAGATTGGGGGAAAAGTCATAAGAGAAAGAGAGAATTGGAGAGTGAGAGAAAAGTGATAAGAGAAAGAGAGAATTGGAGATTGGGGGGAAAAGTGATAAGAGTAAGATTGAATTGGAGATTGAGAGAAAAGTGATAAGAGAAAGAGCGAATTGGAGATTGAGAGAAAAGTGATAAGAGAAAGAGAGAATTACAGATTGAGAGAAATGTGATAAGAGAAAGAGGGAATTGGAGATTGAGAGAAAAGTGATAAGAGATTGAGAGAATTGGAGATTGAGAGAAAAGTGATAAGAGAAAGAGAGAATCGGAGATTGAGAGAAAATTGATAAGTGAAAGAGAGAATTGGAGATTAGGGGATTTGTGTGTAGAGAAATACAGAATTGGAGATTGGGGGAAAAGTGAGAAAAGAAAGAGAGAATTGGAGATTGAGAGAAAAGGGATAAGAGAAAGAGAGAATTGGAGATTGGGGGAAAGGTGATAAGAGAAAGAGAGAATTGGAGATTGGGCGAAAAGTGTGAAGAGAAAGAGAGAATTGGAGATTGGGGGAAAAGTGAGAAAAGAAAGAGAGAATCGGAGATTGAGAGAAAAGGGATAAGAGAAAGAGAGAATTGGAGAGTGAGAGAAAAAGAAAAGTGATAAGAGAAAGAGGGAATTGGAGATTGAGAGAAAAGTGATAAGAGAAAGAGTGAATTGGAGATTAAGAGAAAAGTGATAAGAGAAAGAGAGAATTGGAGATTGGGGCAAAAGTGATTAGATAAAGAAAGAATTGGAGATTGAGAGAAAATTGATAAGAGAAAGAGAGAATTGGAGATTGGAGGAAAAGTGATAAGAGAAAGAGAGAATTGGAGATTGGGGTAAAAGTGAGAAGAGAAAGAGAGAATTGGAGATTGAGAGAAAAGTGATAAGAGAAAGAGAGAATTGGAGATTGAGATAAAAGTGATAAGAGAAAGAGAGAATTGGAGATTGAGAGAAAAGTGATAAGAGAAAGAGAGAATTGGAGATGGGGGAAATGTGATAAGAGAAAGAGAGAATTGGAGATTGAGAGAAAAGTGATAAGAGAAAGAAAGAATTGGAGATTCAGAGAAAATTGATAACAGAAAGGGAGAATTGGAGATTGGGGGAAAAGTCATAAGAGAAAGAGAGAATTGGAGATTGAGAGAAAAGTGATAAGAGAAAGAGAGAATTGGAGATTGGGGGAAAGGTGATAAGAGAAAGAGAGAATTGGAGATTGAGAGAAAAGTGATAATAGAAAGAGAGAATTGGAGATTGGGGGAAAAGTGATAAGAGAAAGAGAGAATTGGAGATTGAGAGAAAAGTGACAAGAGAAAGAGAGAATTGGAGATTGGGAGTAAACTGAGAACAGAAAGAGAGGATTGGAGATTGAGAGAAAAGTGATAAGAGAAAGAGAGAATTGGAGATTGAGAGAAAAGTGATAAGCGAAAGAGAGAATTAGAGATTGAGAGAAAAGTGCTAAGAGAAAGAGGGAATTGGAGATTGAGAGAAAAGTGATAAGAGATTGAGAGAATTGGAGATTGAGAGAAAAGTGATAAGAGAAAGAGAGAATTGGAGATTGAGAGAAAATTGATAAGTGAAAGAGAGAATTGGAGATTAGGGGATTTGTGTGTAGAGAAATAGAGAATTGGAGATTGGGGGAAAAGTGAGAAAAGAAAGAGAGAATTGGAGATTGAGAGAAAAGGGATAAGAGAAAGAGAGAATTGGAGATTGGGGGAAAATTGATAAGAGAAAGAGAGAATTGGAGATTGGGGGAAAAGTGAGAAAAGAAAGAGAGAATTGGAGATTGAGAGAAAAGGGATAAGAGAAAGAGAGAATTGGAGATTGGGGGAAAAGTCATAAGAGAAAGAGAGAATTGGAGAGTGAGAGAAAAGTGATAAGAGAAAGAGAGAATTGGAGATTGGGGGGAAAAGTGATAAGAGTAAGATTGAATTGGAGATTGAGAGAAAAGTGATAAGAGAAAGAGCGAATTGGAGATTGAGAGAAAAGTGATAAGAGAAAGAGAGAATTACAGATTGAGAGAAATGTGATAAGAGAAAGAGGGAATTGGAGATTGAGAGAAAAGTGATAAGAGATTGAGAGAATTGGAGATTGAGAGAAAAGTGATAAGAGAAAGAGAGAATCGGAGATTGAGAGAAAATTGATAAGTGAAAGAGAGAATTGGAGATTAGGGGATTTGTGTGTAGAGAAATACAGAATTGGAGATTGGGGGAAAAGTGAGAAAAGAAAGAGAGAATTGGAGATTGAGAGAAAAGGGATAAGAGAAAGAGAGAATTGGAGATTGGGGGAAAGGTGATAAGAGAAAGAGAGAATTGGAGATTGGGCGAAAAGTGTGAAGAGAAAGAGAGAATTGGAGATTGGGGGAAAAGTGAGAAAAGAAAGAGAGAATCGGAGATTGAGAGAAAAGGGATAAGAGAAAGAGAGAATTGGAGAGTGAGAGAAAAAGAAAAGTGATAAGAGAAAGAGGGAATTGGAGATTGAGAGAAAAGTGATAAGAGAAAGAGTGAATTGGAGATTAAGAGAAAAGTGATAAGAGAAAGAGAGAATTGGAGATTGGGGCAAAAGTGATTAGATAAAGAAAGAATTGGAGATTGAGAGAAAATTGATAAGAGAAAGAGAGAATTGGAGATTGGAGGAAAAGTGATAAGAGAAAGAGAGAATTGGAGATTGGGGTAAAAGTGAGAAGAGAAAGAGAGAATTGGAGATTGAGAGAAAAGTGATAAGAGAAAGAGAGAATTGGAGATTGAGATAAAAGTGATAAGAGAAAGAGAGAATTGGAGATTGAGAGAAAAGTGATAAGAGAAAGAGAGAATTGGAGATGGGGGAAATGTGATAAGAGAAAGAGAGAATTGGAGATTGAGAGAAAAGTGATAAGAGAAAGAAAGAATTGGAGATTCAGAGAAAATTGATAACAGAAAGAGAGAATTGGAGATTGGGGGAAAAGTCATAAGAGAAAGAGAGAATTGGAGATTGAGAGAAAAGTGATAAGAGAAAGAGAGAATTGGAGATTGGGGGAAAGGTGATAAGAGAAAGAGAGAATTGGAGATTGAGAGAAAAGTGATAATAGAAAGAGAGAATTGGAGATTGGGGGAAAAGTGATAAGAGAAAGAGAGAATTGGAGATTGAGAGAAAAGTGACAAGAGAAAGAGAGAATTGGAGATTGGGAGTAAACTGAGAACAGAAAGAGAGGATTGGAGATTGAGAGAAAAGTGATAAGAGAAAGAGAGAATTGGAGATTGAGAGAAAAGTGATAAGAGAAAGAGAGAATTAGAGATTGAGAGAAAAGTGATAAGAGAAAGAGGGAATTGGAGATTGAGAGAAAAGTGATAAGAGATTGAGAGAATTGGAGATTGGGGGGAGAAGTGATAAGAGTAAGATTGAATTGGAGATTGAGAGAAAAGTGATAAGAGAAAGAGAGAATTAGAGATTGAGAGAAAAGTGATAAGAGAAAGAGATAATTAGAGATTGAGAGAAAAGTGATAAGAGAAAGAGGGAATTGGAGATTGAGAGAAAAGTGATAAGAGAAAGAGAGAATTGGAGATTGGGGGGAAAAGTGATAAGAGTAAGATTGAATTGGAGATTGAGAGAAAAGTGATAAGAGAAAGAGAGAATTAGAGATTGAGAGAAAAGTGATAAGAGAAAGAGATAATTAGAGATTGAGAGAAAAGTGATAAGAGAAAGAGGGAATTGGAGATTGAGAGAAAAGTGATAAGAGAAAGAGAGAATAGGAGATTGAGAGAAAAAGTGATAAGAGTAAGAGAGAATTGGAGAGTGAGAGAAAAGTGATAAGAGAAAGAGAGAATTGGAGATTGGGGGGAAAAGTGATAAGAGTAAGATTGAATTGGAGATTGAGAGAAAAGTGATAAGAGAAAGAGAGAATTAGAGATTGAGAGAAAAGTGATAAGAGAAAGAGATAATTAGAGATTGAGAGAAAAGTGATAAGAGAAAGAGGGAATTGGAGATTGAGAGAAAAGTGATAAGAGAAAGAGAGAATAGGAGATTGAGAGAAAAAGTGATTTGAGAAAGAGAGAATTGGAGATGGGGGAAATGTGATAAGAGAAAGAGAGAATTGGAGATTGAGAGAAAAGTGATAAGAGAAAGAGAGAATTGGAGATTGAGAGAAAAGTGATGAGAGAAAGAGAGAATTGGAGATTAGGGGAAAAGTGAGAAGAGAAAGAGCGAATTGGAGATCGGGGGAAAAGTGAGAAGAGTAAGAGAGAATTGGAGATTGAGAGAAAAGTGATAAGATAAAGAGAGAATTGGAGATTGGGGGAAAGGTGATAAGAGAAGGAGAGAATTGCAGATTGAGAGAAAAGTGATAATAGAAAGAGAGAATTGGAGATTGGGGGAAAAGTGATAAGAGAAAGAGAGAATTGGAGATTGAGAGAAAAGTGATAAGAGAAAGAGAGAATTGGAGATTGGGAGTAAACTGAGAACAGAAAGAGAGGATTGGAGATTGAGAGAAAAGTGAGAAGATAAAGAGAGAATTGGAGATTCAGAGAAAAGTGAGGAGAGAAAGAGCGAATTGGAGATTGAGCGAAAAGTGATGAGAGAAAGAGAGAATTGGAGATTGGGGGAAAAGTGATAAGAGAAAGAGAGAATTGGAGATTGAGAGAAAAGTGATAAGAGAAAGAGAGAATTGGAGATTGAGAAAAAAGTGATAAGTGAAAAGGAGAATTGGAGATTGAGAGAAAAGTGATAAGAGAAAGAGAGAATTGGAGATTGGGGGAAAAGTGATTAGAGAAAGAAAGAATTGGAGATAGAGAGAAAATTGATAAGAGAAAGAGAGAATTGGAGATTGGGGGAAAAGTCATAAGAGAAAGAGAGAATTGGAGAGTGAGAGAAAAGTGATAAGAGAAAGAGAGAATTGGAGATTGGGGGAAAAGTGATAAGAGCAAGAGAGAATTGCAGATTGAGAGAAAAGTGATAAGAGAAAGAGAGAATTAGAGATTGAGAGAAAAGTAATAAGAGAAAGAGGGAATTGGAGATTGAGAGAAAAGTGATAAGAGATTGAGAGAATTGGAGATTAGGGGATTTGTGTGTAGAGAAATAGAGAATTGGAGATTGGGGGAAAAGTGAGAAAAGAATGAGAGAATTGGAGATTGAGAGAAAAGGGATAAGAGAAAGAGAGAATTGGAGATTGGGGGAAAAGTGATAAGAGAAAGAGAGAATTGGAGATTGGGGGAAAAGTGTGAAGAGGAAGAGAGAATTGGAGATTGGGGGAAAAGTGAGAAAAAAAAGAGAGAGTTGGAGATTGAGAGAAAAGGGATAAGAGAAAGAGAGAATTGGAGATTGGGGGAAAAGTCATAAGAGAAAAAGAGAATTGGAGAGTGAGAGAAAAGTGATAAGAGAAAGAGAGAATTGGAGATTGAGAGAAAAGTGATGAGAGAAAGAGAGAATTGGAGATTGGGGGGAAAAGTGATAAGAGAAAGAGAGAATTGGAGATTGAGAGAAAAGTGATAAGAGAAAGAGAGAATTGGAGATTGAGAGAAAAGTGATAAGAGAAAGAGAGAATTGGAGATGGGGGGAAAAGTGAGAAAAGAATGAGAGAATTGGAGATTGAGAGAAAAGGGATAAGAGAAAGAGAGAATTGGAGATTGGGGGAAAAGTGATAAGAGAAAGAGAGAATTGGAGATTGGGGGAAAAGTGTGAAGAGAAAGAGAGAATTGGAGATTGGGGGAAAAGTGAGAAAAGAAAGAGAGAGTTGGAGATTGAGAGAAAAGGGATAAGAGAAAGAGAGAATTGGAGATTGGGGGAAAAGTCATAAGAGAAAAAGAGAATTGGAGAGTGAGAGAAAAGTGATAACAGAAAGAGAGAATTGGAGATTGGGGGGAAAAGTGATAAGAGAAAGAGAGAATTGGAGATTGAGAGAAAAGTGATAAGAGAAAGAGAGAATTGGAGATTGAGAGAAAAGTGATAAGAGAAAGAGAGAATTGGAGATTGGGGGAAAGGTGATAAGAGAAAGAGAGAATTGGAGATTGAGAGAAAAGTGATAAGAGAAAGAGAGAATTGGAGATTGAGAAAAAAGTGATAAGTGAAAAGGAGAATTGGAGATTGAGAGAAAAGTGATAAGAGAAAGAGAGAATTGGAGATTGGGGGAAAAGTGATTAGATAAAGAAAGAATTGGAGATTGAGAGAAAATTGATAAGAGAAAGAGAGAATTGGAGCTTGGCGGAAAAGTGATAAGAGAAAGAGAGAATTGGAGATTGAGAGAAAAGTGATAAGAGAAAGAGAGAATTAGAGATTGAGAGAAAAGTGCTAAGAGAAAGAGGGAATTGGAGATTGAGAGAAAAGTGATAAGAGATTGAGAGAATTGGAGATTGAGAGAAAAGTGATAAGAGAAAGAGAGAATTGGAGATTGAGAGAAAATTGATAAGTGAAAGAGAGAATTGGAGATTAGGGGATTTGTGTGTAGAGAAATAGAGAATTGGAGATTGGGGGAAAAGTGAGAAAAGAAAGAGAGAATTGGAGATTGAGAGAAAAGTGATGAGAGAAAGAGAGAATTGGAGATTAGGGGAAAAGTGAGAAGAGAAAGAGCGAATTGGAGATCGGGGGAAAAGTGAGAAGAGTAAGAGAGAATTGGAGATTGAGAGAAAAGTGATAAGATAAAGAGAGAATTGGAGATTGGGGGAAAGGTGATAAGAGAAGGAGAGAATTGCAGATTGAGAGAAAAGTGATAATAGAAAGAGAGAATTGGAGATTGGGGGAAAAGTGATAAGAGAAAGAGAGAATTGGAGATTGAGAGAAAAGTGATAAGAGAAAGAGAGAATTGGAGATTGGGAGTAAACTGAGAACAGAAAGAGAGGATTGGAGATTGAGAGAAAAGTGAGAAGATAAAGAGAGAATTGGAGATTCAGAGAAAAGTGAGGAGAGAAAGAGCGAATTGGAGATTGAGCGAAAAGTGATGAGAGAAAGAGAGAATTGGAGATTGGGGGAAAAGTGATAAGAGAAAGAGAGAATTGGAGATTGAGAGAAAAGTGATAAGAGAAAGAGAGAATTGGAGATTGAGAAAAAAGTGATAAGTGAAAAGGAGAATTGGAGATTGAGAGAAAAGTGATAAGAGAAAGAGAGAATTGGAGATTGGGGGAAAAGTGATTAGAGAAAGAAAGAATTGGAGATAGAGAGAAAATTGATAAGAGAAAGAGAGAATTGGAGATTGGGGGAAAAGTCATAAGAGAAAGAGAGAATTGGAGAGTGAGAGAAAAGTGATAAGAGAAAGAGAGAATTGGAGATTGGGGGAAAAGTGATAAGAGCAAGAGAGAATTGCAGATTGAGAGAAAAGTGATAAGAGAAAGAGAGAATTAGAGATTGAGAGAAAAGTAATAAGAGAAAGAGGGAATTGGAGATTGAGAGAAAAGTGATAAGAGATTGAGAGAATTGGAGATTAGGGGATTTGTGTGTAGAGAAATAGAGAATTGGAGATTGGGGGAAAAGTGAGAAAAGAATGAGAGAATTGGAGATTGAGAGAAAAGGGATAAGAGAAAGAGAGAATTGGAGATTGGGGGAAAAGTGATAAGAGAAAGAGAGAATTGGAGATTGGGGGAAAAGTGTGAAGAGGAAGAGAGAATTGGAGATTGGGGGAAAAGTGAGAAAAGAAAGAGAGAGTTGGAGATTGAGAGAAAAGGGATAAGAGAAAGAGAGAATTGGAGATTGGGGGAAAAGTCATAAGAGAAAAAGAGAATTGGAGAGTGAGAGAAAAGTGATAAGAGAAAGAGAGAATTGGAGATTGAGAGAAAAGTGATGAGAGAAAGAGAGAATTGGAGATTGGGGGGAAAAGTGATAAGAGAAAGAGAGAATTGGAGATTGAGAGAAAAGTGATAAGAGAAAGAGAGAATTGGAGATTGAGAGAAAAGTGATAAGAGAAAGAGAGAATTGGAGATGGGGGGAAAAGTGAGAAAAGAATGAGAGAATTGGAGATTGAGAGAAAAGGGATAAGAGAAAGAGAGAATTGGAGATTGGGGGAAAAGTGATAAGAGAAAGAGAGAATTGGAGATTGGGGGAAAAGTGTGAAGAGAAAGAGAGAATTGGAGATTGGGGGAAAAGTGAGAAAAGAAAGAGAGAGTTGGAGATTGAGAGAAAAGGGATAAGAGAAAGAGAGAATTGGAGATTGGGGGAAAAGTCATAAGAGAAAAAGAGAATTGGAGAGTGAGAGAAAAGTGATAACAGAAAGAGAGAATTGGAGATTGGGGGGAAAAGTGATAAGAGAAAGAGAGAATTGGAGATTGAGAGAAAAGTGATAAGAGAAAGAGAGAATTGGAGATTGAGAGAAAAGTGATAAGAGAAAGAGAGAATTGGAGATTGGGGGAAAGGTGATAAGAGAAAGAGAGAATTGGAGATTGAGAGAAAAGTGATAAGAGAAAGAGAGAATTGGAGATTGAGAAAAAAGTGATAAGTGAAAAGGAGAATTGGAGATTGAGAGAAAAGTGATAAGAGAAAGAGAGAATTGGAGATTGGGGGAAAAGTGATTAGATAAAGAAAGAATTGGAGATTGAGAGAAAATTGATAAGAGAAAGAGAGAATTGGAGCTTGGCGGAAAAGTGATAAGAGAAAGAGAGAATTGGAGATTGAGAGAAAAGTGATAAGAGAAAGAGAGAATTAGAGATTGAGAGAAAAGTGCTAAGAGAAAGAGGGAATTGGAGATTGAGAGAAAAGTGATAAGAGATTGAGAGAATTGGAGATTGAGAGAAAAGTGATAAGAGAAAGAGAGAATTGGAGATTGAGAGAAAATTGATAAGTGAAAGAGAGAATTGGAGATTAGGGGATTTGTGTGTAGAGAAATAGAGAATTGGAGATTGGGGGAAAAGTGAGAAAAGAAAGAGAGAATTGGAGATTGAGAGAAAAGGGATAAGAGAAAGAGAGAATTGGAGATTGGGGGAAAAGTGATAAGAGAAAGAGAGAATTGGAGATTGGGGGAAAAGTGAGAAAAGAAAGAGAGAATTGGAGATTGAGAGAAAAGGGATAATAGAAAGAGAGAATTGGAGATTGGGGGAAAAGTCATAAGAGAAAGAGAGAATTGGAGAGTGAGAGAAAAGTGATAAGAGAAAGAGAGAATTGGAGATTGGGGGGGAAAGTGATAAGAGTAAGATTGAATTGGGGATTGAGAGAAAAGTGATAAGAGAAAGAGAGAATTAGAGATTGAGAGAAAAGTGATAAGAGAAAGAGATAATTAGAGATTGAGAGAAAAGTGATAAGAGAAAGAGGGAATTGGAGATTGAGAGAAAAGTGATAAGAGAAAGAGAGAATTGGAGATTGGGGTAAAAGTGAGAAGAGAAAGAGAGAATTGGAGATTGAGAGAAACGTGATAAGAGAAAGAGAGAATTGGAGATTGAGATAAAAGTGATAAGAGAAAGAGAGAATTGGAGATTGAGAGAAAAGTGATAAGAGAAAGAGAGAATTGGAGATGGGGGAAATGTGATAAGAGAAAGAGAGAATTGGAGATTGAGAGAAAAGTGATAAGAGAAAGAAAGAATTGGAGATTCAGAGAAAATTGATAACAGAAAGAGAGAATTGGAGATTGGGGGAAAAGTCATAAGAGAAAGAGAGAATTGGAGATTGAGAGAAAAGTGATAAGAGAAAGAGAGAATTGGAGATTGGGGGAAAGGTGATAAGAGAAAGAGAGAATTGGAGATTGAGAGAAAATTGATAAGACAAAGAGAGAAATGGAGATTGGAGGAAAAGTGATAAGAGAAAGAGAGAATTGGAGATTGGGGTAAAAGTGAGAAGAGAAAGAGAGAATTGGAGATTGAGAGAAACGTGATAAGAGAAAGAGAGAATTGGAGATTGAGATAAAAGTGATAAGAGAAAGAGAGAATTGGAGATTGAGAGAAAAGTGATAAGAGAAAGAGAGAATTGGAGATGGGGGAAATGTGATAAGAGAAAGAGAGAATTGGAGATTGAGAGAAAAGTGATAAGAGAAAGAAAGAATTGGAGATTGAGAGAAAATTGATAACAGAAAGAGAGAATTGGAGATTGGGGGAAAAGTCATAAGAGAAAGAGAGAATTGGAGATTGAGAGAAAAGTGATAAGAGAAAGAGAGAATTGGAGATTGGGGGAAAGGTGATAAGAGAAAGAGAGAATTGGAGATTGAGAGAAAAGTGATAATAGAAAGAGAGAATTGGAGATTGGGGGAAAAGTGATAAGAGAAAGAGAGAATTGGAGATTGAGAGAAAAGTGACAAGAGAAAGAGAGAATTGGAGATTGGGAGTAAACTGAGAACAGAAAGAGAGGATTGGAGATTGAGAGAAAAGTGATAAGAGAAAGAGAGAATTGGAGATTGAGAGAAAAGTGATAAGAGAAAGAGAGAATTAGAGATTGAGAGAAAAGTGATAAGAGAAAGAGGGAATTGGAGATTGAGAGAAAAGTGAGAAGAGATTGAGAGAATTGGAGATTGGGAAAAAAGTCATAAGAGAAAGAGAGAATTGGAGATTGAGAGAAAATTGATAAGTGAAAGAGAGAATTGGAGATTAGGGGATTTGTGTGTAGAGAAATACAGAATTGGAGATTGGGGGAAAAGTGAGAAAAGAAAGAGAGAATTGGAGATTGAGAGGAAAGGGATAAGAGAAAGAGAGAATTGGACATTGAGAGAAAAGTGATAAGAGAAAGAGAGAATTAGAGATTGAGAGAAAAGTGATAAGAGAAAGAGGGAATTGGAGATTGAGAGAAAAGTGATAAGAGATTGAGAGAATTGGAGATTGAGAGAAAAGTGATAAGAGAAAGAGAGAATTGGAGATTGAGAGAAAATTGATAAGTGAAAGAGAGAATTGGAGATTAGGGGATTTGTGTGTAGAGAAATACAGAATTGGAGATTGGGGGAAAAGTGAGAAAAGAAAGAGAGAATTGGAGATTGAGAGAAAAGGGATAAGAGAAAGAGAGAATTGGAGATTGGGGGAAAGGTAATAAGAGAAAGAGAGAATTGGAGATTGGGGGGAAAAGTGTGAAGAGAAAGAGAGAATTGGAGATTGGGGGAAAAGTGAGAAAAGAAAGAGAGAATTGGAGATTGAGAGAAAAGGGATAAGAGAAAGAGAGAATTGGAGATTGGGGGAAAAGACATAAGAGAAAGAGAGAATTGGAGAGTGAGAGAAAAAGAAAAGTGATAAGAGAAAGAGGGAATTGGAGATTAAGAGAAAAGTGATAAGAGAAAGAGAGAATTGGAGATTGGGGGAAAAGTGATTAGATAAAGAAAGAATTGGAGATTGAGAGAAAATTGATAAGAGAAAGAGAGAATTGGAGATTGGAGGAAAAGTGATAAGAGAAAGAGAGAATTGGAGATTGGGGTAAAAGTGAGAAGAGAAAGAGAGAATTGGAGATTGAGAGAAAAGTGATATGAGAAAGAGCGAATTGGAGATTGAGATAAAAGTGATAAGAGAAAGAGAGAATTGGAGATTGAGAGAAAAGTGATAAGAGAAAGAAAGAATTGGAGATTGAGAGAAAATTGATAACAGAAAGAGAGGATTGGAGATTGGGGGAAAAGTGATAAGATAAAGAGAGAATTGGAGATTGAGAGAAAAGTGATAAGAGAAAGAGAGAATTGGAGATTGGGGGAAAGGTGATAAGAGAAAGAGAGAATTGGAGATTGAGAGAAAAGTGATAATAGAAAGAGAGAATTGGAGATTGGGGGAAAAGTGATAAGAGAAAGAGAGAATTGGAGATTGAGAGAAAAGTGATAAGAGAAAGAGGGAATTGGAGATTGAGAGAAAAGTGATAAGAGATTGAGAGAATTGGAGATTGGGAAAAAAGTCATAAGATAAAGAGAGAATTGGAGATTGAGAGAAAATTGATAAGTGAAAGAGAGAATTGGAGATTAGGGGATTTGTGTGTAGAGAAATACAGAATTGGAGATTGGGGGAAAAGTGAGAAAAGAAAGAGAGAATTGGAGATTGAGAGGAAAGGGATAAGAGAAAGAGAGAATTGGACATTGAGAGAAAAGTGATAAGAGAAAGAGAGAATTAGAGATTGAGAGAAAAGTGATAAGAGAAAGAGGGAATTGGAGATTGAGAGAAAAGTGATAAGAGATTGAGAGAATAGGAGATTGAGAGAAAAGTGATAAGAGAAAGAGAGAATTGGAGATTGAGAGAAAATTGATAAGTGAAAGAGAGAATTGGAGATTGAGAGAAAAGTGATAATAGAAAGAGAGAATTGGAGATTGGGGGAAAAGTGATAAGAGAAAGAGAGAATTGGAGATTGAGAGAAAAGTGATAAGAGAAAGAGGGAATTGGAGATTGAGAGAAAAGTGATAAGAGAAAGAGAGAATTACAGATTGAGAGAAATGTGATAAGAGAAAGAGGGAATTGGAGATTGAGAGAAAAGTTATAAGAGATTGAGAGAATTGGAGATTGAGAGAAAAGTGATAAGAGAAAGAAAGAATCGGAGATTGAGAGAAAATTGATAAGTGAAAGAGAGAATTGGAGATTAGGGGATTTGTGTGTAGAGAAATACAGAATTGGAGATTGGGGGAAAAGTGAGAAAAGAAAGAGAGAATTGGAGATTGAGAGAAAAGGGATAAGAGAAAGAGAGAATTGGAGATTGGGGGAAAGGTGATAAGAGAAACAGAGAATTGGAGATTGGGCGAAAAGTGTGAAGAGAAAGAGAGAATTGGAGATTGGGGGAAAAGTGAGAAAAGAAAGAGAGAATTGGAGATTGAGAGAAAAGGGATAAGAGAAAGAGAGAATTGGAGAGTGAGAGAAAAAGAAAAGTGATAAGAGAAAGAGGGAATTGGAGATTGAGAGAAAAGTGATAAGAGAAAGAGTGAATTGGAGATTAAGAGAAAAGTGATAAGAGAAAGAGAGAATTGGAGATTGGGGCAAAAGTGATTAGATAAAGAAAGAATTGGAGATTGAGAGAAAATTGATAAGACAAAGAGAGAAATGGAGATTGGAGGAAAAGTGATAAGAGAAAGAGAGAATTGGAGATTGGGGTAAAAGTGAGAAGAGAAAGAGAGAATTGGAGATTGAGAGAAACGTGATAAGAGAAAGAGAGAATTGGAGATTGAGATAAAAGTGATAAGAGAAAGAGAGAATTGGAGATTGAGAGAAAAGTGATAAGAGAAAGAGAGAATTGGAGATGGGGGAAATGTGATAAGAGAAAGAGAGAATTGGAGATTGAGAGAAAAGTGATAAGAGAAAGAAAGAATTGGAGATTCAGAGAAAATTGATAACAGAAAGAGAGAATTGGAGATTGGGGGAAAAGTCATAAGAGAAAGAGAGAATTGGAGATTGAGAGAAAAGTGATAAGAGAAAGAGAGAATTGGAGATTGGGGGAAAGGTGATAAGAGAAAGAGAGAATTGGAGATTGAGAGAAAAGTGATAATAGAAAGAGAGAATTGGAGATTGGGGGAAAAGTGATAAGAGAAAGAGAGAATTGGAGATTGAGAGAAAAGTGACAAGAGAAAGAGAGAATTGGAGATTGGGAGTAAACTGAGAACAGAAAGAGAGGATTGGAGATTGAGAGAAAAGTGATAAGAGAAAGAGAGAATTGGAGATTGAGAGAAAAGTGATAAGAGAAAGAGAGAATTAGAGATTGAGAGAAAAGTGATAAGAGAAAGAGGGAATTGGAGATTGAGAGAAAAGTTATAAGAGATTGAGAGAATTGGAGATTGAGAGAAAAGTGATAAGAGAAAGAAAGAATCGGAGATTGAGAGAAAATTGATAAGTGAAAGAGAGAATTGGAGATTAGGGGATTTGTGTGTAGAGAAATACAGAATTGGAGATTGGGGGAAAAGTGAGAAAGAAAGAGAGAATTGGAGATTGAGAGAAAAGGGATAAGAGAAAGAGAGAATTGGAGATTGGGGGAAAGGTGATAAGAGAAACAGAGAATTGGAGATTGGGCGAAAAGTGTGAAGAGAAAGAGAGAATTGGAGATTGGGGGAAAAGTGAGAAAAGAAAGAGAGAATTGGAGATTGAGAGAAAAGGGATAAGAGAAAGAGAGAATTGGAGAGTGAGAGAAAAAGAAAAGTGATAAGAGAAAGAGGGAATTGGAGATTGAGAGAAAAGTGATAAGAGAAAGAGTGAATTGGAGATTAAGAGAAAAGTGATAAGAGAAAGAGAGAATTGGAGATTGGGGCAAAAGTGATTAGATAAAGAAAGAATTGGAGATTGAGAGAAAATTGATAAGACAAAGAGAGAAATGGAGATTGGAGGAAAAGTGATAAGAGAAAGAGAGAATTGGAGATTGGGGTAAAAGTGAGAAGAGAAAGAGAGAATTGGAGATTGAGAGAAACGTGATAAGAGAAAGAGAGAATTGGAGATTGAGATAAAAGTGATAAGAGAAAGAGAGAATTGGAGATTGAGAGAAAAGTGATAAGAGAAAGAGAGAATTGGAGATGGGGGAAATGTGAGAAAAGAAAGAGAGAATTGGAGATTGAGAGAAAAGGGATAAGAGAAAGAGAGAATTGGAGAGTGAGAGAAAAAGAAAAGTGATAAGAGAAAGAGGGAATTGGAGATTGAGAGAAAAGTGATAAGAGAAAGAGTGAATTGGAGATTAAGAGAAAAGTGATAAGAGAAAGAGAGAATTGGAGATTGGGGCAAAAGTGATTAGATAAAGAAAGAATTGGAGATTGAGAGAAAAGTGATAATAGAAAGAGAGAATTGGAGATTGGGGGAAAAGTGATAAGAGAAAGAGAGAATTGGAGATTGAGAGAAAAGTGACAAGAGAAAGAGAGAATTGGAGATTGGGAGTAAACTGAGAACAGAAAGAGAGGATTGGAGATTGAGAGAAAAGTGATAAGAGAAAGAGAGAATTGGAGATTGAGAGAAAAGTGATAAGAGAAAGAGAGAATTAGAGATTGAGAGAAAAGTGATAAGAGAAAGAGGGAATTGGAGATTGAGAGAAAAGTGATAAGAGATTGAGAGAATTGGAGATTGGGAAAAAAGTCATAAGAGAAAGAGAGAATTGGAGATTGAGAGAAAATTGATAAGTGAAAGAGAGAATTGGAGATTAGGGGATTTGTGTGTAGAGAAATACAGAATTGGAGATTGGGGGAAAAGTGAGAAAAGAAAGAGAGAATTGGAGATTGAGAGGAAAGGGATAAGAGAAAGAGAGAATTGGACATTGAGAGAAAAGTGATAAGAGAAAGAGAGAATTAGAGATTGAGAGAAAAGTGATAAGAGAAAGAGGGAATTGGAGATTGAGAGAAAAGTGATAAGAGATTGAGAGAATTGGAGATTGAGAGAAAAGTGATAAGAGAAAGAGAGAATTGGAGATTGAGAAAAAATTGATAAGTGAAAGAGAGAATTGGAGATTAGGGGATTTGTGTGTAGAGAAATACAGAATTGGAGATTGGGGGAAAAGTGAGAAAAGAAAGAGAGAATTGGAGATTGAGAGAAAAGGGATAAGAGAAAGAGAGAATTGGAGATTGGGGGAAAGGTAATAAGAGAAAGAGAGAATTGGAGATTGGGGGGAAAAGTGTGAAGAGAAAGAGAGAATTGGAGATTGGGGGAAAAGTGAGAAAAGAAAGAGAGAATTGGAGATTGAGAGAAAAGGGATAAGAGAAAGTGAGAATTGGAGATTGGGGGAAAAGACATAAGAGAAAGAGAGAATTGGAGAGTGAGAGAAAAGAAAAGTGATAAGAGAAAGAGGGAATTGGAGATTAAGAGAAAAGTGATAAGAGAAAGAGAGAATTGGAGATTGGGGGAAAAGTGATTAGATAAAGAAAGAATTGGAGATTGAGAGAAAATTGATAAGAGAAAGAGAGAATTGGAGATTGGAGGAAAAGTGATAAGAGAAAGAGAGAATTGGAGATTGGGGTAAAAGTGAGAAGAGAAAGAGAGAATTGGAGATTGAGAGAAAAGTGATATGAGAAAGAGCGAATTGGAGATTGAGATAAAAGTGATAAGAGAAAGAGAGAATTGGAGATTGAGAGAAAAGTGATAAGAGAAAGAAAGAATTGGAGATTGAGAGAAAATTGATAACAGAAAGAGAGGATTGGAGATTGGGGGAAAAGTGATAAGAGAAAGAGAGAATTGGAGATTGAGAGAAAAGTGATAAGAGAAAGAGAGAATTGGAGATTGGGGGAAAGGTGATAAGAGAAAGAGAGAATTGGAGATTGAGAGAAAAGTGATAATAGAAAGAGAGAATTGGAGATTGGGGGAAAAGTGATAAGAGAAAGAGAGAATTGGAGATTGAGAGAAAAGCGATAAGAGAAAGAGAGAATTGGAGATTGGGAGTAAACTGAGAACAGAAAGAGAGGATTGGAGATTGAGAGAAAAGTGATAAGAGAAAGAGAGAATTGGAGATTGAGAGAAAAGTGATAAGAGAAAGAGAGAATTAGAGATTGAGAGAAAAGTGATAAGAGAAAGAGGGAATTGGAGATTGAGAGAAAAGTGATAAGAGATTGAGAGAATTGGAGATTGGGAGAAAAGTGATAAGAGAAAGAGAGAATTGGAGATTGAGAGAAAATTGATAAGTGAAAGAGAGAATTGGAGATTAGGGGATTTGTGTGTAGAGAAATACAGAATTGGAGATTGGGGGAAAAGTGAGAAAAGAAAGAGAGAATTGGAGATTGAGAGGAAAGGGATAAGAGAAAGAGAGAATTGGAGTTTGGGGGAAAAGTCATAAGAGAAAGAGAGAATTGGAGAGTGAGAGAAAAGTGATAAGAGAAAGAGAGAATTGGAGATTGGGGGGAAAAGTGATAAGAGAAAGAGAGAATTGGAGATTGAGAGAAAAGTGATAGGAGAAAGAGAGAATTAGAGATTGAGAGAAAAGTGATAAGAGAAAGAGGGAATTGGAGATTGAGAGAAAAGTGATAAGAGAAAGACAGAATTGGAGATGGGGGAAAAGTGATAAGAGAAAGAGAGAATTGGAGATTGAGAGAAAAGTGATAAGAGAAAAAAAGAATTGGAGATTGAGAGAAAATTGATAACAGAAAGAGAGAATTGGAGATTGGAGGAAAAGTCATAAGAGAAAGAGAGAATTGGAGATTGAGAGAAAAGTGATAAGAGAAAGAGAGAATTGGAGATTGGGGGAAAGGTGATAAGAGAAAGAGAGAATTGGAGATTGGGGGAAAAGTGATAAGAGAAAGAGAGAATTGGAGATTGAGAGAAAAGTGATAAGAGAAAGAGAGAATTGGAGATTGAGAAAAAAGTGATAAGTGAAAAGGAGAATTGAAGATTGAGAGAAAAGTGATAAGAGAAAGAGAGAATTGGAGATTGGGGGAAAAGGGATTACAGAAAGAAAGAATTGGAGATTGAGAGAAAATTGATAAGAGAAAGAGAGAATTGGAGATTGGGGGAAAAGTGATAAGAGAAAGAGAGAATTGGAGAGTGAGTTAAAGTGATAAGAGAAAGAGATAATTGGAGATTGGGGGAAATGTCATAAGAGAAAGAGAGAATTGGAGATTGAGAGAAAAGTGATAAGAGAAAGAGAGACTTGGAGATTGGGGGAAAAGTCATAAGAGAAAGAGAGAATTGGAGAGTGAGAGAAAAGTGATAAGAGAAAGAGAGAATTGGAGATTGGGGGGAAAAGTGATAAGAGAAAGAGAGAATTGGAGATTGAGAGAAAAGTGATAAGAGAAAGAGAGAATTAGAGATTGAGAGAAAAGTGATAAGAGAAAGAGAGAATTGGAGATTGAGAGAAAAGTGATAAGAGAAAGAGAGAATTGGAGATGGGGGAAAAGTGATAAGAGAAAGAGAGAATTGGAGATTGAGAGAAAAGTGATAAGAGAAAGAAAGAATTGGAGATTGAGAGAAAATTGATAACAGAAAGAGAGAATTGGAGATTGGGGGAAAAGTCATAAGAGAAAGAGAGAATTGGAGATTGGGGGAAAAGTGATAAGAGAAAGAGAGAATTGGAGATTGAGAGAAAAGTGATAAGAGAAAGAGAGAATTGGAGATTGAGAAAAAAGTGATAAGTGAAAAGGAGAATTGGAGATTGAGAGAAAAGTGATAAGAGAAAGAAAGAATTGGAGATTGGGGGAAAAGTGATTAGAGAAGGAAAGAATTGGAGATTGAGAGAAATTGATAAGAGAAAGAGAGAATTGGAGATTGGGGGAAAAGTGATAAGAGAAAGAGAGAATTGGAGAGTGAGTTAAAGTTATAAGAGAAAGAGAGAATTGGAGATTGGGGGAAAAGTGATAAGAGAAAGAGAGAATTGGTGATTGGGTGAAAAGTTGGAAGAGAAAGAGAGAATTGGAGATTGGGAGTAAACTGAAAACAGAAAGAGAGGATTGGAGATTGAGAGAAAAGTGATAAGAGAAAGAGAGAATTGTAGATTGAGAGAAAAGTGATAAGAGAAAGAGAGAATTAGAGATTGAGAGAAAAGTGATAAGAGAAAGAGGGAATTGGAGATTGAGAGAAAAGTGATAAGAGATTGAGAGAATTGGAGATTAGGAGAAAAGTGATAAGAGAAAGAGAGAATTGGAGATTGAGAGAAAATTGATAAGTGAAAGAGAGAATTGGAGATTAGGGGATTTGTGTGTAGAGAAATACAGAATTGGAGATTGGGGGAAAAGTGAGAAAAGAAAGAGAGAATTGGAGATTGAGAGGAAAGGGATAAGAGAAAGAGAGAATTGGACATTGAGAGAAAAGTGATAAGAGAAAGAGAGAATTAGAGATTGAGAGAAAAGTGATAAGAGAAAGAGGGAATTGGAGATTGAGAGAAAAGTGATAAGAGATTGAGAGAATTGGAGATTGAGAGAAAAGTGATAAGAGAAAGAGAGAATTGGAGATTGAGAGAAAATTGATAAGTGAAAGAGAGAATTGGAGATTAGGGGATTTGTGTGTAGAGAAATACAGAATTGGAGATTGGGGGAAAAGTGAGAAAAGAAAGAGAGAATTGGAGATTGAGAGAAAAGGGATAAGAGAAAGAGAGAATTGGAGATTGGGGGAAAGGTGATAAGAGAAAGAGAGAATTGGAGATTGGGGGAAAAGTGTGAAGAGAAAGAGAGAATTGGAGATTGGGGGAAAAGTGAGAAAAGAAAGAGAGAATTGGAGATTGAGAGAAAAGGGATAAGAGAAAGAGAGAATTGGAGATTGGGGGAAAAGACATAAGAGAAAGAGAGAATTGGAGAATGAGAGAAAAAGAAAAGTGATAAGAGAAAGAGGGAATTGGAGATTGAGAGAAAAGTTATAAGAGAAAGAGAGAATTGGAGATTGGGGGAAAAGTGATTAGATAAAGAAAGAATTGGAGATTGAGAGAAAATTGATAAGAGAAAGAGAGAATTGGAGATTGGAGGAAAAGTGATAAGAGAAAGAGAGAATTGGAGATTGGGGTAAAAGTGAGAAGAGAAAGAGAGAATTGGAGATTGAGAGAGAAGTGATATGAGAAAGAGCGAATTGGAGATTGAGATAAAAGTGATAAGAGAAAGAGTGAATTGGAGATTGAGAGAAAAGTGATAAGAGAAAGAGAGAATTGGAGATGGGGGAAAAGTGATAAGAGAAAGAGAGAATTGGAGATTGAGAGAAAAGTGATAAGAGAAAGAAAGAATTGGAGATTGAGAGAAAATTGATAACAGAAAGAGAGAATTGGAGATTGGGGGAAAAGTGATAAGAGAAAGAGAGAATTGGAGATTGAGAGAAAAGTGATAAGAGAAAGAGAGAATTGGAGATTGGGGGAAAGGGGATAAGAGAAAGAGAGAATTGTAGATTGAGAGAAAAGTGATAATAGAAAGAGAGTATTGGAGATTGGGGGAAAAGTGATAAGAGAAAGAGAGAATTGGAGATTGAGAGAAAAGCGATAAGAGAAAGAGAGAATTGGAGATTGGGAGTAAACTGAGAACAGAAAGAGAGGATTGGAGATTGAGAGAAAAGTGATAAGAGAAAGAGAGAATTGGAGATTGAGAGAAAAGTGATAAGAGAAAGAGAGAATTAGAGATTGAGAGAAAAGTGATAAGAGAAAGAGGGAATTGGAGATTGAGAGAAAAGTGATAAGAGATTGAGAGAATTGGAGATTGGGAGAAAAGTGATAAGAGAAAGAGAGAATTGGAGATTGAGAGAAAATTGGTAAGTGAAAGAGAGAATTGGAGATTAGGGGATTTGTGTGTAGAGAAATACAGAATTGGAGATTGGGGGAAAAGTGAGAAAAGAAAGAGAGAATTGGAGATTGAGAGGAAAGGGATACGAGAAAGAGAGAATTGGACATTGAGAGAAAAGTGATAAGAGAAAGAGAGAATTAGAGATTGAGAGAAAAGTGATAAGAGAAAGAGGGAATTGGAGATTGAGAGAAAAGTGATAAGAGATTGAGAGAATTGGAGATTGAGAGAAAAGTGATAAGAGAAAGAGAGAATTGGAGATTGAGAGAAAATTGATAAGTGAAAGAGAGAATTGGAGATTAGGGGATTTGTGTGTAGAGAAATACAGAATTGGAGATTGGGGGAAAAGTGAGAAAAGAAAGAGAGAATTGGAGATTGAGAGAAAAGGGATAAGAGAAAGAGAGAATTGGAGATTGGGGGAAAGGTGATAAGAGAAAGAGAGAATTGGAGATTGGGGGAAAAGTGTGAAGAGAAAGAGAGAATTGGAGATTGGGGGAAAAGTGAGAAAAGAAAGAGAGAATTGGAGATTGAGAGAAAAGGGATAAGAGAAAGAGGGAATTGGAGATTGGGGGAAAAGACATAAGAGAAAGAGAGAATTGGAGAGTGAGAGAAAAAGAAAAGTGATAAGAGAAAGAGGGAATTGGAGATTGAGAGAAAAGTGATAAGAGAAAGAGAGAATTGGAGATTGGGGGAAAAGTGATTAGATAAAGAAAGAATTGGAGATTGAGAGAAAATTGATAAGAGAAAGAGAGAATTGGAGATTGGAGGAAAAGTGATAAGAGAAAGAGAGAATTGGAGATTGGGGTAAAAGTGAGAAGAGAAAGAGAGAATTGGAGATTGAGAGAAAAGTGATATGAGAAAGAGCGAATTGGAGATTGAGATAAAAGTGATAAGAGAAAGAGAGAATTGGAGATTGAGAGAAAAGTGATAAGAGAAAGAGAGAATTGGAGATGGAGGAAAAGTGATAAGAGAAAGAGAGAATTGGAGATTGAGAGAAAAGTGATAAGAGAAAGAAAGAATTGGAGATTGAGAGAAAATTGATAACAGAAAGAGAGAATTGGAGATTGGGGGAAAAGTGATAAGAGAAAGAGAGAATTGGAGATTGAGAGAAAAGTGATAAGAGAAAGAGAGAATTGGAGATTGGGGGAAAGGTGATAAGAGAAAGAGAGAATTGGAGATTGAGAGAAAAGTGATAATAGAAAGAGAGAATTGGAGATTGGGGGAAAAGTGATAAGAGAAAGAGAGAATTGGAGATTGAGAGAAAAGCGATAAGAGAAAGAGAGAATTGGAGATTGGGAGTAAACTGAGAACAGAAAGAGAGGATTGGAGATTGAGAGAAAAGTGATAAGAGAAAGAGAGAATTGGAGATTGAGAGAAAAGTGATAAGAGAAAGAGAGAATTAGAGATTGAGAGAAAAGTGATAAGAGAAAGAGGGAATTGGAGATTGAGAGAAAAGTGATAAGAGATTGAGAGAATTGGAGATTGGGAGAAAAGTGATAAGAGAAAGAGAGAATTGGAGATTGAGAGAAAATTGATAAGTGAAAGAGAGAATTGGAGATTAGGGGATTTGTGTGTAGAGAAATACAGAATTGGAGATTGGGGGAAAAGTGAGAAAAGAAAGAGAGAATTGGAGATTGAGAGGAAAGGGATAAGAGAAAGAGAGAATTGGAGTTTGGGGGAAAAGTCATAAGAGAAAGAGAGAATTGGAGAGTGAGAGAAAAGTGATAAGAGAAAGAGAGAATTGGAGATTGGGGGGAAAAGTGATAAGAGAAAGAGAGAATTGGAGATTGAGAGAAAAGTGATAGGAGAAAGAGAGAATTAGAGATTGAGAGAAAAGTCTTAAGAGAAAGAGGGAATTGGAGATTGAGAGAAAAGTGATAAGAGAAAGACAGAATTGGAGATGGGGGAAAAGTGATAAGAGAAAGAGAGAATTGGAGATTGAGAGAAAAGTGATAAGAGAAAAAAAGAATTGGAGATTGAGAGAAAATTGATAACAGAAAGAGAGAATTGGAGATTGGGGGAAAAGTCATAAGAGAAAGAGAGAATTGGAGATTGAGAGAAAAGTGATAAGAGAAAGAGAGAATTGGAGATTGGGGGAAAGGTGATAAGAGAAAGAGAGAATTGGAGATTGGGGGAAAAGTGATAAGAGAAAGAGAGAATTGGAGACTGAGAGAAAAGTGATAAGAGAAAGAGAGAATTGGAGATTGAGAAAAAAGTGATAAGTGAAGAGGAGAATTGAAGATTGAGAGAAAAGTGATAAGAGAAAGAGATAATTGGAGATTGGGGGAAATGTCATAAGAGAAAGAGAGAATTGGAGATTGAGAGAAAAGTGATAAGAGAAAGAGAGAATTGGAGATTGGGGGAAAAGTCATAAGAGAAAGAGAGAATTGGAGAGTGAGAGAAAAGTGATAAGAGAAAGAGAGAATTGGAGATTGGGGGGAAAAGTGATAAGAGAAAGAGAGAATTGGAGATTGAGAGAAAAGTGATAAGAGAAAGAGAGAATTAGAGATTGAGAGAAAAGTGATAAGAGAAAGAGAGAATTGGAGATTGAGAGAAAAGTGATAAGTGAAAGAGAGAATTGGAGATGGGGGAAAAGTGATAAGAGAAAGAGAGAATTGGAGATTGGGGGAAAAGTGATTAGAGAAGGAAAGAATTGGAGATTAAAATTGATAAGAGAAAGAGAGAATTGGAGATTGGGGGAAAAGTGATAAGAGAAAGAGAGAATTGGAGAGTGTGTTAAAGTGATAAGAGAAAGAGAGAATTGGAGATTGGGGGAAAAGTGATAAGAGAAAGAGAGAATTGGTGATTGGGTGAAAAGTTGGAAGAGAAAGAGAGAATTGGAGATTGAGAGAAAAGGGATGAGAGAAAGACAGAATTGGAGATTGGGGGTAAACTGAGAACAGAAAGAGAAGATTGGAGATTGAGAGAAAAGTGAGAAGATAAAGAGAGAATTGGAGATTCAGAGAAAAGTGAGAAGAGAAAGAGAGAATTGGAGATTGGGGAAAAAGTGATAAGAGAAAGAGAGAGAATTGGAGATTGGGGGAAAAGTGATTAGAGAAAGAAAGAATTGGAGATTGAGAGAAAATTGATAATAGAAAGAGAGAATTGGGGATTGGGGGAAAAGTGATAAGAGAAAGAGAGAATTGTAGATTGAGAGAAAAGTGATAAGAGAAAGAGAGAATTGGAGATTGGGGGAAAAGTGATAAGAGAAAGAGAGAATTGGAGATTGAGAGAAAAGTGATAAGAGAAAGAGAGAATTAGAGATTGAGAGAAAAGTGCTAAGAGAAAGAGGGAATTGGAGATTGAGAGAAAAGTGATAAGAGATTGAGAGAATTGGAGATTGAGAGAAAAGTGATAAGAGAAAGAGAGAATTGGAGATTGAGAGAAAATTGATAAGTGAAAGAGAGAATTGGAGATTAGGGGATTTGTGTGTAGAGATATAGAGAATTGGAGATTGGGGGAAAAGTGAGAAAAGAAAGAGAGAATTGGAGATTGAGAGAAAAGTGATAAGAGAAAGAGAGAATTGGAGATTGGGGGAAAGGTGATAAGAGAAAGAGAGAATTGGAGATTGAGAGAAAAGTGATAATAGAAAGAGAGAATTGGAGATTGGGGGAAAAGTGATAAGAGAAAGAGAGAATTGGAGATTGAGAGAAAAGTGATAAGAGAAAGTGAGAATTGGAGATTGGGAGTAAACTGAGAACAGAAAGAGAGGATTGGAGATTGAGAGAAAAGTGAGAAGATAAAGAGAGAATTGGAGATTCAGAGAAAAGTGAGGAGAGAAAGAGAGAATTGGAGATTGAGAGAAAAGTGATGAGAGAAAGAGAGAATTGGAGATTGGGGGAAATGTGTGAAGTGAAAGAGAGAATTGGAGATTGGGGGAAAAGTGAGAAGAGAAACAGAGAATTGGAGATTGAGATAAAAGTGATAAGAGAAAGAGAGAATTGGAGATTGAGAAAAAAGTGATAAGTGAAAAGGAGAATTGGAGATTGAGAGAAAATTGATAAGAGAAAGAGAGAATTGGAGATTGGGGAAAAGTGATTAGAGAAAGAAAGAATTGGAGATTGAGAGAAAATTGATAAGAGAAAGAGAGAATTGGAGATTGGGGGAAAAGTGATAAGAGAAAGAGAGAATTGGAGAGTGAGAGAAAAGTGATAAGAAAAAGAGAGAATTGGAGATTGGGGGAAAAGTGATAAGAGAAAGAGAGAATTGGAGATTGAGAGAAAAGTGATAAGAGAAAGAGAGAATTGGAGATTGAGAGAAAAGTGATAATAGAAAGAGAGAATTAGAGATTGAGAGAAAAGTGATAAGAGAAAGAGGGAATTGGAGATTGAGAGAAAAGTGATAAGAGAAAGAGAGAATTGGAGATTGAGAGAAAAGTGATAAGAGAAAGGGAGAATTGAAGATTGAGAGAAAAGTGATAAGAGAAAGTGAGAATTGGAGATTGGGAGAAAAGTGATAAGAGAAAGAGAGAATTGGAGATGGGGGAAAAGTGATAAGAGAAAGAGAGAATTGGAGATTGAGAGAAAAGTGATAAGAGAAAGAGCGAATTGGAGATTGAGAGAAAAGGGATGAGAGAAAGAGAGAATTGGAGATTGGGGGTAAACTGAGAACAGAAAGAGAAGATTGGAGAATGAGAGAAAAGTGAGAAGATAAAGAGAGAATTGGAGATTCAGAGAAAAGTGAGAAGAGAAAGAGAGAATTGGAGATTGGGGGAAAAGTGATTAGAGAAAGAAAGAATTGGAGATTGAGAGAAAATTGATAATAGAAAGAGAGAATTGGGGATTGGGGGAAAAGTCATAAGAGAAATAGAGAATTGGAGAGTGAGAAAAAAGTGATAAGAGAAAGAGAGAATTGGAGATTGGGGGAAAAGTGATAAGAGAAAGAGAGAATTGGAGATTGGGGGAAAAGTGATAAGAGAAAGAGAGAATTGGATATTGAGAGAAAAGCGATAAGAGAAAGAGAGATTTGGAGATTGGGGGAAAAGTGATAAGAGAAAGAGAGAATTGGAGATTGAGAGAAAAGTGATAAGAGAAAGAGAGAATTGGAGATGGGGGAAAAGTGATAAGAGAATGAGAGAATTGGAGATTGAGAGAAAAGTGATAAGAGAAAGAGCGAATTGGAGATTGAGAGAAAAGGGATGAGAGAAAGAGAGAATTGGAGATTGGGGGTAAACTGAGAAGAGAAAGAGAAGATTGGAGATTGAGAGAAAAGTGAGAAGATAAAGAGAGAATTGGAGATTCAGAGAAAAGTGATAAGAGAAAGAGAGAATTGGAGATGGGGGAAAAGTGATAAGAGAAAGAGAGAATAGGAGATTGAGAGAAAAGTGATTTGAGAAAGAGAGAATTGGAGATTGAGAGAAAAGTGATAAGAGAAAGAGAGAATTGGAGATTGAGAGAAAAGTGATAAGAGAAAGAGAGAATTGGAGATGGGGGAAAAGTGATAAGAGAAAGAGAGAATTGGAGATTGGAGGAAAAGTGAGAAGAGAAAGAGAGATATGGAGATTGAGAGAAAAGTGATAAGAGAAAGAGAGAATTGGAGATGGAGAGAAAAGTGATAAGAGAAAGAGAGAATTGGAGATTGAGAAAAAAGTGAGAAGATAAAGAGAGAATTGGAGATTGAGAGAAAATTGATTACAGAAAGAGAGAATTGGAGATTGGGGGAAAAGTCATAAAAGAAAGAGAGAATTGGAGATTGAGAGATAAGTGATAAGAGAAAGAGAGAATTGGAGATTGGGGGAAAGGTGATAAGAGAAAGAGAGAATTGGAGATTGAGAGAAAAGTGATAATAGAAAGAGAGAATTGGAGATTGGGGAAAAGTGATAAGAGTAAGAGAGATTTGGAGATTGAGAGAAAAGTGATAAGAGAAAGAGAGAATTGGAGATTGGGAGTAAACTGAGAACAGAAAGAGAGGATTGGAGATTGAGAGAAAAGTGAGAAGATAAAGAGAGAATTGGAGATTGGGGGAAAAGTTAGGAGAGAAAGAGAGAATTGGAGATTGAGAGAAAAGTGATGAGAGAAAGAGAGAATTGGAGATTGGGGGAAACGTGAGAATAGAAAGAGAGAATTGGAGATTGGGGGAAATGTGAGAAGAGAAAGAGAGAATTGGAGATTGAGAGAAAAGTGATAAGAGAAAGAGAGAATTTGAGATTGATAGAAAAGTGATAAGAGAAAGAGAGAATTGGAGATTGGGCGAAAAGTTATAAGAGAAAGAGAGAATTGGAGATTGAGAGAAAAGTGATAAGAGAAAGAGAGAATTGGAGATTGAGAAAAAATGATAAGTGAAAAGGAGAATTGGAGATTGAGAGAAAAGTGATAAGAGAAAGAGAGAATTGGAGATTGGGGGAAAAGTGATTAGAGAAAGAAAGAATTGGAGATTGAGAGAAAATTGATAAGAGAAAGAGAGAATTGGAGATTGGGGGAAAAGGGATAAGAGAAAGAGAGATTTGGAGAGTGAGAGAAAAGTGATAAGAGAAAGAGAGAATATTGGAGATTGAGAGAAAAGTGATAAGAGAAAGAGAGAATTGGAGATTGAGAGAAAAGTGATAAGAGAAAGAGAGAATTAGAGATTGAGAGAAAAGTGATAAGAGAAAGAGGGAATTGGAGATTGAGAGAAAAGTGATAAGAGAAAGAGAGAATTGGAGATTGAGAGAAAAGTGATAAGAGAAAGAGAGAATTGGAGATTGAGAGAAAAGTGATAAGAGAAAGAGAGAATTGGAGATGGGGGAAAAGTGATAAGAGAAAGAGGGAATTGGAGATTGAGAGAAAAGTGATAAGAGAAAGAGTGAATTGGAGATTGAGACAAAAGGGATGAGAGAAAGAGAGATTTGGAGATTGGGGGTAAACTTAGAACAGAAAGAGAAGATTGGAGATTGAGAGAAAAGTGAGAAGATAAAGAGAGAATTGGAGATTCAGAGAGAAGTGAGAAGAGAAAGAGAGAATTGGAGATTGGGGGAAAAGTGATAAGAGAAAGAGAGAATTGGAGATTGAGAGAAAAGTGATAAGAGAAAGGGAGAATTGAAGATTGAGAGAAAAGTGATAAGAGAAAGAGAGAATTGGAGATTGAGAGAAAAGTGATAAGAGAAAGAGAGAATTGGAGATGGGGGAAAAGTGATAAGAGAAAGAGAGAATTGGAGATTGAGAGAAAAGTGATAAGAGAAAGAGCGAATTGGAGATTGAGAGAAAAGGGATGAGAGAAAGAGAGAATTGGAGATTGGGGGTAAACTGAGAACAGAAAGAGAAGATTGGAGAATGAGAGAAAAGTGAGAAGATAAAGAGAGAATTGGAGATTCAGAGAAAAGTGAGAAGAGAAAGAGAGAATTGGAGATTGGGGGAAAAGTGATTAGAGAAAGAAAGAATTGGAGATTGAGAGAAAATTGATAATAGAAAGAGAGAATTGGGGATTGGGGGAAAAGTCATAAGAGAAATAGAGAATTGGAGAGTGAGAAAAAAGTGATAAGAGAAAGAGAGAATTGGAGATTGGGGGAAAAGTGATAAGAGAAAGAGAGAATTGGAGATTGGGGGAAAAGTGATAAGAGAAAGAGAGAATTGGATATTGAGAGAAAAGCGATAAGAGAAAGAGAGAATTGGAGATTGGGGGAAAAGTGATAAGAGAAAGAGAGAATTGGAGATTGAGAGAAAAGTGATAAGAGAAAGAGAGAATTGGAGATGGGGGAAAAGTGATAAGAGAATGAGCGAATTGGAGATTGAGAGAAAAGGGATGAGAGAAAGAGAGAATTGGAGATTGGGGGTAAACTGAGAAGAGAAAGAGATGATTGGAGATTGAGAGAAAAGTGAGAAGATAAAGAGAGAATTGGAGATTCAGAGAAAAGTGATAAGAGAAAGAGAGAATTGGAGATGGGGGAAAAGTGATAAGAGAAAGAGAGAATAGGAGATTGAGAGAAAAGTGATTTGAGAAAGAGAGAATTGGAGATTGAGAGAAAAGTGATAAGAGAAAGAGAGAATTGGAGATTGAGAGAAAAGTGATAAGAGAAAGAGAGAATTGGAGATGGGGGAAAAGTGATAAGAGAAAGATAGAATTGGAGATTGGAGGAAAAGTGAGAAGAGAAAGAGAGATATGGAGATTGAGAGAAAAGTGATAAGAGAAAGAGAGAATTGGAGATGGAGAGAAAAGTGATAAGAGAAAGAGAGAATTGGAGATTGAGAAAAAAGTGAGAAGATAAAGAGAGAATTGGAGATTGAGAGAAAATTGATTACAGAAAGAGAGAATTGGAGATTGGGGGAAAAGTCATAAAAGAAAGAGAGAATTGGAGATTGAGAGAAAAGTGATAAGAGAAAGAGAGAATTGGAGATTGGGGGAAAGGTGATAAGAGAAAGAGAGAATTGGAGATTGAGAGAAAAGTGATAATAGAAAGAGAGAATTGGAGATTGGGGAAAAGTGATAAGAGTAAGAGAGATTTGGAGATTGAGAGAAAAGTGATAAGAGAAAGAGAGAATTGGAGATTGGGAGTAAACTGAGAACAGAAAGAGAGGATTGGAGATTGAGAGAAAAGTGAGAAGATAAAGAGAGAATTGGAGATTCAGAGAAAAGTGAGGAGAGAAAGAGAGAATTGGAGATTGAGAGAAAAGTGATGAGAGAAAGAGGGAATTGGGGATTGGGGGAAATGTGAGAATAGAAAGAGAGAATTGGAGATTGGGGGAAATGTGAGAAGAGAAAGAGAGAATTGGAGATTGAGAGAAAAGTGATAAGAGAAAGAGAGAATTGGAGATTGATAGAAAAGTGATAAGAGAAAGAGAGATTTGGAGATTGAGAGAAAAGTGATAAGAGAAAGAGAGAATTGGAGATGGAGAGAAAAGTGATAAGAGAAAGAGAGAATTGGAGATTGAGAGAAAAGTGAGAAGATAAAGAGAGAATTGGAGATTGAGAGAAAATTGATAACAGAAAGAGAGAATTGGAGATTGAGGGAAAAGTCATAAAAGAAAGAGAGAATTGGAGATTGAGAGAAAAGTGATAAGAGAAAGAGAGAATTGGAGATTGGGGGAAAGGTGATAAGAGAAAAAGAGAATTGGAGATTGAGAGAAAAGTGATAATAGAAAGACAGAATTGGAGATTGGGGAAAAGTGATAAGAGTAAGAGAGAATTGGAGATTGAGAGAAAAGTGATAAGAGAAAGAGCGAATTGGAGATTGGGAGTAAACTGAGAACAGAAAGAGAGGATTGGAGATTGAGAGAAAAGTGAGAAGATAAAGAGAGAATTGGAGATTGGGGGAAAAGTTAGGAGAGAAAGAGAGAATTGGAGATTGAGAGAAAAGTGATGAGAGAAAGAGAGAATTGGAGATTGGGGGAAACGTGAGAATAGAAAGAGAGAATTGGAGATTGGGGGAAATGTGAGAAGAGAAAGAGAGAATTGGAGATTGAGAGAAAAGTGATAAGAGAAAGAGAGAATTTGAGATTGATAGAAAAGTGATAAGAGAAAGAGAGAATTGGAGATTGGGCGAAAAGTTATAAGAGAAAGAGAGAATTGGAGATTGAGAGAAAAGTGATAAGAGAAAGAGAGAATTGGAGATTGAGAAAAAATGATAAGTGAAAAGGAGAATTGGAGATTGAGAGAAAAGTGATAAGAGAAAGAGAGAATTGGAGATTGGGGGAAAAGTGATTAGAGAAAGAAAGAATTGGAGATTGAGAGAAAATTGATAAGAGAAAGAGAGAATTGGAGATTGGGGGAAAAGGGATAAGAGAAAGAGAGAATTGGAGAGTGAGAGAAAAGTGATAAGAGAAAGAGAGAATATTGGAGATTGAGAGAAAAGTGATAAGAGAAAGAGAGAATTGGAGATTGAGAGAAAAGTGATAAGAGAAAGAGAGAATTGGAGATTGAGAGAAAAGTGATAAGAGAAAGAGAGAATTGGAGATGGGGGAAAAGTGATAAGAGAAAGAGAGAATTGGAGATTGAGAGAAAAGTGATAAGAGAAAGAGTGAATTGGAGATTGAGACAAAAGGGATGAGAGAAAGAGAGATTTGGAGATTGGGGGTAAACTTAGAACAGAAAGAGAAGATTGGAGATTGAGAGAAAAGTGAGAAGATAAAGAGAGAATTGGAGATTCAGAGAGAAGTGAGAAGAGAAAGAGAGAATTGGAGATTGAGAGAAAAGTGATAAGAGAAAGAGAGAATTAGAGATTGAGAGAAAAGTGATAAGAGAAAGAGGGAATTGGAGATTGAGAGAAAAGTGATAAGAGAAAGAGAGAATTGGAGATTGAGAGAAAAGTGATAAGAGAAAGAGAGAATTGGAGATTGAGAGAAAAGTGATAAGAGAAAGAGAGAATTGGAGATGGGGGAAAAGTGATAAGAGAAAGAGAGAATTGGAGATTGAGAGAAAAGTGATAAGAGAAAGAGTGAATTGGAGATTGAGACAAAAGGGATGAGAGAAAGAGAGATTTGGAGATTGGGGGTAAACTTAGAACAGAAAGAGAAGATTGGAGATTGAGAGAAAAGTGAGAAGATAAAGAGAGAATTGGAGATTCAGAGAGAAGTGAGAAGAGAAAGAGAGAATTGGAGATTGGGGGAAAAGTGATAAGAGAAAGAGAGAATTGGAGATTGAGAGAAAAGTGATAAGAGAAAGAGAGAGAATTGGAGATTGGGGGAAAAGTGATTAGAGAAAGAAAGAATTGGAGATTGAGAGAAAATTGATAATAGAAAGAGGGAATTGGGGATTGGGGGAAAAGTCATAAGAGAAATAGAGAATTGGAGAGTGAGAGAAAAGTGATAAGAGAAAGAGAGAATTGGAGATTGGGGGAAAAGTGATAAGAGAAAGAGAGAATTGTAGATTGAGAGAAAAGTGATAAGAGAAAGAGAGAATTGGAGATTGGGGGAAAAGTGATAAGAGAAAGAGAGAATTGGAGATTGAGAGAAAAGTGATAAGAGAAAGAGAGAATTAGAGATTGAGAGAAAAGTGCTAAGAGAAAGAGGGAATTGGAGATTGAGAGAAAAGTGATAAGAGATTGAGAGAATTGGAGATTGAGAGAAAAGTGATAAGAGAAAGAGAGAATTGGAGATTGAGAGAAAATTGATAAGTGAAAGAGAGAATTGGAGATTAGGGGATTTGTGTGTAGAGAAATAGAGAATTGGAGATTGGGGGAAAAGTGAGAAGAGAAAGAGAGAATTGGAGATTGAGAGAAAAGGGATAAGAGAAAGAGAGAATTGGAGATTGGGGGAAAAGTGATAAGAGAAAGAGAGAATTGGAGATTGGGGGAAAAGTGAGAAAAGAAAGAGAGAATTGGAGATTGAGAGAAAAGGGATAAGAGAAAGAGAGAATTGGAGATTGGGGGAAAAGTCATAAGAGAAAGAGAGAATTGGAGAGTGAGAGAAAAGTGATAAGAGAAAGAGAGAATTGGAGATTGGGGGGAAAAGTGATAAGAGTAAGATTGAATTGGAGATTGAGAGAAAAGTGATAAGAGAAAGAGAGAATTAGAGATTGAGAGAAAAGTGATAAGAGAAAGAGATAATTAGAGATTGAGAGAAAAGTGATAAGAGAAAGAGGGAATTGGAGATTGAGAGAAAAGTGATAAGAGAAAGAGAGAATAGGAGATTGAGAGAAAAAGTGATTTGAGAAAGAGAGAATTGGAGATTGAGAGAAAAGGGATGAGAGAAAGAGAGAATTGGAGATTGGGGGTAAACTGAGAACAGAAAGAGAAGATTGGAGAATGAGAGAAAAGTGAGAAGATAAAGAGAGAATTGGAGATTCAGAGAAAAGTGAGAAGAGAAAGAGAGAATTGGAGATTGGGGGAAAAGTGATTAGAGAAAGAAAGAATTGGAGATTGAGAGAAAATTGATAATAGAAAGAGAGAATTGGGGATTGGGGGAAAAGTCATAAGAGAAATAGAGAATTGGAGAGTGAGAAAAAAGTGATAAGAGAAAGAGAGAATTGGAGATTGGGGGAAAAGTGATAAGAGAAAGAGAGAATTGGAGATTGGGGGAAAAGTGATAAGAGAAAGAGAGAATTGGATATTGAGAGAAAAGCGATAAGAGAAAGAGAGAATTGGAGATTGGGGGAAAAGTGATAAGAGAAAGAGAGAATTGGAGATGGGGGAAAAGTGATAAGAGAATGAGAGAATTGGAGATTGAGAGAAAAGTGATAAGAGAAAGAGCGAATTGGAGATTGAGAGAAAAGGGATGAGAGAAAGAGAGAATTGGAGATTGGGGGTAAACTGAGAAGAGAAAGAGATGATTGGAGATAGAGAGAAAAGTGAGAAGATAAAGAGAGAATTGGAGATTCAGAGAAAAGTGATAAGAGAAAGAGAGAATTGGAGATGGGGGAAAAGTGATAAGAGAAAGAGAGAATAGGAGATTGAGAGAAAAGTGATTTGAGAAAGAGAGAATTGGAGATTGAGAGAAAAGTGATAAGAGAAAGAGAGAATTGGAGATTGAGAGAAAAGTGATAAGAGAAAGAGAGAATTGGAGATGGGGGAAAAGTGATAAGAGAAAGAGAGAATTGGAGATTGGAGGAAAAGTGAGAAGAGAAAGAGAGATATGGAGATTGAGAGAAAAGTGATAAGAGAAAGAGAGAATTGGAGATGGAGAGAAAAGTGATAAGAGAAAGAGAGAATTGGAGATTGAGAAAAAAGTGAGAAGATAAAGAGAGAATTGGAGATTGAGAGAAAATTGATTACAGAAAGAGAGAATTGGAGATTGGGGGAAAAGTCATAAAAGAAAGAGAGAATTGGAGATTGAGAGAAAAGTGATAAGAGAAAGAGAGAATTGGAGATTGGGGGAAAGGTGATAAGAGAAAGAGAGAATTGGAGATTGAGAGAAAAGTGATAATAGAAAGAGAGAATTGGAGATTGGGGAAAAGTGATAAGAGTAAGAGAGATTTGGAGATTGAGAGAAAAGTGATAAGAGAAAGAGAGAATTGGAGATTGGGAGTAAACTGAGAACAGAAAGAGAGGATTGGAGATTGAGAGAAAAGTGAGAAGATAAAGAGAGAATTGGAGATTCAGAGAAAAGTGAGGAGAGAAAGAGAGAATTGGAGATTGAGAGAAAAGTGATGAGAGAAAGAGGGAATTGGGGATTGGGGGAAATGTGAGAATAGAAAGAGAGAATTGGAGATTGGGGGAAATGTGAGAAGAGAAAGAGAGAATTGGAGATTGAGAGAAAAGTGATAAGAGAAAGAGAGAATTGGAGATTGATAGAAAAGTGATAAGAGAAAGAGAGATTTGGAGATTGAGAGAAAAGTGATAAGAGAAAGAGAGAATTGGAGATGGAGAGAAAAGTGATAAGAGAAAGAGAGAATTGGAGATTGAGAGAAAAGTGAGAAGATAAAGAGAGAATTGGAGATTGAGAGAAAATTGATAACAGAAAGAGAGAATTGGAGATTGAGGGAAAAGTCATAAAAGAAAGAGAGAATTGGAGATTGAGAGAAAAGTGATAAGAGAAAGAGAGAATTGGAGATTGGGGGAAAGGTGATAAGAGAAAAAGAGAATTGGAGATTGAGAGAAAAGTGATAATAGAAAGAGAGAATTGGAGATTGGGGAAAAGTGATAAGAGTAAGAGAGAATTGGAGATTGAGAGAAAAGTGATAAGAGAAAGAGCGAATTGGAGATTGGGAGTAAACTGAGAACAGAAAGAGAGGATTGGAGATTGAGAGAAAAGTGAGAAGATAAAGAGAGAATTGGAGATTGGGGGAAAAGTTAGGAGAGAAAGAGAGAATTGGAGATTGAGAGAAAAGTGATGAGAGAAAGAGAGAATTGGAGATTGGGGGAAACGTGAGAATAGAAAGAGAGAATTGGAGATTGGGGGAAATGTGAGAAGAGAAAGAGAGAATTGGAGATTGATAGAAAAGTGATAAGAGAAAGAGAGAATTTGAGATTGATAGAAAAGTGATAAGAGAAAGAGAGAATTGGAGATTGGGCGAAAAGTTATAAGAGAAAGAGAGAATTGGAGATTGAGAGAAAAGTGATAAGAGAAAGAGAGAATTGGAGATTGAGAAAAAATGATAAGTGAAAAGGAGAATTGGAGATTGAGAGAAAAGTGATAAGAGAAAGAGAGAATTGGAGATTGGGGGAAAAGTGATTAGAGAAAGAAAGAATTGGAGATTGAGAGAAAATTGATAAGAGAAAGAGAGAATTGGAGATTGGGGGAAAAGGGATAAGAGAAAGAGAGAATTGGAGAGTGAGAGAAAAGTGATAAGAGAAAGAGAGAATATTGGAGATTGAGAGAAAAGTGATAAGAGAAAGAGAGAATTGGAGATTGAGAGAAAAGTGATAAGAGAAAGAGAGAATTAGAGATTGAGAGAAAAGTGATAAGAGAAAGAGGGAATTGGAGATTGAGAGAAAAGTGATAAGAGAAAGAGAGAATTGGAGATTGAGAGAAAAGTGATAAGAGAAAGAGAGAATTGGAGATTGAGAGAAAAGTGATAAGAGAAAGAGAGAATTGGAGATGGGGGAAAAGTGATAAGAGAAAGAGAGAATTGGAGATTGAGAGAAAAGTGATAAGAGAAAGAGTGAATTGGAGATTGAGACAAAAGGGATGAGAGAAAGAGAGATTTGGAGATTGGGGGTAAACTTAGAACAGAAAGAGAAGATTGGAGATTGAGAGAAAAGTGAGAAGATAAAGAGAGAATTGGAGATTCAGAGAGAAGTGAGAAGAGAAAGAGAGAATTGGAGATTGGGGGAAAAGTGATAAGAGAAAGAGAGAATTGGAGATTGAGAGAAAAGTGATAAGAGAAAGAGAGAGAATTGGAGATTGGGGGAAAAGTGATTAGAGAAAGAAAGAATTGGAGATTGAGAGAAAATTGATAATAGAAAGAGGGAATTGGGGATTGGGGGAAAAGTCATAAGAGAAATAGAGAATTGGAGAGTGAGAGAAAAGTGATAAGAGAAAGAGAGAATTGGAGATTGGGGGAAAAGTGATAAGAGAAAGAGAGAATTGTAGATTGAGAGAAAAGTGATAAGAGAAAGAGAGAATTGGAGATTGGGGGAAAAGTGATAAGAGAAAGAGAGAATTGGAGATTGAGAGAAAAGTGATAAGAGAAAGAGAGAATTAGAGATTGAGAGAAAAGTGCTAAGAGAAAGAGGGAATTGGAGATTGAGAGAAAAGTGATAAGAGATTGAGAGAATTGGAGATTGAGAGAAAAGTGATAAGAGAAAGAGAGAATTGGAGATTGAGAGAAAATTGATAAGTGAAAGAGAGAATTGGAGATTAGGGGATTTGTGTGTAGAGAAATAGAGAATTGGAGATTGGGGGAAAAGTGAGAAGAGAAAGAGAGAATTGGAGATTGAGAGAAAAGGGATAAGAGAAAGAGAGAATTGGAGATTGGGGGAAAAGTGATAAGAGAAAGAGAGAATTGGAGATTGGGGGAAAAGTGAGAAAAGAAAGAGAGAATTGGAGATTGAGAGAAAAGGGATAAGAGAAAGAGAGAATTGGAGATTGGGGGAAAAGTCATAAGAGAAAGAGAGAATTGGAGAGTGAGAGAAAAGTGATAAGAGAAAGAGAGAATTGGAGATTGGGGGGAAAAGTGATAAGAGTAAGATTGAATTGGAGATTGAGAGAAAAGTGATAAGAGAAAGAGAGAATTAGAGATTGAGAGAAAAGTGATAAGAGAAAGAGATAATTAGAGATTGAGAGAAAAGTGATAAGAGAAAGAGGGAATTGGAGATTGAGAGAAAAGTGATAAGAGAAAGAGAGAATAGGAGATTGAGAGAAAAAGTGATTTGAGAAAGAGAGAATTGGAGATTGAGAGAAAAGTGATATGAGAAAGAGAGAATTGGAGATGGGGGAAATGTGATAAGAGAAAGAGAGAATTGGAGATTGAGAGAAAAGTGATAAGAGAAAGAGAGAATTGGAGATTGAGAGAAAAGTGATGAGAGAAAGAGAGAATTGGAGATTGGGGGAAAAGTGAGAAGAGAAAGATAGAATTGGAGATCGGGGGAAAAGTTAGAAGAGTAAGAGAGAATTGGAGATTGAGATAAAAGTGATAAGAGAAAGAGAGAATTGGAGATTGGGAGTAAACTGAGAACAGAAAGAGAGGATTGGAGATTGAGAGAAAAGTGAGAAGATAAAGAGAGAATTTGAGATTCAGAGAAAAGTGAGGAGAGAAAGAGCGAATTGGAGATTGAGCGAAAAGTGATGAGAGAAAGAGAGAATTGGAGATTGGGGGAAAAGTGATAAGAGAAAGAGAGAATTGGAGATTGAGAGAAAAGTGATAAGAGAAAGAGAGAATTGGAGATTGAGAAAAAAGTGATAAGTGAAAAGGAGAATTGGAGATTGAGAGAAAAGTGATAAGAGAAAGAGAGAATTGGAGATTGGGGGAAAAGTGATTAGAGAAAGAAAGAATTGGAGATAGAGAGAACATTGATAAGAGAAAGAGAGAATTGGAGATTGGGGGAAAAGTCATAAGAGAAAGAGAGAATTGGAGAGTGAGAGAAAAGTGATAAGAGAAAGAGAGAATTGGAGATTGGGGGAAAAGTGATAAGAGAAAGAGAGAATTGCAGATTGAGAGAAAAGTGATAAGAGAAAGAGAGAATTAGAGATTGAGAGAAAAGTAATAAGAGAAAGAGGGAAATGGAGATTGAGAGAAAAGTGATAAGAGATTGAGAGAATTGGAGATTGAGAGAAAAGTGATAAGAGAAAGAGAGAATTGGAGATTGAGAGAAAATTGATAAGTGAAAGAGAGAATTGGAGATTAGGGGATTTGTGTGTAGAGAAATAGAGAATTGGAGATTGGGGGAAAAGTGAGAAAAGAATGAGAGAATTGGAGATTGAGAGAAAAGGGATAAGAGAAAGAGAGAATTGGAGATTGGGGGAAAAGTGATAAGAGAAAGAGAGAATTGGAGATTGGGGGAAAAGTGTGAAGAGAAAGAGAGAATTGGAGATTGGGGGAAAAGTGAGAAAAGAAAGAGAGAATTGGAGATTGAGAGAAAAGGGATAAGAGAAAGAGAGAATTGGAGATTGGGGGAAAAGTCATAAGAGAAAAAGAGAATTGGAGAGTGAGAGAAAAGTGATAAGAGAAAGAGAGAATTGGAGATTGGGGGGGAAAAGTGATAAGAGAAAGAGAGAATTGGAGATTGAGAGAAAAGTGATGAGAGAAAGAGAGAATTAGAGATTGAGAGAAAAGTGATAAGAGAAAGAGGGAATTGGAGATTGAGAGAAAAGTGATAAGAGAAAGAGAGAATTGGAGATTGAGAGAAAAGTGATAAGAGAAAGAGAGAATTGGAGATGGGGGAAAAGTGATAAGAGAAAGAGAGAATTGGAGATTGAGAGAAAAGTGATAAGAGAAAGAGAGAATTGGAGATTGGGGGAAAGGTGATAAGAGAAAGAGAGAATTGGAGATTGAGAGAAAAGTGATAAGAGAAAGAGAGAATTGGAGATTGAGAAAAAAGTGATAAGTGAAAAGGAGAATTGGAGATTGAGAGAAAAGTGATAAGAGAAAGAGAGAATTGGAGATTGGGGGAAAAGTGATTAGATAAAGAAAGAATTGGAGATTGAGAGAAAAGTGATAAGAGAAAGAGAGAATTGGAGATTGAGAAAAAAGTGATAAGTGAAAAGGAGAATTGGAGATTGAGAGAAAAGTGATAAGAGAAAGAGAGAATTGGAGCTTGGCGGAAAAGTGATAAGAGAAAGAGAGAATTGGAGATTGAGAGAAAAGTGATAAGAGAAAGAAAGAATTGGAGATTGAGAGAAAATTGATAACAGAAAGAGAGAATTGGAGATTGGGGGAAAAGTCATAAGAGAAAGAGAGAATTGGAGATTGAGAGAAAAGTGATAAGAGTAAGAGAGAATTGGAGATTGGGGGAAAGGTGATAAGAGAAAGAGAGAATTGGAGATTGGGAGAAAAGTGATAATAGAAAGAGAGAATTGGAGATTGGGGGAAAATTGATAAGAGAAAGAGAGAATTGGAGATTGAGAGAAAAGTGATAAGAGAAAGAGAGAATTGGAGATTGAGAAAAAATGATAAGTGAAAAGGAGAATTGGAGATTGAGAGAAAAGTGATAAGAGAAAGAGAGAATTGGAGATTGGGGGAAAAGTGATTAGAGAAAGAAAGAATTGGAGATTGAGAGAAAATTGATAAGAGAAAGAGAGAATTGGAGATTGGGGGAAAAGGGATAAGAGAAAGAGAGAATTGGAGAGTGAGAGAAAAGTGATAAGAGAAAGAGAGAATATTGGAGATTGAGAGAAAAGTGATAAGAGAAAGAGAGAATTGGAGATTGAGAGAAAAGTGATAAGAGAAAGAGAGAATTAGAGATTGAGAGAAAAGTGATAAGAGAAAGAGGGAATTGGAGATTGAGAGAAAAGTGATAAGAGAAAGAGAGAATTGGAGATTGAGAGAAAAGTGATAAGAGAAAGAGAGAATTGGAGATTGAGAGAAAAGTGATAAGAGAAAGAGAGAATTGGAGATGGGGGAAAAGTGATAAGAGAAAGAGAGAATTGGAGATTGAGAGAAAAGTGATAAGAGAAAGAGTGAATTGGAGATTGAGACAAAAGGGATGAGAGAAAGAGAGATTTGGAGATTGGGGGTAAACTTAGAACAGAAAGAGAAGATTGGAGATTGAGAGAAAAGTGAGAAGATAAAGAGAGAATTGGAGATTCAGAGAGAAGTGAGAAGAGAAAGAGAGAATTGGAGATTGGGGGAAAAGTGATAAGAGAAAGAGAGAATTGGAGATTGAGAGAAAAGTGATAAGAGAAAGAGAGAGAATTGGAGATTGGGGGAAAAGTGATTAGAGAAAGAAAGAATTGGAGATTGAGAGAAAATTGATAATAGAAAGAGGGAATTGGGGATTGGGGGAAAAGTCATAAGAGAAATAGAGAATTGGAGAGTGAGAGAAAAGTGATAAGAGAAAGAGAGAATTGGAGATTGGGGGAAAAGTGATAAGAGAAAGAGAGAATTGTAGATTGAGAGAAAAGTGATAAGAGAAAGAGAGAATTGGAGATTGGGGGAAAAGTGATAAGAGAAAGAGAGAATTGGAGATTGAGAGAAAAGTGATAAGAGAAAGAGAGAATTAGAGATTGAGAGAAAAGTGCTAAGAGAAAGAGGGAATTGGAGATTGAGAGAAAAGTGATAAGAGATTGAGAGAATTGGAGATTGAGAGAAAAGTGATAAGAGAAAGAGAGAATTGGAGATTGAGAGAAAATTGATAAGTGAAAGAGAGAATTGGAGATTAGGGGATTTGTGTGTAGAGAAATAGAGAATTGGAGATTGGGGGAAAAGTGAGAAGAGAAAGAGAGAATTGGAGATTGAGAGAAAAGGGATAAGAGAAAGAGAGAATTGGAGATTGGGGGAAAAGTGATAAGAGAAAGAGAGAATTGGAGATTGGGGGAAAAGTGAGAAAAGAAAGAGAGAATTGGAGATTGAGAGAAAAGGGATAAGAGAAAGAGAGAATTGGAGATTGGGGGAAAAGTCATAAGAGAAAGAGAGAATTGGAGAGTGAGAGAAAAGTGATAAGAGAAAGAGAGAATTGGAGATTGGGGGGAAAAGTGATAAGAGTAAGATTGAATTGGAGATTGAGAGAAAAGTGATAAGAGAAAGAGAGAATTAGAGATTGAGAGAAAAGTGATAAGAGAAAGAGATAATTAGAGATTGAGAGAAAAGTGATAAGAGAAAGAGGGAATTGGAGATTGAGAGAAAAGTGATAAGAGAAAGAGAGAATAGGAGATTGAGAGAAAAAGTGATTTGAGAAAGAGAGAATTGGAGATTGAGAGAAAAGTGATATGAGAAAGAGAGAATTGGAGATGGGGGAAATGTGATAAGAGAAAGAGAGAATTGGAGATTGAGAGAAAAGTGATAAGAGAAAGAGAGAATTGGAGATTGAGAGAAAAGTGATGAGAGAAAGAGAGAATTGGAGATTGGGGGAAAAGTGAGAAGAGAAAGATAGAATTGGAGATCGGGGGAAAAGTTAGAAGAGTAAGAGAGAATTGGAGATTGAGAGAAAAGTGATAAGAGAAAGAGAGAATTGGAGATTGGGAGTAAACTGAGAACAGAAAGAGAGGATTGGAGATTGAGAGAAAAGTGAGAAGATAAAGAGAGAATTTGAGATTCAGAGAAAAGTGAGGAGAGAAAGAGCGAATTGGAGATTGAGCGAAAAGTGATGAGAGAAAGAGAGAATTGGAGATTGGGGGAAAAGTGATAAGAGAAAGAGAGAATTGGAGATTGAGAGAAAAGTGATAAGAGAAAGAGAGAATTGGAGATTGAGAAAAAAGTGATAAGTGAAAAGGAGAATTGGAGATTGAGAGAAAAGTGATAAGAGAAAGAGAGAATTGGAGATTGGGGGAAAAGTGATTAGAGAAAGAAAGAATTGGAGATAGAGAGAACATTGATAAGAGAAAGAGAGAATTGGAGATTGGGGGAAAAGTCATAAGAGAAAGAGAGAATTGGAGAGTGAGAGAAAAGTGATAAGAGAAAGAGAGAATTGGAGATTGGGGGAAAAGTGATAAGAGAAAGAGAGAATTGCAGATTGAGAGAAAAGTGATAAGAGAAAGAGAGAATTAGAGATTGAGAGAAAAGTAATAAGAGAAAGAGGGAAATGGAGATTGAGAGAAAAGTGATAAGAGATTGAGAGAATTGGAGATTGAGAGAAAAGTGATAAGAGAAAGAGAGAATTGGAGATTGAGAGAAAATTGATAAGTGAAAGAGAGAATTGGAGATTAGGGGATTTGTGTGTAGAGAAATAGAGAATTGGAGATTGGGGGAAAAGTGAGAAAAGAATGAGAGAATTGGAGATTGAGAGAAAAGGGATAAGAGAAAGAGAGAATTGGAGATTGGGGGAAAAGTGATAAGAGAAAGAGAGAATTGGAGATTGGGGGAAAAGTGTGAAGAGAAAGAGAGAATTGGAGATTGGGGGAAAAGTGAGAAAAGAAAGAGAGAATTGGAGATTGAGAGAAAAGGGATAAGAGAAAGAGAGAATTGGAGATTGGGGGAAAAGTCATAAGAGAAAAAGAGAATTGGAGAGTGAGAGAAAAGTGATAAGAGAAAGAGAGAATTGGAGATTGGGGGGGAAAAGTGATAAGAGAAAGAGAGAATTGGAGATTGAGAGAAAAGTGATGAGAGAAAGAGAGAATTAGAGATTGAGAGAAAAGTGATAAGAGAAAGAGGGAATTGGAGATTGAGAGAAAAGTGATAAGAGAAAGAGAGAATTGGAGATTGAGAGAAAAGTGATAAGAGAAAGAGAGAATTGGAGATGGGGGAAAAGTGATAAGAGAAAGAGAGAATTGGAGATTGAGAGAAAAGTGATAAGAGAAAGAGAGAATTGGAGATTGGGGGAAAGGTGATAAGAGAAAGAGAGAATTGGAGATTGAGAGAAAAGTGATAAGAGAAAGAGAGAATTGGAGATTGAGAAAAAAGTGATAAGTGAAAAGGAGAATTGGAGATTGAGAGAAAAGTGATAAGAGAAAGAGAGAATTGGAGATTGGGGGAAAAGTGATTAGATAAAGAAAGAATTGGAGATTGAGAGAAAAGTGATAAGAGAAAGAGAGAATTGGAGATTGAGAAAAAAGTGATAAGTGAAAAGGAGAATTGGAGATTGAGAGAAAAGTGATAAGAGAAAGAGAGAATTGGAGCTTGGCGGAAAAGTGATAAGAGAAAGAGAGAATTGGAGATTGAGAGAAAAGTGATAAGAGAAAGAAAGAATTGGAGATTGAGAGAAAATTGATAACAGAAAGAGAGAATTGGAGATTGGGGGAAAAGTCATAAGAGAAAGAGAGAATTGGAGATTGAGAGAAAAGTGATAAGAGTAAGAGAGAATTGGAGATTGGGGGAAAGGTGATAAGAGAAAGAGAGAATTGGAGATTGGGAGAAAAGTGATAATAGAAAGAGAGAATTGGAGATTGGGGGAAAATTGATAAGAGAAAGAGAGAATTGGAGATTGAGAGAAAAGTGATAAGAGAAAGAGGGAATTGGAGATTGGGAGTAAACTGAGAACAGAAAGAGAGGATTGGAGATTGAGAGAAAAGTGATTTGAGAAAGAGAGAATTGGAGATTGAGAGAAAAGTGATAAGAGAAAGAGAGAATTACAGATTGAGAGAAATGTGATAAGAGAAAGAGGGAATTGGAGATTGAGAGAAAAGTGATAAGAGATTGAGAGAATTGGAGATTGAGAGAAAAGTGATAAGAGAAAGAGAGAATCGGAGATTGAGAGAAAATTGATAAGTGAAAGAGAGAATTGGAGATTAGGGGATTTGTGTGTAGAGAAATACAGAATTGGGGATTGGGGGAAAAGTGAGAAAAGAAAGAGAGAATTGGAGATTGAGAGAAAAGGGATAAGAGAAAGAGAGAATTGGAGATTGGGGGAAAGGTGATAAGAGAAAGAGAGAATTGGAGATTGGGCGAAAAGTGTGAAGAGAAAGAGAGAATTGGAGATTGGGGGAAAAGTGAGAAAAGAAAGAGAGAATTGGAGATTGAGAGAAAAGGGATAAGAGAAAGAGAGAATTGGAGATTGGGGGAAAAGACATAAGAGAAAGAGAGAATTGGAGAGTGAGAGAAAAAGAAAAGTGATAAGAGAAAGAGGGAATTGGAGATTGAGAGAAAAGTGATAAGAGAAAGAGTGAATTGGAGATTAAGAGAAAAGTGATAAGAGAAAGAGAGAATTGGAGATTGGGGCAAAAGTGATTAGATAAAGAAAGAATTGGAGATTGAGAGAAAATTGATAAGAGAAAGAGAGAATTGGAGATTGGAGGAAAAGTGATAAGAGAAAGAGAGAATTGGAGATTGGGGTAAAAGTGAGAAGAGAAAGAGAGAATTGGTGATTGAGAGAAAAGTGATAAGAGAAAGAGAGAATTGGAGATTGAGATAAAAGTGATAAGAGAAAGAGAGAATTGGAGATTGAGAGAAAAGTGATAAGAGAAAGAGAGAATTGGAGATGGGGGAAATGTGATAAGAGAAAGAGAGAATTGGAGATTGAGAGAAAAGTGATAAGAGAAAGAAAGAATTGGAGATTGAGAGAAAATTGATAACAGAAAGAGAGAATTGGAGATTGGGGGAAAAGTCATAAGAGAAAGAGAGAATTGGAGATTGAGAGAAAAGTGATAAGAGAAAGAGAGAATTGGAGATTGGGGGAAAGGTGATAACAGAAAGAGAGAATTGGAGATTGAGAGAAAAGTGATAATAGAAAGAGAGAATTGGAGATTGGGGGAAAAGTGATAAGAGAAAGAGAGAATTGGAGATTGAGAGAAAAGTGACAAGAGAAAGAGAGAATTGGAGATTGGGAGTAAACTGAGAACAGAAAGAGAGGATTGGAGATTGAGAGAAAAGTGATAAGAGAAAGAGAGAATTGGAGATTGAGAGAAAAGAGAAAGAGAGAATTAGAGATTGAGAGAAAAGTGATAAGAGAAAGAGGGAATTGGAGATTGAGAGAAAAGTGATAAGAGATTGAGAGAATTAGAGATTGGGAAAAAAGTGATAAGAGAAAGAGAGAATTGGAGATTGAGAGAAAATTGATAAGTGAAAGAGAGAATTGGAGATTAGGGGATTTGTGTGTAGAGAAATACAGAATTGGAGATTGGGGGAAAAGTGAGAAAAGAAAGAGAGAATTGGAGATTGAGAGGAAAGGGATAAGAGAAAGAGAGAATTGGACATTGAGAGAAAAGTGATAAGAGAAAGAGAGAATTAGAGATTGAGAGAAAAGTGATAAGAGAAAGAGGGAATTGGAGATTGAGAGAAAAGTGATAAGAGAAAGAGAGAATTGGAGATTGAGAGAAAATTGATAAGTGAAAGAGAGAATTGGAGATTAGGGGATTTGTGTGTAGAGAAATACAGAATTGGAGATTGGGGGAAAAGTGAGAAAAGAAAGAGAGAATTGGAAATTGAGAGAAAAGGGATAAGAGAAAGAGAGAATTGGAGATTGGGGGAAAGGTGATAAGAGAAACAGAGAATTGGAGATTGGGGGGAAAAGTGTGAAGAGAAAGAGAGAATTGGAGATTGGGGGAAAAGTGAGAAAAGAAAGAGAGAATTGGAGATTGAGAGAAAATGGATAAGAGAAAGAGAGAATTGGAGATTGGGGGAAAAGACATAAGAGAAAGAGAGAATTGGAGAGTGAGAGAAAAAGAAAAGTGATAAGAGAAAGTGGGAATTGGAGATTGAGAGAAAAGTGATAAGAGAAAGAGAGAATTGGAGATTGGGGGAAAAGTGATTAGATAAAGAAAGAATTGGAGATTGAGAGAAAATTGATAAGAGAAAGAGAGAATTGGAGATTGGAGGAAAAGTGATATGAGAAAGAGCGAATTGGAGATTGAGATAAAAGTGATAAGCGAAAGAGAGAATTGGAGATTGAGAGAAAAGTGATAAGAGAAAGAGAGAATTGGAGATGGGGGAAAAGTGATAAGAGAAAGAGAGAATTGGAGATTGAGAGAAAAGTGATAAGAGAAAGAAAGAATTGGAGATTGAGAGAAAATTGATAACAGAAAGAGAGAATTGGAGATTGGGGGAAAAGTGATAAGAGAAAGAGAGAATTGGAGATTGAGAGAAAAGTGATAAGAGAAAGAGAGAATTGGAGATTGGGGGAAAGGTGATAAGAGAAAGAGAGAATTGGAGATTGAGAGAAAAGTGATAATAGAAAGAAAGAATTGGAGATTGGGGGAAAAGTGATAAGAGAAAGAGAGAATTGGAGATTGAGAGAAAAGCGATAAGAGAAAGAGAGAATTGGAGTTTGGGAGTAAACTGAGAACAGAAAGAGAGGATTGGAGATTGAGAGAAAAGTGATAAGAGAAAGAGAGAATTGGAGATTGAGAGAAAAGTGATAAGAGAAAGAGAGAATTAGAGATTGAGAGAAAAGTGATAAGAGAAAGAGGGAATTGGAGATTGAGAGAAAAGTGATAAGAGATTGAGAGAATTGGAGATTGGGAGAAAAGTGATAAGAGAAAGAGAGAATTGGAGATTGAGAGAAAATTGATAAGTGAAAGAGAGAATTGGAGATTAGGGGATTTGTGTGTAGAGAAATACAGAATTGGAGATTGGGGGAAAAGTGAGAAAAGAAAGAGAGAATTGGAGATTGAGAGGAAAGGGATAAGAGAAAGAGAGAATTGGAGTTTGGGGGAAAAGTCATAAGAGAAAGAGAGAATTGGAGAGTGAGAGAAAAGTGATAAGAGAAAGAGAGAATTGGAGATTGGGGGGAAAAGTGATAAGAGAAAGAGAGAATTGGAGATTGAGAGAAAAGTGATAGGAGAAAGAGAGAATTAGAGATTGAGAGAAAAGTGATAAGAGAAAGAGGGAATTGGAGATTGAGAGAAAAGTGATAAGAGAAAGACAGAATTGGAGATGGGGGAAAAGTGATAAGAGAAAGAGAGAATTGGAGATTGAGAGAAAAGTGATAAGAGAAAAAAAGAATTGGAGATTGAGAGAAAATTGATAACAGAAAGAGAGAATTGGAGATTGGGGGAAAAGTCATAAGAGAAAGAGAGAATTGGAGATTGAGAGAAAAGTGATAAGAGAAAGAGAGAATTGGAGATTGGGGGAAAGGTGATAAGAGAAAGAGAGAATTGGAGATTGGGGGAAAAGTGATAAGAGAAAGAGAGAATTGGAGATTGAGAGAAAAGTGATAAGAGAAAGAGAGAATTGGAGATTGAGAAAAAAGTGATAAGTGAAAAGGAGAATTGAAGATTGAGAGAAAAGTGATAAGAGAAAGAGAGAATTGGAGATTGGGGGAAAAGGGATTAGAGAAAGAAAGAATTGGAGATTGAGAGAAAATTGATAAGAGAAAGAGAGAATTGGAAATTGGGGGAAAAGTGATAAGAGAAAGAGAGAATTGGAGAGTGAGTTAAAGTGATAAGAGAAAGAGATAATTGGAGATTGGGGGAAATGTCATAAGAGAAAGAGAGAATTGGAGATTGAGAGAAAAGTGATAAGAGAAAGAGAGAATTGGAGATTGGGGGAAAAGTCATAAGAGAAAGAGAGAATTGGAGAGTGAGAGAAAAGTGATAAGAGAAAGAGAGAATTGGAGATTAGGGGGAAAAGTGATAAGAGAAAGAGAGAATTGGAGATTGAGAGAAAAGTGATAAGAGAAAGAGAGAATTAGAGATTGAGAGAAAAGTGATAAGAGAAAGAGAGAATTGGAGATTGAGAGAAAAGTGATAAGAGAAAGAGAGAATTGGAGATGGGGGAAAAGTGATAAGAGAAAGAGAGAATTGGAGATTGAGAGAAAAGTGATAAGAGAAAGAAAGAATTGGAGATTGAGAGAAAATTGATAACAGAAAGAGAGAATTGGAGATTGGGGGAAAAGTCATAAGAGAAAGAGAGAATTGGAGATTGAGAGAAAAGTGATGAGAGAAAGAGAGAATTGGAGATTGGGGGAAAGGTGATAAGAGAAAGAGAGAATTGGAGATTGGGGGAAAAGTGATAAGAGAAAGAGAGAATTGGAGATTGAGAGAAAAGTGATAAGAGAAAGAGAGAATTGGAGATTGAGAAAAAAGTGATAAGTGAAAAGGAGAATTGGAGATTGAGAGAAAAGTGATAAGAGAAAGAGAGAATTGGAGATTGGGGGAAAAGTGATTAGAGAAGGAAAGAATTGGAGATTGAGAGAAAATTGATAAGAGAAAGAGAGAATTGGAGATTGGGGGAAAAGTGATAAGAGAAAGAAGAATTGGAGAGTGAGTTAAAGTGATAAGAGAAAGAGAGAATTGGAGATTGGGGGAAAAGTGATAAGAGAAAGAGAGAATTGGTGATTGGGTGAAAAGTTGGAAGAGAAAGAGAGAATTGGAGATTGGGAGTAAACTGAGAACAGAAAGAGAGGATTGGAGATTTAGAGAAAAGTGATAAGAGAAAGAGAGAATTGGAGATTGAGAGAAAAGTGATAAGAGAAAGAGAGAATTAGAGATTGAGAGAAAAGTGATAAGAGAAAGAGGGAATTGGAGATTGAGAGAAAAGTGATAAGAGATTGAGAGAATTGGAGATTGAGAGAAAAGTGATAAGAGAAAGAGGGAATTGGAGATTGAGAGAAAAGTGATAAGAGATTGAGAGAATTGGAGATTGAGAGAAAAGTGATAAGAGAAAGAGAGAATTGGAGATTGAGAGAAAAGGGATAAGAGAAAGAGAGAATTGGAGATTGGGGGAAAGGTGATAATAGAAAGAGAGAATTGGAGATTGGGGGGAAAAGTGTGAAGAGAAAGAGAGAATTGGAGATTGGGGGAAAAGTGAGAAAAGAAAGAGAGAATTGGAGATTGAGAGAAAAGGGATAAGAGAAAGAGAGAATTGGACATTGAGAGAAAAGTGATAAGAGAAAGAGAGAATTAGAGATTGAGAGAAAAGTGATAAGAGAAAGAGGGAATTGGAGATTGAGAGAAAAGTGATAAGAGATTGAGAGAATTGGAGATTGAGAGAAAAGTGATAAGAGAAAGAGAGAATTGGAGATTGAGAGAAAAGGGATAAGAGAAAGAGAGAATTGGAGATTGGGGGAAAGGTGATAAGAGAAAGAGAGAATTGGAGATTGGGGGGAAAAGTGTGAAGAGAAAGAGAGAATTGGAGATTGGGGGAAAAGTGAGAAAAGAAAGAGAGAATTGGAGATTGAGAGAAAAGGGATAAGAGAAAGAGAGAATTGGAGATTGGGGGAAAAGACATAAGAGAAAGAGAGAATTGGAGAGTGAGAGAAAAAGAAAAGTGATAAGAGAAAGTGGGAATTGGAGATTGAGAGAAAAGTGATAAGAGAAAGAGAGAATTGGAGATTGGGGGAAAAGTGATTAGATAAAGAAAGAATTGGAGATTGAGAGAAAATTGATAAGAGAAAGAGAGAATTGGAGATTGGAGGAAAAGTGATATGAGAAAGAGCGAATTGGAGATTGAGATAAAAGTGATAAGAGAAAGAGAGAATTGGAGATTGAGAGAAAAGTGATAAGAGAAAGAGAGAATTGGAGATGGGGGAAAAGTGATAAGAGAAAGAGAGAATTGGAGATTGAGAGAAAAGTGATAAGAGAAAGAAAGAATTGGAGATTGAGAGAAAATTGATAACAGAAAGAGAGAATTGGAGATTGGGGGAAAAGTGATAAGAGAAAGAGAGAATTGGAGATTGAGAGAAAAGTGATAAGAGAAAGAGAGAATTGGAGATTGGGGGAAAGGTGATAAGAGAAAGAGAGAATTGGAGATTGAGAGAAAAGTGATAATAGAAAGAGAGAATTGGAGATTGGGGGAAAAGTGATAAGAGAAAGAGAGAATTGGAGATTGAGAGAAAAGCGATAAGAGAAAGAGAGAATTGGAGTTTGGGAGTAAACTGAGAACAGAAAGAGAGGATTGGAGATTGAGAGAAAAGTGATAAGAGAAAGAGAGAATTGGAGATTGAGAGAAAAGTGATAAGAGAAAGAGAGAATTAGAGATTGAGAGAAAAGTGATAAGAGAAAGAGGGAATTGGAGATTGAGAGAAAAGTGATAAGAGATTGAGAGAATTGGAGATTGGGAGAAAAGTGATAAGAGAAAGAGAGAATTGGAGATTGAGAGAAAATTGATAAGTGAAAGAGAGAATTGGAGATTGGGGGAAAAGTCATAAGAGAAAGAGAGAATTGGAGATTGAGAGAAAAGTGATAAGAGAAACAGAGAATTGGAGATTGAGAAAAAAGTGATAAGTGAAAAGGAGAATTGGAGATTGAGAGAAAAGTGATAAGAGAAAGAGAGAATTGGAGATTGGGGGAAAAGGGATTAGAGAAAGAAAGAATTGGAGATTGAGAGAAAAGTGATAAGAGAAAGAAAGAATTGGAGATAGAGAGAAAATTGATAAGAGAAAGAGAGAATTGGAGAGTGAGTTAAAGTGATAAGAGAAAGAGATAATTGGAGATTGGGGGAAAAGTCATAAGAGAAAGAGAGAATTGGAGATTGAGAGAAAAGTGATAAGAGAAAGAGAGAATTGGAGATTGAGAGAAAAGTGATAAGAGAAAGAGAGAATTGGAGATTGAGAAAAAAGTGATAAGTGAAAAGGAGAATTGAAGATTGAGAGAAAAGTGATAAGAGAAAGAGAGAATTGGAGATTGGGGGAAAAGGGATTAGAGAAAGAAAGAATTGGAGATTGAGAGAAAATTGATACGAGAAAGAGAGAATTAGAAATTGGGGGAAAAGTGATAAGAGAAAGAGAGAATTGGAGAGTGAGTTAAAGTGATAAGAGAAAGAGATAATTGGAGATTGGGGGAAATGTCATAAGAGAAAGAGAGAATTGGAGATTGAGAGAAAAGTGATAAGAGAAAGAGAGAATTGGAGATTGGGGGAAAAGTCATAAGAGAAAGAGAGAATTGGAGAGTGAGAGAAAAGTGATAAGAGAAAGAGAGAATTGGAGATTAGGGGGAAAAGTGATAAGAGAAAGAGAGAATTGGAGATTGAGAGAAAAGTGATAAGAGAAAGAGAGAATTAGAGATTGAGAGAAAAGTGATAAGAGAAAGAGAGAATTGGAGATTGAGAGAAAAGTGATAAGAGAAAGAGAGAATTGGAGATGGGGGAAAAGTGATAAGAGAAAGAGAGAATTGGAGATTGAGAGAAAAGTGATAAGAGAAAGAGAGAATTGGAGATTGAGAGAAAAGTGATAAGAGAAAGAGAGAATTGGAGATGGGGGAAAAGTGATAAGAGAAAGAGAGAATTGGAGATTGAGAGAAAAGTGATAAGAGAAAGAAAGAATTGGAGATTGAGAGAAAATTGATAACAGAAAGAGAGAATTGGAGATTGGGGGAAAAGTGATAAGAGAAAGAGAGAATTGGAGATTGAGAGAAAAGTGATAAGAGAAAGAGAGAATTGGAGATTGGGGGAAAGGTGATAAGAGAAAGAGAGAATTGGAGATTGAGAGAAAAGTGATAATAGAAAGAGAGAATTGGAGATTGGGGGAAAAGTGATAAGAGAAAGAGAGAATTGGAGATTGAGAGAAAAGCGATAAGAGAAAGAGAGAATTGGAGTTTGGGAGTAAACTGAGAACAGAAAGAGAGGATTGGAGATTGAGAGAAAAGTGATAAGAGAAAGAGAGAATTGGAGATTGAGAGAAAAGTGATAAGAGAAAGAGAGAATTAGAGATTGAGAGAAAAGTGATAAGAGAAAGAGGGAATTGGAGATTGAGAGAAAAGTGATAAGAGATTGAGAGAATTGGAGATTGGGAGAAAAGTGATAAGAGAAAGAGAGAATTGGAGATTGAGAGAAAATTGATAAGTGAAAGAGAGAATTGGAGATTGGGGGAAAAGTCATAAGAGAAAGAGAGAATTGGAGATTGAGAGAAAAGTGATAAGAGAAACAGAGAATTGGAGATTGAGAAAAAAGTGATAAGTGAAAAGGAGAATTGGAGATTGAGAGAAAAGTGATAAGAGAAAGAGAGAATTGGAGATTGGGGGAAAAGGGATTAGAGAAAGAAAGAATTGGAGATTGAGAGAAAAGTGATAAGAGAAAGAAAGAATTGGAGATAGAGAGAAAATTGATAAGAGAAAGAGAGAATTGGAGAGTGAGTTAAAGTGATAAGAGAAAGAGATAATTGGAGATTGGGGGAAAAGTCATAAGAGAAAGAGAGAATTGGAGATTGAGAGAAAAGTGATAAGAGAAAGAGAGAATTGGAGATTGAGAGAAAAGTGATAAGAGAAAGAGAGAATTGGAGATTGAGAAAAAAGTGATAAGTGAAAAGGAGAATTGAAGATTGAGAGAAAAGTGATAAGAGAAAGAGAGAATTGGAGATTGGGGGAAAAGGGATTAGAGAAAGAAAGAATTGGAGATTGAGAGAAAATTGATACGAGAAAGAGAGAATTAGAAATTGGGGGAAAAGTGATAAGAGAAAGAGAGAATTGGAGAGTGAGTTAAAGTGATAAGAGAAAGAGATAATTGGAGATTGGGGGAAATGTCATAAGAGAAAGAGAGAATTGGAGATTGAGAGAAAAGTGATAAGAGAAAGAGAGAATTGGAGATTGGGGGAAAAGTCATAAGAGAAAGAGAGAATTGGAGAGTGAGAGAAAAGTGATAAGAGAAAGAGAGAATTGGAGATTAGGGGGAAAAGTGATAAGAGAAAGAGAGAATTGGAGATTGAGAGAAAAGTGATAAGAGAAAGAGAGAATTAGAGATTGAGAGAAAAGTGATAAGAGAAAGAGAGAATTGGAGATTGAGAGAAAAGTGATAAGAGAAAGAGAGAATTGGAGATGGGGGAAAAGTGATAAGAGAAAGAGAGAATTGGAGATTGAGAGAAAAGTGATAAGAGAAAGAAAGAATTGGAGATTGAGAGAAAATTGATAACAGAAAGAGAGAATTGGAGATTGGGGGAAAAGTCATAAGAGAAAGAGAGAATTGGAGATTGAGAGAAAAGTGATAAGAGAAAGAGAGAATTGGAGATTGGGGGAAAGGTGATAAGAGAAAGAGAGAATTGGAGATTGGGGGAAAAGTGATAAGAGAAAGAGAGAATTGGAGATTGAGAGAAAAGTGATAAGAGAAAGAGAGAATTGGAGATTGAGAAAAAAGTGATAAGTGAAAAGGAGAATTGGAGATTGAGAGAAAAGTGATAAGAGAAAGAGAGAATTGGAGATTGGGGGAAAAGTGATTAGAGAAGGAAAGAATTGGAGATTGAGAGAAAATTGATAAGAGAAAGAGAGAATTGGAGATTGGGGGAAAAGTGATAAGAGAAAGAGAGAATTGGAGAGTGAGTTAAAGTGATAAGAGAAAGAGAGAATTGGAGATTGGGGGAAAAGTGATAAGAGAAAGAGAGAATTGGTGATTGGGTGAAAAGTTGGAAGAGAAAGAGAGAATTGGAGATTGGGAGTAAACTGAGAACAGAAAGAGAGGATTGGAGATTTAGAGAAAAGTGATAAGAGAAAGAGAGAATTGGAGATTGAGAGAAAAGTGATAAGAGAAAGAGAGAATTAGAGATTGAGAGAAAAGTGATAAGAGAAAGAGGGAATTGGAGATTGAGAGAAAAGTGATAAGAGATTGAGAGAATTGGAGATTGGGAGAAAAGTGATAAGAGAAAGAGAGAATTGGAGATTGAGAGAAAATTGATAAGTGAAAGAGAGAATTGGAGATTAGGGGATTTGTGTGTAGAGAAATACAGAATTGGAGATTGGGGGAAAAGTGAGAAAAGAAAGAGAGAATTGGAGATTGAGAGGAAAGGGATAAGAGAAAGAGAGAATTGGACATTGAGAGAAAAGTGATAAGAGAAAGAGAGAATTAGAGATTGAGAGAAAAGTGATAAGAGAAAGAGGGAATTGGAGATTGAGAGAAAAGTGATAAGAGATTGAGAGAATTGGAGATTGAGAGAAAAGTGATAAGAGAAAGAGAGAATTGGAGATTGAGAGAAAATTGATAAGTGAAAGAGAGAATTGGAGATTAGGGGATTTGTGTGTAGAGAAATACAGAATTGGAGATTGGGGGAAAAGTGAGAAAAGAAAGAGAGAATTGGAGATTGAGAGAAAAGGGATAAGAGAAAGAGAGAATTGGAGATTGGGGGAAAGGTGATAAGAGAAAGAGAGAATTGGAGATTGGGGGAAAAGTGTGAAGAGAAAGAGAGAATTGGAGATTGGGGGAAAAGTGAGAAAAGAAAGAGAGAATTGGAGATTGAGAGAAAAGGGATAAGAGAAAGAGAGAATTGGAGATTGGGGGAAAAGACATAAGAGAAAGAGAGAATTGGAGAGTTAGAGAAAAAGAAAAGTGATAAGAGAAAGAGGGAATTGGAGATTGAGAGAAAAGTGATAAGAGAAAGAGAGAATTAGAGATTGGGGGAAAAGTGATTAGATAAAGAAAGAATTGGAGATTGAGAGAAAATTGATAAGAGAAAGAGAGAATTGGAGATCGGAGGAAAAGTGATAAGAGAAAGAGAGAATTGGAGATTGGGGTAAAAGTGAGAAGAGAAAGAGAGAATTGGAGATTGAGAGAAAAGTGATATGAGAAAGAGAGAATTGGAGATTGAGATAAAAGTGATAAGAGAAAGAGAGAATTGGAGATTGAGAGAAAAGTGATAAGAGAAAGAGAGAATTGGAGATGGGGGAAAAGTGATAAGAGAAAGAGAGAATTGGAGATTGAGAGAAAAGTGATAAGAGAAAGAAAGAATTGGAGATTGAGAGAAAATTGATAACAGAAAGAGAGAATTGGAGATTGGGGGAAAAGTGATAAGAGAAAGAGATAATTGGAGATTGAGAGAAAAGTGATAAGAGAAAGAGAGAATTGGAGATTGGGGGAAAAGTGATAAGAGAAAGAGAGAATTGGAGATTGAGAGAAAAGTGATAATAGAAAGAGAGAATTGGAGATTGGGGGAAAAGTGATAAGAGAAAGAGAGAATTGGAGATTGAGAGAAAAGCGATAAGAGAAAGAGAGAATTGGAGATTGGGAGTAAACTGAGAACAGAAAGAGAGGATTGGAGATTGAGAGAAAAGTGATAAGAGAAAGAGAGAATTGGAGATTGAGAGAAAAGTGATAAGAGAAAGAGAGAATTAGAGATTGAGAGAAAAGTGATAAGAGAAAGAGGGAATTGGAGATTGAGAGAAAAGTGATAAGAGATTGAGAGAATTGGAGATTGGGAGAAAAGTGATAAGAGAAAGAGAGAATTGTAGATTGAGTGAAAATTGATAAGTGAAAGAGAGAATTGGAGATTAGGGGATTTGTGTGTAGAGAAATACAGAATTGGAGATTGGGGGAAAAGTGAGAAAAGAAAGAGAGAATTGGAGATTGAGAGGAAAGGGATAAGAGAAAGAGAGAATTGGACATTGAGAGAAAAGTGATAAGAGAAAGAGAGAATTAGAGATTGAGAGAAAAGTGATAAGAGAAAGAGGGAATTGGAGATTGAGAGAAAAGTGATAAGAGATTGAGAGAATTGGAGATTGAGAGAAAAGTGATAAGAGAAAGAGAGAATTGGAGATTGAGAGAAAATTGATAAGTGAAAGAGAGAATTGGAGATTAGGGGAAAATTGAGAAAAGAAAGAGAGAATTGGAGATTGAGAGAAAAGGGATAAGAGAAAGAGAGAATTGGAGATTGGGGGAAAAGACATAAGAGAAAGAGAGAATTGGAGATTGGGGGAAAAGTGTGAAGAGAAAGAGAGAATTGGAGATTGGGGGAAAAGTGAGAAAAGAAAGAGAGAATTGGAGATTGAGAGAAAAGGGATAAGAGAAAGAGAGAATTGGAGATTGGGGGAAAGGTGATAAGAGAAAGAGAGAATTGGAGATTGGGGGAAAAGTGTGAAGAGAAAGAGAGAATTGGAGATTGGGGGAAAAGTGAGAAAAGAAAGAGAGAATTGGAGATTGAGAGAAAAGGGATAAGAGAAAGAGAGAATTGGAGATTGGGGGAAAAGACATAAGAGAAAGAGAGAATTGGAGAGTTAGAGAAAAAGAAAAGTGATAAGAGAAAGAGGGAATTGGAGATTGAGAGAAAAGTGATAAGAGAAAGAGAGAATTGGAGATTGGGGGAAAAGTGATTAGATAAAGAGAGAATTGGAGATTGAGAGAAAAGTGATATGAGAAAGAGAGAATTGGAGATTGAGATAAAAGTGATAAGAGAAAGAGAGAATTGGAGATTGAGAGAAAAGTGATAAGAGAAAGAGAGAATTGGAGATGGGGGAAAAGTGATAAGAGAAAGAGAGAATTGGAGATTGAGAGAAAAGTGATAAGAGAAAGAAAGAATTGGAGATTGAGAGAAAATTGATAACAGAAAGAGAGAATTGGAGATTGGGGGAAAAGTGTTAAGAGAAAGAGAGAATTGGAGATTGAGAGAAAAGTGATAAGAGAAAGAGAGAATTGGAGATTGGGGGAAAAGTGATAAGAGAAAGAGAGAATTGGAGATTGAGAGAAAAGTGATAATAGAAAGAGAGAATTGGAGATTGGGGGAAAAGTGATAAGAGAAAGAGAGAATTGGAGATTGAGAGAAAAGCGATAAGAGAAAGAGAGAATTGGAGATTGGGAGTAAACTGAGAACAGAAAGAGAGGATTGGAGATTGAGAGAAAAGTGATAAGAGAAAGAGAGAATTGGAGATTGAGAGAAAAGTGATAAGAGAAAGAGAGAATTAGAGATTGAGAGAAAAGTGATAAGAGAAAGAGGGAATTGGAGATTGAGAGAAAAGTGATAAGAGATTGAGAGAATTGGAGATTGGGAGAAAAGTGATAAGAGAAAGAGAGAATTGTAGATTGAGTGAAAATTGATAAGTGAAAGAGAGAATTGGAGATTAGGGGATTTGTGTGTAGAGAAATACAGAATTGGAGATTGGGGGAAAAGTGAGAAAAGAAAGAGAGAATTGGAGATTGAGAGGAAAGGGATAAGAGAAAGAGAGAATTGGAGTTTGGGGGAAAAGTCATAAGAGAAAGAGAGAATTGGAGAGTGAGAGAAAAGTGATAAGTGAAAGAGAGAATTGGAGATTGGGGGGAAAAGTGATTAGAGAAAGAGAGAATTGGAGATTGAGAGAAAAGTGATAGGAGAAAGAGAGAATTAGAGATTGAGAGAAAAGTCTTAAGAGAAAGAGGGAATTGGAGATTGAGAGAAAAGTGATAAGAGAAAGACAGAATTGGAGATGGGGGAAAAGTGATAAGAGAAAGAGAGAATTAGAGATTGAGAGAAAAGTGATAAGAGAAAAAAAGAATTGGAGATTGAGAGAAAATTGATAACAGAAAGAGAGAATTGGAGATTGGGGGAAAAGTCATAAGAGAAAGAGAGAATTGGAGATTGAGAGAAAAGTGATAAGAGAAAGAGAGAATTGGAGATTGGGGGAAAGGTGATAAGAGAAAGAGAGAATTGGAGATTGGGGGAAAAGTGATAAGAGAAAGAGAGAATTGGAGATTGAGAGAAAAGTGATAAGAGAAAGAGAGAATTGGAGATTGAGAAAAAAGTGATAAGTGAAAAGGAGAATTGAAGATTGAGAGAAAAGTGATAAGAGAAAGAGAGAATTGGAGATTGGGGGAAAAGGGATTAGAGAAAGAAAGAATTGGAGATTGAGAGAAAATTGATAAGAGAAAGAGAGAATTGGAGATTGGGGGAAAAGTGATAAGAGAAAGAGAGAATTGGAGAGTGAGTTAAAGTGATAAGAGAAAGAGATAATTGGAGATTGGGGGAAATGTCATAAGAGAAAGAGAGAATTGGAGATTGAGAGAAAAGTGATAAGAGAAAGAGAGAATTGGAGATTGGGGGAAAAGTCATAAGAGAAAGAGAGAATTGGAGAGTGAGAGAAAAGTGATAAGAGAAAGAGAGAATTGGAGATTGGCGGGAAAAGTGATAAGAGAAAGAGAGAATTGGAGATTGAGAGAAAAGTGATAAGAGAAAGAGAGAATTAGAGATTGAGAGAAAAGTGATAAGAGAAAGAGAGAATTGGAGATTGAGAGAAAAGTGATAAGAGAAAGAGAGAATTGGAGATGGGGGAAAAGTGATAAGAGAAAGAGAGAATTGGAGATTGAGAGAAAAGTGATAAGAGAAAGAAAGAATTGGAGATTGAGAGAAAATTGATAACAGAAAGAGAGAATTGGAGATTGGGGGAAAAGTGATAAGAGAAAGAGAGAATTGGAGATTGAGAGAAAAGTGATAAGAGAAAGAGAGGATTGGAGATGGGGGAAAAGTCATAAGAGAAAGAGAGAATTGGAGTTTGAGAGAAAAGTGATAATAGAAAGAGAGAATTGGAGATTGGGGGAAAAGTGATAAGAGAAAGAGAGAATTGGAGATTGAGAGAAAAGCGATAAGAGAAAGAGAGAATTGGAGATTGGGAGTAAACTGAGAACAGAAAGAGAGGATTGGAGATTGAGAGAAAAGTGATAAGAGAAAGAGAGAATTGGAGATTGAGAGAAAAGTGATAAGAGAAAGAGAGAATTAGAGATTGAGAGAAAAGTGATAAGAGAAAGAGGGAATTGGAGATTGAGAGAAAAGTGATAAGAGATTGAGAGAATTGGAGATTGGGAGAAAAGTGATAAGAGAAAGAGAGAATTGTAGATTGAGTGAAAATTGATAAGTGAAAGAGAGAATTGGAGATTAGGGGATTTGTGTGTAGAGAAATACAGAATTGGAGATTGGGGGAAAAGTGAGAAAAGAAAGAGAGAATTGGAGATTGAGAGGAAAGGGATAAGAGAAAGAGAGAATTGGAGTTTGGGGGAAAAGTCATAAGAGAAAGAGAGAATTGGAGAGTGAGAGAAAAGTGATAAGTGAAAGAGAGAATTGGAGATTGGGGGGAAAAGTGATAAGAGAAAGAGAGAATTGGAGATTGAGAGAAAAGTGATAGGAGAAAGAGAGAATTAGAGATTGAGAGAAAAGTCTTAAGAGAAAGAGGGAATTGGAGATTGAGAGAAAAGTGATAAGAGAAAGACAGAATTGGAGATGGGGGAAAAGTGATAAGAGAAAGAGAGAATTAGAGATTGAGAGAAAAGTGATAAGAGAAAAAAAGAATTGGAGATTGAGAGAAAATTGATAACAGAAAGAGAGAATTGGAGATTGGGGGAAAAGTCATAAGAGAAAGAGAGAATTGGAGATTGAGAGAAAAGTGATAAGAGAAAGAGAGAATTGGAGATTGGGGGAAAGGTGATAAGAGAAAGAGAGAATTGGAGATTGGGGGAAAAGTGATAAGAGAAAGAGAGAATTGGAGATTGAGAGAAAAGTGATAAGAGAAAGAGAGAATTGGAGATTGAGAAAAAAGTGATAAGTGAAAAGGAGAATTGAAGATTGAGAGAAAAGTGATAAGAGAAAGAGAGAATTGGAGATTGGGGGAAAAGGGATTAGAGAAAGAAAGAATTGGAGATTGAGAGAAAATTGATAAGAGAAAGAGAGAATTGGAGATTGGGGGAAAAGTGATAAGAGAAAGAGAGAATTGGAGAGTGAGTTAAAGTGATAAGAGAAAGAGATAATTGGAGATTGGGGGAAATGTCATAAGAGAAAGAGAGAATTGGAGATTGAGAGAAAAGTGATAAGAGAAAGAGAGAATTGGAGATTGGGGGAAAAGTCATAAGAGAAAGAGAGAATTGGAGAGTGAGAGAAAAGTGATAAGAGAAAGAGAGAATTGGAGATTGGCGGGAAAAGTGATAAGAGAAAGAGAGAATTGGAGATTGAGAGAAAAGTGATAAGAGAAAGAGAGAATTAGAGATTGAGAGAAAAGTGATAAGAGAAAGAGAGAATTGGAGATTGAGAGAAAAGTGATAAGAGAAAGAGAGAATTGGAGATGGGGGAAAAGTGATAAGAGAAAGAGAGAATTGGAGATTGAGAGAAAAGTGATAAGAGAAAGAGAGAATTGGAGATTGAGATAAAAGTGATAAGAGAAAGAGAGAATTGGAGATTGAGAGAAAAGTGATAAGAGAAAGAGAGAATTGGAGATGGGGGAAAAGTGATAAGAGAAAGAGAGAATTGGAGATTGAGAGAAAAGTGATAAGAGAAAGAAAGAATTGGAGATTGAGAGAAAATTGATAACAGAAAGAGAGAATTGGAGATTGGGGGAAAAGTGTTAAGAGAAAGAGAGAATTGGAGATTGAGAGAAAAGTGATAAGAGAAAGAGAGAATTGGAGATTGGGGGAAAAGTGATAAGAGAAAGAGAGAATTGGAGATTGAGAGAAAAGTGATAATAGAAAGAGAGAATTGGAGATTGGGGGAAAAGTGATAAGAGAAAGAGAGAATTGGAGATTGAGAGAAAAGCGATAAGAGAAAGAGAGAATTGGAGATTGGGAGTAAACTGAGAACAGAAAGAGAGGATTGGAGATTGAGAGAAAAGTGATAAGAGAAAGAGAGAATTGGAGATTGAGAGAAAAGTGATAAGAGAAAGAGAGAATTAGAGATTGAGAGAAAAGTGATAAGAGAAAGAGGGAATTGGAGATTGAGAGAAAAGTGATAAGAGATTGAGAGAATTGGAGATTGGGAGAAAAGTGATAAGAGAAAGAGAGAATTGTAGATTGAGTGAAAATTGATAAGTGAAAGAGAGAATTGGAGATTAGGGGATTTGTGTGTAGAGAAATACAGAATTGGAGATTGGGGGAAAAGTGAGAAAAGAAAGAGAGAATTGGAGATTGAGAGGAAAGGGATAAGAGAAAGAGAGAATTAGAGATTGAGAGAAAAGTGATAAGAGAAAGAGAGAATTGGAGATTGAGAGAAAAGTGATAAGAGAAAGAGAGAATTGGTGATGGGGGAAAAGTGATAAGAGAAAGAGAGAATTGGAGATTGAGAGAAAAGTGATAAGAGAAAGAAAGAATTGGAGATTGAGAGAAAATTGATAACAGAAAGAGAGAATTGGAGATTGGGGGAAAAGTGATAAGAGAAAGAGAGAATTGGAGATTGAGAGAAAAGTGATAAGAGAAAGAGAGGATTGGAGATTGAGAGAAAAGTGATAAGAGAAAGAGAGAATTGGAGATTGAGAGAAAAGTGATAAGAGAAAGAGAGAATTGGTGATGGGGGAAAAGTGATAAGAGAAAGAGAGAATTGGAGATTGAGAGAAAAGTGATAAGAGAAAGAAAGAATTGGAGATTGAGAGAAAATTGATAACAGAAAGAGAGAATTGGAGATTGGGGGAAAAGTGATAAGAGAAAGAGAGAATTGGAGATTGAGAGAAAAGTGATAAGAGAAAGAGAGGATTGGAGATGGGAGAAAAGTCATAAGAGAAAGAGAGAATTGGAGTTTGAGAGAAAAGTGATAAGAGAAAGAGAGAATTGGAGATTGGGGGAAAGGTGATAAGAGAAAGAGAGAATTGGAGATTGGGGGAAAAGTGATAAGAGAAAGAGAGAATTGGAGATTGAGAGAAAAGTGATAAGAGAAAGAGAGAATTGGAGATTGAGAAAAAAGTGATAAGTGAAAAGGAGAATTGGAGATTGAGAGAAAAGTGATAAGAGAAAGAGAGAATTGGAGATTGGGGGAAAAGTGATTAGAGAAGGAAAGAATTGGAGATTGAGAGAAAATTGATAAGAGAAAGAGAGAATTGGAGATTGGGGGAAAAGTGATAAGAGAAAGAGAGAATTGGAGAGTGAGTTAAAGTGATAAGAGAAAGAGAGAATTGGAGATTGAGGGAAAAGTGATAAGAGAAAGAGAGAATTGGTGATTGGGTGAAAAGTTGGAAGAGAAAGAGAGAATTGGAGATTGAGAGAAAAGTGATAAGAGAAAGAGAGAATTGGAGATTGGGGGGAAAAGTGATAAGAGAAAGAGAGAATTGGAGATTGAGAGAAAAGTGATAGGAGAAAGAGAGAATTAGAGATTGAGAGAAAAGTAATAAGAGAAAGAGGGAATTGGAGATTGAGAGAAAAGTGATAAGAGAAAGAGAGAATTGGAGATTGAGAGAAAAGTGATAAGAGAAAGACAGAATTGGAGATGGGGGAAAAGTGATAAGAGAAAGAGAGAATTGGAGATTGAGAGAAAAGTGATAAGAGAAAGAAAGGATTGGAGATTGAGAGAAAATTGATAACAGAAAGAGAGAATTGGAGATTGGGGGAAAAGTCATAAGAGAAAGAGAGAATTGGAGATTGAGAGAAAAGTGATAAGAGAAAGAGAGAATTGGAGATTGGGGGAAAGGTGATGAGAGAAAGAGAGAATTGGAGATTGGGGTAAAAGTGATAAGAGAAAGAGAGAATTGGCGATTGAGAGAAAAGTGATAAGAGAAAGAGAGAATTGGTGATTGAGAAAAAAGTGATAAGTGAAAAGGAGAATTGGAGATTGAGAGAAAAGTGATAAGAGAAAGAGAGAATTGGAGATTGGGGGAAAAGGGATTAGAGAAAGAAAGAATTCGAGATTGAGAGAAAATTGATAAGAGAAAGAGAGAATTTGAGAGTGAGTTAAAGTGATAAGAGAAAGAGATAATTGGAGATTGGGGGAAAAGTGATTAGAGAAGGAAAGAATTGGAGATTGAGAGAAAATTGATAAGAGAAAGAGAGAATTGGAGATTGGGGGAAAAGTGATAAGAGAAAGAGAGAATTGGTGATTGGGTGAAAAGTTGGAAGAGAAAGAGAGAATTGGAGATTGAGAGAAAAGTGATAAGAGAAAGAGAGAATTGGAGATTGGGGGGAAAAGTGATAAGAGAAAGAGAGAATTGGAGATTGAGAGAAAAGTGATAGGAGAAAGAGAGAATTAGAGATTGAGAGAAAAGTGATAAGAGAAAGAGGGAATTGGAGATTGAGAGAAAAGTGATAAGAGAAAGAGAGAATTGGAGATTGAGAGAAAAGTGATAAGAGAAAGAAAGGATTGGAGATTGAGAGAAAATTGATAACAGAAAGAGAGAATTGGAGATTGGGGGAAAAGTCATAAGAGAAAGAGAGAATTGGAGATTGAGAGAAAAGTGATAAAAGAAAGAGAGAATTGGAGATTGAGAAAAAAGTGATAAGTGAAAAGGAGAATTGGAGATTGAGAGAAAAGTGATAAGAGAAAGAGAGAATTGGAGATTGGGGGAAAAGGGATTAGAGAAAGAAAGAATTGGAGATTGAGAGAAAATTGATAAGAGAAAGAGAGAATTGGAGAGTGAGTTAAAGTGATAAGAGTAAGAGATAATTGGAGATTGGGGGAAAAGTCATAAGAGAAAGAGAGAATTGGAGATTGAGAGAAAAGTGATAAGAGAAAGAGAGAATTGGAGATTGGGGGAAAAGTCATAAGAGAAAGAGAGAATTGGAGATTGAGAGAAAAGTGATAAGAGAAAGAGAGAATTAGAGATTGAGAGAAAAGTGATAAGAGAAAGAGAGAATTGGAGATTGAGAGAAAAGTGATAAGAGAAAGAGAGAATCGGAGATGGGGGAAAAGTGATAAGAGAAAGAGAGAATTGGAGATTGAGAGAAAAGTGATAAGAGAAAGAAAGAATTGGAGATTGAGAGAAAATTGATAACAGAAAGAGAGAATTGGAGATTGGGGGAAAAGTCATAAGAGAAAGAGAGAATTGGAGATTGAGAGAAAAGTGATAAGAGAAAGAGAGGATTGGAGATGGGGGAAAAGTCATAAGAGAAAGAGAGAATTGGAGTTTGAGAGAAAAGTGATAATAGAAAGAGAGAATTGGAGATTGGGGGAAAAGTGATAAGAGAAAGAGAGAATTGGAGATTGAGAGAAAAGCGATAAGAGAAAGAGAGAATTGGAGATTGGGAGTAAACTGAGAACAGAAAGAGAGGATTGGAGATTGAGAGAAAAGTGATAAGAGAAAGAGAGAATTGGAGATTGAGAGAAAAGTGATAAGAGAAAGAGAGAATTAGAGATTGAGAGAAAAGTGATAAGAGAAAGAGGGAATTGGAGATTGAGAGAAAAGTGATAAGAGATTGAGAGAATTGGAGATTGGGAGAAAAGTGATAAGAGAAAGAGAGAATTGTAGATTGAGTGAAAATTGATAAGTGAAAGAGAGAATTGGAGATTAGGGGATTTGTGTGTAGAGAAATACAGAATTGGAGATTGGGGGAAAAGTGAGAAAAGAAAGAGAGAATTGGAGATTGAGAGGAAAGGGATAAGAGAAAGAGAGAATTGGAGTTTGGGGGAAAAGTCATAAGAGAAAGAGAGAATTGGAGAGTGAGAGAAAAGTGATAAGTGAAAGAGAGAATTGGAGATTGGGGGGAAAAGTGATAAGAGAAAGAGAGAATTGGAGATTGAGAGAAAAGTGATAGGAGAAAGAGAGAATTAGAGATTGAGAGAAAAGTCTTAAGAGAAAGAGGGAATTGGAGATTGAGAGAAAAGTGATAAGAGAAAGACAGAATTGGAGATGGGGGAAAAGTGATAAGAGAAAGAGAGAATTAGAGATTGAGAGAAAAGTGATAAGAGAAAAAAAGAATTGGAGATTGAGAGAAAATTGATAACAGAAAGAGAGAATTGGAGATTGGGGGAAAAGTCATAAGAGAAAGAGAGAATTGGAGATTGAGAGAAAAGTGATAAGAGAAAGAGAGAATTGGAGATTGGGGGAAAGGTGATAAGAGAAAGAGAGAATTGGAGATTGGGGGAAAAGTGATAAGAGAAAGAGAGAATTGGAGATTGAGAGAAAAGTGATAAGAGAAAGAGAGAATTGGAGATTGAGAAAAAAGTGATAAGTGAAAAGGAGAATTGAAGATTGAGAGAAAAGTGATAAGAGAAAGAGAAAATTGGAGATTGGGGGAAAAGGGATTAGAGAAAGAAAGAATTGGAGATTGAGAGAAAATTGATAAGAGAAAGAGAGAATTGGAGATTGGGGGAAAAGTGATAAGAGAAAGAGAGAATTGGAGAGTGAGTTAAAGTGATAAGAGAAAGAGATAATTGGAGATTGGGGGAAATGTCATAAGAGAAAGAGAGAATTGGAGATTGAGAGAAAAGTGATAAGAGAAAGAGAGAATTGGAGATTGGGAGAAAAGTCATAAGAGAAAGAGAGAATTGGAGAGTGAGAGAAAAGTGATAAGAGAAAGAGAGAATTGGAGATTGGGGGGAAAAGTGATAAGAGAAAGAGAGAATTGGAGATTGAGAGAAAAGTGATAAGAGAAAGAGAGTATTAGAGATTGAGAGAAAAGTGATAAGAGAAAGAGAGAATTGGAGATTGAGAGAAAAGTGATAAGAGAAAGAGAGAATTGGAGATGGGGGAAAAGTGATAAGAGAAAGAGAGAATTGGAGATTGAGAGAAAAGTGATAAGAGAAAGAAAGAATTGGAGATTGAGAGAAAATTGATAACAGAAAGAGAGAATTGGAGATTGGGGGAAAAGTGATAAGAGAAAGAGAGAATTGGAGATTGAGAGAAAAGTGATAAGAGAAAGAGAGGATTGGAGATGGGGAAAAGTCATAAGAGAAAGAGAGAATTGGAGTTTGAGAGAAAAGTGATAAGAGAAAGAGAGAATTGGAGATTGGGGGAAAGGTGATAAGAGAAAGAGAGAATTGGAGATTGGGGGAAAAGTGATAAGAGAAAGAGAGAATTGGAGATTGAGAGAAAAGTGATAAGAGAAAGAGAGAATTGGAGATTGAGAAAAAAGTGATAAGTGAAAAGGAGAATTGGAGATTGAGAGAAAAGTGATAAGAGAAAGAGAGAATTGGAGATTGGGGGAAAAGTGATTAGAGAAGGAAAGAATTGGAGATTGAGAGAAAATTGATAAGAGAAAGAGAGAATTGGAGATTGGGGGAAAAGTGATAAGAGAAAGAGAGAATTGGAGAGTGAGTTAAAGTGATAAGAGAAAGAGAGAATTGGAGATTGAGGGAAAAGTGATAAGAGAAAGAGAGAATTGGTGATTGGGTGAAAAGTTGGAAGAGAAAGAGAGAATTGGAGATTGAGAGAAAAGTGATAAGAGAAAGAGAGAATTGGAGATTGGGGGGAAAAGTGATAAGAGAAAGAGAGAATTGGAGATTGAGAGAAAAGTGATAGGAGAAAGAGAGAATTAGAGATTGAGAGAAAAGTAATAAGAGAAAGAGGGAATTGGAGATTGAGAGAAAAGTGATAAGAGAAAGAGAGAATTGGAGATTGAGAGAAAAGTGATAAGAGAAAGACAGAATTGGAGATGGGGGAAAAGTGATAAGAGAAAGAGAGAATTGGAGATTGAGAGAAAAGTGATAAGAGAAAGAAAGGATTGGAGATTGAGAGAAAATTGATAACAGAAAGAGAGAATTGGAGATTGGGGGAAAAGTCATAAGAGAAAGAGAGAATTGGAGATTGAGAGAAAAGTGATAAGAGAAAGAGAGAATTGGAGATTGGGGGAAAGGTGATGAGAGAAAGAGAGAATTGGAGATTGGGGTAAAAGTGATAAGAGAAAGAGAGAATTGGCGATTGAGAGAAAAGTGATAAGAGAAAGAGAGAATTGGTGATTGAGAAAAAAGTGATAAGTGAAAAGGAGAATTGGAGATTGAGAGAAAAGTGATAAGAGAAAGAGAGAATTGGAGATTGGGGGAAAAGGGATTAGAGAAAGAAAGAATTCGAGATTGAGAGAAAATTGATAAGAGAAAGAGAGAATTGGAGAGTGAGTTAAAGTGATAAGAGAAAGAGATAATTGGAGATTGGGGGAAAAGTGATTAGAGAAGGAAAGAATTGGAGATTGAGAGAAAATTGATAAGAGAAAGAGAGAATTGGAGATTGGGGGAAAAGTGATAAGAGAAAGAGAGAATTGGTGATTGGGTGAAAAGTTGGAAGAGAAAGAGAGAATTGGAGATTGAGAGAAAAGTGATAAGAGAAAGAGAGAATTGGAGATTGGGGGGAAAAGTGATAAGAGAAAGAGAGAATTGGAGATTGAGAGAAAAGTGATAGGAGAAAGAGAGAATTAGAGATTGAGAGAAAAGTGATAAGAGAAAGAGGGAATTGGAGATTGAGAGAAAAGTGATAAGAGAAAGAGAGAATTGGAGATTGAGAGAAAAGTGATAAGAGAAAGAAAGGATTGGAGATTGAGAGAAAATTGATAACAGAAAGAGAGAATTGGAGATTGGGGGAAAAGTCATAAGAGAAAGAGAGAATTGGAGATTGAGAGAAAAGTGATAAAAGAAAGAGAGAATTGGAGATTGAGAAAAAAGTGATAAGTGAAAAGGAGAATTGGAGATTGAGAGAAAAGTGATAAGAGAAAGAGAGAATTGGAGATTGGGGGAAACGGGATTAGAGAAAGAAAGAATTGGAGATTGAGAGAAAATTGATAAGAGAAAGAGAGAATTGGAGAGTGAGTTAAAGTGATAAGAGTAAGAGATAATTGGAGATTGGGGGAAAAGTCATAAGAGAAAGAGAGAATTGGAGATTGAGAGAAAAGTGATAAGAGAAAGAGAGAATTGGAGATTGGGGGAAAAGTCATAAGAGAAAGAGAGAATTGGAGAGTGAGAGAAAAGTGATAAGAGAAAGAGAGAATTGGAGATTGGGGGGAAAAGTGATAAGAGAAAGAGAGAATTGGAGATTGAGAGAAAAGTGATAAGAGAAAGAGAGAATTAGAGATTGAGAGAAAAGTGATAAGAGAAAGAGAGAATTGGAGATTGAGAGAAAAGTGATAAGAGAAAGAGAGAATCGGAGATGGGGGAAAAGTGATAAGAGAAAGAGAGAATTGGAGATTGAGAGAAAAGTGATAAGAGAAAGAAAGAATTGGAGATTGAGAGAAAATTGATAACAGAAAGAGAGAATTGGAGATTGGGGGAAAAGTCATAAGAGAAAGAGAGAATTGGAGATTGAGAGAAAAGTGATAAAAGAAAGAGAGAATTGGAGATTGGGGGAAAGGTGATAAGAGAAAGAGAGAATTGGAGATTGGGGGAAAAGTGATAAGAGAAAGAGAGAATTGGAGATTGAGAGAAAAGTGATAAGAGAAAGAGAGAATTGGAGATTGAGAGAAAAGTGATAAGAGAAAGAGAAAATTGGAGATTGGGGGAAAAGTGATTAGAGAAGGAAAGAATTGGAGATTGAGAGAAAAGTGATAAGAGAAAGAGAGAATTGGAGATTGGGGGAAAGGTGATAAGAGAAAGAGAGAATTGGAGATTGAGAGAAAAGTGATAATAGAAAGAGAGAATTGGAGATTGGGGGAAAAGTGATAAGAGAAAGAGAGAATTGGAGATTGAGAGAAAAGTGATGAGGGAAAGAGAGAATTGTAGATTGGGAGTAAACTGAGAACAGAAAGAGAGGATTGGAGATTGAGAGAAAAGTGAGAAGATTAAGAGAGAATTGGAGATTCAGAGAAATGTTAGGAGAGAAAGAGAGAATTGGAGATTGAGAGAAAAGTGATGAGAGAAAGAGAGAAATGGAGATTGGGGGAAAAGTGATAAGAGAAAGAGAGAATTAGAGATTGAGAGAAAAGTGATAAGAGAAAAAAAGAATTGGAGATTGAGAGAAAATTGATAACAGAAAGAGAGAATTGGAGATTGGGGGAAAAGTCATAAGAGAAAGAGAGAATTGGAGATTGAGAGAAAAGTGATAAGAGAAAGAGAGAATTGGAGATTGGGGGAAAGGTGATAAGAGAAAGAGAGAATTGGAGATTGGGGGAAAAGTGATAAGAGAAAGAGAGAATTGGAGATTGAGAGAAAAGTGATAAGAGAAAGAGAGAATTGGAGATTGAGAAAAAAGTGATAAGTGAAAAGGAGAATTGAAGATTGAGAGAAAAGTGATAAGAGAAAGAGAAAATTGGAGATTGGGGGAAAAGGGATTAGAGAAAGAAAGAATTGGAGATTGAGAGAAAATTGATAAGAGAAAGAGAGAATTGGAGATTGGGGGAAAAGTGATAAGAGAAAGAGAGAATTGGAGAGTGAGTTAAAGTGATAAGAGAAAGAGATAATTGGAGATTGGGGGAAATGTCATAAGAGAAAGAGAGAATTGGAGATTGAGAGAAAAGTGATAAGAGAAAGAGAGAATTGGAGATTGGGAGAAAAGTCATAAGAGAAAGAGAGAATTGGAGAGTGAGAGAAAAGTGATAAGAGAAAGAGAGAATTGGAGATTGGGGGGAAAAGTGATAAGAGAAAGAGAGAATTGGAGATTGAGAGAAAAGTGATAAGAGAAAGAGAGTATTAGAGATTGAGAGAAAAGTGATAAGAGAAAGAGAGAATTGGAGATTGAGAGAAAAGTGATAAGAGAAAGAGAGAATTGGAGATGGGGGAAAAGTGATAAGAGAAAGAGAGAATTGGAGATTGAGAGAAAAGTGATAAGAGAAAGAAAGAATTGGGGATTGAGAGAAAATTGATAACAGAAAGAGAGAATTGGAGATTGGGGGAAAAGTGATAAGAGAAAGAGAGAATTGGAGATTGAGAGAAAAGTGATAAGAGAAAGAGAGGATTGGAGATGGGGAAAAGTCATAAGAGAAAGAGAGAATTGGAGTTTGAGAGAAAAGTGATAAGAGAAAGAGAGAATTGGAGATTGGGGGAAAGGTGATAAGAGAAAGAGAGAATTGGAGATTGGGGGAAAAGTGATAAGAGAAAGAGAGAATTGGAGATTGAGAGAAAAGTGATAAGAGAAAGAGAGAATTGGAGATTGAGAAAAAAGTGATAAGTGAAAAGGAGAATTGGAGATTGAGAGAAAAGTGATAAGAGAAAGAGAGAATTGGAGATTGGGGGAAAAGTGATTAGAGAAGGAAAGAATTGGAGATTGAGAGAAAATTGATAAGAGAAAGAGAGAATTGGAGATTGGGGGAAAAGTGATAAGAGAAAGAGAGAATTGGAGAGTGAGTTAAAGTGATAAGAGAAAGAGAGAATTGGAGATTGAGGGAAAAGTGATAAGAGAAAGAGAGAATTGGTGATTGGGTGAAAAGTTGGAAGAGAAAGAGAGAATTGGAGATTGAGAGAAAAGTGATAAGAGAAAGAGAGAATTGGAGATTGGGGGGAAAAGTGATAAGAGAAAGAGAGAATTGGAGATTGAGAGAAAAGTGATAGGAGAAAGAGAGAATTAGAGATTGAGAGAAAAGTAATAAGAGAAAGAGGGAATTGGAGATTGAGAGAAAAGTGATAAGAGAAAGAGAGAATTGGAGATTGAGAGAAAAGTGATAAGAGAAAGACAGAATTGGAGATGGGGGAAAAGTGATAAGAGAAAGAGAGAATTGGAGATTGAGAGAAAAGTGATAAGAGAAAGAAAGGATTGGAGATTGAGAGAAAATTGATAACAGAAAGAGAGAATTGGAGATTGGGGGAAAAGTCATAAGAGAAAGAGAGAATTGGAGATTGAGAGAAAAGTGATAAGAGAAAGAGAGAATTGGAGATTGGGGGAAAGGTGATGAGAGAAAGAGAGAATTGGAGATTGGGGTAAAAGTGATAAGAGAAAGAGAGAATTGGCGATTGAGAGAAAAGTGATAAGAGAAAGAGAGAATTGGTGATTGAGAAAAAAGTGATAAGTGAAAAGGAGAATTGGAGATTGAGAGAAAAGTGATAAGAGAAAGAGAGAATTGGAGATTGGGGGAAAAGGGATTAGAGAAAGAAAGAATTCGAGATTGAGAGAAAATTGATAAGAGAAAGAGAGAATTGGAGAGTGAGTTAAAGTGATAAGAGAAAGAGATAATTGGAGATTGGGGGAAAAGTGATTAGAGAAGGAAAGAATTGGAGATTGAGAGAAAATTGATAAGAGAAAGAGAGAATTGGAGATTGGGCGAAAAGTGATAAGAGAAAGAGAGAATTGGTGATTGGGTGAAAAGTTGGAAGAGAAAGAGAGAATTGGAGATTGAGAGAAAAGTGATAAGAGAAAGAGAGAATTGGAGATTGGGGGGAAAAGTGATAAGAGAAAGAGAGAATTGGAGATTGAGAGAAAAGTGATAGGAGAAAGAGAGAATTAGAGATTGAGAGAAAAGTGATAAGAGAAAGAGGGAATTGGAGATTGAGAGAAAAGTGATAAGAGAAAGAGAGAATTGGAGATTGAGAGAAAAGTGATAAGAGAAAGAAAGGATTGGAGATTGAGAGAAAATTGATAACAGAAAGAGAGAATTGGAGATTGGGGGAAAAGTCATAAGAGAAAGAGAGAATTGGAGATTGAGAGAAAAGTGATAAAAGAAAGAGAGAATTGGAGATTGAGAAAAAAGTGATAAGTGAAAAGGAGAATTGGAGATTGAGAGAAAAGTGATAAGAGAAAGAGAGAATTGGAGATTGGGGGAAACGGGATTAGAGAAAGAAAGAATTGGAGATTGAGAGAAAATTGATAAGAGAAAGAGAGAATTGGAGAGTGAGTTAAAGTGATAAGAGTAAGAGATAATTGGAGATTGGGGGAAAAGTCATAAGAGAAAGAGAGAATTGGAGATTGAGAGAAAAGTGATAAGAGAAAGAGAGAATTGGAGATTGGGGGAAAAGTCATAAGAGAAAGAGAGAATTGGAGAGTGAGAGAAAAGTGATAAGAGAAAGAGAGAATTGGAGATTGGGGGGAAAAGTGATAAGAGAAAGAGAGAATTGGAGATTGAGAGAAAAGTGATAAGAGAAAGAGAGAATTAGAGATTGAGAGAAAAGTGATAAGAGAAAGAGAGAATTGGAGATTGAGAGAAAAGTGATAAGAGAAAGAGAGAATCGGAGATGGGGGAAAAGTGATAAGAGAAAGAGAGAATTGGAGATTGAGAGAAAAGTGATAAGAGAAAGAAAGAATTGGAGATTGAGAGAAAATTGATAACAGAAAGAGAGAATTGGAGATTGGGGGAAAAGTCATAAGAGAAAGAGAGAATTGGAGATTGAGAGAAAAGTGATAAAAGAAAGAGAGAATTGGAGATTGGGGGAAAGGTGATAAGAGAAAGAGAGAATTGGAGATTGGGGGAAAAGTGATAAGAGAAAGAGAGAATTGGAGATTGAGAGAAAAGTGATAAGAGAAAGAGAGAATTGGAGATTGAGAGAAAAGTGATAAGAGAAAGAGAAAATTGGAGATTGGGGGAAAAGTGATTAGAGAAGGAAAGAATTGGAGATTGAGAGAAAAGTGATAAGAGAAAGAGAGAATTGGAAATTGGGGGAAAGGTGATAAGAGAAAGAGAGAATTGGAGATTGAGAGAAAAGTGATAATAGAAAGAGAGAATTGGAGATTGGGGGAAAAGTGATAAGAGAAAGAGAGAATTGGAGATTGAGAGAAAAGTGATGAGGGAAAGAGAGAATTGTAGATTGGGAGTAAACTGAGAACAGAAAGAGAGGATTGGAGATTGAGAGAAAAGTGAGAAGATTAAGAGAGAATTGGAGATTCAGAGAAATGTTAGGAGAGAAAGAGAGAATTGGAGATTGAGAGAAAAGTGATGAGAGAAAGAGAGAAATGGAGATTGGGGGAAAAGTGATAAGAGAAAGAGAGAATTGGAGATTGAGAGAAAAGTGATAAGAGAAAGAGAGAATTGGAGATTGGGGGATAAGTGATTAGAGAAGGAAAGAATTGGAGATTGAGAGAAAATTGATAAGAGAAAGAGAGAATTGGAGATTGGGGGAAAATTGATAAGAGAAAGAGAGAATTGGAGAGTGAGAGAAAAGTGATAAGAGAAAGAGAGAATTGGAGATTGGGGGAAAAGTGATTAGAGAAAGAAAGAATTGGAGATTGAGAGAAAATTGATAAGAGAAAGAGCGAATTGGAGATTGGGGGAAAAGTGATAAGAGAAAGAGAGAATTGGAGATTGAGAGAAAAGTGATAAGAGAAAGACAGAATTGGAGATGGGGGAAAAGTGATAAGAGAAAGAGAGAATTGGAGATTGAGAGAAAAGTGAAAAGAGAAAGAAAGAATTGGAGATTGAGAGAAAATTGATAACAGAAAGAGAGAATTGGAGATTGGGGGAAAAGTTATAAGAGAAAGAGAGAATTGGAGATTGAGAGAAAAGTGATAAGAGAAAGAGAGAATTGGAGATTGGGGGAAAGGTGATAAGAGAAAGAGAGAATTGGAGATTGGGGGAAAAGTGATAAGAGAAAGAGAGAATTGGAGATTGAGAGAAAAGTGATAAGAGAAAGAGAGAATTGGAGATTGAGAAAAAAGTGATAAGTGAAAAGGAGAATTGGAGATTGAGAGAAAAGTTATAAGAGAAAGAGAGAATTGGAGATTGGGGGAAAAGTGATTAGAGAAGGAAAGAATTGGAGATTGAGAGAAAATTGATAAGAGAAAGAGAGAATTGGAGATTGGGGGAAAAGTGATAAGAGAAAGAGAGAATTGGAGAGTGAGTTAAAGTGATAAGAGAAAGAGGGAATTGGAGATTGGGGGAAAAGTGATAAGAGAAAGAGAGAATTGGTGATTGGGTGAAAAGTTGGAAGAGAAAGAGAGAATTGGAGATTGAGAGAAAAGTGATAAGAGAAAGAGAGAATTGGAGATTGGGGGGAAAAGTGATAAGAGAAAGAGAGAATTGGAGATTGAGAGAAAAGTGATAGGAGAAGGAGAGAATTAGAGATTGAGAGAAAAGTGATAAGAGAAAGAGGGAATTGGAGATTGAGAGAAAAGTGATAAGAGAAAGAGAGAATTGGAGATTGAGAGAAAAGTGATAAGAGAAAGACAGAATTGGAGATGGGGGAAAAGTGATAAGAGAAAGAGAGAATTGGAGATTGAGAGAAAAGTGATAAGAGAAAGAAAGGATTGGAGATTGAGAGAAAATTGATAACAGAAAGAGAGAATTGGAGATTGGGGGAAAAGTCATAAGAGAAAGAGAGAATTGGAGATTGAGAGAAAAGTGATAAGAGAAAGAGAGAATTGGAGATTGAGAAAAAAGTGATAAGTGAAAAGGAGAATTGGAGATTGAGAGAAAAGTGATAAGAGAAAGAGAGAATTGGAGATTGGGGGAAAAGGGATTAGAGAAAGAAAGAATTGGAGATTGAGAGAAAAGTGATAAGAGAAAGAAAGAATTGGAGATAGAGAGAAAATTGATAAGAGAAAGAGAGAATTGGAGAGTGAGTTAAAGTGATAAGAGAAAGAGATAATTGGAGATTGGGGGAAAAGTCATAAGAGAAAGAGAGAATTGGAGATTGAGAGAAAAGTGATAAGAGAAAGAGAGAATTGGAGATTGGGGCAAAAGTCATAAGAGAAAGAGAGAATTGGAGAGTGAGAGAAAAGTGATAAGAGAAAGAGAGAATTGGAGATTGGGGGGAAAAGTGATAAGAGAAAGAGAGAATTGGAGATTGAGAGAAAAGTGATAAGAGAAAGAGAGAATTAGAGATTGAGAGAAACGTGATAAGAGAAAGAGAGAATTGGAGATTGAGAGAAAATTGATAAGAGAAAGAGAGAATTGGAGATGGGGGAAAAGTGATAAGAGAAAGAGAGAATTGGAGATAGAGAGAAAATTGATAACAGAAAGAGAGAATTGGAGATTGGGGGAAAAGTCATAAGAGAAAGAGAGAATTGGAGATTGAGAGAAAAGTGATAAGAGAAAGAGAGAATTGGAGATTGGGGGAAAGGTGATAAGAGAAAGAGAGAATTGGAGATTGGGGGAAAAGTGATAAGAGAAAGAGAGAATTGGAGATTGAGAGAAAAGTGATAAGAGAAAGAGAGAATTGGAGATTGAGAAAAAAGTGACAAGTGAAAAGGAGAATTGGAGATTGAGAGAAAAGTGATAAGAGAAAGAGAGAATTGTAGATTGGGGGAAAAGTGATTAGAGAAGGAAAGAATTGGAGATTGAGAGAAAAGTGATAAGAGAAAGAGAGAATTGGAGATTGGGGAAAGGTGATAAGAGAAAGAGAGAATTGGAGATTGAGAGAAAAGTGATAATAGAAAGAGAGAATTGGAGATTGGGGGAAAAGTGATAAGAGAAGGAGAGAATTGGAGATTGAGAGAAAAGTGATGAGGGAAAGAGAGAATTGTAGATTGGGAGTAAACTGAGAACAGAAAGAGAGGATTGGAGATTGAGAGAAAAGTGATAAGAGAAAGAGGGAATTGGAGATTGAGAGAAAAGTGATAAGAGATTGACAGAATTGGAGATTGGGAGAAAAGTGATAAGAGAAAGAGAGAATTGTAGATTGAGTGAAAATTGATAAGTGAAAGAGAGAATTGGAGATTAGGGGATTTGTGTGTAGAGAAATACAGAATTGGAGATTGGGGGAAAAGTGAGAAAAGAAAGAGAGAATTGGAGATTGAGAGGAAAGGGATAAGAGAAAGAGAGAATTGGAGTTTGGGGGAAAAGTCATAAGAGAAAGAGAGAATTGGAGAGTGAGAGAAAAGTGATAAGTGAAAGAGAGAATTGGAGATTGGGGGGAAAAGTGATAAGAGAAAGAGAGAATTGGAGATTGAGAGAAAAGTGATAAGAGAAAGAGAGAATTGGAGATGGGGGGAAAAGTGATAAGAGAAAGAGAGAATTAGAGATTGAGAGAAAAGTGATAAGAAAAATAAAGAATTGGAGATTGAGAGAAAATTGATAACAGAAAGAGAGAATTAGAGATTGGGGGAAAAGTCATAAGAGAAAGAGAGAATTGGAGATTGAGAGAAAAGTGATAAGAGAAAGAGAGAATTGGAGATTGGGGGAAAGGTGAGAAGAGAAAGAGAGAATTGGAGATTGGGGGAAAAGTGATAAGAGAAAGAGAGAATTGGAGATTGAGAGAAAAGTGATAAGAGAAAGAGAGAATTGGAGATTGGGGGAAAAGGGATTAGAGAAAGAAAGAATTGGAGATTGAGAGAAAATTGATAAGAGAAAGAGAGAATTGGAGATTGGGGGAAAAGTGATAAGAGAAAGAGAGAATTGGAGAGTGAGTTAAAGTGATAAGAGAAAGAGATAATTGGAGATTGGGGGAAATGTCATAAGAGAAAGAGAGAATTGGAGATTGAGAGAAAAGTGATAAGAGAAAGAGAGAATTGGAGATTGGGGGAAAAGTCATAAGAGAAAGAGAGAATTGGAGAGTGAGAGAAAAGTGATAAGAGAAAGAGAGAATTGGAGATTGGGGGGAAAAGTGATAAGAGAAAGAGAGAATTGGAGATTGAGAGAAAAGTGATAAGAGAAAGAGAGAATTAGAGATTGAGAGAAAAGTGATAAGAGAAAGAGAGAATTGGAGATTGAGAGAAAAGTGATAAGAGAAAGAGAGAATTGGAGATGGGGGAAAAGTGATAAGAGAAAGAGAGAATTGGAGATTGAGAGAAAAGTGATAAGAGAAAGAAAGAATTGGAGATTGAGAGAAAATTGATAACAGAAAGAGAGAATTGGAGATTGGGGGAAAAGTGATAAGAGAAAGAGAGAATTGAAGATTGAGAGAAAAGTGATAAGAGAAAGAGAGAATTGGAGATGGGGGAAAAGTCATAAGAGAAAGAGAGAATTGGAGATTGAGAGAAAAGTGATAAGAGAAAGAGAGAATTGGAGATTGGGGGAAAGGTGATAAGAGAAAGAGAGAATTGGAGATTGGGGGAAAAGTGATAAGAGAAAGAGAGAATTGGAGATTGAGAGAAAAGTGATAAGAGAAAGAGAGAATTGGAGATTGAGAAAAAAGTGATAAGTGAAAAGGAGAATTGGAGATTGAGAGAAAAGTGATAAGAGAAAGAGAGAATTGGAGATTGGGGGAAAAGTGATTAGAGAAGGAAAGAATTGGAGATTGATAGAAAATTGATAAGAGAAGGAGAGAATTGGAGATTGGGGGAAAAGTGATAAGAGAAAGAGAGAATTGGAGAGTGAGTTAAAGTGATAAGAGAAAGAGAGAATTGGAGATTGAGGGAAAAGTGATAAGAGAAAGAGAGAATTGGTGATTGGGTGAAAAGTTGGAAGAGAAAGAGAGAATTGGAGATTGAGAGAAAAGTGATAAGAGAAAGAGAGAATTGGAGATTGGGGGGAAAAGTGATAAGAGAAAGAGAGAATTGGAGATTGAGAGAAAAGTGATAGGAGAAAGAGAGAATTAGAGATTGAGAGAAAAGTAATAAGAGAAAGAGGGAATTGGAGATTGAGAGAAAAGTGATAAGAGAAAGAGAGAATTGGAGATTGAGAGAAAAGTGATAAGAGAAAGACAGAATTGGAGATGGGGGAAAAGTGATAAGAGAAAGAGAGAATTGGAGATTGAGAGAAAAGTGATAAGAGAAAGAAAGGATTGGAGATTGAGAGAAAATTGATAACAGAAAGAGAGAATTGGAGATTGGGGGAAAAGTCATAAGAGAAAGAGAGAATTGGAGATTGAGAGAAAAGTGATAAGAGAAAGAGAGAATTGGAGATTGGGGGAAAGGTGATGAGAGAAAGAGAGAATTGGAGATTGGGGTAAAAGTGATAAGAGAAAGAGAGAATTGGCGATTGAGAGAAAAGTGATAAGAGAAAGAGAGAATTGGTGATTGAGAAAAAAGTGATAAGTGAAAAGGAGAATTGGAGATTGAGAGAAAAGTGATAAGAGAAAGAGAGAATTGGAGATTGGGGGAAAAGGGATTAGAGAAAGAAAGAATTCGAGATTGAGAGAAAATTGATAAGAGAAAGAGAGAATTGGAGAGTGAGTTAAAGTGATAAGAGAAAGAGATAATTGGAGATTGGGGGAAAAGTGATTAGAGAAGGAAAGAATTGGAGATTGAGAGAAAATTGATAAGAGAAAGAGAGAATTGGAGATTGGGGGAAAAGTGATAAGAGAAAGAGAGAATTGGTGATTGGGTGAAAAGTTGGAAGAGAAAGAGAGAATTGGAGATTGAGAGAAAAGTGATAAGAGAAAGAGAGAATTGGAGATTGGGGGGAAAAGTGATAAGAGAAAGAGAGAATTGGAGATTGAGAGAAAAGTGATAGGAGAAAGAGAGAATTAGAGATTGAGAGAAAAGTGATAAGAGAAAGAGGGAATTGGAGATTGAGAGAAAAGTGATAAGAGAAAGAGAGAATTGGAGATTGAGAGAAAAGTGATAAGAGAAAGAAAGGATTGGAGATTGAGAGAAAATTGATAACAGAAAGAGAGAATTGGAGATTGGGGGAAAAGTCATAAGAGAAAGAGAGAATTGGAGATTGAGAGAAAAGTGATAAAAGAAAGAGAGAATTGGAGATTGAGAAAAAAGTGATAAGTGAAAAGGAGAATTGGAGATTGAGAGAAAAGTGATAAGAGAAAGAGAGAATTGGAGATTGGGGGAAAAGGGATTAGAGAAAGAAAGAATTGGAGATTGAGAGAAAATTGATAAGAGAAAGAGAGAATTGGAGAGTGAGTTAAAGTGATAAGAGAAAGAGATAATTGGAGATTGGGGGAAAAGTCATAAGAGAAAGAGAGAATTGGAGATTGAGAGAAAAGTGATAAGAGAAAGAGAGAATTGGAGATTGGTGGAAAAGTCATAAGAGAAAGAGAGAATTGGAGAGTGAGAGAAAAGTGATAAGAGAAAGAGAGAATTGGAGATGGGGGGAAAAGTGATAAGAGAAAGAGAGAATTGGAGATTGAGAGAAAAGTGATAAGAGAAAGAGAGAATTAGAGATTGAGAGAAAAGTGATAAGAGAAAGAGAGAATTGGAGATTGAGAGAAAAGTGATAAGAGAAAGAGAGAATCGGAGATGGGGGAAAAGTGATAAGAGAAAGAGAGAATTGGAGATTGAGAGAAAAGTGATAAGAGAAAGAAAGAATTGGAGATTGAGAGAAAATTGATAACAGAAAGAGAGAATTGGAGATAGGGGGGAAAAGTCATAAGAGAAAGAGAGAATTGGAGATTGAGAGAAAAGTGATAATAGAAAGAGAGAATTGGAGATTGGGGGAAAAGTGATAAGAGAAAGAGAGAATTGGAGATTGGGGGAAAAGTGATAAGAGAAAGAGAGAATTGGAGATTGAGAGAAAAGTGATAAGAGAAAGAGAGAATTGGAGATGGGGGAAAAGTCATAAGAGAAAGAGAGAATTGGAGATTGAGAGAAAAGTGATAAGAGAAAGAGAGAATTGGAGATTGGGGGAAAGGTGATGAGAGAAAGAGAGAATTGGAGATTGGGGGAAAAGTGATAAGAGAAAGAGAGAATTGGAGATTGAGAGAAAAGTGATAAGAGAAAGAGAGAATTGGAGATTGAGAAAAAAGTGATAAGTGAAAAGGAGAATTGGAGATTGAGAGAAAAGTGATAAGAGAAAGAGAGAATTGGAGATTGGGGGAAAAGTGATTAGAGAAGGAAAGAATTGGAGATTGATAGAAAATTGATAAGAGAAGGAGAGAATTGGAGATTGGGGGAAAAGTGATAAGAGAAAGAGAGAATTGGAGAGTGAGTTAAAGTGATAAGAGAAAGAGAGAATTGGAGATTGAGGGAAAAGTGATAAGAGAAAGAGAGAATTGGTGATTGGGTGAAAAGTTGGAAGAGAAAGAGAGAATTGGAGATTGAGAGAAAAGTGATAAGAGAAAGAGAGAATTGGAGATTGGGGGGAAAAGTGATAAGAGAAAGAGAGAATTGGAGATTGAGAGAAAAGTGATAGGAGAAAGAGAGAATTAGAGATTGAGAGAAAAGTAATAAGAGAAAGAGGGAATTGGAGATTGAGAGAAAAGTGATAAGAGAAAGAGAGAATTGGAGATTGAGAGAAAAGTGATAAGAGAAAGACAGAATTGGAGATGGGGGAAAAGTGATAAGAGAAAGAGAGAATTGGAGATTGAGAGAAAAGTGATAAGAGAAAGAAAGGATTGGAGATTGAGAGAAAATTGATAACAGAAAGAGAGAATTGGAGATTGGGGGAAAAGTCATAAGAGAAAGAGAGAATTGGAGATTGAGAGAAAAGTGATAAGAGAAAGAGAGAATTGGAGATTGGGGGAAAGGTGATGAGAGAAAGAGAGAATTGGAGATTGGGGTAAAAGTGATAAGAGAAAGAGAGAATTGGCGATTGAGAGAAAAGTGATAAGAGAAAGAGAGAATTGGTGATTGAGAAAAAAGTGATAAGTGAAAAGGAGAATTGGAGATTGAGAGAAAAGTGATAAGAGAAAGAGAGAATTGGAGATTGGGGGAAAAGGGATTAGAGAAAGAAAGAATTCGAGATTGAGAGAAAATTGATAAGAGAAAGAGAGAATTGGAGAGTGAGTTAAAGTGATAAGAGAAAGAGATAATTGGAGATTGGGGGAAAAGTGATTAGAGAAGGAAAGAATTGGAGATTGAGAGAAAATTGATAAGAGAAAGAGAGAATTGGAGATTGGGGGAAAAGTGATAAGAGAAAGAGAGAATTGGTGATTGGGTGAAAAGTTGGAAGAGAAAGAGAGAATTGGAGATTGAGAGAAAAGTGATAAGAGAAAGAGAGAATTGGAGATTGGGGGGAAAAGTGATAAGAGAAAGAGAGAATTGGAGATTGAGAGAAAAGTGATAGGAGAAAGAGAGAATTAGAGATTGAGAGAAAAGTGATAAGAGAAAGAGGGAATTGGAGATTGAGAGAAAAGTGATAAGAGAAAGAGAGAATTGGAGATTGAGAGAAAAGTGATAAGAGAAAGAAAGGATTGGAGATTGAGAGAAAATTGATAACAGAAAGAGAGAATTGGAGATTGGGGGAAAAGTCATAAGAGAAAGAGAGAATTGGAGATTGAGAGAAAAGTGATAAAAGAAAGAGAGAATTGGAGATTGAGAAAAAAGTGATAAGTGAAAAGGAGAATTGGAGATTGAGAGAAAAGTGATAAGAGAAAGAGAGAATTGGAGATTGGGGGAAAAGGGATTAGAGAAAGAAAGAATTGGAGATTGAGAGAAAAGTGATAAGAGAAAGAGAGAATTGGAGATTGAGAGAAAAGTGATAAGAGAAAGAGAGAATTGGAGATTGAGAGAAAAGTGATAAGAGAAAGAGAGAATCGGAGATGGGGGAAAAGTGATAAGAGAAAGAGAGAATTGGAGATTGAGAGAAAAGTGATAAGAGAAAGAAAGAATTGGAGATTGAGAGAAAATTGATAACAGAAAGAGAGAATTGGAGATAGGGGGGAAAAGTCATAAGAGAAAGAGAGAATTGGAGATTGAGAGAAAAGTGATAATAGAAAGAGAGAATTGGAGATTGGGGGAAAAGTGATAAGAGAAAGAGAGAATTGGAGATTGGGGGAAAAGTGATAAGAGAAAGAGAGAATTGGAGATTGAGAGAAAAGTGATAAGAGAAAGAGAGAATTGGAGATGGGGGAAAAGTCATAAGAGAAAGAGAGAATTGGAGATTGAGAGAAAAGTGATAAGAGAAAGAGAGAATTGGAGATTGGGGGAAAGATGATAAGAGAAAGAGAGAATTGGAGATTGGGGGAAAAGTGATAAGAGAAAGAGAGAATTGGAGATTGAGAGAAAAGTGATAAGAGAAAGAGAGAATTGGAGATTGAGAAAAAAGTGATAAGTGAAAAGGAGAATTGGAGATTGAGAGAAAAGTGATAAGAGAAAGAGAGAATTGGAGATTGGGGGAAAAGTGATTAGAGAAGGAAAGAATTGGAGATTGAGAGAAAATTGATAAGAGAAGGAGAGAATTGGAGATTGGGGGAAAAGTGATAAGAGAAAGAGAGAATTGGAGAGTGAGTTAAAGTGATAAGAGAAAGAGAGAATTGGAGATTGAGGGAAAAGTGATAAGAGAAAGAGAGAATTGGTGATTGGGTGAAAAGTTGGAAGAGAAAGAGAGAATTGGAGATTGAGAGAAAAGTTATAAGAGAAAGAGAGAATTGGAGATTGGGGGGAAAAGTGATAAGAGAAAGAGAGAATTGGAGATTGAGAGAAAAGTGATAGGAGAAAGAGAGAATTAGAGATTGAGAGAAAAGTAATAAGAGAAAGAGGGAATTGGAGATTGAGAGAAAAGTGATAAGAGAAAGAGAGAATTGGAGATTGAGAGAAAAGTGATAAGAGAAAGACAGAATTGGAGATGGGGGAAAAGTGATAAGAGAAAGAGAGAATTGGAGATTGAGAGAAAAGTGATAAGAGAAAGAAAGGATTGGAGATTGAGAGAAAATTGATAACAGAAAGAGAGAATTGGAGATTGGGGGAAAAGTCATAAGAGAAAGAGAGAATTGGAGATTGAGAGAAAAGTGATAAGAGAAAGAGAGAATTGGAGATTGGGGGAAAGGTGATGAGAGAAAGAGAGAATTGGAGATTGGGGTAAAAGTGATAAGAGAAAGAGAGAATTGGCGATTGAGAGAAAAGTGATAAGAGAAAGAGAGAATTGGTGATTGAGAAAAAAGTGATAAGTGAAAAGGAGAATTGGAGATTGAGAGAAAAGTGATAAGAGAAAGAGAGAATTGGAGATTGGGGGAAAAGGGATTAGAGAAAGAAAGAATTCGAGATTGAGAGAAAATTGATAAGAGAAAGAGAGAATTGGAGAGTGAGTTAAAGTGATAAGAGAAAGAGATAATTGGAGATTGGGGGAAAAGTGATTAGAGAAGGAAAGAATTGGAGATTGAGAGAAAATTGATAAGAGAAAGAGAGAATTGGAGATTGGGGGAAAAGTGATAAGAGAAAGAGAGAATTGGTGATTGGGTGAAAAGTTGGAAGAGAAAGAGAGAATTGGAGATTGAGAGAAAAGTGATAAGAGAAAGAGAGAATTGGAGATTGGGGGGAAAAGTGATAAGAGAAAGAGAGAATTGGAGATTGAGAGAAAAGTGATAGGAGAAAGAGAGAATTAGAGATTGAGAGAAAAGTGATAAGAGAAAGAGGGAATTGGAGATTGAGAGAAAAGTGATAAGAGAAAGAGAGAATTGGAGATTGAGAGAAAAGTGATAAGAGAAAGAAAGGATTGGAGATTGAGAGAAAATTGATAACAGAAAGAGAGAATTGGAGATTGGGGGAAAAGTCATAAGAGAAAGAGAGAATTGGAGATTGAGAGAAAAGTGATAAAAGAAAGAGAGAATTGGAGATTGAGAAAAAAGTGATAAGTGAAAAGGAGAATTGGAGATTGAGAGAAAAGTGATAAGAGAAAGAGAGAATTGGAGATTGGGGGAAAAGGGATTAGAGAAAGAAAGAATTGGAGATTGAGAGAAAATTGATAAGAGAAAGAGAGAATTGGAGAGTGAGTTAAAGTGATAAGAGAAAGAGATAATTGGAGATTGGGGGAAAAGTCATAAGAGAAAGAGAGAATTGGAGATTGAGAGAAAAGTGATAAGAGAAAGAGAGAATTGGAGATTGGTGGAAAAGTCATAAGAGAAAGAGAGAATTGGAGAGTGAGAGAAAAGTGATAAGAGAAAGAGAGAATTGGAGATTGGGGGGAAAAGTGATAAGAGAAAGAGAGAATTGGAGATTGAGAGAAAAGTGATAAGAGAAAGAGAGAATTAGAGATTGAGAGAAAAGTGATAAGAGAAAGAGAGAATTGGAGATTGAGAGAAAAGTGATAAGAGAAAGAGAGAATCGGAGATGGGGGAAAAGTGATAAGAGAAAGAGAGAATTGGAGATTGAGAGAAAAGTGATAAGAGAAAGAAAGAATTGGAGATTGAGAGAAAATTGATAACAGAAAGAGAGAATTGGAGATAGGGGGGAAAAGTCATAAGAGAAAGAGAGAATTGGAGATTGAGAGAAAAGTGATAATAGAAAGAGAGAATTGGAGATTGGGGGAAAAGTGATAAGAGAAAGAGAGAATTGGAGATTGGGGGAAAAGTGATAAGAGAAAGAGAGAATTGGAGATTGAGAGAAAAGTGATAAGAGAAAGAGAGAATTGGAGATTGAGAGAAAAGTGATAAGAGAAAGAGAAAATTGGAGATTGGGGGAAAAGTGATTAGAGAAGGAAAGAATTGGAGATTGAGAGAAAAGTGATAAGAGAAAGAGAGAATTGGAGATTGGGGGAAAGGTGATAAGAGAAAGAGAGAATTGGAGATTGAGAGAAAAGTGATAATAGAAAGAGAGAATTGGAGATTGGGGGAAAAGTGATAAGAGAAAGAGAGAATTGGAGATTGAGAGAAAAGTGATGAGGGAAAGAGAGAATTGTAGATTGGGAGTAAACTGAGAACAGAAAGAGAGGATTGGAGATTGAGAGAAAAGTGAGAAGATTAAGAGAGAATTGGAGATTCAGAGAAATGTGAGGAGAGAAAGAGAGAATTGGAGATTGAGAGAAAAGTGATGAGAGAAAGAGAGAATTGGAGATTGGGGGAAAAGTGATAAGAGAAAGAGAGAATTGGAGATTGAGAGAAAAGTGATAAGAGAAAGAGAGAATTGGAGATTGGGGGAAAAGTGATTAGAGAAGGAAAGAATTGGAGATTGAGAGAATATTGATAAGAGAAAGAGAGAATTGGAGATTGGGGGAAAAGTGATAAGAGAAAGAGAGAATTGGAGAGTGAGAGAAAAGTGATAAGAGAAAGAGAGAATTGGAGATTGGGGGAAAAGTGATTAGAGAAAGAAAGAATTGGAGATTGAGAGAAAATTGATAAGAGAAAGAGAGAATTGGAGATTGGGGGAAAAGTGATAAGAGAAAGAGAGAATTGGAGATTGAGAGAAAAGTGATAAGAGAAAGACAGAATTGGAGATGGGGGAAAAGTGATAAGAGAAAGAGAGAATTGGAGATTGAGAGAAAAGTGAAAAGAGAAAGAAAGAATTGGAGATTGAGAGAAAATTGATAACAGAAAGAGAGAATTGGAGATTGGGGGAAAAGTCATAAGAGAAAGAGAGAATTGGAGATTGAGAGAAAAGTGATAAGAGAAAGAGAGAATTGGAGATTGGGGGAAAGGTGATAAGAGAAAGAGAGAATTGGAGATTGGGGGAAAAGTGATAAGAGAAAGAGAGAATTGGAGATTGAGAGAAAAGTGATAAGAGAAAGAGAGAATTGGAGATTGAGAAAAAAGTGATAAGTGAAAAGGAGAATTGGAGATTGAGAGAAAAGTGATAAGAGAAAGAGAGAATTGGAGATTGGGGGAAAAGTGATTAGAGAAGGAAAGAATTGGAGATTGAGAGAAAATTGATAAGAGAAAGAGAGAATTGGAGAGTGAGTTAAAGTGATAAGAGAAAGAGGGAATTGGAGATTGGGGGAAAAGTGATAAGAGAAAGAGAGAATTGGTGATTGGGTGAAAAGTTGGAAGAGAAAGAGAGAATTGGAGATTGAGAGAAAAGTGATAAGAGAAAGAGAGAATTGGAGATTGGGGGGAAAAGTGATAAGAGAAAGAGAGAATTGGAGATTGAGAGAAAAGTGATAGGAGAAAGAGAGAATTAGAGATTGAGTGAAAAGTGATAAGAGAAAGAGGGAATTGGAGATTGAGAGAAAAGTGATAAGAGAAAGAGAGAATTGGAGATTGAGAGAAAAGTGATAAGAGAAAGACAGAATTGGAGATGGGGGAAAAGTGATAAGAGAAAGAGAGAATTGGAGATTGAGAGAAAAGTGATAAGAAAAAGAAAGGATTGGAGATTGAGAGAAAATTGATAACAGAAAGAGAGAATTGGAGATTGGGGGAAAAGTCATAAGAGAAAGAGAGAATTGGAGATTGAGAGAAAAGTGATAAGAGAAAGAGAGAATTGGAGATTGGGGGAAAGGTGATAAGAGAAAGAGAGAATTGGCGATTGAGAGAAAAGTGATAAGAGAAAGAGAGAATTGGAGATTGAGAAAAAAGTGATAAGTGAAAAGTAGAATTGGAGATTGAGAGAAAAGTGATAAGAGAAAGAGAGAATTGGAGATTGGGGGAAAAGGGATTAGAGAAAGAAAGAATTGGAGATTGAGAGAAAAGTGATAAGAGAAAGAAAGAATTGGAGATAGAGAGAAAATTGATAAGAGAAAGAGAGAATTGGAGAGTGAGTTAAAGTGATAAGAGAAAGAGATAATTGGAGATTGGGGGAAAAGTCATAAGAGAAAGAGAGAATTGGAGATTGAGAGAAAAGTGATAAGAGAAAGAGAGAATTGGAGATTGGGGGAAAAGTCATAAGAGAAAGAGAGAATTGGAGAGTGAGAGAAAAGTGATAAGAGAAAGAGAGAATTGGAGATTGGGGGGAAAAGTGATAAGAGAAAGAGAGAATTGGAGATTGAGAGAAAATTGATAAGAGAAAGAGAGAATTGGAGAGTGAGTTAAAGTGATAAGAGAAAGAGATAATTGGAGATTGGGGGAAAAGTCATAAGAGAAAGAGAGAATTGGAGATTGAGAGAAAAGTGATAAGAGAAAGAGAGAATTGGAGATTGGTGGAAAAGTCATAAGAGAAAGAGAGAATTGGAGAGTGAGAGAAAAGTGATAAGAGAAAGAGAGAATTGGAGATTGGGGGGAAAAGTGATAAGAGAAAGAGAGAATTGGAGATTGAGAGAAAAGTGATAAGAGAAAGAGAGAATTAGAGATTGAGAGAAAAGTGATAAGAGAAAGAGAGAATTGGAGATTGAGAGAAAAGTGATAAGAGAAAGAGAGAATCGGAGATGGGGGAAAAGTGATAAGAGAAAGAGAGAATTGGAGATTGAGAGAAAAGTGATAAGAGAAAGAAAGAATTGGAGATTGAGAGAAAATTGATAACAGAAAGAGAGAATTGGAGATAGGGGGGAAAAGTCATAAGAGAAAGAGAGAATTGGAGATTGAGAGAAAAGTGATAATAGAAAGAGAGAATTGGAGATTGGGGGAAAAGTGATAAGAGAAAGAGAGAATTGGAGATTGGGGGAAAAGTGATAAGAGAAAGAGAGAATTGGAGATTGAGAGAAAAGTGATAAGAGAAAGAGAGAATTGGAGATTGAGAGAAAAGTGATAAGAGAAAGAGAAAATTGGAGATTGGGGGAAAAGTGATTAGAGAAGGAAAGAATTGGAGATTGAGAGAAAAGTGATAAGAGAAAGAGAGAATTGGAGATTGGGGGAAAGGTGATAAGAGAAAGAGAGAATTGGAGATTGAGAGAAAAGTGATAATAGAAAGAGAGAATTGGAGATTGGGGGAAAAGTGATAAGAGAAAGAGAGAATTGGAGATTGAGAGAAAAGTGATGAGGGAAAGAGAGAATTGTAGATTGGGAGTAAACTGAGAACAGAAAGAGAGGATTGGAGATTGAGAGAAAAGTGAGAAGATTAAGAGAGAATTGGAGATTCAGAGAAATGTGAGGAGAGAAAGAGAGAATTGGAGATTGAGAGAAAAGTGATGAGAGAAAGAGAGAATTGGAGATTGGGGGAAAAGTGATAAGAGAAAGAGAGAATTGGAGATTGAGAGAAAAGTGATAAGAGAAAGAGAGAATTGGAGATTGGGGGAAAAGTGATTAGAGAAGGAAAGAATTGGAGATTGAGAGAATATTGATAAGAGAAAGAGAGAATTGGAGATTGGGGGAAAAGTGATAAGAGAAAGAGAGAATTGGAGAGTGAGAGAAAAGTGATAAGAGAAAGAGAGAATTGGAGATTGGGGGAAAAGTGATTAGAGAAAGAAAGAATTGGAGATTGAGAGAAAATTGATAAGAGAAAGAGAGAATTGGAGATTGGGGGAAAAGTGATAAGAGAAAGAGAGAATTGGAGATTGAGAGAAAAGTGATAAGAGAAAGACAGAATTGGAGATGGGGGAAAAGTGATAAGAGAAAGAGAGAATTGGAGATTGAGAGAAAAGTGAAAAGAGAAAGAAAGAATTGGAGATTGAGAGAAAATTGATAACAGAAAGAGAGAATTGGAGATTGGGGGAAAAGTCATAAGAGAAAGAGAGAATTGGAGATTGAGAGAAAAGTGATAAGAGAAAGAGAGAATTGGAGATTGGGGGAAAGGTGATAAGAGAAAGAGAGAATTGGAGATTGGGGGAAAAGTGATAAGAGAAAGAGAGAATTGGAGATTGAGAGAAAAGTGATAAGAGAAAGAGAGAATTGGAGATTGAGAAAAAAGTGATAAGTGAAAAGGAGAATTGGAGATTGAGAGAAAAGTGATAAGAGAAAGAGAGAATTGGAGATTGGGGGAAAAGTGATTAGAGAAGGAAAGAATTGGAGATTGAGAGAAAATTGATAAGAGAAAGAGAGAATTGGAGAGTGAGTTAAAGTGATAAGAGAAAGAGGGAATTGGAGATTGGGGGAAAAGTGATAAGAGAAAGAGAGAATTGGTGATTGGGTGAAAAGTTGGAAGAGAAAGAGAGAATTGGAGATTGAGAGAAAAGTGATAAGAGAAAGAGAGAATTGGAGATTGGGGGGAAAAGTGATAAGAGAAAGAGAGAATTGGAGATTGAGAGAAAAGTGATAGGAGAAAGAGAGAATTAGAGATTGAGTGAAAAGTGATAAGAGAAAGAGGGAATTGGAGATTGAGAGAAAAGTGATAAGAGAAAGAGAGAATTGGAGATTGAGAGAAAAGTGATAAGAGAAAGACAGAATTGGAGATGGGGGAAAAGTGATAAGAGAAAGAGAGAATTGGAGATTGAGAGAAAAGTGATAAGAAAAAGAAAGGATTGGAGATTGAGAGAAAATTGATAACAGAAAGAGAGAATTGGAGATTGGGGGAAAAGTCATAAGAGAAAGAGAGAATTGGAGATTGAGAGAAAAGTGATAAGAGAAAGAGAGAATTGGAGATTGGGGGAAAGGTGATAAGAGAAAGAGAGAATTGGCGATTGAGAGAAAAGTGATAAGAGAAAGAGAGAATTGGAGATTGAGAAAAAAGTGATAAGTGAAAAGTAGAATTGGAGATTGAGAGAAAAGTGATAAGAGAAAGAGAGAATTGGAGATTGGGGGAAAAGGGATTAGAGAAAGAAAGAATTGGAGATTGAGAGAAAAGTGATAAGAGAAAGAAAGAATTGGAGATAGAGAGAAAATTGATAAGAGAAAGAGAGAATTGGAGAGTGAGTTAAAGTGATAAGAGAAAGAGATAATTGGAGATTGGGAGAAAAGTCATAAGAGAAAGAGAGAATTGGAGATTGAGAGAAAAGTGATAAGAGAAAGAGAGAATTGGAGATTGGGGGAAAAGTCATAAGAGAAAGAGAGAATTGGAGAGTGAGAGAAAAGTGATAAGAGAAAGAGAGAATTGGAGATTGGGGGGAAAAGTGATAAGAGAAAGAGAGAATTGGAGATTGATACAAAAGTGATAAGAGAAAGAGAGAATTAGAGATTGAGAGAAACGTGATAAGAGAAAGAGAGAATTGGAGATTGAGAGAAAAGTGATAAGAGAAAGAGAGAATTGGAGATGGGGGAAAAGTGATAAGAGAAAGAGAGAATTGGAGATTGAGAGAAAAGTGATAAGAGAAAGAAAGAATTGGAGATAGAGAGAAAATTGATAACAGAAAGAGAGAATTGGAGATTGGGGGAAAAGTCATAAGAGAAAGAGAGAATTGGAGATTGAGAGAAAAGTGATAAGAGAAAGAGAGAATTGGAGATTGGGGGAAAGGTGATAAGAGAAAGAGAGAATTGGAGATTGGGGGAAAAGTGATAAGAGAAAGAGAGAATTGGAGATTGAGAGAAAAGTGATAAGAGAAAGAGAGAATTGGAGATTGGGGGAAAAGTGATTAGAGAAGGAAAGAATTGGAGATTGAGAGAAAAGTGATAAGAGAAAGAGAGAATTGGAGATTGGGGAAAGGTGATAAGAGAAAGAGAGAATTGGAGATTGAGAGAAAAGTGATAATAGAAAGAGAGAATTGGAGATTGGGGGAAAAGTGATAAGAGAAAGAGAGAATTGGAGATTGAGAGAAAAGTGATGAGGGAAAGAGAGAATTGTAGATTGGGAGTAAACTGAGAACAGAAAGAGAGGATTGGAGATTGAGAGAAAAGTGAGAAGATTAAGAGAGAATTGGAGATTCAGAGAAAAGTGATGAGAGAAAGAGAGAATTGGAGATTGGGGGAAATGTGAGAATAGAAAGACAGAATTGGAGATTGAGAGAAAAGTGATAAGAGAAAGAGAGATTTGGAGATTGGGGGGAAAGTGATAAGAGAAAGAGAGAATTGGAGATTGAGAGAAAAGTGATAAGAGAAAGAGAGAATTGGAGATTGGGGGAAAAGTGATTAGAGAAAGAAAGAATTGGAGATTGGGGGAAAAGTGATAAGAGAAAGAGAGAATTGGAGATTGAGAGAAAAGTGATAAGAGAAAGACAGAATTGGAGATGGGGGAAAAGTGATAAGAGAAAGAGAGAATTGGAGATTGAGAGAAAAGTGATAAGAGAAAGAAAGAATTGGAGATTGAGAGAAAATTGATAACAGAAAGAGAGAATTGGAGATTGGGGGAAAAGTCATAAGAGAAAGAGAGAATTGGAGATTGAGAGAAAAGTGATAAGAGAAAGAGAGAATTGGAGATTGGGGGAAAGGTGATAAGAGAAAGAGAGAATTGGAGATTGGGGGAAAAGTGATAAGAGAAAGAGAGAATTGGAGATTGAGAGAAAAGTGATAAGAGAAAGAGAGAATTGGAGATTGAGAAAAAAGTGATAAGTGAAAAGGAGAATTGGAGATTGAGAGAAAAGTGATAAGAGAAAGAGAGAATTGGAGATTGGGGGAAAAGTGTGAAGAGAAAGAGAGAATTGGAGATTGGGGGAAAAGTGTGAAGAGAAAGAGAGAATTGGAGATTGGGGGAAAAGTGAGAAAAGAAAGAGAGAATTGGAGATTGAGAGAAAAGGGATAAGAGAAAGAGAGAATTGGAGATTGGGGGAAAAGTCATAAGAGAAAGAGAGAATTGGAGAGTGAGAGAAAAGTGATAAGAGAAAGAGAGAATTGTAGATTGGGGGGAAAAGTGATAAGAGAAAGAGAGAATTGGAGATTGAGAGAAAAGTGATAAGAGAAAGAGAGAATTGGAGATTGAGAGAAAATTGATAAGTGAAAGAGAGAATTGGAGATTAGGGGATTTGTGTGTAGAGAAATACAGAATTGGAGATTGGGGGAAAAGTGAGAAAAGAAAGAGAGAATTGGAGATTGAGAGAAAAGGGATAAGAGAAAGAGAGAATTGGAGATTGGGGGAAAGGTGATAAGAGAAAGAGAGAATTGGAGATTGGGGGAAAAGTGTGAAGAGAAAGAGAGAATTGGAGATTGGGGGAAAAGTGAGAAAAGAAAGAGAGAATTGGAGATTGAGAGAAAAGGGATAAGAGAAAGAGAGAATTGGAGATTGGGGGAAAAGGGATTAGAGAAAGAAAGAATTGGAGATTGAGAGAAAATTGATAAGAGAAAGAGAGAATTGGAGAGTGAGTTAAAGTGATAAGAGAAAGAGATAATTGGAGATTGGGGGAAAAGTCATAAGAGAAAGAGAGAATTGGAGATGGGGGAAAAGTGATAAGAGAAAGAGAGAATTGGAGATTGGGGGAAAAGTCATAAGAGAAAGAGAGAATTGGAGAGTGAGAGAAAAGTGATAAGAGAAAGAGAGAATTGGAGATTGGGGGGAAAAGTGATAAGAGAAAGAGAGAATTGGAGATTGAGAGAAAAGTGATAAGAGAAAGAGAGAATTGGAGATTGGGGGAAAAGTGATTAGAGAAGGAAAGAATTGGAGATTGAGAGAAAATTGATAAGAGAAAGAGAGAATTGGAGAGTGAGTTAAAGTGATAAGAGAAAGAGGGAATTGGAGATTGGGGGAAAAGTGATAAGAGAAAGAGAGAATTGGTGATTGGGTGAAAAGTTGGAAGAGAAAGAGAGAATTGGAGATTGAGAGAAAAGTGATAAGAGAAAGAGAGAATTGGAGATTGGGGGGAAAAGTGATAAGAGAAAGAGAGAATTGGAGATTGAGAGAAAAGTGATAGGAGAAAGAGAGAATTAGAGATTGAGTGAAAAGTGATAAGAGAAAGAGGGAATTGGAGATTGAGAGAAAAGTGATAAGAGAAAGAGAGAATTGGAGATTGAGAGAAAAGTGATAAGAGAAAGACAGAATTGGAGATGGGGGAAAAGTGATAAGAGAAAGAGAGAATTGGAGATTGAGAGAAAAGTGATAAGAAAAAGAAAGGATTGGAGATTGAGAGAAAATTGATAACAGAAAGAGAGAATTGGAGATTGGGGGAAAAGTCATAAGAGAAAGAGAGAATTGGAGATTGAGAGAAAAGTGATAAGAGAAAGAGAGAATTGGAGATTGGGGGAAAGGTGATAAGAGAAAGAGAGAATTGGCGATTGAGAGAAAAGTGATAAGAGAAAGAGAGAATTGGAGATTGAGAAAAAAGTGATAAGTGAAAAGTAGAATTGGAGATTGAGAGAAAAGTGATAAGAGAAAGAGAGAATTGGAGATTGGGGGAAAAGGGATTAGAGAAAGAAAGAATTGGAGATTGAGAGAAAAGTGATAAGAGAAAGAAAGAATTGGAGATAGAGAGAAAATTGATAAGAGAAAGAGAGAATTGGAGAGTGAGTTAAAGTGATAAGAGAAAGAGATAATTGGAGATTGGGGGAAAAGTCATAAGAGAAAGAGAGAATTGGAGATTGAGAGAAAAGTGATAAGAGAAAGAGAGAATTGGAGATTGGGGGAAAAGTCATAAGAGAAAGAGAGAATTGGAGAGTGAGAGAAAAGTGATAAGAGAAAGAGAGAATTGGAGATTGGGGGGAAAAGTGATAAGAGAAAGAGAGAATTGGAGATTGAGAGAAAATTGATAAGAGAAAGAGAGAATTGGAGAGTGAGTTAAAGTGATAAGAGAAAGAGATAATTGGAGATTGGGGGAAAAGTCATAAGAGAAAGAGAGAATTGGAGATTGAGAGAAAAGTGATAAGAGAAAGAGAGAATTGGAGATTGGTGGAAAAGTCATAAGAGAAAGAGAGAATTGGAGAGTGAGAGAAAAGTGATAAGAGAAAGAGAGAATTGGAGATTGGGGGGAAAAGTGATAAGAGAAAGAGAGAATTGGAGATTGAGAGAAAAGTGATAAGAGAAAGAGAGAATTAGAGATTGAGAGAAAAGTGATAAGAGAAAGAGAGAATTGGAGATTGAGAGAAAAGTGATAAGAGAAAGAGAGAATCGGAGATGGGGGAAAAGTGATAAGAGAAAGAGAGAATTGGAGATTGAGAGAAAAGTGATAAGAGAAAGAAAGAATTGGAGATTGAGAGAAAATTGATAACAGAAAGAGAGAATTGGAGATAGGGGGGAAAAGTCATAAGAGAAAGAGAGAATTGGAGATTGAGAGAAAAGTGATAATAGAAAGAGAGAATTGGAGATTGGGGGAAAAGTGATAAGAGAAAGAGAGAATTGGAGATTGGGGGAAAAGTGATAAGAGAAAGAGAGAATTGGAGATTGAGAGAAAAGTGATAAGAGAAAGAGAGAATTGGAGATTGAGAGAAAAGTGATAAGAGAAAGAGAAAATTGGAGATTGGGGGAAAAGTGATTAGAGAAGGAAAGAATTGGAGATTGAGAGAAAAGTGATAAGAGAAAGAGAGAATTGGAGATTGGGGGAAAGGTGATAAGAGAAAGAGAGAATTGGAGATTGAGAGAAAAGTGATAATAGAAAGAGAGAATTGGAGATTGGGGGAAAAGTGATAAGAGAAAGAGAGAATTGGAGATTGAGAGAAAAGTGATGAGGGAAAGAGAGAATTGTAGATTGGGAGTAAACTGAGAACAGAAAGAGAGGATTGGAGATTGAGAGAAAAGTGAGAAGATTAAGAGAGAATTGGAGATTCAGAGAAATGTGAGGAGAGAAAGAGAGAATTGGAGATTGAGAGAAAAGTGATGAGAGAAAGAGAGAATTGGAGATTGGGGGAAAAGTGATAAGAGAAAGAGAGAATTGGAGATTGAGAGAAAAGTGATAAGAGAAAGAGAGAATTGGAGATTGGGGGAAAAGTGATTAGAGAAGGAAAGAATTGGAGATTGAGAGAATATTGATAAGAGAAAGAGAGAATTGGAGATTGGGGGAAAAGTGATAAGAGAAAGAGAGAATTGGAGAGTGAGAGAAAAGTGATAAGAGAAAGAGAGAATTGGAGATTGGGGGAAAAGTGATTAGAGAAAGAAAGAATTGGAGATTGAGAGAAAATTGATAAGAGAAAGAGAGAATTGGAGATTGGGGGAAAAGTGATAAGAGAAAGAGAGAATTGGAGATTGAGAGAAAAGTGATAAGAGAAAGACAGAATTGGAGATGGGGGAAAAGTGATAAGAGAAAGAGAGAATTGGAGATTGAGAGAAAAGTGAAAAGAGAAAGAAAGAATTGGAGATTGAGAGAAAATTGATAACAGAAAGAGAGAATTGGAGATTGGGGGAAAAGTCATAAGAGAAAGAGAGAATTGGAGATTGAGAGAAAAGTGATAAGAGAAAGAGAGAATTGGAGATTGGGGGAAAGGTGATAAGAGAAAGAGAGAATTGGAGATTGGGGGAAAAGTGATAAGAGAAAGAGAGAATTGGAGATTGAGAGAAAAGTGATAAGAGAAAGAGAGAATTGGAGATTGAGAAAAAAGTGATAAGTGAAAAGGAGAATTGGAGATTGAGAGAAAAGTGATAAGAGAAAGAGAGAATTGGAGATTGGGGGAAAAGTGATTAGAGAAGGAAAGAATTGGAGATTGAGAGAAAATTGATAAGAGAAAGAGAGAATTGGAGAGTGAGTTAAAGTGATAAGAGAAAGAGGGAATTGGAGATTGGGGGAAAAGTGATAAGAGAAAGAGAGAATTGGTGATTGGGTGAAAAGTTGGAAGAGAAAGAGAGAATTGGAGATTGAGAGAAAAGTGATAAGAGAAAGAGAGAATTGGAGATTGGGGGGAAAAGTGATAAGAGAAAGAGAGAATTGGAGATTGAGAGAAAAGTGATAGGAGAAAGAGAGAATTAGAGATTGAGTGAAAAGTGATAAGAGAAAGAGGGAATTGGAGATTGAGAGAAAAGTGATAAGAGAAAGAGAGAATTGGAGATTGAGAGAAAAGTGATAAGAGAAAGACAGAATTGGAGATGGGGGAAAAGTGATAAGAGAAAGAGAGAATTGGAGATTGAGAGAAAAGTGATAAGAAAAAGAAAGGATTGGAGATTGAGAGAAAATTGATAACAGAAAGAGAGAATTGGAGATTGGGGGAAAAGTCATAAGAGAAAGAGAGAATTGGAGATTGAGAGAAAAGTGATAAGAGAAAGAGAGAATTGGAGATTGGGGGAAAGGTGATAAGAGAAAGAGAGAATTGGCGATTGAGAGAAAAGTGATAAGAGAAAGAGAGAATTGGAGATTGAGAAAAAAGTGATAAGTGAAAAGTAGAATTGGAGATTGAGAGAAAAGTGATAAGAGAAAGAGAGAATTGGAGATTGGGGGAAAAGGGATTAGAGAAAGAAAGAATTGGAGATTGAGAGAAAAGTGATAAGAGAAAGAAAGAATTGGAGATAGAGAGAAAATTGATAAGAGAAAGAGAGAATTGGAGAGTGAGTTAAAGTGATAAGAGAAAGAGATAATTGGAGATTGGGAGAAAAGTCATAAGAGAAAGAGAGAATTGGAGATTGAGAGAAAAGTGATAAGAGAAAGAGAGAATTGGAGATTGGGGGAAAAGTCATAAGAGAAAGAGAGAATTGGAGAGTGAGAGAAAAGTGATAAGAGAAAGAGAGAATTGGAGATTGGGGGGAAAAGTGATAAGAGAAAGAGAGAATTGGAGATTGATACAAAAGTGATAAGAGAAAGAGAGAATTAGAGATTGAGAGAAACGTGATAAGAGAAAGAGAGAATTGGAGATTGAGAGAAAAGTGATAAGAGAAAGAGAGAATTGGAGATGGGGGAAAAGTGATAAGAGAAAGAGAGAATTGGAGATTGAGAGAAAAGTGATAAGAGAAAGAAAGAATTGGAGATAGAGAGAAAATTGATAACAGAAAGAGAGAATTGGAGATTGGGGGAAAAGTCATAAGAGAAAGAGAGAATTGGAGATTGAGAGAAAAGTGATAAGAGAAAGAGAGAATTGGAGATTGGGGGAAAGGTGATAAGAGAAAGAGAGAATTGGAGATTGGGGGAAAAGTGATAAGAGAAAGAGAGAATTGGAGATTGAGAGAAAAGTGATAAGAGAAAGAGAGAATTGGAGATTGGGGGAAAAGTGATTAGAGAAGGAAAGAATTGGAGATTGAGAGAAAAGTGATAAGAGAAAGAGAGAATTGGAGATTGGGGAAAGGTGATAAGAGAAAGAGAGAATTGGAGATTGAGAGAAAAGTGATAATAGAAAGAGAGAATTGGAGATTGGGGGAAAAGTGATAAGAGAAAGAGAGAATTGGAGATTGAGAGAAAAGTGATGAGGGAAAGAGAGAATTGTAGATTGGGAGTAAACTGAGAACAGAAAGAGAGGATTGGAGATTGAGAGAAAAGTGAGAAGATTAAGAGAGAATTGGAGATTCAGAGAAAAGTGATGAGAGAAAGAGAGAATTGGAGATTGGGGGAAATGTGAGAATAGAAAGACAGAATTGGAGATTGAGAGAAAAGTGATAAGAGAAAGAGAGATTTGGAGATTGGGGGGAAAGTGATAAGAGAAAGAGAGAATTGGAGATTGAGAGAAAAGTGATAAGAGAAAGAGAGAATTGGAGATTGGGGGAAAAGTGATTAGAGAAAGAAAGAATTGGAGATTGGGGGAAAAGTGATAAGAGAAAGAGAGAATTGGAGATTGAGAGAAAAGTGATAAGAGAAAGACAGAATTGGAGATGGGGGAAAAGTGATAAGAGAAAGAGAGAATTGGAGATTGAGAGAAAAGTGATAAGAGAAAGAAAGAATTGGAGATTGAGAGAAAATTGATAACAGAAAGAGAGAATTGGAGATTGGGGGAAAAGTCATAAGAGAAAGAGAGAATTGGAGATTGAGAGAAAAGTGATAAGAGAAAGAGAGAATTGGAGATTGGGGGAAAGGTGATAAGAGAAAGAGAGAATTGGAGATTGGGGGAAAAGTGATAAGAGAAAGAGAGAATTGGAGATTGAGAGAAAAGTGATAAGAGAAAGAGAGAATTGGAGATTGAGAAAAAAGTGATAAGTGAAAAGGAGAATTGGAGATTGAGAGAAAAGTGATAAGAGAAAGAGAGAATTGGAGATTGGGGGAAAAGTGTGAAGAGAAAGAGAGAATTGGAGATTGGGGGAAAAGTGTGAAGAGAAAGAGAGAATTGGAGATTGGGGGAAAAGTGAGAAAAGAAAGAGAGAATTGGAGATTGAGAGAAAAGGGATAAGAGAAAGAGAGAATTGGAGATTGGGGGAAAAGTCATAAGAGAAAGAGAGAATTGGAGAGTGAGAGAAAAGTGATAAGAGAAAGAGAGAATTGTAGATTGGGGGGAAAAGTGATAAGAGAAAGAGAGAATTGGAGATTGAGAGAAAAGTGATAAGAGAAAGAGAGAATTGGAGATTGAGAGAAAATTGATAAGTGAAAGAGAGAATTGGAGATTAGGGGATTTGTGTGTAGAGAAATACAGAATTGGAGATTGGGGGAAAAGTGAGAAAAGAAAGAGAGAATTGGAGATTGAGAGAAAAGGGATAAGAGAAAGAGAGAATTGGAGATTGGGGGAAAGGTGATAAGAGAAAGAGAGAATTGGAGATTGGGGGAAAAGTGTGAAGAGAAAGAGAGAATTGGAGATTGGGGGAAAAGTGAGAAAAGAAAGAGAGAATTGGAGATTGAGAGAAAAGGGATAAGAGAAAGAGAGAATTGGAGATTGGGGGAAAAGGGATTAGAGAAAGAAAGAATTGGAGATTGAGAGAAAATTGATAAGAGAAAGAGAGAATTGGAGAGTGAGTTAAAGTGATAAGAGAAAGAGATAATTGGAGATTGGGGGAAAAGTCATAAGAGAAAGAGAGAATTGGAGATGGGGGAAAAGTGATAAGAGAAAGAGAGAATTGGAGATTGGGGGAAAAGTCATAAGAGAAAGAGAGAATTGGAGAGTGAGAGAAAAGTGATAAGAGAAAGAGAGAATTGGAGATTGGGGGGAAAAGTGATAAGAGAAAGAGAGAATTGGAGATTGAGAGAAAAGTGATAAGAGGAAGAGAGAATTAGAGATTGAGAGAAAAGTGATAAGAGAAAGAGAGAATTGGAGATTGGGGGAAAGGTGATAAGAGAAAGAGAGAATTGGAGATTGGGGGAAAAGTGATAAGAGAAAGAGAGATTTGGAGATTGAGAGAAAAGTGATAAGAGAAAGAGCGAATTGGAGATTGAGAAAAAAGTGACAAGTGAAAAGGAGAATTGGAGATTGAGAGAAAAGTGATAAGAGAAAGAGAGAATTGGAGATTGGGGGAAAAGTGATTAGAGAAGGAAAGAATTGGAGATTGAGAGAAAAGTGATAAGAGAAAGAGAGAATTGGAGATTGGGGGAAAGGTGATAAGAGAAAGAGAGAATTGGACATTGAGAGAAAAGTGATAATAGAAAGAGAGAATTGGAGATTGGGGGAAAAGTGATAAGAGAAAGAGAGAATTGGAGATTGAGAGAAAAGTGATGAGGGAAAGAGAGAATTGTAGATTGGGAGTAAACTGAGAACAGAAAGAGAGGATTGGAGATTGAGAGAAAAGTGAGAAGATTAAGAGAGAATTGGAGATTCAGAGAAAAGTGATGAGAGAAAGAGAGAATTGGAGATTGGGGGAAATGTGAGAATAGAAAGACAGAATTGGAGATTGAGAGAAAAGTGATAAGAGAAAGAGAGAATTGGAGATTGGGGGAAAAGTGATAAGAGAAAGAGAGAATTGGAGATTGAGAGAAAAGTGATAAGAGAAAGAGAGAATTGGAGATTGGGGGAAAAGTGATTAGAGAAAGAAAGAATTGGAGATTGGGGGAAAAGTGATAAGAGAAAGAGAGAATTGGAGATTGAGAGAAAAGTGATAAGAGAAAGACAGAATTGGAGATGGGGGAAAAGTGATAAGAGAAAGAGAGAATTGGAGATTGAGAGAAAAGTGATAAGAGAAAGAAAGAATTGGAGATTGGGGGAAAAGTGATTAGAGAAAGAAAGAATTGGAGATTGGAGGAAAAGTGATAAGAGAAAGAGAGAATTGGAGATTGAGAGAAAAGTGATAAGAGAAAGACAGAATTGGAGATGGGGGAAAAGTGATAAGAGAAAGAGAGAATTGGAGATTGAGAGAAAAGTGATAAGAGAAAGAAAGAATTGGAGATTGAGAGAAAATTGATAACAGAAAGAGAGAATTGGAGATTGGGGGAAAAGTCATAAGAGAAAGAGAGAATTGGAGATTGAGAGAAAAGTGATAAGAGAAAGAGAGAATTGGAGATTGAGAGAAAATTGATAACAGAAAGAGAGAATTGGAGATTGGGGGAAAAGTGATAAGAGAAAGAGAGAATTGGAGATTGAGAGAAAAGTGATAAGAGAAAGAGAGAATTGGAGATTGAGAAAAAAGTGATAAGTGAAAAGGAGAATTGGAGATTGAGAGAAAAGTGATAAGAGAAAGAGAGAATTGGAGATTGGGGGAAAAGTGTGAAGAGAAAGAGAGAATTGGAGATTGGGGGAAAAGTGTGAAGAGAAAGAGAGAATTGGAGATTGGGGGAAAAGTGAGAAAAGAAAGAGAGAATTGGAGATTGAGAGAAAAGGGATAAGAGAAAGAGAGAATTGGAGATTGGGGGAAAAGTCATAAGAGAAAGAGAGAATTGGAGAGTGAGAGAAAAGTGATAAGAGAAAGAGAGAATTGGAGATTGGGGGGAAAAGTGATAAGAGAAAGAGAGAATTGGAGATTGAGAGAAAAGTGATAAGAGAAAGAGAGAATTGGAGATTGAGAGAAAATTGATAAGTGAAAGAGAGAATTGGAGATTAGGGGATTTGTGTGTAGAGAAATACAGAATTGGAGATTGGGGGAAAAGTGAGAAAAGAAAGAGAGAATTGGAGATTGAGAGAAAAGGGATAAGAGGAAGAGAGAATTGGAGATTGGGGGAAAGGTGATAAGAGAAAGAGAGAATTGGAGATTGGGGGAAAAGTGTGAAGAGAAAGAGAGAATTGGAGATTGGGGGAAAAGTGAGAAAAGAAAGAGAGAATTGGAGATTGAGAGAAAAGGGATAAGAGAAAGAGAGAATTGGAGATTGGGGGAAAAGACATAAGAGAAAGAGAGAATTGGAGAGTGAGAGAAAAAGAAAAGTGATAAGAGAAAGAGGGAATTGGAGATTGAGGGAAAATTGATAAGAGAAAGAAAGAATTGGAGATTGAGAGAAAAGTGATAAGAGAAAGAGAGAATTGGAGATTGGGGGAAAAGTGATTAGATAAAGAAAGAATTGGAGATTGAGAGAAAATTGATAAGAGATAGAGAGAATTGGAGATTGGAGGAAAAGTGATAAGAGAAAGAGAGAATTGGAGATTGGGGTAAAAGTGAGAAGAGAAAGAGAGAATTGGAGATTGAGAGAAAAGTGATAAGAGAAAGAGAGAATTGGAGATGGGGGAAAAGTGATAAGAGAAAGAGAGAATTGGAGATTGAGAGAAAAGTGATAAGAGAAAGAGAGAATTGGAGATGGGGGAAAAGTGATAAGAGAAAGAGAGAATTGGAGATTGAGAGAAAAGTGATAAGAGAAAGAAAGAATTGGAAATTGAGAGAAAATTGATAACAGAAAGAGAGAATTGGAGATTGGGGGAAAAGTCATAAGAGAAAGAGAGAATTGGAGATTGAGAGAAAAGTGATAAGAGAAAGAGAGAATTGGAGATTGGGGGAAAGGTGATAAGAGAAAGCGAGAATTGGAGATTGAGAGAAAAGTGATAATAAAAAGAGAGAATTGGAGATTGGGGGAAAAGTGATAAGAGAAAGAGAGAATTGGAGATTGAGAGTAAAGTGATAAGAGAAAGAGAGAATTGGAGATTGGGAGTAAACTGAGAACAGAAAGAGAGGATTGGAGATTGAGAGAAAAGTGATAAGAGAAAGAGAGAATTGGAGATTGAGAGAAAAGTGATAAGAGAAAGAGAGAATTAGAGATTGAGAGAAAAGTGATAAGAGAAAGAGGGAATTGGAGATTGAGAGAAAAGTGATAAGAGATTGAGAGAATTGGAGATTGGGAGAAAAGTGATAAGAGAAAGAGAGAATTGGAGATTGAGAGAAAATTGATAAGTGAAAGAGAGAATTGGAGATTAGGGGATTTGTGTGTAGAGAAATACAGAATTGGAGATTGGGGGAAAAGTGAGAAAAGAAAGAGAGAATTGGAGATTGAGAGGAAAGGGATAAGAGAAAGAGAGAATTGGAGATTGGGGGAAAGGTGATAAGAGAAAGAGAGAATTGGAGATTGGGGGAAAAGTGTGAAGAGAAAGAGAGAATTGGAGATTGGGGGAAAAGTGAGAAAAGAAAGAGAGAATTGGAGATTGAGAGAAAAGGGATAAGAGAAAGAGAGAATTGGAGATTGGGGGAAAAGTCATAAGAGAAAGAGAGAATTGGAGAGTGAGAGAAAAGTGATAAGAGAAAGAGAGAATTGGAGATTGGGGGGAAAAGTGATAAGAAAAAGAGAGAATTGGAGATTGAGAGAAAAGTGATAAGAGAAAGAAAGAATTGGAGATTGAGAGAAAATTGATAACAGAAAGAGAGAATTGGAGATTGGGGGAAAAGTCATAAGAGAAAGAGAGAATTGGAGATTGAGAGAAAAGTGATAAGAGAAAGAGAGAATTGCAGATTGGGGGAAAGGTGATAAGAGAAAGAGAGAATTGGAGATTGAGAGAAAAGTGATAATAGAAAGAGAGAATTGGAGATTGGGGGAAAAGTGATAAGAGAAAGAGAGAATTGGAGATTGAGAGAAAAGTGATAAGAGAAAGAGAGAATTGGAGATTGAGAGAAAAGTGATAAGAGAAAGAAAAAATTAGAGATTGAGAGAAAAGTGATAAGAGATTGAGAGAATTGGAGATTGGGAGAAAAGTGATAAGAGAAAGAGAGAATTGGAGATTGAGAGAAAATTGATAAGTGAAAGAGAGAATTGGAGATTAGGGGATTTGTGTGTAGAGAAATACAGAATTGGAGATTGGGGGAAAAGTGAGAAAAGAAAGAGAGAATTGGAGATTGAGAGGAAAGGGATAAGAGAAAGAGAGAATTGGAGATTGGGGGAAAGGTGATAAGAGAAAGAGAGAATTGGAGATTGGGGGAAAAGTGTGAAGAGAAAGAGAGAATTGGAGATTGGGGGAAAAGTGAGAAAAGAAAGAGAGAATTGGAGATTGAGAGAAAAGGGATAAGAGAAAGAGAGAATTGGAGATGGGGGGAAAAGTCATAAGAGAAAGAGAGAATTGGAGAGTGAGAGAAAAGTGATAAGAGAAAGAGAGAATTGGAGATGGGGGAAAAGTGATAAGAGAAAGAGTGAATTGGAGATTGAGAGAAAAGAGATAAGAGAAAGAAAGAATTGGAGATTGAGAGAAAATTGATAACAGAAAGAGAGAATTGGAGATTGGGGGAAAAGTGATAAGAGAAAGAGAGAATTGGAGATTGAGAGAAAAGTGATAAGAGAAAGAGAGAATTGGAGATTGAGAAAAAAGTGATAAGTGAAAAGGAGAATTGGAGATTGAGAGAAAAGTGATAAGAGAAAGAGAGAATTGGAGATTGGGGGAAAAGTGTGAAGAGAAAGAGAGAATTGGAGATTGGGGGAAAAGTGTGAAGAGAAAGAGAGAATTGGAGATTGGGGGAAAAGTGAGAAAAGAAAGAGAGAATTGGAGATTGAGAGAAAAGGGATAAGAGAAAGAGAGAATTGGAGATTGGGGGAAAAGTCATAAGAGAAAGAGAGAATTGGAGAGTGAGAGAAAAGTGATAAGAGAAAGAGAGAATTGGAGATTGGGGGGAAAAGTGATAAGAGAAAGAGAGAATTGGAGATTGAGAGAAAAGTGATAAGAGAAAGAGAGAATTGGAGATTGAGAGAAAATTGATAAGTGAAAGAGAGAATTGGAGATTAGGGGATTTGTGTGTAGAGAAATACAGAATTGGAAATTTGGGGGAAAAGTGAGAAAAGAAAGAGAGAATTGGAGATTGAGAGAAAAGGGATAAGAGGAAGAGAGAATTGGAGATTGGGGGAAAGGTGATAAGAGAAAGAGAGAATTGGAGATTGGGGGAAAAGTGTGAAGAGAAAGAGAGAATTGGAGATTGGGGGAAAAGTGAGAAAAGAAAGAGAGAATTGGAGATTGAGAGAAAAGGGATAAGAGAAAGAGAGAATTGGAGATTGGGGGAAAAGACATAAGAGAAAGAGAGAATTGGAGAGTGAGAGAAAAAGAAAAGTGATAAGAGAAAGAGGGAATTGGAGATTGAGGGAAAATTGATAAGAGAAAGAGAGAATTGGAGATTGAGAGAAAAGTGATAAGAGAAAGAGAGAATTGGAGATTGGGGGAAAAGTGATTAGATAAAGAAAGAATTGGAGATTGAGAGAAAATTGATAAGAGAAAGAGAGAATTGGAGATTGGAGGAAAAGTGATAAGAGAAAGAGAGAATTGGAGATTGGGGTAAAAGTGAGAAGAGAAAGAGAGAATTGGAGATTGAGAGAAAAGTGATAAGAGAAAGAGAGAATTGGAGATTGAGATAAAAGTGATAAGAGAAAGAGAGAATTGGAGATTGAGAGAAAAGTGATAAGAGAAAGAGAGAATTGGAGATTGGGGGAAAGGTGATAAGAGAAAGAGAGAATTGGAGATTGAGAGAAAAGTGATAATAGAAAGAGAGAATTGGAGATTGGGGGAAAAGTGATAAGAGAAAGAGAGAATTGGAGATTGAGAGTAAAGTGATAAGAGAAAGAGAGAATTGGAGATTGGGAGTAAACTGAGAACAGAAAGAGAGGATTGGAGATTGAGAGAAAAGTGATAAGAGAAAGAGAGAATTGGAGATTGAGAGAAAAGTGATAAGAGAAAGAGAGAATTAGAGATTGAGAGAAAAGTGATAAGAGAAAGAGGGAATTGGAGATTGAGAGAAAAGTGATAAGAGATTGAGAGAATTGGAGATTGGGAGAAAAGTGATAAGAGAAAGAGAGAATTGGAGATTGAGAGAAAATTGATAAGTGAAAGAGAGAATTGGAGATTAGGGGATTTGTGTGTAGAGAAATACAGAATTGGAGATTGGGGGAAAAGTGAGAAAAGAAAGAGAGAATTGGAGATTGAGAGGAAAGGGATAAGAGAAAGAGAGAATTGGAGATTGGGGGAAAGGTGATAAGAGAAAGAGAGAATTGGAGATTGGGGGAAAAGTGTGAAGAGAAAGTGAGAATTGGAGATTGGGGGAAAAGTGAGAAAAGAAAGAGAGAATTGGAGATTGAGAGAAAAGGGATAAGAGAAAGAGAGAATTGGAGATTGGGGGAAAAGTCATAAGAGAAAGAGAGAATTGGAGAGTGAGAGAAAAGTGATAAGAGAAAGAGAGAATTGGAGATTGGGGGGAAAAGTGATAAGAAAAAGAGAGAATTGGAGATTGAGAGAAAAGTGATAAGAGAAAGAAAGAATTGGAGATTGAGAGAAAATTGATAACAGAAAGAGAGAATTGTAGATTGGGGGAAAAGTCATAAGAGAAAGAGAGAATTGGAGATTGAGAGAAAAGTGATAAGAGAAAGAGAGAATTGGAGATTGGGGGAAAGGTGATAAGAGAAAGAGAGAATTGGAGATTGAGAGAAAAGTGATAATAGAAAGAGAGAATTGGAGATTGGGGGAAAAGTGATAAGAGAAAGAGAGAATTGGAGATTGAGAGAAAAGTGATAAGAGAAAGAGAGAATTGGAGATTGAGAGAAAAGTGATAAGAGAAAGAGAGAATTAGAGATTGAGAGAAAAGTGATAAGAGATTGAGAGAATTGGAGATTGGGAGAAAAGTGATAAGAGAAAGAGAGAATTGGAGATTGAGAGAAAATTGATAAGTGAAAGAGAGAATTGGAGATTAGGGGATTTGTGTGTAGAGAAATACAGAATTGGAGATTGGGGGAAAAGTGAGAAAAGAAAGAGAGAATTGGAGATTGAGAGGAAAGGGATAAGAGAAAGAGAGAATTGGAGATTGGGGGAAAGGTGATAAGAGAAAGAGAGAATTGGAGATTGGGGGAAAAGTGTGAAGAGAAAGAGAGAATTGGAGATTGGGGGAAAAGTGAGAAAAGAAAGAGAGAATTGGAGATTGAGAGAAAAGGGATAAGAGAAAGAGAGAATTGGAGATGGGGGGAAAAGTCATAAGAGAAAGAGAGAATTGGAGAGTGAGAGAAAAGTGATAAGAGAAAGAGAGAATTGGAGATGGGGGAAAAGTGATAAGAGAAAGAGTGAATTGGAGATTGAGAGAAAAGAGATGAGAGAAAGAAAGAATTGGAGATTGAGAGAAAATTGATAACAGAAAGAGAGAATTGGAGATTGGGGGAAAAGTGATAAGAGAAAGAGAGAATTGGAGATTGAGAGAAAAGTGATAAGAGAAAGAGAGAATTGGAGATTGAGAAAAAAGTGATAAGTGAAAAGGAGAATTGGAGATTGAGAGAAAAGTGATAAGAGAAAGAGAGAATTGGAGATTGGGGGAAAAGTGTGAAGAGAAAGAGAGAATTGGAGATTGGGGGAAAAGTGTGAAGAGAAAGAGAGAATTGGAGATTGGGGGAAAAGTGAGAAAAGAAAGAGAGAATTGGAGATTGAGAGAAAAGGGATAAGAGAAAGAGAGAATTGGAGATTGGGGGAAAAGTCATAAGAGAAAGAGAGAATTGGAGAGTGAGAGAAAAGTGATAAGAGAAAGAGAGAATTGGAGATTGGGGGGAAAAGTGATAAGAGAAAGAGAGAATTGGAGATTGAGAGAAAAGTGATAACAGAAAGAGAGAATTGGAGATTGAGAGAAAATTGATAAGTGAAAGAGAGAATTGGAGATTAGGGGATTTGTGTGTAGAGAAATACAGAATTGGAGATTGGGGGAAAAGTGAGAAAAGAAAGAGAGAATTGGAGATTGAGAGAAAAGGGATAAGAGGAAGAGAGAATTGGAGATTGGGGGAAAGGTGATAAGAGAAAGAGAGAATTGGAGATTGGGGGAAAAGTGAGAAAAGAAAGAGAGAATTGGAGATTGAGAGAAAAGGGATAAGAGAAAGAGAGAATTGGAGATTGGGGGAAAAGACATAAGAGAAAGAGAGAATTGGAGAGTGAGAGAAAAAGAAAAGTGATAAGAGAAAGAGGGAATTGGAGATTGAGGGAAAATTGATAAGAGAAAGAGAGAATTGGAGATTGAGAGAAAAGTGATAAGAGAAAGAGAGAATTGGAGATTGGGGGAAAAGTGATTAGATAAATAAAGAATTGGAGATTGAGAGAAAATTGATAAGAGAAAGAGAGAATTGGAGATTGGAGGAAAAGTGATAAGAGAAAGAGAGAATTGGAGATTGGGGTAAAAGTGAGAAGAGAAAGAGAGAATTGAAGATTGAGAGAAAAGTGATAAGAGAAAGAGAGAATTGGAGATTGAGATAAAAGTGATAAGAGAAAGAGAGAATTGGAGATTGAGAGAAAAGTGATAAGAGAAAGAGAGAATTGGAGATTGGGGGAAAGGTGATAAGAGAAAGAGAGAATTGGAGATTGAGAGAAAAGTGATAATAGAAAGAGAGAATTGGAGATTGGGGGAAAAGTGATAAGAGAAAGAGAGAATTGGAGATTGAGAGTAAAGTGATAAGAGAAAGAGAGAATTGGAGATTGGGAGTAAACTGAGAACAGAAAGAGAGGATTGGAGATTGAGAGAAAAGTGATAAGAGAAAGAGAGAATTGGAGATTGAGAGAAAAGTGATAAGAGAAAGAGAGAATTAGAGATTGAGAGAAAAGTGATAAGAGAAAGAGGGAATTGGAGATTGAAAGAAAAGTGATAAGAGATTGAGAGAATTGGAGATTGGGAGAAAAGTGATAAGAGAAAGAGAGAATTGGAGATTGAGAGAAAATTGATAAGTGAAAGAGAGAATTGGAGATTAGGGGATTTGTGTGTAGAGAAATACAGAATTGGAGATTGGGGGAAAAGTGAGAAAAGAAAGAGAGAATTGGAGATTGAGAGGAAAGGGATAAGAGAAAGAGAGAATTGGAGATTGGGGGAAAGGTGATAAGAGAAAGAGAGAATTGGAGATTGGGGGAAAAGTGTGAAGAGAAAGAGAGAATTGGAGATTGGGGGAAAAGTGAGAAAAGAAAGAGAGAATTGGAGATTGAGAGAAAAGGGATAAGAGAAAGAGAGAATTGGAGATTGGGGGAAAAGTCATAAGAGAAAGAGAGAATTGGAGAGTGAGAGAAAAGTGATAAGAGAAAGAGAGAATTGGAGATTGGGGGGAAAAGTGATAAGAAAAAGAGAGAATTGGAGAGTGAGAGAAAAAGAAAAGTGATAAGAGAAAGAGGGAATTGGAGATTGAGGGAAAATTGATAAGAGAAAGAGAGAATTGGAGATTGAGAGAAAAGGGATAAGAGAAAGAGAGAATTGGAGATTGGGGGAAAAGTGATTAGATAAAGAAAGAATTGGAGATTGAGAGAAAATTGATAAGAGAAAGAGAGAATTGGAGATTGGAGGAAAAGTGATAAGAGAAAGAGAGAATTGGAGATTGGGGTAAAAGTGAGAAGAGAAAGAGAGAATTGAAGATTGAGAGAAAAGTGATAAGAGAAAGAGAGAATTGGAGATTGAGATAAAAGTGATAAGAGAAAGAGAGAATTGGAGATTGAGAGAAAAGTGATAAGAGAAAGAGAGAATTGGAGATTGGGGGAAAGGTGATAAGAGAAAGAGAGAATTGGAGATTGAGAGAAAAGTGATAATAGAAAGAGAGAATTGGAGATTGGGGGAAAAGTGATAAGAGAAAGAGAGAATTGGAGATTGAGAGTAAAGTGATAAGAGAAAGAGAGAATTGGAGATTGGGAGTAAACTGAGAACAGAAAGAGAGGATTGGAGATTGAGAGAAAAGTGATAAGAGAAAGAGAGAATTGGAGATTGAGAGAAAAGTGATAAGAGAAAGAGAGAATTAGAGATTGAGAGAAAAGTGATAAGAGAAAGAGGGAATTGGAGATTGAGAGAAAAGTGATAAGAGATTGAGAGAATTGGAGATTGGGAGAAAAGTGATAAGAGAAAGAGAGAATTGGAGATTGAGAGAAAATTGATAAGTGAAAGAGAGAATTGGAGATTAGGGGATTTGTGTGTAGAGAAATACAGAATTGGAGATTGGGGGAAAAGTGAGAAAAGAAAGAGAGAATTGGAGATTGAGAGGAAAGGGATAAGAGAAAGAGAGAATTGGAGATTGGGGGAAAGGTGATAAGAGAAAGAGAGAATTGGAGATTGGGGGAAAAGTGTGAAGAGAAAGAGAGAATTGGAGATTGGGGGAAAAGTGAGAAAAGAAAGAGAGAATTGGAGATTGAGAGAAAAGGGATAAGAGAAAGAGAGAATTGGAGATTGGGGGAAAAGTCATAAGAGAAAGAGAGAATTGGAGAGTGAGAGAAAAGTGATAAGAGAAAGAGAGAATTGGAGATTGGGGGGAAAAGTGATAAGAAAAAGAGAGAATTGGAGATTGAGAGAAAAGTGATAAGAGAAAGAAAGAATTGGAGATTGAGAGAAAATTGATAACAGAAAGAGAGAATTGGAGATTGGGGGAAAAGTCATAAGAGAAAGAGAGAATTGGAGATTGAGAGAAAAGTGATAAGAGAAAGAGAGAATTGGAGATTGGGGGAAAGGTGATAAGAGAAAGAGAGAATTGGAGATTGAGAGAAAAGTGATAATAGAAAGAGAGAATTGGAGATTGGGGGAAAAGTGATAAGAGAAAGAGAGAATTGGAGATTGAGAGAAAAGTGATAAGAGAAAGAGAGAATTGGAGATTGAGAGAAAAGTGATAAGAGAAAGAGAGAATTAGAGATTGAGAGAAAAGTGATAAGAGATTGAGAGAATTGGAGATTGGGAGAAAAGTGATAAGAGAAAGAGAGAATTGGAGATTGAGAGAAAATTGATAAGTGAAAGAGAGAATTGGAGATTAGGGGATTTGTGTGTAGAGAAATACAGAATTGGAGATTGGGGGAAAAGTGAGAAAAGAAAGAGAGAATTGGAGATTGAGAGAAAAGGGATAAGAGAAAGAGAGAATTGGAGATGGGGGGAAAAGTCATAAGAGAAAGAGAGAATTGGAGAGTGAGAGAAAAGTGATAAGAGAAAGAGAGAATTGGAGATGGGGGAAAAGTGATAAGAGAAAGAGTGAATTGGAGATTGAGAGAAAAGAGATGAGAGAAAGAAAGAATTGGAGATTGAGAGAAAATTGATAACAGAAAGAGAGAATTGGAGATTGGGGGAAAAGTGATAAGAGAAAGAGAGAATTGGAGATTGAGAGAAAAGTGATAAGAGAAAGAGAGAATTGGAGATTGAGAAAAAAGTGATAAGTGAAAAGGAGAATTGGAGATTGAGAGAAAAGTGATAAGAGAAAGAGAGAATTGGAGATTGGGGGAAAAGTGTGAAGAGAAAGAGAGAATTGGAGATTGGGGGAAAAGTGTGAAGAGAAAGAGAGAATTGGAGATTGGGGGAAAAGTGAGAAAAGAAAGAGAGAATTGGAGATTGAGAGAAAAGGGATAAGAGAAAGAGAGAATTGGAGATTGGGGGAAAAGTCATAAGAGAAAGAGAGAATTGGAGAGTGAGAGAAAAGTGATAAGAGAAAGAGAGAATTGGAGATTGGGGGGAAAAGTGATAAGAGAAAGAGAGAATTGGAGATTGAGAGAAAAGTGATAACAGAAAGAGAGAATTGGAGATTGAGAGAAAATTGATAAGTGAAAGAGAGAATTGGAGATTAGGGGATTTGTGTGTAGAGAAATACAGAATTGGAGATTGGGGGAAAAGTGAGAAAAGAAAGAGAGAATTGGAGATTGAGAGAAAAGGGATAAGAGGAAGAGAGAATTGGAGATTGGGGGAAAGGTGATAAGAGAAAGAGAGAATTGGAGATTGGGGGAAAAGTGAGAAAAGAAAGAGAGAATTGGAGATTGAGAGAAAAGGGATAAGAGAAAGAGAGAATTGGAGATTGGGGGAAAAGACATAAGAGAAAGAGAGAATTGGAGAGTGAGAGAAAAAGAAAAGTGATAAGAGAAAGAGGGAATTGGAGATTGAGGGAAAATTGATAAGTGAAAGAGAGAATTGGAGATTGAGAGAAAAGTGATAAGAGAAAGAGAGAATTGGAGATTGGGGGAAAAGTGATTAGATAAAGAAAGAATTGGAGATTGAGAGAAAATTGATAAGAGAAAGAGAGAATTGGAGATTGGAGGAAAAGTGATAAGAGAAAGAGAGAATTGGAGATTGGGGTAAAAGTGAGAAGAGAAAGAGAGAATTGAAGATTGAGAGAAAAGTGATAAGAGAAAGAGAGAATTGGAGATTGAGATAAAAGTGATAAGAGAAAGAGAGAATTGGAGATTGAGAGAAAAGTGATAAGAGAAAGAGAGAATTGGAGATTGGGGGAAAGGTGATAAGAGAAAGAGAGAATTGGAGATTGAGAGAAAAGTGATAATAGAAAGAGAGAATTGGAGATTGGGGGAAAAGTGATAAGAGAAAGAGAGAATTGGAGATTGAGAGTAAAGTGATAAGAGAAAGAGAGAATTGGAGATTGGGAGTAAACTGAGAACAGAAAGAGAGGATTGGAGATTGAGAGAAAAGTGATAAGAGAAAGAGAGAATTGGAGATTGAGAGAAAAGTGATAAGAGAAAGAGAGAATTAGAAATTGAGAGAAAAGTGATAAGAGAAAGAGGGAATTGGAGATTGAGAGAAAAGTGATAAGAGATTGAGAGAATTGGAGATTGGGAGAAAAGTGATAAGAGAAAGAGAGAATTGGAGATTGAGAGAAAATTGATAAGTGAAAGAGAGAATTGGAGATTAGGGGATTTGTGTGTAGAGAAATACAGAATTGGAGATTGGGGGAAAAGTGAGAAAAGAAAGAGAGAATTGGAGATTGAGAGGAAAGGGATAAGAGAAAGAGAGAATTGGAGATTGGGGGAAAGGTGATAAGAGAAAGAGAGAATTGGAGATTGGGGGAAAAGTGTGAAGAGAAAGAGAGAATTGGAGATTGGGGGAAAAGTGAGAAAAGAAAGAGAGAATTGGAGATTGAGAGAAAAGGGATAAGAGAAAGAGAGAATTGGAGATTGGGGGAAAAGTCATAAGAGAAAGAGAGAATTGGAGAGTGAGAGAAAAGTGATAAGAGAAAGAGAGAATTGGAGATTGGGGGGAAAAGTGATAAGAAAAAGAGAGAATTGGAGATTGAGAGAAAAGTGATAAGAGAAAGAAAGAATTGGAGATTGAGAGAAAATTGATAACAGAAAGAGAGAATTGGAGATTGGGGGAAAAGTCATAAGAGAAAGAGAGAATTGGAGATTGAGAGAAAAGTGATAAGAGAAAGAGAGAATTGGAGATTGGGGGAAAGGTGATAAGAGAAAGAGAGAATTGGAGATTGAGAGAAAAGTGATAATAGAAAGAGAGAATTGGAGATTGGGGGAAAAGTGATAAGAGAAAGAGAGAATTGGAGATTGAGAGAAAAGTGATAAGAGAAAGAGAGAATTGGAGATTGAGAGAAAAGTGATAAGAGAAAGAGAGAATTAGAGATTGAGAGAAAAGTGATAAGAGATTGAGAGAATTGGAGATTGGGAGAAAAGTGATAAGAGAAAGAGAGAATTGGAGATTGAGAGAAAATTGATAAGTGAAAGAGAGAATTGGAGATTAGGGGATTTGTGTGTAGAGAAATACAGAATTGGAGATTGGGGGAAAAGTGAGAAAAGAAAGAGAGAATTGGAGATTGAGAGGAAAGGGATAAGAGAAAGAGAGAATTGGAGATTGGGGGAAAGGTGATAAGAGAAAGAGAGAATTGGAGATTGGGGGAAAAGTGTGAAGAGAAAGAGAGAATTGGAGATTGGGGGAAAAGTGAGAAAAGAAAGAGAGAATTGGAGATTGAGAGAAAAGGGATAAGAGAAAGAGAGAATTGGAGATGGGGGAAAAGTGATAAGAGAAAGAGTGAATTGGAGATTGAGAGAAAAGAGATAAGAGAAAGAAAGAATTGGAGATTGAGAGAAAATTGATAACAGAAAGAGAGAATTGGAGATTGGGGGAAAAGTCATAAGAGAAAGAGAGAATTGGAGATTGGGGGAAAGGTGATAAGAGAAAGATCGAATTGGAGATTGAGAGAAAAGTGATAATAGAAAGAGAGAATTGGAGATTGGGGGAAAAGTGATAAGAGAAAGAGAGAATTGGAGATTGAGAGAAAAGTGATGAGGGAAAGAGAGAATTGTAGATTGGGAGTAAACTGAGAACAGAAAGAGAGGATTGGATATTGAGAGAAAAGTGAGAAGATTGAGAGAGAATTGGAGATTCAGAGAAAAGTGAGGAGAGAAAGAGAGAATTGGAGATTGAGAGAAAAGTGATGAGAGAAAGAGAGAATTGGAGATTGGGGGAAATGTGGGAATAGAAAGACAAAATTGGAGATTGGGGGAAAAGTGATAAGAGAAAGAGAGAATTGGAGATTGAGAGAAAAGTGATAAGAGAAAGACAGAATTGGAGATGGGGGAAAAGTGATAAGAGAAAGAGAGAATTGGAGATTGAGAGAAAAGTGATAAGAGAAAGAAAGAATTGGAGATTGAGAGAAAATTGATAACAGAAAGAGAGAATTGGAGATTGGGGTAGAAGTGAGAAGAGAAAGAGAGAATTGGAGATTGAGAGAAAAGTGATAAGAGAAAGAGAGAATTGGAGATTGGGGGAAAGGTGATAAGAGAAAGAGAGAATTGGAGATTGGGGGAAAAGTGATAAGAGAAAGAGAGAATTGGAGATTGAGAGAAAAGTGATAAGAGAAAGAGAGAATTGGAGATTGAGAAAAAAGTGATAAGTGAAAAGGAGAATTGGAGATTGAGAGAAAAGTGATAAGAGAAAGAGAGAATTGGAGATTGGGGGAAAAGTGTGAAGAGAAAGAGAGAATTGGAGATTGGGGGAAAAGTGAGAAAAGAAAGAGAGAATTGGAGATTGAGAGAAAAGGGATAAGAGAAAGAGAGAATTGGAGATTGGGGGAAAAGTCATAAGAGAAAGAGAGAATTGGAGAGTGAGAGAAAAGTGATAAGAGAAAGAGAGAATTGGAGATTGGGGGGAAAAGTGATAAGAAAAAGAGAGAATTGGAGATTGAGAGAAAAGTGATAAGAGAAAGAAAGAATTGGAGATTGAGAGAAAATTGATAACAGAAAGAGAGAATTGGAGATTGGGGGAAAAGTCATAAGAGAAAGAGAGAATTGGAGATTGAGAGAAAAGTGATAAGAGAAAGAGAGAATTGGAGATTGGGGGAAAGGTGATAAGAGAAAGAGAGAATTGGAGATTGAGAGAAAAGTGATAATAGAAAGAGAGAATTGGAGATTGGGGGAAAAGTGATAAGAGAAAGAGAGAATTGGAGATTGAGAGAAAAGTGATAAGAGAAAGAGAGAATTGGAGATTGAGAGAAAAGTGATAAGAGAAAGAGAGAATTAGAGATTGAGAGAAAAGTGATAAGAGATTGAGAGAATTGGAGATTGGGAGAAAAGTGATAAGAGAAAGAGAGAATTGGAGATTGAGAGAAAATTGATAAGTGAAAGAGAGAATTGGAGATTAGGGGATTTGTGTGTAGAGAAATACAGAATTGGAGATTGGGGGAAAAGTGAGAAAAGAAAGAGAGAATTGGAGATTGAGAGGAAAGGGATAAGAGAAAGAGAGAATTGGAGATTGGGGGAAAGGTGATAAGAGAAAGAGAGAATTGGAGATTGGGGGAAAAGTGTGAAGAGAAAGAGAGAATTGGAGATTGGGGGAAAAGTGAGAAAAGAAAGAGAGAATTGGAGATTGAGAGAAAAGGGATAAGAGAAAGAGAGAATTGGAGATGGGGGAAAAGTGATAAGAGAAAGAGTGAATTGGAGATTGAGAGAAAATTGATAACAGAAAGAGAGAATTGGAGATTGGGGGAAAAGTCATAAGAGAAAGAGAGAATTGGAGATTGGGGGAAAGGTGATAAGAGAAAGATCGAATTGGAGATTGAGAGAAAAGTGATAATAGAAAGAGAGAATTGGAGATTGGGGGAAAAGTGATAAGAGAAAGAGAGAATTGGAGATTGAGAGAAAAGTGATGAGGGAAAGAGAGAATTGTAGATTGGGAGTAAACTGAGAACAGAAAGAGAGGATTGGATATTGAGAGAAAAGTGAGAAGATTGAGAGAGAATTGGAGATTCAGAGAAAAGTGAGGAGAGAAAGAGAGAATTGGAGATTGAGAGAAAAGTGATGAGAGAAAGAGAGAATTGGAGATTGGGGGAAATGTGGGAATAGAAAGACAAAATTGGAGATTGGGGGAAAAGTGATAAGAGAAAGAGAGAATTGGAGATTGAGAGAAAAGTGATAAGAGAAAGACAGAATTGGAGATGGGGGAAAAGTGATAAGAGAAAGAGAGAATTGGAGATTGAGAGAAAAGTGATAAGAGAAAGAAAGAATTGGAGATTGAGAGAAAATTGATAACAGAAAGAGAGAATTGGAGATTGGGGTAAAAGTGAGAAGAGAAAGAGAGAATTGGAGATTGAGAGAAAAGTGATAAGAGAAAGAGAGAATTGGAGATTGGGGGAAAGGTGATAAGAGAAAGAGAGAATTGGAGATTGGGGGAAAAGTGATAAGAGAAAGAGAGAATTGGAGATTGAGAGAAAAGTGATAAGAGAAAGAGAGAATTGGAGATTGAGAAAAAAGTGATAAGTGAAAAGGAGAATTGGAGATTGAGAGAAAAGTGATAAGAGAAAGAGAGAATTGGAGATTGGGGGAAAAGTGTGAAGAGAAAGAGAGAATTGGAGATTGGGGGAAAAGTGAGAAAAGAAAGAGAGAATTGGAGATTGAGAGAAAAGGGATAAGAGAAAGAGAGAATTGGAGATTGGGGGAAAAGTCATAAGAGAAAGAGAGAATTGGAGAGTGAGAGAAAAGTGATAAGAGAAAGAGAGAATTGGAGATTGGGGGGAAAAGTGATAAGAAAAAGAGAGAATTGGAGATTGAGAGAAAAGTGATAAGAGAAAGAAAGAATTGGAGATTGAGAGAAAATTGATAACAGAAAGAGAGAATTGGAGATTGGGGGAAAAGTCATAAGAGAAAGAGAGAATTGGAGATTGAGAGAAAAGTGATAAGAGAAAGAGAGAATTGGAGATTGGGGGAAAGGTGATAAGAGAAAGAGAGAATTGGAGATTGAGAGAAAAGTGATAATAGAAAGAGAGAATTGGAGATTGGGGGAAAAGTGATAAGAGAAAGAGAGAATTGGAGATTGAGAGAAAAGTGATAAGAGAAAGAGAGAATTGGAGATTGAGAGAAAAGTGATAAGAGAAAGAGAGAATTAGAGATTGAGAGAAAAGTGATAAGAGATTGAGAGAATTGGAGATTGGGAGAAAAATGATAAGAGAAAGAGAGAATTGGAGATTGAGAGAAAATTGATAAGTGAAAGAGAGAATTGGAGATTAGGGGATTTGTGTGTAGAGAAATACAGAATTGGAGATTGGGGGAAAAGTGGGAAAAGAAAGAGAGAATTGGAGATTGAGAGGAAAGGGATAAGAGAAAGAGAGAATTGGAGATTGGGGGAAAGGTGATAAGAGAAAGAGAGAATTGGAGATTGGGGGAAAAGTGTGAAGAGAAAGAGAGAATTGGAGATTGGGGGAAAAGTGAGAAAAGAAAGAGAGAATTGGAGATTGAGAGAAAAGGGATAAGAGAAAGAGAGAATTGGAGATGGGGGAAAAGTGATAAGAGAAAGAGTGAATTGGAGATTGAGAGAAAAGAGATAAGAGAAAGAAAGAATTGGAGATTGAGAGAAAATTGATAACAGAAAGAGAGAATTGGAGATTGGGGGAAAAGTCATAAGAGAAAGAGAGAATTGGAGATTGGGGGAAAGGTGATAAGAGAAAGATCGAATTGGAGATTGAGAGAAAAGTGATAATAGAAAGAGAGAATTGGAGATTGGGGGAAAAGTGATAAGAGAAAGAGAGAATTGGAGATTGAGAGAAAAGTGATGAGGGAAAGAGAGAATTGTAGATTGGGAGTAAACTGAGAACAGAAAGAGAGGATTGGATATTGAGAGAAAAGTGAGAAGATTGAGAGAGAATTGGAGATTCAGAGAAAAGTGAGGAGAGAAAGAGAGAATTGGAGATTGAGAGAAAAGTGATGAGAGAAAGAGAGAATTGGAGATTGGGGGAAATGTGGGAATAGAAAGACAAAATTGGAGATTGGGGGAAAAGTGATAAGAGAAAGAGAGAATTGGAGATTGAGAGAAAAGTGATAAGAGAAAGACAGAATTGGAGATGGGGGAAAAGTGATAAGAGAAAGAGAGAATTGGAGATTGAGAGAAAAGTGATAAGAGAAAGAAAGAATTGGAGATTGAGAGAAAATTGATAACAGAAAGAGAGAATTGGAGATTGGGGGAAAAGTCATAAGAGAAAGAGAGAATTGGAGATTGAGAGAAAAGTGATAAGAGAAAGAGAGAATTGGAGATTGGGGGAAAGGTGATAAGAGAAAGAGAGAATTGGAGATTGGGGGAAAAGTGATAAGAGAAAGAGAGAATTGGAGATTGAGAGAAAAGTGATAAGAGAAAGAGAGAATTGGAGATTGAGAAAAAAGTGATAAGTGAAAAGGAGAATTGGAGATTGAGAGAAAAGTGATAAGAGAAAGAGAGAATTGGAGATTGGGGGAAAAGTGTGAAGAGAAAGAGAGAATTGGAGATTGGGGGAAAAGTGAGAAAAGAAAGAGAGAATTGGAGATTGAGAGAAAAGGGATAAGAGAAAGAGAGAATTGGAGATTGAGAGAAAAGTGATAAGAGAAAGAGAGAATTAGAGATTGAGAGAAAAGTGATAAGAGAAAGAGGGAATTGGAGATTGAGAGAAAAGTGATAAGAGATTGAGAGAATTGGAGATTGGGAGAAAAGTGATAAGAGAAAGAGAGAATTGGAGATTGAGAGAAAATTGATAAGTGAAAGAGAGAATTGGAGATTGGGGGAAAAGTGTGAAGAGAAAGAGAGAATTGGAGATTGGGGGAAAAGTGAGAAAAGAAAGAGAGAATTGGAGATTGAGAGAAAAGGGATAAGAGAAAGAGAGAATTGGAGATTGGGGGAAAAGTCATAAGAGAAAAAGAGAATTGGAGAGTGAGAGAAAAGTGATAAGAGAAAGAGAGAATTGGAGATTGGGGGGAAAAGTGATAAGAAAAAGAGAGAATTGGAGATTGAGAGAAAAGTGATAAGAGAAAGAAAGAATTGGAGATTGAGAGAAAATTGATAACAGAAAGAGAGAATTGGAGATTGGGGGAAAAGTCATAAGAGAAAGAGAGAATTGGAGATTGAGAGAAAAGTGATAAGAGAAAGAGAGAATTGGAGATTGGGGGAAAGGTGATAAGAGAAAGAGAGAATTGGAGATTGAGAGAAAAGTGATAATAGAAAGAGAGAATTGGAGATTGGGGGAAAAGTGATAAGAGAAAGAGAGAATTGGAGATTGAGAGAAAAGTGATAAGAGAAAGAGAGAATTGGAGATTGAGAGAAAAGTGATAAGAGAAAGAGAGAATTAGAGATTGAGAGAAAAGTGATAAGAGATTGAGAGAATTGGAGATTGGGAGAAAAGTGATAAGAGAAAGAGAGAATTGGAGATTGAGAGAAAATTGATAAGTGAAAGAGAGAATTGGAGATTAGGGGATTTGTGTGTAGAGAAATACAGAATTGGAGATTGGGGGAAAAGTGGGAAAAGAAAGAGAGAATTGGAGATTGAGAGGAAAGGGATAAGAGAAAGAGAGAATTGGAGATTGGGGGAAAGGTGATAAGAGAAAGAGAGAATTGGAGATTGGGGGAAAAGTGTGAAGAGAAAGAGAGAATTGGAGATTGGGGGAAAAGTGAGAAAAGAAAGAGAGAATTGGAGATTGAGAGAAAAGGGATAAGAGAAAGAGAGAATTGGAGATGGGGGAAAAGTGATAAGAGAAAGAGTGAATTGGAGATTGAGAGAAAAGAGATGAGAGAAAGAAAGAATTGGAGATTGAGAGAAAATTGATAACAGAAAGAGAGAATTGGAGATTGGGGGAAAAGTCATAAGAGAAAGAGAGAATTGGAGATTGGGGGAAAGGTGATAAGAGAAAGATCGAATTGGAGATTGAGAGAAAAGTGATAATAGAAAGAGAGAATTGGAGATTGGGGGAAAAGTGATAAGAGAAAGAGAGAATTGGAGATTGAGAGAAAAGTGATGAGGGAAAGAGAGAATTGTAGATTGGGAGTAAACTGAGAACAGAAAGAGAGGATTGGATATTGAGAGAAAAGTGAGAAGATTGAGAGAGAATTGGAGATTCAGAGAAAAGTGAGGAGAGAAAGAGAGAATTGGAGATTGAGAGAAAAGTGATGAGAGAAAGAGAGAATTGGAGATTGGGGGAAATGTGGGAATAGAAAGACAAAATTGGAGATTGGGGGAAAAGTGATAAGAGAAAGAGAGAATTGGAGATTGAGAGAAAAGTGATAAGAGAAAGACAGAATTGGAGATGGGGGAAAAGTGATAAGAGAAAGAGAGAATTGGAGATTGAGAGAAAAGTGATAAGAGAAAGAAAGAATTGGAGATTGAGAGAAAATTGATAACAGAAAGAGAGAATTGGAGATTGGGGGAAAAGTCATAAGAGAAAGAGAGAATTGGAGATTGAGAGAAAAGTGATAAGAGAAAGAGAGAATTGGAGATTGGGGGAAAGGTGATAAGAGAAAGAGAGAATTGGAGATTGGGGGAAAAGTGATAAGAGAAAGAGAGAATTAGAGATTGAGAGAAAAGTGATAAGAGAAAGAGAGAATTGGAGATTGAGAAAAAAGTGATAAGTGAAAAGGAGAATTGGAGATTGAGAGAAAAGTGATAAGAGAAAGAGAGAATTGGAGATTGGGGGAAAAGTGTGAAGAGAAAGAGAGAATTGGAGATTGGGGGAAAAGTGAGAAAAGAAAGAGAGAATTGGAGATTGAGAGAAAAGGGATAAGAGAAAGAGAGAATTGGAGATTGGGGGAAAAGTCATAAGAGAAAGAGAGAATTGGAGAGTGAGAGAAAAGTGATAAGAGAAAGAGAGAATTGGAGATTGGGGGGAAAAGTGATAAGAGAAAGAGAGAATTGGAGATTGAGAGAAAAGTGATAAGAGAAAGAGAGAATTGGAGATTGGGGGAAAGGTGATAAGAGAAAGAGAGAATTGGAGATTGAGAGAAAAGTGATAATAGAACGAGAGAATTGGAGATTGGGGGAAAAGTGATAAGAGAAAGAGAGAATTGGAGATTGAGAGAAAAGTGATAAGAGAAAGAGAGAATTGGAGATTGAGAGAAAAGTGATAAGAGAAAGAGAGAATTAGAGATTGAGAGAAAAGTGATAAGAGATTGAGAGAATTGGAGATTGGGAGAAAAGTGATAAGAGAAAGAGAGAATTGGAGATTGAGAGAAAATTGATAAGTGAAAGAGAGAATTGGAGATTAGGGGATTTGTGTGTAGAGAAATACAGAATTGGAGATTGGGGGAAAAGTGAGAAAAGAAAGAGAGAATTGGAGATTGAGAGGAAAGGGATAAGAGAAAGAGAGAATTGGAGATTGGGGGAAAGGTGATAAGAGAAAGAGAGAATTGGAGATTGGGGGAAAAGTGTGAAGAGAAAGAGAGAATTGGAGATTGGGGGAAAAGTGAGAAAAGAAAGAGAGAATTGGAGATTGAGAGAAAAGGGATAAGAGAAAGAGAGAATTGGAGATGGGGGAAAAGTGATAAGAGAAAGAGTGAATTGGAGATTGAGAGAAAAGAGATAAGAGAAAGAAAGAATTGGAGATTGAGAGAAAATTGATAACAGAAAGAGAGAATTGGAGATTGGGGGAAAAGTCATAAGAGAAAGAGAGAATTGGAGATTGGGGGAAAGGTGATAAGAGAAAGATCGAATTGGAGATTGAGAGAAAAGTGATAATAGAAAGAGAGAATTGGAGATTGGGGGAAAAGTGATAAGAGAAAGAGAGAATTGGAGATTGAGAGAAAAGTGATGAGGGAAAGAGAGAATTGTAGATTGGGAGTAAATTGAGAACAGAAAGAGAGGATTGGATATTGAGAGAAAAGTGAGAAGATTGAGAGAGAATTGGAGATTCAGAGAAAAGTGAGGAGAGAAAGAGAGAATTGGAGATTGAGAGAAAAGTGATGAGAGAAAGAGAGAATTGGAGATTGGGGGAAATGTGGGAATAGAAAGACAAAATTGGAGATTGGGGGAAAAGTGATAAGAGAAAGAGAGAATTGGAGATTGAGAGAAAAGTGATAAGAGAAAGACAGAATTGGAGATGGGGGGAAAGTGATAAGAGAAAAGAGAGAATTGGAGATTGAGAGAAAAGTGATAAGAGAAAGAAAGAATTGGAGATTGAGAGAAAATTGATAACAGAAAGAGAGAATTGGAGATTGGGGGAAAAGTCATAAGAGAAAGAGAGAATTGGAGATTGAGAGAAAAGTGATAAGAGAAAGAGAGAATTGGAGATTGGGGGAAAGGTGATAAGAGAAAGAGAGAATTGGAGATTGGGGGAAAAGTGATAAGAGAAAGAGAGAATTGGAGATTGAGAGAAAAGTGATAAGAGAAAGAGAGAATTGGAGATTGGGGGAAAAGTGATTAGATAAAGAAAGAATTGGAGATTGAGAGAAAATTGATAAGAGAAAGAGAGAATTGGAGATTGGAGGAAAAGTGATAAGAGAAAGAGAGAATTGGAGATTGGGGTAAAAGTGAGAAGAGAAAGAGAGAATTGGAGATTGAGAGAAAAGTGATAAGAGAAAGAGAGAATTGGAGATTGAGATAAAAGTGATAAGAGAAAGAGAGAATTGGAGATTGAGAGAAAAGTGATAAGAGAAAGAGAGAATTGGAGATGGGGGAAAAGTGATAAGAGAAAGAGAGAATTGGAGATTGAGAGAAAAGTGATAAGAGAAAGAAAGAATTGGAGATTGAGAGAAAATTGATAACAGAAAGAGAGAATTGGAGATTGGGGGAAAAGTCACAAGAGAAAGAGAGAATTGGAGATTGAGAGAAAAGTGATAATAGAAAGAGAGAATTGGAGATTGGGGGAAAAGTGATAAGAGAAAGAGAGAATTGGAGATTGAGAGTAAAGTGATAAGAGAAAGAGAGAATTGGAGATTGGGGGAAAGGTGATAAGAGAAAGAGAGAATTGGAGATTGAGAGAAAAGTGATAATAGAAAGAGAGAATTGGAGATTGGGGGAAAAGTGATAAGAGAAAGAGAGAATTGGAGATTGAGAGTAAAGTGATAAGAGAAAGAGAGAATTGGAGATTGGGAGTAAACTGAGAACAGAAAGAGAGGATTGGAGATTGAGAGAAAAGTGATAAGAGAAAGAGAGAATTGGAGATTGAGAGAAAAGTGATAAGAGAAAGAGAGAATTAGAGATTGAGAGAAAAGTGATAAGAGAAAGAGGGAATTGGAGATTGAGAGAAAAGTGATAAGAGATTGAGAGAATTGGAGATTGGGAGAAAAGTGATAAGAGAAAGAGAGAATTGGAGATTGAGAGAAAATTGATAAGTGAAAGAGAGAATTGGAGATTAGGGGATTTGTGTGTAGAGAAATACAGAATTGGAGATTGGGGGAAAAGTGAGAAAAGAAAGAGAGAATTGGAGATTGAGAGGAAAGGGATAAGAGAAAGAGAGAATTGGAGATTGGGGGAAAGGTGATAAGAGAAAGAGAGAATTGGAGATTGGGGGAAAAGTGTGAAGAGAAAGAGAGAATTGGAGATTGGGGGAAAAGTGAGAAAAGAAAGAGAGAATTGGAGATTGAGAGAAAAGGGATAAGAGAAAGAGAGAATTGGAGATTGGGGGAAAAGTCATAAGAGAAAGAGAGAATTGGAGAGTGAGAGAAAAGTGATAAGAGAAAGAGAGAATTGGAGATTGGGGGGAAAAGTGATAAGAAAAAGAGATAATTGGAGATTGAGAGAAAAGTGATAAGAGAAAGAAAGAATTGGAGATTGAGAGAAAATTGATAACAGAAAGAGAGAATTGGAGATTGGGGGAAAAGTGATAAGAGAAAGAGAGAATTGGAGATTGAGAGAAAAGTGATAAGAGAAAGAGAGAATTGGAGATTGAGAGAAAATTGATAACAGAAAGAGAGAATTGGAGATTGGGGGAAAAGTCACAAGAGAAAGAGAGAATTGGAGATTGAGAGAAAAGTGATAATAGAAAGAGAGAATTGGAGATTGGGGGAAAAGTGATAAGAGAAAGAGAGAATTGGAGATTGAGAGTAAAGTGATAAGAGAAAGAGAGAATTGGAGATTGGGGGAAAGGTGATAAGAGAAAGAGAGAATTGGAGATTGAGAGAAAAGTGATAATAGAAAGAGAGAATTGGAGATTGGGGGAAAAGTGATAAGAGAAAGAGAGAATTGGAGATTGAGAGTAAAGTGATAAGAGAAAGAGAGAATTGGAGATTGGGAGTAAACTGAGAACAGAAAGAGAGGATTGGAGATTGAGAGAAAAGTGATAAGAGAAAGAGAGAATTGGAGATTGAGAGAAAAGTGATAAGAGAAAGAGAGAATTAGAGATTGAGAGAAAAGTGATAAGAGAAAGAGGGAATTGGAGATTGAGAGAAAAGTGATAAGAGATTGAGAGAATTGGAGATTGGGAGAAAAGTGATAAGAGAAAGAGAGAATTGGAGATTGAGAGAAAATTGATAAGTGAAAGAGAGAATTGGAGATTAGGGGATTTGTGTGTAGAGAAATACAGAATTGGAGATTGGGGGAAAAGTGAGAAAAGAAAGAGAGAATTGGAGATTGAGAGGAAAGGGATAAGAGAAAGAGAGAATTGGAGATTGGGGGAAAGGTGATAAGAGAAAGAGAGAATTGGAGATTGGGGGAAAAGTGTGAAGAGAAAGAGAGAATTGGAGATTGGGGGAAAAGTGAGAAAAGAAAGAGAGAATTGGAGATTGAGAGAAAAGGGATAAGAGAAAGAGAGAATTGGAGATTGGGGGAAAAGTCATAAGAGAAAGAGAGAATTGGAGAGTGAGAGAAAAGTGATAAGAGAAAGAGAGAATTGGAGATTGGGGGGAAAAGTGATAAGAAAAAGAGATAATTGGAGATTGAGAGAAAAGTGATAAGAGAAAGAAAGAATTGGAGATTGAGAGAAAATTGATAACAGAAAGAGAGAATTGGAGATTGGGGGAAAAGTGATAAGAGAAAGAGAGAATTGGAGATTGAGAGAAAAGTGATAAGAGAAAGTGAGAATTGGAGATTGGGGGAAAGGTGATAAGAGAAAGAGAGAATTGGAGATTGAGAGAAAAGTGATAATAGAAAGAGAGAATTGGAGATTGGGGGAAAAGTGATAAGAGAAAGAGAGAATTGGAGATCGAGAGAAAAGTGATAAGAGAAAGAGAGAATTGGAGATTGAGAGAAAAGTGATAAGAGAAAGAGAGAATTAGAGATTGAGAGAAAAGTGATGAGAGATTGAGAGAATTGGAGATTGGGAGAAAAGTGATAAGAGAAAGAGAGAATTGGAGATTGAGAGAAAATTGATAAGTGAAAGAGAGAATTGGAGATTAGGGGATTTGTGTGTAGAGAAATACAGAATTGGAGATTGGGGGAAAAGTGGGAAAAGAAAGAGAGAATTGGAGATTGAGAGGAAAGGGATAAGAGAAAGAGAGAATTGGAGATTGGGGGAAAGGTGATAAGAGAAAGAGAGAATTGGAGATTGGGGGAAAAGTGTGAAGAGAAAGAGAGAATTGGAGATTGGGGGAAAAGTGAGAAAAGAAAGAGAGAATTGGAGATTGAGAGAAAAGGGATAAGAGAAAGAGAGAATTGGAGATGGGGGAAAAGTGATAAGAGAAAGAGTGAATTGGAGATTGAGAGAAAAGAGATAAGAGAAAGAAAGAATTGGAGATTGAGAGAAAATTGATAACAGAAAGAGAGAATTGGAGATTGGGGGAAAAGTCATAAGAGAAAGAGAGAATTGGAGATTGGGGGAAAGGTGATAAGAGAAAGATCGAATTGGAGATTGAGAGAAAAGTGATAATAGAAAGAGAGAATTGGAGATTGGGGGAAAAGTGATAAGAGAAAGAGAGAATTGGAGATTGAGAGAAAAGTGATGAGGGAAAGAGAGAATTGTAGATTGGGAGTAAACTGAGAACAGAAAGAGAGGATTGGATATTGAGAGAAAAGTGAGAAGATTGAGAGAGAATTGGAGATTCAGAGAAAAGTGAGGAGAGAAAGAGAGAATTGGAGATTGAGAGAAAAGTGATGAGAGAAAGAGAGAATTGGAGATTGGGGGAAATGTGGGAATAGAAAGACAAAATTGGAGATTGGGGGAAAAGTGATAAGAGAAAGAGAGAATTGGAGATTGAGAGAAAAGTGATAAGAGAAAGACAGAATTGGAGATGGGGGAAAAGTGATAAGAGAAAGAGAGAATTGGAGATTGAGAGAAAAGTGATAAGAGAAAGAAAGAATTGGAGATTGAGAGAAAATTGATAACAGAAAGAGAGAATTGGAGATTGGGGGAAAAGTCATAAGAGAAAGAGAGAATTGGAGATTGAGAGAAAAGTGATAAGAGAAAGAGAGAATTGGAGATTGGGGGAAAGGTGATAAGAGAAAGAGAGAATTGGAGATTGGGGGAAAAGTGATAAGAGAAAGAGAGAATTGGAGATTGAGAGAAAAGTGATAAGAGAAAGAGAGAATTGGAGATTGAGAAAAAAGTGATAAGTGAAAAGGAGAATTGGAGATTGAGAGAAAAGTGATAAGAGAAAGAGAGAATTGGAGATTGGGGGAAAAGTGTGAAGAGAAAGAGAGAATTGGAGATTGGGGGAAAAGTGAGAAAAGAAAGAGAGAATTGGAGATTGAGAGAAAAGGGATAAGAGAAAGAGAGAATTGGAGATTGGGGGAAAAGTCATAAGAGAAAGAGAGAATTGGAGAGTGAGAGAAAAGTGATAAGAGAAAGAGAGAATTGGAGATTGGGGGGAAAAGTGATAAGAGAAAGAGAGAATTGGAGATTGAGAGAAAAGTGATAAGAGAAAGAGAGAATTGGAGATTGAGTGAAAATTGATAAGTGAAAGAGAGAATTGGAGATTATGGGATTTGTGTGTAGAGAAATACAGAATTGGAGATTGGGGGAAAAGTGAGAAAAGAAAGAGAGAATTGGAGATTGAGAGAAAAGGGATAAGAGAAAGAGAGAATTGGAGATTGGGGGAAAGGTGATAAGAGAAAGAGAGAATTGGAGATTGGGGGAAAAGTGTGAAGAGAAAGAGAGAATTGGAGATTGGGGGAAAAGTGAGAAAAGAAAGAGAGAATTGGAGATTGAGAGAAAAGGGATAAGAGAAAGAGAGAATTGGAGATTGGGGGAAAAGACATAAGAGAAAGAGAGAATTGGAGAGTGAGAGAAAAAGAAAAGTGATAAGAGAAAGAGGGAATTGGAGATTGAGAGAAAATTGATAAGAGAAAGAGAGAATTGGAGATTGAGAGAAAAGTGATAAGAGAAAGAGAGAATTGGAGATTGGGGGAAAAGTGATTAGATAAAGAAAGAATTGGAGATTGAGAGAAAATTGATAAGAGAAAGAGAGAATTGGAGATTGGAGGAAAAGTGATAAGAGAAAGAGAGAATTGGAGATTGGGGTAAAAGTGAGAAGAGAAAGAGAGAATTGGAGATTGAGAGAAAAGTGATAAGAGAAAGAGAGAATTGGAGATTGAGATAAAAGTGATAAGAGAAAGAGAGAATTGGAGATGGGGGAAAAGTGATAAGAGAAAGAGAGAATTGGAGATTGAGAGAAAAGTGATAAGAGATAGAAAGAATTGGAGATTGAGAGAAAATTGATAACAGAAAGAGAGAATTGGAGATTGGGGGAAAAGTCATAAGAGAAAGAGAGAATTGGAGATTGAGAGAAAAGTGATAAAAGAAAGAGAGAATTGGAGATTGGGGGAAAGGTGATAAGAGAAAGAGAGAATTGGAGATTGAGAGAAAAGTGATAAGAGAAAGAGAGAATTGGAGATTGAGAGAAAAGTGATAAGAGAAAGAGAGAATTGGAGATTGGGAGTAAACTGAGAACAGAAAGAGAGGATTGGAGATTGAGAGAAAAGTGATAAGAGAAAGAGAGAATTGGAGATTGAGAGAAAAGTGATAAGAGAAAGAGAGAATTAGAGATTGAGAGAAAAGTGATAAGAGAAAGAGGGAATTGGAGATTGAGAGAAAAGTGATAAGAGATTGAGAGAATTGGAGATTGGGAGAAAAGTGATAAGAGAAAGAGAGAATTGGAGATTGAGAGAAAATTGATAAGTGAAAGAGAGAATTGGGGATTAGGGGATTTGTGTGTAGAGAAATACAGAATTGGAGATTGGGGGAAAAGTGAGAAAAGAAAGAGAGAATTGGAGATTGAGAGGAAAGGGATAAGAGAAAGAGAGAATTGGAGATTGGGGGAAAGGTGATAAGAGAAAGAGAGAATTGGAGATTGGGGGAAAAGTGTGAAGAGAAAGAGAGAATTGGAGATTGGGGGAAAAGTGAGAAAAGAAAGAGAGAATTGGAGATTGAGAGAAAAGGGATAAGAGAAAGAGAGATTTGGAGATTGGGGGAAAAGTCATAAGAGAAAGAGAGAATTGGAGAGTGAGAGAAAAGTGATAAGAGAAAGAGAGAATTGGAGATTGGGGGGAAAAGTGATAAGAGAAAGAGAGAATTGGAGATTGAGAGAAAAGTGATAAGAGAAAGAAAGAATTGGAGATTGAGAGAAAATTGATAACAGTAAGAGAGAATTGGAGATTGGGGGAAAAGTCATAAGAGAAAGAGAGAATTGGAGATTGAGAGAAAAGTGATAAGAGAAAGAGAGAATTGGAGATTGGGGGAAAGGTGATAAGAGAAAGAGAGAATTAGAGATTGAGAGAAAAGTGATAATAGAAAGAGAGAATTGGAGATTGGGGGAAAAGTGATAAGAGAAAGAGAGAATTGGAGATTGAGAGAAAAGTGATAAGAGAAAGAGAGAATTGGAGATTGAGAGGAAAGTGATAAGAGAAAGAGAGAATTAGAGATTGAGAGAAAAGTGATAAGAGATTGAGAGAATTGGAGATTGGGAGAAAAGTGATAAGAGAAAGAGAGAATTGGAGATTGAGATAAAATTGATAAGTGAAAGAGAGAATTGGAGATTAGGGGATTTGTGTGTAGAGAAATACAGAATTGGAGATTGGGGGAAAGGTGATAAGAGAAAGACAGAATTGGAGATGGGGGAAAAGTGATAAGAGAAAGAGAGAATTGGAGATTGAGAGAAAAGTGATAAGAGAAAGAAAGAATTGGAGATTGAGAGAAAATTGATAATAGAAAGCGAGAATTGGAGATTGGGGGAAAAGTCATAAGAGAAAGTGAGAATTGGAGATTGAGAGAAAAGTGATAAGAGAAAGAGAGAATTGGAGATTGGGGGAAAGGTGATAAGAGAAAGAGAGAATTGGAGATTGGGGGAAAAGTGATAAGAGAAAGAGAGAATTGGAGATTGAGAGAAAAGTGATAAGAGAAAGAGAGAATTGGAGATTGAGAGAAAAGTGATAAGAGAAAGACAGAATTGGAGATGGGGGAAAAGTGATAAGAGAAAGAGAGAATAGGAGATTGAGAGAAAAGTGATAAGAGAAAGAAAGAATTGGAGATTGAGAGAAAATTGATAACAGAAAGAGAGAATTGGAGATTGGGGGAAAAGTCATAAGAGAAAGAGAGAATTGGAGATTGAGAGAAAAGTGATAAGAGAAAGAGAGAATTGGAGATTGGGGGAAAGGTGATAAGAGAAAGAGAGAATTGGAGATTGGGGGAAAAGAGATAAGAGAAAGAGAGAATTGGAGATTGAGAGAAAAGTGATAAGAGAAAGAGAGAATTGGAGATTGAGAAAAAAGTGATAAGTGAAAAGGAGAATTGGAGATTGAGAGAAAAGTGATAAGAGAAAGAGAGAATTGGAGATTGGGGGAAAAGGGATTAGAGAAAGAAAGAATTGGAGATTGAGAGAAAATTGATAAGAGAAAGAGAGAATTGGAGATTGGGGGAAAAGTGATAAGAGAAAGAGAGAATTGTAGAGTGAGTTAAAGTGATAAGAGAAAGAGATAATTGGAGATTGGGGGAAATGTCATAAGAGAAAGAGAGAATTGGAGATTGAGAGAAAAGTGATAAGAGAAAGAGAGAATTGGAGATTGGGGGAGAAGTCATAAGAGAAAGAGAGAATTGGAGAGTGAGAGAAAAGTGATAAGAGAAAGAGAGAATTGGAGATTGGGGGGAAAAGTGATAAGAGAAAGAGAGAATTAGAGATTGAGAGAAAAGTTATAAGAGAAAGAGAGAATTGGAGATTGAGAGAAAAGTGATAAGAGAAAGAGAGAATTTGAGATGGGGGAAAAGTGATAAGAGAAAGAGAGAATTGGAGATTGAGATAAAATTGATAAGTGAAAGAGAGAATTGGAGATTAGGGGATTTGTGTGTAGAGAAATACAGAATTGGAGATTGGGGGAAAAGTGAGAAAAGAAAGAGAGAATTGGAGATTGAGAGAAAAGGGATAAGAGAAAGAGAGATTTGGAGATTGGGGGAAAAGTCATAAGAGAAAGAGAGAATTGGAGAGTGAGAGAAAAGTGATAAGAGAAAGAGAGAATTGGAGATTGGGGGGAAAAGTGATAAGAGAAAGAGAGAATTGGAGATTGAGAGAAAAGTGATAAGAGAAAGAAAGAATTGGAGATTGAGAGAAAATTGATAACAGTAAGAGAGAATTGGAGATTGGGGGAAAAGTCATAAGAGAAAGAGAGAATTGGAGATTGAGAGAAAAGTGATAAGAGAAAGAGAGAATTGGAGATTGGGGGAAAGGTGATAAGAGAAAGAGAGAATTAGAGATTGAGAGAAAAGTGATAATAGAAAGAGAGAATTGGAGATTGGGGGAAAAGTGATAAGAGAAAGAGAGAATTGGAGATTGAGAGAAAAGTGATAAGAGAAAGAGAGAATTGGAGATTGAGAGGAAAGTGATAAGAGAAAGAGAGAATTAGAGATTGAGAGAAAAGTGATAAGAGATTGAGAGAATTGGAGATTGGGAGAAAAGTGATAAGAGAAAGAGAGAATTGGAGATTGAGATAAAATTGATAAGTGAAAGAGAGAATTGGAGATTAGGGGATTTGTGTGTAGAGAAATACAGAATTGGAGATTGGGGGAAAGGTGATAAGAGAAAGACAGAATTGGAGATGGGGGAAAAGTGATAAGAGAAAGAGAGAATTGGAGATTGAGAGAAAAGTGATAAGAGAAAGAAAGAATTGGAGATTGAGAGAAAATTGATAATAGAAAGCGAGAATTGGAGATTGGGGGAAAAGTCATAAGAGAAAGTGAGAATTGGAGATTGAGAGAAAAGTGATAAGAGAAAGAGAGAATTGGAGATTGGGGGAAAGGTGATAAGAGAAAGAGAGAATTGGAGATTGGGGGAAAAGTGATAAGAGAAAGAGAGAATTGGAGATTGAGAGAAAAGTGATAAGAGAAAGAGAGAATTGGAGATTGAGAGAAAAGTGATAAGAGAAAGACAGAATTGGAGATGGGGGAAAAGTGATAAGAGAAAGAGAGAATAGGAGATTGAGAGAAAAGTGATAAGAGAAAGAAAGAATTGGAGATTGAGAGAAAATTGATAACAGAAAGAGAGAATTGGAGATTGGGGGAAAAGTCATAAGAGAAAGAGAGAATTGGAGATTGAGAGAAAAGTGATAAGAGAAAGAGAGAATTGGAGATTGGGGGAAAGGTGATAAGAGAAAGAGAGAATTGGAGATTGGGGGAAAAGAGATAAGAGAAAGAGAGAATTGGAGATTGAGAGAAAAGTGATAAGAGAAAGAGAGAATTGGAGATTGAGAAAAAAGTGATAAGTGAAAAGGAGAATTGGAGATTGAGAGAAAAGTGATAAGAGAAAGAGAGAATTGGAGATTGGGGGAAAAGGGATTAGAGAAAGAAAGAATTGGAGATTGAGAGAAAATTGATAAGAGAAAGAGAGAATTGGAGATTGGGGGAAAAGTGATAAGAGAAAGAGAGAATTGTAGAGTGAGTTAAAGTGATAAGAGAAAGAGATAATTGGAGATTGGGGGAAATGTCATAAGAGAAAGAGAGAATTGGAGATTGAGAGAAAAGTGATAAGAGAAAGAGAGAATTGGAGATTGGGGGAGAAGTCATAAGAGAAAGAGAGAATTGGAGAGTGAGAGAAAAGTGATAAGAGAAAGAGAGAATTGGAGATTGGGGGGAAAAGTGATAAGAGAAAGAGAGAATTAGAGATTGAGAGAAAAGTTATAAGAGAAAGAGAGAATTGGAGATTGAGAGAAAAGTGATAAGAGAAAGAGAGAATTTGAGATGGGGGAAAAGTGATAAGAGAAAGAGAGAATTGGAGATTGAGATAAAATTGATAAGTGAAAGAGAGAATTGGAGATTAGGGGATTTGTGTGTAGAGAAATACAGAATTGGAGATTGGGGGAAAAGTGAGAAAAGAAAGAGAGAATTGGAGATTGAGAGGAAAGGGATAAGAGAAAGAGAGAATTGGAGATTGGGGGAAAGGTGATAAGAGAAAAAGAGAATTGGAGATTGGGGGAAAAGTGTGAAGAGAAAGAGAGAATTGGAGATTGGGGGAAAAGTGAGAAAAGAAAGAGAGAATTGGAGATTGAGAGAAAAGGGATAAGAGAAAGAGAGAATTGGAGATTGGGGGAAAAGTCATAAGAGATAGAGAGAATTGGAGAGTGAGAGAAAAGTGATTAGAGAAAGAGAGAATTGGAGATTGGGGGAAAGGTGATAAGAGAAAGAGAGAATTGGAGATTGGGGGAAAAGAGATAAGAGAAAGAGAGAATTGGAGATTGAGAGAAAAGTGATAAGAGAAAGAGAGAATTGGAGATTGAGAAAAAAGTGATAAGTGAAAAGGAGAATTGGAGATTGAGAGAAAAGTGATAAGAGAAAGAGAGAATTGGAGATTGGGGGAAAAGGGATTAGAGAAAGAAAGAATTGGAGATTGAGAGAAAATTGATAAGAGAAAGAGAGAATTGGAGATTGGGGGAAAAGTGATAAGAGAAAGAGAGAATTGTAGAGTGAGTTAAAGTGATAAGAGAAAGAGATAATTGGAGATTGGGGGAAATGTCATAAGAGAAAGAGAGAATTGGAGATTGAGAGAAAAGTGATAAGAGAAAGAGAGAATTGGAGATTGGGGGAGAAGTCATAAGAGAAAGAGAGAATTGGAGAGTGAGAGAAAAGTGATAAGAGAAAGAGAGAATTGGAGATTGGGGGGAAAAGTGATAAGAGAAAGAGAGAATTAGAGATTGAGAGAAAAGTGATAAGAGAAAGAGAGAATTGGAGATTGAGAGAAAAGTGATAAGAGAAAGAGAGAATTGGAGATGGGGGAAAAGTGATAAGAGAAAGAGAGAATTGGAGATTGAGATAAAATTGATAAGTGAAAGAGAGAATTGGAGATTAGGGGATTTGTGTGTAGAGAAATACAGAATTGGAGATTGGGGGAAAAGTGAGAAAAGAAAGAGAGAATTGGAGATTGAGAGGAAAGGGATAAGAGAAAGAGAGAATTGGAGATTGGGGGAAAGGTGATAAGAGAAAGAGAGAATTGGAGATTGGGGGAAAAGTGTGAAGAGAAAGAGAGAATTGGAGATTGGGGGAAAAGTGAGAAAAGAAAGAGAGAATTGGAGATTGAGAGAAAAGGGATAAGAGAAAGAGAGAATTGGAGATTGGGGGAAAAGTCATAAGAGATAGAGAGAATTGGAGAGTGAGAGAAAAGTGATAAGAGAAAGAGAGAATTGGAGATTGGGGGGAAAAGTGATAAGAGAAAGAGAGAATTGGAGATTGAGAGAAAAGTGATAAGAGAAAGACAGAATTGGAGATGGGGGAAAAGTGATAAGAGAAAGAGAGAATTGGAGATATAGAGAAAAGTGATAAGAGAAAGAAAGAATTGGAGATTGAGAGAAAATTGATAATAGAAAGCGAGAATTGGAGATTGGGGGAAAAGTCATAAGAGAAAGAGAGAATTGGAGATTGAGAGAAAAGTGATAAGAGAAAGAGAGAATTGGAGATTGGGGGAAAGGTGATAAGAGAAAGAGAGAATTGGAGATTGGGGGAAAAGTGATAAGAGAAAGAGAGAATTGGAGATTGAGAGAAAAGTGATAAGAGGAAGAGAGAATTGGAGATTGAGAAAAAAGTGATAAGTGAAAAGGAGAATTGGAGATTGAGAGAAAAGTGATAAGAGAAAGAGAGAATTGGAGAGTGAGTTAAAGTGATAAGAGAAAGAGATAATTGGAGATTGGGGGAAAAGTCATAAGAGAAAGAGAGAATTGGAGATTGAGAGAAAAGTGATAAGAGAAAGAGAGAATTGGAGATTGGGGGAAAAGTCATAAGAGAAAGAGAGAATTGGAGAGTGAGAGAAAAGTGATAAGAGAAAGAGAGAATTGGAGATTGGGGGAAAGGTGATAAGAGAAAGAGAGAATTGGAGATTGAGAGAAAAGTGATCATAGAAAGAGAGAATTGGAGATTGGGGGAAAAGTGATAAGAGAAAGAGAGAATTGGAGATTGAGAGAAAAGTGAAAAGAGAAAGAGAGAATTGGAGATTGAGAGAAAAGTGATAAGAGAAAGAGAGAATTAGAGATTGAGAGAAAAGTGATAAGAGAAAGAGGGAATTGGAGATTGAGAGAAAAGTGATAAGAGATTGAGAGAATTGGAGATTGGGAGAAAAGTGATAAGAGAAAGAGAGAATTGGAGATTGAGAGAAAATTGATAAGTGTAAGAGAGAATTGGAGATTAGGGGATTTGTGTGTAGAGAAATACAGAATTGGAGATTGGGGGAAAAGTGAGAAAAGAAAGAGAGAATTGGAGATTGAGAGGAAAGGGATAAGAGAAAGAGAGAATTGGAGATTGGGGTAAAGGTGATAAGAGAAAGAGAGAATTGGAGATTGGGGGAAAAGTGTGAAGAGAAAGATAGAATTGGAGATTGGGGGAAAAGTGAGAAAAGAAAGAGAGAATTGGAGATTGAGAGAAAAGGGATAAGAGAAAGAGAGAATTGGAGATTGGGGGAAAAGTCATAAGAGATAGAGAGAATTGGAGAGTGAGAGAAAAGTGATTAGAGAAAGAGAGAATTGGAGATTGGGGGAAAGGTGATAAGAGAAAGAGAGAATTGGAGATTGGGGGAAAAGAGATAAGAGAAAGAGAGAATTGGAGATTGAGAGAAAAGTGATAAGAGAAAGAGAGAATTGGAGATTGAGAAAAAAGTGATAAGTGAAAAGGAGAATTGGAGATTGAGAGAAAAGTGATAAGAGAAAGAGAGAATTGGAGATTGGGGGAAAAGGGATTAGAGAAAGAAAGAATTGGAGATTGAGAGAAAATTGATAAGAGAAAGAGAGAATTGGAGATTGGGGGAAAAGTGATAAGAGAAAGAGAGAATTGTAGAGTGAGTTAAAGTGATAAGAGAAAGAGATAATTGGAGATTGGGGGAAATGTCATAAGAGAAAGAGAGAATTGGAGATTGAGAGAAAAGTGATAAGAGAAAGAGAGAATTGGAGATTGGGGGAGAAGTCATAAGAGAAAGAGAGAATTGGAGAGTGAGAGAAAAGTGATAAGAGAAAGAGAGAATTGGAGATTGGGGGGAAAAGTGATAAGAGAAAGAGAGAATTAGAGATTGAGAGAAAAGTGATAAGAGAAAGAGAGAATTGGAGATTGAGAGAAAAGTGATAAGAGAAAGAGAGAATTGGAGATGGGGGAAAAGTGATAAGAGAAAGAGAGAATTGGAGATTGAGATAAAATTGATAAGTGAAAGAGAGAATTGGAGATTAGGGGATTTGTGTGTAGAGAAATACAGAATTGGAGATTGGGGGAAAAGTGAGAAAAGAAAGAGAGAATTGGAGATTGAGAGGAAAGGGATAAGAGAAAGAGAGAATTGGAGATTGGGGGAAAGGTGATAAGAGAAAGAGAGAATTGGAGATTGGGGGAAAAGTGTGAAGAGAAAGAGAGAATTGGAGATTGGGGGAAAAGTGAGAAAAGAAAGAGAGAATTGGAGATTGAGAGAAAAGGGATAAGAGAAAGAGAGAATTGGAGATTGGGGGAAAAGTCATAAGAGATAGAGAGAATTGGAGAGTGAGAGAAAAGTGATAAGAGAAAGAGAGAATTGGAGATTGGGGGGAAAAGTGATAAGAGAAAGAGAGAATTGGAGATTGAGAGAAAAGTGATAAGAGAAAGACAGAATTGGAGATGGGGGAAAAGTGATAAGAGAAAGAGAGAATTGGAGATATAGAGAAAAGTGATAAGAGAAAGAAAGAATTGGAGATTGAGAGAAAATTGATAATAGAAAGCGAGAATTGGAGATTGGGGGAAAAGTCATAAGAGAAAGAGAGAATTGGAGATTGAGAGAAAAGTGATAAGAGAAAGAGAGAATTGGAGATTGGGGGAAAGGTGATAAGAGAAAGAGAGAATTGGAGATTGGGGGAAAAGTGATAAGAGAAAGAGAGAATTGGAGATTGAGAGAAAAGTGATAAGAGGAAGAGAGAATTGGAGATTGAGAAAAAAGTGATAAGTGAAAAGGAGAATTGGAGATTGAGAGAAAAGTGATAAGAGAAAGAGAGAATTGGAGAGTGAGTTAAAGTGATAAGAGAAAGAGATAATTGGAGATTGGGGGAAAAGTCATAAGAGAAAGAGAGAATTGGAGATTGAGAGAAAAGTGATAAGAGAAAGAGAGAATTGGAGATTGGGGGAAAAGTCATAAGAGAAAGAGAGAATTGGAGAGTGAGAGAAAAGTGATAAGAGAAAGAGAGAATTGGAGATTGGGGGAAAGGTGATAAGAGAAAGAGAGAATTGGAGATTGAGAGAAAAGTGATCATAGAAAGAGAGAATTGGAGATTGGGGGAAAAGTGATAAGAGAAAGAGAGAATTGGAGATTGAGAGAAAAGTGAAAAGAGAAAGAGAGAATTGGAGATTGAGAGAAAAGTGATAAGAGAAAGAGAGAATTAGAGATTGAGAGAAAAGTGATAAGAGAAAGAGGGAATTGGAGATTGAGAGAAAAGTGATAAGAGATTGAGAGAATTGGAGATTGGGAGAAAAGTGATAAGAGAAAGAGAGAATTGGAGATTGAGAGAAAATTGATAAGTGTAAGAGAGAATTGGAGATTAGGGGATTTGTGTGTAGAGAAATACAGAATTGGAGATTGGGGGAAAAGTGAGAAAAGAAAGAGAGAATTGGAGATTGAGAGGAAAGGGATAAGAGAAAGAGAGAATTGGAGATTGGGGTAAAGGTGATAAGAGAAAGAGAGAATTGGAGATTGGGGGAAAAGTGTGAAGAGAAAGATAGAATTGGAGATTGGGGGAAAAGTGAGAAAAGAAAGAGAGAATTGGAGATTGAGAGAAAAGGGATAAGAGAAAGAGAGAATTGGAGATTGGGGGAAAAGTCATAAGAGAAAGAGAGAATTGGAGAGTGAGAGAAAAGTGATAAGAGAAAGAGAGAATTGGAGATTGGGGGGAAAAGTGATAAGAGAAAGAGAGAATTGGAGATTGAGAGAAAAGTGGTAGGAGAAAGAGAGAATTAGAGATTGAGAGAAAAGTGATAAGATAAAGTGGGAATTGGAGATTGAGAGAAAAGTGATAAGAGAAAGAGAGAATTGGAGATTGAGAGAAAAGTGATAAGAGAAAGACAGAATTGGAGATGGGGGAAAAGTGATAAGAGAAAGAGAGAATAGGAGATTGAGAGAAAAGTGATAAGAGAAAGAAAGAATTGGAGATTGAGAGAAAATTGATAACAGAAAGAGAGAATTGGAGATTGGGGGAAAAGTCATAAGAGAAAGAGAGAATTGGAGATTGAGAGAAAAGTGATAAGAGAAAGAGAGAATTGGAGATTGGGGGAAAGGTGATAAGAGAAAGAGAGAATTGGAGATTGGGGGAAAAGAGATAAGAGAAAGAGAGAATTGGAGATTGAGAGAAAAGTGATAAGATAAAGTGAGAATTGGAGATTGAGAAAAAAGTGATAAGTGAAAAGGAGAATTGGAGATTGAGAGAAAAGTGATAAGAGAGAGAGAGAATTGGAGATTGGGGGAAAAGGGATTAGAGAATGAAAGAATTGGAGATTGAGAGAAAATTGATAAGAGAAAGAGAGAATTGGAGATTGGGGGAAAAGTGATAAGAGAAAGAGAGAATTGTAGAGTGAGTTAAAGTGATAAGAGAAAGAGATAATTGGAGATTGGGGGAAATGTCATAAGAGAAAGAGAGAATTGGAGATTGAGAGAAAAGTGATAAGAGAAAGAGAGAATTGGAGATTGGGGGAGAAGTCATAAGAGAAAGAGAGAATTGGAGAGTGAGAGAAAAGTGATAAGAGAAAGAAAGAATTGGAGATTGGGGGGAAAAGTGATAAGAGAAAGAGAGAATTGGAGATTGAGAGAAAAGTGATAAGAGAAAGAGAGAATTAGAGATTGAGAGAAAAGTGATAAGAGAAAGAGAGAATTGGAGATTGAGAGAAAAGTGATAAGAGAAAGAGAGAATTGGAGATGGGGGAAAAGTGATAAGAGAAAGAGAGAATTGGAGATTGAGAGAAAATTGATAAGTGTAAGAGAGAATTGGAGATTAGGGGATTTGTGTGTAGAGAAATACAGAATTGGAGATTGGGGGAAAAGTGAGAAAAGAAAGAGAGAATTGGAGATTGAGAGGAAAGGGATAAGAGAAAGAGAGAATTGGAGATTGGGGGAAAGGTGATAAGAGAAAGAGAGAATTGGAGATTGGGGGAAAAGTGTGAAGAGAAAGAGAGAATTGGAGATTGGGGGAAAAGTGAGAAAAGAAAGAGAGAATTGGAGATTGAGAGGAAAGGGATAAGAGAAAGAGAGAATTGGAGATTGGGGGAAAGGTGATAAGAGAAAGTGAGAATTGGAGATTGGGGGAAAAGTGTGAAGAGAAAGAGAGAATTGGAGATTGGGGGAAAAGTGAGAAAAGAAAGAGAGAATTGGAGATTGAGAGAAAAGGGATAAGAGAAAGAGAGAATTGGAGATTGGGGGAAAAGTCATAAGAGATAGAGAGAATTGGAGAGTGAGAGAAAAGTGATAAGAGAAAGAGAGAATTGGAGATTGGGGGGAAAAGTGATAAGAGAAAGAGAGAATTGGAGATTGAGAGAAAAGTGATAAGAGAAAGACAGAATTGGAGATGGGGGAAAAGTGATAAGAGAAAGAGAGAATTGGAGATTGAGAGAAAAGTGATAAGAGAAAGAAAGAATTGGAGATTGAGAGAAAATTGATAATAGAAAGCGAGAATTGGAGATTGGGGGAAAAGTCATAAGAGAAAGAGAGAATTGGAGATTGAGAGAAAAGTGATAAGAGAAAGAGAGAATTGGAGATTGGGGGAAAGGTGATAAGAGAAAGAGAGAATTGGAGATTGGGGGAAAAGTGATAAGAGAAAGAGAGAATTGGAGATTGAGAGAAAAGTGATAAGAGGAAGAGAGAATTGGAGATTGAGAAAAAAGTGATAAGTGAAAAGGAGAATTGGAGATTGAGAGAAAAGTGATAAGAGAAAGAGAGAATTGGAGAGTGAGTTAAAGTGATAAGAGAAAGAGATAATTGGAGATTGGGGGAAAAGTCATAAGAGAAAGAGAGAATTGGAGATTGAGAGAAAAGTGATAAGAGAAAGAGAGAATTGGAGATTGGGGGAAAAGTCATAAGAGAAAGAGAGAATTGGAGATTGAGAGAAAAGTGATAAGAGAAAGAGAGAATTGGAGATTGGGGGAAAGGTGATAAGAGAAAGAGAGAATTGGAGATTGAGAGAAAAGTGATCATAGAAAGAGAGAATTGGAGATTGGGGGAAAAGTGATAAGAGAAAGAGAGAATTGGAGATTGAGAGAAAAGTGAAAAGAGAAAGAGAGAATTGGAGATTGAGAGAAAAGTCATAAGAGAAAGAGAGAATTAGAGATTGAGAGAAAAGTGATAAGAGAAAGAGGGAATTGGAGATTGAGAGAAAAGTGATAAGAGATTGAGAGAATTGGAGATTGGGAGAAAAGTGATAAGAGAAAGAGAGAATTGGAGATTGAGAGAAAATTGATAAGTGTAAGAGAGAATTGGAGATTAGGGGATTTGTGTGTAGAGAAATACAGAATTGGAGATTGGGGGAAAAGTGAGAAAAGAAAGAGAGAATTGGAGATTGAGAGGAAAGGGATAAGAGAAAGAGAGAATTGGAGATTGGGGGAAATGTGATAAGAGAAAGAGAGAATTGGAGATTGGGGGAAAAGTGTGAAGAGAAAGATAGAATTGGAGATTGGGGGAAAAGTGAGAAAAGAAAGAGAGAATTGGAGATTGAGAGAAAAGGGATAAGAGAAAGAGAGAATTGGAGATTGGGGGAAAAGTCATAAGAGAAAGAGAGAATTGGAGAGTGAGAGAAAAGTGATAAGAGAAAGAGAGAATTGGAGATTGGGGGGAAAAGTGATAAGAGAAAGAAAGAATTGTAGAGTGAGTTAAAGTGATAAGAGAAAGAGATAATTGGAGATTGGGCGAAATGTCATAAGAGAAAGAGAGAATTGGAGATTGAGAGAAAAGTGATAAGAGAAAGAGAGAATTGGAGATTGGGGGAGAAGTCATAAGAGAAAGAGAGAATTGGAGAGTGAGAGAAAAGTGATAAGAGAAAGAGAGAATTGGAGATTGGGGGGAAAAGTGATAAGAGAAAGAGAGAATTGGAGATTGAGTGAAAAGTGATAAGAGAAAGAGAGAATTGGAGATTGAGAGAAAAGTGATAAGAGAAAGAGAGAATTGGAGATGGGGGAAAAGTGATAAGAGAAAGAGAGAATTGGAGATTGAGAGAAAATTGATAAGTGTAAGAGAGAATTGGAGATTAGGGGATTTGTGTGTAGAGAAATACAGAATTGGAGATTGGGGGAAAAGTGAGAAAAGAAAGAGAGAATTGGAGATTGAGAGGAAAGGGATAAGAGAAAGAGAGAATTGGAGATTGGGGGAAAGGTGATAAGAGAAACAGAGAATTGGAGATTGGGGGAAAAGTGTGAAGAGAAAGAGAGAATTGGAGATTGGGGGAAAAGTGAGAAAAGAAAGAGAGAATTGGAGATTGAGAGAAAAGGGATAATAGAAAGAGAGAATTGGAGATTGGGGGAAAAGTCATAAGAGAAAGAGAGAATTGGAGAGTGAGAGAAAAGTGATAAGAGAAAGAGAGAATTGGAGATTGGGGGGAAAAGTGATAAGAGAAAGAGAGAATTGGAGATTGAGAGAAAAGTGATAGGAGAAAGAGAGAATTAGAGATTGAGAGAAAAGTGATAAGATAAAGAGGGAATTGGAGATTGAGAGAAAAGTGATAAGAGAAAGAGAGAATTGGAGATTGAGAGAAAAGTGATAAGAGAAAGACAGAATTGGAGATGGGGGAAAAGTGATAAGAGAAAGAGAGAATTGGAGATTGAGAGAAAAGTGTTAAGAGAAAGAAAGAATTGGAGATTGAGAGAAAATTGATAACAGAAAGAGAGAATTGGAGATTGGGGGAAAAGTCATAAGAGAAAGAGAGAATTGGAGATTGAGAGAAAAGTGATAAGAGAAAGAGAGAATTGGAGATTGGGGGAAAGGTGATAAGAGAAAGAGAGAATTGGAGATTGGGGGAAAAGTGATAAGAGAAAGAGAGAATTGGAGATTGAGAGAAAAGTGATAAGAGAAAGAGAGAATTGGAGATTGAGAAAAAAGTGATAAGTGAAAAGGAGAATTGGAGATTGAGAGAAAAGTGATAAGAGAAAGAGAGAATTGGAGATTGGGGGAAAAGGGATTAGAGAAAGAAAGAATTGGAGATCGAGAGAAAATTGATAAGAGAAAGAGAGAATTGGAGATTGGGGGAAAAGTGATAAGAGAAAGAGAGAATTGTAGAGTGAGTTAAAGTGATAAGAGAAAGAGATAATTGGAGATTGGGGGAAATGTCATAAGAGAAAGAGAGAATTGGAGATTGAGAGAAAAGTGATAATAGAAAGAGAGAATTGGAGATTGGGGGAAAAGTCATAAGAGAAAGAGAGAATTGGAGAGTGAGAGAAAAGTGATAAGAGAAAGAGAGAATTGGAGATTGGGGGGAAAAGTGATAAGAGAAAGAGAGAATTGGAGATTGAGAGAAAAGTGATGAGAGAAAGAGAGAATTAGAGATTGAGAGAAAAGTGATAAGAGAAAGAGAGAATTGGAGATTGAGAGAAAAGTGATAAGAGAAAGAGAGAATTGGAGATTAAGAGAAAATTGATAACAGAAAGAGAGAATTGGAGATTGGGGGAAAAGTCATAATAGAAAGAGAGAATTGGAGATTGAGAGAAAAGTGATAAGAGAAAGAGAGAATTGGAGATTGGGGGAAAGGTGATAAGAGAAAGAGAGAATTGGAGATTGGGGGAAAAGTGATAAGAGAAAGAGAGAATTGGAGATTGAGAGAAAAGTGATAAGAGAAAGAGAGAATTGAAGATTGAGAAAAAGTGATAAGTGAAAAGGAGAATTGGAGATTGAGAGAAAAGTGATAAGAGAAAGAGAGAATTGGAGATTGGGGGAAAAGTGATTAGAGAAGGAAAGAATTGGAGATTGAGAGAAAATTGATAAGAGAAAGAGAGAATTGGAGATTGGGGGAAAAGTGATAAGAGAAAGAGAGAATTGGAGAGTGAGTTAAAGTGATAAGAGAAAGAGAGAATTGGAGATGGGGGAAAAGTGATAAGAGAAAGAGAGAATTGGAGATTGAGAGAAAAGTGATAAGAGAAAGAAAGAATTGGAGATTGAGAGAAAAGTGATAAGAGAAAGAGAGAATTGGAGATTGGGGGAAAAGTCATAAGAGAAAGAGAGAATTGGAGAGTGAGAGAAAAGTGATAATAGAAAGAGAGAATTGGAGATTGGGGGAAAAGTGATAAGAGAAAGAGAGAATTGGAGATTGAGAGAAAAGTGATGAGGGAAAGAGAGAATTGTAGATTGGGAGTAAACTGAGAACAGAAAGAGAGGATTGGAGATTCAGAGAAAATTGAGGAGAGAAAGAGAGAATTGGAGATTGAGAGAAAAGTGATGAGAGAAAGAGAGAATTGGAGATTGGGGGAAATGTGAGAATAGAAAGACAGAATTGGAGATTGAGAGAAAAGTGATAAGAGAAAGAGAGAATTGGAGATTGGGGGAAAAGTGATAAGAGAAAGAGAGAATTGGAGATTGAGAGAAAAGTGATAAGAGAAAGAGAGAATTGGAGATTGGGGGAAAAGTGATTAGAGAAAGAAAGAATTGGAGATTGAGAGAAAATTGATAACGGAAAGAGAGAATTGGAGATTGGGGGAAAAGTCATAAGAGAAAGAGGGAATTGGAGATTGAGAGAAAAGTGATAAGAGAAAGAGAGAATTGGAGATTGGGGGAAAGGTGATAAGAGAAAGAGAGAATTGGAGATTGGGGGAAAAGTGATAAGAGAAAGAGAGAATTGGAGATTGAGAGAAAAGTGATAAGAGAAAGAGAGAATTGGAGATTGGGGGAAAAGGGATTAGAGAAAGAAAGAATTGGAGATTGAGAGAAAATTGATAAGAGAAAGAGAGAATTGGAGATTGGGGGAAAAGTGATAAGAGAAAGAGAGAATTGGAGAGTGAGTTAAAGTGATAAGAGAAAGAGATAATTGGAGATTGGGGGAAAAGTCATAAGAGAAAGAGAGAATTGGAGATTGAGAGAAAAGTGATAAGAGAAAGAGAGAATTGGAGATTGGGGGAAAAGTCATAAGAGAAGGAGAGAATTGGAGAGTGAGTTAAAGTGATAAGAGAAAGAGATAATTGGAGATTGGGGGAAAAGTCATAAGAGAAAGAGAGAATTGGAGATTGAGAGAAAAGTGATAAGAGAAAGAGAGAATTGGAGATTGGGGGAAAAGTGATAAGAGAAAGAGAGAATTGTAGAGTGAGTTAAAGTGATAAGAGAAAGAGATAATTGGAGATTGGGGGAAATGTCATAAGAGAAAGACAGAATTGGAGATTGAGAGAAAAGTGATAAGAGAAAGAGAGAATTGGAGATTGGGGGAAAAGTCATAAGAGAAAGAGAGAATTGGAGAGTGAGAGAAAGGTGATAAGAGAAAGAGAGAATTGGAGATTGGGGGGAAAAGTGATAAGAGAAAGAGAGAATTGGAGATTGAGAGAAAAGTGATAAGAGAAAGAGAGAATTAGAGATTGAGAGAAAAGTGATAAGAGAAAGAGAGAATTGGAGATTGAGAGAAAAGTGATAAGAGAAAGAGAGAATTGGAGATGGGGGAAAAGTGATAAGAGAAAGAGAGAATTGGAGATTGAGAGAAAAGTGATAAGAGAAAGAAAGAATTGGAGATTAAGAGAAAATTGATAAGAGAAAGAGAGAATTGGAGATTGGGGGAAAAGTCATAATAGAAAGAGAGAATTGGAGATTGAGAGAAAAGTGATAAGAGAAAGAGAGAATTGGAGATTGGGGGAAAGGTGATAAGAGAAAGAGAGAATTGGAGATTGGGGGAAAAGTGATAAGAGAAAGAGAGAATTGGAGATTGAGAGAAAAGTGATAAGAGAAAGAGAGAATTGAAGATTGAGAAAAAGTGATAAGTGAAAAGGAGAATTGGAGATGGAGAGAAAAGTGATAAGAGAAAGAGAGAATTGGAGATTGGGGGAAAAGTGATTAGAGAAGGAAAGAATTGGAGATTGAGAGAAAATTGATAAGAGAAAGAGAGAATTGGAGATTGGGGGAAAAGTGATAAGAGAAAGAGAGAATTGGAGAGTGAGTTAAAGTGATAAGAGAAAGAGAGAATTGGAGATGGGGGAAAAGTGATAAGAGAAAGAGAGAATTGGAGATTGAGAGAAAAGTGATAAGAGAATGAAAGAATTGGAGATTGAGAGAAAAGTGATAAGAGAAAGAGAGAATTGGAGATTGGGGGAAAAGTCATAAGAGAAAGAGAGAATTGGAGAGTGAGAGAAAAGTGATAATAGAAAGAGAGAATTGGAGATTGGGGGAAAAGTGATAAGAGAAAGAGAGAATTGGAGATTGAGAGAAAAGTGATGAGGGAAAGAGAGAATTGTAGATTGGGAGTAAACTGAGAACAGAAAGAGAGGATTGGAGATTCAGAGAAAATTGAGGAGAGAAAGAGAGAATTGGAGATTGAGAGAAAAGTGATGAGAGAAAGAGAGAATTGGAGATTGGGGGAAATGTGAGAATAGAAAGACAGAATTGGAGATTGAGAGAAAAGTGATAAGAGAAAGAGAGAATTGGAGATTGGGGGAAAAGTGATAAGAGAAAGAGAGAATTGGAGATTGAGAGAAAAGTGATAAGAGAAAGAGAGAATTGGAGATTGGGGGAAAAGTGATTAGAGAAAGAAAGAATTGGAGATTGAGAGAAAATTGATAACGGAAAGAGAGAATTGGAGATTGGGGGAAAAGTCATAAGAGAAAGAGGGAATTGGAGATTGAGAGAAAAGTGATAAGAGAAAGAGAGAATTGGAGATTGGGGGAAAGGTGATAAGAGAAAGAGAGAATTGGAGATTGGGGGAAAAGTGATAAGAGAAAGAGAGAATTGGAGATTGAGAGAAAAGTGATAAGAGAAAGAGAGAATTGGAGATTGGGGGAAAAGGGATTAGAGAAAGAAAGAATTGGAGATTGAGAGAAAATTGATAAGAGAAAGAGAGAATTGGAGATTGGGGGAAAAGTGATAAGAGAAAGAGAGAATTGGAGAGTGAGTTAAAGTGATAAGAGAAAGAGATAATTGGAGATTGGGGGAAAAGTCATAAGAGAAAGAGAGAATTGGAGATTGAGAGAAAAGTGATAAGAGAAAGAGAGAATTGGAGATTGGGGGAAAAGTCATAAGAGAAGGAAAGAATTGGAGAGTGAGAGAAAAGTGATAAGAGAAAGAGAGAATTGGAGATTGGGGGGAAAAGGGATTAGAGAATGAAAGAATTGGAGATTGAGAGAAAATTGATAAGAGAAAGAGAGAATTGGAGATTGGGGGAAAAGTGATAAGAGAAAGAGAGAATCGGAGAGTGAGTTAAAGTGATAAGAGAAAGAGATAATTGGAGATTGGGGGAAAAGTCATAAGAGAAAGAGAGAATTGGAGATTGAGAGAAAAGTGATAAGAGAAAGAGAGAATTGGAGATTGGGGGAAAAGTCATAAGAGAAAGAGAGAATTGGAGAGTGAGAGAAAAGTGATAAGAGAAAGAGAGAATTGGAGATTGGGGGGAAAAGTGATAAGAGAAAGAGAGAATTGGAGATTGAGAGAAAAGTGATAAGAGAAAGAGAGAATTGGAGATTGAGAGAAAAGTGATCAGAGAAAGAGAGAATTGGAGATGGGGGAAAAGTGATAAGAGAAAGAGAGAATTGGAGATTGAGAGAAAAGTGATAAGAGAAAGAAAGAATTGGAGATTGAGAGAACATTGATAACAGAAAGAGAGAATTGGAGATTGGGGGAAAAGTCATAAGAGAAAGAGAGAATTGGAGATTGAGAGAAAAGTGATAAGAGAAAGAGAGAATTGGAGATTGGGGGAAAGGTGATAAGAGAAAGAGAGAATTGGAGATTGGGGGAAAAGTGATTAGAGAAGGAAAGTATCGGAGATTGAGAGAAAATTGATAAGAGAAAGAGAGAATTGGAGATTGGGGGAAAAGTCATAAGAGAAAGAGAGAATTGGAGAGTGAGTTAAAGTGATAAGAGAAAGAGAGAATTGGAGATTGGGGGAAAAGTGATAAGAGAAAGAGAGAATTGGAGATTGGGGGAAAAGTGAGAAGAGAAAGAGAGAATTGGAGATTGAGAGAAAAGTGATAAGAGAAAGAGAGAATTGGAGATTGAGAGAAAAGTGATAAGAGAAAGAGAGAATTGGTGTTTGAGAGAAAAGTGATAAGAGAAAGAGAGAATTGGAGATTGAGAGAAAAGTGATAAAAGAAAGGGAGAATTGGAGATGGGGGAAAAGTGATAAGAGAAAGAGAGAATTGGAGATTGAGAGAAAAGTGATAAGAGAAAGAAAGAATTGGAGATTGAGAGAAAATTGATAACAGAAAGAGAGAATTGGAGATTGGGGGAAAAGTCATAAGAGAAAGAGAGAATTGGAGATTGAGAGAAAAGTGATAAGAGAAAGAGAGAATTGGAGATTGGGGGAAAGGTGATAAGAGAAAGAGAGAATTGGAGATTGAGAGAAAAGTGATAAGAGAAAGAGAGAATTGGAGATTGGGGGAAAAGTGATTAGAGAAAGAAAGAATTGGAGATTGAGAGAAAATTGATAACGGAAAGAGAGAATTGGAGATTGGGGGAAAAGTCATAAGAGAAAGAGGGAATTGGAGATTGAGAGAAAAGTGATAAGAGAAAGAGAGAATTGGAGATTGGGGGAAAGGTGATAAGAGAAAGAGAGAATTGGAGATTGGGGGAAAAGTGATAAGAGAAAGAGAGAATTGGAGATTGAGAGAAAAGTGATAAGAGAAAGAGAGAATTGGAGATTGGGGGAAAAGGGATTAGAGAAAGAAAGAATTGGAGATTGAGAGAAAATTGATTAGAGAAAGAGAGAATTGGAGATTGGGGGAAAAGTGATAAGAGAAAGAGAGAATTGGAGAGTGAGTTAAAGTGATAAGAGAAAGAGATAATTGGAGATTGGGGGAAAAGTCATAAGAGAAAGAGAGAATTGGAGATTGAGAGAAAAGTGATAAGAGAAAGAGAGAATTGGAGATTGGGGGAAAAGTCATAAGAGAAGGAGAGAATTGGAGAGTGAGAGAAAAGTGATAAGAGAAAGAGAGAATTGGAGATTGGGGGGAAAAGGGATTAGAGAATGAAAGAATTGGAGATTGAGAGAAAATTGATAAGAGAAAGAGAGAATTGGAGATTGGGGGAAAAGTGATAAGAGAAAGAGAGAATCGGAGAGTGAGTTAAAGTGATAAGAGAAAGAGATAATTGGAGATTGGGGGAAAAGTCATAAGAGAAAGAGAGAATTGGAGATTGAGAGAAAAGTGATAAGAGAAAGAGAGAATTGGAGATTGGGGGAAAAGTCATAAGAGAAAGAGAGAATTGGAGAGTGAGAGAAAAGTGATAAGAGAAAGAGAGAATTGGAGATTGGGGGGAAAAGTGATAAGAGAAAGAGAGAATTGGAGATTGAGAGAAAAGTGATAAGAGAAAGAGAGAATTGGAGATTGAGAGAAAAGTGATCAGAGAAAGAGAGAATTGGAGATGGGGGAAAAGTGATAAGAGAAAGAGAGAATTGGAGATTGAGAGAAAAGTGATAAGAGAAAGAAAGAATTGGAGATTGAGAGAACATTGATAACAGAAAGAGAGAATTGGAGATTGGGGGAAAAGTCATAAGAGAAAGAGAGAATTGGAGATTGAGAGAAAAGTGATAAGAGAAAGAGAGAATTGGAGATTGGGGGAAAGGTGATAAGAGAAAGAGAGAATTGGAGATTGGGGGAAAAGTGATTAGAGAAGGAAAGTATCGGAGATTGAGAGAAAATTGATAAGAGAAAGAGAGAATTGGAGATTGGGGGAAAAGTCATGAGAGAAAGAGAGAATTGGAGAGTGAGTTAAAGTGATAAGAGAAAGAGAGAATTGGAGATTGGGGGAAAAGTGATAAGAGAAAGAGAGAATTGGAGATTGGGGGAAAAGTGAGAAGAGAAAGAGAGAATTGGAGATTGAGAGAAAAGTGATAAGAGAAAGAGAGAATTGGAGATTGAGAGAAAAGTGATAAGAGAAAGAGAGAATTGGTGTTTGAGAGAAAAGTGATAAGAGAAAGAGAGAATTGGAGATTGAGAGAAAAGTGATAAAAGAAAGGGAGAATTGGAGATGGGGGAAAAGTGATAAGAGAAAGAGAGAATTGGAGATTGAGAGAAAAGTGATAAGAGAAAGAAAGAATTGGAGATTGAGAGAAAATTGATAACAGAAAGAGAGAATTGGAGATTGGGGGAAAAGTCATAAGAGAAAGAGAGAATTGGAGATTGAGAGAAAAGTGATAAGAGAAAGAGAGAATTGGAGATTGGGGGAAAGGTGATAAGAGAAAGAGAGAATTGGAGATTGAGAGAAAAGTGATAATAGAAAGAGAGAATTGGAGATTGGGGGAAAAGTGATAAGAGAAAGAGAGAATTGGAGATTGAGAGAAAAGTGATGAGGGAAAGAGAGAATTGTAGATTGGGAGTAAACTGAGAATAGAAAGAGAGGATTGGAGATTGAGAGAAAAGTGAGAAGATTAAGAGAGAATTGGAGATTGAAAGAAAAGTGAGGAGAGAAAGAGAGAATTGAAGATTGAGAGAAAAGTGATGAGAGAAAGAAAAAATTGGAGATTGGGGGAAATGTGAGAAGAGAAGACAGAATTGGAGATTGAGAGAAAAGTGATAAGATAAAGAGAGAATTGGAGATTGGGGGAAAGTGATAAGAGAAAGAGAGAATTGGAGATTGAGAGAAAATTGATAAGAGAAAGAGAGAATTGGAGATTGGGGGAAAAGTGATAAGAGAAAGAGAGAATTGGAGAGTAAGAGAAAAGTGATAAGAGAAAGAGAGAATTGGAGATTGAGAGAAAAGTGATAAGAGAAAGAGAGAATTGGAGATTGGGGGGAAAAGTGATAAGAGAAAGAGAGAATTGGAGATTGAGAGAAAAGTGATGAGAGAAAGAGAGAATTGGAGATTGGGGGAAAAGTGATAAGAGAAAGAGAGAATTGGAGAGTGAGAGATAAGGTATAAGAGAAAGAGAGAATTGGAGATTGAGAGAAAAGTGATAAGAGAAAGAGAGAATTGGAGATTGGGGGAAAAGTGATAAAAGAAAGAGAGAATTGGAGATTGAGAGAAAATTGATGATAGAAAGAGAGAATTGGAGATTGGGAGTAAACTGAGAACAGAAAGAGAGGATTGGAGATTAAGAGAAAAGTGAGAAGATAAAGAGAGAATTGGAGATTCAGAGAAAAGTGAGGAGAGAAAGAGAGAATTGGAGATTGAGATAAAAGTGATGAGAGAAAGAGAGAATTGGAGATTGGGGGAAATGTGAGAAGAGAAAGAGAGAATTGGAGATTGAGAGAAAAGTGATAAGAGAAAGAGAGAATTGGAGATTGAGAGAAAATTGATAACAGAAAGCGAGAATTGGAGATTGGGGGAAAAGTCATAAGAGAAAGAGAGAATTGGAGATTGAGAGAAAAGTGATAAGAGAAAGAGAGAATTGGAGATTGGGGGAAAGGTGATAAGAGAAAGAGAGAATTGGAGATTGAGAGAAAAGTGATAATAGAAAGAGAGAATTGGAGATTGGGGGAAAAGTGATAAGAGAAAGAGAGAATTGGAGATCGAGAGAAAAGTGATAAGAGAAAGAGAGAATTGGAGATTGGGAGTAAACTGAGAACAGAAAGAGAGGATTGGAGATTGAGAGAAAAGTGATAAGAGATTGAGAGAATTGGAGATTGAGAGAAAAGTGATAAGAGAAAGAGAGAATTGGAGATTGAGAGAAAATTGATAAGTGAAAGAGAGAGTTGGAGATTTGGGGATTTGTGTGTAGAGAAATACAGAATTGGAGATTGGGGGAAAAGTGAGAAAAGAAAGAGAGAATTGGAGATTGAGAGAAAAGGGATAAGAGAAAGAGAGAATTGGAGAGTGAGAGAAAAGTGATAAGAGAAAGAGAGAATTGGAGATTGGGGGGAAAAGTGATAAGTGAAAGAGAGAATTGGAGATTGAGAGAAAAGAGATAAGAGAAAGAGAGAATTAGAGATTGAGAGAAAAGTGATAAGAGAAAGAGGGAATTGGAGATTGAGAGAAATGTGATAAGAGAAAGAGAGAATTGGAGATTGGGGGAAAGGTGATAAGAGAAAGAGAGAATTGGAGATTGGGGGAAAAGTGATAAGAGAAAGAGAGAATTGGAGATTGAGAGAAAAGTGATGAGGGAAAGAGAGAATTGTAGATTGGGAGTAAACTGAGAACAGAAAGAGAGGATTGGAGATTCAGAGAAAATTGAGGAGAGAAAGAGAGAATTGGAGATTGAGAGAAAAGTGATGAGAGAAAGAGAGAATTGGAGATTGGGGGAAATGTGAGAATAGAAAGACAGAATTGGAGATTGAGAGAAAAGTGATAAGAGAAAGAGAGAATTGGAGATTGGGGGAAAAGTGATAAGAGAAAGAGAGAATTGGAGATTGAGAGAAAAGTGATAAGAGAAAGAGAGAATTGGAGATTGGGGGAAAAGTGATTAGAGAAAGAAAGAATTGGAGATTGAGAGAAAATTGATAACGGAAAGAGAGAATTGGAGATTGGGGGAAAAGTGATAAGAGAAAGAGAGAATTGGAGAGTGAGTTAAAGTGATAAGAGAAAGAGATAATTGGAGATTGGGGGAAAAGTCATAAGAGAAAGAGAGAATTGGAGATTGAGAGAAAAGTGATAAGAGAAAGAGAGAATTGGAGATTGGGGGAAAAGTCATAAGAGAAGGAGAGAATTGGAGAGTGAGAGAAAAGTGATAAGAGAAAGAGAGAATTGGAGATTGGGGGGAAAAGGGATTAGAGAATGAACGAATTGGAGATTGAGAGAAAATTGATAAGAGAAAGAGAGAATTGGAGATTGGGGGAAAAGTGATAAGAGAAAGAGAGAATCGGAGAGTGAGTTAAAGTGATAAGAGAAAGAGATAATTGGAGATTGGGGGAAAAGTCATAAGAGAAAGAGAGAATTGGAGATTGAGAGAAAAGTGATAAGAGAAAGAGAGAATTGGAGATTGGGGGAAAAGTCATAAGAGAAAGAGAGAATTGGAGAGTGAGAGAAAAGTGATAAGAGAAAGAGAGAATTGGAGATTGGGGGGAAAAGTCATAAGAGAAAGAGAGAATTGGAGATTGAGAGAAAAGTGATAAGAGAAAGAGAGAATTGGAGATTGAGAGAAAAGTGATCAGAGAAAGAGAGAATTGGAGATGGGGGAAAAGTGATAAGAGAAAGAGAGAATTGGAGATTGAGAGAAAAGTGATAAGAGAAAGAAAGAATTGGAGATTGAGAGAACATTGATAACAGAAAGAGAGAATTGGAGATTGGGGGAAAAGTCATAAGAGAAAGAGAGAATTGGAGATTGAGAGAAAAGTGATAAGAGAAAGAGAGAATTGGAGATTGGGGGAAAGGTGATAAGAGAAAGAGAGAATTGGAGATTGGGGGAAAAGTGATTAGAGAAGGAAAGAATCGGAGATTGAGAGAAAATTGATAAGAGAAAGAGAGAATTGGAGATTGGGGGAAAAGTCATAAGAGAAAGAGAGAATTGGAGAGTGAGTTAAAGTGATAAGAGAAAGAGAGAATTGGAGATTGGGGGAAAAGTGATAAGAGAAAGAGAGAATTGGAGATTGGGGGAAAAGTGAGAAGAGAAAGAGAGAATTGGAGATTGAGAGAAAAGTGATAAGAGAAAGAGAGAATTGGAGATTGAGAGAAAAGTGATAAGAGAAAGAGAGAATTGGTGTTTAAGAGAAAAGTGATAAGAGAAAGAGAGAGTTGGAGATTGAGAGAAAAGTGATAAAAGAAAGGGAGAATTGGAGATGGGGGAAAAGTGATAAGAGAAAGAGAGAATTGGAGATTGAGAGAAAAGTGATAAGAGAAAGAAAGAATTGGAGATTGAGAGAAAATTGATAACAGAAAGAGAGAATTGGAGATTGGGGGAAAAGTCATAAGAGAAAGAGAGAATTGGAGATTGAGAGAAAAGTGATAAGAGAAAGAGAGAATTGGAGATTGGGGGAAAGGTGATAAGAGAAAGAGAGAATTGGAGATTGAGAGAAAAGTGATAATAGAAAGAGAGAATTGGAGATTGGGGGAAAAGTGATAAGAGAAAGAGAGAATTGGAGATTGAGAGAAAAGTGATGAGGGAAAGAGAGAATTGTAGATTGGGAGTAAACTGAGAATAGAAAGAGAGGATTGGAGATTGAGAGAAAAGTGAGAAGATTAAGAGAGAATTGGAGATTGAAAGAAAAGTGAGGAGAGAAAGAGAGAATTGAAGATTGAGAGAAAAGTGATGAGAGAAAGAAAGAATTGGAGATTGGGGGAAATGTGAGAAGAGAAGACAGAATTGGAGATTGAGAGAAAAGTGATAAGATAAAGAGAGAATTGGAGATTGGGGGAAAGTGATAAGAGAAAGTGAGAATTGGAGATTGAGAGAAAATTGATAAGAGAAAGAGAGAATTGGAGATTGGGGGAAAAGTGATAAGAGAAAGAGAGAATTGGAGAGTGAGAGAAAAGTGATAAGAGAAAGAGAGAATTGGAGATTGAGAGAAAAGTGATAAGAGAAAGAGAGAATTGGAGATTGGGGGAAAAGTGATAAGAGAAAGAGAGAATTGGAGATTGAGAGAAAAGTGATGAGAGAAAGAGAGAATTGGAGATTGGGGGAAAAGTGATAAGAGAAAGAGAGAATTGGAGAGTGAGAGATAAGGTATAAGAGAAAGAGAGAATTGGAGATTGAGAGAAAAGTGATAAGAGAAAGAGAGAATTGGAGATTGGGGGAAAGGTGATAAGAGAAAGAGAGAATTGGAGATTGAGAGAAAAGTGATAATAGAAAGAGAGAATTGGAGATTGGGGGAAAAGTGATAAGAGAAAGAGAGAATTGGAGATTGAGAGAAAAGTGATGAGGGAAAGAGAGAATTGTAGATTGGGAGTAAACTGAGAATAGAAAGAGAGGATTGGAGATTGAGAGAAAAGTGAGAAGATTAAGAGAGAATTGGAGATTGAAAGAAAAGTGAGGAGAGAAAGAGAGAATTGAAGATTGAGAGAAAAGTGATGAGAGAAAGAAAGAATTGGAGATTGGGGGAAATGTGAGAAGAGAAGACAGAATTGGAGATTGAGAGAAAAGTGATAAGATAAAGAGAGAATTGGAGATTGGGGGAAAGTGATAAGAGAAAGAGAGAATTGGAGATTGAGAGAAAATTGATAAGAGAAAGAGAGAATTGGAGATTGGGGGAAAAGTGATAAGAGAAAGAGAGAATTGGAGAGTAAGAGAAAAGTGATAAGAGAAAGAGAGAATTGGAGATTGAGAGAAAAGTGATAAGAGAAAGAGAGAATTGGAGATTGGGGGGAAAAGTGATAAGAGAAAGAGAGAATTGGAGATTGAGAGAAAAGTGATGAGAGAAAGAGAGAATTGGAGATTGGGGGAAAAGTGATAAGAGAAAGAGAGAATTGGAGAGTGAGAGATAAGGTATAAGAGAAAGAGAGAATTGGAGATTGAGAGAAAAGTGATAAGAGAAAGAGAGAATTGGAGATTGGGGGAAAAGTGATAAGAGAAAGAGAGAATTGGAGATTGAGAGAAAATTGATGATAGAAAGAGAGAATTGGAGATTGGGAGTAAACTGAGAACAGAAAGAGAGGATTGGAGATTAAGAGAAAAGTGAGAAGATAAAGAGAGAATTGGAGATTCAGAGAAAAGTGAGGAGAGAAAGAGAGAATTGGAGATTGAGATAAAAGTGATGAGAGAAAGAGAGAATTGGAGATTGGGGGAAATGTGAGAAGAGAAAGAGAGAATTGGAGATTGAGAGAAAAGTGATAAGAGAAAGAGAGAATTGGAGATTGAGAGAAAATTGATAACAGAAAGCGAGAATTGGAGATTGGGGGAAAAGTCATAAGAGAAAGAGAGAATTGGAGATTGAGAGAAAAGTGATAAGAGAAAGAGAGAATTGGAGATTGGGGGAAAGGTGATAAGAGAAAGAGAGAATTGGAGATTGAGAGAAAAGTGATAATAGAAAGAGAGAATTGGAGATTGGGGGAAAAGTGATAAGAGAAAGAGAGAATTGGAGATCGAGAGAAAAGTGATAAGAGAAAGAGAGAATTGGAGATTGGGAGTAAACTGAGAACAGAAAGAGAGGATTGGAGATTGAGAGAAAAGTGATAAGAGATTGAGAGAATTGGAGATTGAGAGAAAAGTGATAAGAGAAAGAGAGAATTGGAGATTGAGAGAAAATTGATAAGTGAAAGAGAGAGTTGGAGATTTGGGGATTTGTGTGTAGAGAAATACAGAATTGGAGATTGGGGGAAAAGTGAGAAAAGAAAGAGAGAATTGGAGATTGAGAGAAAAGGGATAAGAGAAAGAGAGAATTGGAGAGTGAGAGAAAAGTGATAAGAGAAAGAGAGAATTGGAGATTGGGGGGAAAAGTGATAAGTGAAAGAGAGAATTGGAGATTGAGAGAAAAGAGATAAGAGAAAGAGAGAATTAGAGATTGAGAGAAAAGTGATAAGAGAAAGAGGGAATTGGAGATTGAGAGAAATGTGATAAGAGAAAGAGAGAATTGGAGATTGGGGGAAAGGTGATAAGAGAAAGAGAGAATTGGAGATTGGGGGAAAAGTGATAAGAGAAAGAGAGAATTGGAGATTGAGAGAAAAGTGATGAGGGAAAGAGAGAATTGTAGATTGGGAGTAAACTGAGAACAGAAAGAGAGGATTGGAGATTCAGAGAAAATTGAGGAGAGAAAGAGAGAATTGGAGATTGAGAGAAAAGTGATGAGAGAAAGAGAGAATTGGAGATTGGGGGAAATGTGAGAATAGAAAGACAGAATTGGAGATTGAGAGAAAAGTGATAAGAGAAAGAGAGAATTGGAGATTGGGGGAAAAGTGATAAGAGAAAGAGAGAATTGGAGATTGAGAGAAAAGTGATAAGAGAAAGAGAGAATTGGAGATTGGGGGAAAAGTGATTAGAGAAAGAAAGAATTGGAGATTGAGAGAAAATTGATAACGGAAAGAGAGAATTGGAGATTGGGGGAAAAGTCATAAGAGAAAGAGGGAATTGGAGATTGAGAGAAAAGTGATAAGAGAAAGAGAGAATTGGAGATTGGGGGAAAGGTGATAAGAGAAAGAGAGAATTGGAGATTGGGGGGAAAAGTGATAAGAGAAAGAGAGAATTGGAGATTGAGAGAAAAGTGATAAGAGAAAGAGAGAATTGGAGATTGGGGGAAAAGGGATTAGAGAAAGAAAGAATTGGAGATTGAGAGAAAATTGATAAGAGAAAGAGAGAATTGGAGATTGGGGGAAAAGTGATAAGAGAAAGAGAGAATTGGAGAGTGAGTTAAAGTGATAAGAGAAAGAGATAATTGGAGATTGGGGGAAAAGTCATAAGAGAAAGAGAGAATTGGAGATTGAGAGAAAAGTGATAAGAGAAAGAGAGAATTGGAGATTGGGGGAAAAGTCATAAGAGAAGGAGAGAATTGGAGAGTGAGAGAAAAGTGATAAGAGAAAGAGAGAATTGGAGATTGGGGGGAAAAGGGATTAGAGAATGAACGAATTGGAGATTGAGAGAAAATTGATAAGAGAAAGAGAGAATTGGAGATTGGGGGAAAAGTGATAAGAGAAAGAGAGAATCGGAGAGTGAGTTAAAGTGATAAGAGAAAGAGATAATTGGAGATTGGGGGAAAAGTCATAAGAGAAAGAGAGAATTGGAGATTGAGAGAAAAGTGATAAGAGAAAGAGAGAATTGGAGATTGGGGGAAAAGTCATAAGAGAAAGAGAGAATTGGAGAGTGAGAGAAAAGTGATAAGAGAAAGAGAGAATTGGAGATTGGGGGGAAAAGTCATAAGAGAAAGAGAGAATTGGAGATTGAGAGAAAAGTGATAAGAGAAAGAGAGAATTGGAGATTGAGAGAAAAGTGATCAGAGAAAGAGAGAATTGGAGATGGGGGAAAAGTGATAAGAGAAAGAGAGAATTGGAGATTGAGAGAAAAGTGATAAGAGAAAGAAAGAATTGGAGATTGAGAGAACATTGATAACAGAAAGAGAGAATTGGAGATTGGGGGAAAAGTCATAAGAGAAAGAGAGAATTGGAGATTGAGAGAAAAGTGATAAGAGAAAGAGAGAATTGGAGATTGGGGGAAAGGTGATAAGAGAAAGAGAGAATTGGAGATTGGGGGAAAAGTGATTAGAGAAGGAAAGAATCGGAGATTGAGAGAAAATTGATAAGAGAAAGAGAGAATTGGAGATTGGGGGAAAAGTCATAAGAGAAAGAGAGAATTGGAGAGTGAGTTAAAGTGATAAGAGAAAGAGAGAATTGGAGATTGGGGGAAAAGTGATAAGAGAAAGAGAGAATTGGAGATTGGGGGAAAAGTGAGAAGAGAAAGAGAGAATTGGAGATTGAGAGAAAAGTGATAAGAGAAAGAGAGAATTGGAGATTGAGAGAAAAGTGATAAGAGAAAGAGAGAATTGGTGTTTAAGAGAAAAGTGATAAGAGAAAGAGAGAGTTGGAGATTGAGAGAAAAGTGATAAAAGAAAGGGAGAATTGGAGATGGGGGAAAAGTGATAAGAGAAAGAGAGAATTGGAGATTGAGAGAAAAGTGATAAGAGAAAGAAAGAATTGGAGATTGAGAGAAAATTGATAACAGAAAGAGAGAATTGGAGATTGGGGGAAAAGTCATAAGAGAAAGAGAGAATTGGAGATTGAGAGAAAAGTGATAAGAGAAAGAGAGAATTGGAGATTGGGGGAAAGGTGATAAGAGAAAGAGAGAATTGGAGATTGAGAGAAAAGTGATAATAGAAAGAGAGAATTGGAGATTGGGGGAAAAGTGATAAGAGAAAGAGAGAATTGGAGATTGAGAGAAAAGTGATGAGGGAAAGAGAGAATTGTAGATTGGGAGTAAACTGAGAATAGAAAGAGAGGATTGGAGATTGAGAGAAAAGTGAGAAGATTAAGAGAGAATTGGAGATTGAAAGAAAAGTGAGGAGAGAAAGAGAGAATTGAAGATTGAGAGAAAAGTGATGAGAGAAAGAAAGAATTGGAGATTGGGGGAAATGTGAGAAGAGAAGACAGAATTGGAGATTGAGAGAAAAGTGATAAGATAAAGAGAGAATTGGAGATTGGGGGAAAGTGATAAGAGAAAGAGAGAATTGGAGATTGAGAGAAAATTGATAAGAGAAAGAGAGAATTGGAGATTGGGGGAAAAGTGATAAGAGAAAGAGAGAATTGGAGAGTAAGAGAAAAGTGATAAGAGAAAGAGAGAATTGGAGATTGAGAGAAAAGTGATAAGAGAAAGAGAGAATTGGAGATTGGGGGGAAAAGTGATAAGAGAAAGAGAGAATTGGAGATTGAGAGAAAAGTGATGAGAGAAAGAGAGAATTGGAGATTGGGGGAAAAGTGATAAGAGAAAGAGAGAATTGGAGAGTGAGAGATAAGGTATAAGAGAAAGAGAGAATTGGAGATTGAGAGAAAAGTGATAAGAGAAAGAGAGAATTGGAGATTGGGGGAAAAGTGATAAGAGAAAGAGAGAATTGGAGATTGAGAGAAAATTGATGATAGAAAGAGAGAATTGGAGATTGGGAGTAAACTGAGAACAGAAAGAGAGGATTGGAGATTAAGAGAAAAGTGAGAAGATAAAGAGAGAATTGGAGATTCAGAGAAAAGTGAGGAGAGAAAGAGAGAATTGGAGATTGAGATAAAAGTGATGAGAGAAAGAGAGAATTGGAGATTGGGGGAAATGTGAGAAGAGAAAGAGAGAATTGGAGATTGAGAGAAAAGTGATAAGAGAAAGAGAGAATTGGAGATTGAGAGAAAATTGATAACAGAAAGCGAGAATTGGAGATTGGGGGAAAAGTCATAAGAGAAAGAGAGAATTGGAGATTGAGAGAAAAGTGATAAGAGAAAGAGAGAATTGGAGATTGGGGGAAAGGTGATAAGAGAAAGAGAGAATTGGAGATTGAGAGAAAAGTGATAATAGAAAGAGAGAATTGGAGATTGGGGGAAAAGTGATAAGAGAAAGAGAGAATTGGAGATCGAGAGAAAAGTGATAAGAGAAAGAGAGAATTGGAGATTGGGAGTAAACTGAGAACAGAAAGAGAGGATTGGAGATTGAGAGAAAAGTGATAAGAGATTGAGAGAATTGGAGATTGAGAGAAAAGTGATAAGAGAAAGAGAGAATTGGAGATTGAGAGAAAATTGATAAGTGAAAGAGAGAGTTGGAGATTTGGGGATTTGTGTGTAGAGAAATACAGAATTGGAGATTGGGGGAAAAGTGAGAAAAGAAAGAGAGAATTGGAGATTGAGAGAAAAGGGATAAGAGAAAGAGAGAATTGGAGAGTGAGAGAAAAGTGATAAGAGAAAGAGAGAATTGGAGATTGGGGGGAAAAGTGATAAGTGAAAGAGAGAATTGGAGATTGAGAGAAAAGAGATAAGAGAAAGAGAGAATTAGAGATTGAGAGAAAAGTGATAAGAGAAAGAGGGAATTGGAGATTGAGAGAAATGTGATAAGAGAAAGAGAGAATTGGAGATTGGGGGAAAGGTGATAAGAGAAAGAGAGAATTGGAGATTGGGGGAAAAGTGATAAGAGAAAGAGAGAATTGGAGATTGAGAGAAAAGTGATGAGGGAAAGAGAGGATTGTAGATTGGGAGTAAACTGAGAACAGAAAGAGAGGATTGGAGATTCAGAGAAAATTGAGGAGAGAAAGAGAGAATTGGAGATTGAGAGAAAAGTGATGAGAGAAAGAGAGAATTGGAGATTGGGGGAAATGTGAGAATAGAAAGACAGAATTGGAGATTGAGAGAAAAGTGATAAGAGAAAGAGAGAATTGGAGATTGGGGGAAAAGTGATAAGAGAAAGAGAGAATTGGAGATTGAGAGAAAAGTGATAAGAGAAAGAGAGAATTGGAGATTGGGGGAAAAGTGATTAGAGAAAGAAAGAATTGGAGATTGAGAGAAAATTGATAACGGAAAGAGAGAATTGGAGATTGGGGGAAAAGTCATAAGAGAAAGAGGGAATTGGAGATTGAGAGAAAAGTGATAAGAGAAAGAGAGAATTGGAGATTGGGGGAAAGGTGATAAGAGAAAGAGAGAATTGGAGATTGGGGGGAAAAGTGATAAGAGAAAGAGAGAATTGGAGATTGAGAGAAAAGTGATAAGAGAAAGAGAGAATTGGAGATTGGGGGAAAAGGGATTAGAGAAAGAAAGAATTGGAGATTGAGAGAAAATTGATAAGAGAAAGAGAGAATTGGAGATTGGGGGAAAAGTGATAAGAGAAAGAGAGAATTGGAGAGTGAGTTAAAGTGATAAGAGAAAGAGATAATTGGAGATTGGGGGAAAAGTCATAAGAGAAAGAGAGAATTGGAGATTGAGAGAAAAGTGATAAGAGAAAGAGAGAATTGGAGATTGGGGGAAAAGTCATAAGAGAAGGAGAGAATTGGAGAGTGAGAGAAAAGTGATAAGAGAAAGAGAGAATTGGAGATTGGGGGGAAAAGGGATTAGAGAATGAACGAATTGGAGATTGAGAGAAAATTGATAAGAGAAAGAGAGAATTGGAGATTGGGGGAAAAGTGATAAGAGAAAGAGAGAATCGGAGAGTGAGTTAAAGTGATAAGAGAAAGAGATAATTGGAGATTGGGGGAAAAGTCATAAGAGAAAGAGAGAATTGGAGATTGAGAGAAAAGTGATAAGAGAAAGAGAGAATTGGAGATTGGGGGAAAAGTCATAAGAGAAAGAGAGAATTGGAGAGTGAGAGAAAAGTGATAAGAGAAAGAGAGAATTGGAGATTGGGGGGAAAAGTCATAAGAGAAAGAGAGAATTGGAGATTGAGAGAAAAGTGATAAGAGAAAGAGAGAATTGGAGATTGAGAGAAAAGTGATCAGAGAAAGAGAGAATTGGAGATGGGGGAAAAGTGATAAGAGAAAGAGAGAATTGGAGATTGAGAGAAAAGTGATAAGAGAAAGAAAGAATTGGAGATTGAGAGAACATTGATAACAGAAAGAGAGAATTGGAGATTGGGGGAAAAGTCATAAGAGAAAGAGAGAATTGGAGATTGAGAGAAAAGTGATAAGAGAAAGAGAGAATTGGAGATTGGGGGAAAGGTGATAAGAGAAAGAGAGAATTGGAGATTGGGGGAAAAGTGATTAGAGAAGGAAAGAATCGGAGATTGAGAGAAAATTGATAAGAGAAAGAGAGAATTGGAGATTGGGGGAAAAGTCATAAGAGAAAGAGAGAATTGGAGAGTGAGTTAAAGTGATAAGAGAAAGAGAGAATTGGAGATTGGGGGAAAAGTGATAAGAGAAAGAGAGAATTGGAGATTGGGGGAAAAGTGAGAAGAGAAAGAGAGAATTGGAGATTGAGAGAAAAGTGATAAGAGAAAGAGAGAATTGGAGATTGAGAGAAAAGTGATAAGAGAAAGAGAGAATTGGTGTTTAAGAGAAAAGTGATAAGAGAAAGAGAGAGTTGGAGATTGAGAGAAAAGTGATAAAAGAAAGGGAGAATTGGAGATGGGGGAAAAGTGATAAGAGAAAGAGAGAATTGGAGATTGAGAGAAAAGTGATAAGAGAAAGAAAGAATTGGAGATTGAGAGAAAATTGATAACAGAAAGAGAGAATTGGAGATTGGGGGAAAAGTCATAAGAGAAAGAGAGAATTGGAGATTGAGAGAAAAGTGATAAGAGAAAGAGAGAATTGGAGATTGGGGGAAAGGTGATAAGAGAAAGAGAGAATTGGAGATTGAGAGAAAAGTGATAATAGAAAGAGAGAATTGGAGATTGGGGGAAAAGTGATAAGAGAAAGAGAGAATTGGAGATTGAGAGAAAAGTGATGAGGGAAAGAGAGAATTGTAGATTGGGAGTAAACTGAGAATAGAAAGAGAGGATTGGAGATTGAGAGAAAAGTGAGAAGATTAAGAGAGAATTGGAGATTGAAAGAAAAGTGAGGAGAGAAAGAGAGAATTGAAGATTGAGAGAAAAGTGATGAGAGAAAGAAAGAATTGGAGATTGGGGGAAATGTGAGAAGAGAAGACAGAATTGGAGATTGAGAGAAAAGTGATAAGATAAAGAGAGAATTGGAGATTGGGGGAAAGTGATAAGAGAAAGTGAGAATTGGAGATTGAGAGAAAATTGATAAGAGAAAGAGAGAATTGGAGATTGGGGGAAAAGTGATAAGAGAAAGAGAGAATTGGAGAGTGAGAGAAAAGTGATAAGAGAAAGAGAGAATTGGAGATTGAGAGAAAAGTGATAAGAGAAAGAGAGAATTGGAGATTGGGGGAAAAGTGATAAGAGAAAGAGAGAATTGGAGATTGAGAGAAAAGTGATGAGAGAAAGAGAGAATTGGAGATTGGGGGAAAAGTGATAAGAGAAAGAGAGAATTGGAGAGTGAGAGATAAGGTATAAGAGAAAGAGAGAATTGGAGATTGAGAGAAAAGTGATAAGAGAAAGAGAGAATTGGAGATTGGGGGAAAAGTGATAAGAGAAAGAGAGAGTTGGAGATTGAGAGAAAAGTGATGAGAGAAAGAGAGAATTGGAGATTGGGAGTAAACTGAGAACAGAAAGAGAGGATTGGAGATTGAGAGAAAAGTGAAAAGAGATTGAGAGAATTGGAGATTGAGAGAAAAGTGATAAGAGAAAGAGAGAATTGGAGATTGAGAGAAAATTGATAAGTGAAAGAGAGAATTGGAGATTTGGGGATTTGTGTGTAGAGAAATACAGAATTGGAGATTGGGGGAAAAGTGAGAAAAGAAAGAGAGAATTGGAGATTGAGAGAAAAGGGATAAGAGAAAGAGAGAATTGGAGATAGGGGGGAAAAGTCATAAGAGAAAGAGAGAATTGGAGATTGAGAGAAAAGTGATAAGAGAAAGAGAGAATTGGAGATTGAGAGAAAAGTGATCAGAGAAAGAGAGAATTGGAGATGGGGGAAAAGTGATAAGAGAAAGAGAGAATTGGAGATTGAGAGAAAAGTGATAAGAGAAAGAAAGAATTGGAGATTGAGAGAACATTGATAACAGAAAGAGAGAATTGGAGATTGGGGGAAAAGTCATAAGAGAAAGAGAGAATTGGAGATTGAGAGAAAAGTGATAAGAGAAAGAGAGAATTGGAGATTGGGGGAAAGGTGATAAGAGAAAGAGAGAATTGGAGATTGGGGGAAAAGTGATTAGAGAAGGAAAGAATCGGAGATTGAGAGAAAATTGATAAGAGAAAGAGAGAATTGGAGATTGGGGGAAAAGTCATAAGAGAAAGAGAGAATTGGAGAGTGAGTTAAAGTGATAAGAGAAAGAGAGAATTGGAGATTGGGGGAAAAGTGAGAAAAGAAAGAGAGAATTGGAGATTGAGAGAAAAGGGATAAGAGAAAGAGAGAATTGGAGATAGGGGGAAAAGTGATAAGAGAAAGAGAGAATTGGAGAGTGAGAGAAAAGTGATAAGAGAAAGAGAGAATTGGAGATTGGGGGGAAAAGTGATAAGTGAAAGAGAGAATTGGAGATTGAGAGAAAAGAGATAAGAGAAAGAGAGAATTAGAGATTGAGAGAAAAGTGATAAGAGAAAGAGGGAATTGGAGATTGAGAGAAATGTGATAAGAGAAAGAGAGAATTGGAGATTGGGGGAAAGGTGATAAGAGAAAGAGAGAATTGGAGATTGGGGGAAAAGTGATAAGAGAAAGAGAGAATTGGAGATTGAGAGAAAAGTGATAAGAGAAAGAGAGAATTGCAGATTGAGAAAAAAGTGATAAGTGAAAAGGAGTATTGGAGATTGAGAGAAAAGTGATAAGAGAAAGAGAGAATTGGAGATTGGGGGAAAAGTGATTAGAGAAAGAGGGAATTGGAGATTGAGAGAAATGTGATAAGAGAAAGAGAGAATTGGAGATTGGGGGAAAAGTGATAAGAGAAAGAGAGAATTGGAGATGGAGAGAAAAGTGATAAGAGAAAGAGAGAATTGGAGAGTGAGTTAAAGTGATAAGAGAAAGAGATAATTGGAGATTGGGGGAAAAGTCATAAGAGAAAGAGAGAATTGGAGATTGACAGAAAAGTGATAAGAGAAAGAGAGAATTGGAGATTGGGGGAAAAGTCATAAGAGAAAGAGAGAATTGGAGAGTGAGAGAAAAGTGATAAGAGAAAGAGAGAATTGGAGATTGGGGGATAAGTGATAAGAGAAAGAGAGAATTGGAGATTGAGAGAAAAGTAATAAGAGAAAGAGAGTATTAGCGATTGAGAGAAAAGTGATAAGAGAAAGAGAGAATTGGAGATTGAGAGAAAAGTGATCAGAGAAAGAGAGAATTGGAGATGGGGGAAGAGTGATAAGAGAAAGAGAGAATTGGAGATTGAGAGAAAAGTGATAAGAGAAAGAAAGAATTGGAGATTGAGAGAAAATTGATAACAGAAAGAGAGAATTGGAGATTGGGGGAAAAGTCATAAGAGAAAGAGAGAATTGGAGATTGAGAGAAAAGTGATAAGAGAAAGAGAGAATTGGAGATTGGGGGAAAGGTGATAAGAGAAAGAGAGAATTGGAGATTGGGGGAAAAGTGATAAGAGAAAGAGAGAATTGGAGATTGAGAGAAAAGTGATAAGAGAAAGCGAGAATTGGAGATTGAGAAAAAAGTGATAAGTGAAAAGGAGAATTGGAGATTGAGAGAAAAGTGATAAGAGAAAGAGAGAATTGGAGATTGGGGGAAAAGTGATTAGAGAAGGAAAGAATTGGAGATTGAGAGAAAATTGATAAGAGAAAGAGAGAATTGGAGATTGGGGGAAAAGTGATAAGAGAAAGAGAGAATTGGAGAGTGAGTTAAAGTGATAAGAGAAAGTGAGAATTGGAGATTGGGGGAAAAGTGATAAGAGAAAGAGAGAATTGGAGATTGGGGGAAAAGTGAGAAGAGAAAGAGAGAATTGGAGATTGAGAGAAAAGTGATAAGAGAAAGAGAGAATTGGAGATTGAGAGAAAAGTGATAAGAGAAAGAGAGAATTGGTGTTTGAGAGAAAAGTGATAAGAGAAAGAGAGAATTGGAGATTGAGAGAAAAGTGATAAAAGAAAGGGAGAATTGGAGATGGGGGAAAAGTGATAAGAGAAAGAGAGAATTGGAGATTGAGAGAAAAGTGAGAAGATAAAGAGAGAATTGGAGATTCAGAGAAATGTGAGGATAGAAAGAGAGAATTGGAGATTGAGAGAAAAGTGATGAGAGAAAGAGAGAATTGGAGATTGGGGGAAATGTGAGAAGAGAAAGAGAGAATTGGAGATTGAGAGAAAAGTGATAAGAGAAAGAGAGAATTGGAGATTGAGAGAAAATTGATAACAGAAAGCGAGAATTGGAGATTGGGGGAACAGTCATAAGAGAAAGAGAGAATTGGAGATTGAGAGAAAAGTGATAAGAGAAAGAGAGAATTGAAGATTGGGTGAAAGGTGATAAGAGAAAGAGAGAATTGGAGATTGGGGGTAAAGTGATAAGAGAAACAGAGAATTGGAGATCGAGAGAAAAGTGATAAGAGAAAGAGAGAATTGGAGATTGGGAGTAAACTGAGAACAGAAAGAGAGGATTGGAGATTGAGAGAAAAGTGATAAGAGATTGAGAGAATTGGAGATTGAGAGAAAAGTGATAAGAGAAACAGAGAATTGGAGATTGAGAGAAAATTGATAAGTGAAAGAGAGAATTGTAGATTTAGGGATTTGTGTGTAAAGAAATACAGAATTGGAGATTGGGGGAAAAGTGAGAAAAGAAAGAGAGAATTGGAGATTTAGAGAAAAGGGATAAGAGAAAGAGAGAATTGGAGATAGGGGGAAAAGTGATAAGAGAAAGAGAGAATTGGAGAGTGAGAGAAAAGTGATAAGAGAAAGAGAGAATTGGAGATTGGGGGGAAAAGTGATAAGTGAAAGAGAGAATTGGAGATTGAGAGAAAAGAGATAAGAGAAAGAGAGAATTAGAGATTGAGAGAAATATGATAAGAGAAAGAGGGAATTGGAGATTGAGAGAAATGTGATAAGAGAAAGAGAGAATTGGAGATTGGGGGAAAGGTGATAAGAGAAAGAGAGAATTGGAGATTGGGGGAAAAGTGATAAGAGAAAGAGAGAATTGGAGATTGAGAGAAAAGTGATAAGAGAAAGAGAGAATTGGAGATTGAGAAAAAAGAGATAAGTGAAAAGGAGTATTGGAGATTGAGAGAAAAGTGATAAGAGAAAGAGAGAATTGGAGATTGAGAGAAAAGTGATAAGAGAAAGAGAGAATTGGTGTTTGAGAGAAAAGTGATAAGAGAAAGAGAGAATTGGATATTGAGAGAAAAGTGATAAAAGAAAGGGAGAATTGGAGATGGGGGAAAAGTGATAAGAGAAAGAGAGAATTGGAGATTGAGAGAAAAGTGATAAGAGAAAGAAAGAATTGGAGATTGAGAGAAAATTGATAACAGAAAGAGAGAATTGGAGATTGGGGGAAAAGTCATAAGAGAAAGAGAGAATTGGAGATTGAGAGAAAAGTGATAAGAGAAAGAGAGAATTGGAGATTGGGGGAAAGGGGATAAGAGAAAGAGAGAATTGGAGATTGAGAGAAAAATGATAATAGAAAGAGAGAATTGGAGATTGGGGAAAAGTGATAAGAGAAAGAGAGAATTGGAGATTGAGGGAAAAGTGATAAGAGAAAGAGAGAATTGGAGATTGAGAGAAAAGTGATGAGGGAAAGAGAGAATTGTAGATTGGGAGTAAACTGAGAATAGAAAGAGAGGATTGGAGATTGAGAGAAAAGTGAGAAGATTAAGAGAGAATTGGAGATTGAGAGAAAAGTTAGGAGAGAAAGAGAGAATTGGAGATTGGGGGAAATGTGAGAAGAGAAAGAGAGAATTGGAGATTGAGAGAAAAGTGATAAGATAAAGAGAGAATTGGAGATTGGGGGAAAGTGATAAGAGAAAGAGAGAATTGGAGATTGAGAGAAAAGTGATAAGAGAAAGAGAGAATTGGAGATTGGGGGAAAAGTGATTAGAGAAAGAAAGAATTGGAGATTGAGAGAAAATTGATAAGAGAAAGAGAGAATTGGAGATTGGGGGAAAAGTGATAAGAGAAAGAGAGAATTGGAGAGTGAGAGAAAAGTGATAAGAGAAAGAGAGAATTGGAGATTGAGAGAAAAGTGATAAGAGAAAGAGAGAATTGGAGATTGGGGGAAAAGTGATAAGAGAAAGAGAGAATTGGAGATTGAGAGAAAAGTGAGAAGATAAAGAGAGAATTGGAGATTCAGAGAAAAGTGAGGAGAGAAAGAGAGAATTGGAGATTGGGAGTAAACTGAGAACAGAAAGAGAGGATTGGAGATTGAGAGAAAAGTGAGAAGATAAAGAGAGAATTGGAGATTCAGAGAAAAGTGAGGAGAGAAAGAGAGAATTGGAGATTGAGAGAAAAGTGATGAGAGAAAGAGAGAATTGGAGATTGGGGGAAATGTGAGAAGAGAAAGAGAGAATTGGAGATTGAGAGAAAAGTGATAAGAGAAAGAGAGAATTGGAGATTGAGAGAAAATTGATAACAGAAAGCGAGAATTGGAGATTGGGGGAAAAGTCATAAGAGAAAGAGAGAATTGGAGATTGAGAGAAAAGTGATAAGAGAAAGAGAGAATTGGAGATTGGGGGAAAGGTGACAAGAGAAAGAGAGAATTGGAGATTGAGAGAAAAGTGATAATAGAAAGAGAGAATTGGAGATTGGGGGAAAAGTGATAAGAGAAAGAGGGAATTGGAGATTGAGAGAAATGTGATAAGAGAAAGAGAGAATTGGAGATTGGGGGAAAGGTGATAAGAGAAAGAGAGAATTGGAGATTGGGGGAAAAGTGATAAGAGAAAGAGAGAATTGGAGATTGAGAGAAAAGTGATAAGAGAAAGAGAGAATTGGAGATTGAGAAAAAAGTGATAAGTGAAAAGGAGTATTGGAGATTGAGAGAAAAGTGATAAGAGAAAGAGAGAATTGGAGATTGAGAGAAAAGTGATAAGAGAAAGAAAGAATTGGTGTTTGAGAGAAAAGTGATAAGAGAAAGAGAGAATTGGAGATTGAGAGAAAAGTGATAAAAGAAAGGGAGAATTGGAGATGGGGGAAAAGTGATAAGAGAAAGAGAGAATTGGAGATTGAGAGAAAAGTGATAAGAGAAAGAAAGAATTGGAGATTGAGAGAAAATTGATAACAGAAAGAGAGAATTGGAGATTGGGGGAAAAGTCATAAGAGAAAGAGAGAATTGGAGATTGAGAGAAAAGTGATAAGAGAAAGAGAGAATTGGAGATTGGGGGAAATGTGAGAAGAGAAAGAGAGAATTGGAGATTGAGAGAAAAGTGATAAGATAAAGAGAGAATTGGAGATTGGGGGAAAGTGATAAGAGAAAGAGAGAATTGGAGATTGAGAGAAAAGTGATAAGAGAAAGGAAGAATTGGAGATTGGGGGAAAAGTGATTAGAGAAAGAAAGAATTGGAGATTGAGAGAAAATTGATAAGAGAAAGAGAGAATTGGAGATTGGGGGAAAAGTGATAAGAGAAAGAGAGAATTGGAGAGTGAGAGAAAAGTGATAAGAGAAAGAGAGAATTGGAGATTGAGAGAAAAATTATAAGAGAAAGAGAGAATTGGAGATTGGGGGATAAGTGATAAGAGAAAGAGAGAATTGGAGATTGAGAGAAAAGTGAGAAGATAAAGAGAGAATTGGAGATTCAGAGAAAAGTGAGGAGAGAAAGAGAGGATTGGAGATTGGGAGTAAACTGAGAACAGAAAGAGAGGATTGGAGATTGAGAGAAAAGTGAGAAGATAAAGAGAGAATTGGAGATTCAGAGAAAAGTGAGGAGAGAAAGAGAGAATTGGAGATTGAGAGAAAGTGATGAGAGAAAGAGAGAATTGGAGATTGGGGGAAATGTGAGAAGAGAAAGAGAGAATTGGAGATTGAGAGAAAAGTGATAAGAGAAAGAGAGAATTGGAGATTGAGAGAAAATTGATAACAGAAAGCGAGAATTGGAGATTGGGGGAAAAGTCATAAGAGAAAGAGAGAATTGGAGATTGAGAGAAAAGTGATAAGAGAAAGAGAGAATTGGAGATTGGGGGAAAGGTGACAAGAGAAAGAGAGAATTGGAGATTGAGAGAAAAGTGATAATAGAAAGAGAGAATTGGAGATTGGGGGAAAAGTGATAAGAGAAAGAGGGAATTGGAGATTGAGAGAAATGTGATAAGAGAAAGAGAGAATTGGAGATTGGGGGAAAGGTGATAAGAGAAAGAGAGAATTGGAGATTGGGGGAAAAGTGATAAGAGAAAGAGAGAATTGGAGATTGAGAGAAAAGTGATAAGAGAAAGAGAGAATTGGAGATTGAGAAAAAAGTGATAAGTGAAAAGGAGTATTGGAGATTGAGAGAAAAGTGATAAGAGAAAGAGAGAATTGGAGATTGAGAGAAAAGTGATAAGAGAAAGAAAGAATTGGTGTTTGAGAGAAAAGTGATAAGAGAAAGAGAGAATTGGAGATTGAGAGAAAAGTGATAAAAGAAAGGGAGAATTGGAGATGGGGGAAAAGTGATAAGAGAAAGAGAGAATTGGAGATTGAGAGAAAAGTGATAAGAGAAAGAAAGAATTGGAGATTGAGAGAAAATTGATAACAGAAAGAGAGAATTGGAGATTGGGGGATAAGTCATAAGAGAAAGAGAGAATTGGAGATTGAGAGAAAAGTGATAAGAGAAAGAGAGAATTGGAGATTGGGGGAAAGGGGATAAGAGAAAGAGAGAATTGGAGATTGAGAGAAAAGTGATAATAGAAAGAGAGAATTGGAGATTGGGGGAAAAGTGATAAGAGAAAGAGAGAATTGGAGATTGAGAGAAAAGTGATGAGGGAAAGAGAGAATTGTAGATTGGGAGTAAACTGAGAATAGAAAGAGAGGATTGGAGATTGAGAGAAAAGTGAGAAGATTAAGAGAGAATTGGAGATTGAGAGAAAAGTTAGGAGAGAAAGAGAGAATTGGAGATTGAGAGAAAAGTGATGAGAGAAAGAAAGAATTGGAGATTGGGGGAAATGTGAGAAGAGAAAGAGAGAATTGGAGATTGAGAGAAAAGTGATAAGATAAAGAGAGAATTGGAGATTGGGGGAAAGTGATAAGAGAAAGAGAGAATTGGAGATTGAGAGAAAAGTGATAAGAGAAAGGAAGAATTGGAGATTGGGGGAAAAGTGATTAGAGAAAGAAAGAATTGGAGATTGAGAGAAAATTGATAAGAGAAAGAGAGAATTGGAGATTGGGGGAAAAGTGATAAGAGAAAGAGAGAATTGGAGAGTGAGAGAAAAGTGATAAGAGAAAGAGAGAATTGGAGATTGAGAGAAAAATTATAAGAGAAAGAGAGAATTGGAGATTGGGGGATAAGTGATAAGAGAAAGAGAGAATTGGAGATTGAGAGAAAAGTGAGAAGATAAAGAGAGAATTGGAGATTCAGAGAAAAGTGAGGAGAGAAAGAGAGGATTGGAGATTGGGAGTAAACTGAGAACAGAAAGAGAGGATTGGAGATTGAGAGAAAAGTGAGAAGATAAAGAGAGAATTGGAGATTCAGAGAAAAGTGAGGAGAGAAAGAGAGAATTGGAGATTGAGAGAAAAGTGATGAGAGAAAGAGAGAATTGGAGATTGGGGGAAATGTGAGAAGAGAAAGAGAGAATTGGAGATTGAGAGAAAAGTGATAAGAGAAAGAGAGAATTGGAGATTGAGAGAAAATTGATAACAGAAAGCGAGAATTGGAGATTGGGGGAAAAGTCATAAGAGAAAGAGAGAATTGGAGATTGAGAGAAAAGTGATAAGAGAAAGAGAGAATTGGAGATTGGGGGAAAGGTGACAAGAGAAAGAGAGAATTGGAGATTGAGAGAAAAGTGATAATAGAAAGAGAGAATTGGAGATTGGGGGAAAAGTGATAAGAGAAAGAGAGAATTGGAGATCGAGAGAAAAGTGATAAGAGAAAGAGAGAATTGGAGATTGGGAGTAAACTGAGAACAGAAAGAGAGGATTGGAGATTGAGAGAAAAGTGATAAGAGATTGAGAGAATTGGAGATTGAGAGAAAAGTGATAAGAGAAAGAGAGAATTGGAGATTGAGAGAAAATTGATAAGTGAAAGAGAGAATTGAAGATTTGGGGATTTGTGTGTAGAGAAATACAGAATTGGAGATTGGGGGAAAAGTGAGAAAAGAAAGAGAGAATTGGAGATTGAGAGAAAAGTGATAAGAGAAAGAGAGAATTGGAGATTGGGGGGAAAAGTGACAAGTGAAAGAGAGAATTGGAGATTGAGAGAAAAGCGATAAGAGAAAGAGAGAATTAGAGATTGAGAGAAAAGTGATAAGAGAAAGAGGGAATTGGAGATTGAGAGAAATGTGATAAGAGAAAGAGAGAATTGGAGATTGGGGGAAAGGTGATAAGAGAAAGAGAGAATTGGAGATTGGGGGAAAAGTGATAAGAGAAAGAGAGAATTGGAGATTGAGAGAAAAGTGATAAGAGAAAGAGAGAATTGGAGATTGAGAAAAAAGTGATAAGTGAAAAGGAGTATTGGAGATTGAGAGAAAAGTGATAAGAGAAAGAGAGAATTGGAGATTGGGGGAAAAGTGATTAGATATAGAAAGAATTGGAGATTGAGAGAAAATTGATAAGAGAAAGAGAGAATTGGAGATTGGGGGAAAAGTGATAAGAGAAAGAGAGAATTGGAGAGTGAGTTAAAGTGATAAGAGAAAGAGATAATTGGAGATTGGGGGAAAAGTCATAAGAGAAAGAGAGAATTGGAGATTGAGAGAAAAGGAATAAGAGAAAGAGAGAATTGGAGATTGGGGGAAAAGTCATAAGAGAAAGAGAGAATTGGAGAGTGAGAGAAAAGTGATAAGAGAAAGAGAGAATTGGAGATTGGGGGGAAAATTGATAAGAGAAAGAGAGAATTGGAGATTGAGAGAAAAGTGATAAGAGAAAGAGAGAATTAGAGATTGAGAGAAAATTGATAACAGAAAGAGAGAATTGGAGATTGGGGGAAAAGTCATAAGAGAAAGAGAGAATTGGAGATTGAGAGAAAAGTGATAAGAGAAAGAAAGAATTGGAGATTGGGGGGAAAAGTGATAAGAGAAAGAGAGAATTAGAGATTGAGAGAAAAGTGATAAGAGAAAGAGGGAATTGGAGATTGAGAGAAAAGTGATAAGAGAAAGAGAGAATTGGAGATGGGGGAAAAGTGATAAGAGAAAGAGAGAATTGGAGATTGAGAGAAAAGTGATAAGAGAAAGAAAGAATTGGAGATTGAGAGAAAATTGATAACAGAAAGAGAGAATTGGAGATTGGGGGAAAAGTCATGAGAGAAAGAGAGAATTGGAGATTGAGAGAAAAGTGATAAGAGAAAGAGAGAATTGGGGGTTGAGAGAAAAGTGATAAGAGAAAGAGAGAATTGGAGATTGAGAAAACGTGATAAGTGAAAAGGAGAATTGGAGATTGAGAGAAAAGTGATAAGAGAAAGAGAGAATTGGAGATTGGGGGAAAAGTGATAAGAGAAAGAGAGAATTGGAGATTGGGGGAAAAGTGAGAAGAGAAAGAGAGAATTGGGGATTGAGAGAAAAGTGATAAGAGAAAGAGAGAATTGGAGATTGAGAGAAAAGTGATAAGAGAAAGAGAGAATTGGAGATTGAGAGAAAAGTGCTAAGAGAAAGAGAGAATTGGAGATTGAGAGAAAAGTGATAAAAGAAAGAGAGAATTGGAGATGGGGGAAAAGTGATAAGAGAAAGAGAGAATTGGAGATTGAGAGAAAAGTGATAAGAGAAAGAAAGAATTGGAGATTGAGAGAAAATTGATAACAGAAAGAGAGAATTGGAGATTGGGGGTAAAGTCATAAGAGAAAGAGAGAATTGGAGATTGAGAGAAAAGTGATAAGAGAAAGAGAGAATTGGAGATTGGGGGAAAGGTGATAAGAGAAAGAGAGAATTGGAGATTGAGAGAAAAGTGATAATAGAAAGAGAGAATTGGAGATTGGGGGAAAAGTGATAAGAGAAAGAGAGAATTGGAGATTGAGAGAAAAGTGATGAGAGAAAGAGAGAATTGTAGATTGGGAGTAAACTGAGAACAGAAAGAGAGGATAGGAGATTGAGAGAAAAGTGAGAAGATAAAGAGAGAATTGGAGATTCAGAGAAAATTGATAACAGAAAGAGAGAATTGGAGATTGGGGGAAAAGTCATAAGAGAAAGAGAGAATTGGAGATTGGGGGAAAAGTGTGAAGAGAAAGAGAGAATTGGAGATTGGGGGAAAAGTGAGAAAAGAAAGAGAGAATTGGAGATTGAGAGAAAAGGGATAAGAGAAAGAGAGAATTGGAGATTGGGGGAAAAGTCATAAGAGAAAGAGAGAATTGGAGAGTGAGAGAAAAGTGATAAGAGAAAGAGAGAATTGGAGATTGGGGGGAAAAGTGATCAGTGAAAGAGAGAATTGGAGATTGAGAGAAAAGAGATAAGAGAAAGAGAGAATTGGAGATTGGGGGAAAAGTGATAAGAGAAAGAGAGAATTGGAGATCGAGAGAAAAGTGATAAGAGAAAGAGAGAATTGGAGATTTGGGGATTTGTGTGTAGAGAAATACAGAATTGGAGATTGGGGGAAAAGTGAGAAAAGAAAGAGAGAATTGGAGATTGAGAGAAAAGTGATAAGAGAAAGAGAGAATTGGAGATTGAGAGAAAATTGATAACAGAAAGAGAGAATTGGAGATTGGGGGAAAAGTCATAAGAGAAAGAGAGAATTGGAGATTGAGAGAAAAGTGATAAGAGAAAGAGAGAATTGGAGATTGGGGGAAAGGGGATAAGAGAAAGAGAGAATTGGAGATTGAGAGAAAAGTGATAATAGAAAGAGAGAATTGGAGATTGGGGGAAAAGTGATAAGAGAAAGAGAGAATTGGAGATTGAGAGAAAAGTGATGAGGGAAAGAGAGAATTGTAGATTGGGAGTAAACTGAGAATAGAAAGAGAGGATTGGAGATTGAGAGAAAAGTGAGAAGATTAAGAGAGAATTGGAGATTGAGAGAAAAGTTAGGAGAGAAAGAGAGAATTGGAGATTGGGGGAAATGTGAGAAGAGAAAGAGAGAATTGGAGATTGAGAGAAAAGTGATAAGATAAAGAGAGAATTGGAGATTGGGGGAAAGTGATAAGAGAAAGAGAGAATTGGAGATTGAGAGAAAAGTGATAAGAGAAAGAGAGAATTGGAGATTGGGGGAAAAGTGATTAGAGAAAGAAAGAATTGGAGATTGAGAGAAAATTGATAAGAGAAAGAGAGAATTGGAGATTGGGGGAAAAGTGATAAGAGAAAGAGAGAATTGGAGAGTGAGAGAAAAGTGATAAGAGAAAGAGAGAATTGGAGATTGAGAGAAAAGTGATAAGAGAAAGAGAGAATTGGAGATTGGGGGAAAAGTGATAAGAGAAAGAGAGAATTGGAGATTGAGAGAAAAGTGAGAAGATAAAGAGAGAATTGGAGATTCAGAGAAAAGTGAGGAGAGAAAGAGAGAATTGGAGATTGGGAGTAAACTGAGAACAGAAAGAGAGGATTGGAGATTGAGAGAAAAGTGAGAAGATAAAGAGAGAATTGGAGATTCAGAGAAAAGTGAGGAGAGAAAGAGAGAATTGGAGATTGAGAGAAAAGTGATGAGAGAAAGAGAGAATTGGAGATTGGGGGAAATGTGAGAAGAGAAAGAGAGAATTGGAGATTGAGAGAAAAGTGATAAGAGAAAGAGAGAATTGGAGATTGAGAGAAAATTGATAACAGAAAGCGAGAATTGGAGATTGGGGGAAAAGTCATAAGAGAAAGAGAGAATTGGAGATTGAGAGAAAAGTGATAAGAGAAAGAGAGAATTGGAGATTGGGGGAAAGGTTACAAGAGAAAGAGAGAATTGGAGATTGAGAGAAAAGTGATAATAGAAAGAGAGAATTGGAGATTGGGGGAAAAGTGATAAGAGAAAGAGAGAATTGGAGATTGGGAGTAAACTGAGAACAGAAAGAGAGGATTGGAGATTGAGAGAAAAGTGATAAGAGATTGAGAGAATTGGAGATTGAGAGAAAAGTGATAAGAGAAAGAGAGAATTGGAGATTGAGAGAAAATTGATAAGTGAAAGAGAGAATTGGAGATTTGGGGATTTGTGTGTAGAGAAATACAGAATTGGAGATTGGGGGAAAAGTGAGAAAAGAAAGAGAGAATTGGAGATTGAGAGAAAAGTGATAAGAGAAAGAGAGAATTGGAGATTGGGGGGAAAAGTGATAAGTGAAAGAGAGAATTGGAGATTGAGAGAAAAGCGATAAGAGAAAGAGGGAATTAGAGATTGAGAGAAAAGTGATAAGAGAAAGAGGGAATTGGAGATTGAGAGAAATGTGATAAGAGAAAGAGAGAATTGGAGATTGGGGGAAAGGTGATAAGAGAAAGAGAGAATTGGAGATTGGGGGAAAAGTGATAAGAGAAAGAGAGAATTGGAGATTGAGAGAAAAGTGATAAGAGAAAGAGAGAATTGGAGATTGAGAAAAAAGTGATAAGTGAAAAGGAGTATTGGAGATTGAGAGAAAAGTGATAAGAGAAAGAGAGAATTGGAGATTGGGGGAAAAGTGATTAGAGATAGAAAGAATTGGAGATTGAGAGAAAATTGATAAGAGAAAGAGAGAATTGGAGATTGGGGGAAAAGTGATAAGAGAAAGAGAGAATTGGAGAGTGAGTTAAAGTGATAAGAGAAAGAGATAATTGGAGATTGGGGAAAAAGTCATAAGAGAAAGAGAGAATTGGAGATTGAGAGAAAAGGGATAAGAGAAAGAGAGAATTGGAGATTGGGGGAAAAGTCATAAGAGAAAGAGAGAATTGGAGAGTGAGAGAAAAGTGATAAGAGAAAGAGAGAATTGGAGATTGGGGGGAAAATTGATAAGAGAAAGAGAGAATTGGAGATTGAGAGAAAAGTGATAAGAGAAAGAGAGAATTAGAGATTGAGAGAAAATTGATAACAGAAAGAGAGAATTGGAGATTGGGGGAAAAGTCATAAGAGAAAGAGAGAATTGGAGATTGAGAGAAAAGTGATAAGAGAAAGAGAGAATTGGAGATTGGGGGGAAAAGTGATAAGAGAAAGAGAGAATTAGAGATTGAGAGAAAAGTGATAAGAGAAAGAGGGAATTGGAGATTGAGAGAAAAGTGATAAGAGAAAGAGAGAATTGGAGATGGGGGAAAAGTGATAAGAGAAAGAGAGAATTGGAGATTGAGAGAAAAGTGATAAGAGAAAGAAAGAATTGGAGATTGAGAGAAAATTGATAACAGAAAGAGAGAATTGGAGATTGGGGGAAAAGTCATGAGAGAAAGAGAGAATTGGAGATTGAGAGAAAAGTGATAAGAGAAAGAGAGAATTGGGGGTTGAGAGAAAAGTGATAAGAGAAAGAGAGAATTGGAGATTGAGAAAACGTGATAAGTGAAAAGGAGAATTGGAGATTGAGAGAAAAGTGATAAGAGAAAGAGAGAATTGGAGATTGGGGGAAAAGTGATAAGAGAAAGAGAGAATTGGAGATTGGGGGAAAAGTGAGAAGAGAAAGAGAGAATTGGGGATTGAGAGAAAAGTGATAAGAGAAAGAGAGAATTGGAGATTGAGAGAAAAGTGATAAGAGAAAGAGAGAATTGGAGATTGAGAGAAAAGTGCTAAGAGAAAGAGAGAATTGGAGATTGAGAGAAAAGTGATAAAAGAAAGAGAGAATTGGAGATGGGGGAAAAGTGATAAGAGAAAGAGAGAATTGGAGATTGAGAGAAAAGTGATAAGAGAAAGAAAGAATTGGAGATTGAGAGAAAATTGATAACAGAAAGAGAGAATTGGAGATTGGGGGTAAAGTCATAAGAGAAAGAGAGAATTGGAGATTGAGAGAAAAGTGATAAGAGAAAGAGAGAATTGGAGATTGGGGGAAAGGTGATAAGAGAAAGAGAGAATTGGAGATTGAGAGAAAAGTGATAATAGAAAGAGAGAATTGGAGATTGGGGGAAAAGTGATAAGAGAAAGAGAGAATTGGAGATTGAGAGAAAAGTGATGAGAGAAAGAGAGAATTGTAGATTGGGAGTAAACTGAGAACAGAAAGAGAGGATAGGAGATTGAGAGAAAAGTGAGAAGATAAAGAGAGAATTGGAGATTCAGAGAAAATTGATAACAGAAAGAGAGAATTGGAGATTGGGGGAAAAGTCATAAGAGAAAGAGAGAATTGGAGATTGGGGGAAAAGTGTGAAGAGAAAGAGAGAATTGGAGATTGGGGGAAAAGTCATAAGAGAAAGAGAGAATTGGAGAGTGAGAGAAAAGTGATAAGAGAAAGAGAGAATTGGAGATTGGGGGGAAAAGTGATCAGTGAAAGAGACAATTGGAGATTGAGAGAAAAGAGATAAGAGAAAGAGAGAATTGGAGATTGGGGGAAAAGTGATAAGAGAAAGAGAGAATTGGAGATTGAGAGAAAAGTGATAAGAGAAAGAGAGAATTGGAGATTTGGGGATTTGTGTGTAGAGAAATACAGAATTGGAGATTGGGGGAAAAGTGAGAAAAGAAAGAGAGAATTGGAGATTGAGAGAAAAGTGATAAGAGAAAGAGAGAATTGGAGATTGGGGGGAAAAGTGATAAGTGAAAGAGAGAATTGGAGATTGAGAGAAAAGCGATAAGAGAAAGAGAGAATTAGAGATTGAGAGAAAAGTGATAAGAGAAAGAGGGAATTGGAGATTGAGAGAAATGTGATAAGAGAAAGAGAGAATTGGAGATTGGGGGAAAGGTGATAAGAGAAAGAGAGAATTGGAGATTGGGGGAAAAGTGATAAGAGAAAGAGAGAATTGGAGATTGAGAGAAAAGTGATAAGAGAAAGAGAGAATTGGAGATTGAGAAAAAAGTGATAAGTGAAAAGGAGTATTGGAGATTGAGAGAAAAGTGATAAGAGAAAGAGAGAATTGGAGATTGGGGGAAAAGTGATTAGAGATAGAAAGAATTGGAGATTGAGAGAAAATTGATAAGAGAAAGAGAGAATTGGAGATTGGGGGAAAAGTGATAAGAGAAAGAGAGAATTGGAGAGTGAGTTAAAGTGATAAGAGAAAGAGATAATTGGAGATTGGGGGAAAAGTCATAAGAGAAAGAGAGAATTGGAGATTGAGAGAAAACGGATAAGAGAAAGAGAGAATTGGAGATTGGGGGAAAAGTCATAAGAGAAAGAGAGAATTGGAGAGTGAGAGAAAAGTGATAAGAGAAAGAGAGAATTGGAGATTGGGGGGAAAATTGATAAGAGAAAGAGAGAATTGGAGATTGAGAGAAAAGTGATAAGAGAAAGAGAGAATTAGAGATTGAGAGAAAATTGATAACAGAAAGAGAGAATTGGAGATTGGGGGAAAAGTCATAAGAGAAAGAGAGAATTGGAGATTGAGAGAAAAGTGATAAGAGAAAGAGAGAATTGGAGATTGGGGGGAAAAGTGATAAGAGTAAGAGAGAATTAGAGATTGAGAGAAAAGTGATAAGAGAAAGAGGGAATTGGAGATTGAGAGAAAAGTGATAAGAGAAAGAGAGAATTGGAGATGGGGGAAAAGTGATAAGAGAAAGAGAGAATTGGAGATTGAGAGAAAAGTGATAAGAGAAACAAAGAATTGGAGATTGAGAGAAAATTGATAACAGAAAGAGAGAATTGGAGATTGGGGGAAAAGTCATGAGAGAAAGAGAGAATTGGAGATTGAGAGAAAAGTGATAAGAGAAAGAGAGAATTGGGGGTTGAGAGAAAAGTGATAAGAGAAAGAGAGAATTGGAGATTGAGAAAACGTGATAAGTGAAAAGCAGAATTGGAGATTGAGAGAAAAGTGATAAGAGAAAGAGAGAATTGGAGATTGGGGGAAAAGTGATAAGAGAAAGAGAGAATTGGAGATTGGGGGTAAACTGAGAACCGAAAGAGAGGATTGGAGATTGAGAGAAAAGTGATAAGAGATTGAGAGAATTGGAGATTTAGAGAAAAGTGATAAGAGAAAGAGAGAGAATTGGAGATTGGGGGAAAAGTGATTAGAGAAAGAAAGAATTGGAGATTGAGAGAAAATTGATAATAGAAAGAGAGAATTGGGGATTGGGGGAAACGTCATAAGAGAAATAGAGAATTGGAGAGTGAGAGAAAAGTGATAAGAGAAAGAGAGAATTGGAGATTGGGGGAAAAGTGATAAGAGAAAGAGAGAATTGGAAATTGAGAGAAAAGTGATGAGAGAAAGAGAGAATTGGAGATTGGGGGAAAAGTGATGAGAGAAAGAGAGAATTAGAGATTGAGAGAAAATTATAAAAGAAAGAGGGAATTGGAGATTGAGAGAAAATTGATAAGAGATTGAGAGAATTGGAGATTGAGAGAAAAGGGATAAGAGAAAGAGAGAATTAGAGATTGGGGGAAAAGTGATAAGAGAAAGAGAGTATTGGAGAGTGGGGGAAAAGTGTGAAGAGAAAGAGAGAATTGGAGGTTGGGGGGAAAGCGAGAAAAGAAAGAGAGAATTGGAGATTGAGAGAAAAGGGATATGAGAAAGAGAGAATTGGAGATTGGGGGAAAAGTCATAAGAGAAAGAGAGAATTGGAGAGTGAGAGAAAAGTGATAAGAGAAAGAGAGAATTGGAGATTGGGGGGAAAAGTGATAGGAGAAAGAGAGAATTGGGGATTGAGAGAAAAGTGATAAGAGAAAGAGAGAATTGGAGATTGAGAGAAAAGTGACAAGAGAAAGAGATAATTAGAGATTGAGAGAAAAGTGATATGAGAAAGAGGGAATTGGAGATTGAGAGAAAAGTGATAAGAGAAAGAGAGAATAGGAGATTGAGAGAAAAGGGATAAGAGAAAGAGAGAATTAGAGATTTGGGGAAAAGTGATGAGAGAAAGAGAGAATTAGAGATTGAGAGAAAATTATAAAAGAAAGAGGGAATTGGAGATTGAGAGAAAATTGATAAGAGATTGAGAGAATTGGAGATTGAGAGAAAAGGGATAAGAGAAAGAGAGAATTAGAGATTGGGGGAAAAGTGATAAGAGAAAGAGAGAATTGGAGATTGGGGGAAAAGTGTGAAGAGAAAGAGAGAATTGGAGGTTGGGGGAAAAGCGAGAAAAGAAAGAGAGAATTGGAGATTGAGAGAAAAGGGATAAGAGAAAGAGAGAATTGGAGATTGGGGGAAAAGTCATAAGAGAAAGAGAGAATTGGAGAGTGAGAGAAAAGTGATAAGAGAAAGAGAGAATTGGAGATTGGGGGGAAAAGTGATAGGAGAAAGAGAGAATTGGAGATTGAGAGAAAAGTGATAAGAGAAAGAGAGAATTGGAGATTGAGAGAAAAGTGACAAGAGAAAGAGATAATTAGAGATTGAGAGAAAAGTGATATGAGAAAGAGGGAATTGGAGATTGAGAGAAAAGTGATAAGAGAAAGAGAGAATAGGAGATTGAGAGAAAAGTTATTTGAGAAAGAGAGAATTGGAGATTGAGAGAAAAGTGATAAGGGAAAGAGAGAATTGGAGATTGAGAGAAAAGTGATAAGAGAAAGAGAGAATTGGAGATGGGGGAAAAGTGATAAGAGAAAGAGAGAATTGGAGATTGAGAGAAAAGTGATAAGAGAAAGAGAGAATTGGAGATTGAGAGAAAAGTGATGAGAGAAAGAGAGAATTGGAGATTGGGGTAAAAGTGAGAAGAGAAAGAGAGAATTGGAGATTGGGAGAAAAGTGAGAAGAGAAAGAGAGATTTGGAGATTGAGAGAAAAGTGATAAGAGAAAGAGAGACTTGGAGATGGAGAGAAAAGTGATGACAGAAAGAGAGAATTGGAGATTGAGAGAAAAGTGATAATAGAAAGAGAGAATTGGAGATTGGGGGAAAAGTGATAAGTGAAAGAGAGAATTGGAGATTGAGAGAAAAGTGATAAGAGAAAGAAAGAATTGGAGATTGAGAGAAAATTGATAACAGAAAGAGAGAATTGGAGATTGGGGGAAAAGTGATAAGAGAAAGAGAGAATTGGAGATTGAGAGGAAAGTGATAAGAGAAAGAGAGAATTGGAGATTGGGGGAAAGGTGATAAGAGAAAGAGAGAATTGGAGATTGAGAGAAAAGTCATAATAGAAAGAGAGAATTGGAGATTGGGGGAAGAGTGATAAGAGGAAGAGAGAATTGGAGTTTGAGAGAAAAGTGATAAGAGAAAGAGAGAATTGGAGATTGGGAGTAAACTGAGAACAGAAAGAGAGGATTGGAGATTGAGAGAAAAGTGAGAAGATAAAGAGAGAATTGGAGATTCAGAGAAAAGTGAGGTGAGAAAGAGAGAATTAGAGATTGAGAGAAAAGTGATGAGAGAAAGAGAGAATTGGAGATTGGGGGAAATGTGAGAAGAGAAAGAGAGAATTGGAGATTGGGGAAAAAGTGATAAGAGAAAGAGAGAATTGGAGATTGAGAGAAAAGTGATAAGAGAAAGAGAGAATTGGAGATTGGGGGAAAAGTGATAAGAGAAAGAGAGAATTGGAGATTGAGAGAAAAGTGATAAGAGAAAGAGAGAATTGGAGATTGAGAGAAAAGTGATAAGAGAAAGAGGGAATTGAAGATTGAGAGAAAAGTGATAAGAGAAAGAGAGAATTGGAGATTAAAAGAAAAGTGATAAGAGAAAGAGAGAATTGGAGATTGGGGGTAAAATGAGAACAGAAAGAGAGGATTGGAGATTGAGAGAAAAGTGAGAAGATAAAGAGAGAATTGGAGATTGAGAGAAAAGTGATAAGAGAAAGAGAGAGAATTGGAGATTGGGGGAAAAGTGATTAGAGAAAGAAAGAATTGGAGATTGAGAGAAAAGTGATAATAGAAAGAGAGAATTGGGGATTGGGGGAAACGTCATAAGAGAAATAGAGAATTGGAGAGTGAGAGAAAAGTGATAAGAGAAAGAGAGAATTGGAGATTGGGGGAAAGTGATAAGAGAAAGAGAGAATTGGAGATTGAGAGAAAAGTGATAAGAGAAAGAGAGAATTGGAGATTGGGGGAAAAGTGATGAGAGAAAGAGAGAATTAGAGATTGAGAGAAAATTATAAAAGAAAGAGGGAATTGGAGATTGAGAGAAAATTGATAAGAGATTGAGAGAATTGGAGATTGAGAGAAAAGGGATAAGAGAAAGAGAGAATTAGAGATTGGGGGAAAAGTGATAAGAGAAAGAGAGAATTGGAGATTGGGGGAAAAGTGTGAAGAGAAAGAGAGAATTGGAGATTGGGGGAAAAGCGAGAAAAGAAAGAGAGAATTGGAGATTGAGAGAAAAGGGATAAGAGAAACAGAGAATTGGAGATTGGGGGAAAAGTCATAAGAGAAAGAGAGAATTGGAGAGTGAGAGAAAAGTGATAAGAGAAAGAGAGAATTGGAGATTGGGGAGAAAAGTGATAAGAGAAAGAGAGAATTGGAGATTGAGAGAAAAGTGATAAGAGAAAGAGAGAATTGGAGATTGAGAGAAAAGTGACAAGAGAAAGAGATAATTAGAGATTGAGAGAAAAGTGATAAGAGAAAGAGGGAATTAGAGATTGAGAGAAAAGTGATAAGAGAAAGAGAGAATAGGAGATTGAGAGAAAAGTTATTTGAGAAAGAGAGAATTGGAGATTGAGAGAAAAGTGATAAGAGTAAGAGAGAATTGGAGATGGGGGAAAAGTGATAAGAGAAAGAGAGAATTGGAGATTGAGAGAAAAGTGATAAGAGAAAGAGAGAATTGGAGATTGAGAGAAAAGTGATGAGAGAAAGAGAGATTTGGAGATTGAGAGAAAAGTGATAAGAGAAAGAGAGACTTGGAGATGGAGAGAAAAGTGATGGAAAGAGAGAATTGGAGATTGAGAGAAAAGTGATAATAGAAAGAGAGAATTGGAGATTGGGGGAAAAGTGATAAGTGAAAGAGAGAATTGGAGATTGAGAGAAAAGTGATAAGAGAAAGAAAGAATTGGAGATTGAGAGAAAATTGATAACAGAAAGAGAGAATTGGAGATTGGGGGAAAGGTGATAAGAGAAAGAGAGAATTGGAGATTGAGAGAAAAGTCATAATAGAAAGAGAGAATTGGAGATTGGGGGAAAAGTGATAAGAGAAAGAGAGAATTGGAGTTTGAGAGAAAAGTGATAAGAGAAAGAGAGAATTGGAGATTGGGAGTAAACTGAGAACAGAAAGAGAGGATTGGAGATTGAGAGAAAAGTGAGAAGATAAAGAGAGAATTGGAGATTCAGAGAAAAGTGAGGAGAGAAAGAGAGAATTGGAGATTGAGAGAAAAGTGATGAGAGAAAGAGAGAATTGGAGATTGGGGGAAATGTGAGAAGAGAAAGAGAGAATTGGAGATTGGGGAAAAAGTGATAAGAGAAAGAGAGAATTGGAGATTGAGAGAAAAGTGATAAGAGAAAGAGAGAATTGGAGAATGAGAGAAAAGTGATAAGAGAAAGAGAGAATTGGAGATTGGGGGAAAAGTGATAAGAGAAAGAGAGAATTGGAGATTGAGAGAAAAGTGATAAGAGAAAGAGAGAATTGGAGATTGAGAGAAAAGTGATAAGAGAAAGAGGGAATTGAAGATTGAGAGAAAAGTGATAAGAGAAAGAGAGAATTGGAGATTATAAGAAAAGTGATAAGAGAAAGAGAGAATTGGAGATTGGGGGTAAAATGAGAACAGAAAGAGAGGATTGGAGATTGAGAGAAAAGTGAGAAGAGAAAGAGAGAGAATTGGAGATTGGGGGAAAAGTGATTAGAGAAAGAAAGAATTGGAGATTGAGAGAAAAGTGATAATAGAAAGAGAGAATTGGGGATTGGGGGAAACGTCATAAGAGAAATAGAGAATTGGAGAGTGAGAGAAAAGTGATAAGAGAAAGAGAGAATTGGAGATTGGGGGAAAGTGATAAGAGAAAGAGAGAATTGGAGATTGAGAGAAAAGTGATAAGAGAAAGAGAGAATTGGAGATTGGGGGAAAAGTGATGAGAGAAAGAGAGAATTAGAGATTGAGAGAAAATTATAAAAGAAAGAGGGAATTGGAGATTGAGAGAAAAAAGATAAGAGATTGAGAGAATTGGAGATTGAGAGAAAAGGGATAAGAGAAAGAGAGAATTAGAGATTGGGGGAAAAGTGATAAGAGAAAGAGAGAATTGGAGATTGGGGGAAAAGTGTGAAGAGAAAGAGAGAATTGGAGATTGGGGGAAAAGCGAGAAAAGAAAGAGAGAATTGGAGATTGAGAGAAAAGGGATAAGAGAAACAGAGAATTGGAGATTGGGGGAAAAGTCATAAGAGAAAGAGAGAATTGGAGAGTGAGAGAAAAGTGATAAGAGAAAGAGAGAATTGGAGATTGGGGAGAAAAGTGATAAGAGAAAGAGAGAATTGGAGATTGAGAGAAAAGTGATAAGAGAAAGAGAGAATTGGAGATTGAGAGAAAAGTGACAAGAGAAAGAGATAATTAGAGATTGAGAGAAAAGTGATAAGAGAAAGAGGGAATTGGAGATTGAGAGAAAAGTGATAAGAGAAAGAGAGAATAGGAGATTGAGAGAAAAGTTATTTGAGAAAGAGAGAATTGGAGATTGAGAGAAAAGTGATAAGAGTAAGAGAGAATTGGAGATGGGGGAAAAGTGATAAGAGAAAGAGAGAATTGGAGATTGAGAGAAAAGTGATAAGAGAAAGAGAGAATTGGAGATTGAGAGAAAAGTGATGAGAGAAAGAGAGATTTGGAGATTGAGAGAAAAGTGATAAGAGAAAGAGAGAATTGGAGATTGGGGGAAAAGTCATAAGAGAAAGAGAGAATTGGAGAGTGAGAGAAAAGTGATAAGAGAAAGAGAGAATTGGAGATTGGGGAGAAAAGTGATAAGAGAAAGAGAGAATGGGAGATTGAGAGAAAAGTGATAAGAGAAAGAGAGAATTGGAGATTGAGAGAAAAGTGACAAGAGAAAGAGATAATTAGAGATTGAGAGAAAAGTGATAAGAGAAAGAGGGAATTGGAGATTGAGAGAAAAGTGATAAGAGAAAGAGAGAATAGGAGATTGAGAGAAAAGTTATTTGAGAAAGAGAGAATTGGAGATTGAGAGAAAAGTGATAAGAGTAAGAGAGAATTGGAGATGGGGGAAAAGTGATAAGAGAAAGAGAGAATTGGAGATTGAGAGAAAAGTGATAAGAGAAAGAGAGAATTGGAGATTGAGAGAAAAGTGATGAGAGAAAGAGAGATTTGGAGATTGAGAGAAAAGTGATAAGAGAAAGAGAGACTTGGAGATGGAGAGAAAAGTGATGGAAAGAGAGAATTGGAGATTGAGAGAAAAGTGATAATAGAAAGAGAGAATTGGAGATTGGGGGAAAAGTGATAAGTGAAAGAGAGAATTGGAGATTGAGAGAAAAGTGATAAGAGAAAGAAAGAATTGGAGATTGAGAGAAAATTGATAACAGAAAGAGAGAATTGGAGATTGGGGGAAAGGTGATAAGAGAAAGAGAGAATTGGAGATTGAGAGAAAAGTCATAATAGAAAGAGAGAATTGGAGATTGGGGGAAAAGTGATAAGAGAAAGAGAGAATTGGAGTTTGAGAGAAAAGTGATAAGAGAAAGAGAGAATTGGAGATTGGGAGTAAACTGAGAACAGAAAGAGAGGATTGGAGATTGAGAGAAAAGTGAGAAGATAAAGAGAGAATTGGAGATTCAGAGAAAAGTGAGGAGAGAAAGAGAGAATTGGAGATTGAGAGAAAAGTGATGAGAGAAAGAGAGAATTGGAGATTGGGGGAAATGTGAGAAGAGAAAGAGAGAATTGGAGATTGGGGAAAAAGTGATAAGAGAAAGAGAGAATTGGAGATTGAGAGAAAAGTGATAAGAGAAAGAGAGAATTGGAGAATGAGAGAAAAGTGATAAGAGAAAGAGAGAATTGGAGATTGGGGGAAAAGTGATAAGAGAAAGAGAGAATTGGAGATTGAGAGAAAAGTGATAAGAGAAAGAGAGAATTGGAGATTGAGAGAAAAGTGATAAGAGAAAGAGGGAATTGAAGATTGAGAGAAAAGTGATAAGAGAAAGAGAGAATTGGAGATTAAAAGAAAAGTGATAAGAGAAAGAGAGAATTGGAGATTGGGGGTAAAATGAGAACAGAAAGAGAGGATTGGAGATTGAGAGAAAAGTGAGAAGAGAAAGAGAGAGAATTGGAGATTGGGGGAAAAGTGATTAGAGAAAGAAAGAATTGGAGATTGAGAGAAAAGTGATAATAGAAAGAGAGAATTGGGGATTGGGGGAAACGTCATAAGAGAAATAGAGAATTGGAGAGTGAGAGAAAAGTGATAAGAGAAAGAGAGAATTGGAGATTGGGGGAAAGTGATAAGAGAAAGAGAGAATTGGAGATTGAGAGAAAAGTGATAAGAGAAAGAGAGAATTGGAGATTGGGGGAAAAGTGATGAGAGAAAGAGAGAATTAGAGATTGAGAGAAAATTATAAAAGAAAGAGGGAATTGGAGATTGAGAGAAAATTGATAAGAGATTGAGAGAATTGGAGATTGAGAGAAAAGGGATAAGAGAAAGAGAGAATTAGAGATTGGGGGAAAAGTGATAAGAGAAAGAGAGAATTGGAGATTGGGGGAAAAGTGTGAAGAGAAAGAGAGAATTGGAGATTGGGGGAAAAGCGAGAAAAGAAAGAGAGAATTGGAGATTGAGAGAAAAGGGATAAGAGAAACAGAGAATTGGAGATTGGGGGAAAAGTCATAAGAGAAAGAGAGAATTGGAGAGTGAGAGAAAAGTGATAAGAGAAAGAGAGAATTGGAGATTGGGGAGAAAAGTGATAAGAGAAAGAGAGAATTGGAGATTGAGAGAAAAGTGATAAGAGAAAGAGAGAATTGGAGATTGAGAGAAAAGTGACAAGAGAAAGAGATAATTAGAGATTGAGAGAAAAGTGATAAGAGAAAGAGGGAATTGGAGATTGAGAGAAAAGTGATAAGAGAAAGAGAGAATAGGAGATTGAGAGAAAAGTTATTTGAGAAAGAGAGAATTGGAGATTGAGAGAAAAGTGATAAGAGTAAGAGAGAATTGGAGATGGGGGAAAAGTGATAAGAGAAAGAGAGAATTGGAGATTGAGAGAAAAGTGATAAGAGAAAGAGAGAATTGGAGATTGAGAGAAAAGTGATGAGAGAAAGAGAGATTTGGAGATTGAGAGAAAAGTGATAAGAGAAAGAGAGACTTGGAGATGGAGAGAAAAGTGATGGAAAGAGAGAATTGGAGATTGAGAGAAAAGTGATAATAGAAAGAGAGAATTGGAGATTGGGGGAAAAGTGATAAGTGAAAGAGAGAATTGGAGATTGAGAGAAAAGTGATAAGAGAAAGAAAGAATTGGAGATTGAGAGAAAATTGATAACAGAAAGAGAGAATTGGAGATTGGGGGAAAGGTGATAAGAGAAAGAGAGAATTGGAGATTGAGAGAAAAGTCATAGTAGAAAGAGAGAATTGGAGATTGGGGGAAAAGTGATAAGAGAAAGAGAGAATTGGAGTTTGAGAGAAAAGTGATAAGAGAAAGAGAGAATTGGAGATTGGGAGTAAACTGAGAACAGAAAGAGAGGATTGGAGATTGAGAGAAAAGTGAGAAGATAAAGAGAGAATTGGAGATTCAGAGAAAAGTGAGGAGAGAAAGAGAGAATTGGAGATTGAGAGAAAAGTGATGAGAGAAAGAGAGAATTGGAGATTGGGGGAAATGTGAGAAGAGAAAGAGAGAATTGGAGATTGGGGAAAAAGTGATAAGAGAAAGAGAGAATTGGAGATTGAGAGAAAAGTGATAAGAGAAAGAGAGAATTGGAGATTGAGAGAAAAGTGATGAGAGAAAGAGAGAATTGGAGATTGGGGGAAAAGTGATAAGAGAAAGAGAGAATTGGAGATTGAGAGAAAAGTGATAAGAGAAAGAGAGAATTGGAGATTGAGAAAAAAGTGATAAGTGAAAAGAGAGAATTGGAGATTGAGAGAAAAGTGATAAGAGAAAGAGAGAATTGGAGATTGGGGGAAAAGTGATTAGAGAAAGAAAGAATTGGAGATTGAGAGAAAAGTGATAATAGAAAGAGAGAATTGGGGATTGGGGGAAACGTCATAAGAGAAATAGAGAATTGGAGAGTGAGAGAAAAGTGATAAGAGAAAGAGAGAATTGGAGATTGGGGGAAAGTGATAAGAGAAAGAGAGAATTGGAGATTGAGAGAAAAGTGATAAGAGAAAGAGAGAATTGGAGATTGGGGGAAAAGTGATGAGAGAAAGAGAGAATTAGAGATTGAGAGAAAATTATAAAAGAAAGAGGGAATTGGAGATTGAGAGAAAATTGATAAGAGATTGAGAGAATTGGAGATTGAGAGAAAAGGGATAAGAGAAAGAGAGAATTAGAGATTGGGGGAAAAGTGATAAGAGAAAGAGAGAATTGGAGATTGGGGGAAAAGTGTGAAGAGAAAGAGAGAATTGGAGATTGGGGGAAAAGCGAGAAAAGAAAGAGAGAATTGGAGATTGAGAGAAAAGGGATAAGAGAAACAGAGAATTGGAGATTGGGGGAAAAGTCATAAGAGAAAGAGAGAATTGGAGAGTGAGAGAAAAGTGATAAGAGAAAGAGAGAATTGGAGATTGGGGAGAAAAGTGATAAGAGAAAGAGAGAATTGGAGATTGAGAGAAAAGTGATAAGAGAAAGAGAGAATTGGAGATTGAGAGAAAAGTGACAAGAGAAAGAGATAATTAGAGATTGAGAGAAAAGTGATAAGAGAAAGAGGGAATTAGAGATTGAGAGAAAAGTGATAAGAGAAAGAGAGAATAGGAGATTGAGAGAAAAGTTATTTGAGAAAGAGAGAATTGGAGATTGAGAGAAAAGTGATAAGAGTAAGAGAGAATTGGAGATGGGGGAAAAGTGATAAGAGAAAGAGAGAATTGGAGATTGAGAGAAAAGTGATAAGAGAAAGAGAGAATTGGAGATTGAGAGAAAAGTGATGAGAGAAAGAGAGATTTGGAGATTGAGAGAAAAGTGATAAGAGAAAGAGAGACTTGGAGATGGAGAGAAAAGTGATGGAAAGAGAGAATTGGAGATTGAGAGAAAAGTGATAATAGAAAGAGAGAATTGGAGATTGGGGGAAAAGTGATAAGTGAAAGAGAGAATTGGAGATTGAGAGAAAAGTGATAAGAGAAAGAAAGAATTGGAGATTGAGAGAAAATTGATAACAGAAAGAGAGAATTGGAGATTGGGGGAAAGGTGATAAGAGAAAGAGAGAATTGGAGATTGAGAGAAAAGTCATAATAGAAAGAGAGAATTGGAGATTGGGGGAAAAGTGATAAGAGAAAGAGAGAATTGGAGTTTGAGAGAAAAGTGATAAGAGAAAGAGAGAATTGGAGATTGGGAGTAAACTGAGAACAGAAAGAGAGGATTGGAGATTGAGAGAAAAGTGAGAAGATAAAGAGAGAATTGGAGATTCAGAGAAAAGTGAGGAGAGAAAGAGAGAATTGGAGATTGAGAGAAAAGTGATGAGAGAAAGAGAGAATTGGAGATTGGGGGAAATGTGAGAAGAGAAAGAGAGAATTGGAGATTGGGGAAAAAGTGATAAGAGAAAGAGAGAATTGGAGGTTGAGAGAAAAGTGATAAGAGAAAGAGAGAATTGGAGAATGAGAGAAAAGTGATAAGAGAAAGAGAGAATTGGAGATTGGGGGAAAAGTGATAAGAGAAAGAGAGAATTGGAGATTGAGAGAAAAGTGATAAGAGAAAGAGAGAATTGGAGATTGAGAGAAAAGTGATAAGAGAAAGAGGGAATTGAAGATTGAGAGAAAAGTGATAAGAGAAAGAGAGAATTGGAGATTATAAGAAAAGTGATAAGAGAAAGAGAGAATTGGAGATTGGGGGTAAAATGAGAACAGAAAGAGAGGATTGGAGATTGAGAGAAAAGTGAGAAGAGAAAGAGAGAGAATTGGAGATTGGGGGAAAAGTGATTAGAGAAAGAAAAGAATTGGAGATTGAGAGAAAAGTGATAATAGAAAGAGAGAATTGGGGATTGGGGGAAACGTCATAAGAGAAATAGTGAATTGGAGAGTGTGAGAAAAGTGATAAGAGAAAGAGAGAATTGGAGATTGGGGAAAGTGATAAGAGAAAGAGAGAATTGGAGATTGAGAGAAAAGTGATAAGAGAAAGAGAGAATTGGAGATTGGGGAAAAGTGATGAGAGAAAGAGAGAATTAGAGATTGAGAGAAAATTATAAAAGAAAGAGGGAATTGGAGATTGAGAGAAAATTGATAAGAGATTGAGAGAATTGGAGATTGAGAGAAAAGGGATAAGAGAAAGAGAGAATTAGAGATTGGGGGAAAAGTGATAAGAGAAGAGAGAATTGGAGATTGGGGAAAAGTGTGAAGAGGAAAGAGAGAATTGGAGATTGGGGGAAAAGCGAGAAAAGAAAGAGAGAATTGGAGATTGAGAGAAAAGGGATAAGAGAAACAGAGAATGGAGATTGGGGAAAAGTCATAAGAGAAAGAGAGAATTGGAGAGTGAGAGAAAAGTGATAAGAGAAAGAGAGAATTGGAGATTTGGGGAGAAAAGTGATAAGAGAAAGAGAGAATTGGAGATTGAGAGAAAAGTGATAAGAGAAAGAGAGAATTGGACATTGAGAGAAAAGTGACAAGAGAAAGAGATAATTAGAGATTGAGAGAAAAGTGATAAGAGAAAGAGGGAATTGGAGATTGAGAGAAAAGTGATAAGAGAAAGAGAGAATAGGAGATTGAGAGAAAAGTTATTTGAGAAAGAGAGAATTGGAGATTGAGAGAAAAGTGATAAGAGTAAGAGAGAATTGGAGATGGGGGAAAAGTGATAAGAGATAGAGAGAATTGGAGATTGAGAGAAAAGTGATAAGAGAAAGAGAGAATTGGAGATTGAGAGAAAAGTGATGAGAGAAAGAGAGATTTGGAGATTGAGAGAAAAGTGATAGAGAAAGAGAGAATTGGAGATTGGGGGAAAAGTCATAAGAGAAAGAGAGAATTGGAGAGTGAGAGAAAAGTGATAAGAGAAAGAGAGAATTGGAGATTGGGGAGAAAAGTGATAAGAGAAAGAGAGAATGGGAGATTGAGAGAAAAGTGATAAGAGAAAGAGATGAATTGGAGATTGAGAGAAAAGTGACAAGAGAAAGAGATAATTAGAGATTGAGAGAAAAGTGATAAGAGAAAGAGGGAATTGGAGATTGAGAGAAAAGTGATAAGAGAAAGAGAGAATAGGAGATTGAGAGAAAAGTTATTTGAGAAAGAGAGAATTGGAGATTGAGAGAAAGTGATAAGAGTAAGAGAGAATTGGAGATGGGGGAAAAGTGATAAGAGAAAGAGAGAATTGGAGATTGAGAGAAAAGTGATAAGGAAAGGAGAGAATTGGAGATTGAGAGAGAAAAGGATGAGAGAAAGAGAGATTTGGAGATTGAGAGAAAAGTGATAAGAGAAAGAGAGACTTGGAGATGGAGAGAAAAGTGATGGAAAGAGAGAATTGGAGATTGAGAGAAAAGTGATAATAGAAAGAGAGAATTGGAGATTGGGGGAAAAGTGATAAGTGAAAGAGAGAATTGGAGATTGAGAGAAAAGTGATAAGAGAAAGAAGAATTGGAATTGAGAGAAAATTGATAACAGAAGAGAGGAATTTGGAGATTGGGGGAAAGGTGATAAGAGAAAGAGTGAATTGGAGATTGAGAGAAAAGTCATAATAGAAAGAGAGAATTGGAGATTGGGGGAAAAGTGATAAGAGAAAGAGAGAATTGGAGTTTGAGAGAAAAGTGATAAGAGAAAGAGTGAATTGGAGATTGGGAGTTAACTGAGAACAGAAAGAGAGGATTGGAGATTGAGAGAAAAGTGAGAAGATAAAGAGAGAATTGGAGATTCAGAGAAATGTGAGGTGAGAAAGAGAGAATTGGAGATTGAGAGAAAAGTGATGAGAGAAAGAGAGAATTGGAGATTGGGGGTAATGTGAGAAGAGAAAGAGAGATTTGGAGATTGGGGAAAAAGTGATAAGAGAAAGAGAGAATTGGAGATTGAGAGAAAAGTGATAAGAGAAAGAGAGAATTGGAGAATGAGAGAAATGTGATTAGAGAAAGAGAGAATTGGAGATTGGGGGGAAAAGTGATAAGAGAAAGAGAGAATTGGAGATTGTGAGGAATAGTGATAAGAGAAAGAGAGTATTGGAGATTGAGAGATAAGTGATAGAGAAAGAGGGATTGAAGATTGAGAAAGTGATAAGAGAAGAGAGAATTGGAGATTAAAAGTTAAAGTGATATGAGAAAGAGAGGAATTGGAGATTGGGGGTAAAATGAGAAAAGAAGAGTTGGATTGGAGATTGAGAGAAAAGTGAGAAGAGAAGTGAGAGATTGGAGATTGGGGGAAAAGTGATTAGAGAAAGAAAGAATTGGAGATTGAGAGAAAAGTGTTATAGAAAGAGAGAATTGGGGATTGGGGGAAACGTCATAAGAGAAATAGAGAATTGGAGAGTGAGAGAAAAGTGTTAAGAGAAAGAGAGAATTGGAGATTGGGGGAAAGTGATAAGAGAAAGAGAGAATTGGAGATTGAGAGAAAAGTGATAAGAGAAAGAGAGAATTGAATTGGAGATTGGGGGAAAAGTGATGAGAGAAAGAGAGAATTAGAGATTGAGAGAAAATTATAAAAGAAAGAGGGAATTGGAGATTGAGAGAAAATTGATAAGAGATTGAGAGAATTGGAGATTGAGAGAAAAGGGATAAGAGAAAGAGAGAATTAGAGATTGGGGGAAAAGTGATAAGAGAAAGAGAGAATTGGAGATTGGGGGAAAAGTGTGAAGAGAAAGAGAGAATTGGAGATTGGGGGAAAAGCGAGAAAAGAAAGAGAGAATTGGAGATTGAGAGAAAAGGGATAAGAGAAACAGAGAATTGGAGATTGGGGGAAAAGTCATAAGAGAAAGAGAGAATTGGAGAGTGAGAGAAAAGTGATAAGAGAAAGAGAGAATTGGAGATTGGGGAGAAAAGTGATAAGAGAAAGAGAGAATTGGAGATTGAGAGAAAAGTGATAAGAGAAAGAGAGAATTGGAGATTGAGAGAAAAGTGACAAGAGAAAGAGATAATTAGAGATTGAGAGAAAAGTGATAAGAGAAAGAGGGAATTGGAGATTGAGAGAAAAGTGATAAGAGAAAGAGAGAATAGGAGATTGAGAGAAAAGTTATTTGAGAAAGAGAGAATTGGAGATTGAGAGAAAAGTGATAAGAGTAAGAGAGAATTGGAGATGGGGGAAAAGTGATAAGAGAAAGAGAGAATTGGAGATTGAGAGAAAAGTGATAAGAGAAAGAGAGAATTGGAGATTGAGAGAAAAGTGATGAGAGAAAGTGAGATTTGGAGATTGAGAGAAAAGTGATAAGAGAAAGAGAGACTTGGAGATGGAGAGAAAAGTGATGGAAAGAGAGAATTGGAGATTGAGAGAAAAGTGATAATAGAAAGAGAGAATTGGAGATTGGGGGAAAAGTGATAAGTGAAAGAGAGAATTGGAGATTGAGAGAAAAGTGATAAGAGAAAGAAAGAATTGGAGATTGAGAGAAAATTGATAACAGAAAGAGAGAATTGGAGATTGGGGGAAAGGTGATAAGAGAAAGAGAGAATTGGAGATTGAGAGAAAAGTCATAGTAGAAAGAGAGAATTGGAGATTGGGGGAAAAGTGATAAGAGAAAGAGAGAATTGGAGTTTGAGAGAAAAGTGATAAGAGAAAGAGAGAATTGGAGATTGGGAGTAAACTGAGAACAGAAAGAGAGGATTGGAGATTGAGAGAAAAGTGAGAAGATAAAGAGAGAATTGGAGATTCAGAGAAAAGTGAGGAGAGAAAGAGAGAATTGGAGATTGAGAGAAAAGTGATGAGAGAAAGAGAGAATTGGAGATTGGGGGAAATGTGAGAAGAGAAAGAGAGAATTGGAGATTGGGGAAAAAGTGATAAGAGAAAGAGAGAATTGGAGATTGAGAGAAAAGTGATAAGAGAAAGAGAGAATTGGAGATTGAGAGAAAAGTGATGAGAGAAAGAGAGAATTGGAGATTGGGGGAAAAGTGATAAGAGAAAGAGAGAATTGGAGATTGAGAGAAAAGTGATAAGAGAAAGAGAGAATTGGAGATTGAGAAAAAAGTGATAAGTGAAAAGAGAGAATTGGAGATTGAGAGAAAAGTGATAAGAGAAAGAGAGAATTGGAGATTGGGGGAAAAGTGATTAGAGAAAGAAAGAATTGGAGATTGAGAGAAAATTGATAAGAGAAAGAGAGAATTGGAGATTGGGGGAAAAGTCATAAGAAAAAGAGACAATTGGAGAGTGAGAGAAAAGTGATAAGAGAAAGAGAGAATTGGAGAGTGAGTTAAAGTCATAAGAGAAAGAAAGAATTGGAGATTGAGAGAAAAGTGATAATAGAAAGAGAGAATTGGGGATTGGGGGAAACGTCATAAGAGAAATAGAGAATTGGAGAGTGAGAGAAAAGTGATAAGAGAAAGAGAGAATTGGAGATTGGGGGAAAGTGATAAGAGAAAGAGAGAATTGGAGATTGAGAGAAAAGTGATAAGAGAAAGAGAGAATTGGAGATTGGGGGAAAAGTGATGAGAGGAAGAGAGAATTAGAGATTGAGAGAAAATTATAAAAGAAAGAGGGAATTGGAGATTGAGAGAAAATTGATAAGAGATTGAGAGAATTGGAGATTGAGAGAAAAGGAATAAGAGAAAGAGAGAATTAGAGATTGGGGGAAAAGTGATAAGAGAAAGAGAGAATTGGAGATTGGGGGAAAAGTGTGAAGAGAAAGAGAGAATTGGAGATTGGGGGAAAAGTCATAAGAGAAAGAGAGAATTGGAGAGTGAGAGAAAAGTGATAAGAGAAAGAGAGAATTGGAGATTGGGGAGAAAAGTGATAAGAGAAAGAGAGAATTGGAGATTGAGAGAAAAGTGATAAGAGAAAGAGAGAATTGGAGATTGAGAGAAAAGTGACAAGAGAAAGAGATAATTAGAGATTGAGAGAAAAGTGATAAGAGAAAGAGGGAATTGGAGATTGAGAGAAAAGTGATAAGAGAAAGAGAGAATAGGAGATTGAGAGAAAAGTTATTTGAGAAAGAGAGAATTGGAGTTTGAGAGAAAAGTGATAAGAGTAAGAGAGAATTGGAGATGGGGGAAAAGTGATAAGAGAAAGAGAGAATTGGAGATTGAGAGAAAAGTGATAAGAGAAAGAGAGAATTGGAGATTGAGAGAAAAGTGATGAGAGAAAGAGAGATTTGGAGATTGAGAGAAAAGTGATAAGAGAAAGAGAGACTTGGAGATGGAGAGAAAAGTGATGGAAAGAGAGAATTGGAGATTGAGAGAAAAGTGATAATAGAAAGAGAGAATTGGAGATTGGGGGAAAAGTGATAAGAGAAAGAGAGAATTGGAGATTGAGAGAAAAGTGATAAGAGAAAGAAAGAATTGGAGATTGAGAGAAAATTGATAACAGAAAGAGAGAATTGGAGATTGGGGGAAAGGTGATAAGAGAAAGAGAGAATTGGAGATTGAGAGAAAAGTCATAATAGAAAGAGAGAATTGGAGATTGGGGGAAAAGTGATAAGAGAAAGAGAGAATTGGAGTTTGAGAGAAAAGTGATAAGAGAAAGAGAGAATTGGAGATTGGGAGTAAACTGAGAACAGAAAGAGAGGATTGGAGATTGAGAGAAAAGTGAGAAGATAAAGAGAGAATTGGAGATTCAGAGAAAAGTGAGGAGAGAAAGAGAGAATTGGAGATTGAGAGAAAAGTGATGAGAGAAAGAGAGAATTGGAGATTGGGGGAAATGTGAGAAGAGAAAGAGAGAATTGGAGATTGGGGAAAAAGTGATAAGAGAAAGAGAGAATTGGAGATTGAGAGAAAAGTGATAAGAGAAAGAGAGAATTGGAGATTGAGAGAAAAGTGATAAGAGAAAGAGAGAATTGGAGATTGAGAGAAAAGTGATAAGAGAAAGAGAGAATAGGAGATTGAGAGAAAAGTTATTTGAGAAAGAGAGAATTGGAGATTGAGAGAAAAGTGATAAGAGTAAGAGAGAATTGGAGATGGGGGAAAAGTGATAAGAGAAAGAGAGAATTGGAGATTGAGAGAAAAGTGATAAGAGAAAGAGAGAATTGGAGATTGAGAGAAAAGTGATGAGAGAAAGAGAGATTTGGAGATTGAGAGAAAAGTGATAAGAGAAAGAGAGACTTGGAGATGGAGAGAAAAGTGATGGAAAGAGAGAATTGGAGATTGAGAGAAAAGTGATAATAGAAAGAGAGAATTGGAGATTGGGGGAAAAGTGATAAGTGAAAGAGAGAATTGGAGATTGAGAGAAAAGTGATAAGAGAAAGAAAGAATTGGAGATTGAGAGAAAATTGATAACAGAAAGAGAGAATTGGAGATTGGGGGAAAGGTGATAAGAGAAAGAGAGAATTGGAGATTGAGAGAAAAGTCATAGTAGAAAGAGAGAATTGGAGATTGGGGGAAAAGTGATAAGAGAAAGAGAGAATTGGAGTTTGAGAGAAAAGTGATAAGAGAAAGAGAGAATTGGAGATTGGGAGTAAACTGAGAACAGAAAGAGAGGATTGGAGATTGAGAGAAAAGTGAGAAGATAAAGAGAGAATTGGAGATTCAGAGAAAAGTGAGGAGAGAAAGAGAGAATTGGAGATTGAGAGAAAAGTGATGAGACAAAGAGAGAATTGGAGATTGGGGGAAATGTGAGAAGAGAAAGAGAGAATTGGAGATTGGGGAAAAAGTGATAAGAGAAAGAGAGAATTGGAGATTGAGAGAAAAGTGATAAGAGAAAGAGAGAATTGGAGATTGAGAGAAAAGTGATGAGAGAAAGAGAGAATTGGAGATTGGGGGAAAAGTGATAAGAGAAAGAGAGAATTGGAGATTGAGAGAAAAGTGATAAGAGAAAGAGAGAATTGGAGATTGAGAAAAAAGTGATAAGTGAAAAGAGAGAATTGGAGATTGAGAGAAAAGTGATAAGAGAAAGAGAGAATTGGAGATTGGGGGAAAAGTGATTAGAGAAAGAAAGAATTGGAGATTGAGAGAAAATTGATAAGAGAAAGAGAGAATTGGAGATTGGGGGAAAAGTCATAAGAAAAAGAGACAATTGGAGAGTGAGAGAAAAGTGATAAGAGAAAGAGAGAATTGGAGAGTGAGTTAAAGTCATAAGAGAAAGAAAGAATTGGAGATTGAGAGAAAAGTGATAATAGAAAGAGAGAATTGGGGATTGGGGGAAACGTCATAAGAGAAATAGAGAATTGGAGAGTGAGAGAAAAGTGATAAGAGAAAGAGAGAATTGGAGATTGGGGGAAAGTGATAAGAGAAAGAGAGAATTGGAGATTGAGAGAAAAGTGATAAGAGAAAGAGAGAATTGGAGATTGGGGGAAAAGTGATGAGAGAAAGAGAGAATTAGAGATTGAGAGAAAATTATAAAAGAAAGAGGGAATTGGAGATTGAGAGAAAATTGATAAGAGATTGAGAGAATTGGAGATTGAGAGAAAAGGGATAAGAGAAAGAGAGAATTAGAGATTGGGGGAAAAGTGATAAGAGAAAGAGAGAATTGGAGATTGGGGGAAAAGTGTGAAGAGAAAGAGAGAATTGGAGATTGGGGGAAAAGCGAGAAAAGAAAGAGAGAATTGGAGATTGAGAGAAAAGGGATAAGAGAAACAGAGAATTGGAGATTGGGGGAAAAGTCATAAGAGAAAGAGAGAATTGGAGAGTGAGAGAAAAGTGATAAGAGAAAGAGAGAATTGGAGATTGGGGAGAAAAGTGATAAGAGAAAGAGAGAATTGGAGATTGAGAGAAAAGTGATAAGAGAAAGAGAGAATTGGAGATTGAGAGAAAAGTGACAAGAGAAAGAGATAATTAGAGATTGAGAGAAAAGTGATAAGAGAAAGAGGGAATTGGAGATTGAGAGAAAAGTGATAAGAGAAAGAGAGAATAGGAGATTGAGAGAAAAGTTATTTGAGAAAGAGAGAATTGGAGTTTGAGAGAAAAGTGATAAGAGTAAGAGAGAATTGGAGATGGGGGAAAAGTGATAAGAGAAAGAGAGAATTGGAGATTGAGAGAAAAGTGATAAGAGAAAGAGAGAATTGGAGATTGAGAGAAAAGTGATGAGAGAAAGAGAGATTTGGAGATTGAGAGAAAAGTGATAAGAGAAAGAGAGACTTGGAGATGGAGAGAAAAGTGATGGAAAGAGAGAATTGGAGATTGAGAGAAAAGTGATAATAGAAAGAGAGAATTGGAGATTGGGGGAAAAGTGATAAGAGAAAGAGAGAATTGGAGATTGAGAGAAAAGTGATAAGAGAAAGAAAGAATTGGAGATTGAGAGAAAATTGATAACAGAAAGAGAGACTTGGAGATTGGGGGAAAGGTGATAAGAGAAAGAGAGAATTGGAGATTGAGAGAAAAGTCATAATAGAAAGAGAGAATTGGAGATTGGGGGAAAAGTGATAAAAGAAAGAGAGAATTGTAGAGTGAGAGAAAAGTGATAAGAGAAAGAGAGAATTGGAGATTGGGGGAAAAGTGATAAGAGAAAAGAGAATTGGAGATTGAGAGAAAATTGATAAGAGAAAGAGAGAATTGGAGATTGGGGGAAAAGTGATAAAAGAAAGAGAGAATTGGAGATTGAGAGAAAAGTGATAAGAGAAAGAGAGAATTGGACATTGGGGGAAAAGTGATAAGAGAAAAGAGAATTGGAGATTGAGAGAAAAGTGACAAGAGAAAGAGAGAATTGGAGATTGAGAGAAAAGTGATAAGAGAAAGAGGGAATTGGAGATTGAGAGAAAAGTGATAAGAGAAAGAGAGAATTGGAGATTGAGAGAACAGTGATAAGAGAAAGAGAGAATTGGAGATTGAGAGAAAAGTGATAATAGAAAGAGAGAATTGGAGATTGGGGGAAAAGTGATAAGAGAAAGAGAGAATTGGAGATGGAGAGAAAAGTGATAAGAGAAAGAGAGAATTGGAGATTGAGAGAAAAGTGATAAAAGAAAGAGAGAATTGGAGATGGGGGAAAAGTGATAAGAGAAAGAGAGAATTGGAGATTGAGAGAAAAGTGATAAGAGAAAGAAAGAATTGGAGATTGAGAGAAAAGTGATAAGAGAAAGAGAGAATTGGAGATTGGGGGAAAGGTGATAAGAGAAAGAGAGAATTGGAGATTGAGAGAAAAGGGATAATAGAAAGAGAGAATTGGAGATTGGGGGAAAAGTGATAAGAGAAAGAGAGAATTGGAGATTGAGAGAAAAGTGATGAGGGAAAGAGAGAATTGTAGATTGGGAGTAAACTGAGAATAGAAAGAGAGGATTGGAGATTGAGAGAAAAGTGAGAAGATTAAGAGAGAATTGGAGATTCAGAGAAAAGTGAGGAGAGAAAGAGAGAATTGGAGATTGAGAGAAAAGTGATGAGAGAAAGAGAGAATTGGAGATAGGGGGAAATGTGATAAGAGAAAGATAGAATTGGAGATTGAGAGAAAAGTGATAAGATAAAGAGAGAATTGAAGATTGGGGGAAAAGTGATAAAAGAAAGAGAGAATTGGAGATTGAGAGAAAAGTGATAAGAGAAAGAGAGAATTGGAGATTGGGGGAAAAGTGACTAGAGAAAGAAAGAATTGGAGATTGAGAGAAAATTGATAAGAGAAAGAGAGAATTGGAGATTGAGAGAAAAGTGATAATAGAAAGAGAGAATTGGAGATTGGGGGAAAAGTGATGAGAGAAAGAGAGAATTGGAGATTGAGAGAAAAGTGATGAGAGAAAGAGAGAATTGTAGATTGGGAGTAAACTGAGAACAGAAAGAGAGGATTGGAGATTGAGAGAAAAGTGAGAAGATAAAGAGAGAATTGGAGATTCAGAGAAAAGTGAGGAGAGAAAGAGAGAATTGGAGATTGAGAGAAAAGCGATGAGGGAAAGAGAGAATTGGAGATTGGGGGAAATGTGAGAAGAGAAAGAGAGAATTGGAGATTGAGAGAAAAGTGATAAGAGAAAGAGAGAATTGGAGATTGAGAGAAAAGTGATAAGAGAAAGAGAGAATTGGAGATTGGGGAAAAAGTGATAAGAGAAAGAGAGAATTGGAGATTGAGAGAAAAGTGATAAGAGAAAGAAAGAATTGGAGATTGAGGAAAAAGTGATAAGTGAAAAGGAGAATTGGAGATTGAGAGAAAAGTGATGAGAGAAAGAGAGAATTGGAGATTGGGGGAAATGTGAGAAGAGAAAGAGAGAATTGGAGATTGAGAGAAAAGTGATAAGAGAAAGAGAGAATTGGAGATTGAGAGAAAAGTGATAATAGAAAGAGAGAATTGGAGATTGGGGGAAAAGTGATAAGAGAAAGAGAGAATTGGAGATTGAGAGAAAAGTGATGAGGGAAAGAGAGAATTGTAGATTGGGAGTAAACTGAGAACAGAAAGAGAGGATTGGAGTTTGAGAGAAACGTGAGAAGATTATGAGAGAATTGGAGATTCAGAGAAAAGTGAGGAGAGAAAGAGAGAATTGGAGATTGAGAGAAGAGTGATGAGAGAAAGAGAGAATTGGAGATTGGGGGAAATGTGAGAATAGAAAGACAGAATTGGAGATTGAGAGAAAAGGGATAATAGAAAGAGAGAATTGGAGATTGGGGGAAAAGTGATAAGAGAAAGAGAGAATTGGAGATTGAGAGAAAAGTGATGAGGGAAAGAGAGAATTGTAGATTGGGAGTAAACTAAAAATAGAAAGAGAGGATTGGAGATTGAGAGAAAAGTGAGAAGATTAAGAGAGAATTGGAGATTCAGAGAAAAGTGAGGAGAGAAAGAGAGAATTGGAGATTGAGAGAAAAGTGATGAGAGAAAGAGAGAATTGGAGATAGGGGGAAATGTGATAAGAGAAAGATAGAATTGGAGATTGAGAGAAAAGTGATAAGATAAAGAGAGAATTGGAGATTGGGGGAAAAGTGATAAGAGAAAGAGAGAATTGGAGATTGAGAGAAAAGTGATAAGAGAAAGAGAGAATTGGAGATTGGGGGAAAAGTGACTAGAGAAAGAAAGAATTGGAGATTGAGAGAAAATTGATAAGAGAATGAGAGAATTGGAGATTGAGAGAAAAGTGATAATAGAAAGAGAGAATTGGAGATTGGGGGAAAAGTGATGAGAGAAAGAGAGAATTGGAGATTGAGAGAAAAGTGATGAGAGAAAGAGAGAATTGTAGATTGGGAGTAAACTGAGAACAGAAAGAGAGGATTGGAGATTGAGAGAAAAGTGAGAAGATAAAGAGAGAATTGGAGATTCAGAGAAAAGTGAGGAGAGAAAGAGAGAATTGGAGATTGAGAGAAAAGCGATGAGAGAAAGAGAGAATTGGAGATTGGGGGAAATGTGAGAAGAGAAAGAGAGAATTGGAGATTGATAGAAAAGTGATAAGAGGAAGAGAGAATTGGAGATTGAGAGAAAAGTGATAAGAGAAAGAAAGAATTGGAGATTGAGGAAAAAGTGATAAGTGAAAAGGAGAATTGGAGATTGAGAGAAAAGTGATGAGAGAAAGAGAGAATTGGAGATTGGGGGAAATGTGAGAAGAGAAAGAGAGAATTGGAGATTGAGAGAAAAGTGATAAGAGAAAGAGAGAATTGGAGATTGAGAGAAAAGTGATAATAGAAAGAGAGAATTGGAGATTGGGGGAAAAGTGATAAGAGAAAGAGAGAATTGGAGATTGAGAGAAAAGTGATGAGGGAAAGAGAGAATTGTAGATTGGGAGTAAACTGAGAACAGAAAGAGAGGATTGGAGTTTGAGAGAAAAGTGAGAAGATTAAGAGAGAATTGGAGATTCAGAGAAAAGTGAGGAGAGACAGAGAGAATTGGAGATTGGGGGAAAAGTGATGAGAGAAAGAGAGAATTGGAGATTGGGGGAAATGTGAGAATAGAAAGACAGAATTGGAGATTGAGAGAAAAGTGATAAGAGAAAGAGAGAATAGGAGATTGGGGGAAAAGTGATAAGAGAAAGAGAGAATTGGAGATTGGGGGAAAGGTGATAAGAGAAAGAGAGAATTGTAGATTGGGGGAAAAATGATAAGAGAAAGAGATAATTGGAGATTGAGAGAAAAGTGATAAGAGAAAGAGAGAATTGGAGATTGAGAAAAAAGTGATAAGTGAAAAGGAGAATTGGAGATTGAGAGAAAAGTGATAAGAGAAAGAGAGAATTGGAGATTGGGGGAAAAGGGATTAGAGAAAGAAAGAATTGGAGATTGAGAGAAAATTGATAAGAGAAAGAGAGAATTGGAGATTGGGGGAAAAGTGATAAGAGAAAGAGAGAATTGGAGAGTGAGTTAAAGTGATAAGAGAAAGAGATAATTGGAGATTGGGGGAAAAGTCATAAGAGAAAGACAGAATTGGAGATTGAGAGAAAAGTGATAAGAGAAAGAGAGAATTGGAGATTGGGGGAAAAGTCATAAGAGAAAGAGAGAATTGGAGAGTGAGAGAAAGGTGATAAGAGAAAGAGAGAATTGGAGATTGGGGGGAAAAGTGATAAGAGAAAGAGAGAATTGGAGATTGAGAGAAAAGTGATAAGAGAAAGAGAGAATTAGAGATTGAGAGAAAAGTGATAAGAGAAAGAGAGAATTGGAGATGGGGGAAAAGTGATAAGAGAAAGAGAGAATTGGAGATTGAGAGAAAAGTGATAAGAGAAAGAAAGAATTGGAGATTGAGAGAAAATTGATAACAGAAAGAGAGAATTGGAGATTGGGGGAAAAGTCATAAGAGAAAGAGAGAATTGTAGATTGAGAGAAAAGTGATAAGAGAAAGAGAGAATTGGAGATTGGGGGAAAGGTGATTAGAGAAAGAGAGAATTGGAGATTGGGGAAAAAGTGATAAGAGAAAGAGAGAATTGGAGATTGAGAGAAAAGTGATAAGAGAAAGAGAAAATTGGAGATTGAGAAAAAAGTGATAAGTGAAAAGGGGAATTGGAGATTGAGAGAGAAGTGATAAGAGAAAGAGAGAATTGGAGATTGGGGGAAAAGTGATTAGAGAAGGAAAGAATTGGAGATTGAGAGAAAATTGATAAGAGAAAGAGAGAATTGGAGATTGGGGGAAAAGTGATAAGAGAAAGAGAGAATTGGAGAGTGAGTTAAAGTGATAAGAGAAAGAGAGAATTGGAGATTGGGGGAAAAGTGATAAGAGAAAGAGAGAATTGGAGATTGGGGGAAAAGTGAGAAGAGAAAGAGAGAATTGGAGATTGAGAGAAAAGTGATAAGAGAAAGAGAGAATTGGAGATTGAGAGAAAAGTGATAAGAGAAAGAGAGAATTGGAGTTTGAGAGAAAAGTGATAAGAGAAAGAGAGAATTGGAGATTGAGAGAAAAGTGATAAAAGAAAGAGAGAATTGGAGATGGGGGAAAAGTGATAAGAGAAAGAGAGAATTGGAGATTGAGAGAAAAGTGATAAGAGAAAGAGAGAATTGGAGATTGGGGGAAAGGTGATAAGAGAAAGAGAGAATTGGAGATTGAGAGAAAAGTGATAATAGAAAGGGAGAATTGGAGATTGGGGGAAAAGTGATAAGAGAAAGAGAGAATTGGAGGTTGAGAGAAAAGTGATGAGGGAAAGAGAGAATTGGAGATTGGGGGAAAAGTCATAAGAGAAAGACAGAATTGGAGAGTGAGAGAAAAGTGATAAGAGAAAGAGAGAATTGGAGATTGGGGGGAAAAGTGATAAGAGAAAGAGAGAATTGGAGATTGAGAGAAAAGTGATAAGAGAAAGAGAGAATTAGAGATTGAGAGAAAAGTGATAAGAGAAAGAGAGAATTGGAGATGGGGGAAAAGTGATAAGAGAAAGAGAGAATTGGAGATTGAGAGAAAAGTGATAAGAGAAAGAAAGAATTGGAGATTGAGAGAAAATTGATAACAGAAAGAGAGAATTGGAGATTGGGGGAAAAGTCATAAGAGAAAGAGAGAATTGTAGATTGAGAGAAAAGTGATAAGAGAAAGAGAGAATTGGAGATTGGGGGAAAGGTGATAAGAGAAAGAGAGAATTGGAGATTGGGGAAAAAGTGATAAGAGAAAGAGAGAATTGGAGATTGAGAGAAAAGTGATGAGAGAAAGAGAGTATTGGAGATTGAGAAAAAAGTGATAAGTGAAAAGGGGAATTGGAGATTGAGAGAAAAGTGATAAGAGAAAGAGAGAATTGGAGATTGGGGGAAAAGTGATTAGAGAAGGAAAGAATTGGAGATTGAGAGATAATTGATAAGATAAAGAGAGAATTGGAGATTGGGGGAAAAGTGATAAGAGAAAGAGAGAATTGGAGAGTGAGTTAAAGTGATGAGAGAAAGAGAGAATTGGAGATTGGGGGAAAAGTGATAAGAGAAAGAGAGAATTGGAGATTGGGGGAAAAGTGAGAAGAGAAAGAGAGAATTGGAGATTGAGAGAAAAGTGATAAGAGAAAGAGAGAATTGGAGATTGAGAGAAAAGTGATAAGAGAAAGAGAGAATTGGAGTTTGAGAGAAAAGTGATAAGAGAAAGAGAGAATTGGAGATTGAGAGAAAAGTGATAAAAGAAAGAGAGAATTGGAGATGGGGGAAAAGTGATAAGAGAAAGAGAGAATTGGAGATTGAGAGAAAAGTGATAAGAGAAAGAGAGAATTGGAGATTGGGGGAAAGGTGATAAGAGAAAGAGAGAATTGGAGATTGAGAGAAAAGTGATGAGGGAAAGAGAGAATTGTAGATTGGGAGTAAACTGAGAACAGAAAGAGAGGATTGGAGATTGAGAGAAAAGTGAGAAGATTATGAGAGAATTGGAGATTCAGAGAAAAGTGAGGAGAGAAAGAGAGAATTGGAGATTGAGAGAAAAGTGATGAGAGAAAGAGAGAATTGGAGATTGGGGGAAATGTGAGAATAGAAAGACAGATTTGGAGATTGAGAGAAAATTTATAAGAGAAAGAGAGAATTGGAGATTGGGGGAAAAGTGATAAGAGAAAGAGAGAATTGGAGAGTGAGAGAAAAGTGATAAGAGAAAGAGAGAATTGGAGATTGAGAGAAAAGTGATAAGAGAAAGAGAGAATTGGAGATTGAGAGAAAAGTGATAAGAGAAAGACAGAATTGGAGATGGGGGAAAAGTGATAAGAGAAAGAGAGAATCGGAGATTGAGAGAAAAGTGATAAGAGAAATAAAGAATTGGAGATTGAGAGAAAATTGATAACAGAAAGAGAGAATTGGAGATTGGGGGAAAAGTGATAAGAGAAAGAGAGAATTGGAGATTGAGAGAAAAGGGATAAGAGAAAGAGAGAATTGGAGATTGAGAAAAAAGTGATAAGTGAAAAGGAGAATTGGAGATTGAGAGAAAAGTGATAAGAGAAAGAGAGAATTGGAGATTGGGGGAAATGTGAGAAGAGAAAGAGAGAATTGGAGATTGAGAGAAAAGTGATAAGAGAAAGAGAGAATTGGAGATTGAGAGAAAAGTGATAAGAGAAAGAAAGAATTGGAGATTGAGGAAAAAGTGATAAGTGAAAAGGAGAATTGGAGATTGAGAGAAAAGTGATGAGAGAAAGAGAGAATTGGAGATTGGGGGAAATGTGAGAAGAGAAAGAGAGAATTGGAGATTGAGAGAAAAGTGATAAGAGAAAGAGAGAATTGGAGATTGAGAGAAAAGTGATAATAGAAAGAGAGAATTGGAGATTGGGGGAAAAGTGATAAGAGAAAGAGAGAATTGGAGATTGAGAGAAAGGTGATGAGGGAAAGAGAGAATTGTAGATTGGGAGTAAACTGAGAACAGAAAGAGAGGATTGGAGTTTGAGAGAAAAGTGAGAAGATTAAGAGAGAATTGGAGATTCAGAGAAAAGTGAGGAGAGAAAGAGAGAATTGGAGATTGAGAGAAAAGTGATGAGAGAAAGAGAGAATTGGAGATTGGGGGAAATGTGAGAATAGAAAGACAGAATTGGAGATTGAGAGAAAAGTGATAAGAGAAAGAGAGAATTGGAGATTGGGGGAAAAGTGATAAGAGAAAGAGAGAATTGGAGATTGGGGGAAAGGTGATAAGAGAAAGAGAGAATTGTAGATTGGGGGAAAAATGATAAGAGAAAGAGATAATTGGAGATTGAGAGAAAAGTGATAAGAGAAAGAGAGAATTGGAGATTGAGAAAAAAGTGATAAGTGAAAAAGAGAATTGGAGATTGAGAGAAAAGTGATAAGAGAAAGAGAGAATTGGAGATTGGGGGAAAAGGGATTAGAGAAAGAAAGAATTGGAGATTGAGAGAAAATTGATAAGAGAAAGAGAGAATTGGAGATTGGGGGAAAAGTGATAAGAGAAAGAGAGAATTGGAGAGTGAGTTAAAGTGATAAGAGAAAGAGATAATTGGAGATTGGGGGAAAAGTCATAAGAGAAAGACAGAATTGGAGATTGAGAGAAAAGTGATAAGAGAAAGAGAGAATTGGAGATTGGGGGAAAAGTCATAAGAGAAAGAGAGAATTGGAGAGTGAGAGAAAAGTGATAAGAGAAAGAGAGAATTGGAGATTGGGGGGAAAAGTGATAAGAGAAAGAGAGAATTGGAGATTGAGAGAAAAGTGATAAGAGAAAGAGAGAATTAGAGATTGAGAGAAAAGTGATAAGAGAAAGAGAGAATTGGAGATGGGGGAAAAGTGATAAGAGAAAGAGAGAATTGGAGATTGAGAGAAAAGTGATAAGAGAAAGAAAGAATTGGAGATTGAGAGAAAATTGATAACAGAAAGAGAGAATTGGAGATTGGGGGAAAAGTCATAAGAGAAAGAGAGAATTGTAGATTGAGAGAAAAGTGATAAGAGAAAGAGAGAATTGGAGATTGGGGGAAAGGTGATAAGAGAAAGAGAGAATTGGAGATTGGGGAAAAAGTGATAAGAGAAAGAGAGAATTGGAGATTGAGAGAAAAGCGATAAGAGAAAGAGAGAATTGGAGATTGAGAAAAAAGTGATAAGTGAAAAGGGGAATTGGAGATTGAGAGAAAAGTGATAAGAGAAAGAGAGAATTGGAGATTGGGGGAAAAGTGATTAGAGAAGGAAAGAATTGGAGATTGAGAGAAAATTGATAAGAGAAAGAGAGAATTGGAGATTGGGGGAAAAGTGATAAGAGAAAGAAAGAATTGGAGAGTGAGTTAAAGTGATAAGAGAAAGAGAGAATTGGAGATTGGGGGAAAAGTGATAAGAGAAAGAGAGAATTGGAGATTGGGGGAAAAGTGAGAAGAGAAAGAGAGAATTGGAGATTGAGAGAAAAGTGATAAGAGAAAGAGAGAATTGGAGATTGAGAGAAAAGTGATAAGAGAAAGAGAGAATTGGAGTTTGAGAGAAAAGTGATAAGAGAAAGAGAGAATTGGAGATTGAGAGAAAAGTGATAAAAGAAAGAGAGAATTGGAGATGGGGGAAAAGTGATAAGAGAAAGAGAGAATTGGAGATTGAGAGAAAAGTGATAAGAGAAAGAGAGAATTGGAGATTGGGGGAAAGGTGATAAGAGAAAGAGAGAATTGGAGATTGAGAGAAAAGTGATAATAGAAAGGGAGAATTGGAGATTGGGGGAAAAGTGATAAGAGAAAGAGAGAATTGGAGGTTGAGAGAAAAGTGATGAGGGAAAGAGAGAATTGTAGATTGGGAGTAAACTGAGAACAAAAAGAGAGGATTGGAGATTGAGAGAAAAGTGAGAAGATTATGAGAGAATTGGAGATTCAGAGAAAAGTGAGGAGAGAAAGAGAGAATTGGAGATTGAGAGAAAAGTGATGAGAGAAAGAGAGAATTGGAGATTGGGGGAAATGTGAGAATAGAAAGACAGAATTGGAGATTGAGAGAAAATTGATAAGAGAAAGAGAGAATTGGAGATTTGGGGAAAAGTGATAAGAGAAAGAGAGAATTGGAGAGTGAGAGAAAAGTGATAAGAGAAAGAGAGAATTGGAGATTGAGAGAAAAGTGATAAGAGAAAGACAGAATTGGAGATGGGGGAAAAGTGATAAGAGAAAGAGAGAATTGGAGATTGAGAGAAAAGTGATAAGAGAAATAAAGAATTGGAGATTGAGAGAAAATTGATAACAGAAAGAGAGAATTGGAGATTGGGGGAAAAGTGATAAGAGAAAGAGAGAATTGGAGATTGAGAGAAAAGGGATAAGAGAAAGAGAGAATTGGAGATTGAGAAAAAAGTGATAAGTGAAAAGGAGAATTGGAGATTGAGAGAAAAGTGATAAGAGAAAGAGAGAATTGGAGATTGTGGGAAAAGGGATTAAAGAAAGAAAGAATTGGAGATTGAGAGAAAATTGATAAGAGAAAGAAAGAATTGGAGATTGAGGGAAAATTGATAAGAGAAAGAGAGAATTGGAGATTGGGGGAAGAGTGATAAGAGAAAGAGAGAATTGGAGAGTGAGTTAAAGTGATAAGAGAAAGAGATAATTGGAGATTGGGGGAAAAGTCATAAGAGAAAGAGAGAATTGGAGATTGAGAGAAAAGTGATAAGAGAAAGAGAGAATTGGAGATTGGGGGGAAAAGTCATAAGAGAAAGAGAGAATTGGAGAGTGAGAGAAAAATGATAAGAGAAAGAGAGAATTGGAGATTGGGGGGAAAAGTGATAAGAGAAAGAGAGAATTGGAGATTGAGAGAAAAGTGATAAGAGAAAGAGAGAATTAGAGATTGAGAGAAAAGTGATAAGAGAAAGAGAGAATTGGAGATTGAGAGAAAAGTGATAAGAGAAAGAGAGAATTGGAGATGGGGGAAAAGTGATAAGAGAAAGAGAGAATTGGAGATTGAGAGAAAAGTGATAAGAGAAAGAAAGAATTGGAGATTGAGAGAAAATTGATAACAGAATGAGAGAATTGGAGATTGGGGGAAAAGTCATAAGAGAAAGAGAGAATTGGAGATTGAGAGAAAAGTGATAAGAGAAAGAGAGAATTGGAGATTGGGGGAAAGGTGATAAGAGAAAGAGAGAATTGGAGATTGAGAGAAAAGTGATAAGAGAAAGAGAGAATTAGAGATTGAGAGAAAAGTGATAAGAGAAAGAGAGAATTGGAGATTGAGAGAAAAGTGATAAGAGAAAGAGAGAATTGGAGATGGGGGAAAAGTGATAAGAGAAAGAGAGAATTGGAGATTGAGAGAAAAGTGATAAGAGAAAGAAAGAATTGGAGATTCAGAGAAAATTGATAACAGAAAGAGAGAATTGGAGATGGGGGGAAAAGTCATAAGAGAAAGAGAGAATTGGAGATTGAGAGAAAATTGATAAGAGAAAGAGAGAATTGGAGATTGGGGGAAAGGTGATAAGAGAAAGAGAGAATTGGAGATTGAGAGAAAAGTGATAAGAGAAAGAGAGAATTGGAGATTGAGAAAAAAGTGATAAGTGAAAAGGAGAATTGGAGATTGAGAGAAAAGTGATAAGAGAAAGAGAGAATTGGAGATTGGGGGAAAAGTGATTAGAGAAGGAAAGAATTGGAGATTGAGAGAAAATTGATAAGAGAAAGAGAGAATTGGAGATTGGGGGAAAAGTGATAAGAGAAAGAGAGAATTGGAGAGTGAGTTAAAGTGATAAGAGAAAGAGAGAATTGGAGATTGGGGGAAAAGTGATAAGAGAAAGAGAGAATTGGAGATTGGGGGAAAAGTGAGAAGAGAAAGAGAGAATTGGAGATTGAGAGAAAAGTGATAAGAGAAAGAGAGAATTGGAGATTGAGAGAAAAGTGATAAGAGAAAGAGAGAATTGGAGTTTGACAGAAAAGTGATAAGAGAAAGAGAGAATTGGAGATTGAGAGAAAAGTGATAAAAGAAAGAGAGAATTGGAGATGGGGGAAAAGTGATAAGAGAAAGAGAGAATTGGAGATTGAGAGAAAAGTGATAAGAGAAAGAGAGAATTGGAGATTGGGGGAAAGGTTATAAGAGAAAGAGAGAATTGGAGATTGAGAGAAAAGTGATAATAGAAAGGGAGAATTGGAGATTGGGGGAAAAGTGATAAGAGAAAGAGAGAATTGGAGATTGAGAGAAAAGTGATGAGGGAAAGAGAGAATTGTAGATTGGGAGTAAACTGAGAACAGAAAGAGAGGATTGGAGATTGAGAGAAAAGTGAGAAGATTATGAGAGAATTGGAGATTCAGAGAAAAGTGAGGAGAGAAAGAGAGAATTGGAGATTGGGGGAAATCTGAGAATAGAAAGACAGAATTGGAGATTGAGAGAAAATTGATAAGAGAAAGAGAGAATTGGAGATTGGAGGAAAAGTGATAAGAGAAAGAGAGAATTGGAGAGTGAGAGAAAAGTGATAAGAGAAAGAGAGAATTGGAGATTGAGAGAAAAGTGATAAGAGAAAGAGAGAATTGGAGATTGAGAGAAAAGTGATAAGAGAAAAACAGAATTGGAGATGGGGGAAAAGTGATAAGAGAAAGAGAGAATTGGAGATTGAGAGAAAAGTGATAAGAGAAATAAAGAATTGGAGATTGAGAGAAAATTGATAACAGAAAGAGAGAATTGGAGATTGGGGGAAAAGTGATAAGAGAAAGAGAGAATTGGAGATTGAGAGAAAAGGGATAAGAGAAGGAGAGAATTGGAGATTGAGAAAAAAGTGATAAGTGAAAAGGAGAATTGGAGATTGAGAGAAAAGTGATAAGAGAAAGAGAGAATTGGAGATTGGGGGAAAAGGGATTAGAGAAAGAAAGAATTGGAGATTGAGAGAAAATTGATAAGAGAAAGAGAGAATTGGAGAGTGAGTTAAAGTCATAAGAGAAAGAGAGAATTGGAGATTGAGAGAAAAGTGATAAGAGAAAGAGAGAATTGGAGATTGGGGGAAAAGTCATAAGAGAAAGAGAGAATTGGAGAGTGAGAGAAAAGTGATAAGAGAAAGAGTGAATTGGAGATTGGGGGAAAAAGGGATTAGAGAAAGAAAGAATTGGAGATTGAGGGAAAATTGATAAGAGAAAGAGAGAATTGGAGATTGGGGGAAAAGTGATAAGAGAAAGAGAGAATTGGAGAGTGAGTTAAAGTGATAAGAGAAAGAGATAATTGGAGATTGGGGGAAAAGTCATGAGAGAAAGAGAGAATTGGAGATTGAGAGAAAAGTGATAAGAGAAAGAGAGAATTGGAGATTGGGGGGAAAAGTCATAAGAGAAAGAGAGAATTGGAGAGTGAGAGAAAAATGATAAGAGAAAGAGAGAATTGGAGATTGGGGGGAAAAGTGATAAGAGAAAGAGAGAATTGGAGATTGAGAGAAAAGTGATAAGAGAAAGAGAGAATTAGAGATTGAGAGAAAAGTGATAAGAGAAAGAGAGAATTGGAGATTGAGAGAAAAGTGATAAGAGAAAGAGAGAATTGGAGATGGGGGAAAAGTGATAAGAGAAAGAGAGAATTGGAGATTGAGAGAAAAGTGATAAGAGAAAGAAAGAATTGGAGATTGAGAGAAAATTGATAACAGAAAGAGAGAATTGGAGATTGGGGGAAAAGTCATAAGAGAAAGAGAGAATTGGAGATTGAGAGAAAAGTGATAAGAGAAAGAGAGAATTGGAGATTGGGGGAAAGGTGATAAGAGAAAGAGAGAATTGGAGATTGGGGGAAAAGTGATAAGAGAAAGCGAGAATTGGAGATTGAGAAAAAAGTGATAAGAGAAAGAGAGAATTGGAGATTGGGGGAAAAGTGATAAGAGAAAGAGAGAATTGGAGATTGGGGGAAAAGTGAGAAGAGAAAGAGAGAATTGGAGATTGAGAGAAAAGTGATAAGAGAAAGAGAGAATTGGAGATTGAGAGAAAAGTGATAAGAGAAAGAGAGAATTGGAGTTTGAGAGAAAAGTGATAAGAGAAAGAGAGAATTGGAGATTGAGAGAAAAGTGATAAAAGAAAGAGAGAATTGGAGATGGGGGAAAAGTGATAAGAGAAAGAGAGAATTGGAGATTGAGAGAAAAGTGATAAGAGAAAGAAAGAATTGGAGATTGAGAGAAAAGTGATAAGAGAAAGAGAGAATTGGAGATTGGGGGAAAGGTGATAAGAGAAAGAGAGAATTGGAGATTGAGAGAAAAGGGATAATAGAAAGAGAGAATTGGAGATTGGGGGAAAAGTGATAAGAGAAACAGAGAATTGGAGATTGAGAGAAAAGTGATGAGAGAAAGAGAGAATTGTAGATTGGGAGTAAACTGAGAACAGAAAGAGAGGATTGGAGATTGAGAGAAAAGTGAGAAGATAAAGAGAGAATTGGAGATTCAGAGAAAAGTGAGGAGAGAAAGAGAGAATTGGAGATTGAGAGAAAAGCGATGAGAGAAAGAGAGAATTGGAGATTGGGGGAAATGTGAGAAGAGAAAGAGAGAATTGGAGATTGAGAGAAAAGTGATAAGAGAAAGAGAGAATTGGAGATTGAGAGAAAAGTGATAAGAGAAAGAGAGAATTGGAGATTGGGGGAAAAGTGATAAGAGAAAGAGAGAATTGGAGATTGAGAGAAAAGTGATAAGAGAAAGAAAGAATTGGAGATTGAGAAAAAAGTGATAAGTGAAAAGGAGAATTGGAGATTGAGAGAAAAGTGATGAGAGAAAGAGAGAATTGGAGATTGGGGGAAATGTGAGAAGAGAAAGAGAGAATTGGAGATTGAGAGAAAAGTGATAAGAGAAAGAGAGAATTGGAGATTGAGAGAAAAGTGATAGGAGAAAGAGAGAATTGGAGATTGGGGGAAAAGTGATAAGAGAAAGAGAGAATTGGAGATTGAGAGAAAAGTAATAAGAGAAAGAGAGAATTGGAGATTGAGAAAAAAGTGATAAATAAAAAGGAGAATTGGAGATTGAGAAAAAAGTGATAAGAGAAAGAGAGAATTGGAGATTGGGGGAAAAGGGATTAGAGAAAGAAAGAATTGGAGGTTGAGAGAAAATTGATAAGAGAAAGAGAGAATTGGAGAGTGAGTTAAAGTGATAAGAGAAAGAGATAATTGGAGATTGGGGGAAAAGTCATGAGAGAAAGAGAGAATTGGAGATTGAGAGAAAAGTGATAAGAGAAAGAGAGAATTGGAGATTGGGGGAAAAGTCATAAGAGAAAGAGAGAATTGGAGAGTGAGAGAAAAGTGATAAGAGAAAGAGAGAATTGGAGATTGGGGGGAAAAGGGATTAGAGAAAGAAAGAATTGGAGATTGAGGGAAAATTGATAAGAGAAAGAGAGAATTGGAGATTGGGGGAGAAGTGATAAGAGAAAGAGAGAATTGGAGAGTGAGTTAAAGTGATAAGAGAAAGAGATAATTGGAGATTGGGGGAAAAGTCATGAGAGAAAGAGAGAATTGGAGATTGAGAGAAAAGTGATAAGAGAAAGAGAGAATTGGAGATTGGGGGGAAAAGTCATAAGAGAAAGAGAGAATTGGAGAGTGAGAGAAAAATGATAAGAGAAAGAGAGAATTGGAGATTGGGGGGAAAAGTGATAAGAGAAAGAGAGAATTGGAGATTGAGAGAAAAGTGATAAGAGAAAGAGAGAATTAGAGATTGAGAGAAAAGTGATAAGAGAAAGAGAGAATTGGAGATTGAGAGAAAAGTGATAAGAGAAAGAGAGAATTGGAGATGGGGGAAAAGTGATAAGAGAAAGAGAGAATTGGAGATTGAGAGAAAAGTGATAAGAAAAAGAAAGAATTGGAGATTGAGAGAAAATTGATAACAGAAAGAGAGAATTGGAGATTGGGGGAAAAGTCATAAGAGAAAGAGAGAATTGGAGATTGAGAGAAAAGTGATAAGAGAAAGAGAGAATTGGAGATTGGGGGAAAGGTGATAAGAGAAAGAGAGAATTGGAGATTGGGGGAAAAGTGATAAGAGAAAGAGAGAATTGGAGATTGAGAGAAAAGTGATAAGAGAAAGCGAGAATTGGAGATTGAGAAAAAAGTGATAAGTGAAAAGGAGAATTGGAGATTGAGAGAAAAGTGATAAGAGAAAGAGAGAATTGGAGATTGGGGGAAAAGTGATAAGAGAAAGAGAGAATTGGAGAGTGAGTTAAAGTGATAAGAGAAAGAGAGAATTGGAGATTGGGGGAAAAGTGAGAAGAGAAAGAGAGAATTGGAGATTGAGAGAAAAGTGATAAGAGAAAGAGAGAATTGGAGATTGAGAGAAAAGTGATAAGAGAAAGAGAGAATTGGAGTTTGAGAGAAAAGTGATAAGAGAAAGAGAGAATTGGAGATTGAGAGAAAAGTGATTAATGAAAGAGAGAATTGGATATGGGGGAAAAGTGATGAGAGAAAGAGAGAATTGGAGATTGAGAGAAAAGTGATAAGAGAAAGAAAGAATTGGAGATTGAGAGAAAAGTGATAAGAGAAAGAGAGAATTGGAGATTGGAGGAAAGGTGATAAGAGAAAGAGAGAATTGGAGATTGAGAGAAAAGGGATAATAGAAAGAGAGAATTGCAGATTGGGGGAAAAGTGATAAGAGAAAGAGAGAATTGGAGATTGAGAGAAAAGTGATGAGAGAAAGAGAGAATTGTAGATTGGGAGTAAACTGAGAACAGAAAGAGAGGATTGGAGATTGAGAGAAAAGTGAGAAGATAAAGAGAGAATTGGAGATTCAGAGAAAAGTGAGGAGAGAAAGAGAGAATTGGAGATTGAGAGAAAAGCGATGAGAGAAAGAGAGAATTGGAGATTGGGGGAAATGTGAGAAGAGAAAGAGAGAATTGGAGATTGAGAGAAAAGTGATAAGAGAAAGAGAGAATTGGAGATTGAGAGAAAAGTGATAAGAGAAAGAGAGAATTGGAGATTGGGGGAAAAGTGATAAGAGAAAGAGAGAATTGGAGATTGAGAGAAAAGTGATAAGAGAAAGAAAGAATTGGAGATTGAGAAAAAATTGATAAGTGAAAAGGAGAATTGGAGATTGAGAGAAAAGTGATGAGAGAAAGAGAGAATTGGAGATTGGGGGAAATGTGAGAAGAGAAAGAGAGAATTGGAGATTGAGAGAAAAGTGATAAGAGAAAGAGAGAATTGGAGATTGAGAGAAAAGTGATAAGAGAAAGAGAGAATTGGAGATTGGGGGAAAAGTGATAAGAGAAAGAGAGAATTGGAGATTGAGCGAAAAGTGATAAGAGAAAGAGAGAATTGGAGATTGAGAAAAAAGTGATAAGTGAAAAGGAGAATTGGAGATTGAGAGAAAAGTGATAAGAGAAAGAGAGAATTGGAGATTGGGGGAAAAGGGATTAGAGAAAGAAAGAATTGGAGATTTAGAGAAAATTGATAAGAGAAAGAGAGAATTGGAGAGTGAGTTAAAGTGATAAGAGAAAGAGATAATTGGAGATTGGGGGAAAAGTCATAAGAGAAAGAGAGAATTGGAGATTGAGAGAAAAGTGATAAGAGAAAGAGAGAATTGGAGATTGGGGGAAAAGTCATAAGAGAAAGAGAGAATTGGAGAGTGAGAGAAAAGTGATAAGAGAAAGAGAGAATTGGAGATTGGGGGGAAAAGGGATTAGAGAAAGAAAGAATTGGAGATTGAGGGAAAATTGATAAGAGAAAGAGAGTATTGGAGATTGGGGGAAAAGTGATAAGAGAAAGAGAGAATTGGAGAGTGAGTTAAAGTGATAAGAGAAAGAGATAATTGGAGATTGGGGGAAAAGTCATAAGAGAAAGAGAGAATTGGAGATGGGGGAAAAGTGATAAGAGAAAGAGAGAATTGGAGATTGAGAGAAAAGTGATAAGAGAAAGAAAGAATTGGAGATTGAGAGAAAATTGATAACAGAAAGAGAGAATTGGAGAATGGGGGAAAAGTCATAAGAGAAAGAGAGAATTGGAGATTGGGAGAAAAGTGATAAGAGAAAGAGAGAATTGGAGATTGGGGGAAAGGTGATAAGAGAAAGAGAGAATTGGAGATTGGGGGAAAAGTGATAAGAGAAAGAGAGAATTGGAGATTGAGAGAAAAGTGATAAGAGAAAGCGAGAATTGGAGATTGAGAAAAAAGTGATAAGTGAAAAGGAGAATTGGAGATTGAGAGAAAAGTGATAAGAGAAAGAGAGAATTGGAGATTGGGGGAAAAGTGATAAGAGAAGGAGAGAATTGGAGAGTGAGTTAAAGTGATAAGAGAAAGAGAGAATTGGAGATTGGGGGAAAAGTGAGAAGAGAAAGAGAGAATTGGAGATTGAGAGAAAAGTGATAAGAGAAAGAGAGAATTGGAGATTGAGAGAAAAGTGATAAGAGAAAGAGAGAATTGGAGTTTGAGAGAAAAGTGATAAGAGAAAGAGAGAATTGGAGATTGAGAGAAAAGTGATAAGAGAAAGAAAGAATTGGAGATTGAGAAAAAAGTGATAAGTGAAAAGGAGAATTGGAGATTGAGAGAAAAGTGATGAGAGAAAGAGAGAATTGGAGATTGGGGGAAATGTGAGAAGAGAAAGAGAGAATTGGAGATTGAGAGAAAAGTGATAAGAGAAAGAGAGAATTGGAGATTGAGAGAAAAGTGATAAGAGAAAGAGAGAATTGGAGATTGGGGGAAAAGTGATAAGAGAAAGAGAGAATTGGAGATTGAGAGAAAAGTGATAAGAGAAAGAGAGAATTGGAGATTGAGAAAAAAGTGATAAGTGAAAAGGAGAATTGGAGATTGAGAGAAAAGTGATAAGAGAAAGAGAGAATTGGAGATTGGGGGAAAAGTGATTAGAGAAAGAAAGAATTGGAGATTGAGAGAAAATTGATAAGAGAAAGAGAGAATTGGAGATTGGGGGAAAAGTGATAAAAGAAAGAGAGAATTGGAGAGTGAGAGAAAAGTGATAAGAGAAAGAGAGAATTGGAAATTGGGGGAAAAGTGATAAGAGAAAAGAGAATTGGAGATTGAGAGAACAGTGATAAGAGAAAGAGAGAATTGGAGATTGAGAGAAAAGTGATAAGAGAAAGAGAGAATTGGAGATTGAGAGAAAAGTGATAAGAGAAAGAGAGAATTGGAGATTGGGGGAAAAGTGATAAGAGAAAGAGAGAATTGGAGAGTGAGTTAAAGTGATAAGAGAAAGAGAGAATTGGAGATTGGGGGAAAAGTGATGAGAGAAAGAGAGAATTGGAGATTGGGGGAAAAGTAAGAAGAGAAAGAGAGAATTGGAGATTGAGAGAAAAGTGATAAGAGAAAGAGAGAATTGGAGATTGAGAGAAAAGTGATAAGAGAAAGAGAGAATTGGAGATTGAGAGAAAAGTGATAAAAGAAAGAGAGAATTGGAGATGGGGGAAAAGTGATAAGAGAAAGAGAGAATTGGAGATTGAGAGAAAAGTGATAAGAGAAAGAAAGAATTGGAGATTGAGAGAAAATTGATAACAGAAAGAGAGAAATGGAGATTGGGGGAAAAGTCATAAGAGAAAGAGAGAATTGGAGATTGAGAGAAAAGTGATAAGAGAAAGAGAGAATTGGAGATTGGGGGAAAGGTGATAAGAGAAAGAGAGAATTAGAGATTGAGAGAACAGTGATAATAGAAAGAGAGAATTGGAGATTGGGGGAAAAGTGATAAGAGAAAGAGAGAATTGGAGATTGAGAGAAAAGTGATGAGAGAAAGAGAGAATTGTAGATTGGGAGTAAACTGAGAACAGAAAGAGAGGATTGGAGATTGAGAGAAAAGTGAGAAGATAAAGAGAGAATTGGAGATTCAGAGTAAAGTGAGGAGAGAAAGAGAGAATTGGAGATTGAGAGAAAAGTGATGAGAGAAAGAGAGAATTGGAGATTGGGGGAAATGTGAGAAGAGAAAGAGAGAATTGGAGATTGAGAGAAAAGTGATAAGAGAAAGAGAGAACTGGAGATTGACAGAAAAGTGATAGGAGAAAGACAGAATTGGAGATTGGGGGAAAAGTGATAAGAGAAAGAGAGAATTGGAGATTGAGAGAAAAGTGATAAGAGAAAGAGAGAATTGGAGATTGAGAAAAAAGTGATAAGTGAAAAGGAGAATTGGAGATTGAGAGAAAAGTGATAAGAGAAAGAGAGAATTGGAGATTGGGGGAAAAGTGATAAAAGAAAGAGAGAATTGGAGAGTGAGAGAAAAGTGATAAGAGAAAGAGAGAATTGGAGATTGGGGGAAAAGTGATTAGAGAAAGAAAGAAGTGGAGATTGAGAGAAAATTGATAAGAGAAAGAGAGAATTGGAGATTGGGGGAAAAGTGATAAAAGAAAGAGAGAATTGGAGAGTGAGAGAAAAGTGATAAGAGAAAGAGAGAATTGGACATTGGGGGAAAAGTGATAAGAGAAAAGAGAATTGGAGATTGAAAGAAAAGTGACAAGAGAAAGAGAGAATTGGAGATTGAGAGAAAAGTGATAAGAGAAAGAGAGAATTGGAGATTGAGAAAAAAGTGATAAGTGAAAAGGAGAATTGGAGATTGAGAGAAAAGTGATGAGAGAAAGAGAGAATTGGAGATTGGGGGAAATGTGAGAAGAGAAAGAGAGAATTGGAGATTGAGAGAAAAGTGATAAGAGAAAGAGAGAATTGGAGATTGGGGGAAAAGTGATAAGAGAAAGAGAGAATTGGAGATTGAGAGAAAAGTGATAAGAGAAAGAGAGAATTGGAGATTGAGAGAAAAGTGATAAGAGAAAGAGAGAATTAGAAATTGAGAGAAAAGTGATAAGAGAAAGAGGGAATTGGAGATTGAGAGAAAAGTGATAAGAGAAAGAGAGAATTGGAGATTGAGAGAAAAGTGATAAGAGAAAGAGAGAATTGGAGATTGAGAGAAAAGTGATAAGAGAAAGAGAGAATTGGAGATTGGGGGAAAAGTGATAAGAGAAAGAGAGAATTGGAGAGTGAGTTAAAGTGATAAGAGAAAGAGAGAATTGGAGATTGGGGGAAAAGTGATAAGAGAAAGAGAGAATTGGAGATTGGGGGAAAAGTGAGAAGAGAAAGAGAGAATTGGAGATTCAGAGAAAAGTGATAAGAGAAAGAGAGAATTGGAGATTGAGAGAAAAGTGATAAGAGAAAGAGAGAATTGGAGATTGAGAGAAAAGTGATAAAAGAAAGAGAGAATTGGAGATGGGGGAAAAGTGATAAGAGAAAGAGAGAATTGGAGATTGAGAGAAAAGTGATAAGAGAAAGAAAGAATTGGAGATTGAGAGAAAATTGATAACAGAAAGAGAGAATTGGAGATTGGGGGAAAAGTCATAAGAGAAAGAGAGAATTGGAGATTGAGAGAAAAGTGATAAGAGAAAGAGAGAATTGGAGATTGGGGGAAAGGTGATAAGAGAAAGAGAGAATTGGAGATTGAGAGAAAAGTGATAATAGAAAGAGAGAATTGGAGATTGGGGGAAAAGTGATAAGAGAAAGAGAGAATTGGAGATTGAGAGAAAAGTGATAAGAGAAAGAGAGAATTGGAGATTGAGAGAAAAGTGATAAAAGAAAGAGAGAATTGGAGATTGAGAGAAAAGTGATAAGAGAAAGAGAGATTTGGAGATTGAGAGAAAAGTGATGAGAGAAAGAGAGAATTGTAGATTGGGAGTAAACTGAGAACAGAAAGAGAGGATTGGAGATTGAGAGAAAAGTGAGAAGATAAAGAGAGAATTGGAGATTCAGAGAAAAGTGAGGAGAGAAAGAGAGAATTGGAGATTGAGAGAAAAGTGATGAGAGAAAGAGAGAATTGGAGATTGGGGGAAATGTGAGAAGAGAAAGAGAGAATTGGAGATTGAGAGAAAAGTGATAAGAGAAAGAGAGAATTGGAGATTGAGAAAAAAGTGATAAGTGAAAAGGAGAATTGGAGATTGAGAGAAAAGTGATAAGAGAAAGAGAGAATTGGAGATTGGGGGAAAAGTGATAAAAGAAAGAGAGAATTGGAGAGTGAGAGAAAAGTGATAAGAGAAAGAGAGAATTGGAGATTGGGGGAAAAGTGATAAGAGAAAAGAGAATTGGAGATTGAGAGAAAAGTGATAAGAGAAAGAGAGATTTGGAGATTGAGAGAAAAGTGATAAGAGAAAGAGAGAATTGGAGATTGAGAGAAAAGTGATAAGAGTAAGAGAGAATTGGAGATTGAGAAAAAAGTGATAAGTGAAAAGGAGAATTGGAGATTGAGAGAAAAGTGATAAGAGAAAGAGAGAATTGGAGATTGAGAGAAAAGTGATAAGAGAAAGAGAGAATTGGAGATTGAGAGAAAAGTGATAAGAGAAAGAGAGAATTGGAGATTGGGGGAAAAGTGATAAGAGAAAGAGAGAATTGGAGATTGAGAGAAAAGTGATAAGAGAAAGAGAGAATTGGAGATTGAGAAAAAAGTGATAAGTGAAAAGGAGAATTGGAGATTGAGAGAAAAGTGATAAGAGAAAGAGAGAATTGGAGATTGGGGGAAAAGTGATTAGAGAAAGAAAGAATTGGAGATTGAGAGAAAATTGATAAGAGAAAGAGAGAATTGGAGATTGGGGGAAAAGTGATAAAAGAAAGAGAGAATTGGAGAGTGAGAGAAAAGTGATGAGAGAAAGAGAGAATTGGAGATTGGGGGAAAAGTGATAAGAGAAAAGAGAATTGGAGATTGAGAGAAAAGTGATAAGAGAAAGAGAGAATTAGAGATTGAGAGAAAAGTGATAAGAGAAAGAGAGAATTGGAGATTGAGAGAAAAGTGATAAGAGAAAGAGAGAATTGGAGATTGAGAGAAAAGTGATAAAAGAAAGAGAGAATTGGAGATGGGGGAAAAGTGATAAGAGAAAGAGAGAATTGGAGATTGAGAGAAAAGTGATAAGAGAAAGAAAGAATTGGAGATTGAGAGAAAATTGATAACAGAAAGAGAGAATTGGAGATTGGAGGAAAAGTCATAAGAGAAAGAGAGAATTGGAGATTGAGAGAAAAGTGATAAGAGAAAGAGAGAATTGGAGATTGGGGGAAAGGTGATAAGAGAAAGAGAGAATTGGAGATTGAGAGAAAAGTGATAATAGAAAGAGAGAATTGGAGATTGGGGGAAAAGTGATAAGAGAAAGAGAGAATTGGAGATTGAGAGAAAAGTGATGAGAGAAAGAGAGAATTGTAGATTGGGAGTAAACTGAGAACAGAAAGAGAGGATTGGAGATTGAGAGAAAAGTGAGGAGATAAAGAGAGAATTGGAGATTCAGAGAAAAGTGAGGAGAGAAAGAGAGAATTGGAGATTGAGAGAAAAGTGATGAGAGAAAGAGAGAATTGGAGATTGGGGGAAATGTGAGAAGAGAAAGAGAGAATTGGAGATTGAGAGAAAAGTGATAAGAGAAAGAGAGAATTGGAGATTGAGAGAGAAGTGATAGGAGAAAGAGAGAATTGGAGATTGGGGGAAAAGTGATAAGAGAAAGAGAGAATTGGAGATTGAGAGAAAAGTGATAAGAGAAAGAGAGAATTGGAGATTGAGAAAAAAGTGATAAGTGAAAAGGAGAATTGGAGATTGAGAGAAAAGTGATAAGAGAAAGAGAGAATTGGAGATTGGGGGAAAAGTGATAAAAGAAAGAGAGAATTGGAGAGTGAGAGAAAAGTGATAAGAGAAAGAGAGAATTGGAGATTGGGGGAAAAGTGATAAGAGAAAAGAGAATTGGAGATTGAGAGAAAAGTGATAAGAGAAAGAGAGATTTGGAGATTGAGAGAAAAGTGATAAGAGAAAGAGAGAATTGGAGATTGAGAGAAAACTGATAAGAGTAAGAGAGAATTGGAGATTGAGAAAAAAGTGATAAGTGAAAAGGAGAATTGGAGATTGAGAGAAAAGTGATAAGAGAAAGAGAGAATTGGAGATTGAGAGAAAAGTGATAAGAGAAAGAGAGAATTGGAGATTGAGAGAAAAGTGATAAGAGAAAGAGAGAATTGGAGATTGGGGGAAAAGTGATAAGAGAAAGAGAGAATTGGAGATTGAGAGAAAAGTGATAAGAGAAAGAGAGAATTGGAGATTGAGAAAAAAGTGATAAGTGAAAAGGAGAATTGGAGATTGAGAGAAAAGTGATAAGAGAAAGAGAGAATTGGAGATTGGGGGAAAAGTGATTAGAGAAAGAAAGAATTGGAGATTGAGAGAAAATTGATAAGAGAAAGAGAGAATTGGAGATTGGGGGAAAAGTGATAAGAGAAAGAGGGAATTGGAGATTGAGAGAAAAGTGATAAGAGAAAGAGAGAATTGGAGATTGGGGAAAGTGATAAGAGAAAAGAGAATTGGAGATTGAGAGAAAAGTGATAAGAGAAAGAGAGAATTAGAGATTGAGAGAAAAGTGATAAGAGAAAGAGGGAATTGGAGATTGAGAGAAAAGTGATAAGAGAAAGAGAGAATTGGAGATTGAGAGAAAAGTGATAAGAGAAAGAGAGAATTGGAGATTGAGAGAAAAGTGATAAGAGAAAGAGAGAATTGGAGATTGGGGAAAAGTGATAAGAGAAAGAGAGAATTGGAGAGTGAGTTAAAGTGATAAGAGAAAGAGAGAATTGGAGATTGGGGGAAAAGTGATAAGAGAAAGAGAGAATTGGAGATTGGGGGAAAAGTGAGAAGAGAAAGAGAGAATTGGAGATTGAGAGAAAAGTGATAAGAGAAAGAGAGAATTGGAGATTGAGAGAAAAGTGATAAGAGAAAGAGAGAATTGGAGATTGAGAGAAAAGTGATAAAAGAAAGAGAGAATTGGAGATGGGGGAAAAGTGATAAGAGAAAGAGAGAATTGGAGATTGAGAGAAAAGTGATAAGAGAAAGAAAGAATTGGAGATTGAGAGAAAATTGATAACAGAAAGAGAGAATTGGAGATTGGGGGAAAAGTCATAAGAGAAAGAGAGAATTGGAGATTGAGAGAAAAGTGATAAGAGAAAGAGAGAATTGGAGATTGGGGAAAAGGTGATAAGAGAAAGAGAGAATTGGAGATTGAGAGAAAAGTGATAATAGAAAGAGAGAATTGGAGATTGGGGGAAAAGTGATAAGAGAAAGAGAGAATTGGAGATTGAGAGAAAAGTGATGAGAGAAAGAGAGAATTGGAGATTGGGGGAAATGTGAGAAGAGAAAGAGAGAATTGGAGATTGAGAGAAAAGTGATAAGAGAAAGAGAGAATTGGAGATTGAGAGAGAAGTGATAGGAGAAAGAGAGAATTGGAGATTGGGGGAAAAGTGATAAGAGAAAGAGAGAATTGGAGATTTAGAGAAAAGTGATAAGAGAAAGAGAGAATTGGAGATTGAGAAAAAAGTGATAAGTGAAAAGGAGAATTGGAGATTGAGAGAAAAGTGATAAGAGAAAGTGAGAATTGGAGATTGGGGGAAAAGTGATAAAAGAAAGAGAGAATTGGAGAGTGAGAGAAAAGTGATAAGAGAAAGAGAGAATTGGAGATTGGGGGAAATGTGATAAGAGAAAAGAGAATTGGAGATTGAGAGAAAAGTGATAAGAGAAAGATAGATTTGGAGATTGAGAGAAAAGTGATAAGAGAAAGAGAGAACTGGAGATTGGGGGAAAAGTGATTAGAGAAAGAAAGAATTGGAGATTTAGAGAAAATTGATAAGAGAAAGAGAGAATTGGAGATTGGGGGAAAAGTGATAAAAGAAAGAGAGAATTGGAGAGTGAGAGAAAAGTGATAAGAGAAAGAGAGAATTGGAGATTGGGGGAAAAGTGATAAGAGAAAAGAGAATTGGAGATTGAGAGAAAATTGATAAGAGAAAGAGAGAATTGGAGATCGGGGGAAAAGTGATAAAAGAAAGAGAGAATTGGAGAGTGAGAGAAAAGTGATAAGAGAAAGAGAGAATTGGAGATTGGGGGAAAAGTGATAGGAGAAAAGAGAATTGGAGATTGAGAGAAAAGTGACAAGAGAAAGAGAGAATTGGCGATTGGGGGAAAAGTGATTAGAGAAAGAAAGAATTGGAGATTGAGAGAAAAGTGATAAGAGAAAGAGGGAATTGGAGATTGAGAGAAAAGTGATAAGAGAAAGAGAGAATTGGAGATTGAGAGAAAAGTGATAAGAGAAAGAGAGAATTGGAGATTGAGAGAAAAGTGATGAGAGAAAGAGAGAATTGGAGATTGGGGGAAATGTGAGAAGAGAAAGAGAGAATTGGAGATTGAGAGAAAAGTGATAAGAGAAAGAGAGAATTGGAGATTGAGAGAGAAGTGATAGGAGAAAGAGAGAATTGGAGATTGGGGGAAAAGTGATAAGAGAAAGAGAGAATTGGAGATTTAGAGAAAAGTGATAAGAGAAAGAGAGAATTGGAGATTGAGAAAAAAGTGATAAGTGAAAAGGAGAATTGGAGATTGAGAGAAAAGTGATAAGAGAAAGTGAGAATTGGAGATTGGGGGAAAAGTGATAAAAGAAAGAGAGAATTGGAGAGTGAGAGAAAAGTGATAAGAGAAAGAGAGAATTGGAGATTGGGGGAAATGTGATAAGAGAAAAGAGAATTGGAGATTGAGAGAAAAGTGATAAGAGAAAGATAGATTTGGAGATTGAGAGAAAAGTGATAAGAGAAAGAGAGAACTGGAGATTGGGGGAAAAGTGATTAGAGAAAGAAAGAATTGGAGATTTAGAGAAAATTGATAAGAGAAAGAGAGAATTGGAGATTGGGGGAAAAGTGATAAAAGAAAGAGAGAATTGGAGAGTGAGAGAAAAGTGATAAGAGAAAGAGAGAATTGGAGATTGGGGGAAAAGTGATAAGAGAAAAGAGAATTGGAGATTGAGAGAAAATTGATAAGAGAAAGAGAGAATTGGAGATTGGGGGAAAAGTGATAAAAGAAAGAGAGAATTGGAGAGTGAGAGAAAAGTGATAAGAGAAAGAGAGAATTGGAGATTGGGGGAAAAGTGATAGGAGAAAAGAGAATTGGAGATTGAGAGAAAAGTGACAAGAGAAAGAGAGAATTGGAGATTGGGGGAAAAGTGATTAGAGAAAGAAAGAATTGGAGATTGAGAGAAAAGTGATAAGAGAAAGAGGGAATTGGAGATTGAGAGAAAAGTGATAAGAGAAAGAGAGAATTGGAGATTGAGAGAAAAGTGATAAGAGAAAGAGAGAATTGGAGATTGAGAGAAAAGTGATAAGAGAAAGAGAGAATTGGAGATTGAGAGAAAAGTGATAATAGAAAGAGAGAATTGGAGATTGGGGGAAAAGTGATAAGAGAAAGAGAGAATTGGAGATTGAGAGAAAGGTGATAAGAGAAAGAGAGAATTGGAGATTGGGAGTAAACTGAGAACAGAAAGAGAGGATTGGAGATTGAGAGAAAAGTGAGAAGATAAAGAGAGAATTGGAGATTCAGAGAAAAGTGAGGAGAGAAAGAGAGAATTGGAGATTGAGAGAAAAGTGATGAGAGAAAGAGAGAATTGGAGATTGGGGGAAATGTGATAAGAGAAAGAGAGAATTGGAGATTGGGGGAAAAGTGATTAGAGAAAGAAAGAATTGGAGATTGAAAGAAAATTGATAAGAGAAAGAGCGAATTGGAGATTGGGGGAAAAGTGATAAGAGAAATAGAGAATTGGAGTGTGAGAGAAAAGTGATAAGAGAAAGAGAGAATTGGAGATTGGGGGAAAAGTGATAAGAGAAAGAGAGAATTGGAGATTGAGAGAAAAGTGATAAGAGAAAGAGAGAATTGGAGATTGAGAGAAAAGTGATAAGAGAAAGAGGGAATTGAAGATTGAGAGAAAAGTGATAAGAGAAAGAGAGAATTGGAGATTAAAAGAAAAGTGATAAGAGAAAGAGAGAATTGGAGATTGGGGGTAAACTGAGAACAGAAAGAGAGGATTGGAGATTCAGAGAAAAGTGAGAAGATAAAGAGAGAATTGGAGATTGAGAGAAAAGTGATAAGAGAAAGAGAGAGAATTGGAGATTGGGGGAAAAGTGATTAGAGAAAGAAAGAATTGGAGATTGAGAGAAAATTGATAATAGAAAGAGAGAATTGGGAATTGGGGGAAACGTCATAAGAGAAATAGAGAATTGGAGAGTGAGAGAAAAGTGATAAGAGAAAGAGAGAATTGGAGATTGGGGGAAAAGTGATAAGAGAAAGAGAGAATTGGAGATTGAGAGAAAAGTGATAAGAGAAAGAGAGAATTGGAGATTGGGGGAAAAGTGATGAGAGAAAGAGAGAATTAGAGATTGAGAGAAAATTATAAAAGAAAGAGGGAATTGGAGATTGAGAGAAAATTGATAAGAGATTGAGAGAATTGGAGATTGAGAGAAAAGGGATAAGAGAAAGAGAGAATTAGAGATTGGGGGAAAAGTGATAAGAGAAAGAGAGAATTGGAGATTGGGGGAAAAGTGTGAAGAGAAAGAGAGAATTGGAGGTTGGGGGAAAAGCAAGAAAAGAAAGAGAGAATTGGAGATTGAGAGAAAAGGGATAAGAGAAAGAGAGAATTGGAGATTGGGGGAAAAGTCATAAGAGAAAGAGAGAATTGGAGAGTGAGAGAAAAGTGATAAGAGAAAGAGAGAATTGGAGATTGGGGGGAAAAGTGATAAGAGAAAGAGAGAATTGGAGATTGAGAGAAAAGTGATAAGAGAAAGAGAGAATTGGAGATTGAGAGAAAAGTGACAAGAGAAAGAGATAACTAGAGATTGAGAGAAAAGTGATAAGAGAAAGAGGGAATTGGAGATTGAGAGAAAAGTGATAAGAGAAAGAGAGAATAGGAGATTGAGAGAAAAGTTATTTGAGAAAGAGAGAATTGGAGATTGAGAGAAAAGTGATAAGGGAAAGAGAGAATTGGAGATTGAGAGAAAAGTGATAAGAGAAAGAGAGAATTGGAGATGGGGGAAAAGTGATAAGAGAAAGAGAGAATTGGAGATTGAGAGAAAAGTGATAAGAGAAAGAGAGAATTGGAGATTGAGAGAAAAGTGATGAGAGAAAGAGAGAATTGGAGATTGGGGTAAAAGTGAGAAGAGAAAGAGAGAATTGGAGATTGGGAGAAAAGTGAGAAGAGAAAGAGAGATTTGGAGATTGAGAGAAAAGTGATAAGAGAAAGAGAGACTTGGAGATGGAGAGAAAAGTGATGATAGAAAGAGAGAATTGGAGATTGAGAGAAAAGTGATAATAGAAAGAGAGAATTGGAGATTGGGGGAAAAGTGATAAGTGAAAGAGAGAATTGGAGATTGAGAGAAAAGTGATAAGAGAAAGAAAGAATTGGAGATTGAGAGAAAATTGATAACAGAAAGAGAGAATTGGAGATTGGGGGAAAAGTGATAAGAGAAAGAGAGAATTGGAGATTGAGAGAAAAGTGATAAGAGAAAGAGAGAATTGGAGATTGGGGGAAAGGTGATAAGAGAAAGAGAGAATTGGAGATTGAGAGAAAAGTGATAATAGAAAGAGAGAATTGGAGATTGGGGGAAAAGTGATAAGAGAAAGAGAGAATTGGAGTTTGAGAGAAAAGTGATAAGAGAAAGAGAGAATTGGAGATTGGGAGTAAACTGAGAACAGAAAGAGAGGATTGGAGATTGAGAGAAAAGTGAGAAGATAAAGTGAGAATTGGAGATTCAGAGAAAAGTGAGGAGAGAAAGAGAGAATTGGAGATTGAGAGAAAAGTGATGAGAGAAAGAGAGAATTGGAGATTGGGGGAAATGTGAGAAGAGAAAGAGAGAATTGGAGATTGGGGAAAAAGTGATAAGAGAAAGAGAGAATTGGAGATTGAGAGAAAAGTGATAAGAGAAAGAGAGAATTGGAGATTGAGAGAAAAGTGATAAGAGAAAGAGAGAATTGGAGATTGGGGGAAAAGTGATAAGAGAAAGAGAGAATTGGAGATTGAGAGAAAAGTGATAAGAGAAAGAGAGACTTGGAGATGGAGAGAAAAGTGATGACAGAAAGAGAGAATTGGAGATTGAGAGAAAAGTGATAATAGAAAGAGAGAATTGGAGATTGGGGGAAAAGTGATAAGTGAAAGAGAGAATTGGAGATTGAGAGAAAAGTGATAAGAAAAAGAGAGAATTGGAGATTGGGGGTAAACTGAGAACAGAAAGAGAGGATTGGAGATTGAGAGAAAAGTGAGAAGATAAAGAGAGAATTGGAGATTGAGAGAAAAGTGATAAGAGAAAGAGAGAGAATTGGAGATTGGGGGAAAAGTGATTAGAGAAAGAAAGAATTGGAGATTGAGAGAAAATTGATAATAGAAAGAGAGAATTGGGGATTGGGGGAAACGTCATAAGAGAAATAGAGAATTGGAGAGTGAGAGAAAAGTGATAAGAGAAAGAGAGAATTGGAGATTGGGGGAAAAGTGATAAGAGAAAGAGAGAATTGGAGATTGAGAGAAAAGTGATAAGAGAAAGAGAGAATTGGAGATTGGGGGAAAAGTGATGAGAGAAAGAGAGAATTAGAGATTGAGAGAAAATTATAAAAGAAAGAGGGAATTGGAGATTGAGAGAAAATTGATAAGAGATTGAGAGAATTGGAGATTGAGAGAATTGGAGATTGAGAGAAAAGGGATAAGAGAAAGAGAGAATTAGAGATTGGGGGAAAAGTGATAAGAGAAAGAGAGAATTGGAGATTGGGGGAAAAGTGTTAAGAGAAAGAGAGAATTGGAGGTTGGGGGAAAAGCGAGAAAAGAAAGAGAGAATTGGAGATTGAGAGAAAAGTGATAAGAGAAAGAGAGAATTGGAGATTGAGAGAAAAGTGACAAGAGAAAGAGATAATTAGAGATTGAGAGAAAAGTGATAAGAGAAAGAGGGAATTGGAGATTGAGGCAAAAGTGATAAGAGAAAGAGAGAATAGGAGATTGAGAGAAAAGTTATTTGAGAAAGAGAGAATTGGAGATTGAGAGAAAAGTGATAAGGGAAAGAGAGAATTGGAGATTGAGAGAAAAGTGATAAGAGAAAGAGAGAATTGGAGATGGGGGAAAAGTGATAAGAGAAAGAGAGAATTGGAGATTGAGAGAAAAGTGATAAGAGAAAGAGAGAATTGGAGATTGAGAGAAAAGTGATGAGAGAAAGAGAGAATTGGAGATTGGGGTAAAAGTGAGAAGAGAAAGAGAGAATTGGAGATTGGGAGAAAAGTGAGAAGAGAAAGAGAGATTTGGAGATTGAGAGAAAAGTGATAAGAGAAAGAGAGACTTGGAGATGGAGAGAAAAGTGATGACAGAAAGAGAGAATTGGAGATTGAGAGAAAAGTGATAATAGAAAGAGAGAATTGGAGATTGGGGGAAAAGTGATAAGTGAAAGAGAGAATTGGAGATTGAGAGAAAAGTGATAAGAGAAAGAAAGAATTGGAGATTGAGAGAAAATTGATAACAGAAAGAGAGAATTGGAGATTGGGGGAAAAGTGATAAGAGAAAGAGAGAATTGGAGATTGAGAGAAAAGTGATGAGGGAAAGAGAGAATTGGAGATTGGGGGAAATGTGAGAAGAGAAAGAGAGAATTGGAGATTGGGGAAAAAGTGATAAGAGAAAGAGAGAATTGGAGATTGAGAGAAAAGTGATAAGAGAAAGAGAGAATTGGAGATTGAGAGAAAAGTGATGAGAGAAAGAGAGAATTGGAGATTGGGGGAAAAGTGATAAGAGAAAGAGAGAATTGGAGATTGAGAAAAAAGTGATAAGTGAAAAGGAGAATTGGAGATTGAGAGAAAAGTGATAAGAGAAAGAGAGAATTGGAGATTGGGGGAAAAGTGATTAGAGAAAGAAAGAATTGGAGATTGAGAGAAAATTGATAAGAGAAAGAGAGAATTGGAGATTGGGGGAAAAGTCATAAGAAAAAGAGACAATTGGAGAGTGAGAGAAAAGTGATAAGAGAAAGAGGGAATTGGAGATTGAGAGAAAAGTGATAAGAGATTAAGAGAATTGGAGATTGAGAGAAAAGTGAAAAGAGAAAGAGAGAATTGGAGTTTGAGAGAAAATTCATAAGTGAAAGAGAGAATTGGAGATTAGGGGATTTGTGTGTAGAGAAATAGAGAATTGGAGATTGGGGGAAAAGTGAGAAAAGAAAGAGAGAATTGGAGATTGAGAGAAAAGGGATAAGAGAAAGAGAGAATTGGAGATTGGGGGAAAAGTCATAAGAGAAAGAGCGAATTGGAGAGTGAGAGTAAAGTGATAAGAGAAAGAGAGAATTGGAGATTGAGAGAAAAGTGATGAGAGAAAGAGAGAATTGGAGGTTGGGGGAAAAGCGAGAAAAGAAAGAGAGAATTGGAGATTGAGAGAAAAGGGATAAGAGAAAGAGAGAATTGGAGATTGGGGGAAAAGTCATAAGAGAAAGAGCGAATTGGAGAGTGAGAGTAAAGTGATAAGAGAAAGAGAGAATTGGAGATTGAGAGAAAAGTGATGAGAGAAAGAGAGAATTGGAGATTGGGGGTAAACTGAGAACAGAAAGAGAGGATTGGAGATTGAGAGAAAAGTGAGAAGATAAAGAGAGAATTGGAGATTGAGAGAAAAGTGATAAGAGAAAGAGAGAGAATTGGAGATTGGGGGAAAAGTGTTAGAGAAAGAAAGAATTGGAGATTGAGAGAAAATTGATAATAGAAAGAGAGAATTGGGGATTGGGGGAAACGTGATAAGAGAAATAGAGAATTGGAGAGTGAGAGAAAAGTGATAAGAGAAAGAGAGAATTGGAGATTGGGAGTAAACTGAGAACAGAAAGAGAGGATTGGAGATTGAGAGAAAAGTGAGACGATAAAGAGAGAATTGGAGATTTAGAGAAAAGTGAGGAGAGAAAGAGAGAATTGGAGATTGAGAGAAAAGTGATGAGAGAAAGAGAGAATTGCAGATTGGGGGAAATGTGAGAAGAGAAAGAGAGAATTGGAGATTGGGGAAAAAGTGATAAGAGAAAGAGAGAATTGGAGATTGAGAGAAAAGTGATAAGAGAAAGAGAGAATTGGAGATTGAGAGAAAAGTGATGAGAGAAAGAGAGAATTGGAGATTGGGGGAAAAGTGATAAGAGAAAGAGAGAATTGGAGATTGAGAGAAAAGTGATAAGAGAAAGAGAGAATTGGAGATTGAGAAAAAAGTGATAAGTGAAAAGGAGAATTGGAGATTGAGAGAAAAGTGATAAGAGAAAGAGAGAATTGGAGATTGGGGGAAAAGTGATTAGAGAAAGAAAGAATTGGAGATTGAGAGAAAATTGATAAGAGAAAGAGAGAATTGGAGATTGGGGGAAAAGTCATAAGAGAAAGAGAGAATTGGAGATTGAGAGAAAAGTGATAAGAGAAAGAGAGAATTGGAGATTGAGAGAAAAGTGATGAGAGAAAGAGAGAATTGGAGATTGGGGGAAAAGTGATAAGAGAAAGAGAGAATTGGAGATTGAGAGAAAAGTGATAAGAGAAAGAGAGAATTGGAGATTGAGAAAAAAGTGATAAGTGAAAAGGAGAATTGGAGATTGAGAGAAAAGTGATAAGAGAAAGAGAGAATTGGAGATTGGGGGAAAAGTGATTAGAGAAAGAAAGAATTGGAGATTGAGAGAAAATTGATAAGAGAAAGAGAGAATTGGAGATGGGCGGAAAAGTCATAAGAAAAAGAGAGAATTGGAGAGTGAGAGAAAAGTGATAAGAGAAAGAGAGAATTGGAGATTGGGGGAAAAGTTATAAGAGAAAGAGAGAATTGGAGATTGAGAGAAAAGTGATAAGAGAAAGAGAGAATTGGAGATTGGGGGAAAAGTGATAAGAGAAAGAGAGAATTGGAGATTGAGAGAAAAGTGATAAGAGAAAGAGAGAATTAGAGATTGAGAGAAAAGTGATAAGAGAAAGAGGGAATTGGAGATTGAGAGAAAAGTGATAAGAGATTGAGAGAATTGGAGATTGAGAGAAAAGTGATAAGAGAAAGAGAGAATTGGAGTTTGAGAGAAATTTCATAAGTGAAAGAGAGAATTGGAGATTAGGGGATTTGTGTGTAGAGAAATAGAGAATTGGAGATTGGGGGAAAAGTGAGAAAAGAAAGAGAGAATTGGAGATTGAGAGAAAAGGGATAAGAGAAAGAGAGAATTGGAGATTGGGGGAAAAGTCATAAGAGAAAGAGCGAATTGGAGAGTGAGAGTAAAGTGATAAGAGAAAGAGAGAATTGGAGATTGGGGGGAAAAGTGATAAGAGAAAGAGAGAATTGGAGATTGAGAGAAAAGTGATGAGAGAAAGAGAGAATTGGAGATTGGGGGTAAACTGAGAACAGAAAGAGAGGATTGGAGATTGAGAGAAAAGTGAGAAGATAAAGAGAGTATTGGAGATTGAGAGAAAAGTGATAAGAGAAAGAGAGAGAATTGGAGATTGGGGGAAAAGTGATTAGAGAAAGAAAGAATTGGAGATTGAGAGAAAATTGATAATAGAAAGAGAGAATTGGGGATTGGGGGAAACGTCATAAGAGAAATAGAGAATTGGAGAGTGAGAGAAAAGTGATAAGAGAAAGAGAGAATTGGAGATTGGGAGTAAACTGAGAACAGAAAGAGAGGATTGGAGATTGAGAGAAAAGTGAGACGATAAAGAGAGAATTGGAGATTCAGAGAAAAGTGAGGAGTGAAAGAGAGAATTGGAGATTGAGAGAAAAGTGATGAGAGAAAGAGAGAATTGGAGATTGGGGGAAATATGAGAAGAGAAAGAGAGAATTGGAGATTGGGGAAAAAGTGATAAGAGAAAGAGAGAATTGGAGTTTGAGAGAAAAGTGATAAGAGAAAGAGAGAATTGGTGATTGAGAGAAAAGTGATGAGAGAAAGAGAGAGTTGGAGATTGGGGGAAAAGTGATAAGAGAAAGAGAGAATTGGAGATTGAGAGAAAAGTGATTAGAGAAAGAAAGAAGTGGAGATTGAGAGAAAATTGATAAGAGAAAGAGAGAATTGGAGATTGAGAGAAAAGTGATGAGAGAAAGGGAGAATTGGAGATTGGGGGAAATGTGAGAAGAGAAAGAGAGAATTGGAGATTGGGGAAAAAGTGATAAGAGAAAAAGAGAATTGGAGATTGAGAGAAAAGTGATAAGAGAAAGAGAGAATTGGAGATTGAGAGAAAAGTGATGAGAGAAAGAGAGAATTGGAGATTGGGGGAAAAGTGATAAGAGAAAGAGAGAATTGGAGATTGAGAGAAAAGTGATAAGAGAAAGAGAGAATTGGAGATTGAGAAAAAAGTGATAAGTGAAAAGGAGAATTGGAGATTGAGAGAAAAGTGATAAGAGAAAGAGAGAATTGGAGATTGGGGGAAAAGTGATTAGAGAAAGAAAGAATTGGAGATTGAGAGAAAATTGATAAGAGAAAGAGAGAATTGGAGATTGGGGGAAAAGTCATAAGAGAAAGAGAGAATTGGAGAGTGAGAGAAAAGTGATAAGAGAAAGAGAGAATTGGAGATTGGGGGAAAAGTGATAAGAGAAAGAGAGAATTGGAGATTGAGAGAAAAGTGATAAGAGAAAGAGAGAATTGGAGATTGAGAGAAAAGTGATGAGAGAAAGAGAGAATTGGAGATTGGGGGAAAAGTGATAAGAGAAAGAGAGAATTGGAGATGGGCGGAAAAGTCATGAGAAAAAGAGAGAATTGGAGAGTGAGAGAAAAGTGATAAGAGAAAGAGAGAATTGGAGATTGGGGGAAAAGTGATAAGAGAAAGAGAGAATTGGAGATTGAGAGAAAAGTGATAAGAGAAAGAGAGAATTGGAGATTGGGGGAAAAGTGATAAGAGAAAGAGAGAATTGGAGATTGAGAGAAAAGTGATAAGAGAAAGAGAGAATTAGAGATTGAGAGAAAAGTGATAAGAGAAAGAGGGAATTGGAGATTGAGAGAAAAGTGATAAGAGATTGAGAGAATTGGAGATTGAGAGAAAAGTGATAAGAGAAAGAGAGAATTGGAGTTTGAGAGAAATTTCATAAGTGAAAGAGAGAATTGGAGATTAGGGGATTTGTGTGTAGAGAAATAGAGAATTGGAGATTGGGGGAAAAGTGAGAAAAGAAAGAGAGAATTGGAGATTGAGAGAAAAGGGATAAGAGAAAGAGAGAATTGGAGATTGGGGGAAAAGTCATAAGAGAAAGAGCGAATTGGAGAGTGAGAGTAAAGTGATAAGAGAAAGAGAGAATTGGAGATTGGGGGGAAAAGTGATAAGAGAAAGAGAGAATTAGAGATTGAGAGAAAAGTGATGAGAGAAAGAGAGAATTGGAGATTGGGGGTAAACTGAGAACAGAAAGAGAGGATTGGAGATTGAGAGAAAAGTGAGAAGATAAAGAGAGTATTGGAGATTGAGAGAAAAGTGATAAGAGAAAGAGAGAGAATTGGAGATTGGGGGAAAAGTGATTAGAGAAAGAAAGAATTGGAGATTGAGAGAAAATTGATAATAGAAAGAGAGAATTGGGGATTGGGGGAAACGTCATAAGAGAAATAGAGAATTGGAGAGTGAGAGAAAAGTGATAAGAGAAAGAGAGAATTGGAGATTGGGAGTAAACTGAGAACAGAAAGAGAGGATTGGAGATTGAGAGAAAAGTGAGACGATAAAGAGAGAATTGGAGATTCAGAGAAAAGTGAGGAGTGAAAGAGAGAATTGGAGATTGAGAGAAAAGTGATGAGAGAAAGAGAGAATTGGAGATTGGGGGAAATGTGAAAAGAGAAAGAGAGAATTGGAGATTGGGGAAAAAGTGATAAGAGAAAGAGAGAATTGGAGTTTGAGAGAAAAGTGATAAGAGAAAGAGAGAATTGGTGATTGAGAGAAAAGTGATGAGAGAAAGAGAGAATTGGAGATTGGGGGAAAAGTGATAAGAGAAAGAGAGAATTGGAGATTGAGAGAAAAGTGATTAGAGAAAGAAAGAAGTGGAGATTGAGAGAAAATTGATAAGAGAAAGAGAGAATTGGAGATTGGGGGAAAAGTGATAAAAGAAAGAGAGAATTGGAGAGTGAGAGAAAAGTGATAAGAGAAAGAGAGAATTGGAGATTGGGGGAAATGTGATAAGAGAAAGAGAGAATTGGAGATTGGGAGAAAAGTGATGAGAGAAAGAAAGAATTGGAGATTGGGGGTAAACTGAGAACAGAAAGAGAGGATTGGAGATTGAGAGAAAAGTGAGAAGATAAAGAGAGAATTGGAGATTGAGAGAAAAGTGATAAGAGAAAGAGAGAGAATTGGAGATTGGGGGAAAAGTGTTAGAGAAAGAAAGAATTGGAGATTGAGAGAAAATTGATAATAGAAAGAGAGAATTGGGGATTGGCGGAAACGTGATAAGAGAAATAGAGAATTGGAGAGTGATAGAAAAGTGATAAGAGAAAGAGAGAATTGGAGATTGCGAGTAAACTGAGAACAGAAAGAGAGGATTGGAGATTGAGAGAAAAGTGAGACGATAAAGAGAGAATTGGAGATTCAGAGAAAAGTGAGGAGAGAAAGAGAGAATTGGAGATTGAGAGAAAAGTGATGAGAGAAAGAGAGAATTGGAGATTGGGGGAAATGTGAGAAGAGAAAGAGAGAATTGGAGATTGGGGAAAAAGTGATAAGAGAAAGAGAGAATTGGAGATTGAGAGAAAAGTGATAAGAGAAAGAGAGAATTGGAGATTGAGAGAAAAGTGATGAGAGAAAGAGAGAATTGGAGATTGGGGGAAAAGTGATAAGAGAAAGAGAGAATTGGAGATTGAGAGAAAAGTGATAAGAGAAAGAGAGAATTGGAGATTGAGAAAAAAGTGATAAGTGAAAAGGAGAATTGGAGATTGAGAGAAAAGTGATAAGAGAAAGAGAGAATTGGAGATTGGGGGAAAAGTGATTAGAGAAAGAAAGAATTGGAGATTGAGAGAAAATTGATAAGAGAAAGAGAGAATTGGAGATTGGGGGAAAAGTCATAAGAGAAAGAGAGAATTGGAGAGTGAGAGAAAAGTGATAAGAGAAAGAGAGAATTGGAGATTGGGGGAAAAGTGATAAGAGAAAGAGAGAATTGGAGATTGAGAGAAAAGTGATGAGAGAAAGAGAGAATTGGAGATTGGGGGAAAAGTGATAAGAGAAAGAGAGAATTGGAGATTGAGAGAAAAGTGATAAAAGAAAGAGAGAATTGGAGATTGAGAAAAAAGTGATAAGTGAAAAGGAGAATTGGAGATTGAGAGAAAAGTGATAAGAGAAAGAGAGAATTGGAGATTGGGGGAAAAGTGATTAGAGAAAGAAAGAATTGGAGATTGAGAGAAAATTGATAAGAGAAAGAGAGAATTGGAGATGGGCGGAAAAGTCATGAGAAAAAGAGAGAATTGGAGAGTGAGAGAAAAGTGATAAGAGAAAGAGAGAATTGGAGATTGGGGGAAAAGTGATAAGAGAAAGAGAGAATTGGAGATTGAGAGAAAAGTGTTAAGAGAAAGAGAGAATTGGAGATTGGGGGAAAAGTGATAAGAGAAAGAGAGAATTGGAGATTGAGAGAAAAGTGATAAGAGAAAGAGAGAATTAGAGATTGAGAGAAAAGTGATAAGAGAAAGAGGGAATTGGAGATTGAGAGAAAAGTGATAAGAGATTGAGAGAATTGGAGATTGAGAGAAAAGTGATAAGAGAAAGAGAGAATTGGAGTTTGAGAGAAATTTCATAAGTGAAAGAGAGAATTGGAGATTAGGGGATTTGTGTGTAGAGAAATAGAGAATTGGAGATTGGGGGAAAAGTGAGAAAAGAAAGAGAGAATTGGAGATTGAGAGAAAAGGGATAAGAGAAAGAGAGAATTGGAGATTGGGGGAAAAGTCATAAGAGAAAGAGCGAATTGGAGAGTGAGAGTAAAGTGATAAGAGAAAGAGAGAATTGGAGATTGGGGGGAAAAGTGATAAGAGAAAGAGAGAATTGGAGATTGAGAGAAAAGTGATGAGAGAAAGAGAGAATTGGAGATTGGGGGTAAACTGAGAACAGAAAGAGAGGATTGGAGATTGAGAGAAAAGTGAGAAGATAAAGAGAGAATTGGAGATTGAGAGAAAAGTGATAAGAGAAAGAGAGAGAATTGGAGATTGGGGGAAAAGTGATTAGAGAAAGAAAGAATTGGAGATTGAGAGAAAATTGATAATAGAAAGAGAGAATTGGGGATTGGGGGAAACGTCATAAGAGAAATAGAGAATTGGAGAGTGAGAGAAAAGTGATAAGAGAAAGAGAGAATTGGAGATTGGGAGTAAACTGAGAACAGAAAGAGAGGATTGGAGATTGAGAGAAAAGTGAGTCGATAAAGAGAGAATTGGAGATTCAGAGAAAAATGAGGAGTGAAAGAGAGAATTGGAGATTGAGAGAAAAGTGATGAGAGAAAGAGAGAATTGGAGATTGGGGGAAATGTGAGAAGAGAAAGAGAGAATTGGAGATTGGGGAAAAAGTGATAAGAGAAAGAGAGAATTGGAGTTTGAGAGAAAAGTGATAAGAGAAAGAGAGAATTGGAGATTGAGAGAAAAGTGATGAGAGAAAGAGAGAATTGGAGATTGGGGGAAAAGTGATAAGAGAAAGAGAGAATTGGAGATTGAGAGAAAAGTGATAAGAGAAAGAGAGAGAATTGGAGATTGGGGGAAAAGTGTTAGAGAAAGAAAGAATTGGAGATTGAGAGAAAATTGATAATAGAAAGAGAGAATTGGGGATTGGCGGAAACGTGATAAGAGAAATAGAGAATTGGAGAGTGATAGAAAAGTGATAAGAGAAAGAGAGAATTGGAGATTGCGAGTAAACTGAGAACAGAAAGAGAGGATTGGAGATTGAGAGAAAAGTGAGACGATAAAGAGAGAATTGGAGATTCAGAGAAAAGTGAGGAGAGAAAGAGAGAATTGGAGATTGAGAGAAAAGTGATGAGAGAAAGAGAGAATTGGAGATTGGGGGAAATGTGAGAAGAGAAAGAGAGAATTGGAGATTGGGGAAAAAGTGATAAGAGAAAGAGAGAATTGGAGATTGAGAGAAAAGTGATAAGAGAAAGAGAGAATTGGAGATTGAGAGAAAAGTGATGAGAGAAAGAGAGAATTGGAGATTGGGGGAAAAGTGATAAGAGAAAGAGAGAATTGGAGATTGAGAGAAAAGTGATAAGAGAAAGAGAGAATTGGAGATTGAGAAAAAAGTGATAAGTGAAAAGGAGAATTGGAGATTGAGAGAAAAGTGATAAGAGAAAGAGAGAATTGGAGATTGGGGGAAAAGTGATTAGAGAAAGAAAGAATTGGAGATTGAGAGAAAATTGATAAGAGAAAGAGAGAATTGGAGATTGGGGGAAAAGTCATAAGAGAAAGAGAGAATTGGAGAGTGAGAGAAAAGTGATAAGAGAAAGAGAGAATTGGAGATTGGGGGAAAAGTGATAAGAGAAAGAGAGAATTGGAGATTGAGAGAAAAGTGATGAGAGAAAGAGAGAATTGGAGATTGGGGGAAAAGTGATAAGAGAAAGAGAGAATTGGAGATTGAGAGAAAAGTGATAAGAGAAAGAGAGAATTGGAGATTGAGAAAAAAGTGATAAGTGAAAAGGAGAATTGGAGATTGAGAGAAAAGTGATAAGAGAAAGAGAGAATTGGAGATTGGGGGAAAAGTGATTAGAGAAAGAAAGAATTGGAGATTGAGAGAAAATTGATAAGAGAAAGAGAGAATTGGAGATGGGCGGAAAAGTCATGAGAAAAAGAGAGAATTGGAGAGTGAGAGAAAAGTGATAAGAGAAAGAGAGAATTGGAGATTGGGGGAAAAGTGATAAGAGAAAGAGAGAATTGGAGATTGAGAGAAAAGTGTTAAGAGAAAGAGAGAATTGGAGATTGGGGGAAAAGTGATAAGAGAAAGAGAGAATTGGAGATTGAGAGAAAAGTGATAAGAGAAAGAGAGAATTAGAGATTGAGAGAAAAGTGATAAGAGAAAGAGGGAATTGGAGATTGAGAGAAAAGTGATAAGAGATTGAGAGAATTGGAGATTGAGAGAAAAGTGATAAGAGAAAGAGAGAATTGGAGTTTGAGAGAAATTTCATAAGTGAAAGAGAGAATTGGAGATTAGGGGATTTGTGTGTAGAGAAATAGAGAATTGGAGATTGGGGGAAAAGTGAGAAAAGAAAGAGAGAATTGGAGATTGAGAGAAAAGGGATAAGAGAAAGAGAGAATTGGAGATTGGGGGAAAAGTCATAAGAGAAAGAGCGAATTGGAGAGTGAGAGTAAAGTGATAAGAGAAAGAGAGAATTGGAGATTGGGGGGAAAAGTGATAAGAGAAAGAGAGAATTGGAGATTGAGAGAAAAGTGATGAGAGAAAGAGAGAATTGGAGATTGGGGGTAAACTGAGAACAGAAAGAGAGGATTGGAGATTGAGAGAAAAGTGATAAGAGAAAGAGAGAGAATTGGAGATTGGGGGAAAAGTGATTAGAGAAAGAAAGAATTGGAGATTGAGAGAAAATTGATAATAGAAAGAGAGAATTGGGGATTGGGGGAAACGTCATAAGAGAAATAGAGAATTGGAGAGTGAGAGAAAAGTGATAAGAGAAAGAGAGAATTGGAGATTGGGAGTAAACTGAGAACAGAAAGAGAGGATTGGAGATTGAGAGAAAAGTGAGTCGATAAAGAGAGAATTGGAGATTCAGAGAAAAATGAGGAGTGAAAGAGAGAATTGGAGATTGAGAGAAAAGTGATGAGAGAAAGAGAGAATTGGAGATTGGGGGAAATGTGAGAAGAGAAAGAGAGAATTGGAGATTGGGGAAAAAGTGATAAGAGAAAGAGAGAATTGGAGTTTGAGAGAAAAGTGATAAGAGAAAGAGAGAATTGGAGATTGAGAGAAAAGTGATGAGAGAAAGAGAGAATTGGAGATTGGGGGAAAAGTGATAAGAGAAAGAGAGAATTGGAGATTGAGAGAAAGGTGATTAGAGAAAGAAAGAAGTGGAGATTGAGAGAAAATTGATAAGAGAAAGAGAGAATTGGAGATTGGGGGAAAAGTGATAAAAGAAAGAGAGAATTGGAGAGTGAGAGAAAAGTGATAAGAGAAAGAGAGAATTGGAGATTGGGGGAAATGTGATAAGAGAAAGAGAGAATTGGAGATTGGGAGAAAAGTGATTAGAGAAAGAAAGAATTGGAGATTGAGAGAAAATTGATAAGAGAAAGAGAGAATTGGAGATTGGGGGAAAAGTGATAAGAGAAATAGAGAATTGGAATGTGAGAGAAAAGTGATAAGAGAAAGAGAGAATTGGAGATTGGGGGAAAAGTGATAAGAGAAAGAGAGAATTGGAGATTGAGAGAAAAGTGATAAGAGAAAGAGAGAATTGGAGATTGAGAGAAAAGTGATAAGAGAAAGAGGGAATTGAAGATTGAGAGAAAAGTGATAAGAGAAAGAGAGAATTGGAGATTAAAAGAAAAGTGATAAGAGAAAGAGAGAATTGGAGATTGGGGGTAAACTGAGAACAGAAAGAGAGGATTGGAGATTGAGAGAAAAGTGAGAAGATAAAGAGAGAATTGGAGATTGAGAGAAAAGTGATAAGAGAAAGAGAGAGAATTGGAGATTGGGGGAAAAGTGATTAGAGAAAGAAAGAATTGGAGATTGAGAGAAAATTGATAATAGAAAGAGAGAATTGGGGATTGGGGGAAACGTCATAAGAGAAATAGAGAATTGGAGAGTGAGAGAAAAGTGATAAGAGAAAGAGAGAATTGGAGATTGAGAGAAAAGTGATAAGAGAAAGAGAGAATTGGAGATTGGGGGAAAAGTGATGAGAGAAAGAGAGAATTAGAGATTGAGAGAAAATTATAAAAGAAAGAGGGAATTGGAGATTGAGAGAAAATTGATAAGAGATTGAGAGAATTGGAGATTGAGAGAAAAGTGATAAGACTAAGAGAGATTTGGAGATTGAGAGAAAATTGATAAGTGAAAGAGAGAATTGGAGATTAGGGGATTTGTGTGTAGAGAAATAGAGAATTGGAGATTGGGGGAAAAGTGAGAAAAGAAAGAGAGAATTGGAGATTGAGAGAAAAGGGATAAGAGAAAGTGAGAATTAGAGATTGGGGGAAAAGTGATAAGAGAAAGAGAGAATTGGAGATTGGGGGAAAAGTGTGAAGAGAAAGAGAGAATTGGAGGTTGGGGGAAAAGCGAGAAAAGAAAGAGAGAATTGGAGATTGAGAGAAAAGGGATAAGAGAAAGAGAGAATTGGAGATTGGGGGAAAAGTCATAAGAGAAAGAGAGAATTGGAGAGTGAGAGAAAAGTGATAAGAGAAAGAGAGAATTGGAGATTGGGGGAAAAGTGATAATAGAAAGAGAGAATTGGGGATTGGGGGAAACGTCATAAGAGAAATAGAGAATTGGAGATTGAGAGAAAAGTGATAAGAGAAAGAGGGAATTGGAGATTGAGAGAAAAGTGATAAGAGAAAGAGAGAATAGGAGATTGAGAGAAAAGTTATTTGAGAAAGAGAGAATTGGAGATTGAGAGAAAAGTGATAAGGGAAAGAGAGAATTGGAGATTGAGAGAAAAGTGATAAGAGAAAGAGAGAATTGGAGATTGGGGGAAAAGTGATTAGAGAAAGAAAGAATTGGAGATTGAGAGAAAATTGATAAGAGAAAGAGAGAATTGGAGATTGGGGGAAAAGTCATAAGAGAAAGAGAGAATTGGAGAGTGAGAGAAAAGTGATAAGAGAAAGAGAGAATTGGAGATTGGGGGAAAAGTGATAAGAGAAAGAGAGAATTGGAGATTGAGAGAAAAGTGATGAGAGAAAGAGAGAATTGGAGATTGGGGGAAAAGTGATAAGAGAAAGAGAGAATTGGAGATTGAGAGAAAAGTGATAAGAGAAAGAGAGAATTGGAGATTGAGAAAAAAGTGATAAGTGAAAAGGAGAATTGGAGATTGAGAGAAAAGTGATAAGAGAAAGAGAGAATTGGAGATTGGGGGAAAAGTGATTAGAGAAAGAAAGAATTGGAGATTGAGAGAAAATTGATAAGAGAAAGAGAGAATTGGAGATGGGCGGAAAAGTCATGAGAAAAAGAGAGAATTGGAGAGTGAGAGAAAAGTGATAAGAGAAAGAGAGAATTGGAGATTGGGGGAAAAGTGATAAGAGAAAGAGAGAATTGGAGATTGAGAGAAAAGTGATAAGAGAAAGAGAGAATTGGAGATTGGGGGAAAAGTGATAAGAGAAAGAGAGAATTGGAGATTGAGAGAAAAGTGATAAGAGAAAGAGAGAATTAGAGATTGAGAGAAAAGTGATAAGAGAAAGAGGGAATTGGAGATTGAGAGAAAAGTGATAAGAGATTGAGAGAATTGGAGATTGAGAGAAAAGTGATAAGAGAAAGAGAGAATTGGAGTTTGAGAGAAATTTCATAAGTGAAAGAGAGAATTGGAGATTAGGGGATTTGTGTGTAGAGAAATAGAGAATTGGAGATTGGGGGAAAAGTCATAAGAGAAAGAGCGAATTGGAGAGTGAGAGTAAAGTGATAAGAGAAAGAGAGAATTGGAGATTGGGGGGAAAAGTGATAAGAGAAAGAGAGAATTGGAGATTGAGAGAAAAGTGATGAGAGAAAGAGAGAATTGGAGATTGGGGGTAAACTGAGAACAGAAAGAGAGGATTGGAGATTGAGAGAAAAGTGAGAAGATAAAGAGAGAATTGGAGATTGAGAGAAAAGTGATAAGAGAAAGAGAGAGAATTGGAGATTGGGGGAAAAGTGATTAGAGAAAGAAAGAATTGGAGATTGAGAGAAAATTGATAATAGAAAGAGAGAATTGGGGATTGGGGGAAACGTCATAAGAGAAATAGAGAATTGGAGAGTGAGAGAAAAGTGATAAGAGAAAGAGAGAATTGGAGATTGGGAGTAAACTGAGAACAGAAAGAGAGGATTGGAGATTGAGAGAAAAGTGAGTCGATAAAGAGAGAATTGGAGATTCAGAGAAAAGTGAGGAGTGAAAGAGAGAATTGGAGATTGAGAGAAAAGTGATGAGAGAAAGAGAGAATTGGAGATTGGGGGAAATGTGAGAAGAGAAAGAGAGAATTGGAGATTGGGGAAAAAGTGATAAGAGAAAGAGAGAATTGGAGTTTGAGAGAAAAGTGATAAGAGAAAGAGAGAATTGGAGATTGAGAGAAAAGTGATGAGAGAAAGAGAGAATTGGAGATTGGGGGAAAAGTGATAAGAGAAAGAGAGAATTGGAGATTGAGAGAAAAGTGATTAGAGAAAGAAAGAAGTGGAGATTGAGAGAAAATTGATAAGAGAAAGAGAGAATTGGAGATTGGGGGAAAAGTGATAAAAGAAAGAGAGAATTGGAGAGTGAGAGAAAAGTGATAAGAGAAAGAGAGAATTGGAGATTGGGGGAAATGTGATAAGAGAAAGAGAGAATTGGAGATTGGGAGAAAAGTGATTAGAGAAAGAAAGAATTGGAGATTGAGAGAAAATTGATAAGAGAAAGAGAGAATTGGAGATTGGCGGAAAAGTGATAAGAGAAATAGAGAATTGGAGTGTGAGAGAAAAGTGATAAGAGAAAGAGAGAATTGGAGATTGGGGGAAAAGTGATAAGAGAAAGAGAGAATTGGAGATTGAGAGAAAAGTGATAAGAGAAAGAGAGAATTGGAGATTGAGAGAAAAGTGATAAGAGAAAGAGGGAATTGAAGATTGAGAGAAAAGTGATAAGAGAAAGAGAGAATTGGAGATTAAAAGAAAAGTGATAAGAGAAAGAGAGAATTGGAGATTGGGGGTAAACTGAGAACAGAAAGAGAGGATTGGAGATTGAGAGAAAAGTGAGAAGATAAAGAGAGAATTGGAGATTGAGAGAAAAGTGATAAGAGAAAGAGAGAGAATTGGAGATTGGGGGAAAAGTGATTAGAGAAAGAAAGAATTGGAGATTGAGAGAAAATTGATAATAGAAAGAGAGAATTGGGGATTGGGGGAAACGTCATAAGAGAAATAGAGAATTGGAGAGTGAGAGAAAAGTGATAAGAGAAAGAGAGAATTGGAGATTGAGAGAAAAGTGATGAGAGAAAGAGAGAATTGGAGATTGGGGGAAAAGTGATGAGAGAAAGAGAGAATTAGAGATTGAGAGAAAATTATAAAAGAAAGAGGGAATTGGAGATTGAGAGAAAATTGATAAGAGATTGAGAGAATTGGAGATTGAGAGAAAAGTGATAAGACTAAGAGAGATTTGGAGATTGAGAGAAAATTGATAAGTGAAAGAGAGAATTGGAGATTAGGGGATTTGTGTGTAGAGAAATAGAGAATTGGAGATTGGGGGAAAAGTGAGAAAAGAAAGAGAGAATTGGAGATTGAGAGAAAAGGGATAAGAGAAAGTGAGAATTAGAGATTGGGGGAAAAGTGATAAGAGAAAGAGAGAATTGGAGATTGGGGGAAAAGTGTGAAGAGAACGAGAGAATTGGAGGTTGGGGGAAAAGCGAGAAAAGAAAGAGAGAATTGGAGATTGAGAGAAAAGGGATAAGAGAAAGAGAGAATTGGAGGTTGGGGGAAACGTCATAAGAGAAAGAGAGAATTGGAGAGTGAGAGAAAAGTGATAAGAGAAAGAGAGAATTGGAGATTGGGGGAAAAGTGATAATAGAAAGAGAGAATTGGGGATTGGGGGAAACGTCATAAGAGAAATAGAGAATTGGAGATTGAGAGAAAAGTGATAAGAGAAAGAGGGAATTGGAGATTGAGAGAAAAGTGATAAGAGAAAGAGAGAATAGGAGATTGAGAGAAAAGTTATTTGAGAAAGAGAGAATTGGAGATTGAGAGAAAAGTGATAAGGGAAAGAGAGAATTGGAGATTGAGAGAAAAATTATAAGAGAAAGAGAGAATTGGAGATGGGGGAAAAGTGATAAGAGAAAGAGAGAATTGGAGATTGAGAGAAAAGTGATAAGAGAAAGAGAGAATTGGAGATTGAGAGAAAAGTGATGAGAGAAAGAGAGAATTGGAGATTGGGGTAAAAGTGAGAAGAGAAAGAGAGAATTGGAGATTGGGAGAAAAGTGAGAAGAGAAAGAGAGATTTGGAGATTGATAGAAAAGTGATAAGAGAAAGAGAGACTTGGAGATGGAGAGAAAAGTGATGAGAGAAAGAGAGAATTGGAGATTGAGAGAAAACTGATAATAGAAAGAGAGAATTGGAGATTGGGGGTAAACTGAGAACAGAAAGAGAGGATTGGAGATTGAGAGAAAAGTGAGAAGATAAAGAGAGAATTGGAGATTGAGAGAAAAGTGATAAGAGAAAGAGAGAGAATTGGAGATTGGGGGAAAAGTGATTAGAGAAAGAAAGAATTGGAGATTGAGAGAAAATTGATAATAGAAAGAGAGAATTGGGGATTGGGGGAAACGTCATAAGAGAAATAGAGAATTGGAGAGTGAGAGAAAAGTGATAAGAGAAAGAGAGAATTGGAGATTGAGAGAAAAGTGATAAGAGAAAGAGAGAATTGGAGATTGGGGGAAAAGTGATGAGAGAAAGAGAGAATTAGAGATTGAGAGAAAATTATAAAAGAAAGAGGGAATTGGAGATTGAGAGAAAATTGATAAGAGATTGAGAGAATTGGAGATTGAGAGAAAAGTGATAAGACTAAGAGAGATTTGGAGATTGAGAGAAAATTGATAAGTGAAAGAGAGAATTGGAGATTAGGGGATTTGTGTGTAGAGAAATAGAGAATTGGAGATTGGGGGAAAAGTGAGAAAAGAAAGAGAGAATTGGAGATTGAGAGAAAAGGGATAAGAGAAAGTGAGAATTAGAGATTGGGGGAAAAGTGATAAGAGAAAGAGAGAATTGGAGATTGGGGGAAAAGTGTGAAGAGAAAGAGAGAATTGGAGGTTGGGGGAAAAGCGAGAAAAGAAAGAGAGAATTGGAGATTGAGAGAAAAGGGATAAGAGAAAGAGAGAATTGGAGATTGGGGGAAAAGTCATAAGAGAAAGAGAGAATTGGAGAGTGAGAGAAAAGTGATAAGAGAAAGAGAGAATTGGAGATTGGGGGAAAAGTGATAATAGAAAGAGAGAATTGGGGATTGGGGGAAACGTCATAAGAGAAATAGAGAATTGGAGATTGAGAGAAAAGTGATAAGAGAAAGAGGGAATTGGAGATTGAGAGAAAAGTGATAAGAGAAAGAGAGAATAGGAGATTGAGAGAAAAGTTATTTGAGAAAGAGAGAATTGGAGATTGAGAGAAAAGTGATAAGGGAAAGAGAGAATTGGAGATTGAGAGAAAAGTGATAAGAGAAAGAGAGAATTGGAGATTGGGGGAAAAGTGATTAGAGAAAGAAAGAATTGGAGATTGAGAGAAAATTGATAAGAGAAAGAGAGAATTGGAGATTGGGGGAAAAGTCATAAGAGAAAGAGAGAATTGGAGAGTGAGAGAAAAGTGATAAGAGAAAGAGAGAATTGGAGATTGGGGGAAAAGTGATAAGAGAAAGAGAGAATTGGAGATTGAGAGAAAAGTGATGAGAGAAAGAGAGAATTGGAGATTGGGGGAAAAGTGATAAGAGAAAGAGAGAATTGGAGATTGAGAGAAAAGTGATAAGAGAAAGAGAGAATTGGAGATTGAGAAAAAAGTGATAAGTGAAAAGGAGAATTGGAGATTGAGAGAAAAGTGATAAGAGAAAGAGAGAATTGGAGATTGGGGGAAAAGTGATTAGAGAAAGAAAGATTTGGAGATTGAGAGAAAATTGATAAGAGAAAGAGAGAATTGGAGATGGGCGGAAAAGTCATGAGAAAAAGAGAGAATTGGAGAGTGAGAGAAAAGTGATAAGAGAAAGAGAGAATTGGAGATTGGGGGAAAAGTGATAAGAGAAAGAGAGAATTGGAGATTGAGAGAAAAGTGATAAGAGAAAGAGAGAATTGGAGATTGGGGGAAAAGTGATAAGAGAAAGAGAGAATTGGAGATTGAGAGAAAAGTGATAAGAGAAAGAGAGAATTAGAGATTGAGAGAAAAGTGATAAGAGAAAGAGGGAATTGGAGATTGAGAGAAAAGTGATAAGAGATTGAGAGAATTGGAGATTGAGAGAAAAGTGATAAGAGAAAGAGAGAATTGGAGTTTGAGAGAAATTTCATAAGTGAAAGAGAGAATTGGAGATTAGGGGATTTGTGTGTAGAGAAATAGAGAATTGGAGATTGGGGGAAAAGTCATAAGAGAAAGAGCGAATTGGAGAGTGAGAGTAAAGTGATAAGAGAAAGAGAGAATTGGAGATTGGGGGGAAAAGTGATAAGAGAAAGAGAGAATTGGAGATTGAGAGAAAAGTGATGAGAGAAAGAGAGAATTGGAGATTGGGGGTAAACTGAGAACAGAAAGAGAGGATTGGAGATTGAGAGAAAAGTGAGAAGATAAAGAGAGAATTGAGATTGAGAGAAAAGTGATAAGAGAAAGAGAGAGAATTGGAGATTGGGGGAAAAGTGATTAGAGAAAGAAAGAATTGGAGATTGAGAGAAAATTGATAATAGAAAGAGAGAATTGGGGATTGGGGGAAACGTCATAAGAGAAATAGAGAATTGGAGAGTGAGAGAAAAGTGATAAGAGAAAGAGAGAATTGGAGATTGGGAGTAAACTGAGAACAGAAAGAGAGGATTGGAGATTGAGAGAAAAGTGAGTCGATAAAGAGAGAATTGGAGATTCAGAGAAAAGTGAGGAGTGAAAGAGAGAATTGGAGATTGAGAGAAAAGTGATGAGAGAAAGAGAGAATTGGAGATTGGGGGAAATGTGAGAAGAGAAAGAGAGAATTGGAGATTGGGGAAAAAGTGATAAGAGAAAGAGAGAATTGGAGTTTGAGAGAAAAGTGATAAGAGAAAGAGAGAATTGGAGATTGAGAGAAAAGTGATGAGAGAAAGAGAGAATTGGAGATTGGGAGAAAAGTGATAAGAGAAAGAGAGAATTGGAGATTGAGAGAAAAGTGATTAGAGAAAGAAAGAAGTGGAGATTGAGAGAAAATTGATAAGAGAAAGAGAGAATTGGAGATTGGGGGAAAAGTGATAAAAGAAAGAGAGAATTGGAGAGTGAGAGAAAAGTGATAAGAGAAAGAGAGAATTGGAGATTGGGGGAAATGTGATAAGAGAAAGAGAGAATTGGAGATTGGGAGAAAAGTGATTAGAGAAAGAAAGAATTGGAGATTGAGAGAAAATTGATAAGAGAAAGAGAGAATTGGAGATTGGGGGAAAAGTGATAAGAGAAATAGAGAATTGGAGTGTGAGAGAAAAGTGATAAGAGAAAGAGAGAATTGGAGATTGGGGGAAAAGTGATAAGAGAAAGAGAGAATTGGAGATTGAGAGAAAAGTGATAAGAGAAAGAGAGAATTGGAGATTGAGAGAAAAGTGATAAGAGAAAGAGGGAATTGAAGATTGAGAGAAAAGTGATAAGAGAAAGAGAGAATTGGAGATTAAAAGAAAAGTGATAAGAGAAAGAGAGAATTGGAGATTGGGGGTAAACTGAGAACAGAAAGAGAGGATTGGAGATTGAGAGAAAAGTGAGAAGATAAAGAGAGAATTGGAGATTGAGAGAAAAGTGATAAGAGAAAGAGAGAGAATTGGAGATTGGGGGAAAAGTGATTAGAGAAAGAAAGAATTGGAGATTGAGAGAAAATTGATAATAGAAAGAGAGAATTGGGGATTGGGGGAAACGTCATAAGAGAAATAGAGAATTGGAGAGTGAGAGAAAAGTGATAAGAGAAAGAGAGAATTGGAGATTGAGAGAAAAGTGATGAGAGAAAGAGAGAATTGGAGATTGGGGGAAAAGTGATGAGAGAAAGAGAGAATTAGAGATTGAGAGAAAATTATAAAAGAAAGAGGGAATTGGAGATTGAGAGAAAATTGATAAGAGATTGAGAGAATTGGAGATTGAGAGAAAAGTGATAAGACTAAGAGAGATTTGGAGATTGAGAGAAAATTGATAAGTGAAAGAGAGAATTGGAGATTAGGGGATTTGTGTGTAGAGAAATAGAGAATTGGAGATTGGGGGAAAAGTGAGAAAAGAAAGAGAGAATTGGAGATTGAGAGAAAAGGGATAAGAGAAAGTGAGAATTAGAGATTGGGGGAAAAGTGATAAGAGAAAGAGAGAATTGGAGATTGGGGGAAAAGTGTGAAGAGAAAGAGAGAATTGGAGGTTGGGGGAAAAGCGAGAAAAGAAAGAGAGAATTGGAGATTGAGAGAAAAGGGATAAGAGAAAGAGAGAATTGGAGATTGGGGGAAACGTCATAAGAGAAAGAGAGAATTGGAGAGTGAGAGAAAAGTGATAAGAGAAAGAGAGAATTGGAGATTGGGGGAAAAGTGATAATAGAAAGAGAGAATTGGGGATTGGGGGAAACGTCATAAGAGAAATAGAGAATTGGAGATTGAGAGAAAAGTGATAAGAGAAAGAGGGAATTGGAGATTGAGAGAAAAGTGATAAGAGAAAGAGAGAATAGGAGATTGAGAGAAAAGTTATTTGAGAAAGAGAGAATTGGAGATTGAGAGAAAAGTGATAAGGGAAAGAGAGAATTGGAGATTGAGAGAAAAATTATAAGAGAAAGAGAGAATTGGAGATGGGGGAAAAGTGATAAGAGAAAGAGAGAATTGGAGATTGAGAGAAAAGTGATAAGAGAAAGAGAGAATTGGAGATTGAGAGAAAAGTGATGAGAGAAAGAGAGAATTGGAGATTGGGGTAAAAGTGAGAAGAGAAAGAGAGAATTGGAGATTGGGAGAAAAGTGAGAAGAGAAAGAGAGATTTGGGGATTGATAGAAAAGTGATAAGAGAAAGAGAGACTTGGAGATGGAGAGAAAAGTGATGAGAGAAAGAGAGAATTGGAGATTGAGAGAAAACTGATAATAGAAAGAGAGAATTGGAGATTGGGGGAAAAGTGATAAGTGAAAGAGAGAATTGGAGATTGAGAGAAAAGTGATAAGAGAAAGAAAGAATTGGAGATTGAGAGAAAATTGATAACAGAAAGAGAGAATTGGAGATTGGGGGAAAAGTGATAAGAGAAAGAGAGAATTGGAGATTGAGAGAAAAGTGATAAGAGAAAGAGAGAATTGGAGATTGGGGGAAAGGTGATAAGAGAAAGAGAGAATTGGAGATTGAGAGAAAAGTGATAATAGAAAGAGAGAATTGGAGATTGGGGGAAAAGTGATAAGAGAAAGAGAGAATTGGAGTTTGAGAGAAAAGTGATAAGAGAAAGAGAGAAATGGAGATTGGGAGTAAACTGAGAACAGAAAGAGAGGATTGGAGATTGAGAGAAAAGTGAGAAGATAAAGAGAGAATTGGAGATTCAGAGAAAAGTGAGGAGAGAAAGAGAGAATTGGAGATTGAGAGAAAAGTGATGAGAGAAAGAGAGAATTGGAGATTGGGGGAAATGTGAGAAGAGAAAGAGAGAATTGGAGATTGGGGAAAAAGTGATAAGAGAAAGAGAGAATTGGAGATTGAGAGAAAAGTGATAAGAGAAAGAGAGAATTGGAGATTGAGAGAAAAGTGATGAGAGAAAGAGAGAATTGGAGATTGGGGGAAAAGTGATAAGAGAAAGAGAGAATTGGAGATTGAGAGAAAAGTGATAAGAGAAAGAGAGAATTGGAGATTGAGAAAAAAGTGATAAGTGAAAAGGAGAATTGGAGATTGAGAGAAAAGTGATAAGAGAAAGAGAGAATTGGAGATTGGGGGAAAAGTCATAAGAAAAAGAGAGAATTGGAGAGTGAGAGAAAAGTGATAAGAGAAAGAGAGAATTGGAGATTGGGGGAAAAGTGATAAGAGAAAGAGAGAATTGGAGATTGAGAGAAAAGTGATAAGAGAAAGAGAGAATTGGAGATTGGGGGAAAAGTGATAAGAGAAAGAGAGAATTGGAGATTGAGAGAAAAGTGATAAGAGAAAGAGAGAATTAGAGATTGAGAGAAAAGTGATAAGAGAAAGAGGGAATTGGAGATTGAGAGAAAAGTGATAAGAGATTGAGAGAATTGGAGATTGAGAGAAAAGTGATAAGAGAAAGAGAGAATTGGAGTTTGAGAGAAAATTCATAAGTGAAAGAGAGAATTGGAGATTAGGGGATTTGTGTGTAGAGAAATAGAGAATTGGAAATTGGGGGAAAAGTGAGAAAAGAAAGAGAGAATTGGAGATTGAGAGAAAAGGGATAAGAGAAAGAGAGAATTGGAGATTGGGGGAAAAGTCATAAGAGAAAGAGCGAATTGGAGAGTGAGAGTAAAGGTGATAAGAGAAAGAGAGAATTGGAAATTGGGGGGAAAAGTGATAAGAGAAAGAGAGAATTGGAGATTGAGAGAAAAGTGATGAGAGAAAGAGAGAATTGGAGATTGGGGGTAAACTGAGAACAGAAAGAGAGGATTGGAGATTGAGAGAAAAGTGAGAAGATAAAGAGAGAATTGGAGATTGAGAGAAAAGTGATAAGAGAAAGAGAGAGAATTGGAGATTGGGGGAAAAGTGTTAGAGAAAGAAAGAATTGGAGATTGAGAGAAAATTGATAATAGAAAGAGAGAATTGGGGATTGGAGGAAACGTGATAAGAGAAATAGAGAATTGGAGAGTGAGAGAAAAGTGATAAGAGAAAGAGAGAATTGGAGATGGGAGTAAACTGAGAACAGAAAGAGAGGATTGGAGATTCAGAGAAAAGTGAGACGATAAAGAGAGAATTGGAGATTCAGAGAAAAGTGAGGAGAGAAAGAGAGAATTGGAGATTGAGAGAAAAGTGATAAGAGAAAGAGAATATTGGAGATTGGGGGAAATGTGATAAGAGAAAGAGAGAATTGGAGATTGGGAGAAAAGTGATTAGAGAAAGAAAGAATTGGAGATTGAGAGAAAATTGATAAGAGAAAGAGAGAATTGGAGATTGGGGGAAAAGTGATAAGAGAAATAGAGAATTGGAGTGTGAGAGAAAAGTGATAAGAGAAAGAGAGAATTGGAGATTGGGGGAAATGTGAGAAGAGAAAGAGAGAATTGGAGATTGGGGGAAAAGTGATAAAAGAAAGAGAGAATTGGAGAGTGAGAGAAAAGTGATAAGAGAAAGAGAGAATTGGAGATTGGGGGAAATGTGATAAGAGAAAGAGAGAATTGGAGATTGGGAGAAAAGTGATTAGAGAAAGAAAGAATTGGAGATTGAGAGAAAATTGATAAGAGAAAGAGAGAATTGGAGGTGGGGGAAAAGTGATAAGAGAAATAGAGAATTGGAGTGTGAGAGAAAAGTGATAAGAGAAAGAGAGAATTGGAGATTGGGGGAAAAGTGATAAGAGAAAGAGAGAATTGGAGATTGAGAGAAAAGTGATAAGAGAAAGAGAGAATTGGAGATTGAGAGAAAAATGATAAGAGAAAGAGGGAATTGAAGATTGAGAGAAAAGTGATAAGAGAAAGAGAGAATTGGAGATTAAAAGAAAAGTGATAAGAGAAAGAGAAAATTGGAGATTGGGGGTAAACTGAGAACAGAAAGAGAGGATTGGAGATTGAGAGAAAAGTGAGAAGATAAAGAGAGAATTGGAGATTGAGAGAAAAGTGATAAGAGAAAGAGAGAGAATTGGAGATTGGGGGAAAAGTGATTAGAGAAAGAAAGAATTGGAGATTGAGAGAAAAGTGATAAGAGAAAGAGAGAATTGGGGATTGGGGGAAACGTCATAAGAGAAATAGAGAATTGGAGAGTGAGAGAAAAGTGATAAGAGAAAGAGAGAATTGGAGATTGGGGGAAAAGTGATAAGAGAAAGAGAGAATTGGAGATTGAGAGAAAAGTGATAAGAGAAAGAGAGAATTGGAGATTGGGGGAAAAGTGATGAGAGAAAGAGAGAATTAGAAATTGAGAGAAAATTATAAAAGAAAGAGGGAATTGGAGATTGAGAGAAAATTGATAAGTGAAAGAGAGAATTGGAGATTAGGGGATTTGTGTGTAGAGAAATAGAGAATTGGAGATTGGGGGAAAAGTGAGAAAAGAAAGAGAGAATTGGAGATTGAGAGAAAAGGGATAAGAGAAAGAGAGAATTAGAGATTGGGGGAAAAGTGATAAGAGAAAGAGAGAATTGGAGATTGGGGGAAAAGTGTGAAGAGAAAGAGAGAATTGGAGGTTGGGGGAAAAGCGAGAAAAGAAAGAGAGAATTGGAGATTGAGAGAAAAGGGATAAGAGAAAGAGAGAATTGGAGATTGGGGGAAAAGTCATAAGAGAAAGAGAGAATTGGAGAGTGAGAGAAAAGTGATAAGAGAAAGAGAGAATTGGAGATTGGGGGGAAAAGTGATAATAGAAAGAGAGAATTGGGGATTGGGGGAAACATCATAAGAGAAATAGAGAATTGGAGATTGAGAGAAAAGTGATAAGAGAAAGAGAGAATTGGAGATTGAGAGAAAAGTGACAAGAGAAAGAGATAATTAGAGATTGAGAGAAAAGTGATAAGAGAAAGAGGGAATTGGAGATTGAGAGAAAAGTGATAAGAGAAAGAGAGAATAGGAGATTGAGAGAAAAGTTATTTGAGAAAGAGAGAATTGGAGATTGAGATAAAAGTGATAAGGGAAAGAGAGAATTGGAGATTGAGAGAAAAGTGATAAGAGAAAGAGAGAATTGGAGATGGGGGAAAAGTGATAAGAGAAAGAGAGAATTGGAGATTGAGAGAAAAGTGATAAGAGAAAGAGAGAATTGGAGATTGAGAGAAAAGTGATGAGAGAAAGAGAGAATTGGAGATTGGGGTAAAAGTGAGAAGAGAAAGAGAGAATTGGAGATTGGGATAAAAGTGAGAAGAGAAAGAGAGATTTGGAGATTGATAGAAAAGTGATAAGAGAAAGAGAGACTTGGAGATGGAGAGAAAAGTGATGAGAGAAAGAGAGAATTGGAGATTGAGAGAAAAGTGATAATAGAAAGAGAGAATTGGAGATTGGGGGAAAAGTGATAAGTGAAAGAGAGAATTGGAGATTGAGAGAAAAGTGATAAGAGAAAGAAAGAATTGGAGATTGAGAGAAAATTGATAACAGAAAGAGAGAATTGGAGATTGAGAGAAAAGTGATAAGAGAAAGAGAGAATTGGAGATTGGGGGAAAGGTGATAAGAGAAAGAGAGAATTGGAGATTGAGAGAAAAGTGATAATAGAAAGAGAGAATTGGAGATTGGGGGAAAAGTGATAAGAGAAAGAGAGAATTGGAGTTTGAGAGAAAAGTGATAAGAGAAAGAGAGAATTGGAGATTGGGAGTAAACTGAGAACAGAAAGAGAGGATTGGAGATTGAGAGAAAAGTGAGAAGATAAAGAGAGAATTGGAGATTCAGAGAAAAGTTAGGAGAGAAAGAGAGAATTGGAGATTGAGAGAAAAGTGATGAGAGAAAGAGAGAATTGGAGATTGGGGGAAATGTGAGAAGAGAAAGAGAGAATTGGAGATTGGGGAAAAAGTGATAAGAGAAAGAGAGAATTGGAGATTGAGAGAAAAGTGATAAGAGAAAGAGAGAATTGGAGATTGAGAGAAAAGTGATGAGAGAAAGAGAGAATTGGAGATTGGGGGAAAAGTGATAAGAGAAAGAGAGAATTGGAGATTGAGAGAAAAGTGATAAGAGAAAGAGAGAATTGGAGATTGAGAAAAAAGTGATAAGTGAAAAGGAGAATTGGAGATTGAGAGAAAAGTGATAAGAGAAAGAGAGAATTGGAGATTGGGGGAAAAGTGATTAGAGAAAGAAAGAATTGGAGATTGAGAGAAAATTGATGAGAGAAAGAGAGAATTGGAGATTGGGGGAAAAGTCATAAGAAAAAGAGAGAATTGGAGAGTGAGAGAAAAGTGATAAGAGAAAGAGAGAATTGGAGATTGGGGGAAAAGTGATAAGAGAAAGAGAGAATTGGAGATTGAGAGAAAAGTGATAAGAGAAAGAGAGAATTGGAGATTGGGGGAAAAGTGATAAGAGAAAGAGAGAATTGGAGATTGAGAGAAAAGTGATAAGAGAAAGAGAGAATTAGAGATTGAGAGAAAAGTGATAAGAGAAAGAGGGAATTGGAGATTGAGAGAAAAGTGATAAGAGAAAGAGAGAATTGGAGTTTGAGAGAAAATTCATAAGTGAAAGAGAGAATTGGAGATTGAGAGAAAATTGATAAGAGATTGAGAGAATTGGAGATTGAGAGAAAAGTGATAAGACTAAGAGAGATTTGGAGATTGAGAGAAAATTGATAAGTGAAAGAGAGAATTGGAGATTAGGGGATTTGTGTGTAGAGAAATAGAGAATTGGAGATTGGGGGAAAAGTGAGAAAAGAAAGAGAGAATTGGAGATTGAGAGAAAAGGGATAAGAGAAAGTGAGAATTAGAGATTGGGGGAAAAGTGATAAGAGAAAGAGAGAATTGGAGATTGGGGGAAAAGTGTGAAGAGAAAGAGAGAATTGGAGGTTGGGGGAAAAGCGAGAAAAGAAAGAGAGAATTGGAGATTGAGAGAAAAGGGATAAGAGAAAGAGAGAATTGGAGATTGGGGGAAAAGTCATAAGAGAAAGAGAGAATTGGAGAGTGAGAGAAAAGTGATAAGAGAAAGAGAGAATTGGAGATTGGGGGAAAAGTGATAATAGAAAGAGAGAATTGGGGATTGGGGGAAACGTCATAAGAGAAATAGAGAATTGGAGATTGAGAGAAAAGTGATAAGAGAAAGAGGGAATTGGAGATTGAGAGAAAAGTGATAAGAGAAAGAGAGAATAGGAGATTGAGAGAAAAGTTATTTGAGAAAGAGAGAATTGGAGATTGATAGAAAAGTGATAAGGGAAAGAGAGAATTGGAGATTGAGAGAAAAGTGATAAGAGAAAGAGAGAATTGGAGATGGGGGAAAAGTGATAAGAGAAAGAGAGAATTGGAGATTGAGAGAAAAGTGATAAGAGAAAGAGAGAATTGGAGATTGAGAGAAAAGTGATGAGAGAAAGAGAGAATTGGAGATTGGGGTAAAAGTGAGAAGAGAAAGAGAGAATTGGAGATTGGGAGAAAAGTGAGAAGAGAAAGAGAGATTTGGAGATTGATAGAAAAGTGATAAGAGAAAGAGAGACTTGGAGATGGAGAGAAAAGTGATGAGAGAAAGAGAGAATTGGAGATTGAGAGAAAACTGATAATAGAAAGAGAGAATTGGAGATTGGGGGAAAAGTGATAAGTGAAAGAGAGAATTGGAGATTGAGAGAAAAGTGATAAGAGAAAGAAAGAATTGGAGATTGAGAGAAAATTGATAACAGAAAGAGAGAATTGGAGATTGGGGGAAAAGTGATAAGAGAAAGAGAGAATTGGAGATTGAGAGAAAAGTGATAAGAGAAAGAGAGAATTGGAGATTGGGGGAAAGGTGATAAGAGAAAGAGAGAATTGGAGATTGAGAGAAAAGTGATAATAGAAAGAGAGAATTGGAGATTGGGGGAAAAGTGATAAGAGAAAGAGAGAATTGGAGTTTGAGAGAAAAGTGATAAGAGAAAGAGAGAAATGGAGATTGGGAGTAAACTGAGAACAGAAAGAGAGGATTGGAGATTGAGAGAAAAGTGAGAAGATAAAGAGAGAATTGGAGATTCAGAGAAAAGTGAGGAGAGAAAGAGAGAATTGGAGATTGAGAGAAAAGTGATGAGAGAAAGAGAGAATTGGAGATTGGGGGAAATGTGAGAAGAGAAAGAGAGAATTGGAGATTGGGGAAAAAGTGATAAGAGAAAGAGAGAATTGGAGATTGAGAGAAAAGTGATAAGAGAAAGAGAGAATTGGAGATTGAGAGAAAAGTGATGAGAGAAAGAGAGAATTGGAGATTGGGGGAAAAGTGATAAGAGAAAGAGAGAATTGGAGATTGAGAAAAAAGTGATAAGTGAAAAGGAGAATTGGAGATTGAGAGAAAAGTGATAAGAGAAAGAGAGAATTGGAGATTGGGGGAAAAGTCATAAGAAAAAGAGAGAATTGGAGAGTGAGAGAAAAGTGATAAGAGAAAGAGAGAATTGGAGATTGGGGGAAAAGTGATAAGAGAAAGAGAGAATTGGAGATTGAGAGAAAAGTGATAAGAGAAAGAGAGAATTGGAGATTGGGGGAAAAGTGATAAGAGAAAGAGAGAATTGGAGATTGAGAGAAAAGTGATAAGAGAAAGAGAGAATTAGAGATTGAGAGAAAAGTGATAAGAGAAAGAGGGAATTGGAGATTGAGAGAAAAGTGATAAGAGATTGAGAGAATTGGAGATTGAGAGAAAAGTGATAAGAGAAAGAGAGAATTGGAGTTTGAGAGAAAATTCATAAGTGAAAGAGAGAATTGGAGATTAGGGGATTTGTGTGTAGAGAAATAGAGAATTGGAAATTGGGGGAAAAGTGAGAAAAGAAAGAGAGAATTGGAGATTGAGAGAAAAGGGATAAGAGAAAGAGAGAATTGGAGATTGGGGGAAAAGTCATAAGAGAAAGAGCGAATTGGAGAGTGAGAGTAAAGGTGATAAGAGAAAGAGAGAATTGGAAATTGGGGGGAAAAGTGATAAGAGAAAGAGAGAATTGGAGATTGAGAGAAAAGTGATGAGAGAAAGAGAGAATTGGAGATTGGGGGTAAACTGAGAACAGAAAGAGAGGATTGGAGATTGAGAGAAAAGTGAGAAGATAAAGAGAGAATTGGAGATTGAGAGAAAAGTGATAAGAGAAAGAGAGAGAATTGGAGATTGGGGGAAAAGTGTTAGAGAAAGAAAGAATTGGAGATTGAGAGAAAATTGATAATAGAAAGAGAGAATTGGGGATTGGAGGAAACGTGATAAGAGAAATAGAGAATTGGAGAGTGAGAGAAAAGTGATAAGAGAAAGAGAGAATTGGAGATGGGAGTAAACTGAGAACAGAAAGAGAGGATTGGAGATTCAGAGAAAAGTGAGACGATAAAGAGAGAATTGGAGATTCAGAGAAAAGTGAGGAGAGAAAGAGAGAATTGGAGATTGAGAGAAAAGTGATAAGAGAAAGAGAATATTGGAGATTGGGGGATTTGTGTGTAGAGAAAGAGAGAATTGGAGATTGGGAGAAAAGTGATTAGAGAAAGAAAGAATTGGAGATTGAGAGAAAATTGATAAGAGAAAGAGAGAATTGGAGATTGGGGGAAAAGTGATAAGAGAAATAGAGAATTGGAGTGTGAGAGAAAAGTGATAAGAGAAAGAGAGAATTGGAGATTGGGGGAAATGTGAGAAGAGAAAGAGAGAATTGGAGATTGGGGGAAAAGTGATAAAAGAAAGAGAGAATTGGAGAGTGAGAGAAAAGTGATAAGAGAAAGAGAGAATTGGAGATTGGGGGAAATGTGATAAGAGAAAGAGAGAATTGGAGATTGGGAGAAAAGTGATTAGAGAAAGAAAGAATTGGAGATTGAGAGAAAATTGATAAGAGAAAGAGAGAATTGGAGGTGGGGGAAAAGTGATAAGAGAAATAGAGAATTGGAGTGTGAGAGAAAAGTGATAAGAGAAAGAGAGAATTGGAGATTGGGGGAAAAGTGATAAGAGAAAGAGAGAATTGGAGATTGAGAGAAAAGTGATAAGAGAAAGAGAGAATTGGAGATTGAGAGAAAAATGATAAGAGAAAGAGGGAATTGAAGATTGAGAGAAAAGTGATAAGAGAAAGAGAGAATTGGAGATTAAAAGAAAAGTGATAAGAGAAAGAGAGAATTGGAGATTGGGGGTAAACTGAGAACAGAAAGAGAGGATTGGAGATTGAGAGAAAAGTGAGAAGATAAAGAGAGAATTGGAGATTGAGAGAAAAGTGATAAGAGAAAGAGAGAGAATTGGAGATTGGGGGAAAAGTGATTAGAGAAAGAAAGAATTGGAGATTGAGAGAAAAGTGATAAGAGAAAGAGAGAATTGGGGATTGGGGGAAACGTCATAAGAGAAATAGAGAATTGGAGAGTGAGAGAAAAGTGATAAGAGAAAGAGAGAATTGGAGATTGGGGGAAAAGTAATAAGAGAAAGAGAGAATTGGAGATTGAGAGAAAAGTGATAAGAGAAAGAGAGAATTGGAGATTGGGGGAAAAGTGATGAGAGAAAGAGAGAATTAGAAATTGAGAGAAAATTATAAAAGAAAGAGGGAATTGGAGATTGAGAGAAAATTGATAAGTGAAAGAGAGAATTGGAGATTAGGGGATTTGTGTGTAGAGAAATAGAGAATTGGAGATTGGGGGAAAAGTGAGAAAAGAAAGAGAGAATTGGAGATTGAGAGAAAAGGGATAAGAGAAAGAGAGAATTAGAGATTGGGGGAAAAGTGATAAGAGAAAGAGAGAATTGGAGATTGGGGGAAAAGTGTGAAGAGAAAGAGAGAATTGGAGGTTGGGGGAAAAGCGAGAAAAGAAAGAGAGAATTGGAGATTGAGAGAAAAGGGATAAGAGAAAGAGAGAATTGGAGATTGGCGGAAAAGTCATAAGAGAAAGAGAGAATTGGAGAGTGAGAGAAAAGTGATAAGAGAAAGAGAGAATTGGAGATTGGGGGGAAAAGTGATAATAGAAAGAGAGAATTGGGGATTGGGGGAAACATCATAAGAGAAATAGAGAATTGGAGATTGAGAGAAAAGTGATAAGAGAAAGAGAGAATTGGAGATTGAGAGAAAAGTGACAAGAGAAAGAGATAATTAGAGATTGAGAGAAAAGTGATAAGAGAAAGAGGGAATTGGAGATTGAGAGAAAAGTGATAAGAGAAAGAGAGAATAGGAGATTGAGAGAAAAGTTATTTGAGAAAGAGAGAATTGGAGATTGAGAGAAAAGTGATAAGGGAAAGAGAGAATTGGAGATTGAGAGAAAAGTGATAAGAGAAAGAGAGAATTGGAGATGGGGGAAAAGTGATAAGAGAAAGAGAGAATTGGAGATTGAGAGAAAAGTGATAAGAGAAAGAGAGAATTGGAGATTGAGAGAAAAGTGATGAGAGAAAGAGAGAATTGGAGATTGGGGTAAAAGTGAGAAGAGAAAGAGAGAATTGGAGATTGGGATAAAAGTGAGAAGAGAAAGAGAGATTTGGAGATTGATAGAAAAGTGATAAGAGAAAGAGAGACTTGGAGATGGAGAGAAAAGTGATGAGAGAAAGAGAGAATTGGAGATTGGGGGAAATGTGAGAAGAGAAAGAGAGAATAGGAGATTGGGGAAAAAGTGATAAGAGAAAGAGAGAATTGGAGATTGAGAGAAAAGTGATAAGAGAAAGAGAGAATTGGAGATTGAGAGAAAAGTGATGAGAGAAAGAGAGAATTGGAGATTGGGGGAAAAGTGATAAGAGAAAGAGAGAATTGGAGATTGAGAGAAAAGTGATAAGAGAAAGAGAGAATTGGAGATTGAGAAAAAAGTGATAAGTGAAAAGGAGAATTGGAGATTGAGAGAAAAGTGATAAGAGAAAGAGAGAATTGGAGATTGGGGGAAAAGTGATTAGAGAAAGAAAGAATTGGAGATTGAGAGAAAATTGATAAGAGAAAGAGAGAATTGGAGATTGGGGGAAAAGTCATAAGAAAAAGAGAGAATTGGAGAGTGAGAGAAAAGTGATAAGAGAAAGAGAGAATTGGAGATTGGGGGAAAAGTGATAAGAGAAAGAGAGAATTGGAGATTGAGAGAAAAGTGATAAGAGAAAGAGAGAATTGGAGATTGGGGGAAAAGTGATAAGAGAAAGAGAGAATTGGAGATTGAGAGAAAAGTGATAAGAGAAAGAGAGAATTAGAGATTGAGAGAAAAGTGATAAGAGAAAGAGGGAATTGGAGATTGAGAGAAAAGTGATAAGAGATTGAGAGAATTGGAGATTGAGAGAAAAGTGATAAGAGAAAGAGAGAATTGGAGTTTGAGAGAAAATTCATAAGTGAAAGAGAGAATTGGAGATTAGGGGATTTGTGTGTAGAGAAATAGAGAATTGGAAATTGGGGGAAAAGTGAGAAAAGAAAGAGAGAATTGGAGATTGAGAGAAAAGGGATAAGAGAAAGAGAGAATTGGAGATTGGGGGAAAAGTCATAAGAGAAAGAGCGAATTGGAGAGTGAGAGTAAAGGTGATAAGAGAAAGAGAGAATTGGAAATTGGGGGGAAAAGTGATAAGAGAAAGAGAGAATTGGAGATTGAGAGAAAAGTGATGAGAGAAAGAGAGAATTGGAGATTGGGGGTAAACTGAGAACAGAAAGAGAGGATTGGAGATTGAGAGAAAAGTGAGAAGATAAAGAGAGAATTGGAGATTGAGAGAAAAGTGATAAGAGAAAGAGAGAGAATTGGAGATTGGGGGAAAAGTGTTAGAGAAAGAAAGAATTGGAGATTGAGAGAAAATTGATAATAGAAAGAGAGAATTGGGGATTGGAGGAAACGTGATAAGAGAAATAGAGAATTGGAGAGTGAGAGAAAAGTGATAAGAGAAAGAGAGAATTGGAGATGGGAGTAAACTGAGAACAGAAAGAGAGGATTGGAGATTCAGAGAAAAGTGAGACGATAAAGAGAGAATTGGAGATTCAGAGAAAAGTGAGGAGAGAAAGAGAGAATTGGAGATTGAGAGAAAAGTGATAAGAGAAAGAGAATATTGGAGATTGGGGGATTTGTGTGTAGAGAAAGAGAGAATTGGAGATTGGGAGAAAAGTGATTAGAGAAAGAAAGAATTGGAGATTGAGAGAAAATTGATAAGAGAAAGAGAGAATTGGAGATTGGGGGAAAAGTGATAAGAGAAATAGAGAATTGGAGTGTGAGAGAAAAGTGATAAGAGAAAGAGAGAATTGGAGATTGGGGGAAATGTGAGAAGAGAAAGAGAGAATTGGAGATTGGGGGAAAAGTGATAAAAGAAAGAGAGAATTGGAGAGTGAGAGAAAAGTGATAAGAGAAAGAGAGAATTGGAGATTGGGGGAAATGTGATAAGAGAAAGAGAGAATTGGAGATTGGGAGAAAAGTGATTAGAGAAAGAAAGAATTGGAGATTGAGAGAAAATTGATAAGAGAAAGAGAGAATTGGAGGTGGGGGAAAAGTGATAAGAGAAATAGAGAATTGGAGTGTGAGAGAAAAGTGATAAGAGAAAGAGAGAATTGGAGATTGGGGGAAAAGTGATAAGAGAAAGAGAGAATTGGAGATTGAGAGAAAAGTGATAAGAGAAAGAGAGAATTGGAGATTGAGAGAAAAATGATAAGAGAAAGAGGGAATTGAAGATTGAGAGAAAAGTGATAAGAGAAAGAGAGAATTGGAGATTAAAAGAAAAGTGATAAGAGAAAGAGAGAATTGGAGATTGGGGGTAAACTGAGAACAGAAAGAGAGGATTGGAGATTGAGAGAAAAGTGAGAAGATAAAGAGAGAATTGGAGATTGAGAGAAAAGTGATAAGAGAAAGAGAGAGAATTGGAGATTGGGGGAAAAGTGATTAGAGAAAGAAAGAATTGGAGATTGAGAGAAAAGTGATAAGAGAAAGAGAGAATTGGGGATTGGGGGAAACGTCATAAGAGAAATAGAGAATTGGAGAGTGAGAGAAAAGTGATAAGAGAAAGAGAGAATTGGAGATTGGGGGAAAAGTAATAAGAGAAAGAGAGAATTGGAGATTGAGAGAAAAGTGATAAGAGAAAGAGAGAATTGGAGATTGGGGGAAAAGTGATGAGAGAAAGAGAGAATTAGAAATTGAGAGAAAATTATAAAAGAAAGAGGGAATTGGAGATTGAGAGAAAATTGATAAGTGAAAGAGAGAATTGGAGATTAGGGGATTTGTGTGTAGAGAAATAGAGAATTGGAGATTGGGGGAAAAGTGAGAAAAGAAAGAGAGAATTGGAGATTGAGAGAAAAGGGATAAGAGAAAGAGAGAATTAGAGATTGGGGGAAAAGTGATAAGAGAAAGAGAGAATTGGAGATTGGGGGAAAAGTGTGAAGAGAAAGAGAGAATTGGAGGTTGGGGGAAAAGCGAGAAAAGAAAGAGAGAATTGGAGATTGAGAGAAAAGGGATAAGAGAAAGAGAGAATTGGAGATTGGCGGAAAAGTCATAAGAGAAAGAGAGAATTGGAGAGTGAGAGAAAAGTGATAAGAGAAAGAGAGAATTGGAGATTGGGGGGAAAAGTGATAATAGAAAGAGAGAATTGGGGATTGGGGGAAACATCATAAGAGAAATAGAGAATTGGAGATTGAGAGAAAAGTGATAAGAGAAAGAGAGAATTGGAGATTGAGAGAAAAGTGACAAGAGAAAGAGATAATTAGAGATTGAGAGAAAAGTGATAAGAGAAAGAGGGAATTGGAGATTGAGAGAAAAGTGATAAGAGAAAGAGAGAATAGGAGATTGAGAGAAAAGTTATTTGAGAAAGAGAGAATTGGAGATTGAGAGAAAAGTGATAAGGGAAAGAGAGAATTGGAGATTGAGAGAAAAGTGATAAGAGAAAGAGAGAATTGGAGATGGGGGAAAAGTGATAAGAGAAAGAGAGAATTGGAGATTGAGAGAAAAGTGATAAGAGAAAGAGAGAATTGGAGATTGAGAGAAAAGTGATGAGAGAAAGAGAGAATTGGAGATTGGGGTAAAAGTGAGAAGAGAAAGAGAGAATTGGAGATTGGGATAAAAGTGAGAAGAGAAAGAGAGATTTGGAGATTGATAGAAAAGTGATAAGAGAAAGAGAGACTTGGAGATGGAGAGAAAAGTGATGAGAGAAAGAGAGAATTGGAGATTGGGGGAAATGTGAGAAGAGAAAGAGAGAATAGGAGATTGGGGAAAAAGTGATAAGAGAAAGAGAGAATTGGAGATTGAGAGAAAAGTGATAAGAGAAAGAGAGAATTGGAGATTGAGAGAAAAGTGATGAGAGAAAGAGAGAATTGGAGATTGGGGGAAAAGTGATAAGAGAAAGAGAGAATTGGAGATTGAGAGAAAAGTGATAAGAGAAAGAGAGAATTGGAGATTGAGAAAAAAGTGATAAGTGAAAAGGAGAATTGGAGATTGAGAGAAAAGTGATAAGAGAAAGAGAGAATTGGAGATTGGGGGAAAAGTGATTAGAGAAAGAAAGAATTGGAGATTGAGAGAAAATTGATAAGAGAAAGAGAGAATTGGAGATTGGGGGAAAAGTCATAAGAAAAAGAGAGAATTGGAGAGTGAGAGAAAAGTGATAAGAGAAAGAGAGAATTGGAGATTGGGGGAAAAGTGATAAGAGAAAGAGAGAATTGGAGATTGAGAGAAAAGTGATAAGAGAAAGAGAGAATTGGAGATTGGGGGAAAAGTGATAAGAGAAAGAGAGAATTGGAGATTGAGAGAAAAGTGATAAGAGAAAGAGAGAATTAGAGATTGAGAGAAAAGTGATAAGAGAAAGAGGGAATTGGAGATTGAGAGAAAAGTGATAAGAGAAAGAGAGAATTGGAGTTTGAGAGAAAATTCATAAGTGAAAGAGAGAATTGGAGATTAGGGGATTTGTGTGTAGAGAAATAGAGAATTGGAAATTGGGGGAAAAGTGAGAAAAGAAAGAGAGAATTGGAGATTGAGAGAAAAGTGATGAGAGAAAGAGAGAATTGGAGATTGGGGGAAATGTGAGAAGAGAAAGAGAGAATTGGAGATTGGGGAAAAAGTGATAAGAGAAAGAGAGAATTGGAGATTGAGGGAAAAGTGATAAGAGAAAGAGAGAATTGGAGATTGAGAGAAAAGTGATGAGAGAAAGAGAGAATTGGAGATTGGGGGAAAAGTGATAAGAGAAAGAGAGAATTGGAGATTGAGAGAAAAGTGATAAGAGAAAGAGAGAATTGGAGATTGAGAAAAAAGTGATAAGTGAAAAGGAGAATTGGAGATTGAGAGAAAAGTGATAAGAGAAAGAGAGAATTGGAGATTGGGGGAAAAGTGATTAGAGAAAGAAAGAATTGGAGATTGAGAGAAAATTGATAAGAGAAAGAGAGAATTGGAGATTGGGGGAAAATTCATAAGAAAAAGAGAGAATTGGAGAGTGAGAGAAAAGTGATAAGAGAAAGAGAGAATTGGAGATTGGGGGAAAAGTGATAAGAGAAAGAGAGAATTGGAGATTGAGAGAAAAGTGATAAGAGAAAGAGAGAATTGGAGATTGGGGGAAAAGTGATAAGAGAAAGAGAGAATTGGAGATTGAGAGAAAAGTGATAAGAGAAAGAGAGAATTAGAGATTGAGAGAAAAGTGATAAGAGAAAGAGGGAATTGGAGATTGAGAGAAAAGTGATAAGAGAAAGAGAGAATTGGAGTTTGAGAGAAAAGTGAGGAGAGAAAGAGAGAATTGGAGATTGAGAGAAAAGTGATGAAAGAAAGAGAGAATTGGAGATTGGGGGAAATGTGAGAAGAGAAAGAGAGAATTGGAGATTGGGGAAAAAGTGATGAGAGATAGAGAGAATTGGAGATTGAGAGAAAAGTGATAAGAGAAAGAGAGAATTGGAGATTGAGAGAAAAGTGATGAGAGAAAGAGAGAATTGGAGATTGGGGGAAAAGTGATAAGAGAAAGAGAGAATTGGAGTTGAGAGAAAAGTGATAAGAGAAAGAGAGAATTGGAGATTGAGAGAAAAGTGATAAGTGAAAAGGAGAATTGGAGATTGAGAGAAAAGTGATAAGAGAAAGAGAGAATTGGAGATTGGGGGATAAGTGATTAGAGAAAGAAAGAATTGGAGATTGAGAGAAAATTGATAAGAGAAAGAGAGAATTGGAGATTGGGGGAAAAGTCATAAGAGAAAGAGAGAATTGGAGAGTGAGAGAAAAGTGATAAGAGAAAGAGAGAATTGGAGATTGGGGGAAAAGTGATAAGAGAAAGAGAGAATTGGAGATTGAGAGAAAAGTGATAAGAGAAAGAGAGAATTGGAGATTGAGAGAAAAGTGATGAGAGAAAGAGAGAATTGGAGATTGGGGGAAAAGTGATAAGAGAAAGAGAGAATTGGAGATTGAGAGAAAAGTGATAAGAGAAAGAGAGAATTGGAGATTGAGAAAAAAGTGAAAAGTGAAAAGGAGAATTGGAGATTGAGAGAAAAGTGATAAGAGAAACAGAGAATTGGAGATTGGGGGAAAAGTGATTAGAGAAAGAAAGAATTGGAGATTGAGAGAAAATTGATAAGAGAAAGAGAGAATTGGAGATTGGGGGAAAAGTCATAAGAAAAAGAGAGAATTGGAGAGTGAGAGAAAAGTGATAAGAGAAAGAGAGAATTGGAGATTGGGGGAAAAGTGATAAGAGAAAGAGAGAATTGGAGATTGAGAGAAAAGTGATAAGAGAAAGAGAGAATTGGAGATTGGGGGAAAAGTGATAAGAGAAAGAGAGAATTGGAGATTGAGAGAAAAGTGATAAGAGAAAGAGAGAATTGGAGATTGAGAAAAAAGTGATAAGTGAAAAGGAGAATTGGAGATTGAGAGAAAAGTGATAAGAGAAAGAGAGAATTGGAGATTGGGGGAAAAGTGATTAGAGAAAGAAAGAATTGGAGATTGAGAGAAAATTGATAAGAGAAAGAGAGAATTGGAGATTGGGGGAAAAGTCATAAGAAAAAGAGAGAATTGGAGAGTGAGAGAAAAGTGATAAGAGAAAGAGAGAATTGGAGATTGGGGGAAAAGTGATAAGAGAAAGAGAGAATTGGAGATTGAGAGAAAAGTGATAAGAGAAAGAGAGAATTGGAGATTGGGGGAAAAGTGATAAGAGAAAGAGAGAATTGGAGATTGAGAGAAAAGTGATAAGAGAAAGAGAGAATTAGAGATTGAGAGAAAAGTGATAAGAGAAAGAGGGAATTGGAGATTGAGAGAAAAGTGATAAGAGAAAGAGAGAATTGGAGTTTGAGAGAAAATTCATAAGTGAAAGAGAGAATTGGAGATTAGGGGATTTGTGTGTAGAGAAATAGAGAATTGGAAATTGGGGGAAAAGTGAGAAAAGAAAGAGAGAATTGGAGATTGAGAGAAAAGTGATGAGAGAAAGAGAGAATTGGAGATTGGGGGAAATGTGAGAAGAGAAAGAGAGAATTGGAGATTGGGGAAAAAGTGATAAGAGAAAGAGAGAATTGGAGATTGAGGGAAAAGTGATAAGAGAAAGAGAGAATTGGAGATTGAGAGAAAAGTGATGAGAGAAAGAGAGAATTGGAGATTGGGGGAAAAGTGATAAGAGAAAGAGAGAATTGGAGATTGAGAGAAAAGTGATAAGAGAAAGAGAGAATTGGAGATTGAGAAAAAAGTGATAAGTGAAAAGGAGAATTGGAGATGGAGAGAAAAGTGATAAGAGAAAGAGAGAATTGGAGATTGGGGGAAAAGTGATTAGAGAAAGAAAGAATTGGAGATTGAGAGAAAATTGATAAGAGAAAGAGAGAATTGGAGATTGGGGGAAAATTCATAAGAAAAAGAGAGAATTGGAGAGTGAGAGAAAAGTGATAAGAGAAAGAGAGAATTGGAGATTGGGGGAAAAGTGATAAGAGAAAGAGAGAATTGGAGATTGAGAGAAAAGTGATAAGAGAAAGAGAGAATTGGAGATTGGGGGAAAAGTGATAAGAGAAAGAGAGAATTGGAGATTGAGAGAAAAGTGATAAGAGAAAGAGAGAATTAGAGATTGAGAGAAAAGTGATAAGAGAAAGAGAGAATTGGAGATTGGGGGAAATGTGAGAAGAGAAAGAGAGAATTGGAGATTGGGGAAAAAGTGATGAGAGAAAGAGAGAATTGGAGATTGGGGGAAAAGTAACAAGAGAAAGAGAGAATTGGAGATTGAGAGAAAAGTGATAAGAGAAAGAGAGAATTGGAGATTGGGGGAAAAGTGATGAGAGAAAGAGAGAATTAGAAATTGAGAGAAAATTATAAAAGAAAGAGGGAATTGGAGATTGAGAGAAAATTGATAAGTGAAAGAGAGAATTGGAGATTAGGGGATTTGTGTGTAGAGAAATAGAGAATTGGAGATTGGGGGAAAAGTGAGAAAAGAAAGAGAGAATTGGAGATTGAGAGAAAAGGGATAAGAGAAAGAGAGAATTAGAGATTGGGGGAAAAGTGATAAGAGAAAGAGAGAATTGGAGATTGGGGGAAAAGTGTGAAGAGAAAGAGAGAATTGGAGGTTGGGGGAAAAGCGAGAAAAGAAAGAGAGAATTGGAGATTGAGAGAAAAGGGATAAGAGAAAGAGAGAATTGGAGATTGGGGGAAAAGTCATAAGAGAAAGAGAGAATTGGAGAGTGAGAGAAAAGTGATAAGAGAAAGAGAGAATTGGAGATTGGGGGGAAAAGTGATAATAGAAAGAGAGAATTGGGGATTGGGGGAAACATCATAAGAGAAATAGAGAATTGGAGATTGAGAGAAAAGTGATAAGAGAAAGAGAGAATTGGAGATTGAGAGAAAAGTGACAAGAGAAAGAGATAATTAGAGATTGAGAGAAAAGTGATAAGAGAAAGAGGGAATTGGAGATTGAGAGAAAAGTGATAAGAGAAAGAGAGAATAGGAGATTGAGAGAAAAGTTATTTGAGAAAGAGAGAATTGGAGATTGAGAGAAAAGTGATAAGGGAAAGAGAGAATTGGAGATTGAGAGAAAAGTGATAAGAGAAAGAGAGAATTGGAGATGGGGGAAAAGTGATAAGAGAAAGAGAGAATTGGAGATTGAGAGAAAAGTGATAAGAGAAAGAGAGAATTGGAGATTGAGAGAAAAGTGATGAGAGAAAGAGAGAATTGGAGATTGGGGTAAAAGTGAGAAGAGAAAGAGAGAATTGGAGATTGGGATAAAAGTGAGAAGAGAAAGAGAGATTTGGAGATTGATAGAAAAGTGATAAGAGAAAGAGAGACTTGGAGATGGAGAGAAAAGTGATGAGAGAAAGAGAGAATTGGAGATTGGGGGAAATGTGAGAAGAGAAAGAGAGAATAGGAGATTGGGGAAAAAGTGATAAGAGAAAGAGAGAATTGGAGATTGAGAGAAAAGTGATAAGAGAAAGAGAGAATTGGAGATTGAGAGAAAAGTGATGAGAGAAAGAGAGAATTGGAGATTGGGGGAAAAGTGATAAGAGAAAGAGAGAATTGGAGATTGAGAGAAAAGTGATAAGAGAAAGAGAGAATTGGAGATTGAGAAAAAAGTGATAAGTGAAAAGGAGAATTGGAGATTGAGAGAAAAGTGATAAGAGAAAGAGAGAATTGGAGATTGGGGGAAAAGTGATTAGAGAAAGAAAGAATTGGAGATTGAGAGAAAATTGATAAGAGAAAGAGAGAATTGGAGATTGGGGGAAAAGTCATAAGAAAAAGAGAGAATTGGAGAGTGAGAGAAAAGTGATAAGAGAAAGAGAGAATTGGAGATTGGGGGAAAAGTGATAAGAGAAAGAGAGAATTGGAGATTGAGAGAAAAGTGATAAGAGAAAGAGAGAATTGGAGATTGGGGGAAAAGTGATAAGAGAAAGAGAGAATTGGAGATTGAGAGAAAAGTGATAAGAGAAAGAGAGAATTAGAGATTGAGAGAAAAGTGATAAGAGAAAGAGGGAATTGGAGATTGAGAGAAAAGTGATAAGAGAAAGAGAGAATTGGAGTTTGAGAGAAAATTCATAAGTGAAAGAGAGAATTGGAAATTAGGGGATTTGTGTGTAGAGAAATAGAGAATTGGAAATTGGGGGAAAAGTGAGAAAAGAAAGAGAGAATTGGAGATTGAGAGAAAAGTGATGAGAGAAAGAGAGAATTGGAGATTGGGGGAAATGTGAGAAGAGAAAGAGAGAATTGGAGATTGGGGAAAAAGTGATAAGAGAAAGAGAGAATTGGAGATTGAGGGAAAAGTGATAAGAGAAAGAGAGAATTGGAGATTGAGAGAAAAGTGATGAGAGAAAGAGAGGATTGGAGATTGGGGGAAAAGTGATAAGAGAAAGAGAGAATTGGAGATTGAGAGAAAAGTGATAAGAGAAAGAGAGAATTGGAGATTGAGAAAAAAGTGATAAGTGAAAAGGAGAATTGGAGATTGAGAGAAAAGTGATAAGAGAAAGAGAGAATTGGAGATTGGGGGAAAAGTGATTAGAGAAAGAAAGAATTGGAGATTGAGAGAAAATTGATAAGAGAAAGAGAGAATTGGAGATTGGGGGAAAATTCATAAGAAAAAGAGAGAATTGGAGAGTGAGAGAAAAGTGATAAGAGAAAGAGAGAATTGGAGATTGGGGGAAAAGTGATAAGAGAAAGAGAGAATTGGAGATTGAGAGAAAAGTGATAAGAGAAAGAGAGAATTGGAGATTGGGGGAAAAGTGATAAGAGAAAGAGAGAATTGGAGATTGAGAGAAAAGTGATAAGAGAAAGAGAGAATTAGAGATTGAGAGAAAAGTGATAAGAGAAAGAGGGAATTGGAGATTGAGAGAAAAGTGATAAGAGAAAGAGAGAATTGGAGTTTGAGAGAAAAGTGAGGAGAGAAAGAGAGAATTGGAGATTGAGAGAAAAGTGATGAGAGAAAGAGAGAATTGGAGATTGGGGGAAATGTGAGAAGAGAAAGAGAGAATTGGAGATTGGGGAAAAAGTGATGAGAGATAGAGAGAATTGGAGATTGAGAGAAAAGTGATAAGAGAAAGAGAGAATTGGAGATTGAGAGAAAAGTGATGAGAGAAAGAGAGAATTGGAGATTGGGGGAAAAGTGATAAGAGAAAGAGAGAATTGGAGTTGAGAGAAAAGTGATAAGAGAAAGAGAGAATTGGAGATTGAGAGAAAAGTGATAAGTGAAAAGGAGAATTGGAGATTGAGAGAAAAGTGATAAGAGAAAGAGAGTATTGGAGATTGGGGGATAAGTGATTAGAGAAAGAAAGAATTGGAGATTGAGAGAAAATTGATAAGAGAAAGAGAGAATTGGAGATTGGGGGAAAAGTCATAAGAGAAAGAGAGAATTGGAGAGTGAGAGAAAAGTGATAAGAGAAAGAGAGAATTGGAGATTGGGGGAAAAGTGATAAGAGAAAGAGAGAATTGGAGATTGAGAGAAAAGTGATAAGAGAAAGAGAGAATTGGAGATTGAGAGAAAAGTGATGAGAGAAAGAGAGAATTGGAGATTGGGGGAAAAGTGATAAGAGAAAGAGAGAATTGGAGATTGAGAGAAAAGTGATAAGAGAAAGAGAGAATTGGAGATTGAGAAAAAAGTGAAAAGTGAAAAGGAGAATTGGAGATTGAGAGAAAAGTGATAAGAGAAACAGAGAATTGGAGATTGGGGGAAAAGTGATTAGAGAAAGAAAGAATTGGAGATTGAGAGAAAATTGATAAGAGAAAGAGAGAATTGGAGATTGGGGGAAAAGTCATAAGAAAAAGAGAGAATTGGAGAGTGAGAGAAAAGTGATAAGAGAAAGAGAGAATTGGAGATTGGGGGAAAAGTGATAAGAGAAAGAGAGAATTGGAGATTGAGAGAAAAGTGATAAGAGAAAGAGAGAATTGGAGATTGGGGGAAAAGTGATAAGAGAAAGAGAGAATTGGAGATTGAGAGAAAAGTGATAAGAGAAAGAGAGAATTGGAGATTGAGAAAAAAGTGATAAGTGAAAAGGAGAATTGGAGATTGAGAGAAAAGTGATAAGAGAAAGAGAGAATTGGAGATTGGGGGAAAAGTGATTAGGGAAAGAAAGAATTGGAGATTGAGAGAAAATTGATAAGAGAAAGAGAGAATTGGAGATTGGGGGAAAAGTCATAAGAAAAAGAGAGAATTGGAGAGTGAGAGAAAAGTGATAAGAGAAAGAGAGAATTGGAGATTGGGGGAAAAGTGATAAGAGAAAGAGAGAATTGGAGATTGAGAGAAAAGTGATAAGAGAAAGAGAGAATTGGAGATTGGGGGAAAAGTGATAAGAGAAAGAGAGAATTGGAGATTGAGAGAAAAGTGATAAGAGAAAGAGAGAATTAGAGATTGAGAGAAAAGTGATAAGAGAAAGAGGGAATTGGAGATTGAGAGAAAAGTGATAAGAGAAAGAGAGAATTGGAGTTTGAGAGAAAATTCATAAGTGAAAGAGAGAATTGGAGATTAGGGGATTTGTGTGTAGAGAAATAGAGAATTGGAAATTGGGGAAAAGTGAGAAAAGAAAGAGAGAATTGGAGACTGAGAGAAAAGTGATGAGAGAAAGAGAGAATTGGAGATTGGGGGAAATGTGAGAAGAGAAAGAGAGAATTGGAGATTGGGGAAAAAGTGATAAGAGAAAGAGAGAATTGGAGATTGAGGGAAAAGTGATAAGAGAAAGAGAGAATTGGAGATTGAGAGAAAAGTGATGAGAGAAAGAGAGAATTGGAGATTGGGGGAAAAGTGATAAGAGAAAGAGAGAATTGGAGATTGAGAGAAAAGTGATAAGAGAAAGAGAGAATTGGAGATTGAGAAAAAAGTGATAAGTGAAAAGGAGAATTGGAGATTGAGAGAAAAGTGATAAGAGAAAGAGAGAATTGGAGATTGGGGGAAAAGTGATTAGAGAAAGAAAGAATTGGAGATTGAGAGAAAATTGATAAGAGAAAGAGAGAATTGGAGATTGGGGGAAAATTCATAAGAAAAAGAGAGAATTGGAGAGTGAGAGAAAAGTGATAAGAGAAAGAGAGAATTGGAGATTGGGGGAAAAGTGATAAGAGAAAGAGAGAATTGGAGATTGAGAGAAAAGTGATAAGAGAAAGAGAGAATTGGAGATTGGGGGAAAAGTGATAAGAGAAAGAGAGAATTGGAGATTGAGAGAAAAGTGATAAGAGAAAGAGAGAATTAGAGATTGAGAGAAAAGTGATAAGAGAAAGAGGGAATTGGAGATTGAGAGAAAAGTGATAAGAGAAAGAGAGAATTGGAGTTTGAGAGAAAAGTGAGGAGAGAAAGAGAGAATTGGAGATTGAGAGAAAAGTGATGAGAGAAAGAGAGAATTGGAGATTGGGGGAAATGTGAGAAGAGAAAGAGAGAATTGGAGATTGGGGAAAAAGTGATGAGAGATAGAGAGAATTGGAGATTGAGAGAAAAGTGATAAGAGAAAGAGAGAATTGGAGATTGAGAGAAAAGTGATGAGAGAAAGAGTGAATTGGAGATTGGGGGAAAAGTGATAAGAGAAAGAGAGAATTGGAGTTGAGAGAAAAGTGATAAGAGAAAGAGAGAATTGGAGATTGAGAGAAAAGTGATAAGTGAAAAGGAGAATTGGAGATTGAGAGAAAAGTGATAAGAGAAAGAGAGAATTGGAGATTGGGGGATAAGTGATTAGAGAAAGAAAGAATTGGAGATTGAGAGAAAATTGATAAGAGAAAGAGAGAATTGGAGATTGGGGGAAAAGTCATAAGAGAAAGAGAGAATTGGAGAGTGAGAGAAAAGTGATAAGAGAAAGAGAGGATTGGAGATTGGGGGAAAAGTGATAAGAGAAAGAGAGAATTGGAGATTGAGAGAAAAGTGATAAGAGAAAGAGAGAATTGGAGATTGAGAGAAAAGTGATGAGAGAAAGAGAGAATTGGAGATTGGGGGAAAAGTGATAAGAGAAAGAGAGAATTGGAGATTGAGAGAAAAGTGATAAGAGAAAGAGAGAATTGGAGATTGAGAAAAAAGTGAAAAGTGAAAAGGAGAATTGGAGATTGAGAGAAAAGTGATAAGAGAAACAGAGAATTGGAGATTGGGGGAAAAGTGATTAGAGAAAGAAAGAATTGGAGATTGAGAGAAAATTGATAAGAGAAAGAGAGAATTGGAGATTGGGGGAAAAGTCATAAGAAAAAGAGAGAATTGGAGAGTGAGAGAAAAGTGATAAGAGAAAGAGAGAATTGGAGATTGGGGGAAAAGTGATAAGAGAAAGAGAGAATTGGAGATTGAGAGAAAAGTGATAAGAGAAAGAGAGAATTGGAGATTGGGGGAAAAGTGATAAGAGAAAGAGAGAATTGGAGATTGAGAGAAAAGTGATAAGAGAAAGAGAGAATTAGAGATTGAGAGAAAAGTGATAAGAGAAAGAGGGAATTGGAGATTGAGAGAAAAGTGATAAGAGATTGAGAGAATTGGAGATTGAGAGAAAAGTGATAAGAGAAAGAGAGAATTGGAGTTTGAGAGAAAATTCATAAGTGAAAGAGAGAATTGGAGATTAGGGGATTTGTGTGTAGAGAAATAGAGAATTGGAGATTGGGGGAAAAGTGAGAAAAGAAAGAGAGAATTGGAGATTGAGAGAAAAGGGATAAGAGAAAGAGAGAATTGGAGATTGGGGGAAAAGTCATAAGAGAAAGAGCGAATTGGAGAGTGAGAGTAAAGTGATAAGAGAAAGAGAGAATTGGAGATTGGGGGGAAAAGTGATAAGAGAAAGAGAGAATTGGAGATTGAGAGAAAAGTGATGAGAGAAAGAGAGAATTGGAGATTGGGGGTAAACTGAGAACAGAAAGAGAGGATTGGAGATTGAGAGAAAAGTGAGAAGATAAAGAGAGAATTGGAGATTGAGAGAAAAGTGATAAGAGAAAGAGAGAGAATTGGAGATTGGGGGAAAAGTGATTAGAGAAAGAAAGAATTGGAGATTGAGAGAAAATTGATAATAGAAAGAGAGAATTGGGGATTGGGGGAAACGTCATAAGAGAAATAGAGAATTGGAGAGTGAGAGAAAAGTGATAAGAGAAAGAGAGAATTGGAGATTGGGAGTAAACTGAGAACAGAAAGAGAGGATTGGAGATTGAGAGAAAAGTGAGACGATAAAGAGAGAATTGGAGATTCAGAGAAAAGTGAGGAGAGAAAGAGAGAATTGGAGATTGAGAGAAAAGTGATGAGAGAAAGAGAGAATTGGAGATTGGGGGAAATGTGAGAAGAGAAAGAGAGAATTGGAGATTGGGGAAAAAGTGATAAGAGAAAGAGAGAATTGGAGTTTGAGAGAAAAGTGATGAGAGAAAGAGAGAATTGGAGATTGAGAGAAAAGTGATGAGAGAAAGGGAGAATTGGAGATTGGGGGAAAAGTGATAAGAGAAAGAGAGAATTGGAGATTGAGAGAAAAGTGATAAGAGAAATAGAGAATTGGAGATTGAGAAAAAAGTGATAAGTGAAAAGGAGAATTGGAGATTGAGAGAAAAATGATAAGAGAAAGAGAGAATTGGAGATTGGGGGAAAAGTGATTAGAGAAAGAAAGAATTGGAGATTGAGAGAAAATTGATAAGAGAAAGAGAGAATTGGAGAGTGAGAGAAAAGTGATAAGAGAAAGAGAGAATTGGAGATTGGGGGAAAAGTGATAAGAGAAAGAGAGAATTGGAGATTGAGAGAAAAGTGATAAGAGAAAGAGAGAATTGGAGATTGAGAGAAAAGTGATAAGAGAAAGAGAGAATTAGAGATTGAGAGAAAAGTGATAAGAGAAACAGGGAATTGGAGATTGAGAGAAAAGTGATAAGAGATTGAGAGAATTGGAGATTGAGAGAAAAGTGATAAGAGAAAGAGAGAATTGGAGTTTGAGAGAAAATTCATAAGTGAAAGAGAGAATTGGAGATTAGGGGATTTGTGTGTAGAGAAATAGAGAATTGGAGATTGGAGGAAAAGTGAGAAAAGAAAGAGAAAATTGGAGATTGAGGGAAAAGGGATAAGAGAAAGAGAGAATTGGAGATTGGGGGAAAAGTCATAAGAGAAAGAGCGAATTGGAGAGTGAGAGTAAAGTGATAAGAGAATGAGAGAATTGGAGATTGGGGGGAAAAGTGATAAGAGAAAGAGAGAATTGGAGATTGAGAGAAAAGTGATGAGAGAAAGAGAGAATTGGAGATTGGGGGTAAACTGAGAACAGAAAGAGAGGATTGGAGATTGCGAGAAAAGTGAGAAGATAAAGAGAGAATTGGAGATTGAGAGAAAAGTGATAAGAGAAAGAGAGAGAATTGGAGATTGAGAGAAAATTGATAATAGAAAGAGAGAATTGGGGATTGGGGGAAACGTCATAAGAGAAATAGAGAATTGGAGAGTGAGAGAAAAGTGATAAGAGAAAGAGAGAATTGGAGATTTGGGGAAAAGTGATAAGAGAAAGAGAAAATTGGAGATTGAGAGAAAAGTGATAAGAGAAAGAGAGAATTGGAGATTGGGGGAAAAGTGATGAGAGAAAGAGAGAATTAGAGATTGAGAGAAAAGTGATAAGAGAAAGAGGGAATTGTAGATTGAGAGAAAAGTGATAAGAGAAAGAGAGTATTGGAGTTTGAGAGAAAATTCATAAGTGAAAGAGAGAATTGGAGATTAGGGGATTTGTGTGTAGAGAAATAGAGAATTGGAGATTGGGGGAAAAGTGAGAAAAGAAAGAGAGAATTGGAGATTGAGAGAAAAGGGATAAGAGAAAGAGAGAATTGGAGATTGAGAGAAAAGTGATAAGAGATTGAGAGAATTGGAGATTGAGAGAAAAGTGATAAGAGAAAGAGAGAATTGGAGTTTGAGAGAAAATTCATAAGTGAAAGAGAGAATTGGAGATTAGGGGATTTGTGTGTAGAGAAATAGAGAATTGGAGATTGGGGGAAAAGTGAGAAAAGAAAGAGAGAATTGGAGATTGAGAGAAAAGGCATAAGAGAAAGAGAGAATTGGAGATTGGGGGAAAAGTCATAAGAGAAAGAGCGAATTGGAGAGTGAGAGTAAAGTGATAAGAGAAAGAGAGAATTGGAGATTGGGGGGAAAAGTGATAAGAGAAAGAGAGAATTGGAGATTGAGAGAAAAGTGATGAGAGAAAGAGAGAATTGGAGATTGGGGGTAAACTGAGAACAGAAAGAGAGGATTGGAGATTGAGAGAAAAGTGAGAAGATAAAGAGAGAATTGGAGATTGAGAGAAAAGTGATAAGAGAAAGAGAGAGAATTGGAGATTGGGGGAAAAGTGATTAGAGAAAGAAAGAATTGGAGATTGAGAGAAAATTGATAATAGAAAGAGAGAATTGGGGATTGGGTGAAACGTCATAAGAGAAATAGAGAATTGGAGAGTGAGAGAAAAGTGATAAGAGAAACAGGGAATTGGAGATTGAGAGAAAAGTGATAAGAGATTGAGAGAATTGGAGATTGAGAGAAAAGTGATAAGAGAAAGAGAGAATTGGAGTTTGAGAGAAAATTCATAAGTGAAAGAGAGAATTGGAGATTAGGGGATTTGTGTGTAGAGAAATAGAGAATTGGAGATTGGAGGAAAAGTGAGAAAAGAAAGAGAAAATTGGAGATTGAGGGAAAAGGGATAAGAGAAAGAGAGAATTGGAGATTGGGGGAAAAGTCATAAGAGAAAGAGCGAATTGGAGAGTGAGAGTAAAGTGATAAGAGAATGAGAGAATTGGAGATTGGAGGGAAAAGTGATAAGAGAAAGAGAGAATTGGAGATTGAGAGAAAAGTGATGAGAGAAAGAGAGAATTGGAGATTGGGGGTAAACTGAGAACAGAAAGAGAGGATTGGAGATTGAGAGAAAAGTGAGAAGATAAAGAGAGAATTGGAGATTGAGAGAAAAGTGATAAGAGAAAGAGAGAGAATTGGAGATTGAGAGAAAATTGATAATAGAAAGAGAGAATTGGGGATTGGGGGAAACGTCATAAGAGAAATAGAGAATTGGAGAGTGAGAGAAAAGTGATAAGAGAAAGAGAGAATTAGAGATTGAGAGAAAAGTGATAAGAGAAAGAGGGAATTGTAGATTGAGAGAAAAGTGATAAGAGAAAGAGAGTATTGGAGTTTGAGAGAAAATTCATAAGTGAAAGAGAGAATTGGAGATTAGGTGATTTGTGTGTAGAGAAATAGAGAATTGGAGATTGGGGGAAAAGTGAGAAAAGAAAGAGAGAATTGGAGATTGAGAGAAAAGGGATAAGAGAAAGAGAGAATTGGAGATTGAGAGAAAAGTGATAAGAGATTGAGAGAATTGGAGATTGAGAGAAAAGTGATAAGAGAAAGAGAGAATTGGAGTTTGAGAGAAAATTCATAAGTGAAAGAGAGAATTGGAGATTAGGGGATTTGTGTGTAGAGAAATAGAGAATTGGAGATTGGGGGAAAAGTGAGAAAAGAAAGAGAGAATTGGAGATTGAGAGAAAAGGGATAAGAGAAAGAGAGAATTGGAGAGTGAGAGTAAAGTGATAAGAGAAAGAGAGAATTGGAGATTGGGGGGAAAAGTGATAAGAGAAAGAGAGAATTGGAGATTGAGAGAAAAGTGATGAGAGAAAGAGAGAATTGGAGATTGGGGGTAAACTGAGAACAGAAAGAGAGGATTGGAGATTGAGAGAAAAGTGAGAAGATAAAGAGAGAATTGGAGATTGAGAGAAAAGTGATAAGAGAAAGAGAGAGAATTGGAGATTGGGGGAAAAGTGATTAGAGAAAGAAAGAATTGGAGATTGAGAGAAAATTGATAATAGAAAGAGAGAATTGGGGATTGGGGGAAACGTCATAAGAGAAATAGAGAATTGGAGAGTGAGAGAAAAGTGATAAGAGAAAGAGAGAATTGGAGATTGGGAGTAAACTGAGAACAGAAAGAGAGGATTGGAGATTGAGAGAAAAGTGAGACGATAAAGAGAGAATTGGAGATTCAGAGAAAAGTGAGGAGAGAAAGAGAGAATTGGAGATTGAGAGAAAAGTGATGAGAGAAAGAGAGAATTGGAGATTGGGGAAATGTGAGAAGAGAAAGAGAGAATTGGAGATTGAGAGAAAAGTGATAAGAGAAAGAGAGAATTGGAGATTGAGAGAAAAGTGATGAGAGAAAGAGAGAATTGGAGATTGGGGGAAAAGTGATAAGAAAAAGAGAGAATTGGAGATTGAGAGAAAAGTGATAAGAGAAAGAGAGAATTGGAGATTGAGAAAAAAGTGATAAGTGAAAAGGAGAATTGGAGATTGAGAGAAAAGTGATAAGAGAAAGAGAGAATTGGAGATTGGGGGAAAAGTGATTAGAGAAAGAAAGAATTGGAGATTGAGAGAAAATTGATAAGAGAAAGAGAGAATTGGAGATTGGGGGAAAAGTCATAAGAGAAAGAGAGAATTGGAGAGTGAGAGGAAAGTGATAAGAGAAAGAGAGAATTGGAGATTGGGGGAAAAGTGATAAGAGAAAGAGAGAATTGGAGATTGAGAGAAAAGTGATAAGAGAAAGAGAGAATTGGAGATTGAGAGAAAAGTGATAAGAGAAAGAGAGAATTGTAGATTGAGAGAAAAGTGATAAGAGAAAGAGAGAATTGGAGATTGAGAGAAAAGTGATAAGAGAAAGAGAGAATTGGAGATGGGGGAAAAGTGGTAAGAGAAAGAGAGAATTGGAGTTGAGAGAAAAGTGATAAGAGAAAGAGAGAATTACAGATTGAGAGAAAAGTGATAAGAGAAAGAGGGAATTGGAGATTGAGAGAAAAGTGATAAGAGATTGAGAGAATTGGAGATTGAGAGAAAAGGGATGAGAGAATGAGAGAATTGGAGATTGGGGGTAAACTGAGAACTGAAAGAGAGGATTGGAGATTGACAGAAAAGTGAGAAGACAAAGAGAGAATTGGAGATTCAGAGAAAAGTGAGAAGAGAAAGAGAGAATTGGAGATTGGGGGAAAAGTGATAAGAGAAAGAGAGAATTGGAGATTGAGAGAAAAGTGATAAGAGAAAGAGAGAGAATTGGAGATTGGGGGAAAAGTGATTAGAGAAAGAAAGAATTGGAGATTGAGAGAAAATTGATAATAGAAAGAGAGAATTGGGGATTGGGGGAAAAGTCATAAGAGAAATAGAGAATTGGAGAGTGAGAGAAAAGTGATTAGAGAAAGAGAGAATTGGAGATTGGGGGAAAAGTGATAAGAGAAAGAGAGAATTGGAGATTGAGAGAAAAGTGATAAGAGAAAGAGAGAACTGGAGATTGGTGGAAAAGTGATAAGAGAAAGAGAGAATTGGAGATTGAGAGAAAAGTGATAAGAGAAAGAGAGAATTAGAGATTGAGAGAAAAGTGATAAGAGAAAGAGAGAATTAGAGATTGAGAGAAAAGTGACAAGAGAAAGAGGGAATTGGAGATTGAGAGAAAAGTGATAAGAGATTGAGAGAATTGGAGATTGAGAGAAAAGGGATAAGAGAAAGAGAGAATTGGAGATTGGGGGAAAAGTGATAAGAGAAAGAGAGAATTGGAGATTGGGGGAAAATTGTGAAGAGAAAGAGAGAATTGGAGATTGGGGGAAAATTGAGAAAAGAAAGAGAGAATTGGAGATTGAGAGAAAAGGGATAAGAGAAAGAGAGAATTGGAGATTGGGGGAAAAGTCATAAGAGAAAGAGAGAATTGGAGAGTGAGAGAAAAGTGATAAGAGAAAGAGAGAATTGGAGATTGGGGGGAAAAGTGATAAGAGAAAGAGAGAATTGGAGATTGGGGAAACGTCATAAGAGAAATAAAGAATTGGAGAGTGCGAGAAAAGTGATAAGAGAAAGAGAGAATTGGAGATTGGGGGAAAAGTGATAAGAGAAAGAGAGAATTGGAGATTGAGAGAAAAGTGATAAGAGAAAGAGAGAATTGGAGATTGGGGGAAAAGTGATGAGAGAAAGAGAGAATTAGAGATTGAGAGAAAAGTGATAAGAGAAAGAGGGAATTGGAGATTGAGAGAAAAGTGATAAGAGAAAGAGAGAATTGGAGGTTGGGAGAAAATTGATAAGTGAAAGAGAGAATTGGAGATTAGGGGATTTGTGTGTAGAGAAAGAGAGAATTGGAGATTGGGGGAAAAGTGATAAGAGAAAGAGAGAATTGGAGATTGAGAGAAAAGTGATAAGAGAAAGAGAGAATTGGAGATTGGGTGAAAAGTGTGAAGAGAAAGAGAGAATTGGAGGTTGGGGGAAAAGTGAGAAAAGAAAGAGAAATTGGAGATTGAGAGAAAAGGGATAAGAGAAAGAGAGAATTGGAGATTGGGGGAAAAGTCATAAGAGAAAGAGAGGATTGGAGAGTGAGAGAAAAGTGATAAGAGAAAGAGAGAATAGGAGATTGAGAGAAAAGTGATAAGAGAAAGAGAGAATTGGAGATTGGGGGAAAAGTCATAAGAGAAAGAGAGAATTGGAGAGTGAGAGAAAAGTGATTTGAGAAAGAGAGAATTGGAGATTGAGAGAAAAGTGATAAGGGAAAGAGAGAATTGGAGATTGAGAGAAAAGTGATAAGAGAAAGAGAGAATTGGAGATCGGGGAAAAGTGATAAGAGAAAGAGAGAATTGGAGATTGAGAGAAAAGTGATAAGAGAAAGAGAGAATTGGAGATTGAGAGAAAAGTGATGAGAGAAAGAGAGAATTGGAGATTGGGGGAAAAGTGAGAAGAGAAAGAGAGAATTGGAGATTGGGAGAAAAGTGAGAAGAGAAAGAGAGATTCGGATATTGAGAGAAAGGTGATAAGAGAAAGAGAGAATTGGAGATTGAGAGAAAAGTGATAATAGAAAGAGAGAATTGGAGATTGGGGGAAAAGTGATAAGAGAAAGAGAGAATTGGAGATTGAGAGAAAAGTGATAAGAGAAAGAGAGAATTGGAGATTGAGAAAAAAGTGATAAGTGATAGAGAGAATTGGAGATTGAGAGAAAAGTGATAAGAGAAATAAAGAATTGGAGATTGAGAGAAAATTGATAACAGAAAGAGAGAATTGGAGATTGAGAGAAAAGTGATGAGAGAAAGAGAGAATTGGATATTGGGGGAAATGTGAGAAGAGAAAGAGAGAATTGGAGATTGGGGGAAGAGTGAGAAGAGAAAGAGAGAAATGGAGATTGAGAAAAAGTGATAAGTGAAAAGGAGAATTGGAGATTGAGAGAAAAGTGATAAGAGAAAGAGAGAATTGGAGATTGGGGGAAAAGTGATTAGAGAAAGAAAGAATTGGAGATTGAGAGAAAATTGATAAGAGAAAGAGAGAATTGGAGATTGGGGGAAAAGTGATAAGAGAAAGAGAGAATTGGAGAGTGAGAGGAAAGTGATAAGAGAAAGAGAGAATTGGAGATTGGGGGAAAAGTGATAAGAGAAAGAGAGAATTGGAGATTGAGAGAAAAGTGATAAGAGAAAGAGAGAATTGGAGATTGAGAGAAAAGTGATAAGAGAAAGAGAGAATTGGAGATTGAAAGAAAAGTGATAAGAGAAAGAGAGAATTGTAGATTGAGAGAAAAGTGATAAGAGAAAGAGAGAATTGGAGATTGAGAGAAAAGTGATAAGAGAAAGAGAGAATTGGAGATGGGGGAAAAGTGGTAAGAGAAAGAGAGAATTGGAGTTGAGAGAAAAGTGATAAGAGAAAGAGAGAATTACAGATTGAGAGAAAAGTGATAAGAGAAAGAGGGAATTGGAGATTGAGAGAAAAGTGATAAGAGATTGAGAGAATTGGAGATTGAGAGAAAAGGGATGAGAGAAAGAGAGAATTGGAGATTGGGGGTAAACTGAGAACTGAAAGAGAGGATTGGAGATTGACAGAAAAGTGAGAAGACAAAGAGAGAATTGGAGATTCAGAGAAAAGTGAGAAGAGAAAGAGAGAATTGGAGATTGGGGGAAAAGTGATAAGAGAAAGAGAGAATTGGAGATTGGGGGAAAAGTGATTAGAGAAAGAAAGAATTGGAGATTGAGAGAAAATTGATAATAGAAAGAGAGAATTGGGGATTGGGGGAAAAGTCATAAGAGAAATAGAGAATTGGAGAGTGAGAGAAAAGTGATAAGAGCAAGAGAGAATTGGAGATTGGGGGAAAAGTGATAAGAGAAAGAGAGAATTGGAGATTGAGATAAAAGTGATAAGAGAAAGAGAGAACTGGAGATTGGGGGAAAAGTGATAAGAGAAAGAGAGAATTGGAGATTGAGAGAAAAGTGATAAGAGAAAGAGAGAATTAGAGATTGAGAGAAAAGTGATAAGAGAAAGAGAGAATTAGAGATTGAGAGAAAAGTGACAAGAGAAAGAGGGAATTGGAGATTGAGAGAAAAGTGATAAGAGATTGAGAGAATTGGAGATTGAGAGAAAAGGGATAAGAGAAAGAGAGAATTGGAGATTGGGGGAAAAGTGATAAGAGAAAGAGAGAATTGGAGATTGGGGGAAAATTGTGAAGAGAAAGAGAGAATTGGAGATTGGGGGAAAATTGAGAAAAGAAAGAGAGAATTGGAGATTGAGAGAAAAGGGATAAGAGAAAGAGAGAATTGGAGATTGGGGGAAAAGTCATAAGAGAAAGAGAGAATTGGAGAGTGAGAGAAAAGTGATAAGAGAAACAGAGAATTGGAGATTGGGGGGAAAAGTGATAAGAGAAAGAGAGAATTGGAGATTGATAGAAAAGTGATAAGAGAAAGAGAGAATTGGAGATTGAGAGAAAAGTGATAAGCGAAAGAGATATCTAGAGATTGAGAGAAAAGTGATAAGAGAAAGAGGGAATTGGAGATTGAGAGAAAAGTGATAAGAGAAAGAGAGAATAGGAGATTCAGAGAAAAGTCATTTGAGAAAGAGAGAATTGGAGATTGAGAGAAAAGTGATAAGAGAAAGAGAGAATTGGAGATTGAGAGAAAAGTGATAAGAGAAAGAGAGAATTGGAGATGGGGGAACAGTGATAAGAGAAAGAGAGAATTGGAGATTGAGAGAAAAGTGATAAGAGAAAGAGAGAATTGGAGATTGAGAGAAAAGTGATGAGGGAAAGAGTGAATTGGAGATTGGGGGAAAAGTGAGAAGAGAAAGAGAGAATTGGAGATTGGGGGAAAAGTGAGAAGAGAAAGAGAGATTTGGAGATTGAGAGAAAAGTGATAAGAGAAAGAGAGAATTGGAGATGGAGAGAAAAGTGATAAGAGAAAGAGAGAATTGGAGATTGAGAGAAAAGTGATGAGAGAAAGAGAGAATTGTAGGTTGGGGGAAAAGTGAGAAAAGAAAGAGAGAATTGGAGATTGAGAGAAAAGGGATAAGAGAAAGATAGAATTGGAGATTGGGGGAAAAGTCATAAGAGAAAGAGAGAATTGGAGAGTGAGAGAAAAGTGATAAGAGAAAGAGAGAATAGGAGATTGAGGGAAAAGTGATTTCAGGAAGAGAGAATTGGAGATTGAGAGTAAAGTGATAAGGGAAAGAGAGAATTGGAGATTGAGAGAAAAGTGATAAGAGTAAGAGAGTATTGGAGATGGAGGAAAAGTGATAAGACAAAGAGAGAATTGGAGATTGAGAGAAAAGTGATAAGAGAAAGAGAGAATTGGAGATTGAGAGAAAAGTGATGAGAGAAAAGAGAATTGGAGATTGGGGGAAAAGTGAGAAGAGAAAGAGAGAATTGGAGATTGGGAGAAAAGTGAGAAGAGAAAGAGAGATTTGGAGATGGAGAGAAAAGTGATAAGAGAAAGAGAGACTTGGAGATGGAGAGAAAAGTGATAAGAGAAAGAGAGAATTGGAGATTGAGAGAAAAGTGATAATAGAAAGAGAGAATTGGAGATTGGGAGAAAAGTGATAAGAGAAAGAGAGAATTGGAGATTGAGAAAAAAGTGATAAGTGAAAGAGAGAATTGGAATTTGAGAGAAAAGTGATAAGAGAAAGAAAGAATTGGAGATTGAGAGAAAATTGATAAGAGAAAGAGAGAATTGGAGATTGAGAGAAAAGTGATGAGAGAAAGAGAGAATTGGAGATTGGGGGGAAATGTGAGAAGAGAAAGAGAGAATTGGAGATTGGGGGAAGAGTGAGAATAGAAAGAGAGAAATGGAGATTGAGAAAAAGTGATAAGTGAAAAGGAGAATTGGAGATTGAGAGAAAAGTGATAAGAGAAAGAGAGAATTGGAGATTGGGGGAAAAGTGATTAGAGAAAAATAGAATTGGAGATTGAGAGAAAATTGATAAGAGAAAGAGAGAATTGGAGATTGGGGGAAAAGTGATAATAGAAAGAGAGAATTGGAGAGTGAGAGAAAAGTGATAAGAGAAAGAGAGAATTGGAGATTGGGGGAAAAGTGATAAGAGAAAGAGAGAATTGGAGATTGAGAGAAAAGTGATAAGAGAAAGAGAGAATTGGAGATTGAGAGAAAAGTGATAAGAGAAAGAGAGAATTGGAGATTGAGAGAAAAGTGATAAGAGAAAGAGAGAATTGGAGATTGAGAGAAAAGTGATAAGAGAAAGAGAGAATTGGAGATTGAGAGAAAAGTGATAAGAGAAAGAGAGAATTGGAGATGGGGGAAAAGTGATAAGAGAAAGAGAGAATTGGAGATTGATAGAAAAGTGATGAGAGAAAGAGAGAATTGGAGATAGGGGGTAAACTGAGAACAGAAAGAGAGGATTGGAGATTGACAGAAAAGTGAGAAGACAAAGAGAGAATTGGAGATTCAGAGAAAAGTGAGAAGAGAAAGAGAGAATTGGAGATTGGGGGAAAAGTGATAAGAGAAAGAGAGAATTGGAGATTGAGAGAAAAGTGATAAGAGAAAGAGAGAGAATTGGAGATTGGGGGAAAAGTGATTAGAAAAAGAAAGAATTGGAGATTGAGAGAAAATTGATAATAGAAAGAGAGAATTGGGGATTGGGGGAAAAGTCATAAGAGAAATAGAGAATTGGAGAGTGAGGGAAAAGTGATAAGAGAAAGAGAGAATTGGAGATTGGGGGAAAAGTGATATGAGAAAGAGAGAATTGGAGATTGAGAGAAAAGTGATAAGAGAAAGAGAGAATTGGAGATTGGGGGAAAAGTGATAAGAGAAAGAGAGAATTGGAGATTGAGAGAAAAGTGATAAGAGAAAGAGAGAATTGGGGATTGGGGGAAAAGTCATAAGAGAAATAGAGAATTGGAGAGTGAGAGAAAAGTGATAAGAGAAAGAGAGAATTGGAGATTGGGGGAAAAGTGATAAGAGAAAGAGAGAATTGGAGATTGAGAGAAAAGTTATAAGAGAAAGAGAGAATTGGAGATTGGGGGAAAAGTGATAAGAGAAAGAGAGAATTGGAGATTGAGAGAAAAGTTATAAGAGAAAGAGGGAATTAGAGATTGAGAGAAAAGTGATAAGAGATTGAGAGAATTGGAGATTGAGAGAAAAGGGATAAGAGAAAGAGAGAACTGGAGATTGGGGGAAAAGTGATAAGAGAAAGAGAGAATTGGAGATTTGGGGAAAATCGTGAAGAGAAAGAGAGAATTGGAGATTGGGGGAAAATTGAGAAAAGAAAGAGAGAATTGGAGATTGAGAGAAAAGGGATAAGAGAAAGAGAGAATTGGAGATTGGGGGAAAAGTCATAAGAGAAAGAGAGAATTGGAGAGTGAGAGAAAAGTGATAAGAGAAAGAGAGAATTGGAGATTGGGGGGAAAAGTGATAAGAGAAAGAGAGAATTGGAGATTGAGAGAAAAGTGATAAGAGAAAGAGATAATTAGAGATTGAGAGAAAAATGATAAGAGAAAGAGGGATTTGGAGATTGAGAGAAAAGTGATAATAGAAAGAGAGAATAGGAGATTGAGAGAAAAGTCATTTGAGAAAGAGAGAATTGGAGATTGAGAGAAAAGTGATAAGAGAAAGCGAGAATTGGAGATTGAGAGAAAAGTGATAAGAGAAAGAGAGAATTGGAGATGGGGGAACAGTGATAAGAGAAAGAGAGAATTGGAGATTGAGAGAAAAGTGATAAGAGAAAGAGAGAATTGGAGATTGAGAGAAAAGTGATGAGGGAAAGAGAGAATTGGAGATTGGGGGAAAAGTGAGAAGAGAAAGAGAGAATTGGAGATTGGGGGAAAAGTGAGAAGAGAAAGAGATATTTGGAGATTGAGAGAAAAGTGATAAGAGAAAGAGAGAATTGGAGATGGAGAGAAAAGTGATAAGAGAAAGAGAGAATTGGAGATTGAGAGAAAAGTGATGAAAGAAAGAGAGAATTGTAGGTTGGGGGAAAAGTGAGAAAAGAAAGAGAGAATTGGAGATTGAGAGAAAAGGGATAAGAGAAAGATAGAATTGGAGATTGGGGGAAAAGTCATAAGAGAAAGAGAGAATTGGAGAGTGAGAGAAAAGTGATAAGAGAAAGAGAGAATAGGAGATTGAGGGAAAAGTGATTTCAGGAAGAGAGAATTGGAGATTGAGAGTAAAGTGATAAGGGAAAGAGAGAATTGGAGATTGAGAGAAAAGTGATAAGAGTAAGAGAGTATTGGAGATGGGGGAAAAGTGATAAGACAAAGAGAGAATTGGAGATTGAGAGAAAAGTGATAAGAGAAAGAGAGAATTGGAGATTGAGAGAAAAGTGATGAGAGAAAAGAGAATTGGAGATTGGGGGAAAAGTGAGAAGAGAAAGAGAGAATTGGAGATTGGGAGAAAAGTGAGAAGAGAAAGAGAGATTTGGAGATTGAGAGAAAAGTGATAAGAGAAAGAGAGACTTGGAGATGGAGAGAAAAGTGATAAGAGAAAGAGAGAATTGGAGATTGAGAGAAAAGTGATAATAGAAAGAGAGAATTGGAGATTGGGAGAAAAGTGATAAGAGAAAGAGAGAATTGGAGATTGAGAAAAAAGTGATAAGTGAAAGAGAGAATTGGAATTTGAGAGAAAAGTGATAAGAGAAAGAAAGAATTGGAGATTGAGAGAAAATTGATAAGAGAAAGAGAGAATTGGAGATTGAAAGAAAAGTGATGAGAGAAAGAGAGAATTGGAGATTGGGGGGAAATGTGAGAAGAGAAAGAGAGAATTGGAGTTTGGGGGAAGAGTGAGAATAGAAAGAGAGAAATGGAGATTGAGAAAAAGTGATAAGTGAAAAGGAGAATTGGAGATTGAGAGAAAAGTGATAAGAGAAAGAGAGAATTGGAGATTGGGGGAAAAGTGATTAGAGAAAGAAAGAATTGGAGATTGAGAGAAGATTGATAAGAGAAAGAGAGAATTGGAGATTGGGGGAAAAGTGATAATAGAAAGAGAGAATTGGAGAGTGAGAGAAAAGTGATAAGAGAAAGAGAGAATTGGAGATTGGGGGAAAAGTGATAAGAGAAAGAGAGAATTGGAGATTGAGAGAAAAGTGATAAGAGAAAGAGAGAATTGGAGATTGAGAGAAAAGTGATAAGAGAAAGAGAGAATTGGAGATTGAGAGAAAAGTGATAAGAGAAAGAGAGAATTGGAGATTGAGAGAAAAGTGATAAGAGAAAGAGAGAATTGGAGATTGAGAGAAAAGTGATAAGAGAAAGAGAGAATTGGAGATGGGGGAAAAGTGATAAGAGAAAGAGAGAATTGGAGATTGATAGAAAAGTGATGAGAGAAAGAGAGAATTGGAGATAGGGGGTAAACTGAGAACAGAAAGAGAGGATTGGAGATTGACAGAAAAGTGAGAAGACAAAGAGAGAATTGGAGATTCAGAGAAAAGTGAGAAGAGAAAGAGAGAATTGGAGATTGGGGGAAAAGTGATAAGAGAAAGAGAGAATTGGAGATTGAGAGAAAAGTGATAAGAGAAAGAGAGAATTGGAGATTGGGGGAAAAGTGATAAGAGAAAGAGAGAATTGGAGATTGAGAGAAAAGTGATAAGAGAAAGAGAGAATTGGGGATTGGGGGAAAAGTCATAAGAGAAATAGAGAATTGGAGAGTGAGAGAAAAGTGATAAGAGAAAGAGAGAATTGGAGATTGGGGGAAAAGTGATAAGAGAAAGAGGGAATTGGAGATTGAGAGAAAAGTGATAAGAGAAAGAGAGAATTGGAGATTGGGGGAAAAGTGATAAGAGAAAGAGAGAATTGGAGATTGAGAGAAAAGTGATAAGAGAAAGAGGGAATTAGAGATTGAGAGAAAAGTGATAAGAGATTGAGAGAATTGGAGATTGAGAGAAAAGGGATAAGAGAAAGAGAGAATTGGAGATTGGGGGAAAAGTGATAAGAGAAAGAGAGAATTGGAGATTTGGGGAAAATCGTGAAGAGAAAGAGAGAATTGGAGATTGGGGGAAAATTGAGAAAAGAAAGAGAGAATTGGAGATTGAGAGAAAAGGGATAAGAGAAAGAGAGAATTGGAGATTGGGGGAAAAGTCATAAGAGAAAGAGAGAATTGGAGAGTGAGAGAAAAGTGATAAGAGAAAGAGAGAATTGGAGATTGGGGGGAAAAGTGATAAGAGAAAGAGAGAATTGGAGATTGAGAGAAAAGTGATAAGAGAAAGAGAGAATTGGAGATTGAGAGAAAAGTGATAAGAGAAAGAGATAATTAGAGATTGAGAGAAAAATGATAAGAGAAAGAGGGATTTGGAGATTGAGAGAAAAGTGATAATAGAAAGAGAGAATAGGAGATTGAGAGAAAAGTCATTTGAGAAAGAGAGAATTGGAGATTGAGAGAAAAGTGATAAGAGAAAGCGAGAATTGGAGATTGAGAGAAAAGTGATAAGAGAAAGAGAGAATTGGAGATGGGGGAACAGTGATAAGAGAAAGAGAGAATTGGAGATTGAGAGAAAAGTGATAAGAGAAAGAGAGAATTGGAGATTGAGAGAAAAGTGATGAGGGAAAGAGAGAATTGGAGATTGGGGGAAAAGTGAGAAGAGAAAGAGAGAATTGGAGATTGGGGGAAAAGTGAGAAGAGAAAGAGAGATTTGGAGATTGAGAGAAAAGTGATAAGAGAAAGAGAGAATTGGAGATGGAGAGAAAAGTGATAAGAGAAAGAGAGAATTGGAGATTGAGAGAAAAGTGATGAGAGAAAGAGAGAATTGGAGGTTGGGGGAAAAGTGAGAAAAGAAAGAGAGAATTGGAGATTGAGAGAAAAGGGATAAGAGAAAGAGAGAATTAGAGATTGGGGGAAAAGTGATAAGAGAAAGAGAGAATTGGAGATTGGGGGAAAAGTGTGAAGAGAAAGAGAGAATTGGAGGTTGGGGGAAAAGTGAGAAAAGAAAGAGAGAATTGGAGATTGAGAGAAAAGGGATAAGAGAAAGATAGAATTGTAGATTGGGGGAAAAGTCATAAGAGAAAGAGAGAATTGGAGAGTGAGAGAAAAGTGATAAGAGAAAGAGAGAATAGGAGATTGAGAGAAAAGTGATTTCAGGAAGAGAGAATTGGAGATTGAGAGAAAAGTGATAAGGGAAAGAGAGAATTGGAGATTGAGAGAAAAGTGATAAGAGAAAGAGAGAATTGGAGATGGGGGAAAAGTGATAAGAGAAAGAGAGAATTGGAGATTGAGAGAAAAGTGATAAGAGAAAGAGAGAATTGGAGATTGAGAGAAAAGTGATGAGAGAAAGAGAGAATTGGAGATTGGGGGAAAAGTGAGAAGAGAAAGAGAGAATTGGAGATTGGGAGAAAAGTGAGAAGAGAAAGAGAGATTTGGAGATTGAGAGAAAAGTGATAAGAGAAAGAGAGACTTGGAGATGGAGAGAAAAGTGATAAGAGAAAGAGAGAATTGGAGATTGAGAGAAAAGTGATAATAGAAAGAGAGAATTGGAGATTGGGAGAAAAGTGATAAGAGAAAGAGAGAATTGCAGATTGAGAGAAAAGTGATAAGAGAAAGAGGGAATTGGAGATTGAGAGAAAATTGATAACAGAAAGAGAGAATTGGAGATTGAGAGAAAAGTGATGAGTGAAAGAGAGAATTGGAGATTGGGGGAAATGTGAGAAGAGAAAGAGAGAATTGGAGATTGGGGGAAGAGTGAGAATAGAAAGAGAGAAATGGAGATTGAGAAAAAGTGATAAGTGAAAAGGAGAATTGGAGATTGAGAGAAAAGTGATAAGAGAAAGAGAGAATTGGAGATTGGGGGAAAAGTGATTAGAGAAAGAAAGAATTGGAGATTGAGAGAAAATTGATAAGAGAAAGAGAGAATTGGAGATTGGGGGAAAAGTGATAATAGAAAGAGAGAATTGGAGAGTGAGAGAAAAGTGATAAGAGAAAGAGAGAATTGGAGATTGGGGGAAAAGTGATAAGAGAAAGAGAGAATTGGAGATTGAGAGAAAAGTGATAAGAGAAAGAGAGAATTGGAGATTGAGAGAAAAGTGATAAGAGAAAGAGAGAATTGGAGATTGAGAGAAAAGTGATAAGAGAAAGAGAGAATTGGAGATGGGGGAAAAGTGATAAGAGAAAGAGAGAATTGGAGATTGAGAGAAAAGTGATGAGAGAAAGAGAGAATTGGAGATTGGGGGAAATGTGAGAAGAGAAAGAGAGAATTGGAGATTGGGGGAAGAGTGAGAATAGAAAGAGAGAAATGGAGATTGAGAAAAAGTGATAAGTGAAAAGGAGAATTGGAGATTGAGAGAAAAGTGATAAGAGAAAGAGAGAATTGGAGATTGAGAGAAAAGTGATAAGAGAAAGAGAGAGAATTGGAGATTGGGGGAAAAGTGATTAGAAAAAGAAAGAATTGGAGATTGAGAGAAAATTGATAATAGAAAGAGAGAATTGGGGATTGGGGGAAAAGTCATAAGAGAAATAGAGAATTGGAGAGTGAGGGAAAAGTGATAAGAGAAAGAGAGAATTGGAGATTGGGGGAAAAGTGATAAGAGAAAGAGAGAATTGGAGATTGAGAGAAAAGTGATAAGAGAAAGAGAGAATTGGAGATTGGGGGAAAAGTGATAAGAGAAAGAGAGAATTGGAGATTGAGAGAAAAGTGATAAGAGAAAGAGAGAATTGGGGATTGGGGGAAAAGTCATAAGAGAAATAGAGAATTGGAGAGTGAGAGAAAAGTGATAAGAGAAAGAGAGAATTGGAGATTGGGGGAAAAGTGATAAGAGAAAGAGAGAATTGGAGATTGAGAGAAAAGTGATAAGAGAAAGAGAGAATTGGAGATTGGGGGAAAAGTGATAAGAGAAAGAGAGAATTGGAGATTGAGAGAAAAGTGATAAGAGAAAGAGGGAATTAGAGATTGAGAGAAAAGTAATAAGAGATTGAGAGAATTGGAGATTGAGAGAAAAGGGATAAGAGAAAGAGAGAATTGGAGATTGGGGGAAAAGTGATAAGAGAAAGAGAGAATTGGAGATTTGGGGAAAATCGTGAAAAGAAAGAGAGAATTGGAGATTGGGGGAAAATTGAGAAAAGAAAGAGAGAATTGGAGATTGAGAGAAAAGGGATAAGAGAAAGAGAGAATTGGAGATTGGGGGAAAAGTCATAAGAGAAAGAGAGAATTGGAGAGTGAGAGAAAAGTGATAAGAGAAAGAGAGAATTGGAGATTGGGGGGAAAAGTGATAAGAGAAAGAGAGAATTGGAGATTGAGAGAAAAGTGATAAGAGAAAGAGAGAATTGGAGATTGAGAGAAAAGTGATAAGAGAAAGAGATAATTAGAGATTGAGAGAAAAATGATAAGAGAAAGAGGGATTTGGAGATTGAGAGAAAAGTGATAATAGAAAGAGAGAATAGGAGATTGAGAGAAAAGTCATTTGAGAAAGAGAGAATTGGAGATTGAGAGAAAAGTGATAAGAGAAAGCGAGAATTGGAGATTGAGAGAAAAGTGATAAGAGAAAGAGAGAATTGGAGATGGGGGAACAGTGATAAGAGAAAGAGAGAATTGGAGATTGAGAGAAAAGTGATAAGAGAAAGAGAGAATTGGAGATTGAGAGAAAAGTGATGAGGGAAAGAGAGAATTGGAGATTGGGGGAAAAGTGAGAAGAGAAAGAGAGAATTGGAGATTGGGGGAAAAGTGAGAAGAGAAAGAGAGATTTGGAGATTGAGAGAAAAGTGATAAGAGAAAGAGAGAATTGGAGATGGAGAGAAAAGTGATAAGAGAAAGAGAGAATTGGAGATTGAGAGAAAAGTGATGAGAGAAAGAGAGAATTGGAGGTTGGGGGAAAAGTGAGAAAAGAAAGAGAGAATTGGAGATTGAGTGAAAAGGGATAAGAGAAAGAGAGAATTAGAGATTGGGGGAAAAGTGATAAGAGAAAGAGAGAATTGGAGATTGGGGGAAAAGTGTGAAGAGAAAGAGAGAATTGGAGGTTGGGGGAAAAGTGAGAAAAGAAAGAGAGAATTGGAGATTGAGAGAAAAGGGATAAGAGAAAGATAGAATTGGAGATTGGGGGAAAAGTCATAAGAGAAAGAGAGAATTGGAGAGTGAGAGAAAAGTGATAAGAGAAAGAGAGAATAGGAGATTGAGAGAAAAGTGATTTCAGGAAGAGAGAATTGGAGATTGAGAGAAAAGTGATAAGGGAAAGAGAGAATTGGAGATTGAGAGAAAAGTGATAAGAGAAAGAGAGAATTGGAGATGGGGGAAAAGTGATAAGAGAAAGAGAGAATTGGAGATTGAGAGAAAAGTGATAAGAGAAAGAGAGAATTGGAGATTGAGAGAAAAGTGATGAGAGAAAGAGAGAATTGGAGATTGGGGGAAAAGTGAGAAGAGAAAGAGAGAATTGGAGATTGGGAGAAAAGTGAGAAGAGAAAGAGAGATTTGGAGATTGAGAGAAAAGTGATAAGAGAAAGAGAGACTTGGAGATGGAGAGAAAAGTGATAAGAGAAAGAGAGAATTGGAGATTGAGAGAAAAGTGATAATAGAAAGAGAGAATTGGAGATTGGGAGAAAAGTGATAAGAGAAAGAGAGAATAGGAGATTGAGAGAAAAGTGATAAGAGAAAGAGGGAATTGGAGATTGAGAAAAAAGTGATAAGTGAAAGAGAGAATTGGAATTTGAGAGAAAAGTGATAAGAGAAAGAAAGAATTGGAGATTGAGAGAAAATTGATAACAGAAAGAGAGAATTGGAGATTGAGAGAAAAGTGATGAGAGAAAGAGAGAATTGGAGATTGGGGGAAATGTGAGAAGAGAAAGAGAGAATTGGAGATTGGGGGAAGAGTGAGAATAGAAAGAGAGAAATGGAGATTGAGAAAAAGTGATAAGTGAAAAGGAGAATTGGAGATTGAGAGAAAAGTGATAAGAGAAAGAGAGAATTGGAGATTGGGGGAAAAGTGATTAGAGAAAGAAAGAATTGGAGATTGAGAGAAAATTGATAAGAGAAAGAGAGAATTGGAGATTGGGGGAAAAGTGATAATAGAAAGAGAGAATTGGAGAGTGAGAGAAAAGTGATAAGAGAAAGAGAGAATTGGAGATTGGGGGAAAAGTGATAAGAGAAAGAGAGAATTGGAGATTGAGAGAAAAGTGATAAGAGAAAGAGAGAATTGGAGATTGAGAGAAAAGTGATAAGAGAAAGAGAGAATTGGAGATTGAGAGAAAAGTGATAAGAGAAAGAGAGAATTGGAGATGGGGGAAAAGTGATAAGAGAAAGAGAGAATTGGAGATTGAGAGAAAAGTGATGAGAGAAAGAGAGAATTGGAGATTGGGGGAAATGTGAGAAGAGAAAGAGAGAATTGGAGATTGGGGGAAGAGTGAGAATAGAAAGAGAGAAATGGAGATTGAGAAAAAGTGATAAGTGAAAAGGAGAATTGGAGATTGAGAGAAAAGTGATAAGAGAAAGAGAGAATTGGAGATTGGGGGAAAAGTGATTAGAGAAAGAAAGAATTGGAGATTGAGAGAAAATTGATAAGAGAAAGAGAGAATTGGAGATTGGGGGAAAAGTGATAAGAGAAAGAGAGAATTGGAGATTGGGGGAAAAGTGATAAGAGAAAGAGAGAATTGGAGATTGAGAGAAAAGTGATAAGAGAAAGAGAGAATTGGAGATTGAGAGAAAAGTGATAAGAGAAAGAGAGAATTGGAGATTGAGAGAAAAGTGATAAGAGAAAGAGAGAATTGGAGATTGAGAGAAAAGTGATAAGAGAAAGAGAGAATTGGAGATTGAGAGAAAAGTGATAAGAGAAAGAGAGAATTGGAGATGGGGGAAAAGTGATAAGAGAAAGAGAGAATTGGAGATTGATAGAAAAGTGATGAGAGAAAGAGAGAATTGGAGATAGGGGGTAAACTGAGAACAGAAAGAGAGGATTGGAGATTGACAGAAAAGTGAGAAGACAAAGAGAGAATTGGAGATTCAGAGAAAAGTGAGAAGAGAAAGAGAGAATTGGAGATTGGGGGAAAAGTGATAAGAGAAAGAGAGAATTGGAGATTGAGAGAAAAGTGATAAGAGAAAGAGAGAGAATTGGAGATTGGGGGAAAAGTGATTAGAAAAAGAAAGAATTGGAGATTGAGAGAAAATTGATAATAGAAAGAGAGAATTGGGGATTGGGGGAAAAGTCATAAGAGAAATAGAGAATTGGAGAGTGAGGGAAAAGTGATAAGAGAAAGAGAGAATTGGAGATTGGGGGAAAAGTGATGAGAGAAAGAGAGAATTGGAGATTGAGAGAAAAGTGATAAGAGAAAGAGAGAATTGGAGATTGGGGGAAAAGTGATAAGAGAAAGAGAGAATTGGAGATTGAGAGAAAAATGATAAGAGAAAGAGAGAATTGGGGATTGGGGGAAAATTCATAAGAGAAATAGAGAATTGGAGAGTGAGAGAAAAGTGATAAGAGAAAGAGAGAATTGGAGATTGGGGGAAAAGTGATAAGAGAAAGAGAGAATTGGAGATTGAGAGAAAAGTGATAAGAGAAAGAGAGAATTGGAGATTGGGGGAAAAGTGATAAGAGAAAGAGAGAATTGGAGATTGAGAGAAAAGTGATAAGAGAAAGAGGGAATTAGAGATTGAGAGAAAAGTGATAAGAGATTGAGAGAATTGGAGATTGAGAGAAAAGGGATAAGAGAAAGAGAGAATTGGAGATTGGGGGAAAAGTGATAAGAGAAAGAGAGAATTGGAGATTGGGGGAAAATCGTGAAGAGAAAGAGAGAATTGGAGATTGGGGGAAAATTGAGAAAAGAAAGAGAGAATTGGAGATTGAGAGAAAAGGGATAAGAGAAAAAGAGAATTGGAGATTGGGGGAAAAGTCATAAGAGAAAGAGAGAATTGGAGAGTGAGAGAAAAGTGATAAGAGAAAGAGAGAATTGGAGATTGGGGGGAAAAGTGATAAGAGAAAGAGAGAATTGGAGATTGAGAGAAAAGTGATAAGAGAAAGAGAGAATTGGAGATTGAGAGAAAAGTGATAAGAGAAAGAGATAATTAGAGATTGAGAGAAAAATGATAAGAGAAAGAGGGATTTGGAGATTGAGAGAAAAGTGATAATAGAAAGAGAGAATAGGAGATTGAGAGAAAAGTCATTTGAGAAAGAGAGAATTGGAGATTGAGAGAAAAGTGATAAGAGAAAGCGAGAATTGGAGATTGAGAGAAAAGTGATAAGAGAAAGAGAGAATTGGAGATTGGGGGAAAAGTGATAGGAGAAAGAGAGAATTGGAGATTGAGAGTAAAGTGATAAGAGAAAGAGAGAATTGGAGATTGAGAGAAAAGTGATAAGAGAAAGAGAGAATTGGAGATTGAGAGAAAAGTGATAAGAGAAAGAGAGAATTGGAGATTAAGAGAAAAGTGATAAGAGAAAGAGAGAGTTGGAGATTGAGAGAAAAGTGATAAGAGAAAGAGAGAATTGGAGATGGGGGAAAAGTGATAAGAGAAAGAGAGAATTGGAGATTGAGAGAAAAGTGATGAGAGAAAGAGAGAATTGGAGATAGGGGGTAAACTGAGAACAGAAAGAGAGGATTGGAGATTGACAGAAAAGTGAGAAGACATAGAGAGAATTGGAGATTCAGAGAAAAGTGAGAAGAGAAAGAGAGAATTGGAGATTGGGGGAAAAGTGATAAGAGAAAGAGAGAATTGGAGATTGAGAGAAAAGTGATAAGAGAAAGAGAGAGAATTGGAGATTGGGGGAAAAGTGATTAGAGAAAGAAAGAATTGGAGATTGAGAGAAAATTGATAATAGAAAGAGAGAATTGGGGATTGGGGGAAAAGTCATAAGAGAAATAGAGAATTGGAGAGTGAGAGAAAAGTGATAAGAGAAAGAGAGAATTGGAGATTGGGGGAAAAGTGATAAGAGAAAGAGAGAATTGGAGATTGAGAGAAAAGTGATAAGAGAAAGAGAGAATTGGAGATTGGGGGAAAAGTGATAAGAGAAAGAGAGAATTGGAGATTGAGAGAAAAGTGATAAGAGAAAGAGAGAATTAGAGATTGAGAGAAAAGTGATAAGAGAAAGAGGGAATTGGAATTTGAGAGAAAAGTGATAAGAGAAAGAAAGAATTGGAGATTGAGAGAAAATTGATAACAGAAAGAGAGAATTGGAGATTGAGAGAAAAGTGATAAGAGAAAGAGAGACTTGGAGATGGAGAGAAAAGTGATAAGAGAAAGAGAGAATTGGAGATTGAGAGAAAAGTGATAATAGAAAGAGAGAATTGGAGATTGGGAGAAAAGTGATAAGAGAAAGAGAGAATTGGAGATTGAGAGAAAAGTGATAAGAGAAAGAGAGAATTGGAGATTGAGAAAAAAGTGATAAGTGAAAGAGAGAATTGGAATTTGAGAGAAAAGTGATAAGAGAAAGAAAGAATTGGAGATTGAGAGAAAATTGATAACAGAAAGAGAGAATTGGAGATTGAGAGAAAAGTGATGAGAGAAAGAGAGAATTGGAGATTGGGGGAAATGTGAGAAGAGAAAGAGAGAATTGGAGATTGGGGGAAGAGTGAGAATAGAAAGAGAGAAATGGAGATTGAGAAAAAGTGATAAGTGAAAAGGAGAATTGGAGATTGAGAGAAAAGTGATAAGAGAAAGAGAGAATTGGAGATTGGGGGAAAAGTGATTAGAGAAAGAAAGAATTGGAGATTGAGAGAAAATTGATAAGAGAAAGAGAGAATTGGAGATTGGGGGAAAAGTGATAATAGAAAGAGAGAATTGGAGAGTGAGAGAAAAGTGATAAGAGAAAGAGAGAATTGGAGATTGGGGGAAAAGTGATAAGAGAAAGAGAGAATTGGAGATTGAGAGAAAAGTGATAAGAGAAAGAGAGAATTGGAGATTGAGAGAAAAGTGATAAGAGAAAGAGAGAATTGGAGATTGAGAGAAAAGTGATAAGAGAAAAAGAGAATTGGAGATGGGGGAAAAGTGATAAGAGAAAGAGAGAATTGGAGATTGAGAAAAAAGTGATAAGAGAAAGAGAGAATTGGAGATTGAGAGAAAAGTGATAAGAGAAAGAGAGAATTGGAGATTGAGAGAAAAGTGATAAGAGAAAGAGAGAATTGGAGATGGGGGAAAAGTGATAAGAGAAAGAGAGAATTGGAGATTGATAGAAAAGTGATGAGAGAAAGAGAGAGTTGGAGATAGGGGGTAAACTGAGAACAGAAAGAGAGGATTGGAGATTGACAGAAAAGTGAGAAGACAAAGCGAGAATTGGAGATTGAGAGAAAAGTGATGAGGGAAAGAGAGAATTGGAGATTGGGGGAAAAGTGAGAAGAGAAAGAGAGAATTGGAGATTGGGGGAAAAGTGAGAAGAGAAAGAGAGATTTGGAGATTGAGAGAAAAGTGATAAGAGAAAGAGAGAATTGGAGATGGAGAGAAAAGTGATAAGAGAAAGAGAGAATTGGAGATTGAGAGAAAAGTGATGAGAGAAAGAGAGAATTGGAGGTTGGGGGAAAAGTGAGAAAAGAAAGAGAGAATTGGAGATTGAGAGAAAAGGGATAAGAGAAAGAGAGAATTAGAGATTGGGGGAAAAGTGATAAGAGAAAGAGAGAATTGGAGATTGGGGGAAAAGTGTGAAGAGAAAGAGAGAATTGGAGGTTGGGGGAAAAGTGAGAAAAGAAAGAGAGAATTGGAGATTGAGAGAAAAGGGATAAGAGAAAGATAGAATTGGAGATTGGGGGAAAAGTCATAAGAGAAAGAGAGAATTGGAGAGTGAGAGAAAAGTGATAAGAGAAAGAGAGAATAGGAGATTGAGAGAAAAGTGATTTCAGGAAGAGAGAATTGGAGATTGAGAGAAAAGTGATAAGGGAAAGAGAGAATTGGAGATTGAGAGAAAAGTGATAAGAGAAAGAGAGAATTGGAGATTGAGAGAAAAGTGATAAGAGAAAGAGAGAATTGGAGATTGAGAGAAAAGTGATGAGAGAAAGAGAGAATTGGAGATTGGGGGAAAATTGAGAAGAGAAAGAGAGAATTGGAGATTGGGAGAAAAGTGAGAAGAGAAAGAGAGATTTGGAGATTGAGAGAAAAGTGATAAGAGAAAGAGAGACTTGGAGATGGAGAGAAAAGTGATAAGAGAAAGAGAGAATTTGAGATTGAGAGAAAAGTGATAATAGAAAGAGAGAATTGGAGATTGGGAGAAAAGTGATAAGAGAAAGAGAGAATTGGAGATTGAGAGAAAAGTGATAAGAGAAAGAGAGAATTGGAGATTGAGAAAAAAGTGATAAGTGAAAGAGAGAATTGGAATTTGAGAGAAAAGTGATAAGAGAAAGAAAGAATTGGAGATTGAGAGAAAATTGATAACAGAAAGAGAGAATTGGAGATTGAGAGAAAAGTGATGAGAGAAAGAGAGGATTGGAGATTGGGGGAAATGTGAGAAGAGAAAGAGAGAATTGGAGATTGGGGGAAGAGTGTGAATAGAAAGAGAGGAATGGAGATTGAGAAAAAGTGATAAGTGAAAAGGAGAATTGGAGATTGAGAGAAAAGTGATAAGAGAAAGAGAGAATTGGAGATTGGGGGAAAAGTGATTAGAGAAAGAAAGAATTGGAGATTGAGAGAAAATTGATAAGAGAAAGAGAGAATTGGAGATTGGGGGAAAAGTGATAATAGAAAGAGAGAATTGGAGAGTGAGAGAAAAGTGATAAGAGAAAGAGAGAATTGGAGATTGGGGGAAAAGTGATAAGAGAAAGAGAGAATTGGAGATTGAGAGAAAAGTGATAAGAGAAAGAGAGAATTGGAGATTGAGAGAAAAGTGATAAGAGAAAGAGAGAATTGGAGATTGAGAGAAAAGTGATAAGAGAAAGAGAGAATTGGAGATTGAGAGAAAAGTGATAAGAGAAAGAGAGAATTGGAGATTGAGAGAAAAGTGATAAGAGAAAGAGAGAATTGGAGATGGGGGAAAAGTGATAAGAGAAAGAGAGAATTGGAGATTGATAGAAAAGTGATGAGAGAAAGAGAGAGTTGGAGATAGGGGGTAAACTGAGAACAGAAAGAGAGGATTGGAGATTGACAGAAAAGTGAGAAGACAAAGCGAGAATTGGAGATTCAGAGAAAAGTGAGAAGAGAAAGAGAGAATTGGAGATTGGGGGAAAAGTGATATGAGAAAGAGAGAATTGGAGATTGAGAGAAAAGTGTTAAGAGAAAGAGAGAGAATTGGAGATTGGGGGAAAAGTGATTAGAGAAAGAAAGAAATGGAGATTGAGAGAAAATTGATAATAGAAAGAGAGAATTGGGGATTGGGGGAAAAGTCATAAGAGAAATAGAGAATTGGAGAGTGAGAGAAAAGTGATAAGAGAAAGAGAGAATTGGAGATTGAGAGAAAAGTGATGAGAGAAAGAGAGAATTGGAGATTGGGGGAAAAGTGAGAAGAGAAAGAGAGAATTGGAGATTGGGGGAAAAGTGAGAAGAGAAAGAGAGAATTGGAGATGGAGAGAAAAGTGATAAGAGAAAGAGAGAATTGGAGATTGAGAGAAAAGTGATGAGAGAAAGAGAGAATTGGAGGTTGGGGGAAAAGTGAGAAAAGAAAGAGAGAATTGGAGATTGAGAGAAAAGGGATAAGAGAAAGAGAGAATTAGAGATTGGGGGAAAAGTGATAAGAGAAAGAGAAAATAGGAGATTGGGGGAAAAGTGTGGAGAGAAAGAGAGAATTGGAGGTTGGGGGAAAAGTGAGAAAAGAAAGAGAGAATTGGAGATTGAGAGAAAACGGATAAGAGAAAGAGAGAATTGGAGATTGGGGCAAAAGTCATAAGAGAAAGAGAGAATTGGAGAGTGAGAGAAAAGTGATAAGAGAAAGAGAGAATAGGAGATTGAGAGAAAAGTGATTTGAGAAAGAGAGAATTGGAGATTGAGAGAAAAGTGATAAGGGAAAGAGACAATTGGAGATTGAGAGAAAAGTGATAAGAGAAAGAGAGAATTGGAGATGGGGGAAAAGTGATAAGAGAAAGAGAGAATTAGAGATTGAGAGAAAAGTGGTAAGAGAAAGAGAGAATTGGAGATTGAGAGAAAAGTAATGAGAGAAAGAGAGAATTGGAGATTGCGGGAAAAGTGAGAAGAGAAAGAGAGAATTGGAAATTGGGAGAAAAGTGAGAAGAGAAAGAGAGATTTGGAGATTGAGAGAAAAGTGATAAGAGAAAGAGAGACTTGGAGATGGAGAGAAAAGTGATAATAGAAAGAGAGAATTGGAGATTGAGAGAAAATTGATAACAGAAAGAGAGAATTGGAGATTGAGAGAAAAGTGATGAGAGAAAGAGAGAATTGGATATTGGGGGAAATGTGATAAGAGAAAGAGAGAATTGGAGATTGGGGGAAGAGTGAGAAGAGAAAGAGAGAATTGGAGATTGAGAGAAAAGTAATGAGAGAATAAGAGAATTGGAGATTGGGGGAAAAGTGATTAGAGAAAGAAAGAATTGGAGATTGAGAGAAAATTGATAAGAGAAAGAGAGAATTGGAGATTGGGGGAAAAGTGATAAGAGAAAGAGAGAATTGGAGAGTGAGAGAAAAGTGATAAGAGAAAGAGAGAATTGGAGATTGGGGGAAAAGTGATAGGAGAAAAAGAGAATTGGAGATTGAGAGAAAAGTGATAAGAGAAAGAGAGAATTGGAGATTGAGAGAAAAGTGATAAGAGAAAGAGAGAATTGGAGATTGAGAGAAAAGTGATAAGAGAAAGAGAGAATTGGAGATTAAGAGAAAAGTGATAAGAGAAAGAGAGAGTTGGAGATTGAGAGAAAAGTGATAAGAGAAAGAGAGAATTGGAGATGGGGGAAAAGTGATAAGAGAAAGAGAGAATTGGAGATTGAGAGAAAAGTGATGAGAGAAAGAGAGAATTGGAGATAGGGGGTAAACTGAGAACAGAAAGAGAGGATTGGAGATTGACAGAAAAGTGAGAAGACATAGAGAGAATTGGAGATTCAGAGAAAAGTGAGAAGAGAAAGAGAGAATTGGAGATTGGGGGAAAAGTGATAAGAGAAAGAGAGAATTGGAGATTGAGAGAAAAGTGATAAGAGAAAGAGAGAGAATTGGAGATTGGGGGAAAAGTGATTAGAGAAAGAAAGAATTGGAGATTGAGAGAAAATTGATAATAGAAAGAGAGAATTGGGGATTGGGGGAAAAGTCATAAGAGAAATAGAGAATTGGAGAGTGAGAGAAAAGTGATAAGAGAAAGAGAGAATTGGAGATTGGGGGAAAAGTGATAAGAGAAAGAGAGAATTGGAGATTGAGAGAAAAGTGATAAGAGAAAGAGAGAATTGGAGATTGGGGGAAAAGTGATAAGAGAAAGAGAGAATTGGAGATTGAGAGAAAAGTGATAAGAGAAAGAGAGAATTAGAGATTGAGAGAAAAGTGATAAGAGAAAGAGGGAATTGGAATTTGAGAGAAAAGTGATAAGAGAAAGAAAGAATTGGAGATTGAGAGAAAATTGATAACAGAAAGAGAGAATTGGAGATTGAGAGAAAAGTGATAAGAGAAAGAGAGACTTGGAGATGGAGAGAAAAGTGATAAGAGAAAGAGAGAATTGGAGATTGAGAGAAAAGTGATAATAGAAAGAGAGAATTGGAGATTGGGAGAAAAGTGATAAGAGAAAGAGAGAATTGGAGATTGAGAGAAAAGTGATAAGAGAAAGAGAGAATTGGAGATTGAGAAAAAAGTGATAAGTGAAAGAGAGAATTGGAATTTGAGAGAAAAGTGATAAGAGAAAGAAAGAATTGGAGATTGAGAGAAAATTGATAACAGAAAGAGAGAATTGGAGATTGAGAGAAAAGTGATGAGAGAAAGAGAGAATTGGAGATTGGGGGAAATGTGAGAAGAGAAAGAGAGAATTGGAGATTGGGGGAAGAGTGAGAATAGAAAGAGAGAAATGGAGATTGAGAAAAAGTGATAAGTGAAAAGGAGAATTGGAGATTGAGAGAAAAGTGATAAGAGAAAGAGAGAATTGGAGATTGGGGGAAAAGTGATTAGAGAAAGAAAGAATTGGAGATTGAGAGAAAATTGATAAGAGAAAGAGAGAATTGGAGATTGGGGGAAAAGTGATAATAGAAAGAGAGAATTGGAGAGTGAGAGAAAAGTGATAAGAGAAAGAGAGAATTGGAGATTGGGGGAAAAGTGATAAGAGAAAGAGAGAATTGGAGATTGAGAGAAAAGTGATAAGAGAAAGAGAGAATTGGAGATTGAGAGAAAAGTGATAAGAGAAAGAGAGAATTGGAGATTGAGAGAAAAGTGATAAGAGAAAAAGAGAATTGGAGATGGGGGAAAAGTGATAAGAGAAAGAGAGAATTGGAGATTGAGAAAAAAGTGATAAGAGAAAGAGAGAATTGGAGATTGAGAGAAAAGTGATAAGAGAAAGAGAGAATTGGAGATTGAGAGAAAAGTGATAAGAGAAAGAGAGAATTGGAGATGGGGGAAAAGTGATAAGAGAAAGAGAGAATTGGAGATTGATAGAAAAGTGATGAGAGAAAGAGAGAGTTGGAGATAGGGGGTAAACTGAGAACAGAAAGAGAGGATTGGAGATTGACAGAAAAGTGAGAAGACAAAGCGAGAATTGGAGATTGAGAGAAAAGTGATGAGGGAAAGAGAGAATTGGAGATTGGGGGAAAAGTGAGAAGAGAAAGAGAGAATTGGAGATTGGGGGAAAAGTGAGAAGAGAAAGAGAGATTTGGAGATTGAGAGAAAAGTGATAAGAGAAAGAGAGAATTGGAGATGGAGAGAAAAGTGATAAGAGAAAGAGAGAATTGGAGATTGAGAGAAAAGTGATGAGAGAAAGAGAGAATTGGAGGTTGGGGGAAAAGTGAGAAAAGAAAGAGAGAATTGGAGATTGAGAGAAAAGGGATAAGAGAAAGAGAGAATTAGAGATTGGGGGAAAAGTGATAAGAGAAAGAGAGAATTGGAGATTGGGGGAAAAGTGTGAAGAGAAAGAGAGAATTGGAGGTTGGGGGAAAAGTGAGAAAAGAAAGAGAGAATTGGAGATTGAGAGAAAAGGGATAAGAGAAAGATAGAATTGGAGATTGGGGGAAAAGTCATAAGAGAAAGAGAGAATTGGAGAGTGAGAGAAAAGTGATAAGAGAAAGAGAGAATAGGAGATTGAGAGAAAAGTGATTTCAGGAAGAGAGAATTGGAGATTGAGAGAAAAGTGATAAGGGAAAGAGAGAATTGGAGATTGAGAGAAAAGTGATAAGAGAAAGAGAGAATTGGAGATTGAGAGAAAAGTGATAAGAGAAAGAGAGAATTGGAGATTGAGAGAAAAGTGATGAGAGAAAGAGAGAATTGGAGATTGGGGGAAAATTGAGAAGAGAAAGAGAGAATTGGAGATTGGGAGAAAAGTGAGAAGAGAAAGAGAGATTTGGAGATTGAGAGAAAAGTGATAAGAGAAAGAGAGACTTGGAGATGGAGAGAAAAGTGATAAGAGAAAGAGAGAATTGGAGATTGAGAGAAAAGTGATAATAGAAAGAGAGAATTGGAGATTGGGAGAAAAGTGATAAGAGAAAGAGAGAATTGGAGATTGAGAGAAAAGTGATAAGAGAAAGAGAGAATTGGAGATTGAGAAAAAAGTGATAAGTGAAAGAGAGAATTGGAATTTGAGAGAAAAGTGATGAGAGAAAGAAAGAATTGGAGATTGAGAGAAAATTGATAACAGAAAGAGAGAATTGGAGATTGAGAGAAAAGTGATGAGAGAAAGAGAGGATTGGAGATTGGGGGAAATGTGAGAAGAGAAAGAGAGAATTGGAGATTGGGGGAAGAGTGTGAATAGAAAGAGAGAAATGGAGATTGAGAAAAAGTGATAAGTGAAAAGGAGAATTGGAGATTGAGAGAAAAGTGATAAGAGAAAGAGAGAATTGGAGATTGGGGGAAAAGTGATTAGAGAAAGAAAGAATTGGAGATTGAGAGAAAATTGATAAGAGAAAGAGAGAATTGGAGATTGGGGGAAAAGTGATAATAGAAAGAGAGAATTGGAGAGTGAGAGAAAAGTGATAAGAGAAAGAGAGAATTGGAGATTGGGGGAAAAGTGATAAGAGAAAGAGAGAATTGGAGATTGAGAGAAAAGTGATAAGAGAAAGAGAGAATTGGAGATTGAGAGAAAAGTTATAAGAGAAAGAGAGAATTGGAGATTGAGAGAAAAGTGATAAGAGAAAGAGAGAATTGGAGATGGGGGAAAAGTGATAAGAGAAAGAGAGAATTGGAGATTGAGAGAAAAGTGATAAGAGAAAGAGAGAATTGGAGATTGAGAGAAAAGTGATAAGAGAAAGAGAGAATTGGAGATTGAGAGAAAAGTGATAAGAGAAAGAGAGAATTGGAGATGGGGGAAAAGTGATAAGAGAAAGAGAGAATTGGAGATTGATAGAAAAGTGATGAGAGAAAGAGAGAGTTGGAGATAGGGGGTAAACTGAGAACAGAAAGAGAGGATTGGAGATTGACAGAAAAGTGAGAAGACAAAGCGAGAATTGGAGATTCAGAGAAAAGTGAGAAGAGAAAGAGAGAATTGGAGATTGGGGGAAAAGTGATATGAGAAAGAGAGAATTGGAGATTGAGAGAAAAGTGTTAAGAGAAAGAGAGAGAATTGGAGATTGGGGGAAAAGTGATTAGAGAAAGAAAGAATTGGAGATTGAGAGAAAATTGATAATAGAAAGAGAGAATTGGGGATTGGGGGAAAAGTCATAAGAGAAATAGAGAATTGGAGAGTGAGAGAAAAGTGATAAGAGAAAGAGAGAATTGGAGATTGAGAGAAAAGTGATGAGAGAAAGAGAGAATTGGAGATTGGGGGAAAAGTGAGAAGAGAAAGAGAGAATTGGAGATTGGGGGAAAAGTGAGAAGAGAAAGAGAGAATTGGAGCTGGAGAGAAAAGTGATAAGAGAAAGAGAGAATTGGAGATTGAGAGAAAAGTGATGAGAGAAAGAGAGAATTGGAGGTTGGGGGAAAAGTGAGAAAAGAAAGAGAGAATTGGAGATTGAGAGAAAAGGGATAAGAGAAAGAGAGAATTAGAGATTGGGGGAAAAGTGATAAGAGAAAGAGAAAATAGGAGATTGGGGGAAAAGTGTGGAGAGAAAGAGAGAATTGGAGGTTGGGGGAAAAGTGAGAAAAGAAAGAGAGAATTGGAGATTGAGAGAAAACGGATAAGAGAAAGAGAGAATTGGAGATTGGGGCAAAAGTCATAAGAGAAAGAGAGAATTGGAGAGTGAGAGAAAAGTGATAAGAGAAAGAGAGAATAGGAGATTGAGAGAAAAGTGATTTGAGAAAGAGAGAATTGGAGATTGAGAGAAAAGTGATAAGGGAAAGAGAGAATTGGAGATTGAGAGAAAAGTGATAAGAGAAAGAGAGAATTGGAGATGGGGGAAAAGTGATAAGAGAAAGAGAGAATTAGAGATTGAGAGAAAAGTGGTAAGAGAAAGAGAGAATTGGAGATTGAGAGAAAAGTAATGAGAGAAAGAGAGAATTGGAGATTGCGGGAAAAGTGAGAAGAGAAAGAGAGAATTGGAAATTGGGAGAAAAGTGAGAAGAGAAAGAGAGATTTGGAGATTGAGAGAAAAGTGATAAGAGAAAGAGAGACTTGGAGATGGAGAGAAAAGTGATAATAGAAAGAGAGAATTGGAGATTGAGAGAAAATTGATAACAGAAAGAGAGAATTGGAGATTGAGAGAAAAGTGATGAGAGAAAGAGAGAATTGGATATTGGGGGAAATGTGATAAGAGAAAGAGAGAATTGGAGATTGGGGGAAGAGTGAGAAGAGAAAGAGAGAAATGGAGATTGAGAAAAAGTGATACGTGAAAAGGAGAATTGGAGATTGAGAGAAAAGTAATGAGAGAATAAGAGAATTGGAGATTGGGGGAAAAGTGATTAGAGAAAGAAAGAATTGGAGATTGAGAGAAAATTGATAAGAGAAAGAGAGAATTGGAGATTGGGGGAAAAGTGATAAGAGAAAGAGAGAATTGGAGAGTGAGAGAAAAGTGATAAGAGAAAGAGAGAATTGGAGATTGGGGGAAAAGTGATAGGAGAAAGAGAGAATTGGAGATTGAGAGAAAAGTGATAAGAGAAAGAGAGAATTGGAGATTGAGAGAAAAGTGATAAGAGAAAGAGAGAATTGGAGATTGAGAGAAAAGTGATAAGAGAAAGAGAGAATTGGAGATTAAGAGAAAAGTGATAAGAGAAAGAGAGAGTTGGAGATTGAGAGAAAAGTGATAAGAGAAAGAGAGAATTGGAGATGGGGGAAAAGTGATAAGAGAAAGAGAGAATTGGAGATTGAGAGAAAAGTGATGAGAGAAAGAGAGAATTGGAGATAGGGGGTAAACTGAGAACAGAAAGAGAGGATTGGAGATTGACAGAAAAGTGAGAAGACATAGAGAGAATTGGAGATTCAGAGAAAAGTGAGAAGAGAAAGAGAGAATTGGAGATTGGGGGAAAAGTGATAAGAGAAAGAGAGAATTGGAGATTGAGAGAAAAGTGATAAGAGAAAGAGAGAGAATTGGAGATTGGGGGAAAAGTGATTAGAGAAAGAAAGAATTGGAGATTGAGAGAAAATTGATAATAGAAAGAGAGAATTGGGGATTGGGGGAAAAGTCATAAGAGAAATAGAGAATTGGAGAGTGAGAGAAAAGTGATAAGAGAAAGAGAGAATTGGAGATTGGGGGAAAAGTGATAAGAGAAAGAGAGAATTGGAGATTGAGAGAAAAGTGATAAGAGAAAGAGAGAATTGGAGATTGGGGGAAAAATGATAAGAGAAAGAGAGAATTGGAGATTGAGAGAAAAGTGATAAGAGAAAGAGAGAATTAGAGATTGAGAGAAAAGTGATAAGAGAAAGAGGGAATTGGAATTTGAGAGAAAAGTGATAAGAGAAAGAAAGAATTGGAGATTGAGAGAAAATTGATAACAGAAAGAGAGAATTGGAGATTGAGAGAAAAGTGATAAGAGAAAGAGAGACTTGGAGATGGAGAGAAAAGTGATAAGAGAAAGAGAGAATTGGAGATTGAGAGAAAAGTGATAATAGAAAGAGAGAATTGGAGATTGGGAGAAAAGTGATAAGAGAAAGAGAGAATTGGAGATTGAGAGAAAAGTGATAAGAGAAAGAGAGAATTGGAGATTGAGAAAAAATTGATAAGTGAAAGAGAGAATTGGAATTTGAGAGAAAATTGATAACAGAAAGAGAGAATTGGAGATTGAGAGAAAAGTGATGAGAGAAAGAGAGAATTGGAGATTGGGGGAAATGTGAGAAGAGAAAGAGAGAATTGGAGATTGGGGGAAGAGTGAGAATAGAAAGAGAGAAATGGAGATTGAGAAAAAGTGATAAGTGAAAAGGAGAATTGGAGATTGAGAGAAAAGTGATAAGAGAAAGAGAGAATTGGAGATTGGGGGAAAAGTGATTAGAGAAAGAAAGAATTGGAGATTGAGAGAAAATTGATAAGAGAAAGAGAGAATTGGAGATTGGGGGAAAAGTGATAATAGAAAGAGAGAATTGGAGAGTGAGAGAAAAGTGATAAGAGAAAGAGAGAATTGGAGATTGGGGGAAAAGTGATAAGAGAAAGAGAGAATTGGAGATTGAGAGAAAAGTGATAAGAGAAAGAGAGAATTGGAGATTGAGAGAAAAGTGATAAGAGAAAGAGAGAATTGGAGATTGAGAGAAAAGTGATAAGAGAAAAAGAGAATTGGAGATGGGGGAAAAGTGATAAGAGAAAGAGAGAATTGGAGATTGAGAAAAAAGTGATAAGAGAAAGAGAGAATTGGAGATTGAGAGAAAAGTGATAAGAGAAAGAGAGAATTGGAGATTGAGAGAAAAGTGATAAGAGAAAGAGAGAATTGGAGATGGGGGAAAAGTGATAAGAGAAAGAGAGAATTGGAGATTGATAGAAAAGTGATGAGAGAAAGAGAGAGTTGGAGATAGGGGGTAAACTGAGAACAGAAAGAGAGGATTGGAGATTGACAGAAAAGTGAGAAGACAAAGCGAGAATTGGAGATTGAGAGAAAAGTGATGAGGGAAAGAGAGAATTGGAGATTGGGGGAAAAGTGAGAAGAGAAAGAGAGAATTGGAGATTGGGGGAAAAGTGAGAAGAGAAAGAGAGATTTGGAGATTGAGAGAAAAGTGATAAGAGAAAGAGAGAATTGGAGATGGAGAGAAAAGTGATAAGAGAAAGAGAGAATTGGAGATTGAGAGAAAAGTGATGAGAGAAAGAGAGAATTGGAGGTTGGGGGAAAAGTGAGAAAAGAAAGAGAGAATTGGAGATTGAGAGAAAAGGGATAAGAGAAAGAGAGAATTAGAGATTGGGGGAAAAGTGATAAGAGAAAGAGAGAATTGGAGATTGGGGGAAAAGTGTGAAGAGAAAGAGAGAATTGGAGGTTGGGGGAAAAGTGAGAAAAGAAAGAGAGAATTGGAGATTGAGAGAAAAGGGATAAGAGAAAGATAGAATTGGAGATTGGGGGAAAAGTCATAAGAGAAAGAGAGAATTGGAGAGTGAGAGAAAAGTGATAAGAGAAAGAGAGAATAGGAGATTGAGAGAAAAGTGATTTCAGGAAGAGAGAATTGGAGATTGAGAGAAAAGTGATAAGGGAAAGAGAGAATTGGAGATTGAGAGAAAAGTGATAAGAGAAAGAGAGAATTGGAGATTGAGAGAAAAGTGATAAGAGAAAGAGAGAATTGGAGATTGAGAGAAAAGTGATGAGAGAAAGAGAGAATTGGAGATTGGGAGAAAATTGAGAAGAGAAAGAGAGAATTGGAGATTGGGAGAAAAGTGAGAAGAGAAAGAGAGATTTGGAGATTGAGAGAAAAGTGATAAGAGAAAGAGAGACTTGGAGATGGAGAGAAAAGTGATAAGAGAAAGAGAGAATTGGAGATTGAGAGAAAAGTGATAATAGAAAGAGATTTGGAGATTGGGAGAAAAGTGATAAGAGAAAGAGAGAATTGGAGATTGAGAGAAAAGTGATAAGAGAAAGAGAGAATTGGAGATTGAGAAAAAAGTGATAAGTGAAAGAGAGAATTGGAATTTGAGAGAAAAGTGATAAGAGAAAGAAAGAATTGGAGATTGAGAGAAAATTGATAACAGAAAGAGAGAATTGGAGATTGAGAGAAAAGTGATGAGAGAAAGAGAGGATTGGAGATTGGGGGAAATGTGAGAAGAGAAAGAGAGAATTGGAGATTGGGGGAAGAGTGTGAATAGAAAGAGAGAAATGGAGATTGAGAAAAAGTGATAAGTGAAAAGGAGAATTGGAGATTGAGAGAAAAGTGATAAGAGAAAGAGAGAATTGGAGATTGGGGGAAAAGTGATTAGAGAAAGAAAGAATTGGAGATTGAGAGAAAATTGATAAGAGAAAGAGAGAATTGGAGATTGGGGGAAAAGTGATAATAGAAAGAGAGAATTGGAGAGTGAGAGAAAAGTGATAAGAGAAAGAGAGAATTGGAGATTGGGGGAAAAGTGATAAGAGAAAGAGAGAATTGGAGATTGAGAGAAAAGTGATAAGAGAAAGAGAGAATTGGAGATTGAGAGAAAAGTGATAAGAGAAAGAGAGAATTGGAGATTGAGAGAAAAGTGATAAGAGAGAGAGAGAATTGGAGATGGGGGAAAAGTGATAAGAGAAAGAGAGAATTGGAGATTGAGAGAAAAGTGATAAGAGAAAGAGAGAATTGGAGATTGAGAGAAAAGTGATAAGAGAAAGAGAGAATTGGAGATTGAGAGAAAATGATAAGAGAAAGAGAGAATTGGAGATGGGGGAAAAGTGATAAGAGAAAGAGAGAATTGGAGATTGATAGAAAAGTGATGAGAGAAAGAGAGAGTTGGAGATAGGGGGTAAACTGAGAACAGAAAGAGAGGATTGGAGATTGACAGAAAAGTGAGAAGACAAAGCGAGAATTGGAGATTCAGAGAAAAGTGAGAAGAGAAAGAGAGAATTGGAGATTGGGGGAAAAGTGATATGAGAAAGAGAGAATTGGAGATTGAGAGAAAAGTGTTAAGAGAAAGAGAGAGAATTGGAGATTGGGGGAAAAGTGATTAGAGAAAGAAAGAATTGGAGATTGAGAGAAAATTGATAATAGAAAGAGAGAATTGGGGATTGGGGGAAAAGTCATAAGAGAAATAGAGAATTGGAGAGTGAGAGAAAAGTGATAAGAGAAAGAGAGAATTGGAGATTGAGAGAAAAGTGATGAGAGAAAGAGAGAATTGGAGATTGGGGGAAAAGTGAGAAGAGAAAGAGAGAATTGGAGATTGGGGGAAAAGTGAGAAGAGAAAGAGAGAATTGGAGATGGAGAGAAAAGTGATAAGAGAAAGAGAGAATTGGAGATTGAGAGAAAAGTGATAATAGAAAGAGAGAATTGGAGATTGGGAGAAAAGTGATAAGAGAAAGAGAGAATTGGAGATTGAGAGAAAAGTGATAAGAGAAAGAGAGAATTGGAGATTGAGAAAAAAGTGATAAGTGAAAGAGAGAATTGGAATTTGAGAGAAAAGTGATGAGAGAAAGAAAGAATTGGAGATTGAGAGAAAATTGATAACAGAAAGAGAGAATTGGAGATTGAGAGAAAAGTGATGAGAGAAAGAGAGGATTGGAGATTGGGGGAAATGTGAGAAGAGAAAGAGAGAATTGGAGATTGGGGGAAGAGTGTGAATAGAAAGAGAGAAATGGAGATTGAGAAAAAGTGATAAGTGAAAAGGAGAATTGGAGATTGAGAGAAAAGTGATAAGAGAAAGAGAGAATTGGAGATTGGGGGAAAAGTGATTAGAGAAAGAAAGAATTGGAGATTGAGAGAAAATTGATAAGAGAAAGAGAGAATTGGAGATTGGGGGAAAAGTGATAATAGAAAGAGAGAATTGGAGAGTGAGAGAAAAGTGATAAGAGAAAGAGAGAATTGGAGATTGGGGGAAAAGTGATAAGAGAAAGAGAGAATTGGAGATTGAGAGAAAAGTGATAAGAGAAAGAGAGAATTGGAGATTGAGAGAAAAGTGATAAGAGAAAGAGAGAATTGGAGATTGAGAGAAAAGTGATAAGAGAAAGAGAGAATTGGAGATGGGGGAAAAGTGATAAGAGAAAGAGAGAATTGGAGATTGAGAGAAAAGTGATAAGAGAAAGAGAGAATTGGAGATTGAGAGAAAAGTGATAAGAGAAAGAGAGAATTGGAGATTGAGAGAAAAGTGATAAGAGAAAGAGAGAATTGGAGATGGGGGAAAAGTGATAAGAGAAAGAGAGAATTGGAGATTGATAGAAAAGTGATGAGAGAAAGAGAGAGTTGGAGATAGGGGGTAAACTGAGAACAGAAAGAGAGGATTGGAGATTGACAGAAAAGTGAGAAGACAAAGCGAGAATTGGAGATTCAGAGAAAAGTGAGAAGAGAAAGAGAGAATTGGAGATTGGGGGAAAAGTGATATGAGAAAGAGAGAATTGGAGATTGAGAGAAAAGTGTTAAGAGAAAGAGAGAGAATTGGAGATTGGGGGAAAAGTGATTAGAGAAAGAAAGAATTGGAGATTGAGAGAAAATTGATAATAGAAAGAGAGAATTGGGGATTGGGGGAAAAGTCATAAGAGAAATAGAGAATTGGAGAGTGAGAGAAAAGTGATAAGAGAAAGAGAGAATTGGAGATTGAGAGAAAAGTGATGAGAGAAAGAGAGAATTGGAGATTGGGGGAAAAGTGAGAAGAGAAAGAGAGAATTGGAGATTGGGGGAAAAGTGAGAAGAGAAAGAGAGAATTGGAGATGGAGAGAAAAGTGATAAGAGAAAGAGAGAATTGGAGATTGAGAGAAAAGTGATGAGAGAAAGAGAGAATTGGAGGTTGGGGGAAAAGTGAGAAAAGAAAGAGAGAATTGGAGATTGAGAGAAAAGGGATAAGAGAAAGAGAGAATTAGAGATTGGGGGAAAAGTGATAAGAGAAAGAGAAAATAGGAGATTGGGGGAAAAGTGTGGAGAGAAAGAGAGAATTGGAGGTTGGGGGAAAAGTGAGAAAAGAAAGAGAGAATTGGAGATTGAGAGAAAACGGATAAGAGAAAGAGAGAATTGGAGATTGGGGCAAAAGTCATAAGAGAAAGAGAGAATTGGAGAGTGAGAGAAAAGTGATAAGAGAAAGAGAGAATAGGAGATTGAGAGAAAAGTGATTTGAGAAAGAGAGAATTGGAGATTGAGAGAAAAGTGATAAGGGAAAGAGAGAATTGGAGATTGAGAGAAAAGTGATAAGAGAAAGAGAGAATTGGAGATGGGGGAAAAGTGATAAGAGAAAGAGAGAATTAGAGATTGAGAGAAAAGTGGTAAGAGAAAGAGAGAATTGGAGATTGAGAGAAAAGTAATGAGAGAAAGAGAGAATTGGAGATTGCGGGAAAAGTGAGAAGAGAAAGAGAGAATTGGAAATTGGGAGAAAAGTGAGAAGAGAAAGAGAGATTTGGAGATTGAGAGAAAAGTGATAAGAGAAAGAGAGACTTGGAGATGGAGAGAAAAGTGATAATAGAAAGAGAGAATTGGAGATTGAGAGAAAATTGATAACAGAAAGAGAGAATTGGAGATTGAGAGAAAAGTGATGAGAGAAAGAGAGAATTGGATATTGGGGGAAATGTGATAAGAGAAAGAGAGAATTGGAGATTGGGGGAAGAGTGAGAAGAGAAAGAGAGAAATGGAGATTGAGAAAAAGTGATACGTGAAAAGGAGAATTGGAGATTGAGAGAAAAGTAATGAGAGAATAAGAGAATTGGAGATTGGGGGAAAAGTGATTAGAGAAAGAAAGAATTGGAGATTGAGAGAAAATTGATAAGAGAAAGAGAGAATTGGAGATTGGGGGAAAAGTGATAAGAGAAAGAGAGAATTGGAGAGTGAGAGAAAAGTGATAAGAGAAAGAGAGAATTGGAGATTGGGGGAAAAGTGATAGGAGAAAGAGAGAATTGGAGATTGAGAGAAAAGTGATAAGAGAAAGAGAGAATTGGAGATTGAGAGAAAAGTGATAAGAGAAAGAGAGAATTGGAGATTGAGAGAAAAGTGATAAGAGAAAGAGAGAATTGGAGATTAAGAGAAAAGTGATAAGAGAAAGAGAGAGTTGGAGATTGAGAGAAAAGTGATAAGAGAAAGAGAGAATTGGAGATGGGGGAAAAGTGATAAGAGAAAGAGAGAATTGGAGATTGAGAGAAAAGTGATGAGAGAAAGAGAGAATTGGAGATAGGGGGTAAACTGAGAACAGAAAGAGAGGATTGGAGATTGACAGAAAAGTGAGAAGACATAGAGAGAATTGGAGATTCAGAGAAAAGTGAGAAGAGAAAGAGAGAATTGGAGATTGGGGGAAAAGTGATAAGAGAAAGAGAGAATTGGAGATTGAGAGAAAAGTGATAAGAGAAAGAGAGAGAATTGGAGATTGGGGGAAAAGTGATTAGAGAAAGAAAGAATTGGAGATTGAGAGAAAATTGATAATAGAAAGAGAGAATTGGGGATTGGGGGAAAAGTCATAAGAGAAATAGAGAATTGGAGAGTGAGAGAAAAGTGATAAGAGAAAGAGAGAATTGGAGATTGGGGGAAAAGTGATAAGAGAAAGAGAGAATTGGAGATTGAGAGAAAAGTGATAAGAGAAAGAGAGAATTGGAGATTGGGGGAAAAATGATAAGAGAAAGAGAGAATTGGAGATTGAGAGAAAAGTGATAAGAGAAAGAGAGAATTAGAGATTGAGAGAAAAGTGATAAGAGAAAGAGGGAATTGGAATTTGAGAGAAAAGTGATAAGAGAAAGAAAGAATTGGAGATTGAGAGAAAATTGATAACAGAAAGAGAGAATTGGAGATTGAGAGAAAAGTGATAAGAGAAAGAGAGACTTGGAGATGGAGAGAAAAGTGATAAGAGAAAGAGAGAATTGGAGATTGTGAGAAAAGTGATAATAGAAAGAGAGAATTGGAGATTGGGAGAAAAGTGATAAGAGAAAGAGAGAATTGGAGATTGAGAGAAAAGTGATAAGAGAAAGAGAGAATTGGAGATTGAGAAAAAATTGATAAGTGAAAGAGAGAATTGGAATTTGAGAGAAAATTGATAACAGAAAGAGAGAATTGGAGATTGAGAGAAAAGTGATGAGAGAAAGAGAGAATTGGAGATTGGGGGAAATGTGAGAAGAGAAAGAGAGAATTGGAGATTGGGGGAAGAGTGAGAATAGAAAGAGAGAAATGGAGATTGAGAAAAAGTGATAAGTGAAAAGGAGAATTGGAGATTGAGAAAAAGTGATAAGTGAAAAGGAGAATTGGAGATTGAGAGAAAAGTGATAAGAGAAAGAGAGAATTGGAGATTGGGGGAAAAGTGATTAGAGAAAGAAAGAATTGGAGATTGAGAGAAAATTGATAAGAGAAAGAGAGAATTGGAGATTGGGGGAAAAGTGATAATAGAAAGAGAGAATTGGAGAGTGAGAGAAAAGTGATAAGAGAAAGAGAGAATTGGAGATTGGGGGAAAAGTGATAAGAGAAAGAGAGAATTGGAGATTGAGAGAAAAGTGATAAGAGAAAGAGAGAATTGGAGATTGAGAGAAAAGTGATAAGAGAAAGAGAGAATTGGAGATTGAGAGAAAAGTGATAAGAGAAAAAGAGAATTGGAGATGGGGGAAAAGTGATAAGAGAAAGAGAGAATTGGAGATTGAGAAAAAAGTGATAAGAGAAAGAGAGAATTGGAGATTGAGAGAAAAGTGATAAGAGAAAGAGAGAATTGGAGATTGATAGAAAAGTGATGAGAGAAAGAGAGAGTTGGAGATAGGGGGTAAACTCAGAACAGAAAGAGAGGATTGGAGATTGACAGAAAAGTGAGAAGACAAAGCGAGAATTGGAGATTGAGAGAAAAGTGATGAGGGAAAGAGAGAATTGGAGATTGGGGGAAAAGTGAGAAGAGAAAGAGAGAATTGGAGATTGGGGGAAAAGTGAGAAGAGAAAGAGAGATTTGGAGATTGAGAGAAAAGTGATAAGAGAAAGAGAGAATTGGAGATGGAGAGAAAAGTGATAAGAGAAAGAGAGAATTGGAGATTGAGAGAAAAGTGATGAGAGAAAGAGAGAATTGGAGGTTGGGGGAAAAGTGAGAAAAGAAAGAGAGAATTGGAGATTGAGAGAAAAGGGATAAGAGAAAGAGAGAATTAGAGATTGGGGGAAAAGTGATAAGAGAAAGAGAGAATTGGAGATTGGGGGAAAAGTGTGAAGAGAAAGAGAGAATTGGAGGTTGGGGGAAAAGTGAGAAAAGAAAGAGAGAATTGGAGATTGAGAGAAAAGGGATAAGAGAAAGATAGAATTGGAGATTGGGGGAAAAGTCATAAGAGAAAGAGAGAATTGGAGAGTGAGAGAAAAGTGATAAGAGAAAGAGAGAATAGGAGATTGAGAGAAAAGTGATTTCAGGAAGAGAGAATTGGAGATTGAGAGAAAAGTGATAAGGGAAAGAGAGAATTGGAGATTGAGAGAAAAGTGATAAGAGAAAGAGAGAATTGGAGATTGAGAGAAAAGTGATAAGAGAAAGAGAGAATTGGAGATTGAGAGAAAAGTGATGAGAGAAAGAGAGAATTGGAGATTGGGAGAAAATTGAGAAGAGAAAGAGAGAATTGGAGATTGGGAGAAAAGTGAGAAGAGAAAGAGAGATTTGGAGATTGAGAGAAAAGTGATAAGAGAAAGAGAGACTTGGAGATGGAGAGAAAAGTGATAAGAGAAAGAGAGAATTGGAGATTGAGAGAAAAGTGATAATAGAAAGAGAGAATTGGAGATTGGGAGAAAAGTGATAAGAGAAAGAGAGAATTGGAGATTGAGAGAAAAGTGATAAGAGAAAGAGAGAATTGGAGATTGAGAAAAAAGTGATAAGTGAAAGAGAGAATTGGAATTTGAGAGAAAAGTGATAAGAGAAAGAAAGAATTGGAGATTGAGAGAAAATTGATAACAGAAAGAGAGAATTGGAGATTGAGAGAAAAGTGATGAGAGAAAGAGAGGATTGGAGATTGGGGGAAATGTGAGAAGAGAAAGAGAGAATTGGAGATTGGGGGAAGAGTGTGAATAGAAAGAGAGAAATGGAGATTGAGAAAAAGTGATAAGTGAAAAGGAGAATTGGAGATTGAGAGAAAAGTGATAAGAGAAAGAGAGAATTGGAGATTGGGGGAAAAGTGATTAGAGAAAGAAAGAATTGGAGATTGAGAGAAAATTGATAAGAGAAAGAGAGAATTGGAGATTGGGGGAAAAGTGATAATAGAAAGAGAGAATTGGAGAGTGAGAGAAAAGTGATAAGAGAAAGAGAGAATTGGAGATTGGGGGAAAAGTGATAAGAGAAAGAGAGAATTGGAGATTGAGAGAAAAGTGATAAGAGAAAGAGAGAATTGGAGATTGAGAGAAAAGTGATAAGAGAAAGAGAGAATTGGAGATTGAGAGAAAAGTGATAAGAGAAAGAGAGAATTGGAGATGGGGGAAAAGTGATAAGAGAAAGAGAGAATTGGAGATTGAGAGAAAAGTGATAAGAGAAAGAGAGAATTGGAGATTGAGAGAAAAGTGATAAGAGAAAGAGAGAATTGGAGATTGAGAGAAAAGTGATAAGAGAAAGAGAGAATTGGAGATGGGGGAAAAGTGATAAGAGAAAGAGAGAATTGGAGATTGATAGAAAAGTGATGAGAGAAAGAGAGAGTTGGAGATAGGGGGTAAACTGAGAACAGAAAGAGAGGATTGGAGATTGACAGAAAAGTGAGAAGACAAAGCGAGAATTGGAGATTCAGAGAAAAGTGAGAAGAGAAAGAGAGAATTGGAGATTGGGGGAAAAGTGATATGAGAAAGAGAGAATTGGAGATTGAGAGAAAAGTGTTAAGAGAAAGAGAGAGAATTGGAGATTGGGGGAAAAGTGATTAGAGAAAGAAAGAATTGGAGATTGAGAGAAAATTGATAATAGAAAGAGAGAATTGGGGATTGGGGGAAAAGTCATAAGAGAAATAGAGAATTGGAGAGTGAGAGAAAAGTGATAAGAGAAAGAGAGAATTGGAGATTGAGAGAAAAGTGATGAGAGAAAGAGAGAATTGGAGATTGGGGGAAAAGTGAGAAGAGAAAGAGAGAATTGGAGATTGGGGGAAAAGTGAGAAGAGAAAGAGAGAATTGGAGATGGAGAGAAAAGTGATAAGAGAAAGAGAGAATTGGAGATTGAGAGAAAAGTGATGAGAGAAAGAGAGAATTGGAGGTTGGGGGAAAAGTGAGAAAAGAAAGAGAGAATTGGAGATTGAGAGAAAAGGGATAAGAGAAAGAGAGAATTAGAGATTGGGGGAAAAGTGATAAGAGAAAGAGAAAATAGGAGATTGGGGGAAAAGTGTGGAGAGAAAGAGAGAATTGGAGGTTGGGGGAAAAGTGAGAAAAGAAAGAGAGAATTGGAGATTGAGAGAAAACGGATAAGAGAAAGAGAGAATTGGAGATTGGGGCAAAAGTCATAAGAGAAAGAGAGAATTGGAGAGTGAGAGAAAAGTGATAAGAGAAAGAGAGAATAGGAGATTGAGAGAAAAGTGATTTGAGAAAGAGAGAATTGGAGATTGAGAGAAAAGTGATAAGGGAAAGAGAGAATTGGAGATTGAGAGAAAAGTGATAAGAGAAAGAGAGAATTGGAGATGGGGGAAAAGTGATAAGAGAAAGAGAGAATTAGAGATTGAGAGAAAAGTGGTAAGAGAAAGAGAGAATTGGAGATTGAGAGAAAAGTAATGAGAGAAAGAGAGAATTGGAGATTGCGGGAAAAGTGAGAAGAGAAAGAGAGAATTGGAAATTGGGAGAAAAGTGAGAAGAGAAAGAGAGATTTGGAGATTGAGAGAAAAGTGATAAGAGAAAGAGAGACTTGGAGATGGAGAGAAAAGTGATAATAGAAAGAGAGAATTGGAGATTGAGAGAAAATTGATAACAGAAAGAGAGAATTGGAGATTGAGAGAAAAGTGATGAGAGAAAGAGAGAATTGGAGATTGGGGGAAGAGTGAGAAGAGAAAGAGAGAAATGGAGATTGAGAAAAAGTGATACGTGAAAAGGAGAATTGGAGATTGAGAGAAAAGTAATGAGAGAATAAGAGAATTGGAGATTGGGGGAAAAGTGATTAGAGAAAGAAAGAATTGGAGATTGAGAGAAAATTGATAAGAGAAAGAGAGAATTGGAGATTGGGGGAAAAGTGATAAGAGAAAGAGAGAATTGGAGAGTGAGAGAAAAGTGATAAGAGAAAGAGAGAATTGGAGATTGGGGGAAAAGTGATAGGAGAAAGAGAGAATTGGAGATTGAGAGAAAAGTGATAAGAGAAAGAGAGAATTGGAGATTGAGAGAAAAGTGATAAGAGAAAGAGAGAATTGGAGATTGAGAGAAAAGTGATAAGAGAAAGAGAGAATTGGAGATTAAGAGAAAAGTGATAAGAGAAAGAGAGAGTTGGAGATTGAGAGAAAAGTGATAAGAGAAAGAGAGAATTGGAGATGGGGGAAAAGTGATAAGAGAAAGAGAGAATTGGAGATTGAGAGAAAAGTGATGAGAGAAAGAGAGAATTGGAGATAGGGGGTAAACTGAGAACAGAAAGAGAGGATTGGAGATTGACAGAAAAGTGAGAAGACATAGAGAGAATTGGAGATTCAGAGAAAAGTGAGAAGAGAAAGAGAGAATTGGAGATTGGGGGAAAAGTGATAAGAGAAAGAGAGAATTGGAGATTGAGAGAAAAGTGATAAGAGAAAGAGAGAGAATTGGAGATTGGGGGAAAAGTGATTAGAGAAAGAAAGAATTGGAGATTGAGAGAAAATTGATAATAGAAAGAGAGAATTGGGGATTGGGGGAAAAGTCATAAGAGAAATAGAGAATTGGAGAGTGAGAGAAAAGTGATAAGAGAAAGAGAGAATTGGAGATTGGGGGAAAAGTGATAAGAGAAAGAGAGAATTGGAGATTGAGAGAAAAGTGATAAGAGAAAGAGAGAATTGGAGATTGGGGGAAAAGTGATAAGAGAAAGAGAGAATTGGAGATTGAGAGAAAAGTGATAAGAGAAAGAGAGAATTAGAGATTGAGAGAAAAGTGATAAGAGAAAGAGGGAATTGGAATTTGAGAGAAAAGTGATAAGAGAAAGAAAGAATTGGAGATTGAGAGAAAATTGATAACAGAAAGAGAGAATTGGAGATTGAGAGAAAAGTGATAAGAGAAAGAGAGACTTGGAGATGGAGAGAAAAGTGATAAGAGAAAGAGAGAATTGGAGATTGAGAGAAAAGTGATAATAGAAAGAGAGAATTGGAGATTGGGAGAAAAGTGATAAGAGAAAGAGAGAATTGGAGATTGAGAGAAAAGTGATAAGAGAAAGAGAGAATTGGAGATTGAGAAAAAAGTGATAAGTGAAAGAGAGAATTGGAATTTGAGAGAAAAGTGATAAGAGAAAGAAAGAATTGGAGATTGAGAGAAAATTGATAACAGAAAGAGAGAATTGGAGATTGAGAGAAAAGTGATGAGAGAAAGAGAGAATTTGAGATTGGGGGAAATGTGAGAAGAGAAAGAGAGAATTGGAGATTGGGGGAAGAGTGAGAATAGAAAGAGAGAAATGGAGATTGAGAAAAAGTGATAAGTGAAAAGGAGAATTGGAGATTGAGAGAAAAGTGATAAGAGAAAGAGAGAATTGGAGATTGGGGGAAAAGTGATTAGAGAAAGAAAGAATTGGAGATTGAGAGAAAATTGATAAGAGAAAGAGAGAATTGGAGATTGGGGGAAAAGTGATAATAGAAAGAGAGAATTGGAGAGTGAGAGAAAAGTGATAAGAGAAAGAGAGAATTGGAGATTGGGGGAAAAGTGATAAGAGAAAGAGAGAATTGGAGATTGAGAGAAAAGTGATAAGAGAAAGAGAGAATTGGAGATTGAGAGAAAAGTGATAAGAGAAAGAGAGAATTGGAGATTGAGAGAAAAGTGATAAGAGAAAAAGAGAATTGGAGATGGGGGAAAAGTGATAAGAGAAAGAGAGAATTGGAGATTGAGAAAAAAGTGATAAGAGAAAGAGAGAATTGGAGATTGAGAGAAAAGTGATAAGAGAAAGAGAGAATTGGAGATTGAGAGAAAAGTGATAAGAGAAAGAGAGAATTGGAGATGGGGGAAAAGTGATAAGAGAAAGAGAGAATTGGAGATTGATAGAAAAGTGATGAGAGAAAGAGAGAGTTGGAGATAGGGGGTAAACTGAGAACAGAAAGAGAGGATTGGAGATTGACAGAAAAGTGAGAAGACAAAGCGAGAATTGGAGATTCAGAGAAAAGTGAGAAGAGAAAGAGAGAATTGGAGATTGGGGGAAAAGTGATATGAGAAAGAGAGAATTGGAGATTGAGAGAAAAGTGTTAAGAGAAAGAGAGAGAACTGGAGATTGGGGGAAAAGTGATTAGAGAAAGAAAGAATTGGAGATTGAGAGAAAATTGATAATAGAAAGAGAGAATTGGGGATTGGGGGAAAAGTCATAAGAGAAATAGAGAATTGGAGAGTGAGAGAAAAGTGATAAGAGAAAGAGAGAATTGGAGATTGAGAGAAAAGTGATGAGAGAAAGAGAGAATTGGAGATTGGGGGAAAAGTGAGAAGAGAAAGAGAGAATTGGAGATTGGGGGAAAAGTGAGAAGAGAAAGAGAGAATTGGAGATTGGGGGAAGAGTGAGAAGAGAAAGAGAGAAATGGAGATTGAGAAAAAGTGATACGTGAAAAGGAGAATTGGAGATTGAGAGAAAAGTAATGAGAGAATAAGAGAATTGGAGATTGGGGGAAAAGTGATTAGAGAAAGAAAGAATTGGAGATTGAGAGAAAATTGATAAGAGAAAGAGAGAATTGGAGATTGGGGGAAAAGTGATAAGAGAAAGAGAGAATTGGAGAGTGAGAGAAAAGTGATAAGAGAAAGAGAGAATTGGAGATTGGGGGAAAAGTGATAGGAGAAAGAGAGAATTGGAGATTGAGAGAAAAGTGATAAGAGAAAGAGAGAATTGGAGATTGAGAGAAAAGTGATAAGAGAAAGAGAGAATTGGAGATTGAGAGAAAAGTGATAAGAGAAAGAGAGAATTGGAGATTAAGAGAAAAGTGATAAGAGAAAGAGAGAATTGGAGATTGAGAGAAAAGTGATAAGAGAAAGAGAGAATTGGAGATGGGGGAAAAGTGATAAGAGAAAGAGAGAATTGGAGATTGAGAGAAAAGTGATGAGAGAAAGAGAGAATTGGAGATAGGGGGTAAACTGAGAACAGAAAGAGAGGATTGGAGATTGACAGAAAAGTGAAAAGACATAGAGAGAATTGGAGATTCAGAGAAAAGTGAGAAGAGAAAGAGAGAATTGGAGATTGGGGGAAAAGTGATAAGAGAAAGAGAGAATTGGAGATTGAGAGAAAAGTGATAAGAGAAAGAGAGAGAATTGGAGATTGGGGGAAAAGTGATTAGAGAAAGAAAGAATTGGAGATTGAGAGAAAATTGATAATAGAAAGAGAGAATTGGGGATTGGGGGAAAAGTCATAAGAGAAATAGAGAATTGGAGAGTGAGAGAAAAGTGATAAGAGAAAGAGAGAATTGAAGATTGGGGGAAAAGTGATAAGAGAAAGAGAGAATTGGAGATTGAGAGAAAAGTGATAAGAGAAAGAGAGAATTGGAGATTGGGGGAAAAGTGATAAGAGAAAGAGAGAATTGGAGATTGAGAGAAAAGTGATAAGAGAAAGAGAGAATTAGAGATTGAGAGAAAAGTGATAAGAGAAAGAGGGAATTGGAGATTGAGAGAAAAGTGATAAGAGATTGAGAGAATTGGAGATTGAGAGAAAAGGGATAAGAGAAAGAGAGAATTGGAGTTGGGGGAAATGTGATAAGAGAAAGAGAGAATTGGAGGTTGGGGGAAAATTGTGAAGAGAAAGAGAGAATTGGAGATTGGGGGAAAAGTGAGAAAAGAAAGAGAGAATTGGAGATTGAGAGAAAAGGGATAAGGGAAAGATCGAATTGGAGATTGGGGGAAAAGTCATAAGAGAAAGAGAGAATTGGAGAGTGAGAGAAAAGTGATAAGAGAAAGAGAGAATTGGAGATTGGGGGGGAAAAGTGATAAGAGAAAGAGAGAATTGGAGATTGATAGAAAAGTGATAAGAGAAAGAGAGAATTGGAGATTGAGAGAAAAGTGATAAGCGAAAGAGATATTTAGAGATTGAGAGAAAAGTGATAAGAGAAAGAGGGAATTGGAGATTGAGAGAAAAGTGATAAGAGAAAGAGAGAATAGGAGATTCAGAGAAAAGTCATTTGAGAAAGAGAGAATTGGAGATTGAGAGAAAAGTGATAAGAGAAAGAGAGAATTGGAGATTGAGAGAAAAGTGATAAGAGAAAGAGAGAATAGGAGATGGGGGAAAAGTGATAAGAGAAAGAGAGAATTGGAGATTGGGGGAAAAGTGATAAGAGAAAGAGAGAATTGGAGATTGAGAGAAAAGTGACAAGAATAAGAGAGAATTGGAGATTGAGAGAAAAGTGATAAGAGAAAGAGATAATTAGAGATTGAGAGAAAAGTGATAAGAGAAAGAGGGAATTGGAGATTGAGAGAAAAGTGATAAGAGAAAGAGAGAATAGGAGATTGAGAGAAAAGTCATTTGAGAAAGAGAGAATTGGAGATTGAGAGAAAAGTGATAAGGGAAAGAGAGAATTGGAGATTGACAGAAAAGTGATGAGAGAAAGAGAGAATTGGAGATTGGGGGAAAAGTGAGAAGAGAAAGAGAGAATTGGAGATTGGGGGAAAAGTGAGAAGAGAAAGAGAGATTTGAAGATTGAGAGAAAAGTGATAAGAGAAAGAGAGAATTGGAGATGGAGAGAAAAGTGATAAGAGAAAGAGAGAATTGGAGATTCAGAGAAAAGTGATGAGAGAAAGAGAGAATTGGAGATTGGGGGAAAATTGAGAAAAGAAAGAGAGAATTGGAGATTGAGAGAAAATTGATAAGAGAAAGAGAGAATTGGAGATTGGGGGAAAAGTGATAATAGAAAGAGAGAATTGGAGAGTGAGAGAAAAGTGATAAGAGAAAGAGAGAATTGGAGATTGAGAGAAAAGGGATAAGAGAAAGAGAGAATTTTGAGATTGGGGGAAAAGTGATAAGAGAAAGAGAGAATTGGAGATTGGGGGAAAAGTGTGAAGAGAAAGAGAGAATTGGAGGTTGGGGGAAAAGTGAGAAAAGAAAGAGAGAATTGGAGATTGAGAGAAAAGGGATAAGAGAAAGAGAGATTTGGAGATTGGGGGGAAAGTCATAAGAGAAAGAGAGAATTGGAGAGTGAGAGAAAAGTGATAAGAGAAAGAGAGAATTGGAGATGGGGGGAAAAGTGATAAGAGAAAGAGAGAATTGGAGATTGGGGAAACGTCATAAGAGAAATAGAGAATTGGAGAGTGCGAGAAAAGTGATAAGAGAAAGAGAGAATTGGAGATTGGGGGAAAAGTGATAAGAGAAAGAGAGAATTGGAGATTGAGAGAAAAGTGATAAGAGAAAGAGAGAATTGGAGATTGTGGGAAAAGTGATGAGAGAAAGAGAGAATTAGAGATTGAGAGAAAAGTGATAAGAGAAAGAGGGAATTGGAGATTCAGAGAAAAGTGATAAGAGATTGAGAGAATTGGAGATTGAGAGAAAAGTGATAAGAGAAAGAGAGAATTGGAGATTGAGAGAAAATTGATAAGTGAAAGAGAGAATTGGAGATTAGGGGATTTGTGTGTAGAGAAATAGAGAATTGGAGATTGGGGGAAAAGTGAGAAAAGAAAGAGAGAATTGGAGATTGAGAGAAAAGGGATAAGAGAAAGAGAGAATTAGAGATTGCGGGGAAAGTGATAAGAGAAAGAGAGAGAATTGGAGATTGGGGGAAAAGTGTGAAGAGAAATAGAGAATTGGAGGTTGGGGGAAAAGTGAGAAAAGAAAGAGAGAATTGGAGATTGAGAGAAAAGGGATAAGAGAAAGAGAGAATTGGAGATTGGGGGAAAAGTCATAAGAGAAAGAGAGAATTGGAGAGTGAGAGAAAAGTGATAAGAGAAAGAGAGAATAGGAGATTGAGAGAAAAGTGATTTGAGAAAGAGAGAATTGGAGATTGAGAGAAAAGTGATAAGGGAAAGAGAGAATTGGAGATTGAGAGAAAAGTGATAAGAGAAAGAGAGCATTGGAGATGGGGGAAAAGTGATAAGAGAAAGAGAGAATTGGAGATTGAGAGAAAAGTGATAAGAGAAAGAGAGAATTGGAGATTGAGAGAAAAGTGATGAGAGAAAGAGAGAATTGGAGATTGGGGGAAAAGTCATAAGAGAAAGAGAGAATTGGAGAGTGAGAGAAAAGTGATAAGAGAAAGAGAGAATAGGAGATTGAGAGAAAAGTGATTTGAGAAAGAGAGAATTGGAGATTGAGAGAAAAGTGATAAGGGAAAGAGAGAATTGGAGATTGAGAGAAAAGTGATAAGAGAAAGAGAGAATTGGAGATGGGGGAAAAGTGAGAAAAGAAAGAGAGAATTGGAGATTGAGAGAAAAGGGATAAGAGAAAGAGAGAATTAGAGATTGGGGGAAAAGTGATAAGAGAAAGAGAAAATTGGAGATTGGGGGAAAAGTGTGAAGAGAAAGAGAGAATTGGAGGTTGGGGGAAAAGTGAGAAAAGAAAGAGAGAATTGGAGATTGAGAGAAAAGGGATAAGAGAAAGAGAGAATTGGAGATTGGGGGAAAAGTCATAAGAGAAAGAGAGAATTGGAGAGTGAGAGAAAAGTGATAAGAGAAAGAGAGAATAGGAGATTGAGAGAAAAGTGATTTGAGAAAGAGAGAATTGGAGATTGAGAGAAAAGTGATAAGGGAAAGAGAGAATTGGAGATTGAGAGAAAAGTGATAAGAGAAAGAGAGAATTGGAGATGGAGGAAAAGTGATGAGAGAAAGAGAGAATTGGAGATTGAGAGAAAAGTGATGAGAGAAAGAGAGAATTGGAGATTGGGGGAAAAGTGAGAAGAGAAAGAGAGAATTGGAGATTGGGAGAAAAGTGAGAAGAGAAAGAGAGATTTGGAGATTGAGAGAAAAGTGATAAGAGAAAGAGAGACTTGGAGATGGAGAGAAAAGTGATAAGAGAAAGAGAGAATTGGAGATTGAGAGAAAAGTGATAATAGAAAGAGAGAATTGGAGATTGAGAGAAAATTGATAACAGAAAGAGAGAATTGGAGATTGAGAGAAAAGTTATGAGAGAAAGAGAGAATTGGAGATTGGGGAAAATGTGAGAAGAGAAAGAGAGAATTGGAGATTGGGGGAAGAGTGAGAAGAGAAAGAGAGAAATGGAGATTGAGAAAAAGTGATAAGTGAAATGGAGAATTGGAGATTGAGAGAAAAGTGATAAGAGAAAGAGAGAATTGGAGATTGGGGGAAAAGTGATAAGAGAAAGAGAGAATTGGAGAGTGAGAGAAAAGTTATAAGAGAAAGAGAGAATTGGAGATTGGGGGAAAAGTGATAAGAGAAAGAGAGAATTGGAGATTGAGAGAAAAGTGATAAGAGAAAGAGAGAATTGGAGATTGAGAGAAAAGTGATAAGAGAAAGAGAGAATTGGAGATTGAGAGAAAAGTGATAAGAGAAAGAGAGAATTGGAGATTGAGAGAAAAGTGATAAGAGAAAGAGAGAATGGGAGATTGAGAGAAAAGTGATAAGAGAAAGAGAGAATTGGAGATGGGGGAAAAGTGATAAGAGAAAGAGAGAATTGGAGATTGAGAGAAAAGTGATGAGAGAAAGAGAGAATTGGAGATAGGGGGTAAACTGAGAACAGAAAGAGAGGATTGGAGATTGACAGAAAAGTGAGAAGACAAAGAGAGAATTGGAGATTGAGAGAAAATTGATAATAGAAAGAGAGAATTGGGGATTGGGGGAAAAGTCATAAGAGAAATAGAGAATTGGAGAGTGAGAGAAAAGTGATAAGAGAAAGAGAGATTTGGAGATTGGGGGAAAAGTGATAAGAGAAAGAGAGAATTGGAGATTGAGAGAAAAGTGATATGAGAAAGAGAGAATTAGAGATTGAGAGAAAAGTGATAAGAGAAAGAGGGAATTGGAGATTGAGAGAAAAGTGATAAGAGATTGAGAGAATTGGAGATTGAGAGAAAAGGGATAAGAGAAAGAGAGAATTGGAGATTGGGGGAAATGTGATAAGAGAAAGAGAGAATTGGAGATTGGGGGAAAATTGTGAAGAGAAAGAGAGAATTGGAGATTGGGGGAAAAGTGAGAAGACTAAGAGAGAATTGGAGATTGAGAGAAAAGCGATAAGAGAAAGAGAGAATTGGAGATTGGGGGAAAAGTCATAAGAGAAAGAGAGAATTGGAGAGTGAGAGAAAAGTGATAAGAGAAAGAGAGAATTGGAGATTGGTGGGAAAAGTGATAAGAGAAAGAGAGAATTGGAGATTGAGAGAAAAGTGATAAGAGAAAGAGAGAATTGGAGATTGAGAGAAAAGTGATAAGAGAAAGAGAGAATAGGAGATGGGGGAAAAGTGATAAGAGAAAGAGAGAATTGGAGATTGGGGGAAAAGTGATAAGAGAAAGAGAGAATTGGAGATTGAGAGAAAAGTGATAAGAATAAGAGAGAATTGGAGATTGAGAGAAAAGTGATAAGAGAAAGAGATAATTAGAGATTGAGAGAAAAGTGATAAGAGAAAGAGGGAATTGGAGATTGAGAGAAAAGTGATAAGAGAAAGAGAGAATAGGAGATTGAGAGAAAAGTCATTTGAGAAAGAGAGAATTGGAGATTGAGAGAAAAGTGATAAAGGAAAGAGAGAATTGGAGATTGACAGAAAAGTGATGAGAGAAAGAGAGAATTGGAGATTGGGGGAAAAGTGAGAAGAGAAAGAGAGAATTGGAGATTGGGGGAAAAGTGAGAAGAGAAAGAGAGATTTGGAGATTGAGAGAAAAGTGATAAGAGAAAGAGAGAATTGGAGATGGAGAGAAAAGTGATAAGAGAAAGAGAGAATTGGAGATTCAGAGAAAAGTGATGAGAGAAAGAGAGAATTGGAGATTGGGGGAAAATTGAGAAAAGAAAGAGAGAATTGGAGATTGAGAGAAAAGGGATAAGAGAAAGAGAGAATTTTGAGATTGGGGGAAAAGTGATAAGAGAAAGAGAGAATTGGAGATTGGGAGAAAAGTGTGAAGAGAAAGAGAGAATTGGAGGTTGGGGGAAAAGTGAGAAAAGAAAGAGAGAATTGGAGATTGAGAGAAAAGGGATAAGAGAAAGAGAGATTTGGAGATTGGGGGAAAAGTCATAAGAGAAAGAGAGAATTGGAGAGTGAGAGAAAAGTGATAAGAGAAAGAGAGAATTGGAGATGGGGGGAAAAGTGATAAGAGAAAGAGAGAATTGGAGATTGGGGAAACGTCATAAGAGAAATAGAGAATTGGAGAGTGCGAGAAAAGTGATAAGAGAAAGAGAGAATTGGAGATTGGGGGAAAAGTGATAAGAGAAAGAGAGAATTGGAGATTGAGAGAAAAGTGATAAGAGAAAGAGAGAATTGGAGATTGTGGGAAAAGTGATGAGAGAAAGAGAGAATTAGAGATTGAGAGAAAAGTGATAAGAGAAAGAGGGAATTGGAGATTGAGAGAAAAGTGATAAGAGATTGAGAGAATTGGAGATTGAGAGAAAAGTGATAAGAGAAAGAGAGAATTGGAGATTGAGAGAAAATTGATAAGTGAAAGAGAGAATTGGAGATTAGGGGATTTGTGTGTAGAGAAATAGAGAATTGGAGATTGGGGGAAAAGTGAGAAAAGAAAGAGAGAATTGGAGATTGGGGGGAAAGTGATAAGAGAAAGAGAGAGAATTGGAGATTGGGGGAAAAGTGTGAAGAGAAAGAGAGAATTGGAGGTTGGGGGAAAAGTGAGAAAAGAAAGAGAGAATTGGAGATTGAGAGAAAAGGGATAAGAGAAAGAGAGAATTGGAGATTGGAGGAAAAGTCATAAGAGAAAGAGAGAATTGGAGAGTGAGAGAAAAGTGATAAGAGAAAGAGAGAATAGGAGATTGAGAGAAAAGTGATTTGAGAAAGAGAGAATTGGAGATTGAGAGAAAAGTGATAAGGGAAAGAGAGAATTGGAGATTGAGAGAAAAGTGATAAGAGAAAGAGAGAATTGGAGATGGGGGAAAAGTGATAAGAGAAAGAGAGAATTGGAGATTGAGAGAAAAGTGATAAGAGAAAGAGAGAATCGGAGATTGAGAGAAAAGTGATGAGAGAAAGAGAGAATTGGAGATTCGGGGAAAAGTCATAAGAGAAAGAGAGAATTGGAGAGTGAGAGAAAAGTGATAAGGGAAAGAGAGAATTGGAGATTGAGAGAAAAGTGATAAGAGAAAGAGAGAATTGGAGATGGGGGAAAAGTGAGAAAAGAAAGAGAGAATTGGAGATTGAGAGAAAAGGGATAAGAGAAAGAGAGAATTAGAGATTGGGGGAAAAGTGATAAGAGAAAGAGAAAATTGGAGATTGGGGGAAAAGTGTGAAGAGAAAGAGAGAATTGGAGGTTGGGGGAAAAGTGAGAAAAGAAAGAGAGAATTGGAGATTGAGAGAAAAGGGATAAGAGAAAGAGAGAATTGGAGATTGGGGGAAAAGTCATAAGAGAAAGAGAGAATTGGAGAGTGAGAGAAAAGTGATAAGAGAAAGAGAGAATAGGAGATTGAGAGAAAAGTGATTTGAGAAAGAGAGAATTGGAGATTGAGAGAAAAGTGATAAGGGAAAGAGAGAATTGGAGATTGAGAGAAAAGTGATAAGAGAAAGAGAGAATTGGAGATGGGGGAAAAGTGATGAGAGAAAGAGAGAATTGGTGATTGAGAGAAAAGTGGTAAGAGAAAGAGAGAATTGGAGATTGAGAGAAAAGTGATAAGAGAAAGAGAGAATTGGAGATTGAGAGAAAAGTGATAATAGAAAGAGAGAATTGGAGATTGAGAGAAAATTGATAACAGAAAGAGAGAATTGGAGATTGAGAGAAAAGTTATGAGAGAAAGAGAGAATTGGAGATTGGGGAAAATGTGAGAAGAGAAAGAGAGAATTGGAGATTGGGGGAAGAGTGAGAAGAGAAAGAGAGAAATGGAGATTGAGAAAAAGTGATAAGTGAAAAGGAGAATTGGAGATTGAGAGAAAAGTGATAAGAGAAAGAGAGAATTGGAGATTGGGGGAAAAGTGATTAGAGAAAGAAAGAATTGGAGATTGAGAGAAAATTGATAAGAGAAAGAGAGAATTGGAGATTGGGGGAAAAGTGATAAGAGAAAGAGAGAATTGGAGAGTGAGAGAAAAGTGATAAGAGAAAGAGAGAATTGGAGATTGGGGGAAAAGTGATAAGAGAAAGAGAGAATTGGAGATTGAGAGAAAAGTGATAAGAGAAAGAGAGAATTGGAGATTGAGAGAAAAGTGATAAGAGAAAGAGAGAATTGGAGATTGAGAGAAAAGTGATAAGAGAAAGAGAGAATTGGAGATTGAGAGAAAAGTGATAAGAGAAAGAGAGAATGGGAGATTGAGAGAAAAGTGATAAGAGAAAGAGAGAATTGGAGATGGGGGAAAAGTGATAAGAGAAAGAGAGAATTGGAGATTGAGAGAAAAGTGATGAGAGAAAGAGAGAATTGGAGATAGGGGGTAAACTGAGAACAGAAAGAGAGGATTGGAGATTGACAGAAAAGTGAGAAGACAAAGAGAGAATTGGAGATTGAGAGAAAATTGATAATAGAAAGAGAGAATTGGGGATTGGGGGAAAAGTCATAAGAGAAATAGAGAATTGGAGAGTGAGAGAAAAGTGATAAGAGAAAGAGAGATTTGGAGATTGGGGGAAAAGTGATAAGAGAAAGAGAGAATTGGAGATTGAGAGAAAAGTGATAAGAGAATGAGAGAATTGGAGATTGGGGGAAAAGTGATAAGAGAAAGAGAGAATTGGAGATTGAGAGAAAAGTGATAAGAGAAAGAGAGAATTAGAGATTGAGAGAAAAGTGATAAGAGAAAGAGGGAATTGGAGATTGAGAGAAAAGTGATAAGAGATTGAGAGAATTGGAGATTGAGAGAAAAGGGATAAGAGAAAGAGAGAATTGGAGATTGGGGGAAATGTGATAAGAGAAAGAGAGAATTGGAGATTGGGGGAAAATTGTGAAGAGAAAGAGAGAATTGGAGATTGGGGGGAAAGTGAGAAGACTAAGAGAGAATTGGAGATTGAGAGAAAAGCGATAAGAGAAAGAGAGAATTGGAGATTGGGGGAAAAGTCATAAGAGAAAGAGAGAATTGGAGAGTGAGAGAAAAGTGATAAGAGAAAGAGAGAATTGGAGATTGGGGGGAAAAGTGATAAGAGAAAGAGAGAATTGGAGATTGAGAGAAAAGTGATAAGAGAAAGAGAGAATTGGAGATTGAGAGAAAAGTGATAAGGGAAAGAGATAATTAGAGATTGAGAGAAAAGTGATAAGAGAAAGAGGGAATTGGAGATTGAGAGAAAAGTGATAAGAGAAAGAGAGATTTGGAGATTGGGGGAAAAGTGATAAGAGAAAGAGAGAATTGGAGATTGAGAGAAAAGTGATAAGAGAATGAGAGAATTGGAGATTGGGGGAAAAGTGATAAGAGAAAGAGAGAATTGGAGATTGAGAGAAAAGTGATATGAGAAAGAGAGAATTAGAGATTGAGAGAAAAGTGATAAGAGAAAGAGGGAATTGGAGATTGAGAGAAAAGTGATAAGAGATTGAGAGAATTGGAGATTGAGAGAAAAGGGATAAGAGAAAGAGAGAATTGGAGATTGGGGGAAATGTGATAAGAGAAAGAGAGAATTGGAGATTGGGGGAAAATTGTGAAGAGAAAGAGAGAATTGGAGATTGGGGGAAAAGTGAGAAGACTAAGAGAGAATTGGAGATTGAGAGAAAAGCGATAAGAGAAAGAGAGAATTGGAGATTGGGGGAAAAGTCATAAGAGAAAGAGAGAATTGGAGAGTGAGAGAAAAGTGATAAGAGAAAGAGAGAATTGGAGATTGGTGGGAAAAGTGATGAGAGAAAGAGAGAATTGGAGATTGAGAGAAAAGTGATAAGAGAAAGAGAGAATTGGAGATTGAGAGAAAAGTGATAAGAGAAAGAGAGAATAGGAGATGGGGGAAAAGTGATAAGAGAAAGAGAGAATTGGAGATTGGGGGGAAAGTGAGAAGACTAAGAGAGAATTGGAGATTGAGAGAAAAGCGATAAGAGAAAGAGAGAATTGGAGATTGGGGGAAAAGTCATAAGAGAAAGAGAGAATTGGAGAGTGAGAGAAAAGTGATAAGAGAAAGAGAGAATTGGAGATTGGGGGGAAAAGTGATAAGAGAAAGAGAGAATTGGAGATTGAGAGAAAAGTGATAAGAGAAAGAGAGAATTGGAGATTGAGAGAAAAGTGATAAGGGAAAGAGATAATTAGAGATTGAGAGAAAAGTGATAAGAGAAAGAGGGAATTGGAGATTGAGAGAAAAGTGATAAGAGAAAGAGAGATTTGGAGATTGGGGGAAAAGTGATAAGAGAAAGAGAGAATTGGAGATTGAGAGAAAAGTGATAAGAGAATGAGAGAATTGGAGATTGGGGGAAAAGTGATAAGAGAAAGAGAGAATTGGAGATTGAGAGAAAAGTGATATGAGAAAGAGAGAATTAGAGATTGAGAGAAAAGTGATAAGAGAAAGAGGGAATTGGAGATTGAGAGAAAAGTGATAAGAGATTGAGAGAATTGGAGATTGAGAGAAAAGGGATAAGAGAAAGAGAGAATTGGAGATTGGGGGAAATGTGATAAGAGAAAGAGAGAATTGGAGATTGGGGGAAAATTGTGAAGAGAAAGAGAGAATTGGAGATTGGGGGAAAAGTGAGAAGACTAAGAGAGAATTGGAGATTGAGAGAAAAGCGATAAGAGAAAGAGAGAATTGGAGATTGGGGGAAAAGTCATAAGAGAAAGAGAGAATTGGAGAGTGAGAGAAAAGTGATAAGAGAAAGAGAGAATTGGAGATTGGTGGGAAAAGTGATGAGAGAAAGAGAGAATTGGAGATTGAGAGAAAAGTGATAAGAGAAAGAGAGAATTGGAGATTGAGAGAAAAGTGATAAGAGAAAGAGAGAATAGGAGATGGGGGAAAAGTGATAAGAGAAAGAGAGAATTGGAGATTGGGGGAAAAGTGATAAGAGAAAGAGAGAATTGGAGATTGAGAGAAAAGTGATAAGAATAAGAGAGAATTGGAGATTTAGAGAAAAGTGATAAGAGAAAGAGATAATTAGAGATTGAGAGAAAAGTGATAAGAGAAAGAGGGAATTGGAGATTGAGAGAAAAGTGATAAGAGAAAGAGAGAATAGGAGATTGAGAGAAAAGTCATTTGAGAAAGAGAGAATTGGAGATTGAGAGAAAAGTGATAAGGGAAAGAGAGAATTGGAGATTGACAGAAAAGTGATGAGAGAAAGAGAGAATTGGAGATTGGGGGAAAAGTGAGAAGAGAAAGAGAGAATTGGAGATTGGGGGAAAGTGAGAAGAGAAAGAGAGATTTGGAGATTGAGAGAAAAGTGATAAGAGAAAGAGAGAATTGGAGATGGAGAGAAAAGTGATAAGAGAAAGAGAGAATTGGAGATTCAGAGAAAAGTGATGAGAGAAAGAGAGAATTGGAGATTGGGGGAAAATTGAGAAAAGAAAGAGAGAATTGGAGATTGAGAGAAAAGGGATAAGAGAAAGAGAGAATTTTGAGATTGGGGGAAAAGTGATAAGAGAAAGAGAGAATTGGAGATTGGGGGAAAAGTGTGAAGAGAAGAGAGAATTGGAGGTTGGGGGAAAAGTGAGAAAAGAAAGAGAGAATTGGAGATTGAGAGAAAAGGGATAAGAGAAAGAGAGATTTGGAGATTGGGGGAAAAGTCATAAGAGAAAGAGAGAATTGGAGAGTGAGAGAAAAGTGATAAGAGAAGAGAGAATTGGAGATGGGGGGAAAAGTGATAAGAGAAAGAGAGAATTGGAGATTGGGGAAACGTCATAAGAGAAATAGAGAATTGGAGAGTGCGAGAAAAGTGATAAGAGAAAGAGAGAATTGGAGATTGGGGGAAAAGTGATAAGAGAAAGAGAGAATTGGAGATTGAGAGAAAAGTGATAAGAGAAAGAGAGATTGGAGATTGTGGAAAAGTGATGAGAGAAAGAGAGAATTAGAGATTGAGAGAAAAGTGATAAGAGAAAGAGGAATTGGAGATTGAGAGAAAAGTGATAAGAGATTGAGAGAATTGGAGATTGAGAGAAAAGTGATAAGAGAAAGAGAGAATTGGAGATTGAGAGAAAATTGATAAGTGAAAGAGAGAATTGGAGATTAGGGGATTTGTGTGTAGAGAATAGAGAATTGGAGATTGGGGGAAAAGTGAGAAAAGAAAGAGAGAATTGGAGATTGAGAGAAAAGGGATAAGAGAAAGAGAGAATTAGAGATTGGGGGAAAGTGATAAGAGAAAGAGAGAGAATTGGAGATTGGGGGAAAAGTGTGAAGAGAAGAGAGAATTGGAGGTTGGGGGAAAAGTGAGAAAGAAAGAGAGAATTGGAGATTGAGAGAAAAGGGATAAGAGAAAGAGAGAATTGGAGATTGGGGGAAAAGTCATAAGAGAAAGAGAGAATTGGAGAGTGAGAGAAAAGTGATAAGAGAAAGAGAGAATAGGAGATTGAGAGAAAAGTGATTTGAGAAAGAGAGAATTGGAGATTGAGAAGAAAGTGATAAGGGAAAGAGAGAATTGGAGATTGAGAGAAAGTGATAAGAGAAAGAGAGATTGGAGATGGGGGGAAAAGTGATAAGAGAAAGAGAGAATTGGAGATTGAGAGAAAAGTGATAAGAGAAAGAGAGAATTGGAGAATTGAGAGAAAAGTGATGAGAGAAAGAGAGAATTGGAGATTCGGGGAAAAGTCATAAGAGAAAGAGAGAATTGGAGAGTGAGAGAAAAGTGATAAGAGAAAGAGAGAATAGGAGATTGAGAGAAAAGTGATTTGAGAAGAGAGAATTGGAGATTGAGAGAAAAGTGATAAGGGAAAGAGAGAATTGGAGATTGAGAGAAAAGTGATAAGAGAAAGAGAGAATTGGAGATGGGGGAAAAGTGAGAAAAGAAAGAGAGAATTGGAGATTGAGAGAAAAGGGATAAGAGAAAGAGAGAATTAGAGATTGGGGGAAAAGTGATAAGAGAAAGAGAAAATTGGAGATTGGGGGAAAAGTGTGAAGAGAAAGAGAGAATTGGAGGTTGGGGGAAAAGTGAGAAAAGAAAGAGAGAATTGGAGATTGAGAGAAAAGGGATAAGAGAAAGAGAGAATTGGAGATTGGGGGAAAAGTCATAAGAGAAAGAGTGAATTGGAGAGTGAGAGAAAAGTGATAAGAGAAAGAGAGAATAGGAGATTGAGAGAAAAGTGATTTGAGAAAGAGAGAATTGGAGATTGAGAGAAAAGTGATAAGGGAAAGAGAGAATTGGAGATTGAGAGAAAAGTGATAAGAGAAAGAGAGAATTGGAGATGGGGGAAAAGTGATGAGAGAAAGAGAGAATTGGTGATTGAGAGAAAAGTGGTAAGAGAAAGAGAGAATTGGAGATTGAGAGAAAAGTGATAAGAGAAAGAGAGAATTGGAGATTGAGAGAAAAGTGATAATAGAAAGAGAGAATTGGAGATTGAGAGAAAATTGATAACAGAAAGAGAGAATTGGAGATTGAGAGAAAAGTTATGAGAGAAAGAGAGAATTGGAGATTGGGGAAAATGTGAGAAGAGAAAGAGAGAATTGGAGATTGGGGGAAGAGTGAGAAGAGAAAGAGAGAAATGGAGATTGAGAAAAAGTGATAAGTGAAAAGGAGAATTGGAGATTGAGAGAAAAGTGATAAGAGAAAGAGAGAATTGGAGATTGGGGGAAAAGTGATTAGAGAAAGAAAGAATTGGAGATTGAGAGAAAATTGATAAGAGAAAGAGAGAATTGGAGATTGGGGGAAAAGTGATAAGAGAAAGAGAGAATTGGAGAGTGAGAGAAAAGTGATAGAGAAAGAGAGAATTGGAGATTGGGGGAAAAGTGAGAAGAGAAAGAGAGAATTGGAGATTGGGAGAAAAGTGAGAAGAGAAAGAGAGATTTGGAGATTGAGAGAAAAGTGATAAGAGAAAGAGAGACTTGGAGATGGAGAGAAAAGTGATAAGAGAAAGAGAGAATTGGAGATTGAGAGAAAAGTGATAATAGAAAGAGAGAATTGGAGATTGAGAGAAAATTGATAACAGAAAGAGAGAATTGGAGATTGAGAGAAAAGTTATGAGAGAAAGAGAGAATTGGAGATTGGGGAAAATGTGAGAAGAGAAAGAGAGAATTGGAGATTGGGGGAAGAGTGAGAAGAGAAAGAGAGAAATGGAGATTGAGAAAAAGTGATAAGTGAAAAGGAGAATTGGAGATTGAGAGAAAAGTGATAAGAGAAAGAGAGAATTGGAGATTGGGGGAAAAGTGATTAGAGAAGAAAGAATTGGAGATTGAGAGAAAATTGATAAGAGAAAGAGAGAATTGGAGATTGGGGGAAAGTGATAAGAGAAAGAGAGAATTGGAGAGTGAGAGAAAAGTGATAAGAGAAAGAGAGAATTGGAGATTGGGGGAAAAGTGATAAGAGAAAGAGAGAATTGGAGATTGAGAGAAAAGTGATAAGAGAAAGAGAGAATTGGAGATTGAGAGAAAAGTGATAAGAGAAAGAGAGAATTGGAGATTGAGAGAAAAGTGATAAGAGAAAGAGAGAATTGGAGATTGAGAGAAAAGTGATAAGAGAAAGAGAGAATGGGAGATTGAGAGAAAAGTGATAAGAGAAAGAGAGAATTGGAGATGGGGGAAAAGTGATAAGAGAAAGAGAGAATTGGAGATTGAGAGAAAAGTGATGAGAGAAAGAGAGAATTGGAGATAGGGGGTAAACTGAGAACAGAAAGAGAGGATTGGAGATTGACTGAAAAGTGAGAAGACAAAGAGAGAATTGGAGATTGAGAGAAAATTGATAATAGAAAGAGAGAATTGGGGATTGGGGGAAAAGTCATAAGAGAAATAGAGAATTGGAGAGTGAGAGAAAAGTGATAAGAGAAAGAGAGATTTGGAGATTGGGGGAAAAGTGATAAGAGAAAGAGAGAATTGGAGATTGAGAGAAAAGTGATAAGAGAATGAGAGAATTGGAGATTGGGGGAAAAGTGATAAGAGAAGAGAGAATTGGAGATTGAGAGAAAAGTGATAAGAGAAAGAGAGAATTAGAGATTGAGAGAAAAGTGATAAGAGAAAGAGAGAATAGGAGATTGAGAGAAAAGTGATTTGAGAAAGAGAGAATTGGAGATTGAGAGAAAAGTGATAAGGGAAAGAGAGAATTGGAGATTGAGAGAAAAGTGATAAGAGAAAGAGAGAATTGGAGATGGGGGAAAAGTGAGAAAAGAAAGAGAGAATTGGAGATTGAGAGAAAAGGGATAAGAGAAAGAGAGAATTAGAGATTGGGGGAAAAGTCATAAGAGAAAGAGTGAATTGGAGAGTGAGAGAAAAGTGATAAGAGAAAGAGAGAATAGGAGATTGAGAGAAAAGTGATTTGAGAAAGAGAGAATTGGAGATTGAGAGAAAAGTGATAAGGGAAAGAGAGAATTGGAGATTGAGAGAAAAGTGATAAGAGAAAGAGAGAATTGGAGATGGGGGAAAAGTGATGAGAGAAAGAGAGAATTGGTGATTGAGAGAAAAGTGGTAAGAGAAAGAGAGAATTGGAGATTGAGAGAAAAGTGATAAGAGAAAGAGAGAATTGGAGATTGAGAGAAAAGTGATAATAGAAAGAGAGAATTGGAGATTGAGAGAAAATTGATAACAGAAAGAGAGAATTGGAGATTGAGAGAAAAGTTATGAGAGAAAGAGAGAATTGGAGATTGGGGAAAATGTGAGAAGAGAAAGAGAGAATTGGAGATTGGGGGAAGAGTGAGAAGAGAAAGAGAGAAATGGAGATTGAGAAAAAGTGATAAGTGAAAAGGAGAATTGGAGATTGAGAGAAAAGTGATAAGAGAAAGAGAGAATTGGAGATTGGGGGAAAAGTGATTAGAGAAAGAAAGAATTGGAGATTGAGAGAAAATTGATAAGAGAAAGAGAGAATTGGAGATTGGGGGAAAAGTGATAAGAGAAAGAGAGAATTGGAGAGTGAGAGAAAAGTGATAAGAGAAAGAGAGAATTGGAGATTGGGGGAAAAGTGAGAAGAGAAAGAGAGAATTGGAGATTGGGAGAAAAGTGAGAAGAGAAAGAGAGATTTGGAGATTGAGAGAAAAGTGATAAGAGAAAGAGAGACTTGGAGATGGAGAGAAAAGTGATAAGAGAAAGAGAGAATTGGAGATTGAGAGAAAAGTGATAATAGAAAGAGAGAATTGGAGATTGAGAGAAAATTGATAACAGAAAGAGAGAATTGGAGATTGAGAGAAAAGTTATGAGAGAAAGAGAGAATTGGAGATTGGGGAAAATGTGAGAAGAGAAAGAGAGAATTGGAGATTGGGGGAAGAGTGAGAAGAGAAAGAGAGAAATGGAGATTGAGAAAAAGTGATAAGTGAAAAGGAGAATTGGAGATTGAGAGAAAAGTGATAAGAGAAAGAGAGAATTGGAGATTGGGGGAAAAGTGATTAGAGAAAGAAAGAATTGGAGATTGAGAGAAAATTGATAAGAGAAAGAGAGAATTGGAGATTGGGGGAAAAGTGATAAGAGAAAGAGAGAATTGGAGAGTGAGAGAAAAGTGATAAGAGAAAGAGAGAATTGGAGATTGGGGGAAAAGTGATAAGAGAAAGAGAGAATTGGAGATTGAGAGAAAAGTGATAAGAGAAAGAGAGAATTGGAGATTGAGAGAAAAGTGATAAGAGAAAGAGAGAATTGGAGATTGAGAGAAAAGTGATAAGAGAAAGAGAGAATTGGAGATTGAGAGAAAAGTGATAAGAGAAAGAGAGAATGGGAGATTGAGAGAAAAGTGATAAGAGAAAGAGAGAATTGGAGATGGGGGAAAAGTGATAAGAGAAAGAGAGAATTGGAGATTGAGAGAAAAGTGATGAGAGAAAGAGAGAATTGGAGATAGGGGGTAAACTGAGAACAGAAAGAGAGGATTGGAGATTGACTGAAAAGTGAGAAGACAAAGAGAGAATTGGAGATTGAGAGAAAATTGATAATAGAAAGAGAGAATTGGGGATTGGGGGAAAAGTCATAAGAGAAATAGAGAATTGGAGAGTGAGAGAAAAGTGATAAGAGAAAGAGAGATTTGGAGATTGGGGGAAAAGTGATAAGAGAAAGAGAGAATTGGAGATTGAGAGAAAAGTGATAAGAGAATGAGAGAATTGGAGATTGGGGGAAAAGTGATAAGAGAAAGAGAGAATTGGAGATTGAGAGAAAAGTGATAAGAGAAAGAGAGAATTAGAGATTGAGAGAAAAGTGATAAGAGAAAGAGGGAATTGGAGATTGAGAGAAAAGTGATAAGAGATTGAGAGAATTGGAGATTGAGAGAAAAGGGATAAGAGAAAGAGAGAATTGGAGATTGGGGGAAATGTGATAAGAGAAAGAGAGAATTGGAGATTGGGGGAAAATTGTGAAGAGAAAGAGAGAATTGGAGATTGGGGGAAAAGTGAGAAGACTAAGAGAGAATTGGAGATTGAGAGAAAAGCGATAAGAGAAAGAGAGAATTGGAGATTGGGGGAAAAGTCATAAGAGAAAGAGAGAATTGGAGAGTGAGAGAAAAGTGATAAGAGAAAGAGAGAATTGGAGATTGGGGGGAAAAGTGATAAGAGAAAGAGAGAATTGGAGATTGAGAGAAAAGTGATAAGAGAAAAAGAGAATTGGAGATTGAGAGAAAAGTGATAAGGGAAAGAGATAATTAGAGATTGAGAGAAAAGTGATAAGAGAAAGAGGGAATTGGAGATTGAGAGAAAAGTGATAAGAGAAAGAGAGAATAGGAGATTGAGAGAAAAGTCATTTGAGAAAGAGAGATTTGGAGATTGAGAGAAAAGTGATAAGAGAAAGAGAGAATTGGAGATTGAGAGAAAAGTGATAAGAGAAAGATAGAATTGGAGATGGGGGAAAAGTGATAAGAGAAAGAGAGAATTGAAGATTGAGAGAAAAGTGATGAGAGAAAGAGAGAATTGGAGATTGGGGGAAAAGTGAGAAGAGAAAGAGAGAATTGGAGATTGAGAGAAAATTGATAAGTGAAAGAGAGAATTGGTGATTAGGTGATTTGTGTGTAGAGAAAAAGAGAATTGGAGATTGGGGGAAAAGTGAGAAAAGAAAGAGAGAATTGGAGATTGAGAGAAAAGGGATAAGAGAAAGAGAGAATTAGAGATTGGAGGAAAGTGATAAGAGAAAGAGAGAATTGGAGATTGGGGGAAAAGTGTGAAGAGAAAGAGAGAATTGGAGGTTGGGGGAAAAGTGAGAAAAGAAAGAGAGAATTGGAGATTGAGAGAAAAGTGATAAGAGAAAGAGAGAATTGGAGATTGGGGGAAAAGTCATAAGAGAAAGAGAGAATTGGAGAGTGAGAGAAAAGTGATAAAAGAAAGAGAGAATAGGAGATTGGAGGAAAAGTGTGAAGAGAAAGAGAGAATTGGAGGTTGGGGGAAAAGTGAGAAAAGAAAGAGAGAATTGGAGATTGAGAGAAAAGGGATAAGAGAAAGAGAGAATTGGAGATTGGGGGAAAAGTCATAAGAGAAAGAGAGAATTGGAGAGTGAGAGAAAAGTGATAAGAGAAAGAGAGAATAGGAGATTGAGAGAAAAGTGATTTGAGAAAGAGAGAATTGGAGATTGAGAGAAAAGTGATAAGGGAAAGAGAGAATTGGAGATTGAGAGAAAAGTGATAAGAGAAAGAGAGAATTGGAGATGGGGGAAAAGTGATGAGAGAAAGAGAGAATTGGAGATTGAGAGAAAAGTGGTAAGAGAAAGAGAGAATTGGAGATTGAGAGAAAAGTGATGAGAGAAAGAGAGAATTGGAGATTGGGGGAAAAGTGAGAAGAGAAAGAGAGAATTGGAGATTGGAAGAAAAGTGAGAAGAGAAAGAGAGATTTGGAGATGGAGAGAAAAGTGATAAGAGAAAGAGAGAATTGGAGATTGAGAGAAAAGTGATAATAGAAAGAGAGAATTGGAGATTGAGAGAAAATTGATAACAGAAAGAGAGAATTGGAGATTGAGAGAAAATTATGAGAGAAAGAGAGAATTGGAGATTGGGGAAAATGTGAGAAGAGAAAGAGAGAATTGGAGATTGGGGGAAGAGTGCGAAGAGAAAGAGAGAAATGGAGATTGAGAAAAAGTGATAAGTGAAAAGGAGAATTGGAGATTGAGAGAAAAGTGATAAGAGAAAGAGAGAATTGGAGATTGGGGGAAAAGTGATTAGAGAAAGAAAGAATTGGAGATTGAGAGAAAATTGATAAGAGAAAGAGAGAATTGGAGATTGGGGGAAAAGTGATAAGAGAAAGAGAGAATTGGAGAGTGAGAGAAAAGTGATAAGAGAAAGAGAGAATTGGAGATTGGGGGAAAAGTGATAAGAGAAAGAGAGAATTGGAAATTGCGAGAAAAGTGATGAGAGAAAGAGAGAATTGGAGATTGAGAGAAAAGTGATAAGAGAAAGAGAGAATTGGAGATTGAGAGAAAAGTGATAAGAGAAAGAGAGAATTGGAGTTTGAGAGAAAAGTGATAAGAGAAAGAGAGAATGGGAGATTGAGAGAAAAGTGATAAGAGAAAGAGAGAATTGGAGATGGGGGAAAAGTGATAAGAGAAAGAGAGAATTGGAGATTGAGAGAAAAGTGATGAGAGAAAGAGAGAATTGGAGATAGGGGGTAAACTGAGAACAGAAAGAGAGGATTGGAGATTGACAGAAAAGTGAGAAGACAAAGAGAGAATTGGAGATTGAGAGAAAATTGATAATAGAAAGAGAGAATTGGGGATTGGGGGAAAAGTCATAAGAGAAATAGAGAATTGGAGAGGGAGAGAAAAGTGATAAGAGAAAGAGAGATTTGGAGATTGGGGGAAAAGTGATAAGAGAAAGAGAGAATTGGAGATTGAGAGAAAAGTGATAAGAGAATGAGAGAATTGGAGATTGGGGGAAAAGTGATAAGAGAAAGAGAGAATTGGAGATTGAGAGAAAAGTGATAAGAGAAAGAGAAAATTAGAGATTGAGAGAAAAGTGATAAGAGAAAGAGGGAATTGGAGATTGAGAGAAAAGTGATAAGAGATTGAGAGAATTGGAGATTGAGAGAAAAGGGATAAGAGAAAGAGAGAATTGGAGATTGGGGGAAATGTGATAAGAGAAAGAGAGAATTGGAGATTGGGGGAAAATTGTGAAGAGAAAGAGAGAATTGGAGATTGGGGGAAAAGTGAGAAGACTAAGAGAGAATTGGAGATTGAGAGAAAAGCGATAAGAGAAAGAGAGAATTGGAGATTGGGGGAAAAGTCATAAGAGAAATAGAGAATTGGAGAGTGAGAGAAAAGTGATAAGAGAAAGAGAGAATTGGAGATTGGGGGGAAAAGTGATAAGAGAAAGAGAGAATTGGAGATTGAGAGAAAAGTGATAAGAAAAAGAGAGAATTGGAGATTGAGAGAAAAGTGATAAGGGAAAGAGATAATTAGAGATTGAGAGAAAAGTGATAAGAGAAAGAGGGAATTAGAGATTGAGAGAAAAGTGATAAGAGAAAGAGAGAATAGGAGATTGAGAGAAAAGTCATTTGAGAAAGAGAGATTTGGAGATTGAGAGAAAAGTGATAAGAGAAAGAGAGAATTGGAGATTGAGAGAAAAGTGATAAGAGAAAGATAGAATTGGAGATGGGGGAAAAGTGATAAGAGAAAGAGAGAATTGGAGATTGAGAGAAAAGTGATGAGAGAAAGAGAGAATTGGAGATTGGGGGAAAAGTGAGAAGAGAAAGAGAGAATTGGAGATTGAGAGAAAATTGATAAGTGAAAGAGAGAATTGGAGATTAGGGGATTTGTGTGTAGAGAAAAAGAGAATTGGAGATTGGGGGAAAAGTGAGAAAAGAAAGAGAGAATTGGAGATTGAGAGAAAAGGGATAAGAGAAAGAGAGAATTAGAGATTGGGGGGAAAGTGATAAGAGAAAGAGAGAATTGGAGATTGGGGGAAAAGTGTGAAGAGAAAGAGAGAATTGGAGGTTGGGGGAAAAGTGAGAAAAGAAAGAGAGAATTGGAGATTGAGAGAAAAGTGATAAGAGAAAGAGAGAATTGGAGATTGGGGGAAAAGTCATAAGAGAAAGAGAGAATTGGAGAGTGAGAGAAAAGTGATAAAAGAAAGAGAGAATAGGAGATTGGAGGAAAAGTGTGAAGAGAAAGAGAGAATTGGAGGTTGGGGGAAAAGTGAGAAAAGAAAGAGAGAATTGGAGATTGAGAGAAAAGGGATAAGAGAAAGAGAGATTTGGAGATTGGGGGAAAAGTCATAAGAGAAAGAGAGAATTGGAGAGTGAGAGAAAAGTGATAAGAGAAAGAGAGAATTGGAGATTGGGGGGAAAAGTGATAAGAGAAAGAGAGAATTGGAGATTGGGGAAACGTCATAAGAGAAATAGAGAAGTGGAGAGTGCGAGAAAAGTGATAAGAGAAAGAGAGAAGTGGAGATTGGGGGAAAAGTGATAAGAGAAAGAGAGAATTGGAGATTGAGAGAAAAGTGATAAGAGAAAGAGAGAATTGGAGATTGGGGGAAAAGTGATGAGAGAAAGAGAGAATTAGAGATTGAGAGAAAAGTGATGAGAGAAAGAGAGAATTGGAGATTGGGGGAAAAGTGAGAAGAGAAAGAGAGAATTGGAGATTGAGAGAAAATTGATAAGTGAAAGAGAGAATTGGAGATTAGGGGATTTGTGTGTAGAGAAAAAGAGAATTGGAGATTGGGGGAAAAGTGAGAAAAGAAAGAGAGAATTGGAGATTGAGAGAAAAGGGATAAGAGAAAGAGAGAATTAGAGATTGGGGGAAAGTGATAAGAGAAAGAGAGAATTGGAGATTGGGGGAAAAGTGTGAAGAGAAAGAGAGAATTGGAGGTTGGGGGAAAAGTGAGAAAAGAAAGAGAGAATTGGAGATTGAGAGAAAAGTGATAAGAGAAAGAGAGAATTGGAGATTGGGGGAAAAGTCATAAGAGAAAGAGAGAATTGGAGAGTGAGAGAAAAGTGATAAAAGAAAGAGAGAATAGAAGATTGGAGGAAAAGTGTGAAGAGAAAGAGAGAATTGGAGGTTGGGGGAAAAGTGAGAAAAGAAAGAGAGAATTGGAGATTGAGAGAAAAGGGATAAGAGAAAGAGAGAATTGGAGATTGGGGGAAAAGTCATAAGAGAAAGAGAGAATTGGAGAGTGAGAGAAAAGTGATAAGAGAAAGAGAGAATAGGAGATTGAGAGAAAAGTGATTTGAGAAAGAGAGAATTGGAGATTGAGAGAAAAGTGATAAGGGAAAGAGAGAATTGGAGATTGAGAGAAAAGTGATAAGAGAAAGAGAGAATTGGAGATGGGGGAAAAGTGATGAGAGAAAGAGAGAATTGGAGATTGAGAGAAAAGTGGTAAGAAAAAGAGAGAATTGGAGATTGAGAGAAAAGTGATGAGAGAAAGAGAGAATTGGAGATTGGGGGAAAAGTGAGAAGAGAAAGAGAGAATTGGAGATTGGGAGAAAAGTGAGAAGAGAAAGAGAGATTTGGAGATTGAGAGAAAAGTGATAAGAGAAAGAGAGACTTGGAGATGGAGAGAAAAGTGATAAGAGAAAGAGACAATTGGAGATTGAGAGAAAAGTGATAATAGAAAGAGAGAATTGGAGATTGAGAGAAAATTGATAACAGAAAGAGAGAATTGGAGATTGAGAGAAAAGTTATGAGAGAAAGAGAGAATTGGAGATTGGGGAAAATGTGAGAAGAGAAAGAGAGAATTGGAGATTGGGGGAAGAGTGAGAAGAGAAAGAGAGAAATGGAGATTGAGAAAAAGTGATAAGTGAAAAGGAGAATTGGAGAGTGAGAGAAAAGTGATAAGAGAAAGAGAGAATTGGAGATTGGGGGAAAAGTGATTAGAGAAAGAAAGAATTGGAGATTGAGAGAAAATTGATAAGAGAAAGAGAGAATTGGAGATTGGGGGAAAAGTGATAAGAGAAAGAGAGAATTGGAGAGTGAGAGAAAAGTGATAAGAGAAAGAGAGAATTGGAGATTGGGGGAAAAGTGATAAGAGAAAGAGAGAATTGGAAATTGAGAGAAAAGTGATAAGAGAAAGAGAGAATTGGAGATTGAGAGAAAAGTGATAAGAGAAAGAGAGAATTGGAGATTGAGAGAAAAGTGATAAGAGAAAGAGAGAATTGGAGATTGAGAGAAAAGTGATAAGAGAAAGAGAGAATGGGAGATTGAGAGAAAAGTGATAAGAGAAAGAGAGAATTGGAGATGGGGGAAAAGTGATAAGAGAAAGAGAGAATTGGAGATTGAGAGAAAAGTGATGAGAGAAAGAGAGAATTGGAGATAGGGGGTAAACTGAGAACAGAAAGAGAGGATTGGAGATTGACAGAAAAGTGAGAAGACAAAGAGAGAATTGGAGATTGAGAGAAAATTGATAATAGAAAGAGAGAATTGGGGATTGGGGGAAAAGTCATAAGAGAAATAGAGAATTGGAGAGTGAGAGAAAAGTGATAAGAGAAAGAGAGATTTGGAGATTGGGGGAAAAGTGATAAGAGAAAGAGAGAATTGGAGATTGAGAGAAAAGTGATAAGAGAATGAGAGAATTGGAGATTGGGGGAAAAGTGATAAGAGAAAGAGAGAATTGGAGATTGAGAGAAAAGTGATAAGAGAAAGAGAGAATTAGAGATTGAGAGAAAAGTGATAAGAGAAAGAGGGAATAGGAGATTGAGAGAAAAGTGATAAGAGATTGAGAGAATTGGAGATTGAGAGAAAAGGGATAAGAGAAAGAGAGAATTGGAGATTGGGGGAAATGTGATAAGAGAAAGAGAGAATTGGAGTTTGGGGGAAAATTGTGAAGAGCAAGAGAGAATTGGAGATTGGGGGAAAAGTGAGAAGACTAAGAGAGAATTGGAGATTGAGAGAAAAGCGATAAGAGAAAGAGAGAATTGGAGATTGGGGGAAAAGTCATAAGAGAAAGAGAGAATTGGAGAGTGAGAGAAAAGTGATAAGAGAAAGAGAGAATTGGAGATTGGGGGGAAAAGTGATAAGAGAAAGAGAGAATTGGACATTGAGAGAAAAGTGATAAGAGAAAGAGAGAATTGGAGATTGAGAGAAAAGTGATAAGGGAAAGAGATAATTAGAGATTGAGAGAAAAGTGATAAGAGAAAGAGGGAATTGGAGATTGAGAGAAAAGTGATAAGAGAAAGAGAGAATAGGAGATTGAGAGAAAAGTCATTTGAGAAAGAGAGATTTGGAGATTGAGAGAAAAGTGATAAGAGAAAGAGAGAATTGGAGATTGAGAGAAAAGTGATAAGAGAAAGATAGAATTGGAGATGGGGGAAAAGTGATAAGAGAAAGAGAGAATTGGAGATTGAGAGAAAAGTGATGAGAGAAAGAGAGACTTGGAGATTGGGGGAAAAGTGAGAAGAGAAAGAGAGAATTGGAGATTGAGAGAAAATTGATAAGTGAAAGAGAGAATTGGAGATTAGGGGATTTGTGTGTAGAGAAAAAGAGAATTGGAGATTGGGGGAAAAGTGAGAAAAGAAAGAGAGAATTGGAGATTGTGAGAAAAGGGATAAGAGAAAGAGAGAATTAGAGATTGGGGGGAAAGTGATAAGAGAAAGAGAGAATTGGAGATTGGGGGAAAAGTGTGAAGAGAAAGAGAGAATTGGAGGTTGGGGGAAAAGTGAGAAAAGAAAGAGAGAATTGGAGATTGAGAGAAAAGTGATAAGAGAAAGAGAGAATTGGAGATTGGGGGAAGAGTGAGAAGAGAAAGAGAGAAATGGAGATTGAGAAAAAGTGATAAGTGAAAAGGAGAATTGGAGATTGAGAGAAAAGTGATAAGAGAAAGAGAGAATTGGAGATTGGGGGAAAAGTGATTAGAGAAAGAAAGAATTGGAGATTGAGAGAAAATTGATAAGAGAAAGAGAGAATTGGAGATTGGGGGAAAAGTGATAAGAGAAAGAGAGAATTGGAGAGTGAGAGAAAAGTGATAAGAGAAAGAGAGAATTGGAGATTGGGGGAAAAGTGATAAGAGAAAGAGAGAATTGGAAATTGAGAGAAAAGTGATAAGAGAAAGAGAGAATTGGAGATTGAGAGAAAAGTGATAAGAGAAAGAGAGAATTGGAGATTGAGAGAAAAGTGATAAGAGAAAGAGAGAATTGGAGATTGAGAGAAAAGTTATAAGAGAAAGAGAGAATGGGAGATTGAGAGAAAAGTGATAAGAGAAAGAGAGAATTGGAGATGGGGGAAAAGTGATAAGAGAAAGAGAGAATTGGAGATTGAGAGAAAAGTGATGAGAGAAAGAGAGAATTGGAGATAGGGGGTAAACTGAGAACAGAAAGAGAGGATTGGAGATTGACAGAAAAGTGAGAAGACAAAGAGAGAATTGGAGATTGAGAGAAAATTGATAATAGAAAGAGAGAATTGGGGATTGGGGGAAAAGTCATAAGAGAAATAGAGAATTGGAGAGTGAGAGAAAAGTGATAAGAGAAAGAGAGATTTGGAGATTGGGGGAAAAGTGATAAGAGAAAGAGAGAATTGGAGATTGAGAGAAAAGTGATAAGAGAATGAGAGAATTGGAGATTGGGGGAAAAGTGATAAGAGAAAGAGAGAATTGGAGATTGAGAGAAAAGTGATAAGAGAAAGAGAGAATTAGAGATTGAGAGAAAAGTGATAAGAGAAAGAGGGAATAGGAGATTGAGAGAAAAGTGATAAGAGATTGAGAGAATTGGAGATTGAGAGAAAAGGGATAAGAGAAAGAGAGAATTGGAGATTGGGGGAAATGTGATAAGAGAAAGAGAGAATTGGAGATTGGGGGAAAATTGTGAAGAGAAAGAGAGAATTGGAGATTGGGGGAAAAGTGAGAAGACTAAGAGAGAATTGGAGATTGAGAGAAAAGCGATAAGAGAAAGAGAGAATTGGAGATTGGGGGAAAAGTCATAAGAGAAAGAGAGAATTGGAGAGTGAGAGAAAAGTGATAAGAGAAAGAGAGAATTGGAGATTGGGGGGAAAAGTGATAAGAGAAAGAGAGAATTGGAGATTGAGAGAAAAGTGATAAGAGAAAGAGAGAATTGGAGATTGAGAGAAAAGTGATAAGGGAAAGAGATAATTAGAGATTGAGAGAAAAGTGATAAGAGAAAGAGGGAATTGGAGATTGAGAGAAAAGTGATAAGAGAAAGAGAGAATAGGAGATTGAGAGAAAAGTCATTTGAGAAAGAGAGATTTGGAGATTGAGAGAAAAGTGATAAGAGAAAGAGAGAATTGGAGATTGAGAGAAAAGTGATAAGAGAAAGATAGAATTGGAGATGGGGGAAAAGTGATAAGAGAAAGAGAGAATTGGAGATTGAGAGAAAAGTGATGAGAGAAAGAGAGAATTGGAGATTGGGGGAAAAGTGAGAAGAGAAAGAGAGAATTGGAGATTGAGAGAAAATTGATAAGTGAAAGAGAGAATTGGAGATTAGGGGATTTGTGTGTAGAGAAAAAGAGAATTGGAGATTGGGGGAAAAGTGAGAAAAGAAAGAGAGAATTGGAGATTGTGAGAAAAGGGATAAGAGAAAGAGAGAATTAGAGATTGGGGGGAAAGTGATAAGAGAAAGAGAGAATTGGAGATTGGGGGAAAAGTGTGAAGAGAAAGAGAGAATTGGAGGTTGGGGGAAAAGTGAGAAAAGAAAGAGAGAATTGGAGATTGAGAGAAAAGTGATAAGAGAAAGAGAGAATTGGAGATTGGGGGAAAAGTCATAAGAGAAAGAGAGAATTGGAGAGTGAGAGAAAAGTGATAAAAGAAAGAGAGAATAGGAGATTGGAGGAAAAGTGTGAAGAGAAAGAGAGATTTGGAGGTTGGGGGAAAAGTGAGAAAAGAAAGAGAGAATTGGAGATTGAGAGAAAAGGGATAAGAGAAAGAGAGATTTGGAGATTGGGGGAAAAGTCATAAGAGAAAGAGAGAATTGGAGAGTGAAAGAAATATGATAAGAGAAAGAGAGAATTGGAGATTGGGGGGAAAAGTGATAAGAGAAAGAGAGAATTGGAGATTGGGGAAACGTCATAAGAGAAATAGAGAAGTGGAGAGTGCGAGAAAAGTGATAAGAGAAAGAGAGAATTGGAGATTGGGGGAAAAGTGATAAGAGAAAGAGAGAATTGGAGATTGAGAGAAAAGTGATAAGAGAAAGAGAGAATTGGAGATTGGGGGAAAAGTGATGAGAGAAAGAGAGAATTAGAGATTGAGAGAAAAGTGATAAGAGAAAGAGGGAATTGGAGATTGAGAGAAAAGTGATAAGAGATTGAGAGAATTGGAGATTGAGAGTAAAGTGATAAGAGAAAGAGAGAATTGGAGATTGAGAGAAAAGTGATAAGAGAAAGAGAGAATTGGAGATGGGGGAAAAGTGATAAGAGAAAGAGAGAATTGGAGATTGAGAGAAAAGTGATGAGAGAAAGAGAGAATTGGAGATAGGGGGTAAACTGAGAACAGAAAGAGAGGATTGGAGATTGACAGAAAAGTGAGAAGACAAAGAGAGAATTGGAGATTGAGAGAAAATTGATAATAGAAAGAGAGAATTGGGGATTGGGGGAAAAGTCATAAGAGAAATAGAGAATTGGAGAGTGAGAGAAAAGTGATAAGAGAAAGAGAGATTTGGAGATTGGGGGAAAAGTGATAAGAGAAAGAGAGAATTGGAGATTGAGAGAAAAGTGATAAGAGAATGAGAGAATTGGAGATTGGGGGAAAAGTGATAAGAGAAAGAGAGAATTGGAGATTGAGAGAAAAGTGATAAGAGAAAGAGAGAATTAGAGATTGAGAGAAAAGTGATAAGAGAAAGAGGGAATAGGAGATTGAGAGAAAAGTGATAAGAGATTGAGAGAATTGGAGATTGAGAGAAAAGGGATAAGAGAAAGAGAGAATTGGAGATTGGGGGAAATGTGATAAGAGAAAGAGAGAATTGGAGATTGGGGGAAAATTGTGAAGAGAAAGAGAGAATTGGAGATTGGGGGAAAAGTGAGAAGACTAAGAGAGAATTGGAGATTGAGAGAAAAGCGATAAGAGAAAGAGAGAATTGGAGATTGGGGGAAAAGTCATAAGAGAAAGAGAGAATTGGAGAGTGAGAGAAAAGTGATAAGAGAAAGAGAGAATTGGAGATTGGGGGGAAAAGTGATAAGAGAAAGAGAGAATTGGAGATTGAGAGAAAAGTGATAAGAGAAAGAGAGAATTGGAGATTGAGAGAAAAGTGATAAGGGAAAGAGATAATTAGAGATTGAGAGAAAAGTGATAAGAGAAAGAGGGAATTGGAGATTGAGAGAAAAGTGATAAGAGAAAGAGAGAATAGGAGATTGAGAGAAAAGTCATTTGAGAAAGAGAGATTTGGAGATTGAGAGAAAAGTGATAAGAGAAAGAGAGAATTGGAGATTGAGAGAAAAGTGATAAGAGAAAGATAGAATTGGAGATGGGGGAAAAGTGATAAGAGAAAGAGAGAATTGGAGATTGAGAGAAAAGTGATGAGAGAAAGAGAGAATTGGAGATTGGGGGAAAAGTGAGAAGAGAAAGAGAGAATTGGAGATTGAGAGAAAATTGATAAGTGAAAGAGAGAATTGGAGATTAGGGGATTTGTGTGTAGAGAAAAAGAGAATTGGAGATTGGGGTAAAAGTGAGAAAAGAAAGAGAGAATTGGAGATTGTGAGAAAAGGGATAAGAGAAAGAGAGAATTAGAGATTGGGGGGAAAGTGATAAGAGAAAGAGAGAATTGGAGATTGGGGGAAAAGTGTGAAGAGAAAGAGAGAATTGGAGGTTGGGGGAAAAGTGAGAAAAGAAAGAGAGAATTGGAGATTGAGAGAAAAGTGATAAGAGAAAGAGAGAATTGGAGATTGGGGGAAAAGTCATAAGAGAAAGAGAGAATTGGAGAGTGAGAGAAAAGTGATAAAAGAAAGAGAGAATAGGAGATTGGAGGAAAAGTGTGAAGAGAAAGAGAGATTTGGAGGTTGGGGGAAAAGTGAGAAAAGAAAGAGAGAATTGGAGATTGAGAGAAAAGGGATAAGAGAAAGAGAGATTTGGAGATTGGGGGAAAAGTCATAAGAGAAAGAGAGAATTGGAGAGTGAAAGAAAAGTGATAAGAGAAAGAGAGAATTGGAGATTGGGGGGAAAAGTGATAAGAGAAAGAGAGAATTGGAGATTGGGGAAACGTCATAAGAGAAATAGAGAAGTGGAGAGTGCGAGAAAAGTGATAAGAGAAAGAGAGAATTGGAGATTGGGGGAAAAGTGATAAGAGAAAGAGAGAATTGGAGATTGAGAGAAAAGTGATAAGAGAAAGAGAGAATTGGAGATTGGGGGAAAAGTGATGAGAGAAAGAGAGAATTAGAGATTGAGAGAAAAGTGATAAGAGAAAGAGGGAATTGGAGATTGAGAGAAAAGTGATAAGAGATTGAGAGAATTGGAGATTGAGAGTAAAGTGATAAGAGAAAGAGAGAATTGGAGATTGAGAGAAAATTGATAAGTGAAAGAGAGAATTGGAGATTGGGGGAAAAGTGAGAAAAGAAAGAGAGAATTGGAGATTGAGAGAAAAGGGATTAGAGAAAGAGAGAATTAGAGATTGGGGGAAAGTGATAAGAGAAAGAGAGAATTGGAGATTGGGGGAAAAGTGTGAAGAGAAAGAGAGAATTGGAGGTTGGGGGAAAAGTGAGAAAAGAAAGAGAGAATTGGAGATGGGGGAAAAGTGATAAGAGAAAGAGAGAATTGGAGATTGAGAGAAAAGTGATAAGAGAAAGAGAGAATTGGAGATTGAGAGAAAAGTGATGAGAGAAAGAGAGAATTGGAGATTGGGGGAAAAGTGAGAAGAGGAAGAGAGAATTGGAGATTGGGAGAAAAGTGAGAAGAGAAAGAGAGATTTGGAGATTGAGAGAAAGTGATAAGAGAAAGAGAGACTTGGAGATGGAGAGAAAAGTGATAAGAGAAAGAGAGAATAGGAGATTGAGAGAAAAGTGATTTGAGAAAGAGAGAATTGGAGATTGAGAGAAAAGTGATAAGGGAAAGAGAGAATTGGAGATTGAGAGAAAAGTGATAAGAGAAAGAGAGAATTGGAGATGGGGGAAAAGTGATAAGAGAAAGAGAGAATTGGAGATTGAGAGAAAAGTGATAAGAGAAAGAGAGAATTGGAGATTGAGAGAAAAGTGATGAGAGAAAGAGAGAATTGGAGATTGGGGGAAAAGTGAGAAGAGAAAGAGAGAATTGGAGATTGGGAGAAAAGTGAGAAGAGAAAGAGAGATTTGGAGATTGAGAGAAAAGTGATAAGAGAAAGAGAGACTTGGAGATGGAGAGGAAAGTGATAATAGAAAGAGAGAATTGGAGATTGGGGGAAAAGTGATAAGAGAAAGAGAGAATTGGAGATTGAGAGAAAAGTGATAAGAGAAAGAGAGAATTGGAGATTGAGAAAAAAGTGATAAGTGAAAGAGAGAATTGGAGATTGAGAGAAAAGTGATAAGAGAAAGAAAGAATTGGAGATTGAGAGAAAATTGATAACAGAAAGAGAGAATTGGAGATTGAGAGAAAAGTGATGAGAGAAAGAGAGAATTGGAGATTGGGGGAAATGTGAGAAGAGAAAGAGAGAATTAGAGATTGGGGGAAGAGTGAGAAGAGAAAGAGAGAAATGGAGATTGAGAAAAAGTGATAAGTGAAAAGGAGAATTGGAGATTGAGAGAAATATGATAAGAGAAAGAGAGAATTGGAGATTGGGGGAAAAGTGATTAGAGAAAGAAAGAATTGGAGATTGAGAGAAAATTGATAAGAGAAAGAGAGAATTGGAGATTGGGGGAAAAGTGATAAGAGAAAGAGAGAATTGGAGATTGAGAGAAAAGTGATAAGAGAAAGAGAGAATTGGAGATTGAGAGAAAAGTGATAAGAGAAAGAGAGAATTGGAGATTGAGAGAAAGGTGATAAGAGAAAGAGAGAATTGGAGATTGAGAGAAAAGTGATAAGAGAAAGGGAGAATTGGAGATTGAGAGAAAAGTGATAAGAGAAAGAGAGAATTGGAGATGGGGGAAAAGTGATAAGAGAAAGAGAGAATTGGAGTTGAGAGAAAAGTGATAAGAGAAAGAGCGAATTGGAGATTGAGAGAAAAGTGATTAGAGAAAGAGAGAATTGGAGATAGGGGGTAAACTGAGAACAGAAAGAGAGGATTGGAGATTGACAGAAAAGTGAGAAGACAAAGAGAGAATTGGAGATTCAGAGAAAAGTGAGAAGAGAAAGAGAGAATTGGAGATTGGGGGAAAAGTGATAAGAGAAAGAGAGAATTGGAGATTGAGAGAAAAGTGATAAGAGAAAGAGAGAGAATTGGAGATTGGGGGAAAAGTGATTAGAGAAAGAAAGAATTGGAGATTGAGAGAAAATTGATAATAGAAAGAGAGAATTGGGGATTGGGGGAAAAGTCATAAGAGAAATAGAGAATTGGAGAGTGAGAGAAAAGTGATAAGAGAAAGAGAGAATTGGAGATTGGGGGAAAAGTGATAAGAGAAAGAGCGAATTGGAGATTGAGAGAAAAGTGATAAGAGAAAGAGAGAATTGGAGATTGGGGGAAAAGTGATAAGAGAAAGAGAGAATTGGAGATTGAGCGAAAAGTGATGAGAGAAAGAGAGAATTAGAGATTGAGAGAAAAGTGATAAGAGAAAGAGGGAATTGGAGATTGAGAGAATTGGAGATTGAGAGAAAAGGGATAAGAGAAAGAGAGAATTGGAGATTGAGGGGAAAAGAGATAAGAGAAAGAGAGAATTGGAGATTGGGGGAAAATTGTGAAGAGAAAGAGAGAATTGGAGATTGGGGGAAAAGTGATAAAAGAAAGAGAGAATTGGAGATTGAGAGAAAAGCCATAAGAGAAAGAGAGAATTGGAGATTGGTGGAAAAGTCATAATAGAAAGAGAGAATGGGAGAGTGAGAGAAAAGTGATAAGAGAAAGAGAGAATTGGAGATTGGGGGGAAAAGTGATAAGAGAAAGAGAGAATTGGAGATTGAGAGAAATGTGATAAGAGAAAGAGAGAATTGGAGATTGAGAGAAAAGTGATAAGAGAAAGAGAGAATTGGAGATGGGGGAAAAGTGATAAGAGAAAGAGAGAATTGGAGATTGAGAGAAAAGTGATGAGAGAAAGAGAGAATTGGAGATTGGGGGAAAAGTGAGAAGAGAAAGAGAGAATTGGAGATTGGGGGAAAAGTGAGAATAGAAAGAGAGATTTGGAGATTGAGTGAAAAGTGATAAGAGAAAGAGAGAATTGGAGATGGAGAGAAAAGTGATAAGAGAAAGAGAGAATTGGAGATTGAGAGAAAAGTGATAATAGAAAGAGAGATTTGGAGATTGGGGGAAAGTGATAAGAGAAAGAGAGAATTGGAGATTGAGGGAAAAGTCATATGAGAAAGAGAGAATTGGAGATTGAGAGAAAAGTGATAAGAGAAAGAGAGAATTGGAGATTGGGGGAAAGGTGATAAGAGAAAGAGAGAATTGGAGATTGAGAGAAAAGTGATAAGAGAAAGAGGGAATTGGAGATTGAGAGAATTGGAGATTGAGAGAAAAGGGATAAGAGAAAGAGAGAATTGGAGATTGAGGGGAAAAGTGATAAGAGAAAGAGAGAATTGGAGATTGGGGGAAAATTGTGAAGAGAAAGAGAGAATTGGAGATTGGGGGAAAAGTGAGAAAAGAAAGAGAGAATTGGAGATTGAGAGAAAAGCCATAAGAGAAAGAGAGAATTGGAGATTGGTGGAAAAGTCATAATAGAAAGAGAGAATGGGAGAGTGAGAGAAAAGTGATAAGAGAAAGAGAGAATTGGAGATTGGGGGGAAAAGTGATAAGAGAAAGAGAGAATTGGAGATTGAGAGAAATGTGATAAGAGAAAGAGAGAATTGGAGATTGAGAGAAAAGTGATAAGAGAAAGAGAGAATTGGAGATGGGGGAAAAGTGATAAGAGAAAGAGAGAATTGGAGATTGAGAGAAAAGTGATGAGAGAAAGAGAGAATTGGAGATTGGGGGAAAAGTGAGAAGAGAAAGAGAGAATTGGAGATTGGGGGAAAAGTGAGAATAGAAAGAGAGATTTGGAGATTGAGAGAAAAGTGATAAGAGAAAGAGAGAATTGGAGATGGAGAGAAAAGTGATAAGAGAAAGAGAGAATTGGAGATTGAGAGAAAAGTGATAATAGAAAGAGAGAATTGGAGATTGGGGGAAAGTGATAAGAGAAAGAGAGAATTGGAGATTGAGGGAAAAGTCATATGAGAAAGAGAGAATTGGAGATTGAGAGAAAAGTGATAAGAGAAAGAGAGAATTGGAGATTGGGGGAAAGGTGATAAGAGAAAGAGAGAATTGGAGATTGAGAGAAAAGTGATAATAGAAAGAGAGAATTGGAGATTGGGAGAAAAGTGATAAGAGAAAGAGAGAATTGGAGATTGGGGGAAAAGTGAGAAGAGAAAGAGAGATTTGGAGATTGAGAGAAAAGTGATAAGAGAAAGACAGACTTGGAGATGGAGAGAAAAGTGATAAGAGAAAGAGAGAATTGGAGATTGACAGAAAAGTGATAATAGAAAGAGAGAATTGGAGATTGGGGGAAAAGTGATAAGAGAAAGAGAGAATTGGAGATTGAGAGAAAAGTGATAAGAGAAAGAGAGAATTGGAGATTGAGAAAAAAGTGATAAGTGAAAGAGAGAATTGGAGATTGGGGGAAAAGTGATAAGAGAAAGAGAGAATTGGAGATTGAGAGAAAAGAGATAAGAGAAAGAGAGAATTGGAGATTGGGGGAAAGGTGATAAGAGAAAGAGAGAATTGGAGATTGAGAGAAAAGTAATAATAGAAAGAGTGAATTGGAGATTGGGGGAAAAGTGATAAGAGAAAGAGAGAATTGGAGATTGGGAGTAAACTGAGAATAGAAAGAGAGGATTGGAGATTGAGAGAAAAGTGAGAAGATAAAGAGAGAATTGGAGATTGAGAGAAACGTGATGAGAGAAAGAGAGAATTGGAGATTGGGAAAAATGTGATAAGAGAAAGAGAGAATTGGAGATGGGGGAAAAGTGATAAGAGAAAGAGAGAATTGGAGTTGAGAGAAAAGTGATAAGAGAAAGAGCGAATTGGAGATTGAGAGAAAAGTGATTAGAGAAAGAGAGATTTGGAGATAGGGGGTAAACTGAGAACAGAAAGAGAGGATTGGAGATTGACAGAAAAGTGAGAAGACAAAGAGAGAATTGGAGATTCAGAGAAAAGTGAGAAGAGAAAGAGAGAATTGGAGATTGGGGGAAAAGTGATAAGAGAAAGAGAGAATTGGAGATTGAGAGAAAAGTGATAAGAGAAAGAGAGAGAATTGGAGATTGGGGGAAAAGTGATTAGAGAAAGAAAGAATTGGAGATTGAGAGAAAATTGATAATAGAAAGAGAGAATTGGGGATTGGGGGAAAAGTCATAAGAGAAATAGAGAATTGGAGAGTGAGAGAAAAGTGATAAGAGAAAGAGAGAATTGGAGATTGGGGGAAAAGTGATAAGAGAAAGAGCGAATTGGAGATTGAGAGAAAAGTGATAAGAGAAAGAGAGAATTGGAGATTGGGGGAAAAGTGATAAGAGAAAGAGAGAATTGGAGATTGAGCGAAAAGTGATGAGAGAAAGAGAGAATTAGAGATTGAGAGAAAAGTGATAAGAGAAAGAGGGAATTGGAGATTGAGAGAATTGGAGATTGAGAGAAAAGGGATAAGAGAAAGAGAGAATTGGAGATTGGGGGAAAAGTGATAAGAGAAAGAGAGAATTGGAGATTGGGGGAAAATTGTGAAGAGAAAGAGAGAATTGGAGATTGGGGGAAAAGTGAGAAAAGAAAGAGAGAATTGGAGATTGAGAGAAAAGCCATAAGAGAAAGAGAGAATTGGAGATTGGTGGAAAAGTCATAAGAGAAAGAGAGAATTGGAGAGTGAGAGAAAAGTGATAAGAGAAAGAGAGAATTGGAGATTGGGGGGAAAAGTGATAAGAGAAAGAGAGAATTGGAGATTGAGAGAAAAGTGATAAGAGAAAGAGAGAATTGGAGATTGAGAGAAAAGTGATAAGGGAAAGAGATAATTAGAGATTGAGAGAAAAGTGATAAGAGAAAGAGGGAATTGGAGATTGAGAGAAAAGTGATAAGAGAAAGAGAGAATAGGAGATTGAGAGAAAAGTCATTTGAGAAAGAGAGATTTGGAGATTGAGAGAAAAGTGATAAGAGAAAGAGAGAATTGGAGATTGAGAGAAAAGTGATAAGAGAAAGATAGAATTGGAGATGGGGGAAAAGTGATAAGAGAAAGAGAGAATTGGAGATTGAGAGAAAAGTGATGAGAGAAAGAGAGAATTGGAGATTGGGGGAAAAGTCAGAAAAGAAAGAGAGAATTGGAGATTGTGAGAAAAGGGATAAGAGAAAGAGAGAATTAGAGATTGGGGGGAAAGTGATAAGAGAAAGAGAGAATTGGAGATTGGGGGAAAAGTGTGAAGAGAAAGAGAGAATTGGAGGTTGGGGGAAAAGTGAGAAAAGAAAGAGAGAATTGGAGATTGAGAGAAAAGTGATAAGAGAAAGAGAGAATTGGAGATTGGGGGAAAAGTCATAAGAGAAAGAGAGGATTGGAGAGTGAGAGAAAAGTGATAAAAGAAAGAGAGAATAGGAGATTGGAGGAAAAGTGTGAAGAGAAAGAGAGATTTGGAGGTTGGGGGAAAAGTGAGAAAAGAAAGAGAGAATTGGAGATTGAGAGAAAAGGGATAAGAGAAAGAGAGATTTGGAGATTGGGGGAAAAGTCATAAGAGAAAGAGAGAATTGGAGAGTGAAAGAAAAGTGATAAGAGAAAGAGAGAATTGGAGATTGGGGGGAAAAGTGATAAGAGAAAGAGAGAATTGGAGATTGGGGAAACGTCATAAGAGAAATAGAGAAGTGGAGAGTGCGAGAAAAGTGATAAGAGAAAGAGAGAATTGGAGATTGGGGGAAAAGTGATAAGAGAAAGAGAGAATTGGAGATTGAGAGAAAAGTGATAAGAGAAAGAGAGAATTGGAGATTGGGGGAAAAGTGATGAGAGAAAGAGAGAATTAGAGATTGAGAGAAAAGTGATAAGAGAAAGAGAGAATTGGAGATTGAGAGAAAAGTGATAAGAGATTGAGAGAATTGGAGATTGAGAGAAAAGTGATAAGAGAAAGAGAGAATTGGAGATTGGGGGAAAGGTGATAAGTGAAAGAGAGAATTGGAGATTGGGGGAAAAGTGAGAAAAGAAAGAGAGAATTGGAGATTGAGAGAAAAGGGATTAGAGAAAGAGAGAATTAGAGATTGGGGGAAAGTGATAAGAGAAAGAGAGAATTGGAGATTGGGGGAAAAGTGTGAAGAGAAAGAGAGAATTGGAGGTTGGGGGAAAAGTGAGAAAAGAAAGAGAGAATTGGAGATGGGGGAAAAGTGATAAGAGAAAGAGAGAATTGGAGATTGAGAGAAAAGTGATAAGAGAAAGAGAGAATTGGAGATTGAGAGAAAAGTGATGAGAGAAAGAGAGAATTGGAGATTGGGGGAAAAGTGAGAAGAGGAAGAGAGAATTGGAGATTGGGAGAAAAGTGAGAAGAGAAAGAGAGATTTGGAGATTGAGAGAAAGTGATAAGAGAAAGAGAGACTTGGAGATGGAGAGAAAAGTGATAAGAGAAAGAGAGAATAGGAGATTGAGAGAAAAGTGATTTGAGAAAGAGAGAATTGGAGATTGAGAGAAAAGTGATAAGGGAAAGAGAGAATTGGAGATTGAGAGAAAAGTGATAAGAGAAAGAGAGAATTGGAGATGGGGGAAAAGTGATAAGAGAAAGAGAGAATTGGAGATTGAGAGAAAAGTGATAAGAGAAAGAGAGAATTGGAGATTGAGAGAAAAGTGATGAGAGAAAGAGAGAATTGGAGATTGGGGGAAAAGTGAGAAGAGAAAGAGAGAATTGGAGATTGGGAGAAAAGTGAGAAGAGAAAGAGAGATTTGGAGATTGAGAGAAAAGTGATAAGAGAAAGAGAGACTTGGAGATGGAGAGAAAAGTGATAATAGAAAGAGAGAATTGGAGATTGGGGGAAAAGTGATAAGAGAAAGAGAGAATTGGAGATTGACAGAAAAGTGATAAGAGAAAGAGAGAATTGGAGATTGAGAAAAAAGTGATAAGTGAAAGAGAGAATTGGAGATTGAGAGAAAAGTGATAAGAGAAAGAAAGAATTGGAGATTGAGAGAAAATTGATAACAGAAAGAGAGAATTGGAGATTGAGAGAAAAGTGATGAGAGAAAGAGAGAATTGGAGATTGGGGGAAATGTGAGAAGAGAAAGAGAGAATTAGAGATTGGGGGAAGAGTGAGAAGACAAAGAGAGAAATGGAGATTGAGAAAAAGTGATAAGTGAAAAGGAGAATTGGAGATTGAGAGAAATATGATAAGAGAAAGAGAGAATTGGAGATTGGGGGAAAAGTGATTAGAGAAAGAAAGAATTGGAGATTGAGAGAAAATTGATAAGAGAAAGAGAGAATTGGAGATTGGGGGAAAAGTGATAAGAGAAAGAGAGAATTGGAGATTGAGAGAAAAGTGATAAGAGAAAGAGAGAATTGGAGATTGAGAGAAAAGTGATAAGAGAAAGAGAGAATTGGAGATTGAGAGAAAGGTGATAAGAGAAAGAGAGAATTGGAGATTGAGAGAAAAGTGATAAGAGAAAGAGAGAATTGGAGATTGAGAGAAAAGTGATAAGAGAAAGAGAGAATTGGAGATGGGGGAAAAGTGATAAGAGAAAGAGAGAATTGGAGTTGAGAGAAAAGTGATAAGAGAAAGAGCGAATTGGAGATTGAGAGAAAAGTGATTAGAGAAAGAGAGAATTGGAGATAGGGGGTAAACTGAGAACAGAAAGAGAGGATTGGAGATTGACAGAAAAGTGAGAAGACAAAGAGAGAATTGGAGATTCAGAGAAAAGTGAGAAGAGAAAGAGAGAATTGGAGATTGGGGGAAAAGTGATAAGAGAAAGAGAGAATTGGAGATTGAGAGAAAAGTGATAAGAGAAAGAGAGAGAATTGGAGATTGGGGGAAAAGTGATTAGAGAAAGAAAGAATTGGAGATTGAGAGAAAATTGATAATAGAAAGAGAGAATTGGGGATTGGGGGAAAAGTCATAAGAGAAATAGAGAATTGGAGAGTGAGAGAAAAGTGATAAGAGAAAGAGAGAATTGGAGATTGGGGGAAAAGTGATAAGAGAAAGAGCGAATTGGAGATTGAGAGAAAAGTGATAAGAGAAAGAGAGAATTGGAGATTGGGGGAAAAGTGATAAGCGAAAGAGAGAATTGGAGATTGAGCGAAAAGTGATGAGAGAAAGAGAGAATTAGAGATTGAGAGAAAAGTGATAAGAGAAAGAGGGAATTGGAGATTGAGAGAATTGGAGATTGAGAGAAAAGGGATAAGAGAAAGAGAGAATTGGAGATTGAGGGGAAAAGTGAGAAAAGAAAGAGAGAATTGGAGATTGAGAGAAAAGCCATAAGAGAAAGAGAGAATTGGAGATTGGTGGAAAAGTCATAATAGAAAGAGAGAATGGGAGAGTGAGAGAAAAGTGATAAGAGAAAGAGAGAATTGGAGATTGGGGGGAAAAGTGATAAGAGAAAGAGAGAATTGGAGATTGAGAGAAATGTGATAAGAGAAAGAGAGAATTGGAGATTGAGAGAAAAGTGATAAGAGAAAGAGAGAATTGGAGATGGGGGAAAAGTGATAAGAGAAAGAGAGAATTGGAGATTGAGAGAAAAGTGATGAGAGAAAGAGAGAATTGGAGATTGGGGGAAAAGTGAGAAGAGAAAGAGAGAATTGGAGATTGGGGGAAAAGTGAGAATAGAAAGAGAGATTTGGAGATTGAGAAAAAAGTGATAAGAGAAAGAGAGAATTGGAGATGGAGAGAAAAGTGATAAGAGAAAGAGAGAATTGGAGATTGAGAGAAAAGTGATAATAGAAAGAGAGAATTGGAGATTGGGGGAAAGTGATAAGAGAAAGAGAGAATTGGAGATTGAGGGAAAAGTCATATGAGAAAGAGAGAATTGGAGATTGAGAGAAAAGTGATAAGAGAAAGAGAGAATTGGAGATTGGGGGAAAGGTGATAAGAGAAAGAGAGAATTGGAGATTGAGAGAAAAGTGATAAGAGAAAGAGGGAATTGGAGATTGAGAGAATTGGAGATTGAGAGAAAAGGGATAAGAGAAAGAGAGAATTGGAGATTGAGGGGAAAAGTGATAAGAGAAAGAGAGAATTGGAGATTGGGGGAAAATTGTGAAGAGAAAGAGAGAATTGGAGATTGGGGGAAAAGTGAGAAAAGAAAGAGAGAATTGGAGATTGAGAGAAAAGCCATAAGAGAAAGAGAGAATTGGAGATTGGTGGAAAAGTCATAATAGAAAGAGAGAATGGGAGAGTGAGAGAAAAGTGATAAGAGAAAGAGAGAATTGGAGATTGGGGGGAAAAGTGATAAGAGAAAGAGAGAATTGGAGATTGAGAGAAATGTGATAAGAGAAAGAGAGAATTGGAGATTGAGAGAAAAGTGATAAGAGAAAGAGAGAATTGGAGATGGGGGAAAAGTGATAAGAGAAAGAGAGAATTGGAGATTGAGAGAAAAGTGATGAGAGAAAGAGAGAATTGGAGATTGGGGGAAAAGTGAGAAGAGAAAGAGAGAATTGGAGATTGGGGGAAAAGTGAGAATAGAAAGAGAGATTTGGAGATTGAGAGAAAAGTGATAAGAGAAAGAGAGAATTGGAGATGGAGAGAAAAGTGATAAGAGAAAGAGAGAATTGGAGATTGAGAGAAAAGTGATAATAGAAAGAGAGAATTGGAGATTGGGGGAAAGTGATAAGAGAAAGAGAGAATTGGAGATTGAGGGAAAAGTCATATGAGAAAGAGAGAATTGGAGATTGAGAGAAAAGTGATAAGAGAAAGAGAGAATTGGAGATTGGGGGAAAGGTGATAAGAGAAAGAGAGAATTGGAGATTGAGAGAAAAGTGATAATAGAAAGAGAGAATTGGAGATTGGGAGAAAAGTGATAAGAGAAAGAGAGAATTGGAGATTGGGGGAAAAGTGAGAAAAGAAAGAGAGAATTGGAGATTGAGAGAAAAGGGATTAGAGAAAGAGAGAATTAGAGATTGGGGGAAAGTGATAAGAGAAAGAGAGAATTGGAGATTGGGGGAAAAGTGTGAAGAGAAAGAGAGAATTGGAGGTTGGGGGAAAAGTGAGAAAAGAAAGAGAGAATTGGAGATGGGGGAAAAGTGATAAGAGAAAGAGAGAATTGGAGATTGAGAGAAAAGTGATAAGAGAAAGAGAGAATTGGAGATTGAGAGAAAAGTGATGAGAGAAAGAGAGAATTGGAGATTGGGGGAAAAGTGAGAAGAGGAAGAGAGAATTGGAGATTGGGAGAAAAGTGAGAAGAGAAAGAGAGATTTGGAGATTGAGAGAAAGTGATAAGAGAAAGAGAGACTTGGAGATGGAGAGAATAGGAGATTGAGAGAAAAGTGATTTGAGAAAGAGAGAATTGGAGATTGAGAGAAAAGTGATAAGGGAAAGAGAGAATTGGAGATTGAGAGAAAAGTGATAAGAGAAAGAGAGAATTGGAGATGGGGGAAAAGTGATAAGAGAAAGAGAGAATTGGAGATTGAGAGAAAAGTGATAAGAGAAAGAGAGAATTGGAGATTGAGAGAAAAGTGATGAGAGAAAGAGAGAATTGGAGATTGGGGGAAAAGTGAGAAGAGAAAGAGAGAATTGGAGATTGGGAGAAAAGTGAGAAGAGAAAGAGAGATTTGGAGATTGAGAGAAAAGTGATAAGAGAAAGAGAGACTTGGAGATGGAGAGAAAAGTGATAATAGAAAGAGAGAATTGGAGATTGGGGGAAAAGTGATAAGAGAAAGAGAGAATTGGAGATTGAGAGAAAAGTGATAAGAGAAAGAGAGAATTGGAGATTGAGAAAAAAGTGATAAGTGAAAGAGAGAATTGGAGATTGAGAGAAAAGTGATAAGAGAAAGAAAGAATTGGAGATTGAGAGAAAATTGATAACAGAAAGAGAGAATTGGAGATTGAGAGAAAAGTGATGAGAGAAAGAGAGAATTGGAGATTGGGGGAAATGTGAGAAGAGAAAGAGAGAATTAGAGATTGGGGGAAGAGTGAGAAGAGAAAGAGAGAAATGGAGATTGAGAAAAAGTGATAAGTGAAAAGGAGAATTGGAGATTGAGAGAAATATGATAAGAGAAAGAGAGAATTGGAGATTGGGGGAAAAGTGATTAGAGAAAGAAAGAATTGGAGATTGAGAGAAAATTGATAAGAGAAAGAGAGAATTGGAGATTGAGAGAAAAGTGATAAGAGAAAGAGAGAATTGGAGATGGGGGAAAAGTGATAAGAGAAAGAGCGAATTGGAGATTGAGAGAAAAGTGATTAGAGAAAGAGAGAATTGGAGATAGGGGGTAAACTGAGAACAGAAAGAGAGGATTGGAGATTGACAGAAAAGTGAGAAGACAAAGAGAGAATTGGAGATTCAGAGAAAAGTGAGAAGAGAAAGAGAGAATTGGAGATTGGGGGAAAAGTGATAAGAGAAAGAGAGAATTGGAGATTGAGAGAAAAGTGATAAGAGAAAGAGAGAGAATTGGAGATTGGGGGAAAAGTGATTAGAGAAAGAAAGAATTGGAGATTGAGAGAAAATTGATAATAGAAAGAGAGAATTGGGGATTGGGGGAAAAGTCATAAGAGAAATAGAGAATTGGAGAGTGAGAGAAAAGTGATAAGAGAAAGAGAGAATTGGAGATTGGGGGAAAAGTGATAAGAGAAAGAGCGAATTGGAGATTGAGAGAAAAGTGATAAGAGAAAGAGAGAATTGGAGATTGGGGGAAAAGTGATAAGCGAAAGAGAGAATTGGAGATTGAGCGAAAAGTGATGAGAGAAAGAGAGAATTAGAGATTGAGAGAAAAGTGATAAGAGAAAGAGGGAATTGGAGATTGAGAGAATTGGAGATTGAGAGAAAAGGGATAAGAGAAAGAGAGAATTGGAGATTGAGGGGAAAAGTGATAAGAGAAAGAGAGAATTGGAGATTGGGGGAAAATTGTGAAGAGAAAGAGAGAATTGGAGATTGGGGGAAAAGTGAGAAAAGAAAGAGAGAATTGGAGATTGAGAGAAAAGCCATAAGAGAAAGAGAGAATTGGAGATTGGTGGAAAAGTCATAATAGAAAGAGAGAATGGGAGAGTGAGAGAAAAGTGATAAGAGAAAGAGAGAATTGGAGATTGGGGGGAAAAGTGATAAGAGAAAGAGAGAATTGGAGATTGAGAGAAATGTGATAAGAGAAAGAGAGAATTGGAGATTGAGAGAAAAGTGATAAGAGAAAGAGAGAATTGGAGATGGGGGAAAAGTGATAAGAGAAAGAGAGAATTGGAGATTGAGAGAAAAGTGATGAGAGAAAGAGAGAATTGGAGATTGGGGGAAAAGTGAGAAGAGAAAGAGAGAATTGGAGATTGGGGGAAAAGTGAGAATAGAAAGAGAGATTTGGAGATTGAGAGAAAAGTGATAAGAGAAAGAGAGAATTGGAGATGGAGAGAAAAGTGATAAGAGAAAGAGAGAATTGGAGATTGAGAGAAAAGTGATAATAGAAAGAGAGAATTGGAGATTGGGGGAAAGTGATAAGAGAAAGAGAGAATTGGAGATTGAGGGAAAAGTCATATGAGAAAGAGAGAATTGGAGATTGAGAGAAAAGTGATAAGAGAAAGAGAGAATTGGAGATTGGGGGTAAGGTGATAAGAGAAAGAGAGAATTGGAGATTGAGAGAAAAGTGATAAGAGAAAGAGGGAATTGGAGATTGAGAGAATTGGAGATTGAGAGAAAAGGGATAAGAGAAAGAGAGAATTGGAGATTGAGGGGAAAAGTGATAAGAGAAAGAGAGAAATGGAGATTGGGGGAAAATTGTGAAGAGAAAGAGAGAATTGGAGATTGGGGGAAAAGTGAGAAAAGAAAGAGAGAATTGGAGATTGAGAGAAAAGCCATAAGAGAAAGAGAGAATTGGAGATTGGTGGAAAAGTCATAATAGAAAGAGAGAATGGGAGAGTGAGAGAAAAGTGATAAGAGAAAGAGAGAATTGGAGATTGGGGGGAAAAGTGATAAGAGAAAGAGAGAATTGGAGTTTGAGAGAAATGTGATAAGAGAAAGAGAGAATTGGAGATTGAGAGAAAAGTGATAAGAGAAAGAGAGAATTGGAGATGGGGGAAAAGTGATAAGAGAAAGAGAGAATTGGAGATTGAGAGAAAAGTGATGAGAGAAAGAGAGAATTGGAGATTGGGGGAAAAGTGAGAAGAGAAAGAGAGAATTGGAGATTGGGGGAAAAGTGAGAATAGAAAGAGAGATTTGGAGATTGAGAGAAAAGTGATAAGAGAAAGAGAGAATTGGAGATGGAGAGAAAAGTGATAAGAGAAAGAGAGAATTGGAGATTGAGAGAAAAGTGATAATAGAAAGAGAGAATTGGAGATTGGGGGAAAGTGATAAGAGAAAGAGAGAATTGGAGATTGAAGGAAAAGTCATATGAGAAAGAGAGAATTGGAGATTGAGAGAAAAGTGATAAGAGAAAGAGAGAATTGGAGATTGGGGGAAAGGTGATAAGAGAAAGAGAGAATTGGAGATTGAGAGAAAAGTGATAATAGAAAGAGAGAATTGGAGATTGGGAGAAAAGTGATAAGAGAAAGAGAGAATTGGAGATTGGGGGAAAAGTGAGAAGAGAAAGAGAGATTTGGAGATTGAGAGAAAAGTGATAAGAGAAAGACAGACTTGGAGATGGAGAGAAAAGTGATAAGAGAAAGAGAGAATTGGAGATTGACAGAAAAGTGATAATAGAAAGAGAGAATTGGAGATTGGGGGAAAAGTGATAAGAGAAAGAGAGAATTGGAGATTGAGAGAAAAGTGATAAGAGAAAGAGAGAATTGGAGATTGAGAAAAAAGTGATAAGTGAAAGAGAGAATTGGAGATTGGGGGAAAAGTGATAAGAGAAAGAGAGAATTGGAGATTGAGAGAAAAGAGATAAGAGAAAGAGAGAATTGGAGATTGGGGGAAAGGTGATAAGAGAAAGAGAGAATTGGAGATTGAGAGAAAAGTAATAATAGAAAGAGTGAATTGGAGATTGGGGGAAAAGTGATAAGAGAAAGAGAGAATTGGAGATTGGGAGTAAACTGAGAATAGAAAGAGAGGATTGGAGATTGAGAGAAAAGTGAGAAGATAAAGAGAGAATTGGAGATTCAGAGAAAAGTGAGGAGAGAAAGAGAGAATTGGAGATTGAGAGAAACGTGATGAGAGAAAGAGAGAATTGGAGATTGGGAAAAATGTGATAAGAGAAAGAGAGAATTGGAGATGGGGGAAAAGTGATAAGAGAAAGAGAGAATTGGAGTTGAGAAAAAAGTGATAAGAGAAAGAGCGAATTGGAGATTGAGAGAAAAGTGATTAGAGAAAGAGAGAATTGGAGATAGGGGGTAAACTGAGAACAGAAAGAGAGGATTGGAGATTGACAGAAAAGTGAGAAGACAAAGAGAGAATTGGAGATTCAGAGAAAAGTGAGAAGAGAAAGAGAGAATTGGAGATTGGGGGAAAAGTGATAAGAGAAAGAGAGAATTGGAGATTGAGAGAAAAGTGATAAGAGAAAGAGAGAGAATTGGAGATTGGGGGAAAAGTGATTAGAGAAAGAAAGAATTGGAGATTGGGGGAAAGTGATAAGAGAAAGAGAGAATTGGAGATTGGGGGAAAAGTGTGAAGAGAAAGAGAGAATTGGAGGTTGGGGGAAAAGTGAGAAAAGAAAGAGAGAATTGGAGATGGGGGAAAAGTGATAAGAGAAAGAGAGAATTGGAGATTGAGAGAAAAGTGATAAGAGAAAGAGAGAATTGGAGATTGAGAGAAAAGTGATGAGAGAAAGAGAGAATTGGAGATTGGGGGAAAAGTGAGAAGAGGAAGAGAGAATTGGAGATTGGGAGAAAAGTGAGAAGAGAAAGAGAGATTTGGAGATTGAGAGAAAGTGATAAGAGAAAGAGAGACTTGGAGATGGAGAGAAAAGTGATAAGAGAAAGAGAGAATAGGAGATTGAGAGAAAAGTGATTTGAGAAAGAGAGAATTGGAGATTGAGAGAAAAGTGATAAGGGAAAGAGAGAATTGGAGATTGAGAGAAAAGTGATAAGAGAAAGAGAGAATTGGAGATGGGGGAAAAGTGATAAGAGAAAGAGAGAATTGGAGATTGAGAGAAAAGTGATAAGAGAAAGAGAGAATTGGAGATTGAGAGAAAAGTGATGAGAGAAAGAGAGAATTGGAGATTGGGGGAAAAGTGAGAAGAGAAAGAGAGAATTGGAGATTGGGAGAAAAGTGAGAAGAGAAAGAGAGATTTGGAGATTGAGAGAAAAGTGATAAGAGAAAGAGAGACTTGGAGATGGAGAGAAAAGTGATAATAGAAAGAGAGAATTGGAGATTGGGGGAAAAGTGATAAGAGAAAGAGAGAATTGGAGATTGAGAGAAAAGTGATAAGAGAAAGAGAGAATTGGAGATTGAGAAAAAAGTGATAAGTGAAAGAGAGAATTGGAGATTGAGAGAAAAGTGATAAGAGAAAGAAAGAATTGGAGATTGAGAGAAAATTGATAACAGAAAGAGAGAATTGGAGATTGAGAGAAAAGTGATGAGAGAAAGAGAGAATTGGAGATTGGGGGAAATGTGAGAAGAGAAAGAGAGAATTAGAGATTGGGGGAAGAGTGAGAAGAGAAAGAGAGAAATGGAGATTGAGAAAAAGTGATAAGTGAAAAGGAGAATTGGAGATTGAGAGAAATATGATAAGAGAAAGAGAGAATTGGAGATTGGGGGAAAAGTGATTAGAGAAAGAAAGAATTGGAGATTGAGAGAAAATTGATAAGAGAAAGAGAGAATTGGAGATTGGGGGAAAAGTGATAAGAGAAAGAGAGAATTGGAGATTGAGAGAAAAGTGATAAGAGAAAGAGAGAATTGGAGATTGAGAGAAAAGTGATAAGAGAAAGAGAGAATTGGAGATTGAGAGAAAGGTGATAAGAGAAAGAGAGAATTGGAGATTGAGAGAAAAGTGATAAGAGAAAGAGAGAATTGGAGATTGAGAGAAAAGTGATAAGAGAAAGAGAGAATTGGAGATGGGGGAAAAGTGATAAGAGAAAGAGAGAATTGGAGTTGAGAGAAAAGTGATAAGAGAAAGAGCGAATTGGAGATTGAGAGAAAAGTGATTAGAGAAAGAGAGAATTGGAGATAGGGGGTAAACTGAGAACAGAAAGAGAGGATTGGAGATTGACAGAAAAGTGAGAAGACAAAGAGAGAATTGGAGATTGGGGGAAAAGTGATAAGAGAAAGAGAGAATTGGAGATTGAGAGAAAAGTGATAAGAGAAAGAGAGAGAATTGGAGATTGGGGGAAAAGTGATTAGAGAAAGAAAGAATTGGAGATTGAGAGAAAATTGATAATAGAAAGAGAGAATTGGGGATTGGGGGAAAAGTCATAAGAGAAATAGAGAATTGGAGAGTGAGAGAAAAGTGATAAGAGAAAGAGAGAATTGGAGATTGGGGGAAAAGTGATAAGAGAAAGAGCGAATTGGAGATTGAGAGAAAAGTGATAAGAGAAAGAGAGAATTGGAGATTGGGGGAAAAGTGATAAGCGAAAGAGAGAATTGGAGATTGAGCGAAAAGTGATGAGAGAAAGAGAGAATTAGAGATTGAGAGAAAAGTGATAAGAGAAAGAGGGAATTGGAGATTGAGAGAATTGGAGATTGAGAGAAAAGGGATAAGAGAAAGAGAGAATTGGAGATTGAGGGGAAAAGTGATAAGAGAAAGAGAGAATTGGAGATTGGGGGAAAATTGTGAAGAGAAAGAGAGAATTGGAGATTGGGGGAAAAGTGAGAAAAGAAAGAGAGAATTGGAGATTGAGAGAAAAGCCATAAGAGAAAGAGAGAATTGGAGATTGGTGGAAAAGTCATAATAGAAAGAGAGAATGGGAGAGTGAGAGAAAAGTGATAAGAGAAAGAGAGAATTGGAGATTGGGGGGAAAAGTGATAAGAGAAAGAGAGAATTGGAGATTGAGAGAAATGTGATAAGAGAAAGAGAGAATTGGAGATTGAGAGAAAAGTGATAAGAGAAAGAGAGAATTGGAGATGGGGGAAAAGTGATAAGAGAAAGAGAGAATTGGAGATTGAGAGAAAAGTGATGAGAGAAAGAGAGAATTGGAGATTGGGGGAAAAGTGAGAAGAGAAAGAGAGAATTGGAGATTGGGGGAAAAGTGAGAATAGAAAGAGAGATTTGGAGATTGAGAGAAAAGTGATAAGAGAAAGAGAGAATTGGAGATGGAGAGAAAAGTGATAAGAGAAAGAGAGAATTGGAGATTGAGAGAAAAGTGATAATAGAAAGAGAGAATTGGAGATTGGGGGAAAGTGATAAGAGAAAGAGAGAATTGGAGATTGAGGGAAAAGTCATATGAGAAAGAGAGAATTGGAGATTGAGAGAAAAGTGATAAGAGAAAGAGAGAATTGGAGATTGGGGGAAAGGTGATAAGAGAAAGAGAGAATTGGAGATTGAGAGAAAAGTGATAAGAGAAAGAGGGAATTGGAGATTGAGAGAATTGGAGATTGAGAGAAAAGGGATAAGAGAAAGAGAGAATTGGAGATTGAGGGGAAAAGTGATAAGAGAAAGAGAGAATTGGAGATTGGGGGAAAATTGTGAAGAGAAAGAGAGAATTGGAGATTGGGGGAAAAGTGAGAAAAGAAAGAGAGAATTGGAGATTGAGAGAAAAGCCATAAGAGAAAGAGAGAATTGGAGATTGGTGGAAAAGTCATAATAGAAAGAGAGAATGGGAGAGTGAGAGAAAGGTGATAAGAGAAAGAGAGAATTGGAGATTGGGGGGAAAAGTGATAAGAGAAAGAGAGAATTGGAGATTGAGAGAAATGTGATAAGAGAAAGAGAGAATTGGAGATTGAGAGAAAAGTGATAAGAGAAAGAGAGAATTGGAGATGGGGGAAAAGTGATAAGAGAAAGAGAGAATTGGAGATTGAGAGAAAAGTGATGAGAGAAAGAGAGAATTGGAGATTGGGGGAAAAGTGAGAAGAGAAAGAGAGAATTGGAGATTGGGGGAAAAGTGAGAATAGAAAGAGAGATTTGGAGATTGAGAGAAAAGTGATAAGAGAAAGAGAGAATTGGAGATGGAGAGAAAAGTGATAAGAGAAAGAGAGAATTGGAGATTGAGAGAAAAGTGATAATAGAAAGAGAGAATTGGAGATTGGGGGAAAGTGATAAGAGAAAGAGAGAATTGGAGATTGAGGGAAAAGTCATATGAGAAAGAGAGAATTGGAGATTGAGAGAAAAGTGATAAGAGAAAGAGAGAATTGGAGATTGGGGGAAAGGTGATAAGAGAAAGAGAGAATTGGAGATTGAGAGAAAAGTGATAATAGAAAGAGAGAATTGGAGATTGGGAGAAAAGTGATAAGAGAAAGAGAGAATTGGAGATTGGGGGAAAAGTGAGAAAAGAAAGAGAGAATTGGAGATTGAGAGAAAAGGGATTAGAGAAAGAGAGAATTAGAGATTGGGGGAAAGTGATAAGAGAAAGAGAGAATTGGAGATTGGGGGAAAAGTGTGAAGAGAAAGAGAGAATTGGAGGTTGGGGGAAAAGTGAGAAAAGAAAGAGAGAATTGGAGATGGGGGAAAAGTGATAAGAGAAAGAGAGAATTGGAGATTGAGAGAAAAGTGATAAGAGAAAGAGAGAATTGGAGATTGAGAGAAAAGTGATGAGAGAAAGAGAGAATTGGAGATTGGGGGAAAAGTGAGAAGAGGAAGAGAGAATTGGAGATTGGGAGAAAAGTGAGAAGAGAAAGAGAGATTTGGAGATTGAGAGAAAGTGATAAGAGAAAGAGAGACTTGGAGATGGAGAGAAAAGTGATAAGAGAAAGAGAGAATAGGAGATTGAGAGAAAAGTGATTTGAGAAAGAGAGAATTGGAGATTGAGAGAAAAGTGATAAGGGAAAGAGAGAATTGGAGATTGAGAGAAAAGTGATAAGAGAAAGAGAGAATTGGAGATGGGGGAAAAGTGATAAGAGAAAGAGAGAATTGGAGATTGAGAGAAAAGTGATAAGAGAAAGAGAGAATTGGAGATTGAGAGAAAAGTGATGAGAGAAAGAGAGAATTGGAGATTGGGGGAAAAGTGAGAAGAGAAAGAGAGAATTGGAGATTGGGAGAAAAGTGAGAAGAGAAAGAGAGATTTGGAGATTGAGAGAAAAGTGATAAGAGAAAGAGAGACTTGGAGATGGAGAGAAAAGTGATAATAGAAAGAGAGAATTGGAGATTGGGGGAAAAGTGATAAGAGAAAGAGAGAATTGGAGATTGAGAGAAAAGTGATAAGAGAAAGAGAGAATTGGAGATTGAGAAAAAAGTGATAAGTGAAAGAGAGAATTGGAGATTGAGAGAAAAGTGATAAGAGAAAGAAAGAATTGGAGATTGAGAGAAAATTGATAACAGAAAGAGAGAATTGGAGATTGAGAGAAAAGTGATGAGAGAAAGAGAGAATTGGAGATTGGGGGAAATGTGAGAAGAGAAAGAGAGAATTAGAGATTGGGGGAAGAGTGAGAAGAGAAAGAGAGAAATGGAGATTGAGAAAAAGTGATAAGTGAAAAGGAGAATTGGAGATTGAGAGAAATATGATAAGAGAAAGAGAGAATTGGAGATTGGGGGAAAAGTGATTAGAGAAAGAAAGAATTGGAGATTGAGAGAAAATTGATAAGAGAAAGAGAGAATTGGAGATTGGGGGAAAAGTGATAAGAGAAAGAGAGAATTGGAGATTGAGAGAAAAGTGATAAGAGAAAGAGAGAATTGGAGATTGAGAGAAAAGTGATAAGAGAAAGAGAGAATTGGAGATTGAGAGAAAGGTGATAAGAGAAAGAGAGAATTGGAGATTGAGAGAAAAGTGATAAGAGAAAGAGAGAATTGGAGATTGAGAGAAAAGTGATAAGAGAAAGAGAGAATTGGAGATGGGGGAAAAGTGATAAGAGAAAGAGAGAATTGGAGTTGAGAGAAAAGTGATAAGAGAAAGAGCGAATTGGAGATTGAGAGAAAAGTGATTAGAGAAAGAGAGAATTGGAGATAGGGGGTAAACTGAGAACAGAAAGAGAGGATTGGAGATTGACAGAAAAGTGAGAAGACAAAGAGAGAATTGGAGATTCAGAGAAAAGTGAGAAGAGAAAGAGAGAATTGGAGATTGGGGGAAAAGTGATAAGAGAAAGAGAGAATTGGAGATTGAGAGAAAAGTGATAAGAGAAAGAGAGAGAATTGGAGATTGGGGGAAAAGTGATTAGAGAAAGAAAGAATTGGAGATTGAGAGAAAATTGATAATAGAAAGAGAGAATTGGGGATTGGGGGAAAAGTCATAAGAGAAATAGAGAATTGGAGAGTGAGAGAAAAGTGATAAGAGAAAGAGAGAATTGGAGATTGGGGGAAAAGTGATAAGAGAAAGAGCGAATTGGAGATTGAGAGAAAAGTGATAAGAGAAAGAGAGAATTGGAGATTGGGGGAAAAGTGATAAGCGAAAGAGAGAATTGGAGATTGAGCGAAAAGTGATGAGAGAAAGAGAGAATTAGAGATTGAGAGAAAAGTGATAAGAGAAAGAGGGAATTGGAGATTGAGAGAATTGGAGATTGAGAGAAAAGGGATAAGAGAAAGAGAGAATTGGAGATTGAGAGGAAAAGTGATAAGAGAAAGAGAGAATTGGAGATTGGGGGAAAATTGTGAAGAGAAAGAGAGAATTGGAGATTGGGGGAAAAGTGAGAAAAGAAAGAGAGAATTGGAGATTGAGAGAAAAGCCATAAGAGAAAGAGAGAATTGGAGATTGGTGGAAAAGTCATAATAGAAAGAGAGAATGGGAGAGTGAGAGAAAAGTGATAAGAGAAAGAGAGAATTGGAGATTGGGGGGAAAAGTGATAAGAGAAAGAGAGAATTGGAGATTGAGAGAAATGTGATAAGAGAAAGAGAGAATTGGAGATTGAGAGAAAAGTGATAAGAGAAAGAGAGAATTGGAGATGGGGGAAAAGTGATAAGAGAAAGAGAGAATTGGAGATTGAGAGAAAAGTGATGAGAGAAAGAGAGAATTGGAGATTGGGGGAAAAGTGAGAAGAGAAAGAGAGAATTGGAGATTGGGGGAAAAGTGAGAATAGAAAGAGAGATTTGGAGATTGAGAGAAAAGTGATAAGAGAAAGAGAGAATTGGAGATGGAGAGAAAAGTGATAAGAGAAAGAGAGAATTGGAGATTGAGAGAAAAGTGATAATAGAAAGAGAGAATTGGAGATTGGGGGAAAGTGATAAGAGAAAGAGAGAATTGGAGATTGAGGGAAAAGTCATATGAGAAAGAGAGAATTGGAGATTGAGAGAAAAGTGATAAGAGAAAGAGAGAATTGGAGATTGGGGGAAAGGTGATAAGAGAAAGAGAGAATTGGAGATTGAGAGAAAAGTGATAAGAGAAAGAGGGAATTGGAGATTGAGAGAATTGGAGATTGAGAGAAAAGGGATAAGAGAAAGAGAGAATTGGAGATTGAGGGGAAAAGTGATAAGAGAAAGAGAGAATTGGAGATTGGGGGAAAATTGTGAAGAGAAAGAGAGAATTGGAGATTGGGGGAAAAGTGAGAAAAGAAAGAGAGAATTGGAGATTGAGAGAAAAGCCATAAGAGAAAGAGAGAATTGGAGATTGGTGGAAAAGTCATAATAGAAAGAGAGAATGGGAGAGTGAGAGAAAAGTGATAAGAGAAAGAGAGATTTGGAGATTGGGGGGAAAAGTGATAAGAGAAAGAGAGAATTGGAGATTGAGAGAAATGTGATAAGAGAAAGAGAGAATTGGAGATTGAGAGAAAAGTGATAAGAGAAAGAGAGAATTGGAGATGGGGGAAAAGTGATAAGAGAAAGAGAGAATTGGAGATTGAGAGAAAAGTGATGAGAGAAAGAGAGAATTGGAGATTGGGGGAAAAGTGAGAAGAGAAAGAGAGAATTGGAGATTGGGGGAAAAGTGAGAATAGAAAGAGAGATTTGGAGATTGAGAGAAAAGTGATAAGAGAAAGAGAGAATTGGAGATGGAGAGAAAAGTGATAAGAGAAAGAGAGAATTGGAGATTGAGAGAAAAGTGATAATAGAAAGAGAGAATTGGAGATTGGGGGAAAGTGATAAGAGAAAGAGAGAATTGGAGATTGAGGGAAAAGTCATATGAGAAAGAGAGAATTGGAGATTGAGAGAAAAGTGATAAGAGAAAGAGAGAATTGGAGATTGGGGGAAAGGTGATAAGAGAAAGAGAGAATTGGAGATTGAGAGAAAAGTGATAATAGAAAGAGAGAATTGGAGATTGGGAGAAAAGTGATAAGAGAAAGAGAGAATTGGAGATTGGGGGAAAAGTGAGAAGAGAAAGAGAGATTTGGAGATTGAGAGAAAAGTGATAAGAGAAAGACAGACTTGGAGATGGAGAGAAAAGTGATAAGAGAAAGAGAGAATTGGAGATTGACAGAAAAGTGATAATAGAAAGAGAGAATTGGAGATTGGGGGAAAAGTGATAAGAGAAAGAGAGAATTGGAGATTGAGAGAAAAGTGATAAGAGAAAGAGAGAATTGGAGATTGAGAAAAAAGTGATAAGTGAAAGAGAGAATTGGAGATTGGGGGAAAAGTGATAAGAGAAAGAGAGAATTGGAGATTGAGAGAAAAGAGATAAGAGAAAGAGAGAATTGGAGATTGGGGGAAAGGTGATAAGAGAAAGAGAGAATTGGAGATTGAGAGAAAAGTAATAATAGAAAGAGTGAATTGGAGATTGGGGGAAAAGTGATAAGAGAAAGAGAGAATTGGAGATTGGGAGTAAACTGAGAATAGAAAGAGAGGATTGGAGATTGAGAGAAAAGTGAGAAGATAAAGAGAGAATTGGAGATTCAGAGAAAAGTGAGGAGAGAAAGAGAGAATTGGAGATTGAGAGAAACGTGATGAGAGAAAGAGAGAATTGGAGATTGGGAAAAATGTGATAAGAGAAAGAGAGAATTGGAGATGGGGGAAAAGTGATAAGAGAAAGAGAGAATTGGAGTTGAGAAAAAAGTGATAAGAGAAAGAGCGAATTGGAGATTGAGAGAAAAGTGATTAGAGAAAGAGAGAATTGGAGATAGGGGGTAAACTGAGAACAGAAAGAGAGGATTGGAGATTGACAGAAAAGTGAGAAGACAAAGAGAGAATTGGAGATTCAGAGAAAAGTGAGAAGAGAAAGAGAGAATTGGAGATTGGGGGAAAAGTGATAAGAGAAAGAGAGAATTGGAGATTGAGAGAAAAGTGATAAGAGAAAGAGAGAGAATTGGAGATAGATTGGGGGAAAAGTGATTAGAGAAAGAAAGAATTGGAGATTGAGAGAAAATTGATAATAGAAAGAGAGAATTGGGGATTGGGGGAAAAGTCATAGGAGAAATAGAGAATTGGAGAGTGAGAGAAAAGTGATAAGAGAAAGAGAGAATTGGAGATTGGGGGAAAAGTGATAAGAGAAAGAGCGAATTGGAGATTGAGAGAAAAGTGATAAGAGAAAGAGAGAATTGGAGATTGGGGGAAAAGTGATAAGAGAAAGAGAGAATTGGAGATTGAGCGAAAAGTGATGAGAGAAAGAGAGAATTAGAGATTGAGAGAAAAGTGATAAGAGAAAGAGGGAATTGGAGATTGAGAGAATTGGAGATTGAGAGAAAAGGGATAAGAGAAAGAGAGAATTGGAGATTGGGGGAAAAGTGATAAGAGAAAGAGAGAATTGGAGATTGGGGGAAAATTGTGAAGAGAAAGAGAGAATTGGAGATTGGGGGAAAAGTGAGAAAAGAAAGAGAGAATTGGAGATTGAGAGAAAAGCCATAAGAGAAAGAGAGAATTGGAGATTGGTGGAAAAGTCATAAGAGAAAGAGAGAATTGGAGAGTGAGAGAAAAGTGATAAGAGAAAGAGAGAATTGGAGATTGAGAGAAATGTGATAAGAGAAAGAGAGAATTGGAGATTGAGAGAAAAGTGATAAGAGAAAGAGAGAATTGGAGATGGGGGAAAAGTGATAAGAGAAAGAGAGAATTGGAGATTGAGAGAAAAGTGATAAGAGAAAGAGAGAATTGGAGATTGAGAGAAAAGTGATGAGAGAAAGAGAGAATTGGAGATTGGGGGAAAAGTGAGAAGAGAAAGAGAGAATTGGAGATTGGGGGAAAAGTGAGAATAGAAAGAGAGATTTGGAGATTGAGAGAAAAGTGATAAGAGAAAGAGAGAATTGGAGATGGAGAGAAAAGTGATAAGAGAAAGAGAGAATTGGAGATTGGGGGAAAGTGATAAGAGAAAGAGAGAATTGGAGATTGAGGGAAAAGTCATAAGAGAAAGAGAGAATTGGAGATTGAGAGAAAAGTGATAAGAGAAAGAGAGAATTGGAGATTGGGGGAAAGGTGATAAGAGAAAGAGAGAATTGGAGATTGAGAGAAAAGTGATAATAGAAAGAGAGAATTGGAGATTGGGAGAAAAGTGATAAGAGAAAGAGAGAATTGGAGATTGGGGGAAAAGTGAGAAGAGAAAGAGAGAATTGGAGATTGAGAGAAAAGTGATGAGAGAAAGAGAGAATTGGAGATTGGGGGAAAAGTGAGAAGAGAAAGAGAGAATTGGAGATTGGGGGAAAAGTGAGAATAGAAAGAGAGATTTGGAGATTGAGAGAAAAGTGATAAGAGAAAGAGAGAATTGGAGATGGAGAGAAAAGTGATAAGAGAAAGAGAGAATTGGAGATTGAGAGAAAAGTGATAATAGAAAGAGAGAATTGGAGATTGGGGGAAAGTGATAAGAGAAAGAGAGAATTGGAGATTGAGGGAAAAGTCATATGAGAAAGAGTGAATTGGAGATTGAGAGAAAAGTGATAAGAGAAAGAGAGAATTGGAGATTGGGGGAAAGGCGATAAGAGAAAGAGAGAATTGGAGATTGAGAGAAAAGTGATAATAGAAAGAGAGAATTGGAGATTGGGAGAAAAGTGATAAGAGAAAGAGAGAATTGGAGATTGGGGGAAAAGTGAGAAGAGAAAGAGAGATTTGGAGATTGAGAGAAAAGTGATAAGAGAAAGACAGACTTGGAGATGGAGAGAAAAGTGATAAGAGAAAGAGAGAATTGGAGATTGACAGAAAAGTGATAATAGAAAGAGAGAATTGGAGATTGGGGGAAAAGTGATAAGAGAAAGAGAGAATTGGAGATTGAGAGAAAAGTGATAAGAGAAAGAGAGAATTGGAGATTGAGAAAAAAGTGATAAGTGAAAGAGAGAATTGGAGATTGGGGGAAAAGTGATAAGAGAAAGAGAGAATTGGAGATTGAGAGAAAAGAGATAAGAGAAAGAGAGAATTGGAGATTGGGGGAAAGGTGATAAGAGAAAGAGAGAATTGGAGATTGAGAGAAAAGTAATAATAGAAAGAGTGAATTGGAGATTGGGGGAAAAGTGATAAGAGAAAGAGAGAATTGGAGATTGGGAGTAAACTGAGAATAGAAAGAGAGGATTGGAGATTGAGAGAAAAGTGAGAAGATAAAGAGAGAATTGGAGATTCAGAGAAAAGTGAGGAGAGAAAGAGAGAATTGGAGATTGAGAGGAACGTGATGAGAGAAAGAGAGAATTGGAGATTGGGAAAAATGTGATAAGAGAAAGAGAGAATTGGAGATGGGGGAAAAGTGATAAGAGAAAGAGAGAATTGGAGTTGAGAGAAAAGTGATAAGAGAAAGAGCGAATTGGAGATTGAGAGAAAAGTGATTAGAGAAAGAGAGAATTGGAGATAGGGGGTAAACTGAGAACAGAAAGAGAGGATTGGAGATTGACAGAAAAGTGAGAAGACAAAGAGAGAATTGGAGATTCAGAGAAAAGTGAGAAGAGAAAGAGAGAATTGGAGATTGGGGGAAAAGTGATAAGAGAAAGAGAGAATTGGAGATTGAGAGAAAAGTGATAAGAGAAAGAGAGAGAATTGGAGATTGGGGGAAAAGTGATTAGAGAAAGAAAGAATTGGAGATTGAGAGAAAATTGATAATAGAAAGAGAGAATTGGGGATTGGGGGAAAAGTCATAAGAGAAATAGAGAATTGGAGAGTGAGAGAAAAGTGATAAGAGAAAGAGAGAATTGGAGATTGGGGGAAAAGTGATAAGAGAAAGAGCGAATTGGAGATTGAGAGAAAAGTGATAAGAGAAAGAGAGAATTGGAGATTGGGGGAAAAGTGATAAGAGAAAGAGAGAATTGGAGATTGAGCGAAAAGTAATGAGAGAAAGAGAGAATTAGAGATTGAGAGAAAAGTGATAAGAGAAAGAGGGAATTGGAGATTGAGAGAATTGGAGATTGAGAGAAAAGGGATAAGAGAAAGAGAGAATTGGAGATTGGGGGAAAAGTGATAAGAGAAAGAGAGAATTGGAGATTGGGGGAAAATTGTGAAGAGAAAGAGAGAATTGGAGATTGGGGGAAAAGTGAGAAAAGAAAGAGAGAATTGGAGATTGAGAGAAAAGCCATAAGAGAAAGAGAGAATTGGAGATTGGTGGAAAAGTCATAAGAGAAAGAGAGAATTGGAGAGTGAGAGAAAAGTGATAAGAGAAAGAGAGAATTGGAGATTGGGGGGAAAAGTGATAAGAGAAAGAGAGAATTGGAGATTGAGAGAAATGTGATAAGAGAAAGAGAGAATTGGAGATTGAGAGAAAAGTGATAAGAGAAAGAGAGAATTGGAGATGGGGGAAAAGTGATAAGAGAAAGAGAGAATTGGAGATTGAGAGAAAAGTGATAAGAGAAAGAGAGAATTGGAGATTGAGAGAAAAGTGATGAGAGAAAGAGAGAATTGGAGATTGGGGGAAAAGTGAGAAGAGAAAGAGAGAATTGGAGATTGGGGGAAAAGTGAGAATAGAAAGAGAGATTTGGAGATTGAGAGAAAAGTGATAAGAGAAAGAGAGAATTGGAGATGGAGAGAAAAGTGATAAGAGAAAGAGAGAATTGGAGATTGAGAGAAAAGTGATAATAGAAAGAGAGAATTGGAGATTGGGGGAAAGTGATAAGAGAAAGAGAGAATTGGAGATTGAGGGAAAAGTCATAAGAGAAAGAGAGAATTGGAGATTGAGAGAAAAGTGGTAAGAGAAAGAGAGAATTGGAGATTGGGGGAAAGGTGATAAGAGAAAGAGAGAATTGGAGATTGAGAGAAAAGTGATAATAGAAAGAGAGAATTGGAGATGGAGAGAAAAGTGAGAAGAGAAAGAGAGATTTGGAGATTGAGAGAAAAGTGATAAGAGAAAGACAGACTTGGAGATGGAGAGAAAAGTGATAAGAGAAAGAGAGAATTGGAGATTGACAGAAAAGTGATAATAGAAAGAGAGAATTGGAGATTGGGGGAAAAGTGATAAGAGAAAGAGAGAATTGGAGATTGAGAGAAAAGTGATAAGAGAAAGAGAGAATTGGAGATTGAGAAAAAAGTGATAAGTGAAAGAGAGAATTGGAGATTGGGGGAAAAGTGATAAGAGAAAGAGAGAATTGGAGATTGAGAGAAAAGAGATAAGAGAAAGAGAGAATTGGAGATTGGGGGAAAGGTGATAAGAGAAAGAGAGAATTGGAGATTGAGAGAAAAGTAATAATAGAAAGAGTGAATTGGAGATTGGGGGAAAAGTGATAAGAGAAAGAGAGAATTGGAGATTGGGAGTAAACTGAGAATAGAAAGAGAGGATTGGAGATTGAGAGAAAAGTGAGAAGATAAAGAGAGAATTGGAGATTCAGAGAAAAGTGAGGAGAGAAAGAGAGAATTGGAGATTGAGAGAAACGTGATGAGAGAAAGAGAGAATTGGAGATTGGGAAAAATGTGAGAAGAGAAAGAGAGAATTGGAGATTGGGGAAAAAGTGAGAAGAGAAAGAGAGAATTGGAGATTGAGAGAAAAGTGATAAGAGAAAGAGAGAATTAGAGATTGAGAGAAAAGTGATAAGAGAAAGAGAGAATTGGAGATTGAGAGAAAAGTGATAAGAGAAAGAGAGAATTGGAGATTGAGAGAAAAGTGATAAGAGAAAGAGAGAATTGGAGATTGAGGGAAAAGTGATAAGAGAAAGAGAGAATTGGAGATTGGGGGGAAAAGTGATAAGAGAAAGAGAGAATTGGAGATTGAGAGAAATGTGATAAGAGAAAGAGAGAATTGGAGATTGAGAGAAAAGTGATAATAGAAAGAGAGAATTGGAGATTGGGGGAAAGTGATAAGAGAAAGAGAGAATTGGAGATTGGGGGAAAAGTCATAAGAGAAAGAGAGAATTGGAGAGTGAGAGAAAAGTGATAAGAGAAAGAGAGAATTGGAGATTGGGGGGAAAAGTGATAAGAGAAAGAGAGAATTGGAGATTGAGAGAAAAGTGATAAGTGAAAGAGAGAATTGGAGATTGAGAGAAAAGTGATAAGAGAAAGAGAGAATTAGAGATTGAGAGAAAAGTGATAAGAGAAAGAGGGAATTGGAGATTGAGAGAAAAGTGATAAGAGAAAGAGAGAATTGGAGATTGAGAGAAAAGTGATTTGAGAAAGAGAGAATTGGAGATTGAGAGAAAAGTGATAAGAGAAAGAGAGAATTGGAGATTGAGAGAAAAGTGATAAGAGAAAGAGAGAATTGGAGATTGGGGGAAAAGTGAGAAAATAAAGAGAGAATTGGAGATTGAGAGAAAAGGGATAAGAGAAAGAGAGAATTGGAGATTGGGGGAAAAGTGATAAGAGAAAGAGAGAATTGGAGATTGAGAGAAAAGTGATGAGAGAAAGAGAGAATTGGAGATTGGGGGAAAAGTGATAAGAGAAAGAGAGAATTGGAGATTGAGAGAAAAGGGATAAGAGAAAGAGAGAATTGGAGATTGGGGGAAAAGTGTGAAAAGAAAGAGAGAATTGGAGATTGGGGGAAAAGTGAGAAAAGAAAGACAGAATTGGAGAATGAGAGAAAAGGGATAAGAGAAAGAGAGAATTGGAGATTGGGGGAAAAGTGATAAGAGAAAGAGAGAATTGGAGATTGGGGGAAAAGTGTGAAGAGAAAGAGAGAATTGGAGATTGGGGGAAAAGTGAGAAAAGAAAGAGAGAATTGGAGATTGAGAGAAAAGGGATAAGAGAAAGAGAGAATTGGAGATTGGGGGAAAAGTCATAAGAGAAAGAGAGAATTGGAGAGTGAGAGAAAAGTGATAAGAGAAAGAGAGAATTGGAGATTGGGGGGAAAAGTGATAAGAGAAAGAGAGAATTGGAGATTGAGAGAAAAGTGATAAGTGAAAGAGAGAATTGGAGATTGAGAGAAAAGTGATAAGAGAAAGAGAGAATTAGAGATTGAGAGAAAAGTGATAAGAGAAAGAGGGAATTGGAGATTGAGAGAAAAGTGATAAGAGAAAGAGAGAATTGGAGATTGAGAGAAAAGTGATTTGAGAAAGAGAGAATTGGAGATTGAGAGAAAAGTGATAAGAGAAAGAGAGAATTGGAGATTGAGAGAAAAGTGATAAGAGAAAGAGAGAATTGGAGATTGAGAGAAAAGTGATAAGAGAAAGAGAGAATTGGAGATGGGGGAAAAGTGATAAGAGAAAGAGAGAATTGGAGTTGAGAGAAAAGTGATAAGAGAAAGAGCGAATTGGAGATTGAGAGAAAAGTGATGAGAGAAAGAGAGAATTGGAGATAGGGGGTAAACTGAGAACAGAAAGAGAGGATTGGAGATTGACAGAAAAGTGAGAAGACAAAGAGAGAATTGGAGATTCAGAGAAAAGTGAGAAGAGAAAGAGAGAATTGGAGTTTGGGGGAAAAGTGATGAGAGAAAGAGAGAATTGGAGATTGATAGAAAAGTGATAAGAGAAAGAGAGAGAATTGGAGATTGGGGGAAAAGTGATTAGAGAAAGAGAGAATTGGAGATTGGGGGAAAAGTGAGAAGAGAAAGAGAGATTTGGAGATTGAGAGAAAAGTGATAAGAGAAAGACAGACTTGGAGATGGAGAGAAAAGTGATAAGAGAAAGAGAGAATTGGAGATTGAGAGAAAAGTGATAAGAGAAAGAGAGAATTGGAGATTGAGAGAAAAGTGATAATAGAAAGAGAGAATTGGAGATGGAGAGAAAAGTGATAAGAGAAAGAGAGAATTGGAGATTGACAGAAAAGTGACAATAGAAAGAGAGAATTGGAGATTGGGGGAAAAGTGATAAGAGAAAGAGAGAATTGGAGATTGAGAGAAAAGTGATAAGAGAAAGAGAGAATTGGAGATTGAGAAAAAAGTGATAGGTGAAAGAGAGAATTGGAGATTGAGAGAAAAGTGATAAGAGAAAGAAAGAATTGTAGATTGAGAGAAAATTGATAACAGAAAGAGAGAATTGGAGATTGGGGGAAAAGTGATTAGAGAAAGAAAGAATTGGAGATTGAGAGAAAATTGATAATAGAAAGAGAGAATTGGGGATTGGGGGAAAAGTCATAAGAGAAATAGAGAATTGGAGAGTGAGAGAAAAGTGATAAGAGAAAGAGAGAATTGGAGATTGGGGGAAAAGTGATAAGAGAAAGAGCGAATTGGAGATTGAGAGAAAAGTGATAAGAGAAAGAGAGAATTGGAGATTGGGGGAAAAGTGATAAGAGAAAGAGAGAATTGGAGATTGAGCGAAAAGTGATGAGAGAAAGAGAGAATTAGAGATTGAGAGAAAAGTGATAAGAGAAAGAGGGAATTGGAGATTGAGAGAATTGGAGATTGAGAGAAAAGGGATAAGAGAAAGAGAGAATTGGAGATTGGGGGAAAAGTGATAAGAGAAAGAGAGAATTGGAGATTGGGGGAAAATTGTGAAGAGAAAGAGAGAATTGGAGATTGGGGGAAAAGTGAGAAAAGAAAGAGAGAATTGGAGATTGAGAGAAAAGCCATAAGAGAAAGAGAGAATTGGAGATTGGTGGAAAAGTCATAAGAGAAAGAGAGAATTGGAGAGTGAGAGAAAAGTGATAAGAGAAAGAGAGAATTGGAGATTAGGGGGAAAAGTGATAAGAGAAAGAGAGAATTGGAGATTGAGAGAAATGTGATAAGAGAAAGAGAGAATTGGAGATGGGGGAAAAGTGATAAGAGAAAGAGAGAATTGGAGATTGAGAGAAAAGTGATAAGAGAAAGAGAGAATTGGAGATTGAGAGAAAAGTGATGAGAGAAAGAGAGAATTGGAGATTGGGGGAAAAGTGAGAAGAGAAAGAGAGAATTGGAGATTGGGGGAAAAGTGAGAATAGAAAGAGAGATTTGGAGATTGAGAGAAAAGTGATAAGAGAAAGAGAGAATTGGAGATGGAGAGAAAAGTGATAAGAGAAAGAGAGAATTGGAGATTGAGAGAAAAGTGATAATAGAAAGAGAGAATTGGAGATTGGGGGAAAGTGATAAGAGAAAGAGAGAATTGGAGATTGAGGGAAAAGTCATAAGAGAAAGAGAGAATTGGAGATTGAGAGAAAAGTGATAAGAGAAAGAGAGAATTGGAGATTGGGGGAAAGGTGATAAGAGAAAGAGAGAATTGGAGATTGAGAGAAAAGTGATAATAGAAAGAGAGAATTGGAGATTGGGAGAAAAGTGATAAGAGAAAGAGAGAATTGGAGATTGGGGGAAAAGTGAGAAGAGAAAGAGAGATTTGGAGATTGAGAGAAAAGTGATAAGAGAAAGAGAGAATTGGAGATTGGGGGAAAAGTGATAAGAGAAAGAGAGAATTGGAGATTGGGGGAAAAGTGTGAAGAGAAAGAGAGAATTGGAGATTGGGGGAAAAGTGAGAAAAGAAAGAGAGAATTGGAGATTGAGAGAAAAGTGATAAGTGAAAGAGAGAATTGGAGATTGAGAGAAAACTGATTTGAGAAAGAGAGAATTGGAGATTGAGAGAAAAGTGATAAGAGAAAGAGAGAATTTGAGATTGAGAGAAAAGTGATGAGAGAAAGAGAGAATTGGAGATTGGGGGAAAAGTGATAAGAAAAAGAGAGAATTGGAGATTGAGAGAAAAGTGATAAGAGAAAGAGAGAATTGGAGATTGGGAGTAAACTGAGAATAGAAAGAGAGGATTGGAGATTGAGAGAAAAGTGAGAAGATAAAGAGAGAATTGGAGATTCAGAGAAAAGTGAGGAGAGAAAGAGAGAATTGGAGATTGAGAGAAACGTGATGAGAGAAAGAGAGAATTGGAGATTGGAAAAAATGTGAGAAGAGAAAGAGAGAATTGGAGATTGGGGAGAAAGTGAGAAGAGAAAGAGAGAATTGGAGATTGAGAGAAAAGTGATAAGAGAAAGAGAGAATTGGAGATTGACAGAAAAGTGATAAGAGAAAGAGAGAATTGGAGATTAGGGGAAAAGTGATAAGAGAAAGAGAGAATTGGAGATTGGGGGAAAAGTGTGAAGAGAAAGAGAGAATTGGAGATTGGGGGAAAAGTGAGAAAATAAAGAGAGAATTGGAGATTGAGAGAAAAGGGATAAGAGAAAGAGAGAATTGGAGATTGGGGGAAAAGTGATCAGAGAAAGAGAGAATTGGAGATTGAGAGAAAAGTGATGAGAGAAAGAGAGAATTGGAGATTGGGGGAAAAGTGATAAGAGAAAGAGAGAATTGGAGATTGAGAGAAAAGGGATAAGAGAAAGAGAGAATTGGAGATTGGGGGAAAAGTGATAAGAGAAAGAGAGAATTGGAGATTGGGGGAAAAGTGATAAGAGAAAGAGAGAATTGGAGATTGGGGGAAAAGTGTGAAAAGAAAGAGAGAATTGGAGATTGGGGGAAAAGTGAGAAAAGAAAGACAGAATTGGAGAATGAGAGAAAAGGGATAAGAGAAAGAGAGAATTGGAGATTGGGGGAAAAGTGATAAGAGAAAGAGAGAATTGGAGATTGGGGGAAAAGTGTGAAGAGAAAGAGAGAATTGGAGATTGGGGGAAAAGTGAGAAAAGAAAGAGAGAATTGGAGATTGAGAGAAAAGGGATAAGAGAAAGAGAGAATTGGAGATTGGGGGAAAAGTCATAAGAGAAAGAGAGAATTGGAGAGTGAGAGAAAAGTGATAAGAGAAAGAGAGAATTGGAGATTGGGGGGAAAAGTGATAAGAGAAAGAGAGAATTGGAGATTGAGAGAAAAGTGATAAGTGAAAGAGAGAATTGGAGATTGAGAGAAAAGTGATAAGAGAAAGAGAGAATTAGAGATTGAGAGAAAAGTGATAAGAGAAAGAGGGAATTGGAGATTGAGAGAAAAGTGATAAGAGAAAGAGAGAATAGGAGATTGAGAGAAAAGTGATTTGAGAAAGAGAGAATTGGAGATTGAGAGAAAAGTGATAAGAGAAAGAGAGAATTGGAGATTGAGAGAAAAGTGATAAGAGAAAGAGAGAATTGGAGATTGAGAGAAAAGTTATAAGAGAAAGAGAGAATTGGAGATGGGGGAAAAGTGATAAGAGAAAGAGAGAATTGGAGATTGAGAGAAAAGTGATGAGAGAAAGAGAGAATTGGAGATAGGGGGTAAACTGAGAACAGAAAGAGAGGATTGGAGATTGACAGAAAAGTGAGAAGACAAAGAGAGAATTGGGGATTCAGAGAAAAGTGAGAAGAGAAAGAGAGAATTGGAGTTTGGGAGAAAAGTGATGAGAGAAAGAGAGAATTGGAGATTGAGAGAAAAGTGATAAGAGAAAGAGAGAGAATTGGAGATTGGGGTAAAAGTGATTAGAGAAAGAGAGAATTGGAGATTGGGGGAAAAGTGAGAAGAGAAAGAGAGATTTGGAGATTGAGAGAAAAGTGATAAGAGAAAGACAGACTTGGAGAGGGAGAGAAAAGTGATAAGAGAAAGAGAGAATTGGAGATTGAGAGAAAAGTGATAAGAGAAAGAGAGAATTGGAGATTGAGAGAAAAGTGATAATAGAAAGAGAGAATTGGAGATGGAGAGAAAAGTGATAAGAGAAAGAGAGAATTGGAGATTGACAGAAAAGTGACAATAGAAAGAGAGAATTGGAGATTGGGGGAAAAGTGATAAGAGAAAGAGAGAATTGGAGATTGAGAGAAAAGTGATAAGAGAAAGAGAGAATTGGAGATTGAGAAAAAAGTGATAAGTGAAAGAGAGAATTGGAGATTGAGAGAAAAGTGATAAGAGAAAGAAAGAATTGTAGATTGAGAGAAAATTGATAACAGAAAAAGAGAATTGGAGATTGGGGGAAAAGTCATAAGACAAAGAAAGAATTGGAGATTGAGAGAAAAGAGATAAGAGAAAGAGAGAATTGCAGATTGGGGGAAAGGTGATAAGAGAAAGAGAGAATTGGAGATTGAGAGAAAAGTGATAATAGAAAGAGTGAATTGGAGATTGGGGGAAAAGTGATAAGAGAAAGAGAGAATTGGAGATTGAGAGAAAAGTGATAAGAGAAAGAGAGAATTGGAGATTGGGAGTAAACTGAGAATAGAAAGAGAGGATTGGAGATTGAGAGAAAAGTGAGAAGATAAAGAGAGAATTGGAGATTCAGAGAAAAGTGAGGAGAGAAAGAGAGAATTGGAGATTGAGAGAAACGTGATGAGAGAAAGAGAGAATTGGAGATTGGGGAAAATGTGAGAAGAGAAAGAGAGAATTGGAGATTGGGGAAAAAGTGAGAAGAGAAAGAGAGAATTGGAGATTGAGAGAAAAGTGATAATAGAAAGAGAGAATTGGAGATTGAGAGAAAAGTGATAAGAGAAAGAGAGAATTGGAGATTGGGGGAAAAGTGATAAGAGAAAGAGAGAATTGAAGATTGGGGGAAAAGTGTGAAGAGAAAGAGAGAATTGGAGATTGGGGGAAAGTGAGAAAATAAAGAGAGAATTGGAGATTGAGAGAAAAGGGATAAGAGAAAGAGAGAATTGGAGATTGGGGGAAAAGTGATAAGAGAAAGAGAGAATTGGAGATTGGGGGAAAAGTGTGAAAAGAAAGAGAGAATTGGAGATTGGTGGAATAGTGAGAAAAGAAAGAGAGAATTGGAGATTGAGAGAAAAGGGATAAGAGAAAGAGAGAATTGGAGATTGGGGGAAAAGTGATAAGAGAAAGAGAGAATTGGAGATTGGGGGAAAAGTGTGAAGAGAAAGAGAGAATTGGAGATTGGGGGAAAAGTGAGAAAAGAAAGAGAGAATTGGAGATTGAGAGAAAAGTGATAAGTAAAAGAGAGAATTGGAGATTGAGAGAAAAGTGATTTGAGAAAGAGAGAATTGGAGATTGAGAGAAAAGTGATAAGAGAAAGAGAGAATTTGAGATTGAGAGAAAAGTGATGAGAGAAAGAGAGAATTGGAGATTGGGGGAAAAGTGATAAGAAAAAGAGAGAATTGGAGATTGAGAGAAAAGTGATAAGAGAAAGAGAGAATTGGAGATTGGGAGTAAACTGAGAATAGAAAGAGAGGATTGGAGATTGAGAGAAAAGTGAGAAGATAAAGAGAGAATTGGAGATTCAGAGAAAAGTGAGGAGAGAAAGAGAGAATTGGAGATTGAGAGAAACGTGATGAGAGAAAGAGAGAATTGGAGATTGGAAAAAATGTGAGAAGAGAAAGAGAGAATTGGAGATTGGGGAGAAAGTGAGAAGAGAAAGAGAGAATTGGAGATTGAGAGAAAAGTGATAAGAGAAAGAGAGAATTGGAGATTGACAGAAAAGTGATAAGAGAAAGAGAGAATTGGAGATTAGGGGAAAAGTGATAAGAGAAAGAGAGAATTGGAGATTGGGGGAAAAGTGTGAAGAGAAAGAGAGAATTGGAGATTGGGGGAAAAGTGAGAAAATAAAGAGAGAATTGGAGATTGAGAGAAAAGGGATAAGAGAAAGAGAGAATTGGAGATTGGGGGAAAAGTGATCAGAGAAAGAGAGAATTGGAGATTGAGAGAAAAGTGATGAGAGAAAGAGAGAATTGGAGATTGGGGGAAAAGTGATAAGAGAAAGAGAGAATTGGAGATTGAGAGAAAAGGGATAAGAGAAAGAGAGAATTGGAGATTGGGGGAAAAGTGATAAGAGAAAGATAGAATTGGAGATTGGGGGAAAAGTGTGAAGAGAAAGAGAGAATTGGAGATTGGGGGAAAAGTGAGAAAAGAAAGAGAGAATTGGAGATTGAGAGAAAAGGGATAAGAGAAAGAGAGATTTGGAGATTGGGGGGAAAAGTGATAAGAGAAAGAGAGAATTGGAGATTGACAGAAAAGTGATAAGTGAAAGAGAGAATTGGAGATTGAGAGAAAAGTGATTTGAGAAAGAGAGAATTGGAGATTGAGAGAAAAGTGATAAGAGAAAGAGAGAATTTGAGATTGAGAGAAAAGTGATGAGAGAAAGAGAGAATTGGAGATTGGGGGAAAAGTGATAAGAAAAAGAGAGAATTGGAGATTGAGAGAAAAGTGATAAGAGAAAGAGAGAATTGGAGATTGGGAGTAAACTGAGAATAGAAAGAGAGGATTGGAGATTGAGAGAAAAGTGAGAAGATAAAGAGAGAATTGGAGATTCAGAGAAAAGTGAGGAGAGAAAGAGAGAATTGGAGATTGAGAGAAACGTGATGAGAGAAAGAGAGAATTGGAGATTGGAAAAAATGTGAGAAGAGAAAGAGAGAATTGGAGATTGGGGAGAAAGTGAGAAGAGAAAGAGAGAATTGGAGATTGAGAGAAAAGTGATAAGAGAAAGAGAGAATTGGAGATTGACAGAAAAGTGATAAGAGAAAGAGAGAATTGGAGATTAGGGGAAAAGTGATAAGAGAAAGAGAGAATTGGAGATTGGGGGAAAAGTGTGAAGAGAAAGAGAGAATTGGAGATTGGGGGAAAAGTGAGAAAATAAAGAGAGAATTGGAGATTGAGAGAAAAGGGATAAGAGAAAGAGAGAATTGGAGATTGGGGGAAAAGTGATAAGAGAAAGAGAGAATTGGAGATTGGGGGAAAAGTGTGAAGAGAAAGAGAGAATTGGAGATTGGGGGAAAAGTGAGAAAAGAAAGAGAGAATTGGAGATTGAGAGAAAAGTGATAAGTGAAAGAGAGAATTGGAGATTGAGAGAAAAGTGATTTGAGAAAGAGAGAATTGGAGATTGAGAGAAAAGTGATAAGAGAAAGAGAGAATTTGAGATTGAGAGAAAAGTGATGAGAGAAAGAGAGAATTGGAGATTGGGGGAAAAGTGATAAGAAAAAGAGAGAATTGGAGATTGAGAGAAAAGTGATAAGAGAAATAGAGAATTGGAGATTGGGAGTAAACTGAGAATAGAAAGAGAGGATTGGAGATTGAGAGAAAAGTGAGAAGATAAAGAGAGAATTGGAGATTCAGAGAAAAGTGAGGAGAGAAAGAGAGAATTGGAGATTGAGAGAAACGTGATGAGAGAAAGAGAGAATTGGAGATTAGAAAAAATGTGAGAAGAGAAAGAGAGAATTGGAGATTGGGGAGAAAGTGAGAAGAGAAAGAGAGAATTGGAGATTGAGAGAAAAGTGATAAGAGAAAGAGAGAATTGGAGATTGACAGAAAAGTGATAAGAGAAAGAGAGAATTGGAGATTAGGGGAAAAGTGATAAGAGAAAGAGAGAATTGGAGATTGGGGGAAAAGTGTGAAGAGAAAGAGAGAATTGGAGATTGGGGGAAAAGTGAGAAAATAAAGAGAGAATTGGAGATTGAGAGAAAAGGGATAAGAGAAAGAGAGAATTGGAGATTGGGGGAAAAGTGATCAGAGAAAGAGAGAATTGGAGATTGAGAGAAAAGTGATGAGAGAAAGAGAGAATTGGAGATTGGGGGAAAAGTGATAAGAGAAAGAGAGAATTGGAGATTGAGAGAAAAGGGATAAGAGAAAGAGAGAATTGGAGATTGGGGGAAAAGTGATAAGAGAAAGAGAGAATTGGAGATTGGGGGAAAAGTGTGAAGAGAAAGAGAGAATTGGAGATTGGGGGAAAAGTGAGAAAAGAAAGAGAGAATTGGAGATTGAGAGAAAAGGGATAAGAGAAAGAGAGATTTGGAGATTGGGGGGAAAAGTGATAAGAGAAAGAGAGAATTGGAGATTGACAGAAAAGTGATAAGTGAAAGAGAGAATTGGAGATTGAGAGAAAAGTGATTTGAGAAAGAGAGAATTGGAGATTGAGAGAAAAGTGATAAGAGAAAGAGAGAATTTGAGATTGAGAGAAAAGTGATGAGAGAAAGAGAGAATTGGAGATTGGGGGAAAAGTGATAAGAAAAAGAGAGAATTGGAGATTGAGAGAAAAGTGATAAGAGAAAGAGAGAATTGGAGATTGGGAGTAAACTGAGAATAGAAAGAGAGGATTGGAGATTGAGAGAAAAGTGAGAAGATAAAGAGAGAATTGGAGATTCAGAGAAAAGTGAGGAGAGAAAGAGAGAATTGGAGATTGAGAGAAACGTGATGAGAGAAAGAGAGAATTGGAGATTGGAAAAAATGTGAGAAGAGAAAGAGAGAATTGGAGATTGGGGAGAAAGTGAGAAGAGAAAGAGAGAATTGGAGATTGAGAGAAAAGTGATAAGAGAAAGAGAGAATTGGAGATTGACAGAAAAGTGATAAGAGAAAGAGAGAATTGGAGATTAGGGGAAAAGTGATAAGAGAAAGAGAGAATTGGAGATTGGGGGAAAAGTGTGAAGAGAAAGAGAGAATTGGAGATTGGGGGAAAAGTGATAAGAGAAAGAGAGAATTGGAGATTGAGAGAAAAGTGATAAGTGAAAGAGAGAATTGGAGATTGAGAGAAAAGTGATAAGAGAAAGAGAGAATTAGAGATTGAGAGAAAAGTGATAAGAGAAAGAGGGAATTGGAGATTGAGAGAAAAGTGATAAGAGAAAGAGAGAATAGGAGATTGAGAGAAAAGTGATTTGAGAAAGAGAGAATTGGAGATTGAGAGAAAAGTGATAAGAGAAAGAGAGAATTGGAGATTGAGAGAAAGGTGATAAGAGAAAGAGAGAATTGGAGATTGAGAGAAAAGTGATAAGAGAAAGAGAGAATTGGAGATTGAGAGAAAAGTGATAAGAGAAAGAGAGAATTGGAGATGGGGGAAAAGTGATAAGAGAAAGAGAGAATTGGAGTTGAGAGAAAAGTGATAAGAGAAAGAGCGAATTGGAGATAGAGAGAAAAGTGATGAGAGAAAGAGAGAATTGGAGATAGGGGGTAAACTGAGAACAGAAAGAGAGGATTGGAGATTGACAGAAAAGTGAGAAGACAAAGAGAGAATTGGAGATTCAGAGAAAAGTGAGAAGAGAAAGAGAGAATTGGAGTTTGGGGGAAAAGTGATAAGAGAAAGAGAGAATTGGAGATTGAGAGAAAAGTGATAAGAGAAAGAGAGAGAATTGGAGATTGGGGGAAAAGTGATTAGAGAAAGAGAGAATTGGAGATTGGGGGAAAGGTGAGAAGAGAAAGAGAGATTTGGAGATTGAGAGAAAAGTGATAAGAGAAAGACAGACTTGGAGATTGAGAGAAAAGTGATAATAGAAAGAGAGAATTGGAGATGGAGAGAAAAGTGATTTGAGAAAGAGAGAATTGGAGATTGAGAGAAAAGTGATAAGAGAAAGAGAGAATTGGAGATTGAGAGAAAGGTGATAAGAGAAAGAGAGAATTGGAGATTGAGAGAAAAGTGATGAGAGAAAGAGAGAATTGGAGATTGGGGGAAAAGTGTGAAGAGAAAGAGAGAATTGGAGATTGGGGGAAAAGTGAGAAAAGAAAGAGAGAATTGGAGATTGAGAGAAAAGGGATAAGAGAAAGAGAGAATTGGAGATTGGGGGAAAAGTCATAAGAGAAAGAGAGAATTGGAGAGTGAGAGAAAAGTGATAAGAGAAAGAGAGAATTGGAGATTGGGGGGAAAAGTGATAAGAGAAAGAGAGAATTGGAGATTGAGAGAAAAGTGATAAGTGAAAGAGAGAATTGGAGATTGAGAGAAAAGTGATAAGAGAAAGAGAGAATTAGAGATTGAGAGAAAAGTGATAAGAGAAAGAGGGAATTGGAGATTGAGAGAAAAGTGATAAGAGAAAGAGAGAATAGGAGATTGAGAGAAAAGTGATTTGAGAAAGAGAGAATTGGAGATTGAGAGAAAAGTGATAAGAGAAAGAGAGAATTGGAGATTGAGAGAAAGGTGATAAGAGAAAGAGAGAATTGGAGATTGAGAGAAAAGTGATAAGAGAAAGAGAGAATTGGAGATTGAGAGAAAAGTGATAATAGAAAGAGAGAATTGGAGATGGAGAGAAAAGTGATAAGAGAAAGAGAGAATTGGAGATTGACAGAAAAGTGACAATAGAAAGAGATAATTGGAGATTGGGGGAAAAGTGATAAGAGAAAGAGAGAATTGGAGATTGAGAAAAAAGTGATAAGTGAAAGAGAGAATTGGAGATTGAGAGAAAAGTGATAAGAGAAAGAAAGAATTGGAGATTGAGAGAAAATTGATAACAGAAAGAGAGAATTGGAGATTGGGGGAAAAGTCATAAGAGAAAGAAAGAATTGGAGATTGAGAGAAAAGAGATAAGAGAAAGAGAGAATTGGAGATTGGGGGAAAGGTGATAAGAGAAAGAGAGAATTGGAGATTGAGAGAAAAGTGATAAGAGAAAGTGAGAATTGGAGATTGGGAGTAAACTGAGAATAGAAAGAGAGGATTGGAGATTGAGAGAAAAGTGAGAAGATAAAGAGAGAATTGGAGATTCAGAGAAAAGTGAGGAGAGAAAGAGAGAATCGGAGATTGAGAGAAACGTGATGAGAGAAAGAGAGAATTGGAGATTGGGGAAAATGTGAGAAGAGAAAGAGAGAATTGGAGATTGGGGAAAAAGTGAGAAGAGAAAGAGAGAATTGGAGATTGAGAGAAAAGTGATAATAGAAAGAGAGAATTGGAGATTGAGAGAAAAGTGATAAGAGAAAGAGAGAATTGGAGATTGGGGGAAAAGTGATAAGAGAAAGAGAGAATTGAAGATTGGGGGAAAAGTGTGAAGAGAAAGAGAGAATTGGAGATTGGGGGAAAGTGAGAAAATGAAGAGAGAATTGGAGATTGAGAGAAAAGGGATAAGAGAAAGAGAGAATTGGAGATTGGGGGAAAAGTGATAAGAGAAAGAGAGAATTGGAGATTGAGAGAAAAGTGATAAGTGAAAGAGAGAATTGGAGATTGAGAGAAAAGTGATTTGAGAAAGAGAGAATTGGAGATTGAGAGAAAAGTGATAAGAGAAAGAGAGAATTTGAGATTGAGAGAAAAGTGATGAGAGAAAGAGAGAATTGGAGATTGGGGGAAAAGTGATAAGAAAAAGAGAGAATTGGAGATTGAGAGAAAAGTGATAAGAGAAAGAGAGAATTGGAGATTGGGAGTAAACTGAGAATAGAAAGAGAGGATTGGAGATTGAGAGAAAAGTGAGAAGATAAAGAGAGAATTGGAGATTCAGAGAAAAGTGAGGAGAGAAAGAGAGAATTGGAGATTGAGAGAAACGTGATGAGAGAAAGAGAGAATTGGAGATTGGGGAGAAAGTGAGAAGAGAAAGAGAGAATTGGAGATTGAGAGAAAAGTGATAAGAGAAAGAGAGAATTGGAGATTGACAGAAAAGTGATAAGAGAAAGAGAGAATTGGAGATTAGGGGAAAAGTGATAAGAGAAAGAGAGAATTGGAGATTGGGGGAAAAGTGTGAAGAGAAAGAGAGAATTGGAGATTGGGGGAAAAGTGATAAGAGAAAGAGAGAATTGGAGATTGAGAGAAAAGTGATAAGTGAAAGAGAGAATTGGAGATTGAGAGAAAAGTGAGGAGAGAAAGAGAGAATTAGAGATTGAGAGAAAAGTGATAAGAGAAAGAGGGAATTGGAGATTGAGAGAAAAGTGATAAGAGAAAGAGAGAATAGGAGATTGAGAGAAAAGTGATTTGAGAAAGAGAGAATTGGAGATTGAGAGAAAAGTGATAAGAGAAAGAGAGAATTGGAGATTGAGAGAAAGGTGATAAGAGAAAGAGAGAATTGGAGATTGAGAGAAAAGTGATAAGAGAAAGAGAGAATTGGAGATTGAGAGAAAAGTGATAAGAGAAAGAGAGAATTGGAGATGGGGGAAAAGTGATAAGAGAAAGAGAGAATTGGAGTTGAGAGAAAAGTGATAAGAGAAAGAGCGAATTGGAGATAGAGAGAAAAGTGATGAGAGAAAGAGAGAATTGGAGATAGGGGGTAAACTGAGAACAGAAAGAGAGGATTGGAGATTGACAGAAAAGTGAGAAGACAAAGAGAGAATTGGAGATTCAGAGAAAAGTGAGAAGAGAAAGAGAGAATTGGAGTTTGGGGGAAAAGTGATAAGAGAAAGAGAGAATTGGAGATTGAGAGAAAAGTGATAAGAGAAAGAGAGAGAATTGGAGATTGGGGGAAAAGTGATTAGAGAAAGAGAGAATTGGAGATTGGGGGAAAGGTGAGAAGAGAAAGAGAGATTTGGAGATTGAGAGAAAAGTGATAAGAGAAAGACAGACGTGGAGATTGAGAGAAAAGTGATAATAGAAAGAGAGAATTGGATATGGAGAGAAAAGTGATTTGAGAAAGAGAGAATTGGAGATTGAGAGAAAAGTGATAAGAGAAAGAGAGAATTGGAGATTGAGAGAAAGGTGATAAGAGAAAGAGAGAATTGGAGATTGAGAGAAAAGTGATGAGAGAAAGAGAGAATTGGAGATTGGGGGAAAAGTGTGAAGAGAAAGAGAGAATTGGAGATTGGGGGAAAAGTGAGAAAAGAAAGAGAGAATTGGAGATTGAGAGAAAAGGGATAAGAGAAAGAGAGAATTGGAGATTGGGGGAAAAGTCATAAGAGAAAGAGAGAATTGGAGAGTGAGAGAAAAGTGATAAGAGAAAGAGAGAATTGGAGATTGGGGGGAAAAGTGATAAGAGAAAGAAAGGATTGGAGATTGAGAGAAAAGTGATAAGTGAAAGAGAGAATTGGAGATTGAGAGAAAAGTGATAAGAGAAAGAGAGAATTAGAGATTGAGAGAAAAGTGATAAGAGAAAGAGGGAATTGGAGATTGAGAGAAAAGTGATAAGAGAAAGAGAGAATAGGAGATTGAGAGAAAAGTGATTTGAGAAAGAGAGAATTGGAGATTGAGAGAAAAGTGATAAGAGAAAGAGAGAATTGGAGATTGAGAGAAAGGTGATAAGAGAAAGAGAGAATTGGAGATTGAGAGAAAAGTGATAAGAGAAAGAGAGAATTGGAGATTGAGAGAAAAGTGATAATAGAAAGAGAGAATTGGAGATGGAGAGAAAAGTGATAAGAGAAAGAGAGAATTGGAGATTGACAGAAAAGTGACAATAGAAAGAGATAATTGGAGATTGGGGGAAAAGTGATAAGAGAAAGAGAGAATTGGAGATTGAGAAAAAAGTGATAAGTGAAAGAGAGAATTGGAGATTGAGAGAAAAGTGATAAGAGAAAGAAAGAATTGGAGATTGAGAGAAAATTGATAACAGAAAGAGAGAATTGGAGATTGGGGGAAAAGTCATAAGAGAAAGAAAGAATTGGAGATTGAGAGAAAAGAGATAAGAGAAAGAGAGAATTGGAGATTGGGGGAAAGGTGATAAGAGAAAGAGAGAATTGGAGATTGAGAGAAAAGTGATAAGAGAAAGTGAGAATTGGAGATTGGGAGTAAACTGAGAATAGAAAGAGAGGATTGGAGATTGAGAGAAAAGTGAGAAGATAAAGAGAGAATTGGAGATTCAGAGAAAAGTGAGGAGAGAAAGAGAGAATCGGAGATTGAGAGAAACGTGATGAGAGAAAGAGAGAATTGGAGATTGGGGAAAATGTGAGAAGAGAAAGAGAGAATTGGAGATTGGGGAAAAAGTGAGAAGAGAAAGAGAGAATTGGAGATTGAGAGAAAAGTGATAATAGAAAGAGAGAATTGGAGATTGAGAGAAAAGTGATAAGAGAAAGAGAGAATTGGAGATTGGGGGAAAAGTGATAAGAGAAAGAGAGAATTGAAGATTGGGGGAAAAGTGTGAAGAGAAAGAGAGAATTGGAGATTGGGGGAAAGTGAGAAAATGAAGAGAGAATTGGAGATTGAGAGAAAAGGGATAAGAGAAAGAGAGAATTGGAGATTGGGGGAAAAGTGATAAGAGAAAGAGAGAATTGGAGATTGAGAGAAATGTGATGAGAGAAAGAGAGAATTGGAGATTGGGGTAAAAGTGATAAGAGAAAGAGAGAATTGGAGATTGAGAGAAAAGGGATAAGAGAAAGAGAGAATTGGAGATTGGGGGAAAAGTGATAAGAGAAAGAGAGAATTGGAGATTGGGGGAAAAGTGTGAAAAGAAAGAGAGAATTGGAGATTGGTGGAATAGTGAGAAAAGAAAGAGAGAATTGGAGATTGAGAGAAAAGGGATAAGAGAAAGAGAGAATTGGAGATTGGGGGAAAAGTGATAAGAGAAAGAGAGAATTGGAGATTGGGGGAAAAGTGTGAAGAGAAAGAGAGAGTTGAAAATTGGGGGAAAAGTGAGAAAAGAAAGAGAGAATTGGAGAATGATAGAAAAGGGTCTAAGAGAAAGAGAGAATTGGAGATTGGGGGGAAAAGTGATAAGAGAAAGAGAGAATTGGAGATTGAGAGAAAAGTGATAAGTGAAATAGAGAATTGGAGATTGAGAGAAAACTGATTTGAGAAAGAGAGAATTGGAGATTGAGAGAAAAGTGATAAGAGAAAGAGAGAATTTGAGATTGAGAGAAAAGTGATGTGAGAAAGAGAAAATTGGAGATTGGGGGAAAAGTGATAAGAAAAAGAGAGAATTGGAGATTGAGAGAAAAGTGATAAGAGAAAGAGAGAATTGGAGATTGGGAGTAAACTGAGAATAGAAAGAGAGGATTGGAGATTGAGAGAAAAGTGAGAAGATAAAGAGAGAATTGGAGATTCAGAGAAAAGTGAGGAGAGAAAGAGAGAATTGGAGATTGAGAGAAACGTGATGAGAGAAAGAGAGAATTGTAGATTGGGAAAAATGTGAGAAGAGAAAGAGAGAATTGGAGATTGGGGAAAAAGTGAGAAGAGAAAGAGAGAATTGGAGATTGAGAGAAAAGTGATAAGAGAAAGAGAGAATTGGAGATTGAGAGAAAAGTGATAAGAGAAAGAGAGAATTGGAGATTGGGGGAAAAGTGATAAGAGAAAGAGAGAATTGGAGATTGGGGGAAAAGTGTGAAGAGAAAGAGAGAATTGGAGATTGGGGGAAAAGTGAGAAAATAAAGAGAGAATTGGAGATTGAGAGAAAAGGGATAAGAGAAAGAGAGAATTGGAGATTGAGAGAAAAGTGATGAGAGAAAGAGAGAATTGGAGATTGGGGGAAAAGTGATAAGAGAAAGAGAGAATTGGAGATTGAGAGAAAAGGGATAAGAGAAAGAGAGAATTGGAGATTGGGGGAAAAGTGATAAGAGAAAGAGAGAATTGGAGATTGGGGGAAAAGTGTGAAAAGAAAGAGAGAATTGGAGATTGGGGGAAAAGTGAGAAAAGAAAGACAGAATTGGAGATTGAGAGAAAAGGGATAAGAGAAAGAGAGAATTGGAGATTGGGGGAAAAGTGATAAGAGAAAGAGAGAATTGGAGATTGGGGGAAAAGTGTGAAGAGAAAGAGAGAATTGGAGATTGGGGGAAAAGTGAGAAAAGAAAGAGAGAATTGGAGATTGAGAGAAAAGGGATAAGAGAAAGAGAGAATTGGAGATTGGGGGAAAAGTCATAAGAGAAAGAGAGAATTGGAGAGTGAGAGAAAAGTGATAAGAGAAAGAGAGAATTGGAGATTGGGGGAAAAGTGATAAGAGAAAGAGAGAATTGGAGATTGAGAGAAAAGTGATAAGAGAAAGAGAGAATTAGAGATTGAGAGAAAAGTGATAAGAGAAAGAGGGAATTGGAGATTGAGAGAAAAGTGATAAGAGAAAGAGAGAATAGGAGATGGAGAGAAAAGTGATTTGAGAAAGAGAGAATTGGAGATTGAGAGAAAAGTGATAAGAGAAAGAGAGAATTGGAGATTGAGAGAAAGGTGATAAGAGAAAGAGAGAATTGGAGATTGAGAGAAAAGTGATAAGAGAAAGAGAGAATTGGAGATTGAGAGAAAAGTGATAAGAGAAAGAGAGAATTGGAGATGGGGGAAAAGTGATAAGAGAAAGAGAGAATTGGAGTTGAGAGAAAAGTGATAAGAGAAAGAGCGAATTGGAGATTGAGAGAAAAGTGATGAGAGAAAGAGAGAATTGGAGATAGGGGGTAAACTGAGAACAGAAAGAGAGGATTGGAGATTGACAGAAAAGTGAGAAGACAAAGAGAGAATTGGAGATTCAGAGAAAAGTGAGAAGAGAAAGAGAGAATTGGAGTTTGGGGGAAAAGTGATAAGAGAAAGAGAGAATTGGAGATTGAGAGAAAAGTGATAAGAGAAAGAGAGAAAATTGGAGATTGGGGGAAAAGTGATTAGAGAAAGAGAGAATTGGAGATTGGGGGAAAAGTGAGAAGAGAAAGAGAGATTTGGAGATTGAGAGAAAAGTGATAAGAGAAAGACAGACTTGGAGATGGAGAGAAAAGTGATAAGAGAAAGAGAGAATTGGAGTTGAGAAAAAAGAGATAAGTGAAAGAGAGAATTGGAGATTGAGAGAAAAGTGATAAGAGAAAGAAAGAATTGGAGATTGAGAGAAAATTGATAACAGAAAGAGAGAATTGGAGATTGGGGTAACAGTCATAAGAGAAAGAAAGAATTGGAGATTGAGAGAAAAGAGATAAGAGAAAGAGAGAATTGGAGATTGGGGGAAAGGTGATAAGAGAAAGAGAGAATTGGAGATTGAGAGAAAAGTGATAATAGAAAGAGTGAATTGGAGATTGGGGGAAAAGTGATAAGAGAAAGAGAGAATTGGAGATTGAGAGAAAAGTGATAAGAGAAAGAGAGAATTGGAGATTGGGAGTAAACTGAGAATAGAAAGAGAGGATTGGAGATTGAGAGAAAAGTGAGAAGATAAAGAGAGAATTGGAGATTCAGAGAAAAGTGAGGAGAGAAAGAGAGAATTGGAGATTGGGGGAAAAGTGATAAGAGAAAGAGAGAATTGGAGATTGGGGGAAAAGTGTGAAAAGAAAGAGAGAATTGGAGATTGGTGGAAAAGTGAGAAAAGAAAGAGAGAATTGGAGATTGAGAGAAAAGGGATAAGAGAAAGAGAGAATTGGAGATTGGGGGAAAAGTGATAAGAGAAAGAGAGAATTGGAGATTGGGGGAAAAGTGTGAAGAGAAAGAGAGAATTGGAGATTGGGGGAAAAGTGAGAAAAGAAAGAGAGAATTGGAGATTGAGAGAAAAGAGATAAGAGAAAGAGAGAATTGGAGATTGGGGGAAAGGTGATAAGAGAAAGAGAGAATTGGAGATTGAGAGAAAAGTGATAAGAGAAAGAGAGAATTGGAGATTGAGAGAAAAGTGATAAGAGAAAGAGAGAATTGGAGATTGGGAGTAAACTGAGAATAGAAAGAGAGGATTGGAGATTGAGAGAAAAGTGAGAAGATAAAGAGAGAATTGGAGATTGAGAGAAAAGTGATAAGAGAAAGAGAGAATTGGAGATTGAGAGAAAAGTGATAATAGAAAGAGAGAATTGGAGATGGAGAGAAAAGTGATAAGAGAAAGAGAGAATTGGAGATTGACAGAAAGGTGACAATAGAAAGAGATAATTGGAGATTGGGGGAAAAGTGATAAGAGAAAGAGAGAATTGGAGATTGAGAGAAAAGTGATAAGAGAAAGAGAGAATTGGAGATTGAGAAAAAAGTGATAAGTGAAAGAGAGAATTGGAGATTGAGAGAAAAGTGATAAGAGAAAGAAAGAATTGGAGATTGAGAGAAAATTGATAACAGAAAGAGAGAATTGGAGATTGGGGGAAAAGTCATAAGAGAAAGAAAGAATTGGAGATTGAGAGAAAAGAGATAAGAGAAAGAGAGAATTGGAGATTGGGGGAAAGGTGATAAGAGAAAGAGAGAATTGGAGATTGAGAGAAAAGTGATAATAGAAAGAGTGAATTGGAGATTGGGGGAAAAGTGATAAGAGAAAGAGAGAATTGGAGATTGAGAGAAAAGTGATAAGAGAAAGAGAGAATTGGAGATTGGGAGAAAAGTGATAAGAGAAAGAGAGAATTGGAGATTGGAGTAAACTGAGAATAGAAAGAGAGGATTGGAGATTGAGAGAAAAGTGAGAAGATAAAGAGAGAATTGGAGATTCAGAGAAAAGTGAGGAGAGAAAGAGAGAATTGGAGATTGAGAGAAACGTGATGAGAGAAAGAGAGAATTGGAGATTGGGGAAAAGTGAGAAGAGAAAGAGAGAATTGGAGATTGAGAGAAAAGTGATAAGAGAAAGAGAGAATTGGAGATTGGGGGGAAAGTGATAAGAGAAAGAGAGAATTGGAGATTGGGAGAAAAGTGATAAGAGAAAGAGAGAATTGGAGATTGGAGTAAACTGAGAATAGAAAGAGAGGATTGGAGATTGAGAGAAAAGTGAGAAGATAAAGAGAGAATTGGAGATTCAGAGAAAAGTGAGGAGAGAAAGAGAGAATTGGAGATTGAGAGAAACGTGATGAGAGAAAGAGAGAATTGGAGATTGGGGAAAAGTGAGAAGAGAAAGAGAGAATTGGAGATTGAGAGAAAAGTGATAAGAGAAAGAGAGAATTGGAGATTGGGGGGAAAGTGATAAGAGAAAGAGAGAATTGAAGATTGGCGGAAAAGTGTGAAGAGAAAGAGAGAATTGGAGATTGGGGGAAAGTGAGAAAACAAAGAGAGAATTGGAGATTGAGAGAAAAGGGATAAGAGAAAGAGAGAATTGGAGATTGGGGGAAAAGTGATAAGAGAAAGAGAGAATTGGAGATTGAGAGAAAAGTGATGAGAGAAAGAGAGAATTGGAGATTGGGGTAAAAGTGATAAGAGAAAGAGAGAATTGGAGATTGAGAGAAAAGGGATAAGAGAAAGAGAGAATTGGAGATTGGGGGAAAAGTGATTAGAGAAAGAGAGAATTGGAGATTGGGGGAAAGGTGAGAAGAGAAAGAGAGATTTGGAGATTGAGAGAAAAGTGATAAGAGAAAGACAGACGTGGAGATTGAGAGAAAAGTGATAATAGAAAGAGAGAATTGGAGATGGAGAGAAAAGTGATTTGAGAAAGAGAGAATTGGAGATTGAGAGAAAAGTGATAAGAGAAAGAGAGAATTGGAGATTGAGAGAAAGGTGATAAGAGAAAGAGAGAATTGGAGATTGAGAGAAAAGTGATGAGAGAAAGAGAGAATTGGAGATTGGGGGAAAAGTGTGAAGAGAAAGAGAGAATTGGAGATTGGGGGAAAAGTGAGAAAAGAAAGAGAGAATTGGAGATTGAGAGAAAAGGGATAAGAGAAAGAGAGAATTGGAGATTGGGGGAAAAGTCATAAGAGAAAGAGAGAATTGGAGAGTGAGAGAAAAGTGATAAGAGAAAGAGAGAATTGGAGATTGGGGGGAAAAGTGATAAGAGAAAGAAAGGATTGGAGATTGAGAGAAAAGTGATAAGTGAAAGAGAGAATTGGAGATTGAGAGAAAAGTGATAAGAGAAAGAGAGAATTAGAGATTGAGAGAAAAGTGATAAGAGAAAGAGGGAATTGGAGATTGAGAGAAAAGTGATAAGAGAAAGAGAGAATAGGAGATTGAGAGAAAAGTGATTTGAGAAAGAGAGAATTGGAGATTGAGAGAAAAGTGATAAGAGAAAGAGAGAATTGGAGATTGAGAGAAAGGTGATAAGAGAAAGAGAGAATTGGAGATTGAGAGAAAAGTGATAAGAGAAAGAGAGAATTGGAGATTGAGAGAAAAGTGATAATAGAAAGAGAGAATTGGAGATGGAGAGAAAAGTGATAAGAGAAAGAGAGAATTGGAGATTGACAGAAAAGTGACAATAGAAAGAGATATTTGGAGATTGGGGGAAAAGTGATAAGAGAAAGAGAGAATTGGAGATTGAGAAAAAAGTGATAAGTGAAAGAGAGAATTGGAGATTGAGAGAAAAGTGATAAGAGAAAGAAAGAATTGGAGATTGAGAGAAAATTGATAACAGAAAGAGAGAATTGGAGATTGGGGGAAAAGTCATAAGAGAAAGAAAGAATTGGAGATTGAGAGAAAAGAGATAAGAGAAAGAGAGAATTGGAGATTGGGGGAAAGGTGATAAGAGAAAGAGAGAATTGGAGATTGAGAGAAAAGTGATAAGAGAAAGTGAGAATTGGAGATTGGGAGTAAACTGAGAATAGAAAGAGAGGATTGGAGATTGAGAGAAAAGTGAGAAGATAAAGAGAGAATTGGAGATTCAGAGAAAAGTGAGGAGAGAAAGAGAGAATCGGAGATTGAGAGAAACGTGATGAGAGAAAGAGAGAATTGGAGATTGGGGAAAATGTGAGAAGAGAAAGAGAGAATTGGAGATTGGGGAAAAAGTGAGAAGAGAAAGAGAGAATTGGAGATTGAGAGAAAAGTGATAATAGAAAGAGAGAATTGGAGATTGAGAGAAAAGTGATAAGAGAAAGAGAGAATTGGAGATTGGGGGAAAAGTGATAAGAGAAAGAGAGAATTGAAGATTGGGGGAAAAGTGTGAAGAGAAAGAGAGAATTGGAGATTGGGGGAAAGTGAGAAAATGAAGAGAGAATTGGAGATTGAGAGAAAAGGGATAAGAGAAAGAGAGAATTGGAGATTGGGGGAAAAGTGATAAGAGAAAGAGAGAATTGGAGATTGAGAGAAATGTGATGAGAGAAAGAGAGAATTGGAGATTGGGGTAAAAGTGATAAGAGAAAGAGAGAATTGGAGATTGAGAGAAAAGGGATAAGAGAAAGAGAGAATTGGAGATTGGGGGAAAAGTGATAAGAGAAAGAGAGAATTGGAGATTGGGGGAAAAGTGTGAAAAGAAAGAGAGAATTGGAGATTGGTGGAATAGTGAGAAAAGAAAGAGAGAATTGGAGATTGAGAGAAAAGGGATAAGAGAAAGAGAGAATTGGAGATTGGGGGAAAAGTGATAAGAGAAAGAGAGAATTGGAGATTGGGGGAAAAGTGTGAAGAGAAAGAGAGAGTTGAAAATTGGGGGAAAAGTGAGAAAAGAAAGAGAGAATTGGAGAATGATAGAAAAGGGTCTAAGAGAAAGAGAGAATTGGAGATTGGGGGGAAAAGTGATAAGAGAAAGAGAGAATTGGAGATTGAGAGAAAAGTGATAAGTGAAATAGAGAATTGGAGATTGAGAGAAAACTGATTTGAGAAAGAGAGAATTGGAGATTGAGAGAAAAGTGATAAGAGAAAGAGAGAATTTGAGATTGAGAGAAAAGTGATGTGAGAAAGAGAAAATTGGAGATTGGGGGAAAAGTGATAAGAAAAAGAGAGAATTGGAGATTGAGAGAAAAGTGATAAGAGAAAGAGAGAATTGGAGATTGGGAGTAAACTGAGAATAGAAAGAGAGGATTGGAGATTGAGAGAAAAGTGAGAAGATAAAGAGAGAATTGGAGATTCAGAGAAAAGTGAGGAGAGAAAGAGAGAATTGGAGATTGAGAGAAACGTGATGAGAGAAAGAGAGAATTGTAGATTGGGAAAAATGTGAGAAGAGAAAGAGAGAATTGGAGATTGGGGAAAAAGTGAGAAGAGAAAGAGAGAATTGGAGATTGAGAGAAAAGTGATAAGAGAAAGAGAGAATTGGAGATTGAGAGAAAAGTGATAAGAGAAAGAGAGAATTGGAGATTGGGGGAAAAGTGATAAGAGAAAGAGAGAATTGGAGATTGGGGGAAAAGTGTGAAGAGAAAGAGAGAATTGGAGATTGGGGGAAAAGTGAGAAAATAAAGAGAGAATTGGAGATTGAGAGAAAAGGGATAAGAGAAAGAGAGAATTGGAGATTGAGAGAAAAGTGATGAGAGAAAGAGAGAATTGGAGATTGGGGGAAAAGTGATAAGAGAAAGAGAGAATTGGAGATTGAGAGAAAAGGGATAAGAGAAAGAGAGAATTGGAGATTGGGGGAAAAGTGATAAGAGAAAGAGAGAATTGGAGATTGGGGGAAAAGTGTGAAAAGAAAGAGAGAATTGGAGATTGGGGGAAAAGTGAGAAAAGAAAGACAGAATTGGAGATTGAGAGAAAAGGGATAAGAGAAAGAGAGAATTGGAGATTGGGGGAAAAGTGATAAGAGAAAGAGAGAATTGGAGATTGGGGGAAAAGTGTGAAGAGAAAGAGAGAATTGGAGATTGGGGGAAAAGTGAGAAAAGAAAGAGAGAATTGGAGATTGAGAGAAAAGGGATAAGAGAAAGAGAGAATTGGAGATTGGGGGAAAAGTCATAAGAGAAAGAGAGAATTGGAGAGTGAGAGAAAAGTGATAAGAGAAAGAGAGAATTGGAGATTGGGGGAAAAGTGATAAGAGAAAGAGAGAATTGGAGATTGAGAGAAAAGTGATAAGAGAAAGAGAGAATTAGAGATTGAGAGAAAAGTGATAAGAGAAAGAGGGAATTGGAGATTGAGAGAAAAGTGATAAGAGAAAGAGAGAATAGGAGATGGAGAGAAAAGTGATTTGAGAAAGAGAGAATTGGAGATTGAGAGAAAAGTGATAAGAGAAAGAGAGAATTGGAGATTGAGAGAAAGGTGATAAGAGAAAGAGAGAATTGGAGATTGAGAGAAAAGTGATAAGAGAAAGAGAGAATTGGAGATTGAGAGAAAAGTGATAAGAGAAAGAGAGAATTGGAGATGGGGGAAAAGTGATAAGAGAAAGAGAGAATTGGAGTTGAGAGAAAAGTGATAAGAGAAAGAGCGAATTGGAGATTGAGAGAAAAGTGATGAGAGAAAGAGAGAATTGGAGATAGGGGGTAAACTGAGAACAGAAAGAGAGGATTGGAGATTGACAGAAAAGTGAGAAGACAAAGAGAGAATTGGAGATTCAGAGAAAAGTGAGAAGAGAAAGAGAGAATTGGAGTTTGGGGGAAAAGTGATAAGAGAAAGAGAGAATTGGAGATTGAGAGAAAAGTGATAAGAGAAAGAGAGAAAATTGGAGATTGGGGGAAAAGTGATTAGAGAAAGAGAGAATTGGAGATTGGGGGAAAAGTGAGAAGAGAAAGAGAGATTTGGAGATTGAGAGAAAAGTGATAAGAGAAAGACAGACTTGGAGATGGAGAGAAAAGTGATAAGAGAAAGAGAGAATTGGAGTTGAGAAAAAAGAGATAAGTGAAAGAGAGAATTGGAGATTGAGAGAAAAGTGATAAGAGAAAGAAAGAATTGGAGATTGAGAGAAAATTGATAACAGAAAGAGAGAATTGGAGATTGGGGTAACAGTCATAAGAGAAAGAAAGAATTGGAGATTGAGAGAAAAGAGATAAGAGAAAGAGAGAATTGGAGATTGGGGGAAAGGTGATAAGAGAAAGAGAGAATTGGAGATTGAGAGAAAAGTGATAATAGAAAGAGTGAATTGGAGATTGGGGGAAAAGTGATAAGAGAAAGAGAGAATTGGAGATTGAGAGAAAAGTGATAAGAGAAAGAGAGAATTGGAGATTGGGAGTAAACTGAGAATAGAAAGAGAGGATTGGAGATTGAGAGAAAAGTGAGAAGATAAAGAGAGAATTGGAGATTCAGAGAAAAGTGAGGAGAGAAAGAGAGAATTGGAGATTGGGGGAAAAGTGATAAGAGAAAGAGAGAATTGGAGATTGGGGGAAAAGTGTGAAAAGAAAGAGAGAATTGGAGATTGGTGGAAAAGTGAGAAAAGAAAGAGAGAATTGGAGATTGAGAGAAAAGGGATAAGAGAAAGAGAGAATTGGAGATTGGGGGAAAAGTGATAAGAGAAAGAGAGAATTGGAGATTGGGGGAAAAGTGTGAAGAGAAAGAGAGAATTGGAGATTGGGGGAAAAGTGAGAAAAGAAAGAGAGAATTGGAGATTGAGAGAAAAGAGATAAGAGAAAGAGAGAATTGGAGATTGGGGGAAAGGTGATAAGAGAAAGAGAGAATTGGAGATTGAGAGAAAAGTGATAAGAGAAAGAGAGAATTGGAGATTGAGAGAAAAGTGATAAGAGAAAGAGAGAATTGGAGATTGGGAGTAAACTGAGAATAGAAAGAGAGGATTGGAGATTGAGAGAAAAGTGAGAAGATAAAGAGAGAATTGGAGATTGAGAGAAAAGTGATAAGAGAAAGAGAGAATTGGAGATTGAGAGAAAAGTGATAATAGAAAGAGAGAATTGGAGATGGAGAGAAAAGTGATAAGAGAAAGAGAGAATTGGAGATTGACAGAAAGGTGACAATAGAAAGAGATAATTGGAGATTGGGGGAAAAGTGATAAGAGAAAGAGAGAATTGGAGATTGAGAGAAAAGTGATAAGAGAAAGAGAGAATTGGAGATTGAGAAAAAAGTGATAAGTGAAAGAGAGAATTGGAGATTGAGAGAAAAGTGATAAGAGAAAGAAAGAATTGGAGATTGAGAGAAAATTGATAACAGAAAGAGAGAATTGGAGATTGGGGGAAAAGTCATAAGAGAAAGAAAGAATTGGAGATTGAGAGAAAAGAGATAAGAGAAAGAGAGAATTGGAGATTGGGGGAAAGGTGATAAGAGAAAGAGAGAATTGGAGATTGAGAGAAAAGTGATAATAGAAAGAGTGAATTGGAGATTGGGGGAAAAGTGATAAGAGAAAGAGAGAATTGGAGATTGAGAGAAAAGTGATAAGAGAAAGAGAGAATTGGAGATTGGGAGAAAAGTGATAAGAGAAAGAGAGAATTGGAGATTGGAGTAAACTGAGAATAGAAAGAGAGGATTGGAGATTGAGAGAAAAGTGAGAAGATAAAGAGAGAATTGGAGATTCAGAGAAAAGTGAGGAGAGAAAGAGAGAATTGGAGATTGAGAGAAACGTGATGAGAGAAAGAGAGAATTGGAGATTGGGGAAAAGTGAGAAGAGAAAGAGAGAATTGGAGATTGAGAGAAAAGTGATAAGAGAAAGAGAGAATTGGAGATTGGGGGGAAAGTGATAAGAGAAAGAGAGAATTGGAGATTGGGAGAAAAGTGATAAGAGAAAGAGAGAATTGGAGATTGGAGTAAACTGAGAATAGAAAGAGAGGATTGGAGATTGAGAGAAAAGTGAGAAGATAAAGAGAGAATTGGAGATTCAGAGAAAAGTGAGGAGAGAAAGAGAGAATTGGAGATTGAGAGAAACGTGATGAGAGAAAGAGAGAATTGGAGATTGGGGAAAAGTGAGAAGAGAAAGAGAGAATTGGAGATTGAGAGAAAAGTGATAAGAGAAAGAGAGAATTGGAGATTGGGGGGAAAGTGATAAGAGAAAGAGAGAATTGAAGATTGGCGGAAAAGTGTGAAGAGAAAGAGAGAATTGGAGATTGGGGGAAAGTGAGAAAACAAAGAGAGAATTGGAGATTGAGAGAAAAGGGATAAGAGAAAGAGAGAATTGGAGATTGGGGGAAAAGTGATAAGAGAAAGAGAGAATTGGAGATTGAGAGAAAAGTGATGAGAGAAAGAGAGAATTGGAGATTGGGGTAAAAGTGATAAGAGAAAGAGAGAATTGGAGATTGAGAGAAAAGGGATAAGAGAAAGAGAGAATTGGAGATTGGGGGAAAAGTGATAAGAGAAAGAGAGAATTGCAGATTGGGGGAAAAGTGTGAAAAGAAAGAGAGAATTGGAGATTGGTGGAAAAGTGAGAAAAGAAAGAGAGAATTGGAGATTGAGAGAAAAGGGATAAGAGAAAGAGAGAATTGGAGATTGGGGGAAAAGTGATAAGAGAAAGAGAGAATTGGAGATTGGGGGAAAAGTGTGAAGAGAAAGAGAGAATCGGAGATTGGGGGAAAAGTGAGAAAAGAAAGAGAGAATTGGAGATTGAGAGAAAAGAGATAAGAGAAAGAGAGAATTGGAGATTGGGGGAAAGGTGATAAGAGAAAGAGAGAATTGGAGATTGAGAGAAAAGTGATAATAGAAAGAGTGAATTGGAGATTGGGGGAAAAGTGATAAGAGAAAGAGAGAATTGGAGATTGAGAGAAAAGTGATAAGAGAAAGAGAGAATTGGAGATTGGGAGTAAACTGAGAATAGAAAGAGAGGATTGGAGATTGAGAGAAAAGTGAGAAGATAAAGAGAGAATTGGAGATTCAGAGAAAAGTGAGGAGAGAAAGAGAGAATTGGAGATTGAGAGAAACGTGATGAGAGAAAGAGAGAATTGAAGATTGGGGAAAATGTGAGAAGAGAAAGAGAGAATTGGAGATTGGGGAAAAAGTGAGAAGAGAAAGAGAGAATTGGAGATTGAGAGAAAAGTGATAAGAGAAAGAGAGAATTGGAGATTGAGAGAAAAGTGATAAGAGAAAGAGAGAATTGGAGATTGGGGGAAAAGTGATAAGAGAAAGAGAGAATTGAGATTGGGGGAAAAGTGTGAAGAGAAAGAGAGAATTGGAGATTGGGGGAAAGTGAGAAAATAAAGAGAGAATTGGAGATTGAGAGAAAAGTGATAAGAGAAAGAGAGAATTGGAGATTGGGGGAAAAGTGATAAGAGAAAGAGAGAATTGGAGATTGAGAGAAAAGTGATGAGAGAAAGAGAGAATTGGAGATTGGGGTAAAAGTGATAAGAGAAAGAGAGAATTGGAGATTGAGAGAAAAGGGATAAGTGAAAGAGAGAATTGGAGATTGAGAGAAAAGTGATATGAGAAAGAGAGAATTAGAGATTGAGAGAAAAGTGATAAGAGAAAGAGGGAATTGGAGATTGAGAGAAAAGTGATAAGAGAAAGAGAGAATAGGAGATTGAGAGAAAAGTGATTTGAGAAAGAGAGAATTGGAGATTGAGAGAAAAGTGATAAGAGAAAGAGAGAATTGGAGATTGAGAGAAAGGTGATAAGAGAAAGAGAGAATTGGAGATTGAGAGAAAAGTGATAAGAGAAAGAGAGAATTGGAGATTGAGAGAAAAGTGATAAGAGAAAGAGAGAATTGGAGATGGGGGAAAAGTGATAAGAGAAAGAGAGAATTGGAGTTGAGAGAAAAGTGATAAGAGAAAGAGCGAATTGGAGATTGAGAGAAAAGTGATGAGAGAAAGAGAGAATTGGAGATAGGGGGTAAACTGAGAACAGAAAGAGAGGATTGGAGATTGACAGAAAAGTGAGAAGACAAAGAGAGAATTGGAGATTCAGAGAAAAGTGAGAAGAGAAAGAGAGAATTGGAGTTTGGGGGAAAAGTGATAAGAGAAAGAGAGAATTGGAGATTGAGAGAAAAGTGATAAGAGAAAGAGAGAGAATTGGAGATTGGGGGAAAAGTGATTAGAGAAAGAGAGAATTGGAGATTGGGGGAAAAGTGAGAAGAGAAAGAGAGATTTGGAGATTGAGAGAAAAGTGATAAGAGAAAGACGGACTTGGAGATGGAGAGAAAAGTGATAAGAGAAAGAGAGAATTGGGGATTGAGAGAAAAGTGATAAGAGAAAGAGAGAATTGGAGATTGAGAGAAAAGTGATAATAGAAAGAGAGAATTGGAGATGGAGAGAAAAGTGATAAGAGAAAGAGAGAATTGGAGATTGACAGAAAAGTGACAATAGAAAGAGATAATTGGAGATTGGGGGAAAAGTGATAAGAGAAAGAGAGAATTGGAGATTGAGAGAAAAGTGATAAGAGAAAGAGAGAATTGGAGATTGAGAAAAAAGTGATAAGTGAAAGAGAGAATTGGAGATTGAGAGAAAAGTGATAACAGAAAGAGAGAATTGGAGATTGGGGGAAAAGTCATAAGAGAAAGAAAGAATTGGAGATTGAGAGAAAAGAGATAAGAGAAAGAGAGAATTGGAGATTGGGGGAAAGGTGATAAGAGAAAGAGAGAATTGGAGATTGAGAGAAAAGTGATAATAGAAAGAGTGAATTGGAGATTGGGGGAAAAGTGATAAGAGAAAGAGAGAATTGGAGATTGAGAGAAAAGTGATAAGAGAAAGAGAGAATTGGAGATTGGGAGTAAACTGAGAACAGAAAGAGAGGATTGGAGATTGAGAGAAAAGTGAGAAGATAAAGAGAGAATTGGAGATTCAGAGAAAAGTGAGGAGAGAAAAAGAGAATTGGAGATTGAGAGAAACGTGATGAGAGAAAGAGAGAATTGGAGATTGGCGAAAATGTGAGAAGAGAAAGAGAGAATTGGAGATTGGGGAAAAAGTGAGAAGAGAAAGAGAGAATTGGAGATTGAGAGAAAAGTGATAAGAGAAAGAGAGAATTGGAGATTGAGAGAAAAGTGATAAGAGAAAGAGAGAATTGGAGATTGGGGGAAAAGTGAGAAAATAAAGAGAGAATTGGAGATTGAGAGAAAAGGGATAAGAGAAAGAGAGAATTGGAGATTGGGGGAAAAGTGAGAAGAGAAAGAGAGATTTGGAGAATGAGAGAAAAGTGATAAGAGAAAGAGAGAATTGGAGATTGAGAGAAAAGTGATAATAGAAAGAGAGAATTGGAGATTGGGGGAAAAGTGAGAAAATAAAGAGAGAATTGGAGATTGAGAGAAAAGGGATAAGAGAAAGAGAGAATTGGAGATTGGGGGAAAAGTGAGAAGAGAAAGAGAGATTTGGAGAATGAGAGAAAAGTGATAAGAGAAAGAGAGAATTGGAGATTGAGAGAAAAGTGATAATAGAAAGAGAGAATTGGAGATTGGGGGAAAAGTGATAAGAGAATAAGAGAATTAGAGATTGAGAGAAATGTGATAAGAGAAAGAGAGAATTGGAGATTGAGAGAAAAGTGATAAGAGAAAGAAAGAATTGGAGATTGAGAGAAAATTGCTAACAGAAAGAGAAAATTGGAGATTGGGGGAAAGGTGATAAGAGAAAGAGAGAATTGGAGATTGAGAGAAAAGTGATAATAGAAAGAGAGAATTGGAGATTGGTGGAAAAGTGATAAGAGAAAGAGAGAATTGGAGATTGAGAGAAAAGTGATGAGAGAGAGAGAGAATTGGAGATTGGGGTAAAAGTGATAAGAGAAAGAGAGAATTGGAGATTGAGAGAAAAGGGATAAGAGAAAGAGAGAATTGGAGATTGGGGGAAAAGTGATAAGAGAAAGAGAGAATTGGAGATTGGGGGAAAAGTGTGAAAAGAAAGAGAGAATTGGAGTTTGGGGGAAAAGTGAGAAAAGAAAGAGAGAATTGGAGATTGAGAGAAAAGGGATAAGAGAAAGAGAGAATTGGAGATTGGGGGAAAAGTGATAAGAGAAAGAGAGAATTGGAGATTGGGGGAAAAGTGAGAAAAGAAAGAGAGAATTGGAGATTGAGAGAAAAGGGATAAGAGAAATAGAGAATTGGAGATTGGGGGAAAAGTCATAAGAGAAAGAGAGAATTGGAGAGTGAGAGAAAAGTGATAAGAGAAAGAGAGAATTGGAGATTGGGGGGAAAAGTGATAAGAGAAAGAGAGAATTGGAGATTGAGAGAAAAGTGATAAGAGAAAGAGAGAATTGGAGATGGGGTAAAAGTGATAAGAGAAAGAGAGAATTGGAGATTGAGAGAAAAGTGATAAGAGAAAGAGAGAATTGGAGATTGAGAGAAAAGTGATGAGAGAAAGAGAGAATTGGAGATTGGGGGAAAAGTGAGAAGAGAAAGAGAGAATTGGAAATTGGGGGAAAAGTGAGAAGAGAAAGAGAGATTTGGAGATTGAGAGAAAAGTGATAAGAGAAAGAGAGAATTGGAGATTGAGAGAAAAGTGATAATAGAAAGAGAGAATTGGAGATTGGGGGAAAAGTGATAAGAGAATGAGAGAATTAGAGATTGAGAGAAATGTGATAAGAGAAAGAGAGAATTGGAGATTGAGAAAAAAGTGATAAGTGAAAGAGAGAATTGGAGATTGAGAGAAAAGTGATAAGAGAAAGAAAGAATTGGAGATTGAGAGAAAATTGATAACAGAAAGAGAGAATTGGAGATTGGGGGAAAGGTGATAAGAGAAAGAGAGAATTGGAGATTGAGAAAAAAGTGATAAGTGAAAGAGAGAATTGGAGATTGAGAGAAAAGTGATAAGAGAAAGAAAGAATTGGAGATTGAGAGAAAATTGATAACAGAAAGAGAGAATTGGAGATTGGGGGAAAAGTCATAAGAGAAAGAAAGAATTGGAGATTGAGAGAAAAGAGATAAGAGAAAGAGAGAATTGGAGATTGGGGGAAAGGTGATAAGAGAAAGAGAGAATTGGAGATTGAGAGAAAAGTGATAATAGAAAGAGTGAATTGGAGATTGGGGGAAAAGTGATAAGAGAAAGAGAGAATTGGAGATTGAGAGAAAAGTGATAAGAGAAAGAGAGAATTGGAGATTGGGAGTAAACTGAGAACAGAAAGAGAGGATTGGAGATTGAGAGAAAAGTGAGAAGATAAAGAGAGAATTGGAGATTCAGAGAAAAGTGAGGAGAGAAAAAGAGAATTGGAGATTGAGAGAAACGTGATGAGAGAAAGAGAGAATTGGAGATTGGCGAAAATGTGAGAAGAGAAAGAGAGAATTGGAGATTGGGGAAAAAGTGAGAAGAGAAAGAGAGAATTGGAGATTGAGAGAAAAGTGATAAGAGAAAGAGAGAATTGGAGATTGAGAGAAAAGTGATAAGAGAAAGAGAGAATTGGAGATTGGGGGAAAAGTGAGAAAATAAAGAGAGAATTGGAGATTGAGAGAAAAGGGATAAGAGAAAGAGAGAATTGGAGATTGGGGGAAAAGTGAGAAGAGAAAGAGAGATTTGGAGAATGAGAGAAAAGTGATAAGAGAAAGAGAGAATTGGAGATTGAGAGAAAAGTGATAATAGAAAGAGAGAATTGGAGATTGGGGGAAAAGTGAGAAAATAAAGAGAGAATTGGAGATTGAGAGAAAAGGGATAAGAGAAAGAGAGAATTGGAGATTGGGGGAAAAGTGAGAAGAGAAAGAGAGATTTGGAGAATGAGAGAAAAGTGATAAGAGAAAGAGAGAATTGGAGATTGAGAGAAAAGTGATAATAGAAAGAGAGAATTGGAGATTGGGGGAAAAGTGATAAGAGAATAAGAGAATTAGAGATTGAGAGAAATGTGATAAGAGAAAGAGAGAATTGGAGATTGAGAGAAAAGTGATAAGAGAAAGAAAGAATTGGAGATTGAGAGAAAATTGCTAACAGAAAGAGAAAATTGGAGATTGGGGGAAAGGTGATAAGAGAAAGAGAGAATTGGAGATTGAGAGAAAAGTGATAATAGAAAGAGAGAATTGGAGATTGGTGGAAAAGTGATAAGAGAAAGAGAGAATTGGAGATTGAGAGAAAAGTGATGAGAGAGAGAGAGAATTGGAGATTGGGGTAAAAGTGATAAGAGAAAGAGAGAATTGGAGATTGAGAGAAAAGGGATAAGAGAAAGAGAGAATTGGAGATTGGGGGAAAAGTGATAAGAGAAAGAGAGAATTGGAGATTGGGGGAAAAGTGTGAAAAGAAAGAGAGAATTGGAGTTTGGGGGAAAAGTGAGAAAAGAAAGAGAGAATTGGAGATTGAGAGAAAAGGGATAAGAGAAAGAGAGAATTGGAGATTGGGGGAAAAGTGATAAGAGAAAGAGAGAATTGGAGATTGGGGGAAAAGTGAGAAAAGAAAGAGAGAATTGGAGATTGAGAGAAAAGGGATAAGAGAAATAGAGAATTGGAGATTGGGGGAAAAGTCATAAGAGAAAGAGAGAATTGGAGAGTGAGAGAAAAGTGATAAGAGAAAGAGAGAATTGGAGATTGGGGGGAAAAGTGATAAGAGAAAGAGAGAATTGGAGATTGAGAGAAAAGTGATAAGAGAAAGAGAGAATTGGAGATGGGGTAAAAGTGATAAGAGAAAGAGAGAATTGGAGATTGAGAGAAAAGTGATAAGAGAAAGAGAGAATTGGAGATTGAGAGAAAAGTGATGAGAGAAAGAGAGAATTGGAGATTGGGGGAAAAGTGAGAAGAGAAAGAGAGAATTGGAAATTGGGGGAAAAGTGAGAAGAGAAAGAGAGATTTGGAGATTGAGAGAAAAGTGATAAGAGAAAGAGAGAATTGGAGATTGAGAGAAAAGTGATAATAGAAAGAGAGAATTGGAGATTGGGGGAAAAGTGATAAGAGAATGAGAGAATTAGAGATTGAGAGAAATGTGATAAGAGAAAGAGAGAATTGGAGATTGAGAAAAAAGTGATAAGTGAAAGAGAGAATTGGAGATTGAGAGAAAAGTGATAAGAGAAAGAAAGAATTGGAGATTGAGAGAAAATTGATAACAGAAAGAGAGAATTGGAGATTGGGGGAAAGGTGATAAGAGAAAGAGAGAATTGGAGATTGAGAGAAAAGTGATAATAGAAAGAGAGAATTGGAGATTGGTGGAAAAGTGATAAGAGAAAGAGAGAATTGGAGATTGGGGGAAAAGTGAGAAGAGAAAGAGAGATTTGGAGATTGAGAGAAAAGTGATAAGAGAAAGAGAGACTTGGAGATGGAGAGAAAAGTGATAAGAGAAAGAGAGAATTGGAGATTGACAGAAAAGTGATAATAGAGAGAGAGAATTGGAGATTGGGGGAAAAGTGATGAGAGAAAGAGAGAATTGGAGATTGAGAGAAAAGTGATAAGAGAAAGAGAGAATTGGAGATTGAGAAAAAAGTGATAAGTGTAAGAGAGAATTGGAGATTGAGAGAAAAGTGATAATAGAAAGAGTGAATCGGAGATTGGGGGAAAAGTGATAAGAGAAAGAGAGAATTGGAGATTGAGAGAAAAGTGATAAGAGAAAGAGAGAATTGGAGATTGGGAGTAAACTGAGAACAGAAAGAGAGGTTTGGAGATTGAGAGAAAAGTGAGTAGATAAAGAGAGAATTGGAGATTCAGAGAAAAGTGAGGAGAGAAAGAGAGAATTGGAGATTGAGAGAAACGTGATGAGAGAAAGAGAGAATTGGAGATTGGGGGAAATGTGAGAAGAGAAAGAGAGTATTGGAGATTGGGAAAAATGTGAGAAGAGAAAGAGAGAATTGGAGATTGAGAGAAAAGTGATAAGAGAAAGAGAGAATTGGAAATTGAGAGAAAAGTGATAAGAGTAAGAGAGAATTGGAGATTGGGGGAAAAGTGAGAAGAGAAAGAGAGAATTGGAGATTGAGAGAAAAGTGATAAGAGAAAGAGAGAATTGGAGATTGAGAAAAAAGTGATAAGTGAAAAGGAGAATTGGAGATTGAGAGAAAAGTGATAAGAGAAAGAGAGAATTGGAGATTGGGGGAAAAGTGATTAGAGAAAGAAAGAATTGGAGATTGAGAGAAAATTGATAAGAGAAAGAGAGAATTGGAGATTGGGGGAAAAGTGATAAGAGAAAGACAGAATTGGAGAGTGAGAGAAAAGTGATAAGAGAAAGAGAGAATTGTTGATTGGGGGAAAAGTGATAAGAGAAAGAGAGAATTGGAGATTGAGAGAAAAGTGATGAGAGAAAGAGAGAATTGGAGATTGGGGGAAAAGTGAGAAGAGAAAGAGAGAATTGGAGATTGGGGGAAAAGTGATTAGAGAAAGAGAGAATTGGAGATTGGGGGAAAAGTGATAAGAGAAAGAGAGAATTGGAGATTGGGGGGAAAGTGATAAGAGAAAGAGAGAATTGGAGATTGGGGGAAAAGTGTGAAGAGAAAGAGAGAATTGGAGATTGGGGGAAAAGTGAGAAAAGAAAGAGAGAATTGGAGATTGAGAGAAAAGGGATAAGAGAAAGAGAGAATTGGAGATTGGGGGTAAAGTGATAAGAGAAAGAGAGAATTGGAGATTGAGAGAAAAGTGATGAGAGAAAGAGAGAATTGGAGATTGGGAGAAAAGTGAGAAGAGAAAGAGAGAATTGGAGATTGGGGGAAAAGTGATAAGAGAAAGAGAGAATTGGAGATTGAGAGAAAAGGGATAAGAGAAAGAGAGAATTGGAGATTGGGGGAAAAGTGATAAGAGAAAGAGAGAATTGGAGATTGGGGAAAAAGTGTGAAGAGAAAGAGAGAATTGGAGATTGGGGGAAAAGTGAGAAAAGAAAGAGAGAATTGGAGATTGAGAGAAAAGGGATAAGAGAAATAGAGAATTGGAGATTGGGGGAAAAGTCATAAGAGAAAGAGAGAATTGGTGAGTGAGAGAAAAGTGATAAGAGAAAGAGAGAATTGGAGATTGGGGGGAAAAGTGATAAGAGAAAGAGAGAATTGGAGATTGAGAGAAAAGTGATAAGAGAAAGAGAGAATTGGAGATGGGGTAAAAGTGATAAGAGAAAGAGAGAATTGGAGATTGAGAGAAAAGTGATAAGAGAAAGAGAGAATTGGAGATTGAGAGAAAAGTGATGAGAGAAAGAGAGAATTGGAGATTGAGAGAAACGTGATGAGAGAAAGAGAGAATTGGAGATTGGGGGAAATGTGAGAAGAGAAAGAGAGTATTGGAGATTGGGAAAAATGTGAGAAGAGAAAGAGAGAATTGGAGATTGAGAGAAAAGTGATAAGAGAAAGAGAGAATTGGAAATTGAGAGAAAAGTGATAAGAGTAAGAGAGAATTGGAGATTGGGGGAAAAGTGAGAAGAGAAAGAGAGAATTGGAGATTGAGAGAAAAGTGATAAGAGAAAGAGAGAATTGGAGATTGAGAAAAAAGTGCTAAGTGAAAAGGAGAATTGGAGATTGAGAGAAAAGTGATAAGAGAAAGAGAGAATTGGAGATTGGGGGAAAAGTGATTAGAGAAAGAAAGAATTGGAGATTGAGAGAAAATTGATAAGAGAAAGAGAGAATTGGAGATTGGGGGAAAAGTGATAAGAGAAAGACAGAATTGGAGAGTGAGAGAAAAGTGATAAGAGAAAGAGAGAATTGTTGATTGGGGGAAAAGTGATAAGAGAAAGAGAGAATTGGAGATTGAGAGAAAAGTGATGAGAGAAAGAGAGAATTGGAGATTGGGGGAAAAGTGAGAAGAGAAAGAGAGAATTGGAGATTGGGGGAAAAGTGATTAGAGAAAGAGAGAATTGGAGATTGGGGGAAAAGTGATAAGAGAAAGAGAGAATTGGAGATTGGGGGGAAAGTGATAAGAGAAAGAGAGAATTGGAGATTGGGGGAAAAGTGTGAAGAGAAAGAGAGAATTGGAGATTGGGGGAAAAGTGAGAAAAGAAAGAGAGAATTGGAGATTGAGAGAAAAGGGATAAGAGAAAGAGAGAATTGGAGATTGGGGGTAAAGTGATAAGAGAAAGAGAGAATTGGAGATTGAGAGAAAAGTGATGAGAGAAAGAGAGAATTGGAGATTGGGAGAAAAGTGAGAAGAGAAAGAGAGAATTGGAGATTGGGGGAAAAGTGATAAGAGAAAGAGAGAATTGGAGATTGAGAGAAAAGGGATAAGAGAAAGAGAGAATTGGAGATTGGGGGAAAAGTGATAAGAGAAAGAGAGAATTGGAGATTGGGGAAAAAGTGTGAAGAGAAAGAGAGAATTGGAGATTGGGGGAAAAGTGAGAAAAGAAAGAGAGAATTGGAGATTGAGAGAAAAGGGATAAGAGAAATAGAGAATTGGAGATTGGGGGAAAAGTCATAAGAGAAAGAGAGAATTGGTGAGTGAGAGAAAAGTGATAAGAGAAAGAGAGAATTGGAGATTGGGGGGAAAAGTGATAAGAGAAAGAGAGAATTGGAGATTGAGAGAAAAGTGATAAGAGAAAGAGAGAATTGGAGATGGGGTAAAAGTGATAAGAGAAAGAGAGAATTGGAGATTGAGAGAAAAGTGATAAGAGAAAGAGAGAATTGGAGATTGAGAGAAAAGTGATGAGAGAAAGAGAGAATTGAAGATTGGGGGAAAAGTGAGAAGAGAAAGAGAGAATTGGAAATTGGGGGAAAAGTAAGAAGAGAAAGAGAGATTTGGAGATTGAGAGAAAAGTGATAAGAGAAAGAGAGAATTGGAGATTGAGAGAAAAGTGATAATAGAAAGAGAGAATTGGAGATTGGGGGAAAAGTGATAAGAGAATGAGAGAATTAGAGATTGAGAGAAATGTGATAAGAGAAAGAGAGAATTGGAGATTGAGAAAAAAGTGATAAGTGAAAGAGAGAATTGGAGATTGAGAGAAAAGTGATAAGAGAAAGAAAGAATTGGAGATTGAGAGAAAATTGATAACAGAAAGAGAGAATTGGAGATTGGGGGAAAGGTGATAAGAGAAAGAGAGAATTGGAGATTGAGAGAAAAGTGATAATAGAAAGAGAGAATTGGAGATTGGTGGAAAAGTGATAAGAGAAAGAGAGAATTGGAGATTGGGGGAAAAGTGAGAAGAGAAAGAGAGATTTGGAGATTGAGAGAAAAGTGATAAGAGAAAGAGAGACTTGGAGATGGAGAGAAAAGTGATAAGAGAAAGAGAGAATTGGAGATTGACAGAAAAGTGATAATAGAGAGAGAGAATTGGAGATTGGGGGAAAAGTGATGAGAGAAAGAGAGAATTGGAGATTGAGAGAAAAGTGATAAGAGAAAGAGAGAATTGGAGATTGAGAAAAAAGTGATAAGTGAAAGAGAGAATTGGAGATTGAGAGAAAAGTGATAATAGAAAGAGTGAATCGGAGATTGGGGGAAAAGTGATAAGAGAAAGAGAGAATTGGAGATTGAGAGAAAAGTGATAAGAGAAAGAGAGAATTGGAGATTGGGAGTAAACTGAGAACAGAAAGAGAGGTTTGGAGATTGAGAGAAAAGTGAGTAGATAAAGAGAGAATTGGAGATTCAGAGAAAAGTGAGGAGAGAAAGAGAGAATTGGAGATTGAGAGAAACGTGATGAGAGAAAGAGAGAATTGGAGATTGGGGGAAATGTGAGAAGAGAAAGAGAGTATTGGAGATTGGGAAAAAAGTGAGAAGAGAAAGAGAGAATTGGAAATTGAGAGAAAAGTGATAAGAGAAAGAGAGAATTGGAGATTGGGGGAAAAGTGAGAAGAGAAAGAGAGAATTGGAGATTGAGAGAAAAGTGATAAGAGAAAGAGAGAATTGGAGATTGAGAAAAAAGTGATAAGTGAAAAGGAGAATTGGAGATTGAGAGAAAAGTGATAAGAGAAAGAGAGAATTGGAGATTGGGGGAAAAGTGATTAGAGAAAGAAAGAATTGGAGATTGAGAGAAAATTGATAAGAGAAAGAGAGAATTGGAGATTGGGGGAAAAGTGATAAGAGAAAGACAGAATTGGAGAGTGAGAGAAAAGTGATAAGAGAAAGAGAGAATTGGAGATTGGGGGAAAAGTGATAAGAGAAAGAGAGAATTGGAGATTGAGAGAAAAGTGATGAGAGAAAGAGAGAATTGGAGATTGGGGGAAAAGTGAGAAGAGAAAGAGAGAATTGGAGATTGGGGGAAAAGTGATTAGAGAAAGAGAGAATTGGAGATTGGGGGAAAAGTGATAAGAGAAAGAGAGAATTGGAGATTGGGGGGAAAGTGATAAGAGAAAGAGAGAATTGGAGTTTGGGGGAAAAGTGTGAAGAGAAAGAGAGAATTGGAGATTGGGGGAAAAGTGAGAAAAGAAAGAGAGAATTGGAGATTGAGAGAAAAGGGATAAGAGAAAGAGAGAATTGGAGATTGGGGGTAAAGTGATAAGAGAAAGAGAGAATTGGAGATTGAGAGAAAAGTGATGAGAGAAAGAGAGAATTGGAGATTGGGAGAAAAGTGAGAAGAGAAAGAGAGAATTGGAGATTGGGGGAAAAGTGATAAGAGAAAGAGAGAATTGGAGATTGAGAAAAAAGGGATAAGAGAAAGAGAGAATTGGAGATTGGGGGAAAAGTGATAAGTGAAAGAGAGAATTGGAGATTGGGGAAAAAGTGTGAAGAGAAAGAGAGAATTGAAGATTGGGGGAAAAGTGAGAAAAGAAAGAGAGAATTGGAGATTGAGAGAAAAGGGATAAGAGAAAGAGAGAATTGGAGATTGGGGGAAAAGTGATAAGAGAAAGAGAGAATTGGAGATTGGGGGAAAAGTGTGAAGAGAAAGAGAGAATTGGAGATTGGGGGAAAAGTGATAAAAGAAAGAGAGAATTGGAGATTGAGAGAAAAGGGATAAGAGAAAGAGAGAATCGGAGATTGGGGGAAAAGTCATAAGAGAAAGAGAGAATTGGAGAGTGAGAGAAAAGTAATAAGAGAAAGAGAGAATTGGAGATTGGAGGGAAAAGTGATAATAGAAAGAGAGAATTGGAGATTGAGAGAAAAGTGATAAGTGAAAGAGAGATTTGGAGATTGAGAGAAAAGTGATAAGAGAAAGAGAGAATTAGAGATTGAGAGAAAAGTGATAAGAGAAAGAGGGAATTGGAGATTGAGAGAAAAGTGATAAGAGAAAGAGAGAATAGGAGATTGAGAGAAAAGTGATTTGAGAAAGAGAGAATTGGAGATTGAGAGAAAAGTGATAAGAGAAAGAGAGAATTGGAGATTGAGAGAAAAGTGATAAGAGAAAGAGAGAATTGGAGATTGAGAGAAAAGTGATGAGAGAAAGAGAGAATTGGAGATTGGGGGAAAGTGAGAAGAGAAAGAGAGAATTGGAGATTGGGGGAAAAGTGAGAAGAGAAAGAGAGAATTTGAGATGGAGAGAAAAGTGATAAGAGAAAGAGAGAATTGGAGATTGAGAAAAAAATGATAAGTGAAAGAGAGAATTGGAGATTGAGAGAAAAGTGATAAGAGAAATAAAGAATTGGAGATTGAGAGAAAATTGATAACGGAAAGAGAGAATTGGAGATTGGGGGAAAAGTCATAAGAGAAAGAGAGAATTGGAGATTTAGAGAAAAGTGATAAGAGAAAGAGAGAATTGGAGATTGGGGGAAAGGTGATAAGAGAAAGGGAGAATTGGAGATAGAGAGAAAAGTGATAATAGAAAGAGAGAATTGGAGATTGGGGGAAAAGTGATAAGAGAAAGAGAGAATTGGAGATTGGGAGTAAACTGAGAACAGAAAGAGAGGATTGGAGATGGAGAGAAAAGTGAGAAGATAAAGAGAGAATTGGAGATTCAGAGAATAGTGAGGAGAGAAAGAGAGAATTGGAGATTGAGATAAAAGTGATGAGAGAAAGAGAGATTGGAGATTAGGAGTAAACTGAGAACTGAAAGAGAGGATTGGAGATTGAGAGAAAAGTGATAAGAGAAAGAGAGAATTGGAGATTGGGGGAAATGTGAGAAGAGAAAGAGAGAATTGGAGATTGGGGGAAAAGTGAGAAGAGAAAGAGAGAATTGGAGATTGGGGGAAAAGTGAGAAAGAAAGAGAGGATTGGTGATTGAGAGAAAAGGGATAAGAGAAAGAGAGAATTGGAGATTGGGGGAAAAGTGATAAGAGAAAGAGAGAATTGGAGATTGAGAGAAAAGTGATAAGTGAAAGAGAGAATTGGAGATTGGGGGAAAAGTGAGAAAGAAAGAGAGGATTGGTGATTGAGAGAAAAGGGATAAGAGAAAGAGAGAATTGGAGATTGGGGGAAAAGTCATAAGAGAAAGAGAGAATTGGAGAGTGAGAGAAAAGTGATAAGAGAAATACAGAATTGGAGATTGGGGGGAAAAGTGATAAGAGAAAGAGATAATTGGAGATTGAGAGAAAAGTGATAAGTGAAAGAGAGAATTGGAGATTGAGAGAAAAGTGATAAGAGAAAGAGAGAATTAGAGATTGAGAGAAAAGTGATAATAGAAAGAGGGAATTGGAGATTGAGAGAAAAGTGATAAGAGAAAGAGAGAATAGGAGATTGAGAGAAAAGTGATTTGAGAAAGAGAGATTTGGAGATTGAGAGAAAAGTGATAAGAGAAAGAGAGATTTGGAGATTGAGAGAAAAGTGATAAGAGAAAGAGAGAATTGGAGATGGGGGAAAAGTGATAAGAGAAAGAGAGAATTGGAGATTGAGAGAAAAGTGATAAGAGAAAGAGAGAATTGGAGATTGAGAGAAAAGTGATTAGAGAAAGAGAGAATTGGAGATTGGGGGAAAAGTGAGAAGAGAAAGAGAGAATTGGAGATTGGAGGAAAAGTGAGAAGAGAAAGAGAGAATTGGAGATGGAGAGAAAAGTGATGAGAGAAAGAGAGAATTGGAGATTGGGGGTAAACTGAGAACAGAAAGAGAGAAGTGGAGATTGAGAGAAAAGTGATAAGAGAAAGAGAGAATTGGAGATTGAGAGAAAAGTGATAAGAGAAAGAGAGAATTGGAGATTGGCAGAAAAGTGATAAGAGAAAGAGAGAATTGGAGATTGAGAAAAAAATGATAAGTGAAAGAGAGAATTGGAGATTGAGAGAAAAGTGATAAGAGAAATAAAGAATTGGAGATTGAGAGAAAATTGATAACAGAAAGAGAGAATTGGAGATTGGGGGAAAAGTCATAAGAGAAAGAGAGAATTGGAGATTTAGAGAAAAGTGATAAGAGAAAGAGAGAATTGGAGATTGGGGGAAAGGTGATAAGAGAAAGAGAGAATTGGAGATTGAGAGAAAAGTGATAATAGAAAGAGAGAATTGGAGATTGGGGGAAAAGTGATAAGAGAAAGAGAGAATTGGAGATTGGGAGTAAACTGAGAACAGAAAGAGAGGATTGGAGATTGAGAGAAAAGTGAGAAGATAAAGAGAGAATTGGAGATTCAGAGAATAGTGAGGAGAGAAAGAGAGAATTGGAGATTGGGGGAAATGTGAGAAGAGGAAGAGAGAATTGGAGATTGGGGGAAAAGTGAGAAGAGAAAGAGAGAATTGGAGATTGAGAGAAAAGTGATAAGAGAAAGATAGAATTGGAGATTGAGATAAAAGTGATAAGAGAAAGAGAGAATTGGAGATAGGGGAAAAGTGATAAGAGAAAGAGAGAATTGGAGATTGAGAGAAAAGTGATAAGAGAAAGAGCGAATTGGAGATTGAGAGAAAAGTGATGAGAGAAAGAGACAATTGGAGATTGGGGGTAAACTGAGAACAGAAAGAGAGGATTGGAGATTGAGAGAAAAGTGAGAAGATAAAGAGAGAATTGGAGATTCAGAGAAAAGTGAGAAGAGAAAGAGAGAATTGGAGATTGAGAGAAAAGTGATGAGAGAAAGAGAGAATTGGAGATTGGGGGAAAAGTGAGAAGAGAAAGAGAGAATTGGAGATTGGGGGAAAAGTGATTAGAGAAAGAGAGAATTGGAGATTGGGGGCAAAGTGATAAGAGAAAGAGAGAATTGGAGATTGGGGGGAAAGTGATAAGAGAAAGAGAGAATTGGAGATTGGGGGAAAAGTGTGAAGAGAAAGAGAGAATTGGAGATTGGGGGAAAAGTGAGAAAAGAAAGAGAGAATTGGAGATTGAGAGAAAAGGCATAAGAGAAAGAGAGAATTGGAGATTGGGGGTAAAGTGATAAGAGAAAGAGAGAATTGGAGATTGAGAAAAAAGTGATAAGTGAAAGAGAGAATTGGAGATTGAGAGAAAAGTGATAATAGAAAGAGTGAATCGGAGATTGAGGGAAAAGTGATAAGAGAAAGAGAGAATTGGAGATTGAGAGAAAAGTGATAAGAGAAAGAGAGAATTGGAGATTGGGAGTAAACTGAGAACAGAAAGAGAGGTTTGGAGATTGAGAGAAAAGTGAGTAGATAAAGAGAGAATTGGAGATTCACAGAAAAGTGAGGAGAGAAAGAGAGAATTGGAGATTGAGAGAAACGTGATGAGAGAAAGAGAGAATTGGAGATTGGGGGAAATGTGAGAAGAGAAAGAGAGTATTGGAGATTGGGAATAAAGTGAGAAGAGAAAGAGAGAATTGGAGATTGAGAGAAAAGTGATAAGAGAAAGAGAGAATTGGAAATTGAGAGAAAAGTGATTAGAGAAAGAGAGAATTGGAGATTGGGGGAAAAGTGATAAGAGAAAGAGAGAATTGGAGATTGAGAGAAAAGTGATAAGAGAAATAGAGAATTGGAGATTGGGGGAAAACTGAGAACAGAAAGAGAGGATTGGAGATTGAGAGAAAAGTGAGAAGAGAAAGAGAGAATTGGAGATTGAGAGAAAAGGGATAAGAGAAAGAGAGAGTTGGAGATTGAGAGAAAGGTGATAAGAGAAAGAGAGAATTGGAGATTGAGAGAAAAGTGATAAGAGAAAGAGAAAATTGGAGATTGAGAGAAAAGTGATAAGAGAAAGAGAGAATTGGAGATTGGGGGAAAAGTGTGAAGAGAAAGAGAGAATTGGAGATTGGGGGAAAAGTGAGAAAAGAAAGAGAGAATTGCAGATTGAGAGAAAATGGATAAGAGAAAGAGAGAATTGCAGATTGAGAGAAAAGTGAGGAGAGAAAGAGAGAATTGGAGATTGAGAGAAAAGTGATAAGAGAAAGAGAGAATTGGAGATTAGGGGAAAAGTGATAAGAGAAAGAGAGAATTGGAGATTGAGAGAAAAGTGATAAGAGAAAGAGAGAATTGAAAATTGAGAGAAAAGTGATAAGAGAAAGAGAGAATTGGAGATTGAGAGAAAAGTGATAAGAGAAAGAGAGAATTGGAGATTGATAGAAAAGTGATAAGAGAAAGAGAGAATTGGAGATTGAGAGAAAAGTGATAAGAGAAAGAGAGAATTGGAGATTGGCAGAAAAGTGATAAGAGAAAGAGAGAATTGGAGATTGAGAGAAAAGTGATAAGAGAAAGAGAGAATTGGAGATTATGGGAAATGTGATAAGAGAAAGAGAGAATTGGAGATTGAGAGAAAAGTGATAAGAGAAAGAGAGAATTAGAGATTGGGGGAAAAGTGATAAGAGAAAGAGAGAATTGTAGATTGGGAAACAAGTGATAAGAGAAAGAGAGAATTGCAGATTGAGAGAAAAGTGATAAGAGAAAGAGAGAATTGGACATTGAGATAAAAGTGATAAGAGAAAGAGAGAATTGGAGATTGAGAGAAAACTAATAAGAGAAAGAGAGAATTGGAGATTGAGAGAAAAGTGATAAGAGAAAGAGAGAATTGGAGATTGGAGGGAAAAGTGATAATAGAAAGAGAGAATTGGAGATTGAGAGAAAAGTGATAAGTGAAAGAGAGATTTGGAGATTGAGAGAAAAGTGATAAGAGAAAGAGAGAATTAGAGATTGAGAGAAAAGTGATAAGAGAAAGAGGGAATTGGAGATTGAGAGAAAAGTGATAAGAGAAAGAGAGAATAGGAGATTGAGAGAAAAGTGATTTGAGAAAGAGAGAATTGGAGATTGAGAGAAAAGTGATAAGAGAAAGAGAGAATTGGAGATTGAGAGAAAAGTGATAAGAGAAAGAGAGAATTGGAGATTGAGAGAAAAGTGATGAGAGAAAGAGAGAATTGGAGATTGGGGGAAAGTGAGAAGAGAAAGAGAGAATTGGAGATTGGGGGAAAAGTGAGAAGAGAAAGAGAGAATTTGAGATGGAGAGAAAAGTGATAAGAGAAAGAGAGAATTGGAGATTGAGAAAAAAATGATAAGTGAAAGAGAGAATTGGAGATTGAGAGAAAAGTGATAAGAGAAATAAAGAATTGGAGATTGAGAGAAAATTGATAACGGAAAGAGAGAATTGGAGATTGGGGGAAAAGTCATAAGAGAAAGAGAGAATTGGAGATTTAGAGAAAAGTGATAAGAGAAAGAGAGAATTGGAGATTGGGGGAAAGGTGATAAGAGAAAGGGAGAATTGGAGATAGAGAGAAAAGTGATAATAGAAAGAGAGAATTGGAGATTGGGGGAAAAGTGATAAGAGAAAGAGAGAATTGGAGATTGGGAGTAAACTGAGAACAGAAAGAGAGGATTGGAGATGGAGAGAAAAGTGAGAAGATAAAGAGAGAATTGGAGATTCAGAGAATAGTGAGGAGAGAAAGAGAGAATTGGAGATTGAGATAAAAGTGATGAGAGAAAGAGAGATTGGAGATTAGGAGTAAACTGAGAACTGAAAGAGAGGATTGGAGATTGAGAGAAAAGTGATAAGAGAAAGAGAGAATTGGAGATTGGGGGAAATGTGAGAAGAGAAAGAGAGAATTGGAGATTGGGGGAAAAGTGAGAAGAGAAAGAGAGAATTGGAGATTGGGGGAAAAGTGAGAAAGAAAGAGAGGATTGGTGATTGAGAGAAAAGGGATAAGAGAAAGAGAGAATTGGAGATTGGGGGAAAAGTGATAAGAGAAAGAGAGAATTGGAGATTGAGAGAAAAGTGATAAGTGAAAGAGAGAATTGGAGATTGGGGGAAAAGTGAGAAAGAAAGAGAGGATTGGTGATTGAGAGAAAAGGGATAAGAGAAAGAGAGAATTGGAGATTGGGGGAAAAGTCATAAGAGAAAGAGAGAATTGGAGAGTGAGAGAAAAGTGATAAGAGAAATACAGAATTGGAGATTGGGGGGAAAAGTGATAAGAGAAAGAGATAATTGGAGATTGAGAGAAAAGTGATAAGTGAAAGAGAGAATTGGAGATTGAGAGAAAAGTGATAAGAGAAAGAGAGAATTAGAGATTGAGAGAAAAGTGATAATAGAAAGAGGGAATTGGAGATTGAGAGAAAAGTGATAAGAGAAAGAGAGAATAGGAGATTGAGAGAAAAGTGATTTGAGAAAGAGAGATTTGGAGATTGAGAGAAAAGTGATAAGAGAAAGAGAGATTTGGAGATTGAGAGAAAAGTGATAAGAGAAAGAGAGAATTGGAGATGGGGGAAAAGTGATAAGAGAAAGAGAGAATTGGAGATTGAGAGAAAAGTGATAAGAGAAAGAGAGAATTGGAGATTGAGAGAAAAGTGATTAGAGAAAGAGAGAATTGGAGATTGGGGGAAAAGTGAGAAGAGAAAGAGAGAATTGGAGATTGGAGGAAAAGTGAGAAGAGAAAGAGAGAATTGGAGATGGAGAGAAAAGTGATGAGAGAAAGAGAGAATTGGAGATTGGGGGTAAACTGAGAACAGAAAGAGAGAAGTGGAGATTGAGAGAAAAGTGATAAGAGAAAGAGAGAATTGGAGATTGAGAGAAAAGTGATAAGAGAAAGAGAGAATTGGAGATTGGCAGAAAAGTGATAAGAGAAAGAGAGAATTGGAGATTGAGAAAAAAATGATAAGTGAAAGAGAGAATTGGAGATTGAGAGAAAAGTGATAAGAGAAATAAAGAATTGGAGATTGAGAGAAAATTGATAACAGAAAGAGAGAATTGGAGATTGGGGGAAAAGTCATAAGAGAAAGAGAGAATTGGAGATTTAGAGAAAAGTGATAAGAGAAAGAGAGAATTGGAGATTGGGGGAAAGGTGATAAGAGAAAGAGAGAATTGGAGATTGAGAGAAAAGTGATAATAGAAAGAGAGAATTGGAGATTGGGGGAAAAGTGATAAGAGAAAGAGAGAATTGGAGATTGGGAGTAAACTGAGAACAGAAAGAGAGGATTGGAGATTGAGAGAAAAGTGAGAAGATAAAGAGAGAATTGGAGATTCAGAGAATAGTGAGGAGAGAAAGAGAGAATTGGAGATTGGGGGAAATGTGAGAAGAGGAAGAGAGAATTGGAGATTGGGGGAAAAGTGAGAAGAGAAAGAGAGAATTGGAGATTGAGAGAAAAGTGATAAGAGAAAGATAGAATTGGAGATTGAGATAAAAGTGATAAGAGAAAGAGAGAATTGGAGATAGGGGAAAAGTGATAAGAGAAAGAGAGAATTGGAGATTGAGAGAAAAGTGATAAGAGAAAGAGCGAATTGGAGATTGAGAGAAAAGTGATGAGAGAAAGAGACAATTGGAGATTGGGGGTAAACTGAGAACAGAAAGAGAGGATTGGAGATTGAGAGAAAAGTGAGAAGATAAAGAGAGAATTGGAGATTCAGAGAAAAGTGAGAAGAGAAAGAGAGAATTGGAGATTGAGAGAAAAGTGATGAGAGAAAGAGAGAATTGGAGATTGGGGGAAAAGTGAGAAGAGAAAGAGAGAATTGGAGATTGGGGGAAAAGTGATTAGAGAAAGAGAGAATTGGAGATTGGGGGCAAAGTGATAAGAGAAAGAGAGAATTGGAGATTGGGGGGAAAGTGATAAGAGAAAGAGAGAATTGGAGATTGGGGGAAAAGTGTGAAGAGAAAGAGAGAATTGGAGATTGGGGGAAAAGTGAGAAAAGAAAGAGAGAATTGGAGATTGAGAGAAAAGGCATAAGAGAAAGAGAGAATTGGAGATTGGGGGTAAAGTGATAAGAGAAAGAGAGAATTGGAGATTGAGAAAAAAGTGATAAGTGAAAGAGAGAATTGGAGATTGAGAGAAAAGTGATAATAGAAAGAGTGAATCGGAGATTGAGGGAAAAGTGATAAGAGAAAGAGAGAATTGGAGATTGAGAGAAAAGTGATAAGAGAAAGAGAGAATTGGAGATTGGGAGTAAACTGAGAACAGAAAGAGAGGTTTGGAGATTGAGAGAAAAGTGAGTAGATAAAGAGAGAATTGGAGATTCACAGAAAAGTGAGGAGAGAAAGAGAGAATTGGAGATTGAGAGAAACGTGATGAGAGAAAGAGAGAATTGGAGATTGGGGGAAATGTGAGAAGAGAAAGAGAGTATTGGAGATTGGGAATAAAGTGAGAAGAGAAAGAGAGAATTGGAGATTGAGAGAAAAGTGATAAGAGAAAGAGAGAATTGGAAATTGAGAGAAAAGTGATTAGAGAAAGAGAGAATTGGAGATTGGGGGAAAAGTGATAAGAGAAAGAGAGAATTGGAGATTGAGAGAAAAGTGATAAGAGAAATAGAGAATTGGAGATTGGGGGAAAACTGAGAACAGAAAGAGAGGATTGGAGATTGAGAGAAAAGTGAGAAGAGAAAGAGAGAATTGGAGATTGAGAGAAAAGGGATAAGAGAAAGAGAGAGTTGGAGATTGAGAGAAAGGTGATAAGAGAAAGAGAGAATTGGAGATTGAGAGAAAAGTGATAAGAGAAAGAGAAAATTGGAGATTGAGAGAAAAGTGATAAGAGAAAGAGAGAATTGGAGATTGGGGGAAAAGTGTGAAGAGAAAGAGAGAATTGGAGATTGGGGGAAAAGTGAGAAAAGAAAGAGAGAATTGCAGATTGAGAGAAAATGGATAAGAGAAAGAGAGAATTGCAGATTGAGAGAAAAGTGAGGAGAGAAAGAGAGAATTGGAGATTGAGAGAAAAGTGATAAGAGAAAGAGAGAATTGGAGATTAGGGGAAAAGTGATAAGAGAAAGAGAGAATTGGAGATTGAGAGAAAAGTGATAAGAGAAAGAGAGAATTGAAAATTGAGAGAAAAGTGATAAGAGAAAGAGAGAATTGGAGATTGAGAGAAAAGTGATAAGAGAAAGAGAGAATTGGAGATTGATAGAAAAGTGATAAGAGAAAGAGAGAATTGGAGATTGAGAGAAAAGTGATAAGAGAAAGAGAGAATTGGAGATTGGCAGAAAAGTGATAAGAGAAAGAGAGAATTGGAGATTGAGAGAAAAGTGATAAGAGAAAGAGAGAATTGGAGATTATGGGAAATGTGATAAGAGAAAGAGAGAATTGGAGATTGAGAGAAAAGTGATAAGAGAAAGAGAGAATTAGAGATTGGGGGAAAAGTGATAAGAGAAAGAGAGAATTGTAGATTGGGAAACAAGTGATAAGAGAAAGAGAGAATTGCAGATTGAGAGAAAAGTGATAAGAGAAAGAGAGAATTGGACATTGAGATAAAAGTGATAAGAGAAAGAGAGAATTGGAGATTGAGAGAAAACTAATAAGAGAAAGAGAGAATTGGAGATTGAGAGAAAAGTGATAAGAGAAAGAGAGAATTGGAGATTGAGAGAAAAGTGATAAGAGAAATAGAGAATTGGAGATTCAGAGAAAAGTGATAAGAGAGAGAGAGAATGGGGGATTGAGAGAAAAGTGATAAGAGGAAGAGAGAATTGGAGATTGGCAGAAAAGTGATAAGAGAAAGAGAGAATTGGAGATTGAGAGAAAAGTGATAAGAGAAAGAGAGAATTAGAGATTATGGGAAAAGTGATAAGAGAAAGAGAGAATTGGAGATTGAGAGAAAAGTGATAAGAGAAAGAGAGAATTAGAGATTGGGGGAAAAGTGATAAGAGAAAGAGAGAATTGGAGATTGAGAGAAAAGTGATAAGAGAAAGAGAGAATTGGAGGTTGGGGAAAAGTGTAAAGAGAAAAATTGAATTGGAGATTGGGGGAAAACTGAGAACAGAAAGAGAGAATTGGAGATTGAGAGAAAAGTGATAAGAGAAAGAGATAATTGGAGATTGAGAGAAAAGGGATAAGAGAAAGCGAGAGTTGGAGATTGAGAGAAAAGTGATAAGAGAAAGAGAGAATTGGAGATTGAGAGAAAAGTGATGAGAGAAAGAGAGAATTGGAGTTTGAGAGAAAAGGGATATGAGAAAGAGAGAATTGGAGATTGAGAGAAAAGTGATAAGAGAAAGAGAGAAGTGGTTATTGGGGGAAAAGTGATAAGAGAAAGAGAGAATTGGAGATTGAGAGAAAAGTGATAAGAGAAAGAGAGAATTGGAGATTGAGAGGAAAGTGATAAGAGAAAGAGAGAATTGGAGATTGAGAGAAAAGTGATAAGAGAAAGAGAGAATTGGAGATTGAGAGAAAAGTGATAAGAGAAAGAGAGAATTGGAGACTGAGAGAAAAGTGATTGAGAGAAAAGTGATAAGAGAAAGAGAGAATTGGAGATTATGGGAAATGTGATAAGAGAAAGAGAGAATTGGAGATTGAGAGAAAAGTGATAAGAGAAAGAGAGAATTAGAGATTGGGGGAAAAGTGATAAGAGAAAGAGAGAATTGGAGATTGAGAGAAAAGTGATAAGAGAAAGAGAGAATTGTAGATTGGGGAACAAGTGATAAGAGAAAGAGAGAATTGGAGATTGAGAGAAAAGTGATAAGAGAAAGAGAGAATTGGAGATTGAGATAAAAGTGATAAGAGAAAGAGAGAATTGGAGATTGAGAGAAAACTAATAAGAGAAAGAGAGAATTGGAGATTGAGAGAAAAGTGATAAGAGAAAGAGAGAATTGGAGATTGAGAGAAAAGTGATAAGAGAAATAGAGAATTGGAGATTCAGAGAAAAGTGATAAGAGAGAGAGAGAATGGGGGATTGAAAGAAAAGTGATAAGAGAAAGAGAGAATTGGAGATTGGCAGAAAAGTGATAAGAGAAAGAGAGAATTGGAGATTGAGAGAAAAGTGATAAGAGAAAGAGAGAATTAGAGATTATGGGAAAAGTGATAAGAGAAAGAGAGAATTGGAGATTGAGAGAAAAGTGATAAGAGAAAGAGAGAATTAGAGATTGGGGGAAAAGTGAAAAGAGAAAGAGAGAATTGGAGATTGAGAGAAAAGTGATAAGAGAAAGAGAGATTTGGAGGTTGGGGAAAGGTGTAAAGTGAAAAATTGAATTGGAGATTGGGGGGAAAAGTGAGAAGAGAAAGAGAGAATTGGAGATTGAGAGAATAGTGATAAAAGAAAGAGATAATTGGAGATTGAGAGAAAAGGGATAAGAGAAAGAGAGAGTTGGAGATTGAGAGAAAAGTGATAAGAGAAAGAGAGAATTGGAGATTGAGAGAAAAGTGATGAGAGAAAGAGAGAATTGGAGTTTGAGAGAAAAGTGATATGAGAAAGAGAGAATTGGAGATTGAGAGAAAAGTGATAAGAGAAAGAGAGAAGTGGATATTGGGGGAAAAGTGATAAGAGAAAGAGAGAATTGGAGATTGAGAGAAAAGTGATAAGAGAAATAGAGAATTGGAGATTGGGGGAAAACTGAGAACAGAAAGAGAGGATTGGAGATTGAGAGAAAAGTGAGAAGAGAAAGAGAGAATTGGAGATTGAGAGAAAAGGGATAAGAGAAAGAGAGAGTTGGAGATTGAGAGAAAGGTGATAAGAGAAAGAGAGAATTGGAGATTGAGAGAAAAGTGATAAGAGAAAGAGAAAATTGGAGATTGAGAGAAAAGTGATAAGAGAAAGAGAGAATTGGAGATTGGGGGAAAAGTGTGAAGAGAAAGAGAGAATTGGAGATTGGGGGAAAAGTGAGAAAAGAAAGAGAGAATTGCAGATTGTGAGAAAATGGATAAGAGAAAGAGAGAATTGCAGATTGAGAGAAAAGTGAGGAGAGAAAGAGAGAATTGGAGATTGGGGGAAAAGTGATAAGAGAAAGAGAGAATTGGAGATTAGGGGAAAAGTGATAAGAGAAAGAGAGAATTGGAGATTGAGAGAAAAGTGATAAGAGAAAGAGAGAATTGGAGATTGAGAGAAAAGTGATAAGAGAAAGAGAGAATTGGAGATTGAGAGAAAAGTGATAAGAGAAAGAGAGAATTGGAGATTGATAGAAAAGTGATAAGAGAAAGAGAGAATTGGAGATTGAGAGAAAAGTGATAAGAGAAAGAGAGAATTGGAGATTGGCAGAAAAGTGATAAGAGAAAGAGAGAATTGGAGATTGAGAGAAAAGTGATAAGAGAAAGAGAGAATTGGAGATTATGGGAAATGTGATAAGAGAAAGAGAGAATTGGAGATTGAGAGAAAAGTGATAAGAGAAAGAGAGAATTAGAGATTGGGGGAAAAGTGATAAGAGAAAGAGAGAATTGGAGATTGAGAGAAAAGTGATAAGAGAAAGAGAGAATTGTAGATTGGGGAACAAGTGATAAGAGAAAGAGAGAATTGCAGATTGAGAGAAAAGTGATAAGAGAAAGAGAGAATTGGACATTGAGATAAAAGTGATAAGAGAAAGAGAGAATTGGAGATTGAGAGAAAACTAATAAGAGAAAGAGAGAATTGGAGATTGAGAGAAAAGTGATAAGAGAAAGAGAGAATTGGAGATTGAGAGAAAAGTGATAAGAGAAATAGAGAATTGGAGATTCAGAGAAAAGTTATAAGAGAGAGAGAGAATGGGGGATTGAAAGAAAAGTGATAAGAGGAAGAGAGAATTGGAGATTGGCAGAAAAGTGATAAGAGAAAGAGAGAATTGGAGATTGAGAGAAAAGTGATAAGAGAAAGAGAGAATTAGAGATTATGGGAAAAGTGATAAGAGAAAGAGAGAATTGGAGATTGAGAGAAAAGTGATAAGAGAAAGAGAGAATTAGAGATTGGGGGAAAAGTGATAAGAGAAAGAGAGAATTGGAGATTGAGAGAAAAGTGATAAGAGAAAGAGAGAATTGGAGGTTGGGGAAAAGTGTAAAGAGAAAAATTGAATTGGAGATTGGGGGAAAAGTGAGAAGAGAAAGAGAGAATTGGAGATTGAGAGAAAAGTGATAAGAGAAAGAGATAATTGGAGATTGAGAGAAAAGGGATAAGAGAAATCGAGAGTTGGATATTGAGAGAAAAGTGATAAGAGAAAGAGAGAATTGGAGATTGAGAGATAAGTGATGAGAGAAAGAGAGAATTGGAGTTTGAGAGAAAAGGGATATGAGAAAGAGAGAATTGGAGATTGAGAGAAGAGTGATAAGAGAAAGAGAGAAGTGGTTATTGGGGGAAAAGTGATAAGAGAAAGAGAGAATTGGAGATTGGGAGAAAAGTGATAAGAGAAAGAGAGAATTGGAGATTGAGAGGAAAGTGATAAGAGAAAGAGAGAATTGGAGATTGAGAGAAAAGTGATAAGAGAAAGAGAGAATTGGAGATTGAGAGAAAAGTGATAAGAGAAAGAGAGAATTGGAGATTGAGAGAAAAGTGATAAGAGAAAGAGAGAATTGGAGATTGGCAGAAAAGTGATAAGAGAAAGAGAGAATTGGAGATTGAGAGAAAAGTGATAAGAGAAAGAGAGAATTGGAGATTATGGGAAATGTGATAAGAGAAAGAGAGAATTGGAGATTGAGAGAAAAGTGATAAGAGAAAGAGAGAATTAGAGATTGGGGGAAAAGTGATAAGAGAAAGAGAGAGTTGGAGATTCAGAGAAAAGTGATAAGAGAAAGAGAGAATTGTAGATTGGGGAACAAGTGATAAGAGAAAGAGAGAATTGCAGATTGAGAGAAAAGTGATAAGAGAAAGAGAGAATTGGACATTGAGATAAAAGTGATAAGAGAAAGAGAGAATTGGAGATTGAGAGAAAACTAATAAGAGAAAGAGAGAATTGGAGATTGAGAGAAAAGTGATAAGAGAAAGAGAGAATTGGAGATTAGGGGAAAAGTGATAAGAGAAAGAGAGAATTGGAGATTGAGAGAAAAGTGATAAGAGAAAGAGAGAATTGGAGATTGAGAGAAAAGTGATAAGAGAAAGAGAGAATTGGAGATTGAGAGAAAAGTGATAAGAGAAAGAGAGAATTGGAGATTGATAGAAAAGTGATAAGAGAAAGAGAGAATTGGAGATTGAGAGAAAAGTGATAAGAGAAAGAGAGAATTGGAGATTGGCAGAAAAGTGATAAGAGAAAGAGAGAATTGGAGATTGAGAGAAAAGTGATAAGAGAAAGAGAGAATTGGAGATTATGGGAAATGTGATAAGAGAAAGAGAGAATTGGAGATTGAGAGAAAAGTGATAAGAGAAAGAGAGAATTAGAGATTGGGGGAAAAGTGATAAGAGAAAGAGAGAATTGGAGATTGAGAGAAAAGTGATAAGAGAAAGAGAGAATTGTAGATTGGGGAACAAGTGATAAGAGAAAGAGAGAATTGCAGATTGAGAGAAAAGTGATAAGAGAAAGAGAGAATTGGACATTGAGATAAAAGTGATAAGAGAAAGAGAGAATTGGAGATTGAGAGAAAACTAATAAGAGAAAGAGAGAATTGGAGATTGAGAGAAAAGTGATAAGAGAAAGAGAGAATTGGAGATTGAGAGAAAAGTGATAAGAGAAATAGAGAATTGGAGATTCAGAGAAAAGTGATAAGAGAGAGAGAGAATGGGGGATTGAAAGAAAAGTGATAAGAGGAAGAGAGAATTGGAGATTGGCAGAAAAGTGATAAGAGAAAGAGAGAATTGGAGATTGAGAGAAAAGTGATAAGAGAAAGAGAGAATTAGAGATTATGGGAAAAGTGATAAGAGAAAGAGAGAATTGGAGATTGAGAGAAAAGTGATAAGAGAAAGAGAGAATTAGAGATTGGGGGAAAAGTGATAAGAGAAAGAGAGAATTGGAGATTGAGAGAAAAGTGATAAGAGAAAGAGAGAATTGGAGGTTGGGGAAAAGTGTAAAGAGAAAAATTGAATTGGAGATTGGGGGAAAAGTGAGAAGAGAAAGAGAGAATTGGAGATTGAGAGAAAAGTGATAAGAGAAAGAGATAATTGGAGATTGAGAGAAAAGGGATAAGAGAAATCGAGAGTTGGATATTGAGAGAAAAGTGATAAGAGAAAGAGAGAATTGGAGATTGAGAGATAAGTGATGAGAGAAAGAGAGAATTGGAGTTTGAGAGAAAAGGGATATGAGAAAGAGAGAATTGGAGATTGAGAGAAAAGTGATAAGAGAAAGAGAGAATTGGAGATTGAGAGGAAAGTGATAAGAGAAAGAGAGAATTGGAGATTGATAGAAAAGTGATAAGAGAAAGAGAGAATTGGAGATTGAGAGAAAAGTGATAAGAGAAAGAGAGAATTGGAGATTGAGAGAAAAGTGATAAGAGAAAGAGAGAATTGGAGATTGGCAGAAAAGTGATAAGAGAAAGAGAGAATTGGAGATTGAGAGAAAAGTGATAAGAGAAAGAGAGAATTGGAGATTATGGGAAATGTGATAAGAGAAAGAGAGAATTGGAGATTGAGAGAAAAGTGATAAGAGAAAGAGAGAATTAGAGATTGGGGGAAAAGTGATAAGAGAAAGAGAGAGTTGGAGATTCAGAGAAAAGTGATAAGAGAAAGAGAGAATTGTAGATTGGGGAACAAGTGATAAGAGAAAGAGAGAATTGCAGATTGAGAGAAAAGTGATAAGAGAAAGAGAGAATTGGACATTGAGATAAAAGTGATAAGAGAAAGAGAGAATTGGAGATTGAGAGAAAACTAATAAGAGAAAGAGAGAATTGGAGATTGAGAGAAAAGTGATAAGAGAAAGAGAGAATTGGAGATTAGGGGAAAAGTGATAAGAGAAAGAGAGAATTGGAGATTGAGAGAAAAGTGATAAGAGAAAGAGAGAATTGGAGATTGAGAGAAAAGTGATAAGAGAAAGAGAGAATTGGAGATTGAGAGAAAAGTGATAAGAGAAAGAGAGAATTGGAGATTGATAGAAAAGTGATAAGAGAAAGAGAGAATTGGAGATTGAGAGAAAAGTGATAAGAGAAAGAGAGAATTGGAGATTGGCAGAAAAGTGATAAGAGAAAGAGAGAATTGGAGATTGAGAGAAAAGTGATAAGAGAAAGAGAGAATTGGAGATTATGGGAAATGTGATAAGAGAAAGAGAGAATTGGAGATTGAGAGAAAAGTGATAAGAGAAAGAGAGAATTAGAGATTGGGGGAAAAGTGATAAGAGAAAGAGAGAATTGGAGATTGAGAGAAAAGTGATAAGAGAAAGAGAGAATTGTAGATTGGGGAACAAGTGATAAGAGAAAGAGAGAATTGCAGATTGAGAGAAAAGTGATAAGAGAAAGAGAGAATTGGACATTGAGATAAAAGTGATAAGAGAAAGAGAGAATTGGAGATTGAGAGAAAACTAATAAGAGAAAGAGAGAATTGGAGATTGAGAGAAAAGTGATAAGAGAAAGAGAGAATTGGAGATTGAGAGAAAAGTGATAAGAGAAATAGAGAATTGGAGATTCAGAGAAAAGTGATAAGAGAGAGAGAGAATGGGGGATTGAAAGAAAAGTGATAAGAGGAAGAGAGAATTGGAGATTGGCAGAAAAGTGATAAGAGAAAGAGAGAATTGGAGATTGAGAGAAAAGTGATAAGAGAAAGAGAGAATTAGAGATTATGGGAAAAGTGATAAGAGAAAGAGAGAATTGGAGATTGAGAGAAAAGTGATAAGAGAAAGAGAGAATTAGAGATTGGGGGAAAAGTGATAAGAGAAAGAGAGAATTGGAGATTGAGAGAAAAGTGATAAGAGAAAGAGAGAATTGGAGGTTGGGGAAAAGTGTAAAGAGAAAAATTGAATTGGAGATTGGGGGAAAAGTGAGAAGAGAAAGAGAGAATTGGAGATTGAGAGAAAAGTGATAAGAGAAAGAGATAATTGGAGATTGAGAGAAAAGGGATAAGAGAAAGCGAGAGTTGGAGATTGAGAGAAAAGTGATAAGAGAAAGAGAGAATTGGAGATTGAGAGAAAAGTGATGAGAGAAAGAGAGAATTGGAGTTTGAGAGAAAAGGGATATGAGAAAGAGAGAATTGGAGATTGAGAGAAAAGTGATAAGAGAAAGAGAGAAGTGGTTATTGGGGGAAAAGTGATAAGAGAAAGAGAGAATTGGAGATTGAGAGAAAAGTGATAAGAGAAAGAGAGAATTGGAGATTGAGAGAAAAGTGATAAGAGAAAGAGAGAATTGGAGATTGAGAGAAAAGTGATAAGAGAAAGAGAGAATTGGAGATTGAGAGAAAAGTGATAAGAGAAAGAGAGAATTGGAGACTGAGAGAAAAGTGATTGAGAGAAAAGTGATAAGAGAAAGAGAGAATTGGAGATTATGGGAAATGTGATAAGAGAAAGAGAGAATTGGAGATTGAGAGAAAAGTGATAAGAGAAAGAGAGAATTAGAGATTGGGGGAAAAGTGATAAGAGAAAGAGAGAATTGGAGATTAGGGGAAAAGTGATAAGAGAAAGAGAGAATTGGAGATTGAGAGAAAAGTGAGGAGAGAAAGAGAGAATTGGAGATTGAGAGAAAAGTGATAAGAGAAAGAGAGAATTGGAGATTAGGGGAAAAGTGATAAGAGAAAGAGAGAATTGGAGATTGAGAGAAAAGTGATAAGAGAAAGAGAGAATTGGAGATTGAGAGAAAAGTGATAAGAGAAAGAGAGAATTGGAGATTGAGAGAAAAGTGATAAGAGAAAGAGAGAATTGGAGATTGATAGAAAAGTGATAAGAGAAAGAGAGAATTGGAGATTGAGAGAAAAGTGATAAGAGAAAGAGAGAATTGGAGATTGGCAGAAAAGTGATAAGAGAAAGAGAGAATTGGAGATTGAGAGAAAAGTGATAAGAGAAAGAGAGAATTGGAGATTATGGGAAATGTGATAAGAGAAAGAGAGAATTGGAGATTGAGAGAAAAGTGATAAGAGAAAGAGAGAATTAGAGATTGGGGGAAAAGTGATAAGAGAAAGAGAGAATTGGAGATTGAGAGAAAAGTGATAAGAGAAAGAGAGAATTGTAGATTGGGGAACAAGTGATAAGAGAAAGAGAGAATTGAAGATTGAGAGAAAAGTGATAAGAGAAAGAGAGAATTGGACATTGAGATAAAAGTGATAAGAGAAAGAGAGAATTGGAGATTGAGAGAAAACTAATAAGAGAAAGAGAGAATTGGAGATTGAGAGAAAAGTGATAAGAGAAAGAGAGAATTGGAGATTGAGAGAAAAGTGATAAGAGAAATAGAGAATTGGAGATTCAGAGAAAAGTGATGAGAGAGAGAATGGGGGATTGAAAGAAAAGTGATAAGAGGAAGAGAGAATTGGAGATTGGCAGAAAAGTGATAAGAGAAAGAGAGAATTGTAGATTGAGAGAAAAGTGATAAGAGAAAGAGAGATTTAGAGATTATGGGAAAAGTGATAAGAGGAAGAGAGAATTGGAGATTGAGAGAAAAGTGATAAGAGAAAGAGAGAATTAGAGATTGGGGGAAAAGTGATAAGAGAAAGAGAGAATTGGAGATTGAGAGAAAAGTGATAAGAGAAAGAGAGAATTGGAGGTTGGGGAAAAGTTTAAAGAGAAAAATTGAATTGGAGATTGGGGGAAAAGTGAGAAGAGAAAGAGAGAATTGGAGATTGAGAGAAAAGTGATAAGAGAAAGAGATAATTGGAGATTGAGAGAAAAGGGATAAGAGAAAGCGAGAGTTGGAGATTGAGAGAAAAGTGATAAGAGAAAGAGAGAATTGGAGATTGAGAGAAAAGTGATGAGAGAAAGAGAGAATTGGAGTTTGAGAGAAAAGGGATATGAGAAAGAGAGAATTGGAGATTGAGAGAAAAGTGATAAGAGAAAGAGAGAAGTGGTTATTGGGGGAAAAGTGATAAGAGAAAGAGAGAATTGGAGATTGAGAGAAAAGTGATAAGAGAAAGAGAGAATTGGAGATTGAGAGGAAAGTGATAAGAGAAAGAGAGAATTGGAGATTGAGAGAAAAGTGATAAGAGAAAGAGAGAATTGGAGATTGAGAGAAAAGTGATAAGAGAAAGAGAGAATTGGAGACTGAGAGAAAAGTGATTGAGAGAAAAGTGATAAGAGAAAGAGAGAATTGGAGATTATGGGAAATGTGATAAGAGAAAGAGAGAATTGGAGATTGAGAGAAAAGTGATAAGAGAAAGAGAGAATTAGAGATTGGGGGAAAAGTGATAAGAGAAAGAGAGAATTGGAGATTGAGAGAAAAGTGATAAGAGAAAGAGAGAATTGTAGATTGGGGAACAAGTGATAAGAGAAAGAGAGAATTGGAGATTGAGAGAAAAGTGATAAGAGAAAGAGAGAATTGGAGATTGAGATAAAAGTGATAAGAGAAAGAGAGAATTGGAGATTGAGAGAAAACTAATAAGAGAAAGAGAGAATTGGAGATTGAGAGAAAAGTGATAAGAGAAAGAGAGAATTGGAGATTGAGAGAAAAGTGATAAGAGAAATAGAGAATTGGAGATTCAGAGAAAAGTGATAAGAGAAAATGGGGGATTGAAAGAAAAGTGATAAGAGAAAGAGAGAATTGGAGATTGGCAGAAAAGTGATAAGAGAAAGAGAGAATTGGAGATTGAGAGAAAAGTGATAAGAGAAAGAGAGAATTAGAGATTATGGGAAAAGTGATAAGAGAAAGAGAGAATTGGAGATTGAGAGAAAAGTGATAAGAGAAAGAGAGAATTAGAGATTGGGGGAAAAGTGATAAGAGAAAGAGAGAATTGGAGATTGAGAGAAAAGTGATAAGAGAAAGAGAGATTTGGAGGTTGGGGAAAGGTGTAAAGTGAAAAATTGAATTGGAGATTGGGGGGAAAAGTGAGAAGAGAAAGAGATAATTGGAGATTGAGAGAAAAGGGATAAGAGAAAGAGAGAGTTGGAGATTGAGAGAAAAGTGATAAGAGAAAGAGAGAATTGGAGATTGAGAGAAAAGTGATGAGAGAAAGAGAGAATTGGAGATTGATAGAAAAGTGATAAGAGAAAGAGAGAATTGGAGATTGAGAGAAAAGTGATATGAGAAAGAGAGAATTGGAGATTGAGAGAAAAGTGATAAGAGAAAGAGAGAAGTGGATATTGGGGGAAAAGTGATAAGAGAAAGAGAGAATTGGAGATTGAGAGAAAAGTGATAAGAGAAAGAGAGAATTGGAGATTGGGGGAAAAGTGAGAAGAGAAAGAGAGAATTGGAGATTGAGAGGAAAGTGATAAGAGAAAGAGAGAATTGGAGATTGAGAGAAAAGTGATAAGAGAAAGAGAGAATTGGAGATTGAGAGAAAAGGGATAGGAGAAAGAGAGAATTGGAGATTGAGAGAAAAGTGAGAAGAGAAAGAGAGAATTGGAGATTGGGGGAAAAGTGTGAAGAGAAAGAGAGAATTGGAGATTGGGGGAAAAGTGTGAAGAGAAAGAGATAATTGGAGATTGGGGGAAAAGTGAGAAAAGAAAGAGAGAATTGCAGATTGAGAGAAAATGGATAAGAGAAAGAGAGAATTGGAGATTGAGAGAAAAGTGATAAGAGAAAGAGAGAATTGGAGATTGAGAGAAAAGTGATAAGAGAAAGAGAGAATTGGAGATTAGGGGAAAAGTGAGAAGAGAAAGAGAGAATTGGAGATTGAGAGAAAAGTGATAGGAGAAAGACAGAATTGCAGATTGAGAGAAAAGTGATAAGAAAAAGAGATAATTGGAGATTGAGAGAAAAGGGATAAGAGAAAGCGAGAGTTGGAGATTGAGAGAAAAGTGATAAGAGAAAGAGAGAATTGGAGATTGAGAGAAAAGTGATGAGAGAAAGAGAGAATTGGAGTTTGAGAGAAAAGGGATATGAGAAAGAGAGAATTGGAGATTGAGAGAAAAGTGATAAGAGAAAGAGAGAAGTGGTTATTGGGGGAAAAGTGATAAGAGAAAGAGAGAATTGGAGATTGAGAGAAAAGTGATAAGAGAAAGAGAGAATTGGAGATTGAGAGGAAAGTGATAAGAGAAAGAGAGAATTGGAGATTGAGAGAAAAGTGATAAGAGAAAGAGAGAATTGGAGATTGAGAGAAAAGTGATAAGAGAAAGAGAGAATTGGAGACTGAGAGAAAAGTGATTGAGAGAAAAGTGATAAGAGAAAGAGAGAATTGGAGATTATGGGAAATGTGATAAGAGAAAGAGAGAATTGGAGATTGAGAGAAAAGTGATAAGAGAAAGAGAGAATTAGAGATTGGGGGAAAAGTGATAAGAGAAAGAGAGAATTGGAGATTAGGGGAAAAGTGATAAGAGAAAGAGAGAATTGGAGATTGAGAGAAAAGTGAGGAGAGAAAGAGAGAATTGGAGATTGAGAGAAAAGTGATAAGAGAAAGAGAGAATTGGAGATTGGCAGAAAAGTGATAAGAGAAAGAGAGAATTGGAGATTGAGAGAAAAGTGATAAGAGAAAGAGAGAAGTGGAGATTGGGGGAGAAGTGATAAGAGAAAGAGAGAATTGGAGATTGAGAGAAAAGTGATAAGAGAAAGAGAGAATTGGAGATTGAGAGAAAAGTGATAAGAGAAAGAGAGAATTGGAGATTGAGAGAAAAGTGATAAGAGAAAGAGAGAATTGGAGATTGATAGAAAAGTGATAAGAGAAAGAGAGAATTGGAGATTGAGAGAAAAGTGATAAGAGAAAGAGAGAATTGGAGATTGGCAGAAAAGTGATAAGAGAAAGAGAGAATTGGAGATTGAGAGAAAAGTGATAAGAGAAAGAGAGAAGTGGATATTGGGGGAAAAGTGATAAGAGAAAGAGAGAATTGGAGATTAGGGGAAAAGTGATAAGAGAAAGAGAGAATTGGAGATTGAGAGAAAAGTGATAAGAGAAAGAGAGAATTGGAGATTGAGATAAAAGTGATAAGAGAAAGAGAGAATTGGAGATTGAGAGAAAACTAATAAGAGAAAGAGAGAATTGGAGATTGAGAGAAAAGTGATAAGAGAAAGAGAGAATTGGAGATTGAGAGAAAAGTGATAAGAGAAATAGAGAATTGGAGATTCAGAGAAAAGTGATAAGAGAAAATGGGGGATTGAAAGAAAAGTGATAAGAGAAAGAGAGAATTGGAGATTGGCAGAAAAGTGATAAGAGAAAGAGAGAATTGGAGATTGAGAGAAAAGTGATAAGAGAAAGAGAGAATTAGAGATTATGGGAAAAGTGATAAGAGAAAGAGAGAATTGGAGATTGAGAGAAAAGTGATAAGAGAAAGAGAGAATTAGAGATTGGGGGAAAAGTGATAAGAGAAAGAGAGAATTGGAGATTGAGAGAAAAGTGATAAGAGAAAGAGAGATTTGGAGGTTGGGGAAAGGTGTAAAGTGAAAAATTGAATTGGAGATTGGGGGGAAAAGTGAGAAGAGAAAGAGATAATTGGAGATTGAGAGAAAAGGGATAAGAGAAAGAGAGAGTTGGAGATTGAGAGAAAAGTGATAAGAGAAAGAGAGAATTGGAGATTGAGAGAAAAGTGATGAGAGAAAGAGAGAATTGGAGATTGATAGAAAAGTGATAAGAGAAAGAGAGAATTGGAGATTGAGAGAAAAGTGATATGAGAAAGAGAGAATTGGAGATTGAGAGAAAAGTGATAAGAGAAAGAGAGAATTGGAGATTGAGAGAAAAGTGATAAGAGAAAGAGAGAATTGGAGATTATGGGAAATGTGATAAGAGAAAGAGAGAATTGGAGATTGAGAGAAAAGTGATAAGAGAAAGAGAGAATTAGAGATTGGGGGAAAAGTGATAAGAGAAAGAGAGAATTGGAGATTGAGAGAAAAGTGATAAGAGAAAGAGAGAATTGTAGATTGGGGAACAAGTGATAAGAGAAAGAGAGAATTGGAGATTGAGAGAAAAGTGATAAGAGAAAGAGAGAATTGGAGATTGAGATAAAGTGATAAGAGAAAGAGAGAATTGGAGATTGAGAGAAAACTAATAAGAGAAAGAGAGAATTGGAGATTGAGAGAAAAGTGATAAGAGAAAGAGAGAATTGGAGATTGAGAGAAAAGTGATAAGAGAAATAGAGAATTGGAGATTCAGAGAAAAGTGATAAGAGAAAATGGGGGATTGAAAGAAAAGTGATAAGAGAAAGAGAGAATTGGAGATTGGCAGAAAAGTGATAAGAGAAAGAGAGAATTGGAGATTGAGAGAAAAGTGATAAGAGAAAGAGAGAATTAGAGATTATGGGAAAAGTGATAAGAGAAAGAGAGAATTGGAGATTGAGAGAAAAGTGATAAGAGAAAGAGAGAATTAGAGATTGGGGGAAAAGTGATAAGAGAAAGAGAGAATTGGAGATTGATAGAAAAGTGATAAGAGAAAGAGAGAATTGGAGATTGAGAGAAAAGTGATATGAGAAAGAGAGAATTGGAGATTGAGAGAAAAGTGATAAGAGAAAGAGAGAAGTGGATATTGGGGGAAAAGTGATAAGAGAAAGAGAGAATTGGAGATTGAGAGAAAAGTGATAAGAGAAAGAGAGAATTGGAGATTGGGGGAAAAGTGAGAAGAGAAAGAGAGAATTGGAGATTGAGAGGAAAGTGATAAGAGAAAGAGAGAATTGGAGATTGAGAGAAAAGTGAAAAGAGAAAGAGAGTATTGGAGATTGAGAGAAAAGTGATAAGAGAAAGAGAGAATTGGAGATTGAGAGAAAAGTGATTGAGAGAAAAGTGATAAGAGAAAGAGAGGATTGGAGATTGAGAGAAAAGTGATAAGAGAAAGAGAGAATTGGAGATTGAGAGAAAAGGGATAAGAGAAAGAGAGAATTGGAGATTGAGAGAAAAGTGAGAAGAGAAAGAGAGAATTGGAGATTGGGGGAAAAGTGTGAAGAGAAGAGAGAATTGGAGATTGGGGGAAAAGTGTGAAGAGAAAGAGATAATTGGAGATTGGGGGGAAAGTGAGAAAAGAAAGAGAGAATTGCAGATTGAGAGAAATGGATAAGAGAAAGAGAGAATTGGAGATTGAGAGAAAAGTGATAAGAGAAAGAGAGAATTGGAGATTGAGAGAAAAGTGATAAGAGAAAGAGAGAATTGGAGATTAGGGGAAAAGTGAGAAGAGAAAGAGAGAATTGGAGATTGAGAGAAAAGTGATAGGAGAAAGACAGAATTGCAGATTGAGAGAAAACTGATAAGAGAAAGAGAGAATTGGAGATTGAGAGAAAAGTGATAAGAGAAAGAGAGAATTGGAGATTGAGAGAAAAGTGATAAGAGAAAGAGAGAATTGGAGATTGATAGAAAAGTGATAAGAGAGAGAGAGAATGGGGGATTGAGAGAAAAGTGCTAAGAGAAATAGAGAATTGGAGATTGGGGGAAAACTGAGAACAGAAAGAGAGGATTGGAGATTGAGAGAAAAGTGAGAAGAGAAAGAGAGAATTGGAGATTGAGAGAAAAGGGATAAGAGAAAGAGAGAGTTGGAGATTGAGAGAAGAGTGATAAGAGAAAGAGAGAATTGGAGATTGAGAGAAAAGTGATGAGAGAAAGAGAGAATTGGAGTTTGAGAGAAAAGTGATATGAGAAAGAGAGATTGGAGATTGAGAGAAAAGTGATAAAGAGAAAGAGAAAATTGGAGATTGAAAGAAAAGTGATAAGAGAAAGAGAGAATTGGAGATTGGGGAAAAGTGTGAAGAGAAAGAGAGAATTGGAGATTGGGGGAAAAGTGAGAAAAGAAAGAGAGAATTGCAGATTGAGAGAAAATGGATAAGAGAAAGAGAGAATTGGAGATTGAGAGAAAAGTGGATAAGAGAAAGAGAGAATTGGAGATTGAGATGGAAAAAGTGATGAGAGAAAGAGAGAATTGGAGATTGAGAGAAAAGTGATAAGAGAAGAGAGAATTGGAGATTAGGAAAGTGGGAAGAGAAAGAGAGAATTGGAGATGTAGAGAAGAGTGATAAGAGAAAGAGAGAATTGGAGATTGGGGAAAGTGAAGAGAAAGAGAGAATTGTGATTGAGAGAAAAGTGATAAGAGAAAGAGAGAATTGGAGATGAGAGAAAAGTGATAAGAGAAAGAGAGAATTAGAGATTGAGAGAACAGTGATAGATAAAGAGAGAATTGGAGATTGAGAAAAAGTGATAAGAGAAAGAGAGAATTGGAGATTATGGGAAAAGTGATAAGAGAAAGAGAGAATTTGAGATTGAGAGAAAAGCGATAAGCGAAAGAGAGAATTAGAGATTGGGGGAAAAGTGATAAGAGAAAGAGAGAATTGGAGATTGAGAGAAAAGTGATTAGAGAATGAGAGAATTGTAGATTGGAGAACAAGTGATAAGAGAAAGAGAGAATTGGAGATTGAGAGAAAAGTGATAAGAGAAAGAGAGAATTGGAGATTGAGATAAAAGTGATTAGAGAAAGAGAGAATTGGAGATTGAGAGGAAAACTATTAAGAGAAAGAGAGAATTGGATATTGAAGAGAAAGTGATAAATGAGGAGAAAAGAGAGAATTGAGAGAAAAGTGATAAGAGAAAGAGAGAATTGGAGATTGAGAGAAAAGTGATTGAGAGAAAAGTGATAAGAGAAAGAGAGCATTGGAGATTGAGAGAAAAGTGATAAGAGAAAGAGAGAATTGGAGATTGAGAGAAAAGTGAGAAGAGAATGAGAGAATTGGAGATTGGGGGAAAAGTGTGAAGAGAAAGAGAGAATTGGAGATTGGGGGAAAAGTGTGAAGAGAAAGAGAGAATTGGAGACTGGGGGAAAAGTGAGAAAAGAAAGAGAGAATTGCAGATTGAGAGAAAATGGATAAGAGAAAGAGAGAATTGGAGATTGAGAGAAAAGTGATAAGAGAAAGGGAGAATTGGAGAGTGAGAGAAAAGTGATAAGAGAAAGAGAGAATTGGAGATTGAGAGAAAAGTGATAAGAGAAAGAGAGAATTGGAGATTAGGGGAAAAGTGAGAAGAGAAAGACAGAATTGGAGATTGAGAGAAAAGTGATAAGAGAAAGAGAGAATTGCAGATTGAGAGAAAACTGATAAGAGAAAGAGAGAATTGGAGATTGAGAGAAAAGTGATAAGAGAAAGAGAGAATTGGAGATTGAGAGAAAAGTGATAAGAGAGAGAGAGAATGGAGGATTGAGAGAAAAGTGCTAAGAGAAATAGAGAATTGGAGATTGGGGGAAAAGTGAGAACAGAAAGAGAGGATTGGAGATTGAGAGAAAAGTGAGAAGAGAAAGAGAGAATTGGAGATTGAGAGAAAAGGGATAAGAGAAAGAGAGAGTTGGAGATTGAGAGAAAAGTGATAAGAGAAAGAGAGAATTGGAGATTGAGAGAAAAGTGATGAGAGAAAGAGAGAATTGGAGATTGAGAGAAAAGTGATAAGAGAAAGAGAGAATTGGAGATTAGGGGAAAAGTGAGAAGAGAAAGAGAGAATTGGAGATTTAGAGAAAAGTGATAAGAGAAAGAGAGAATTGGTGATTGAAAGAAAAGTGATAAGAGAAGAGAGAATTGGAGTTTGAGAGAAAAGTGAGAAGAGAAAGAGAGAATTGGAGATTGGGGGAAAAGTGAGAAAAGAAAGAGAGAATTGCAGATTGAGAGAAAATGGATAAGAGAAAGAGAGAATTGGAAATTGAGAGATAAGTGATAAGAGAAAGAGAGAATTGGAGATTGAGAGAAAAGTGATTAGAGAAAGAGAGAATTGGAGATTGAGAGAAAAGTGATAAGAGAAAGAGAGAATTGGAGATTGAGAGAAAAGTGGTAAGAGAAAGAGAGAATTGCAGATTGAGAGAAAACTGATAAGAGAAAGAGAGAATTGCAGATTGAGAGAAAAGTGATAAGAGAAAGAGAGAATTGGAGATTGAGAGAAAAGTGATAAGAGAAAGAGAAAATTGGAGATTGAGAGAAAAGTGATAAGAGAGAGAGAGAATGGGGGATTGAGAGAAAAGTGCTAAGAGAAATAGAGAATTGGAGATTGGGGGAAAACTGAGAACAGAAAGAGAGGATTGGAGATTGAGAGAAAAGTGATAAGAGAAAGAGAGAATTGGAGATTGAGAGAAAAGTGATAAGAGAAAGAGAGAATTGGAGATTGGCAGAAAAGTGATAAGAGAAAGAGAGAATTGGAGATTGAGAGAAAAGTGATAAGAGAAAGAGAGAATTGGAGATTATGGGAAATGTGATAAGAGAAAGAGAGAATTGGAGATTGAGAGAAAAGTGATAAGAGAAAGAGAGAATTAGAGATTGGGGGAAAAGTGATAAGAGAAAGAGAGAATTGGAGATTGAGAGAAAAGTGATAAGAGAAAGAGAGAATTGGAGATTGAGAGAAAAGTGATAAGAGAAAGAGAGAATTAGAGATTGAGAGAAAAGTGATAAGAGAAAGAGAGAATTGGAGATTGAGATAAAATTGATAAGAGAAAGAGAGAATTGGAGATTGAGAGAAAACTAATAAGAGAAAGAGAGAATTGGAGATTGAGAGAAAAGTGATAAGAGAAAGAGAGAATTGGTGATTGAGAGAAAAGTGATAAGAGAAAGAGAGAATTGGAGATTGAGAGAAAAGTGATTGAGAGAAAAGTGATAAGAGAAAGAGAGGATTGGAGATTGAGAGAAAAGTGATTAGAGAAAGAGAGAATTGGAGATTGAGAGAAAAGTGAGAAGAGAAAGAGAGAATTGGAGATTGGGGGAAAAGTGTGAAGAGAAAGAGAGAATTGGAGATTGGGGGAAAAGTGTGAAGAGAAAGAGAGAATTGGAGATTGGGGGAAAAGTGAGAAAAGAAAGAGAGAATTGCAGATTGAGAGAAAATAGATAAGAGAAAGAGAGAATTGGAGATTGAGAGAAAAGTGATAAGAGAAAGGGAGAATTGGAGATTGAGAGAAAAGTGATAAGAGAAAGAGAGAATTGGAGATTTAGAGAAAAGTGATAAGAGAAAGAGAGAATTGGAGATTAGGGGAAAAGTGAGAAGAGAAAGAGAGAATTGGAGATTGAGAGAAAAGTGATAAGAGAAAGAGAGAATTGCAGATTGAGAGAAAACTGATAAGAGAAAGAGAGAATTGGAGATTGAGAGAAAAGTGATAAGAGAAAGAGAGAATTGGAGATTGAGAGAAAAGTGATAAGAGGGAGAGAGAATGGAGGATTGAGAGAAAAGTGCTAAGAGAAATAGAGAATTGGAGATTGGGGGAAAACTGAGAACAGAAAGAGAGGATTGGAGATTGAGAGAAAAGTGAGAAGAGAAAGAGAGAATTGGAGATTGAGAGAAAAGGGATAAGAGAAAGAGAGAATTGGAGATTGGGGGAAAAGTGTGAAGAGAAAGAGAGAATTGGAGATTGGGGGAAAAGTGATGAGAGAAAGAGAGAATTGGAGTTTGAGAGAAAAGTGATAAGAGAAAGAGAGAATTGAAGATTAGGGGAAAAGTGAGAAGAGAAAGAGAGAATTGGAGATTTAGAGAAAAGTGATGAGAGAAAGAGAGAATTGGAGTTTGAGAGAAAAGTGATAAGAGAAAGAGAGAATTGAAGATTAGGGGAAAAGTGAGAAGAGAAAGAGAGAATTGGAGATTTAGAGAAAAGTGATAAGAGAAAGAGAGAATTGGTGATTGAAAGAAAAGTGATAAGAGAAGAGAGAATTGGAGTTTGAGAGAAAAGTGAGAAGAGAAAGAGAGAATTGGAGATTGGAGGAAAAGTGAGAAAAGAAAGAGAGAATTGCAGATTGAGAGAAAATGGATAAGAGAAAGAGAGAATTGGAAATTGAGAGATAAGTGATAAGAGAAAGAGAGAATTGGAGATTGAGAGAAAAGTGATTAGAGAAAGAGAGAATTGGAGATTGAGAGAAAAGTGATAAGAGAAAGAGAGAATTGGAGATTGAGAGAAAAGTGATAAGAGAAAGAGAGAATTGCAGATTGAGAGAAAACTGATAAGAGAAAGAGAGAATTGGAGATTGAGAGAAAAGTGATAAGAGAAAGAGAGAATTGGAGATTGAGAGAAAAGTGATAACAGAAAGAGAAAATTGGAGATTGAGAGAAAAGTGATAAGAGAGAGAGAGAATGGGGGATTGAGAGAAAAGTGCTAAGAGAAATAGAGAATTGGAGATTGGGGGAAAACTGAGAACAGAAAGAGAGGATTGGAGATTGAGAGAAAAGTGAGAAGAGAAAGAGAGAATTGGAGATTGAGAGAAAAGGGATAAGAGAAAGAGAGAGTTGGAGATTGAGAGAAGAGTGATAAGAGAAAGAGAGAATTGGAGATTGAGAGAAAAATGATGAGAGAAAGGGAGAATTGGAGTTTGAGAGAAAAGTGATATGAGAAAGAGAGATTGGAGATTGAGAGAAAAGTGATAAAGAGAAAGAGAAAATTGGAGATTGAGAGAAAAGTGATAAGAGAAAGAGAGAATTGGAGATTGGGGGAAAAGTGTGAAGAGAAAGAGAGAATTGGAGATTGGGGAAAAGTGAGAAAAGAAAGAGAGAATTGGAGATTTAGAGAAAAGTGATAAGAGAAAGAGAGAATTGGAGATTGGGGGAAAAGTGATAAGAGAAAGAGAGAATTGTTGATTGAGAGAAAAGTGATAAGAGAAAGAGAGAATTGGAGATTGAGAGAAAAGTGATAAGAGAAAGAGAGAATTAGAGATTGAGAGAACAGTGATAAGATAAAGAGAGAATTGGAGATTGAGAAAAAAGTGATAAGAGAAAGAGAGAATTGGAGATTATGGGAAAAGTGATAAGAGAAAGAGAGAATTGGAGATTGAGAGAAAAGTGATAAGCGAAAGAGAGAATTAGAGATTGGGGGAAAAGTGATAAGAGAAAGAGAGAATTGGAGATTGAGATAAAAGTGATAAGAGAAAGAGAGAATTGGAGATTGAGAGAAAACTAATAAGAGAAAGAGAGAATTGGAGATTGAGAGAAAAGTGATAAGAGAAAGAGAGAATTGGTGATTGAGAGAAAAGTGATAAGAGAAAGAGAGAATTGGAGATTGAGAGAAAAGTGATTGAGAGAAAAGTGATAAGAGAAAGAGAGGATTGGAGATTGAGAGAAAAGTTATTAGAGAAAGAGAGAATTGGAGATTGAGAGAAAAGTGAGAAGAGAAAGAGAGAATTGGAGATTGGGGGAAAAGTGTGAAGAGAAAGAGAGAATTGGAGATTGGGGGAAAAGTGTGAAGAGAAAGAGAGAATTGGAGATTGGGGGAAAAGTGAGAAGAGAAAGAGAGAATTGGAGATTGAGAGAAAAGTGATAAGAGAAAGGGAGAATTGGAGATTGAGAGAAAAGTGATAAGAGAAAGAGAGAATTGGAGATTTAGAGAAAAGTGATAAGAGAAAGAGAGAATTGGAGATTAGGGGAAAAGTGAGAAGAGAAAGAGAGAATTGGAGATTGAGAGAAAAGTGATAAGAGAAAGAGAGAATTGCAGATTGAGAGAAAACTGATAAGAGAAAGAGAGAATTGGAGATTGAGAGAAAAGTGATAAGAGAAAGAGAGAATTGGAGATTGAGAGAAAAGTGATAAGAGGGAGAGAGAATGGAGGATTGAGAGAAAAGTGCTAAGAGAAATAGAGAATTGGAGATTGGGGGAAAACTGAGAACAGAAAGAGAGGATTGGAGATTGAGAGAAAAGTGAGAAGAGAAAGAGAGAATTGGAGATTGAGAGAAAAGGGATAAGAGAAAGAGAGAATTGGAGATTGGGGGAAAAGTGTGAAGAGAAAGAGAGAATTGGAGATTGGGGGAAAAGTGAGAAAAGAAAGAGAGAATTGAAGATTGAGAGAAAATGGATAAGAGAAAGAGAGAATTGGAGATTGAGAGAAAAGTGATGAGAGAAAGAGAGAATTGGAGTTTGAGAGAAAAGTGATATGAGAAAGAGAGAATTGGAGATTGAGAGAAAAGTGATAAGAGAAAGAGAGAAGTGGATATTGGGGGAAAAGTGATAAGAGAAAGAGAGAATTGGAGATTGAGAGAAAAGTGATAAGAGAAAGAGAGAATTGGAGATTGGGGGAAAAGTGAGAAGAGAAAGAGAGAATTGGAGATTGAGAGGAAAGTGATAAGAGAAAGAGAGAATTGGAGATTGAGAGAAAAGTGATAAGAGAAAGAGAGAATTGGAGATTGAGAGAAAAGTGATAAGAGAAAGAGAGAATTGGAGATTGAGAGAAAAGTGAGAAGAGAAAGAGAGAATTGGAGATTGGGGGAAAAGTGTGAAGAGAAAGAGAGAATTGGAGATTGGGGGAAAAGTGTGAAGAGAAAGAGAGAATTGGAGATTGGGGGAAAAGTGAGAAAAGAAAGAGAGAATTGCAGATTGAGAGAAAATGGATAAGAGAAAGAGAGAATTGGAGATTGAGAGAAAAGTGATAAGAGAAAGAGAGAATTGGAGATTGAGAGAAAAGTGATAAGAGAAAGAGAGAATTGGAGATTAGGGGAAAAGTGAGAAGAGAAAGAGAGAATTGGAGATTGAGAGAAAAGTGATAGGAGAAAGAGAGAATTGCAGATTGAGAGAAAACTGATAAGAGAAAGAGAGAATTGGAGATTGAGAGAAAAGTGATAAGAGAAAGAGAGAATTGGAGATTGAGAGAAAAGTGATAAGAGAAAGAGAGAATTGGAGATTGAGAGAAAAGTGTAAAGAGAGAGAGAGAATGGGGGATTGAGAGAAAAGTGCTAAGAGAAATAGAGAATTGGAGATTGGGGGAAAACTGAGAACAGAAAGAGAGGATTGGAGATTGAGAGAAAAGTGAGAAGAGAAAGAGAGAATTGGAGATTGAGAGAAGAGTGATAAGAGAAAGAGAGAATTGGAGTTTGAGAGAAAAGTGATGAGAGAAAGAGAGAATTGGAGTTTGAGAGAAAAGTGATATGAGAAAGAGAGATTGGAGATTGAGAGAAAAGTGATAAAGAGAAAGAGAAAATTGGAGATTGAGAGAAAAGTGATAAGAGAAAGAGAGAATTGGAGATTGGGGGAAAAGTGTGAAGAGAAAGAGAGAATTGGAGATTGGGGGAAAAGTGAGAAAAGAAAGAGAGAATTGCAGATTGAGAGAAAATGGATAAGAGAAAGAGAGAATTGGAGATTGAGAGAAAAGTGGATAAGAGAAAGAGAGAATTGGAGATTGAGAGAAAAGTGATAAGAGAAAGAGAGAATTGGAGATTGAGAGAAAAGTGATAAGAGAGAGAGAGAATGGAGGATTGAGAGAAAAGTGCTAAGAGAAATAGAGAATTGGAGATTGGGGGAAAACTAAGAACAGAAAGAGAGGATTGGAGATTGAGAGAAAAGTGAGAAGAGAAAGAGAGAATTGGAGATTGAGAGAAAAGGGATAAGAGAAAGAGAGAGTTGGAGATTGAGAGAAAAGTGATAAGAGAAAGAGAGAATTGGAGATTGAGAGAAAAGTGATTGAGAGAAAAGTGATAAGAGAAAGAGAGAATTGGAGATTGAGAGAAAAGTGAGAAGAGAAAGAGAGAATTGGAGATTGGGGGAAAAGTGTGAAGAGAAAGAGAGAATTGGAGATTGGGGGAAAAGTGTGAAGAGAAAGAGAGAATTGGAGATTGGGGGAAAAGTGAGAAAAGAAAGAGAGAATTGCAGATTGAGAGAAAATAGATAAGAGAAAGAGAGAATTGGAGATTGAGAGAAAAGTGATGAGAGAAAGGGAGAATTGGAGATTGAGAGAAAAGTGATAAGAGAAAGAGAGAATTGGAGATTTAGAGAAAAGTGATAAGAGAAAGAGAGAATTGGAGATTAGGGGAAAAGTGAGAAGAGAAAGAGAGAATTGGAGATTGAGAGAAAAGTGATAAGAGAAAGAGAGAATTGCAGATTGAGAGAAAACTGATAAGAGAAAGAGAGAATTGGAGATTGAGAGAAAAGTGATAAGAGAAAGAGAGAATTGGAGATTGAGAGAAAAGTGATAAGAGGGAGAGAGAATGGAGGATTGAGAGAAAAGTGCTAAGAGAAATAGAGAATTGGAGATTGGGGGAAAACTGAGAACAGAAAGAGAGGATTGGAGATTGAGAGAAAAGTGAGAAGAGAAAGAGAGAATTGGAGATTGAGAGAAAAGGGATAAGAGAAAGAGAGAATTGGAGATTGGGGGAAAAGTGTGAAGAGAAAGAGAGAATTGGAGATTGGGGGAAAAGTGAGAAAAGAAAGAGAGAATTGCAGATTGAGAGAAAATGGATAAGAGAAAGAGAGAATTGGAGATTGAGAGAAAAGTGATGAGAGAAAGAGAGAATTGGAGTTTGAGAGAAAAGTGATATGAGAAAGAGAGAATTGGAGATTGAGAGAAAAGTGATAAGAGAAAGAGAGAAGTGGATATTGGGGGAAAAGTGATAAGAGAAAGAGAGAATTGGAGATTGAGAGAAAAGTGATAAGAGAAAGAGAGAATTGGAGATTGGGGGAAAAGTGAGAAGAGAAAGAGAGAATTGGAGATTGAGAGGAAAGTGATAAGAGAAAGAGAGAATTGGAGATTGAGAGAAAAGTGATAAGAGAAAGAGAGAATTGGAGATTGAGAGAAAAGTGATAAGAGAAAGAGAGAATTGGAGATTGAGAGAAAAGTGAGAAGAGAAAGAGAGAATTGGAGATTGGGGGAAAAGTGTGAAGAGAAAGAGAGAATTGGAGATTGGGGGAAAAGTGTGAAGAGAAAGAGAGAATTGGAGATTGGGGGAAAAGTGAGAAAAGAAAGAGAGAATTGCAGATTGAGAGAAAATGGATAAGAGAAAGAGAGAATTGGAGATTGAGAGAAAAGTGATAAGAGAAAGAGAGAATTGGAGATTGAGAGAAAAGTGATAAGAGAAAGAGAGAATTGGAGATTAGGGGAAAAGTGAGAAGAGAAAGAGAGAATTGGAGATTGAGAGAAAAGTGATAGGAGAAAGAGAGAATTGCAGATTGAGAGAAAACTGATAAGAGAAAGAGAGAATTGGAGATTGAGAGAAAAGTGATAAGAGAAAGAGAGAATTGGAGATTGAGAGAAAAGTGATAAGAGAAAGAGAGAATTGGAGATTGAGAGAAAAGTGTAAAGAGAGAGAGAGAATGGGGGATTGAGAGAAAAGTGCTAAGAGAAATAGAGAATTGGAGATTGGGGGAAAACTGAGAACAGAAAGAGAGGATTGGAGATTGAGAGAAAAGTGAGAAGAGAAAGAGAGAATTGGAGATTGAGAGAAGAGTGATAAGAGAAAGAGAGAATTGGTGTTTGAGAGAAAAGTGATGAGAGAAAGAGAGAATTGGAGATTGGGGGAAAAGTGTGAAGAGAAAGAGAGAATTGGAGATTGGGGGAAAAGTGAGAAAAGAAAGAGAGAATTGCAGATTGAGAGAAAATGGATAAGAGAAAGAGAGAATTGGAGATTGAGAGAAAAGTGGATAAGAGAAAGAGAGAATTGGAGATTGAAAGAAAAGTGATAAGAGAAAGAGAGAATTGGAGATTGAGAGAAAAGTGATAAGAGAGAGAGAGAATGGAGGATTGAGAGAAAAGTGCTAAGAGAAATAGAGAATTGGAGATTGGGGGAAAACTGAGAACAGAAAGAGAGGATTGGAGATTGAGAGAAAAGTGAGAAGAGAAAGAGAGAATTGGAGATTGAGAGAAAAGGGATAAGAGAAAGAGAGAGTTGGAGATTGAGAGAAAAGTGATAAGAGAAAGAGAGAATTGGAGATTGAGAGAAAAGTGATGAGAGAAAGAGAGAATTGGAGATTGAGAGAAAAGTGATAAGAGAAAGAGAGAATTGGAGATTAGGGGAAAAGTGAGAAGAGAAAGAGAGAATTGGAGATTTAGAGAAAAGTGATAAGAGAAAGAGAGAATTGGTGATTGAAAGAAAAGTGATAAGAGAAGAGAGAATTGGAGTTTGAGAGAAAAGTGAGAAGAGAAAGAGAGAATTGGAGATTGGGTGAAAAGTGAGAAAAGAAAGAGAGAATTGCAGATTGAGAGAAAATGGATAAGAGAAAGAGAGAATTGGAAATTGAGAGATAAGTGATAAGAGAAAGAGAGAATTGGAGATTGAGAGAAAAGTGATTAGAGAAAGAGAGAATTGGAGATTGAGAGAAAAGTGATAAGAGAAAGAGAGAATTGGAGATTGAGAGAAAAGTGTAAAGAGAGAGAGAGAATGGGGGATTGAGAGAAAAGTGCTAAGAGAAATAGAGAATTGGAGATTGGGGGAAAACTGAGAACAGAAAGAGAGGATTGGAGATTGAGAGAAAAGTGAGAAGAGAAAGAGAGAATTGGAGATTGAGAGAAGAGTGATAAGAGAAAGAGAGAATTGGAGTTTGAGAGAAAAGTGATGAGAGAAAGAGAGAATTGGAGTTTGAGAGAAAAGTGATATGAGAAAGAGAGATTGGAGATTGAGAGAAAAGTGATAAAGAGAAAGAGAAAATTGGAGATTGAGAGAAAAGTGATAAGAGAAAGAGAGAATTGGAGATTGGGGGAAAAGTGTGAAGAGAAAGAGAGAATTGGAGATTGGGGGAAAAGTGAGAAAAGAAAGAGAGAATTGCAGATTGAGAGAAAATGGATAAGAGAAAGAGAGAATTGGAGATTGAGAGAAAAGTGGATAAGAGAAAGAGAGAATTGGAGATTGAGAGAAAAGTGATAAGAGAAAGAGAGAATTGGAGATTGAGAGAAAAGTGATAAGAGAGAGAGAGAATGGAGGATTGAGAGAAAAGTGCTAAGAGAAATAGAGAATTGGAGATTGGGGGAAAACTGAGAACAGAAAGAGAGGATTGGAGATTGAGAGAAAAGTGAGAAGAGAAAGAGAGAATTGGAGATTGAGAGAAAAGGGATAAGAGAAAGAGAGAGTTGGAGATTGAGAGAAAAGTGATAAGAGAAAGAGAGAATTGGAGATTGAGAGAAAAGTGATTGAGAGAAAAGTGATAAGAGAAAGAGAGGATTGGAGATTGAGAGAAAAGTGAGAAGAGAAAGAGAGAATTGGAGATTGGGGGAAAAGTGTGAAGAGAAAGAGAGAATTGGAGATTGGGGGAAAAGTGTGAAGAGAAAGAGAGAATTGGAGATTGGGGGAAAAGTGAGAAAAGAAAGAGAGAATTGCAGATTGAGAGAAAATAGATAAGAGAAAGAGAGAATTGGAGATTGAGAGAAAAGTGATGAGAGAAAGGGAGAATTGGAGATTGAGAGAAAAGTGATAAGAGAAAGAGAGAATTGGAGATTTAGAGAAAAGTGATAAGAGAAAGAGAGAATTGGAGATTAGGGGAAAAGTGAGAAGAGAAAGAGAGAATTGGAGATTGAGAGAAAAGTGATAAGAGAAAGAGAGAATTGCAGATTGAGAGAAAACTGATAAGAGAAAGAGAGAATTGGAGATTGAGAGAAAAGTGATAAGAGAAAGAGAGAATTGGAGATTGAAAGAAAAGTGATAAGAGGGAGAGAGAATGGAGGATTGAGAGAAAAGTGCTAAGAGAAATAGAGAATTGGAGATTGGGGGAAAACTGAGAACAGAAAGAGAGGATTGGAGATTGAGAGAAAAGTGAGAAGAGAAAGAGAGAATTGGAGATTGAGAGAAAAGGGATAAGAGAAAGAGAGAATTGGAGATTGGGGGAAAAGTGTGAAGAGAAAGAGAGAATTGGAGATTGGGGGAAAAGTGAGAAAAGAAAGAGAGAATTGCAGATTGAGAGAAAATGGATAAGAGAAAGAGAGAATTGGAGATTGAGAGAAAAGTGATGAGAGAAAGAGAGAATTGGAGTTTGAGAGAAAAATGATATGAGAAAGAGAGAATTGGAGATTGAGAGAAAAGTGATAAGAGAAAGAGAGAAGTGGATATTGGGGGAAAAGTGATAAGAGAAAGAGAGAATTGGAGATTGAGAGAAAAGTGATAAGAGAAAGAGAGAATTGGAGATTGGGGGAAAAGTGAGAAGAGAAAGAGAGAATTGGAGATTGAGAGGAAAGTGATAAGAGAAAGAGAGAATTGGAGATTGAGAGAAAAGTGATAAGAGAAAGAGAGAATTGGAGATTGAGAGAAAAGTGATAAGAGAAAGAGAGAATTGGAGATTGAGAGAAAAGTGAGAAGAGAAAGAGAGAATTGGAGATTGGGGGAAAAGTGTGAAGAGAAAGAGAGAATTGGAGATTGGGGGAAAAGTGTGAAGAGAAAGAGAGAATTGGAGATTGGGGGAAAAGTGAGAAAAGAAAGAGAGAATTGCAGATTGAGAGAAAATGGATAAGAGAAAGAGAGAATTGGAGATTGAGAGAAAAGTGATAAGAGAAAGAGAGAATTGGAGATTGAGAGAAAAGTGATAAGAGAAAGAGAGAATTGGAGATTAGGGGAAAAGTGAGAAGAGAAAGAGAGAATTGGAGATTGAGAGAAAAGTGATAGGAGAAAGAGAGAATTGCAGATTGAGAGAAAACTGATAAGAGAAAGAGAGAATTGGAGATTGAGAGAAAAGTGATAAGAGAAAGAGAGAATTGGAGATTGAGAGAAAAGTGATAAGAGAAAGAGAGAATTGGAGATTGAGAGAAAAGTGTAAAGAGAGAGAGAGAATGGGGGATTGAGAGAAAAGTGCTAAGAGAAATAGAGAATTGGAGATTGGGGGAAAACTGAGAACAGAAAGAGAGGATTGGAGATTGAGAGAAAAGTGAGAAGAGAAAGAGAGAATTGGAGATTGAGAGAAGAGTGATAAGAGAAAGAGAGAATTGGAGTTTGAGAGAAAAGTGATGAGAGAAAGAGAGAATTGGAGTTTGAGAGAAAAGTGATATGAGAAAGAGAGATTGGAGATTGAGAGAAAAGTGATAAAGAGAAAGAGAAAATTGGAGATTGAGAGAAAAGTGATAAGAGAAAGAGAGAATTGGAGATTGGGGGAAAAGTGTGAAGAGAAAGAGAGAATTGGAGATTGGGGGAAAAGTGAGAAAAGAAAGAGAGAATTGCAGATTGAGAGAAAATGGATAAGAGAAAGAGAGAATTGGAGATTGAGAGAAAAGTGGATAAGAGAAAGAGAGAATTGGAGATTGAGAGAAAAGTGATAAGAGAAAGAGAGAATTGGAGATTGAGAGAAAAGTGATAAGAGAGAGAGAGAATGGAGGATTGAGAGAAAAGTGCTAAGAGAAATAGAGAATTGGAGATTGGGGGAAAACTGAGAACAGAAAGAGAGGATTGGAGATTGATAGAAAAGTGAGAAGAGAAAGAGAGAATTGGAGATTGAGAGAAAAGGGATAAGAGAAAGAGAGAGTTGGAGATTGAGAGAAAAGTGATAAGAGAAAGAGAGAATTGGAGATTGAGAGAAAAGTGATGAGAGAAAGAGAGAATTGGAGATTGAGAGAAAAGTGATAAGAGAAAGAGAGAATTGGAGATTAGGGGAAAAGTGAGAAGAGAAAGAGAGAATTGGAGATTTAGAGAAAAGTGATAAGAGAAAGAGAGAATTGGTGATTGAAAGAAAAGTGATAAGAGAAGAGAGAATTGGAGTTTGAGAGAAAAGTGAGAAGAGAAAGAGAGAATTGGAGATTGGGTGAAAAGTGAGAAAAGAAAGAGAGAATTGCAGATTGAGAGAAAATGGATAAGAGAAAGAGAGAATTGGAAATTGAGAGATAAGTGATAAGAGAAAGAGAGAATTGGAGATTGAGAGAAAAGTGATTAGAGAAAGAGAGAATTGGAGATTGAGAGAAAAGTGATAAGAGAAAGAGAGAATTGGAGATTGAGAGAAAAGTGATAAGAGAAAGAGAGAATTGCAGATTGAGAGAAAACTGATAAGAGAAAGAGAGAATTGGAGATTGAGAGAAAGTGATAAGAGAAAGAGAGAATTGGAGATTGAGAGAAAAGTGATAAGAGAAAGAGAAAATTGGAGATTGGGGGAAAACTGAGAACAGAAAGAGAGGATTGGAGATTGAGAGAAAAGTGAGAAGAGAAAGAGAGAATTGGAGATTGAGAGAAAAGGGATAAGAGAAAGAGAGAGTTGGAGATTGAGAGAAGAGTGATAAGAGAAAGAGAGAATTGGAGATTGAGAGAGAAATGATGGGAGAAAGAGAGAATTGGAGTTTGAGAGAAAAGTGATATGAGAAAGAGAGATTGGAGATTGAGTGAAAAGTGATAAAGAGAAAGAGAAAATTGGAGATTGAGAGAAAAGTGATAAGAGAAAGAGAGAATTGGAGATTGGGGGAAAAGTGTGAAGAGAAAGAGAGAATTGGAGATTGGAGAAAAGTGAGAAAAGAAAGAGAGAATTGCAGATTGAGAGAAAATGGATAAGAGAAAGAGAGAATTGGAGATTGAGAGAAAAGTGGATAAGAGAAAGAGAGAATTGGAGATTGAGAGAAAAGTGATGAGAGAAAGAGAGAATTGGAGATTGAGAGAAAAGTGATAAGAGAAAGAGAGAATTGGAGATTAGGGGAAAAGTGAGAAGAGAAAGAGAGAATTGGAGATTTAGAGAAAAGTGATAAGAGAAAGAGAGAATTGGAGATTGGGGGAAAAGTGATAACAGAAAGAGAGAATTGTTGATTGAGAGAAAAGTGATAAGAGAAAGAGAGAATTGGAGATTGAGAGAAAAGTGATAAGAGAAAGAGAGAATTGGAGATTATGGGAAAAGTGATAAGAGAAAGAGAGAATTGGAGATTGAGAGAAAAGTGATAAGCGAAAGAGAGAATTAGAGATTGGGGGAAAAGTGATAAGAGAAAGAGAGAATTGGAGATTGAGAGAAAAGTAATAAGAGAAAGAGAGAATTGTAGATTGGAGAACAAATGATAAGAGAAAGAGAGAATTGGAGATTGAGAGAAAAGTGATAAGAGAAAGAGAGAATTGGAGATTGAGATAAAAGTGATAAGAGAAAGAGAGAATTGGAGATTGAGAGAAAACTAATAAGAGAAAGAGAGAATTGGAGATTGAGAGAAAAGTGATAAGAGAAAGAGAGAATTGGTGATTGAGAGAAAAGTGATAAGAGAAAGAGAGAATTGGAGATTGAGAGAAAAGTGATTGAGAGAAAAGTGATAAGAGAAAGAGAGGATTGGAGATTGAGAGAAAAGTGATAAGAGAAAGAGAGTATTGGAGATTGAGAGAAAAGTGAGAAGAGAAAGAGAGAATTGGAGATTGGGGGAAAAGTGTGAAGAGAAAGAGAGAATTGGAGATTGGGGGAAAAGTGTGAAGAGAAAGAGAGAATTGGAGATTGGGGGAAAAGTGAGAAAAGAAAGAGAGAATTGCAGATTGAGAGAAAATAGATAAGAGAAAGAGAGAATTGGAGATTGAGAGAAAAGTGATAAGAGAAAGGGAGAATTGGAGATTGAGAGAAAAGTGATAAGAGAAAGAGAGAATTGGAGATTTAGAGAAAAGTGATAAGAGAAAGAGAGAATTGGAGATTAGGGGAAAAGTGAGAAGAGAAAGAGAGAATTGGAGATTGAGAGAAAAGTGATAAGAGAAAGAGAGAATTGCAGATTGAGAGAAAACTGATAAGAGAAAGAGAGAATTGGAGATTGAGAGAAAAGTGATAACAGAAAGAGAGAATTGGAGATTGAGAGAAAAGTGATAAGAGAGAGAGAGAATGGAGGATTGAGAGAAAAGTGCTAAGAGAAGAGAGAATTGGAGTTTGAGAGAAAAGTGAGAAGAGAAAGAGAGAATTGGAGATTGGGGGAAAACTGAGAACAGAAAGAGAGGATTGGAGATTGAGAGAAAAGTGAGAAGAGAAAGAGAGAATTGGAGATTGAGAGAAAAGGGATAAGAGAAAGAGAGAGTTGGAGATTGAGAGAAAAGTGATAAGAGAAAGAGAGAATTGGAGATTGAGAGAAAAGTGATGAGAGAAAGAGAGAATTGGAGATTGAGAGAAAAGTGATAAGAGAAAGAGAGAATTGGTGATTGAAAGAAAAGTGATAAGAGAAGAGAGAATTGGAGTTTGAGAGAAAAGTGAGAAGAGAAAGAGAGAATTGGAGATTGGGGGAAAAGTGAGAAAAGAAAGAGAGAATTGCAGATTGAGAGAAAATGGATAAGAGAAAGAGAGAATTGGAAATTGAGAGATAAGTGATAAGAGAAAGAGAGAATTGGAGATTGAGAGATAAGTGATTAGAGAAAGAGAGAATTGGAGATTGAGAGAAAAGTGATAAGAGAAAGAGAGAATTGGAGATTAGGGGAAAAGTGAGAAGAGAAAGAGAGAATTGGAGATTTAGAGAAAAGTGATAAGAGAAAGAGAGAATTGGAGATTGGGGGAAAAGTGATAAGAGAAAGAGAGAATTGTTGATTGAGAGAAAAGTGATAAGAGAAAGAGAGAATTGGAGATTGAGAGAAAAGTGATAAGAGAAAGAGAGAATTAGAGATTGAGAGAACAGTGATAAGAGAAAGAGAGAATTGGAGATTGAGAGAAAAGTGATAAGAGAAAGAGAGAATTGGAGATTGAGAGAAAAGTGATAAGAGAAAGAGAGAATTGGAGATTGGCAGAAAAGTGATAAGAGAAAGAGAGAAGTGGAGATTGAGAGAAAAGTGATAAGAGAAAGAGAGAATTGGAGATTATGGGAAAAGTGATAAGAGAAAGAGAGAATTGGAGATTGAGAGAAAAGTGATAAGAGAAAGAGAGAATTAGAGATTGGGGGAAAAGTGATAAGAGAAAGAGAGAATTGGAGATTGAGAGAAAAGTGATAAGAGAAAGACAGAATTGTAGATTGGGGAACAAGTGATAATAGATAGAGAGAATTGGAGATTGAGAGAAAAGTGATAAGAGAAAGAGAGAATTGGAGATTGAGATAAAAGTGATAAGAGAAAGAGAGAATTGGAGATTGAGAGAAAACTAATAAGAGAAAGAGAGAATTGGAGATTGAGAGAAAAGTGATTAGAGAAAGAGAGAATTGGAGATTGAGAGAAAAGTGATAAGAGAAAGAGAGAATTGGAGATTGAGAGAAAAGTGATAAGAGAAAGAGAGAATGGGGGATTGAAAGAAAAGTACTAAGAGAAATAGAGAATTGGAGATTGGGGGAAAACTGAGAACAGATTGAGAGGATTGGAGATTGAGAGAAAAGTGAGAAGAGAAAGAGAGAATTGGAGATTGAGACAATAGGGATAAGAGAAAGAGAGAGTTGGAAATTGAGAGAAAAGTGATAAGAGAAAGAGAGAATTGGAGATTGAGAGAAAAGTGATGAGAGAAAGAGAGAATTGGAGTTTGAGAGAAAAGTGATATGAGAAAGAGAGATTGGAGATTGAGAGAAAAGTAATAAGAGAAAGAGAGAATTGCAGATTGAGAGAAAAGTGATAAGAGAAAGAGAGAATTGGAGATTGGGGGAAGAGTGTAAAGAGAAAGAGAGAATTGGAGATTGGGGGAAAAGTGAGAAAAGAAAGAGAGAATTGCAGATTGAGAGAAAATGGATAAGAGAAAGAGAGAATTGGAGATTGAGAGAAAAGTGATGAGAGAAAGAGAGAATTGGATATTGAGAGAAAAGTGATAAGAGAAAGAGAGAATTGGAGATTAGGGGAAAAGTGAGAAGAGAAAGAGAGAATTGGAGATTGAGATAAAAGTGATAAGAGAAAGAGAGAATTGCAGATTGAGAGAAAAGTGATAAGAGAAAGAGAGAATTGGAGATTGAGAGAAAAGTGATAAGAGAAAGAGGGAATTAGAGATTGAGAGAAAAGTGATAAGAGAAAGAGAGAATTGGAGATTGAGAGAAAAGTGATAAGAGAAAGAGAGAATTGGAGATTGAGAGAAAAGTGATAAGAGAAAGAGACAATTGGAGATTGGCATAAAAGTGATAAGAGAAAGAGAGAATTGGAGATTATGGGAAAAGTGATAAGAGAAAGAGAGAATTGGAGATTGAGAGAAAAGTGATAAGAGAAAGAGAGAATTGTAGATTGGGGGACAAGTGATAAGAGAAAGAGAGAATTGGAGATTGAGAGAAAAGTGATAAGAGAAAGAGAGAATTGGAGATTGGGAGAAAAGTGATAAGAGAAAGAGAGAATTGGAGATTAGGGGAAAAGTGAGAAGAGATAGAGAGAATTGGAGATTGAGAGAAAAGTGATAAGAGAAAGAGAGAATTGCAGATTGAGAGAAAACTGATAAGAGAAAGAGAGAATTGGAGATTGAGAGAAAAGTGATAAGAGAAAGAGAGAATTGGAGATTGAGAGAAAAGTGATAAGAGAGAGAGAGAATGGAGGATTGAGAGAAAAGTGCTAAGAGAAATAGAGAATTGGAGATTGGGGGAAAACTGAGAACAGAAAGAGAGGATTGGAGATTGAGAGAAAAGTGAGAAGAGAAAGAGAGAATTGGAGATTTAGAGAAAAGTGATAAGAGAAAGAGAGAATTGGAGATTGGGGGAAAAGTGATAAGAGAAAGAGAGAATTGTTGATTGAGAGAAAAGTGATAAGAGAAAGAGAGAATTGGAGATTGAGAGAAAAGTGATAAGAGAAAGAGAGAATTAGAGATTGAGAGAACAGTGATAAGAGAAAGAGAGAATTGGAGATTGAGAGAAAAGTGATAAGAGAAAGAGAGAATTGGAGATTGAGAGAAAAGTGATAAGAGAAAGAGAGAATTGGAGATTGGCAGAAAAGTGATAAGAGAAAGAGAGAAGTGGAGATTGAGAGAAAAGTGATAAGAGAAAGAGAGAATTGGAGATTATGGGAAAAGTGATAAGAGAAAGAGAGAATTGGAGATTGAGAGAAAAGTGATAAGAGAAAGAGAGAATTAGAGATTGGGGGAAAAGTGATAAGAGAAAGAGAGAATTGGAGATTGCGAGAAAAGTGATAAGAGAAAGACAGAATTGTAGATTGGGGAACAAGTGATAATAGATAGAGAGAATTGGAGATTGAGAGAAAAGTGATAAGAGAAAGAGAGAATTGGAGATTGAGATAAAAGTGATAAGAGAAAGAGAGAATTGGAGATTGAGAGAAAACTAATAAGAGAAAGAGAGAATTGGAGATTGAGAGAAAAGTGATAAGAGAAAGAGAGAATTGGAGATTGAGAGAAAAGTGATAAGAGAAAGAGAGAATTGGAGATTGAGAGAAAAGTGATAAGAGAGAGAGAGAATGGGGGATTGAAAGAAAAGTACTAAGAGAAATAGAGAATTGGAGATTGGGGGAAAACTGAGAACAGATTGAGAGGATTGGAGATTGAGAGAAAAGTGAGAAGAGAAAGAGAGAATTGGAGATTGAGACAATAGGGATAAGAGAAAGAGAGAGTTGGAAATTGAGAGAAAAGTGATAAGAGAAAGAGAGAATTGGAGATTGAGAGAAAAGTGATGAGAGAAAGAGAGAATTGGAGTTTGAGAGAAAAGTGATATGAGAAAGAGAGATTGGAGATTGAGAGAAAAGTAATAAGAGAAAGAGAGAATTGCAGATTGAGAGAAAAGTGATAAGAGAAAGAGAGAATTGGAGATTGGGGGAAGAGTGTAAAGAGAAAGAGAGAATTGGAGATTGGGGGAAAAGTGAGAAAAGAAAGAGAGAATTGCAGATTGAGAGAAAATGGATAAGAGAAAGAGAGAATTGGAGATTGAGAGAAAAGTGATGAGAGAAAGAGAGAATTGGATATTGAGAGAAAAGTGATAAGAGAAAGAGAGAATTGGAGATTGAGAGAAAAGTGATAAGAGAAAGAGAGAATTAGAGATTGAGAGAAAAGTGATAAGAGAAAGAGAGAATTGGAGATTGAGAGAAAAGTGATAAGAGAAAGAGAGAATTGGAGATTGAGAGAAAAGTGATAAGAGAAAGAGACAATTGGAGATTGGCATAAAAGTGATAAGAGAAAGAGAGAATTGGAGATTATGGGAAAAGTGATAAGAGAAAGAGAGAATTGGAGATTGAGAGAAAAGTGATAAGAGAAAGAGAGAATTGTAGATTGGGGGACAAGTGATAAGAGAAAGAGAGAATTGGAGATTGAGAGAAAAGTGATAAGAGAAAGAGAGAATTGGAGATTGGGAGAAAAGTGATAAGAGAAAGAGAGAATTGGTGATTGAGAGAAAAGTGATAAGAGAAAGAGAGAATTGGAGATTAGGGGAAAAGTGAGAAGAGATAGAGAGAATTGGAGATTGAGAGAAAAGTGATAAGAGAAAGAGAGAATTGCAGATTGAGAGAAAACTGATAAGAGAAAGAGAGAATTGGAGATTGAGAGAAAAGTGATAAGAGAAAGAGAGAATTGGAGATTGAGAGAAAAGTGATAAGAGAAAGAGAGAATGGAGGATTGAGAGAAAAGTGCTAAGAGAAATAGAGAATTGGAGATTGGGGGAAAACTGAGAACAGAAAGAGAGGATTGGAGATTGAGAGAAAAGTGATATGAGAAAGAGAGATTGGAGATTGAGAGAAAAGTGATAAAGAGAAAGAGAAAATTGGAGATTGAGAGAAAAGTGATAAGAGAAAGAGAGAATTGGAGATTGGGGGAAAAGTGTGAAGAGAAAGAGAGAATTGGAGATTGGGGGAAAAGTGAGAAAAGAAAGAGAGAATTGCAGATTGAGAGAAAATGGATAAGAGAAAGAGAGAATTGGAGATTGAGAGAAAAGGGATAAGAGAAAGAGAGAGTTGGAGATTGAGAGAAAAGTGATAAGAGAAAGAGAGAATTGGAGATTGAGAGAAAAGTGATGAGAGAAAGAGAGAATTGGAGATTGAGAGAAAAGTGATAAGAGAAAGAGAGAATTGGTGATTGAAAGAAAAGTGATAAGAGAAGAGAGAATTGGAGTTTGAGAGAAAAGTGAGAAGAGAAAGAGAGAATTGGAGATTGGGGGAAAAGTGAGAAAAGAAAGAGAGAATTGCAGATTGAGAGAAAATGGATAAGAGAAAGAGAGAATTGGAAATTGAGAGATAAGTGATAAGAGAAAGAGAGAATTGGAGATTGAGAGAAAAGTGATTAGAGAAAGTGAGAATTGGAGATTGAGAGAAAAGTGATAAGAGAAAGAGAGAATTGGAGATTAGGGGAAAAGTGAGAAAAGAAAGAGAGAATTGCAGATTGAGAGAAAATGGATAAGAGAAAGAGAGAATTGGAGATTCAGAGAAAAGTGATAACAGAAAGAGAGAATTGGAGATTGAGAGAAAAGTGATAAGAGAAAGAGAGAATTGGATATTGAGAGAAAAGTGATGAGAGAAAGAGAGAATTGGAGATTAGGGGAAAAGTGAGAAGAGAAAGAGAGAATTGGAGATTGAGAGAAAAGTGATAAGAGAAATAGAGAATTGCAGATTGAGAGAAAACTGATAAGAGAAAGAGAGAATTGGAGATTGAGAGAAATGTGATGAGAGAAAGAGAGAATTGGAGTTTGAGAGAAAAGTGATAAGAGAAAGAGAGAATTGGAGATTGAGAGAAAAGTGATAAGAGAGAGAGAGAATGGGGGATTGAGAGAAAAGTGCTAAGAGAAATAGAGAATTGGAGAATGGGGGAAAACTGAGAACAGAAAGAGAGGATTGGAGATTGAGAGAAAAGTGAGAAGAGAAAGAGAGAATTGGAGATTGAGAGAAAAGGGATAAGAGAAAGAGAGAGTTGGAGATTGAGAGAAAAGTGATAAGAGAAAGAGAGAATTGGAGATTGAGAGAAAAGTGATAAGAGAAAGAGAGAATTGGAGATTGAGAGAAAAGTGAGAAGAGAAAGAGAGAATTGGAGATTGGGGGAAAAGTGTGAAGAGAATGAGAGAATTGGAGATTGGGGGAAAAGTGAGAAAAGAAAGAGAGAATTGCAGATTGAGAGAAAATGGATAAGAGAAAGAGTGAATTGGAGATTGAGAGAAAAGTGATAAGAGAGAGAGAGAATGGGAGATTGAGAGAAAAGTGATAAGAGAAAGAGAGAATTGGAGATTTGGGGAAAACTGAGAACAGAAAGAGAGGATTGGAGATTGAGAGAAAAGTGAGAAGAGAAAGAGAGAATTGGAGATTGAGGGAAAAGTGAGAAGGGAAGAGAGAATTGGAGATTGAGAGAAAAGTGATAAGAGAAAGAGAGAATTGGAGGTTGGGGAAAAGTGTAAAGAGAAAAAGAGAATTGGAGATTGGGGGAAAATGAGAAGAGAAAGAGAGAATTGGAGATTGAGAGAAAAGTGATAAGAGAAAGAGATAATTGGAGATTGAGAGAAAAGGGATAAGAGAAAGAGAGAGTTGGAGATTGAGAGAAAAGTGATAAGAGAAAGGGAGAATTGGAGATTGAGAGAAAAGTGATAAGAGAAAGAGAGAATTGGAGATTGAGAGAAAAGTGATAAGAGAAAGAGAGAATTGGAGATTGGGTGAAAAGTGAGAAGAGAAAGAGAGAATTGGAGATTGAGAGGAAAGTGATAAGAGAAAGAGAGAATTGGAGATTGAGAGAAAAGTGATAAGAGAAAGAGAGAATTGGAGATTGAGAGAAAAGTGATAAGAGAAAGAGAGAATTGGAGATGGAGAGAAAAGTGATTGAGAGAAAAGTGATAAGAGAAAGAGAGAACTGGAGATTGAGAGAAAAGTGAGAAGAGAAAGAGAGAATTGGAGATTGGGGGAAAAGTGTGAAGAGAAAGAGAGAATTGGAGATTGGGGGAAAAGAGTGAAGAGAAAGAGAGAATTGGAGATTGGGGGAAAAGTGAGAAAAGAAAGAGAGAATTGCAGATTGAGAGAAAATGGATAAGAGAAAGAGAGAATTGGAGATTCAGAGAAAGGTGATAAGAGAAAGAGAGAATTGGAGATTGAGAGAAAAGTGATAAGAGAAAGAGAGAATTGGAGATTAGGGGAAAAGTGAGAAGAGAAAGAGAGAATTGGAGATTGAGAGAAAAGTGATAAGAGAAAGAGAGAATTGCAGATTGAGAGAAAACTGATAAGAGAAAGAGAGAATTGGAGATTGAGAGAAATGTGATGAGAGAAAGAGAGAATTGTAGTTTGAGAGAAAAGTGATAAGAGAAAGAGAGAATTGGAGATTGAGAGAAAAGTGATAAGAGAGAGAGAGAATGGGGGATTGAGAGAAAAGTGCTAAGAGAAATAGAGAATTGGAGATTGGGGGAAAACTGAGAACAGAAAGAGAGGATTGGAGATTGAGAGAAAAGTGAGAAGAGAAAGAGAGAATTGGAGATTGAGAGAAAAGGGATAAGAGAAAGAGAGAGTTGGAGATTGAGAGAAAAGTGATAAGAGACAGAAAGAATTGGAGATTGAGAGAAAAGTGATAAGAGAAAGAGAGAATTGGAGATTGAGAGAAAAGTGAGAAGAGAAAGAGAGAATTGGAGATTGGGGGATAAGTGTGAAGAGAAAGAGAGAATTGGAGATTGGGGGAAAAGTGTGAAGAGAAAGAGAGAATTGGAGATTGGGGGAAAAGTGAGAAAAGAAAGAGAGAATTGCAGATTGAGAGAAAATGGATAAGAGAAAGAGAGAATTGGAGATTGAGAGAAAAGTGATAAGAGAAAGAGAGAATTGAGATTGAGAGAAAAGTGATAAGAGAAAGAGAGAAATGGAGATTGAGAGAAAAGTGATAAGAGAAAGAGAGAATTGGAGATTAGGGGAAAAGTGAGAAGAGAAAGAGAGAATTGGAGATTGAGAGAAAAGTGATAAGAGAAAGAGATAATTGGAGATTGAGAGAAAAGGGATAAGAGAAAGAGAGAATTGGAGATTGGGAGAAAAGTGATAAGAGAAAGAGAGAATTGGTGATTGAGAGAAAAGTGATAAGAGAAAGAGAGAATTGGAGATTAGGGGAAAAGTGAGAAGAGATAGAGAGAATTGGAGATTGAGAGAAAAGTGATAAGAGAAAGAGAGAATTGCAGATTGAGAGAAAACTGATAAGAGAAAGAGAGAATTGGAGATTGAGAGAAAAGTGATAAGAGAAAGAGAGAATTGGAGATTGAGAGAAAAGTGATAAGAGAGAGAGAGAATGGAGGATTGAGAGAAAAGTGCTAAGAGAAATAGAGAATTGGAGATTGGGGGAAAACTGAGAACAGAAAGAGAGGATTGGAGATTGAGAGAAAAGTGAGAAGAGAAAGAGAGAATTGGAGATTGAGAGAAAAGGGATAAGAGAAAGAGAGAGTTGGAGATTGAGAGAAAAGTGATAAGAGAAAGAGAGAATTGGAGATTGAGAGAAAAGTGATGAGAGAAAGAGAGAATTGGAGATTGAGAGAAAAGTGATAAGAGAAAGAGAGAATTGGTGATTGAAAGAAAAGTGATAAGAGAAGAGAGAATTGGAGTTTGAGAGAAAAGTGAGAAGAGAAAGAGAGAATTGGAGATTGGGGGAAAAGTGAGAAAAGAAAGAGAGAATTGCAGATTGAGAGAAAATGGATAAGAGAAAGAGAGAATTGGAAATTGAGAGATAAGTGATAAGAGAAAGAGAGAATTGGAGATTGAGAGAAAAGTGATTAGAGAAAGTGAGAATTGGAGATTGAGAGAAAAGTGATGAGAGAAAGAGAGAATTGGAGATTAGGGGAAAAGTGAGAAGAGAAAGAGAGAATTGGAGATTGAGAGAAAAGTGATAAGAGAAAGAGAGAATTGCAGATTGAGAGAAAACTGATAAGAGAAAGAGAGAATTGGAGATTGAGAGAAATGTGATGAGAGAAAGAGAGAATTGGAGTTTGAGAGAAAAGTGATAAGAGAAAGAGAGAATTGGAGATTGAGAGAAAAGTGATAAGAGAGAGAGAGAATGGGGGATTGAGAGAAAAGTGCTAAGAGAAATAGAGAATTGGAGATTGGGGGAAAACTGAGAACAGAAAGAGAGGATTGGAGATTGAGAGAAAAGTGAGAAGAGAAAGAGAGAATTGGAGATTGAGAGAAAAGGGATAAGAGAAAGAGAGAGTTGGAGATTGAGAGAAAAGTGAGAAGAGAAAGAGAGAATTGGAGATTGGGGGAAAAGTGAGAAAAGAAAGAGAGAATTGCAGATTGAGAGAAAATGGATAAGAGAAAGAGAGAATTGGAAATTGAGAGATAAGTGATAAGAGAAAGAGAGAATTGGAGATTGAGAGAAAAGTGATTAGAGAAAGTGAGAATTGGAGATTGAGAGAAAAGTGATAAGAGAAAGAGAGAATTGGAGATTAGGGGAAAAGTGAGAAAAGAAAGAGAGAATTGCAGATTGAGAGAAAATGGATAAGAGAAAGAGAGAATTGGAGATTCAGAGAAAAGTGATAACAGAAAGAGAGAATTGGAGATTGAGAGAAAAGTGATAAGAGAAAGAGAGAATTGGATATTGAGAGAAAAGTGATGAGAGAAAGAGAGAATTGGAGATTAGGGGAAAAGTGAGAAGAGAAAGAGAGAATTGGAGATTGAGAGAAAAGTGATAAGAGAAAGAGAGAATTGCAGATTGAGAGAAAACTGATAAGAGAAAGAGATAATTGGAGATTGAGAGAAATGTGATGAGAGAAAGAGAGAATTGGAGTTTGAGAGAAAAGTGATAAGAGAAAGAGAGAATTGGAGATTGAGAGAAAAGTGATAAGAGAGAGAGAGAATGGGGGATTGAGAGAAAAGTGCTAAGAGAAATAGAGAATTGGAGAATGGGGGAAAACTGAGAACAGAAAGAGAGGATTGGAGATTGAGAGAAAAGTGAGAAGAGAAAGAGAGAATTGGAGATTGAGAGAAAAGGGATAAGAGAAAGAGAGAGTTGGAGATTGAGAGAAAAGTGATAAGAGAAAGAGAGAATTGGAGATTGAGAGAAAAGTGATAAGAGAAAGAGAGAATTGGAGATTGAGAGAAAAGTGAGAAGAGAAAGAGAGAATTGGAGATTGGGGGAAAAGTGTGAAGAGAATGAGAGAATTGGAGATTGGGGGAAAAGTGAGAAAAGAAAGAGAGAATTGCAGATTGAGAGAAAATGGATAAGAGAAAGAGTGAATTGGAGATTGAGAGAAAAGTGATAAGAGAGAGAGAGAATGGGAGATTGAGAGAAAAGTGATAAGAGAAAGAGAGAATTGGAGATTTGGGGAAAACTGAGAACAGAAAGAGAGGATTGGAGATTGAGAGAAAAGTGAGAAGAGAAAGAGAGAATTGGAGATTGAGGGAAAAGTGAGAAGGGAAGAGAGAATTGGAGATTGAGAGAAAAGTGATAAGAGAAAGAGAGAATTGGAGGTTGGGGAAAAGTGTAAAGAGAAAAAGAGAATTGGAGATTGGGGGAAAATGAGAAGAGAAAGAGAGAATTGGAGATTGAGAGAAAAGTGATAAGAGAAAGAGATAATTGGAGATTGAGAGAAAAGGGATAAGAGAAAGAGAGAGTTGGAGATTGAGAGAAAAGTGATAAGAGAAAGGGAGAATTGGAGATTGAGAGAAAAGTGATAAGAGAAAGAGAGAATTGGAGATTGAGAGAAAAGTGATAAGAGAAAGAGAGAATTGGAGATTGGGTGAAAAGTGAGAAGAGAAAGAGAGAATTGGAGATTGAGAGGAAAGTGATAAGAGAAAGAGAGAATTGGAGATTGAGAGAAAAGTGATAAGAGAAAGAGAGAATTGGAGATTGAGAGAAAAGTGATAAGAGAAAGAGAGAATTGGAGATGGAGAGAAAAGTGATTGAGAGAAAAGTGATAAGAGAAAGAGAGAACTGGAGATTGAGAGAAAAGTGAGAAGAGAAAGAGAGAATTGGAGATTGGGGGAAAAGTGTGAAGAGAAAGAGAGAATTGGAGATTGGGGGAAAAGTGTGAAGAGAAAGAGAGAATTGGAGATTGGGGGAAAAGTGAGAAAAGAAAGAGAGAATTGCAGATTGAGAGAAAATGGATAAGAGAAAGAGAGAATTGGAGATTCAGAGAAAAGTGATAAGAGAAAGAGAGAATTGGAGATTATGGGAAAAGTGATAAGAGAAAGAGAGAATTGGAGATTGAGAGAAAAGTGATAAGCGAAAGAGAGAATTAGAGATTGGGGGAAAAGTGATAAGAGAAAGAGAGAATTGGAGATTGAGAGAAAAGTAATAAGAGAAAGAGAGAATTGTAGATTGGAGAACAAATGATAAGAGAAAGAGAGAATTGGAGATTGAGAGAAAAGTGATAAGAGAAAGAGAGAATTGGAGATTGAGATAAAAGTGATAAGAGAAAGAGAGAATTGGAGATTGAGAGAAAACTAATAAGAGAAAGAGAGAATTGGAGATTGAGAGAAAAGTGATAAGAGAAAGAGAGAATTGGTGATTGAGAGAAAAGTGATAAGAGAAAGAGAGAATTGGAGATTGAGAGAAAAGTGATTGAGAGAAAAGTGATAAGAGAAAGAGAGGATTGGAGATTGAGAGAAAAGTGATAAGAGAAAGAGAGTATTGGAGATTGAGAGAAAAGTGAGAAGAGAAAGAGAGAATTGGAGATTGGGGGAAAAGTGTGAAGAGAAAGAGAGAATTGGAGATTGGGGGAAAAGTGTGAAGAGAAAGAGAGAATTGGAGATTGGGGGAAAAGTGAGAAAAGAAAGAGAGAATTGCAGATTGAGAGAAAATAGATAAGAGAAAGAGAGAATTGGAGATTGAGAGAAAAGTGATAAGAGAAAGGGAGAATTGGAGATTGAGAGAAAAGTGATAAGAGAAAGAGAGAATTGGAGATTTAGAGAAAAGTGATAAGAGAAAGAGAGAATTGGAGATTAGGGGAAAAGTGAGAAGAGAAAGAGAGAATTGGAGATTGAGAGAAAAGTGATAAGAGAAAGAGAGAATTGCAGATTGAGAGAAAACTGATAAGAGAAAGAGAGAATTGGAGATTGAGAGAAAAGTGATAACAGAAAGAGAGAATTGGAGATTGAGAGAAAAGTGATAAGAGAGAGAGAGAATGGAGGATTGAGAGAAAAGTGCTAAGAGAAGAGAGAATTGGAGTTTGAGAGAAAAGTGAGAAGAGAAAGAGAGAATTGGAGATTGGGGGAAAACTGAGAACAGAAAGAGAGGATTGGAGATTGAGAGAAAAGTGAGAAGAGAAAGAGAGAATTGGAGATTGAGAGAAAAGGGATAAGAGAAAGAGAGAGTTGGAGATTGAGAGAAAAGTGATAAGAGAAAGAGAGAATTGGAGATTGAGAGAAAAGTGATGAGAGAAAGAGAGAATTGGAGATTGAGAGAAAAGTGATAAGAGAAAGAGAGAATTGGTGATTGAAAGAAAAGTGATAAGAGAAGAGAGAATTGGAGTTTGAGAGAAAAGTGAGAAGAGAAAGAGAGAATTGGAGATTGGGGGAAAAGTGAGAAAAGAAAGAGAGAATTGCAGATTGAGAGAAAATGGATAAGAGAAAGAGAGAATTGGAAATTGAGAGATAAGTGATAAGAGAAAGAGAGAATTGGAGATTGAGAGAAAAGTGATTAGAGAAAGAGAGAATTGGAGATTGAGAGAAAAGTGATAAGAGAAAGAGAGAATTGGAGATTAGGGGAAAAGTGAGAAGAGAAAGAGAGAATTGGAGATTTAGAGAAAAGTGATAAGAGAAAGAGAGAATTGGAGATTGGGGGAAAAGTGATAAGAGAAAGAGAGAATTGTTGATTGAGAGAAAAGTGATAAGAGAAAGAGAGAATTGGAGATTGAGAGAAAAGTGATAAGAGAAAGAGAGAATTAGAGATTGAGAGAACAGTGATAAGAGAAAGAGAGAATTGGAGATTGAGAGAAAAGTGATAAGAGAAAGAGAGAATTGGAGATTGAGAGAAAAGTGATAAGAGAAAGAGAGAATTGGAGATTGGCAGAAAAGTGATAAGAGAAAGAGAGAAGTGGAGATTGAGAGAAAAGTGATAAGAGAAAGAGAGAATTGGAGATTATGGGAAAAGTGATAAGAGAAAGAGAGAATTGGAGATTGAGAGAAAAGTGATAAGAGAAAGAGAGAATTAGAGATTGGGGGAAAAGTGATAAGAGAAAGAGAGAATTGGAGATTGAGAGAAAAGTGATAAGAGAAAGACAGAATTGTAGATTGGGGAACAAGTGATAATAGATAGAGAGAATTGGAGATTGAGAGAAAAGTGATAAGAGAAAGAGAGAATTGGAGATTGAGATAAAAGTGATAAGAGAAAGAGAGAATTGGAGATTGAGAGAAAACTAATAAGAGAAAGAGAGAATTGGAGATTGAGAGAAAAGTGATTAGAGAAAGAGAGAATTGGAGATTGAGAGAAAAGTGATAAGAGAAAGAGAGAATTGGAGATTGAGAGAAAAGTGATAAGAGAAAGAGAGAATGGGGGATTGAAAGAAAAGTACTAAGAGAAATAGAGAATTGGAGATTGGGGGAAAACTGAGAACAGATTGAGAGGATTGGAGATTGAGAGAAAAGTGAGAAGAGAAAGAGAGAATTGGAGATTGAGACAATAGGGATAAGAGAAAGAGAGAGTTGGAAATTGAGAGAAAAGTGATAAGAGAAAGAGAGAATTGGAGATTGAGAGAAAAGTGATGAGAGAAAGAGAGAATTGGAGTTTGAGAGAAAAGTGATATGAGAAAGAGAGATTGGAGATTGAGAGAAAAGTAATAAGAGAAAGAGAGAATTGCAGATTGAGAGAAAAGTGATAAGAGAAAGAGAGAATTGGAGATTGGGGGAAGAGTGTAAAGAGAAAGAGAGAATTGGAGATTGGGGGAAAAGTGAGAAAAGAAAGAGAGAATTGCAGATTGAGAGAAAATGGATAAGAGAAAGAGAGAATTGGAGATTGAGAGAAAAGTGATGAGAGAAAGAGAGAATTGGATATTGAGAGAAAAGTGATAAGAGAAAGAGAGAATTGGAGATTAGGGGAAAAGTGAGAAGAGAAAGAGAGAATTGGAGATTGAGATAAAAGTGATAAGAGAAAGAGAGAATTGCAGATTGAGAGAAAAGTGATAAGAGAAAGAGAGAATTGGAGATTGAGAGAAAAGTGATAAGAGAAAGAGGGAATTAGAGATTGAGAGAAAAGTGATAAGAGAAAGAGAGAATTGGAGATTGAGAGAAAAGTGATAAGAGAAAGAGAGAATTGGAGATTGAGAGAAAAGTGATAAGAGAAAGAGACAATTGGAGATTGGCATAAAAGTGATAAGAGAAAGAGAGAATTGGAGATTATGGGAAAAGTGATAAGAGAAAGAGAGAATTGGAGATTGAGAGAAAAGTGATAAGAGAAAGAGAGAATTGTAGATTGGGGGACAAGTGATAAGAGAAAGAGAGAATTGGAGATTGAGAGAAAAGTGATAAGAGAAAGAGAGAATTGGAGATTGGGAGAAAAGTGATAAGAGAAAGAGAGAATTGGAGATTAGGGGAAAAGTGAGAAGAGATAGAGAGAATTGGAGATTGAGAGAAAAGTGATAAGAGAAAGAGAGAATTGCAGATTGAGAGAAAACTGATAAGAGAAAGAGAGAATTGGAGATTGAGAGAAAAGTGATAAGAGAAAGAGAGAATTGGAGATTGAGAGAAAAGTGATAAGAGAGAGAGAGAATGGAGGATTGAGAGAAAAGTGCTAAGAGAAATAGAGAATTGGAGATTGGGGGAAAACTGAGAACAGAAAGAGAGGATTGGAGATTGAGAGAAAAGTGAGAAGAGAAAGAGAGAATTGGAGATTTAGAGAAAAGTGATAAGAGAAAGAGAGAATTGGAGATTGGGGGAAAAGTGATAAGAGAAAGAGAGAATTGTTGATTGAGAGAAAAGTGATAAGAGAAAGAGAGAATTGGAGATTGAGAGAAAAGTGATAAGAGAAAGAGAGAATTAGAGATTGAGAGAACAGTGATAAGAGAAAGAGAGAATTGGAGATTGAGAGAAAAGTGATAAGAGAAAGAGAGAATTGGAGATTGAGAGAAAAGTGATAAGAGAAAGAGAGAATTGGAGATTGGCAGAAAAGTGATAAGAGAAAGAGAGAAGTGGAGATTGAGAGAAAAGTGATAAGAGAAAGAGAGAATTGGAGATTATGGGAAAAGTGATAAGAGAAAGAGAGAATTGGAGATTGAGAGAAAAGTGATAAGAGAAAGAGAGAATTAGAGATTGGGGGAAAAGTGATAAGAGAAAGAGAGAATTGGAGATTGCGAGAAAAGTGATAAGAGAAAGACAGAATTGTAGATTGGGGAACAAGTGATAATAGATAGAGAGAATTGGAGATTGAGAGAAAAGTGATAAGAGAAAGAGAGAATTGGAGATTGAGATAAAAGTGATAAGAGAAAGAGAGAATTGGAGATTGAGAGAAAACTAATAAGAGAAAGAGAGAATTGGAGATTGAGAGAAAAGTGATAAGAGAAAGAGAGAATTGGAGATTGAGAGAAAAGTGATAAGAGAAAGAGAGAATTGGAGATTGAGAGAAAAGTGATAAGAGAGAGAGAGAATGGGGGATTGAAAGAAAAGTACTAAGAGAAATAGAGAATTGGAGATTGGGGGAAAACTGAGAACAGATTGAGAGGATTGGAGATTGAGAGAAAAGTGAGAAGAGAAAGAGAGAATTGGAGATTGAGACAATAGGGATAAGAGAAAGAGAGAGTTGGAAATTGAGAGAAAAGTGATAAGAGAAAGAGAGAATTGGAGATTGAGAGAAAAGTGATGAGAGAAAGAGAGAATTGGAGTTTGAGAGAAAAGTGATATGAGAAAGAGAGATTGGAGATTGAGAGAAAAGTAATAAGAGAAAGAGAGAATTGCAGATTGAGAGAAAAGTGATAAGAGAAAGAGAGAATTGGAGATTGGGGGAAGAGTGTAAAGAGAAAGAGAGAATTGGAGATTGGGGGAAAAGTGAGAAAAGAAAGAGAGAATTGCAGATTGAGAGAAAATGGATAAGAGAAAGAGAGAATTGGAGATTGAGAGAAAAGTGATGAGAGAAAGAGAGAATTGGATATTGAGAGAAAAGTGATAAGAGAAAGAGAGAATTGGAGATTGAGAGAAAAGTGATAAGAGAAAGAGAGAATTAGAGATTGAGAGAAAAGTGATAAGAGAAAGAGAGAATTGGAGATTGAGAGAAAAGTGATAAGAGAAAGAGAGAATTGGAGATTGAGAGAAAAGTGATAAGAGAAAGAGACAATTGGAGATTGGCATAAAAGTGATAAGAGAAAGAGAGAATTGGAGATTATGGGAAAAGTGATAAGAGAAAGAGAGAATTGGAGATTGAGAGAAAAGTGATAAGAGAAAGAGAGAATTGTAGATTGGGGGACAAGTGATAAGAGAAAGAGAGAATTGGAGATTGAGAGAAAAGTGATAAGAGAAAGAGAGAATTGGAGATTGGGAGAAAAGTGATAAGAGAAAGAGAGAATTGGTGATTGAGAGAAAAGTGATAAGAGAAAGAGAGAATTGGAGATTAGGGGAAAAGTGAGAAGAGATAGAGAGAATTGGAGATTGAGAGAAAAGTGATAAGAGAAAGAGAGAATTGCAGATTGAGAGAAAACTGATAAGAGAAAGAGAGAATTGGAGATTGAGAGAAAAGTGATAAGAGAAAGAGAGAATTGGAGATTGAGAGAAAAGTGATAAGAGAAAGAGAGAATGGAGGATTGAGAGAAAAGTGCTAAGAGAAATAGAGAATTGGAGATTGGGGGAAAACTGAGAACAGAAAGAGAGGATTGGAGATTGAGAGAAAAGTGAGAAGAGAAAGAGAGAATTGGAGATTGAGAGAAAAGGGATAAGAGAAAGAGAGAGTTGGAGATTGAGAGAAAAGTGATAAGAGAAAGAGAGAATTGGAGATTGAGAGAAAAGTGATGAGAGAAAGAGAGAATTGGAGATTGAGAGAAAAGTGATAAGAGAAAGAGAGAATTGGTGATTGAAAGAAAAGTGATAAGAGAAGAGAGAATTGGAGTTTGAGAGAAAAGTGAGAAGAGAAAGAGAGAATTGGAGATTGGGGGAAAAGTGAGAAAAGAAAGAGAGAATTGCAGATTGAGAGAAAATGGATAAGAGAAAGAGAGAATTGGAAATTGAGAGATAAGTGATAAGAGAAAGAGAGAATTGGAGATTGAGAGAAAAGTGATTAGAGAAAGTGAGAATTGGAGATTGAGAGAAAAGTGATAAGAGAAAGAGAGAATTGGAGATTAGGGGAAAAGTGAGAAAAGAAAGAGAGAATTGCAGATTGAGAGAAAATGGATAAGAGAAAGAGAGAATTGGAGATTCAGAGAAAAGTGATAACAGAAAGAGAGAATTGGAGATTGAGAGAAAAGTGATAAGAGAAAGAGAGAATTGGATATTGAGAGAAAAGTGATGAGAGAAAGAGAGAATTGGAGATTAGGGGAAAAGTGAGAAGAGAAAGAGAGAATTGGAGATTGAGAGAAAAGTGATAAGAGAAATAGAGAATTGCAGATTGAGAGAAAACTGATAAGAGAAAGAGAGAATTGGAGATTGAGAGAAATGTGATGAGAGAAAGAGAGAATTGGAGTTTGAGAGAAAAGTGATAAGAGAAAGAGAGAATTGGAGATTGAGAGAAAAGTGATAAGAGAGAGAGAGAATGGGGGATTGAGAGAAAAGTGCTAAGAGAAATAGAGAATTGGAGAATGGGGGAAAACTGAGAACAGAAAGAGAGGATTGGAGATTGAGAGAAAAGTGAGAAGAGAAAGAGAGAATTGGAGATTGAGAGAAAAGGGATAAGAGAAAGAGAGAGTTGGAGATTGAGAGAAAAGTGATAAGAGAAAGAGAGAATTGGAGATTGAGAGAAAAGTGATAAGAGAAAGAGAGAATTGGAGATTGAGAGAAAAGTGAGAAGAGAAAGAGAGAATTGGAGATTGGGGGAAAAGTGTGAAGAGAATGAGAGAATTGGAGATTGGGGGAAAAGTGAGAAAAGAAAGAGAGAATTGCAGATTGAGAGAAAATGGATAAGAGAAAGAGTGAATTGGAGATTGAGAGAAAAGTGATAAGAGAGAGAGAGAATGGGAGATTGAGAGAAAAGTGATAAGAGAAAGAGAGAATTGGAGATTTGGGGAAAACTGAGAACAGAAAGAGAGGATTGGAGATTGAGAGAAAAGTGAGAAGAGAAAGAGAGAATTGGAGATTGAGGGAAAAGTGAGAAGGGAAGAGAGAATTGGAGATTGAGAGAAAAGTGATAAGAGAAAGAGAGAATTGGAGGTTGGGGAAAAGTGTAAAGAGAAAAAGAGAATTGGAGATTGGGGGAAAATGAGAAGAGAAAGAGAGAATTGGAGATTGAGAGAAAAGTGATAAGAGAAAGAGATAATTGGAGATTGAGAGAAAAGGGATAAGAGAAAGAGAGAGTTGGAGATTGAGAGAAAAGTGATAAGAGAAAGGGAGAATTGGAGATTGAGAGAAAAGTGATAAGAGAAAGAGAGAATTGGAGATTGAGAGAAAAGTGATAAGAGAAAGAGAGAATTGGAGATTGGGTGAAAAGTGAGAAGAGAAAGAGAGAATTGGAGATTGAGAGGAAAGTGATAAGAGAAAGAGAGAATTGGAGATTGAGAGAAAAGTGATAAGAGAAAGAGAGAATTGGAGATTGAGAGAAAAGTGATAAGAGAAAGAGAGAATTGGAGATGGAGAGAAAAGTGATTGAGAGAAAAGTGATAAGAGAAAGAGAGAACTGGAGATTGAGAGAAAAGTGAGAAGAGAAAGAGAGAATTGGAGATTGGGGGAAAAGTGTGAAGAGAAAGAGAGAATTGGAGATTGGGGGAAAAGAGTGAAGAGAAAGAGAGAATTGGAGATTGGGGGAAAAGTGAGAAAAGAAAGAGAGAATTGCAGATTGAGAGAAAATGGATAAGAGAAAGAGAGAATTGGAGATTCAGAGAAAGGTGATAAGAGAAAGAGAGAATTGGAGATTGAGAGAAAAGTGATAAGAGAAAGAGAGAATTGGAGATTAGGGGAAAAGTGAGAAGAGAAAGAGAGAATTGGAGATTGAGAGAAAAGTGATAAGAGAAAGAGAGAATTGCAGATTGAGAGAAAACTGATAAGAGAAAGAGAGAATTGGAGATTGAGAGAAATGTGATGAGAGAAAGAGAGAATTGTAGTTTGAGAGAAAAGTGATAAGAGAAAGAGAGAATTGGAGATTGAGAGAAAAGTGATAAGAGAGAGAGAGAATGGGGGATTGAGAGAAAAGTGCTAAGAGAAATAGAGAATTGGAGATTGGGGGAAAACTGAGAACAGAAAGAGAGGATTGGAGATTGAGAGAAAAGTGAGAAGAGAAAGAGAGAATTGGAGATTGAGAGAAAAGGGATAAGAGAAAGAGAGAGTTGGAGATTGAGAGAAAAGTGATAAGAGACAGAAAGAATTGGAGATTGAGAGAAAAGTGATAAGAGAAAGAGAGAATTGGAGATTGAGAGAAAAGTGAGAAGAGAAAGAGAGAATTGGAGATTGGGGGATAAGTGTGAAGAGAAAGAGAGAATTGGAGATTGGGGGAAAAGTGTGAAGAGAAAGAGAGAATTGGAGATTGGGGGAAAAGTGAGAAAAGAAAGAGAGAATTGCAGATTGAGAGAAAATGGATAAGAGAAAGAGAGAATTGGAGATTGAGAGAAAAGTGATAAGAGAAAGAGAGAATTGAGATTGAGAGAAAAGTGATAAGAGAAAGAGAGAAATGGAGATTGAGAGAAAAGTGATAAGAGAAAGAGAGAATTGGAGATTAGGGGAAAAGTGAGAAGAGAAAGAGAGAATTGGAGATTGAGAGAAAAGTGATAAGAGAAAGAGATAATTGGAGATTGAGAGAAAAGGGATAAGAGAAAGAGAGAATTGGAGATTGGGAGAAAAGTGATAAGAGAAAGAGAGAATTGGTGATTGAGAGAAAAGTGATAAGAGAAAGAGAGAATTGGAGATTAGGGGAAAAGTGAGAAGAGATAGAGAGAATTGGAGATTGAGAGAAAAGTGATAAGAGAAAGAGAGAATTGCAGATTGAGAGAAAACTGATAAGAGAAAGAGAGAATTGGAGATTGAGACAAAAGTGATAAGAGAAAGAGAGAATTGGAGATTGAGAGAAAAGTGATAAGAGAGAGAGAGAATGGAGGATTGAGAGAAAAGTGCTAAGAGAAATAGAGAATTGGAGATTGGGGGAAAACTGAGAACAGAAAGAGAGGATTGGAGATTGAGAGAAAAGTGAGAAGAGAAAGAGAGAATTGGAGATTGAGAGAAAAGGGATAAGAGAAAGAGAGAGTTGGAGATTGAGAGAAAAGTGATAAGAGAAAGAGAGAATTGGAGATTGAGAGAAAAGTGATGAGAGAAAGAGAGAATTGGAGATTGAGAGAAAAGTGATAAGAGAAAGAGAGAATTGGTGATTGAAAGAAAAGTGATAAGAGAAGAGAGAATTGGAGTTTGAGAGAAAAGTGAGAAGAGAAAGAGAGAATTGGAGATTGGGGGAAAAGTGAGAAAAGAAAGAGAGAATTGCAGATTGAGAGAAAATGGATAAGAGAAAGAGAGAATTGGAAATTGAGAGATAAGTGATAAGAGAAAGAGAGAATTGGAGATTGAGAGAAAAGTGATTAGAGAAAGTGAGAATTGGAGATTGAGAGAAAAGTGATGAGAGAAAGAGAGAATTGGAGATTAGGGGAAAAGTGAGAAGAGAAAGAGAGAATTGGAGATTGAGAGAAAAGTGATAAGAGAAAGAGAGAATTGCAGATTGAGAGAAAACTGATAAGAGAAAGAGAGAATTGGAGATTGAGAGAAATGTGATGAGAGAAAGAGAGAATTGGAGTTTGAGAGAAAAGTGATAAGAGAAAGAGAGAATTGGAGATTGAGAGAAAAGTGATAAGAGAGAGAGAGAATGGGGGATTGAGAGAAAAGTGCTAAGAGAAATAGAGAATTGGAGATTGGGGGAAAACTGAGAACAGAAAGAGAGGATTGGAGATTGAGAGAAAAGTGAGAAGAGAAAGAGAGAATTGGAGATTGAGAGAAAAGGGATAAGAGAAAGAGAGAGTTGGAGATTGAGAGAAAAGTGAGAAGAGAAAGAGAGAATTGGAGATTGGGGGAAAAGTGAGAAAAGAAAGAGAGAATTGCAGATTGAGAGAAAATGGATAAGAGAAAGAGAGAATTGGAAATTGAGAGATAAGTGATAAGAGAAAGAGAGAATTGGAGATTGAGAGAAAAGTGATTAGAGAAAGTGAGAATTGGAGATTGAGAGAAAAGTGATAAGAGAAAGAGAGAATTGGAGATTAGGGGAAAAGTGAGAAAAGAAAGAGAGAATTGCAGATTGAGAGAAAATGGATAAGAGAAAGAGAGAATTGGAGATTCAGAGAAAAGTGATAACAGAAAGAGAGAATTGGAGATTGAGAGAAAAGTGATAAGAGAAAGAGAGAATTGGATATTGAGAGAAAAGTGATGAGAGAAAGAGAGAATTGGAGATTAGGGGAAAAGTGAGAAGAGAAAGAGAGAATTGGAGATTGAGAGAAAAGTGATAAGAGAAAGAGAGAATTGCAGATTGAGAGAAAACTGATAAGAGAAAGAGATAATTGGAGATTGAGAGAAATGTGATGAGAGAAAGAGAGAATTGGAGTTTGAGAGAAAAGTGATAAGAGAAAGAGAGAATTGGAGATTGAGAGAAAAGTGATAAGAGAGAGAGAGAATGGGGGATTGAGAGAAAAGTGCTAAGAGAAATAGAGAATTGGAGAATGGGGGAAAACTGAGAACAGAAAGAGAGGATTGGAGATTGAGAGAAAAGTGAGAAGAGAAAGAGAGAATTGGAGATTGAGAGAAAAGGGATAAGAGAAAGAGAGAGTTGGAGATTGAGAGAAAAGTGATAAGAGAAAGAGAGAATTGGAGATTGAGAGAAAAGTGATAAGAGAAAGAGAGAATTGGAGATTGAGAGAAAAGTGAGAAGAGAAAGAGAGAATTGGAGATTGGGGGAAAAGTGTGAAGAGAATGAGAGAATTGGAGATTGGGGGAAAAGTGAGAAAAGAAAGAGAGAATTGCAGATTGAGAGAAAATGGATAAGAGAAAGAGTGAATTGGAGATTGAGAGAAAAGTGATAAGAGAGAGAGAGAATGGGAGATTGAGAGAAAAGTGATAAGAGAAAGAGAGAATTGGAGATTTGGGGAAAACTGAGAACAGAAAGAGAGGATTGGAGATTGAGAGAAAAGTGAGAAGAGAAAGAGAGAATTGGAGATTGAGGGAAAAGTGAGAAGGGAAGAGAGAATTGGAGATTGAGAGAAAAGTGATAAGAGAAAGAGAGAATTGGAGGTTGGGGAAAAGTGTAAAGAGAAAAAGAGAATTGGAGATTGGGGGAAAATGAGAAGAGAAAGAGAGAATTGGAGATTGAGAGAAAAGTGATAAGAGAAAGAGATAATTGGAGATTGAGAGAAAAGGGATAAGAGAAAGAGAGAGTTGGAGATTGAGAGAAAAGTGATAAGAGAAAGGGAGAATTGGAGATTGAGAGAAAAGTGATAAGAGAAAGAGAGAATTGGAGATTGAGAGAAAAGTGATAAGAGAAAGAGAGAATTGGAGATTGGGTGAAAAGTGAGAAGAGAAAGAGAGAATTGGAGATTGAGAGGAAAGTGATAAGAGAAAGAGAGAATTGGAGATTGAGAGAAAAGTGATAAGAGAAAGAGAGAATTGGAGATTGAGAGAAAAGTGATAAGAGAAAGAGAGAATTGGAGATGGAGAGAAAAGTGATTGAGAGAAAAGTGATAAGAGAAAGAGAGAACTGGAGATTGAGAGAAAAGTGAGAAGAGAAAGAGAGAATTGGAGATTGGGGGAAAAGTGTGAAGAGAAAGAGAGAATTGGAGATTGGGGGAAAAGTGTGAAGAGAAAGAGAGAATTGGAGATTGGGGGAAAAGTGAGAAAAGAAAGAGAGAATTGCAGATTGAGAGAAAATGGATAAGAGAAAGAGAGAATTGGAGATTCAGAGAAAGGTGATAAGAGAAAGAGAGAATTGGAGATTGAGAGAAAAGCGATAAGAGAAAGAGAGAATTGGAGATTAGGGGAAAAGTGAGAAGAGAAAGAGAGAATTGGAGATTGAGAGAAAAGTGATAAGAGAAAGAGAGAATTGCAGATTGAGAGAAAACTGATAAGAGAAAGAGAGAATTGGAGATTGAGAGAAATGTGATGAGAGAAAGAGAGAATTGTAGTTTGAGAGAAAAGTGATAAGAGAAAGAGAGAATTGGAGATTGAGAGAAAAGTGATAAGAGAGAGAGAGAATGGGGGATTGAGAGAAAAGTGCTAAGAGAAATAGAGAATTGGAGATTGGGGGAAAACTGAGAACAGAAAGAGAGGATTGGAGATTGAGAGAAAAGTGAGAAGAGAAAGAGAGAATTGGAGATTGAGAGAAAAGGGATAAGAGAAAGAGAGAGTTGGAGATTGAGAGAAAAGTGATAAGAGACAGAAAGAATTGGAGATTGAGAGAAAAGTGATAAGAGAAAGAGAGAATTGGAGATTGAGAGAAAAGTGAGAAGAGAAAGAGAGAATTGGAGATTGGGGGATAAGTGTGAAGAGAAAGAGAGAATTGGAGATTGGGGGAAAAGTGTGAAGAGAAAGAGAGAATTGGAGATTGGGGGAAAAGTGAGAAAAGAAAGAGAGAATTGCAGATTGAGAGAAAATTGATAAGAGAAAGAGAGAATTGGAGATTGAGAGAAAAGTGATAAGAGAAAGAGAGAATTGAGATTGAGAGAAAAGTGATAAGAGAAAGAGAGAAATGGAGATTGAGAGAAAAGTGATAAGAGAAAGAGAGAATTGGAGATTAGGGGAAAAGTGAGAAGAGAAAGAGAGAATTGGAGATTGAGAGAAAAGTGATAAGAGAAAGAGATAATTGGAGATTGAGAGAAAAGGGATAAGAGAAAGAGAGAATTGGAGATTGGGAGAAAAGTGATAAGAGAAAGAGAGAATTGGTGATTGAGAGAAAAGTGATAAGAGAAAGAGAGAATTGGAGATTAGGGGAAAAGTGAGAAGAGATAGAGAGAATTGGAGATTGAGAGAAAAGTGATAAGAGAAAGAGAGAATTGCAGATTGAGAGAAAACTGATAAGAGAAAGAGAGAATTGGAGATTGAGAGAAAAGTGATAATAGAAAGAGAGAATTGGAGATTGAGAGAAAAGTGATAAGAGAGAGAGAGAATGGAGGATTGAGAGAAAAGTGCTAAGAGAAATAGAGAATTGGAGATTGGGGGAAAACTGAGAACAGAAAGAGAGGATTGGAGATTGAGAGAAAAGTGAGAAGAGAAAGAGAGAATTGGAGATTGAGAGAAAAGGGATAAGAGAAAGAGAGAGTTGGAGATTGAGAGAAAAGTGATAAGAGAAAGAGAGAATTGGAGATTGAGAGAAAAGTGATGAGAGAAAGAGAGAATTGGAGATTGAGAGAAAAGTGATAAGAGAAAGAGAGAATTGGTGATTGAAAGAAAAGTGATAAGAGAAGAGAGAATTGGAGTTTGAGAGAAAAGTGAGAAGAGAAAGAGAGAATTGGAGATTGGGGGAAAAGTGAGAAAAGAAAGAGAGAATTGCAGATTGAGAGAAAATGGATAAGAGAAAGAGAGAATTGGAAATTGAGAGATAAGTGATAAGAGAAAGAGAGAATTGGAGATTGAGAGAAAAGTGATTAGAGAAAGTGAGAATTGGAGATTGAGAGAAAAGTGATGAGAGAAAGAGAGAATTGGAGATTAGGGGAAAAGTGAGAAGAGAAAGAGAGAATTGGAGATTGAGAGAAAAGTGATAAGAGAAAGAGAGAATTGCAGATTGAGAGAAAACTGATAAGAGAAAGAGAGAATTGGAGATTGAGAGAAATGTGATGAGAGAAAGAGAGAATTGGAGTTTGAGAGAAAAGTGATAAGAGAAAGAGAGAATTGGAGATTGAGAGAAAAGTGATAAGAGAGAGAGAGAATGGGGGATTGAGAGAAAAGTGCTAAGAGAAATAGAGAATTGGAGATTGGGGGAAAACTGAGAACAGAAAGAGAGGATTGGAGATTGAGAGAAAAGTGAGAAGAGAAAGAGAGAATTGGAGATTGAGAGAAAAGGGATAAGAGAAAGAGAGAGTTGGAGATTGAGAGAAAAGTGATAAGAGAAAGAGAGAATTGGAGATTGAGAGAAAAGTGATAAGAGAAAGAGAGAATTGGAGATTGAGAGAAAAGTGAGAAGAGAAAGAGAGAATTGGAGATTGGGGGAAAAGTGTGAAGAGAATGAGAGAATTGGAGATTGGGGGAAAAGTGAGAAAAGAAAGAGAGAATTGCAGATTGAGAGAAAATGGATAAGAGAAAGAGTGAATTGGAGATTGAGAGAAAAGTGATAAGAGAGAGAGAGAATGGGAGATTGAGAGAAAAGTGATAAGAGAAAGAGAGAATTGGAGATTTGGGGAAAACTGAGAACAGAAAGAGAGGATTGGAGATTGAGAGAAAAGTGAGAAGAGAAAGAGAGAATTGGAGATTGAGGAAAAGTGAGAAGGGAAGAGAGAATTGGAGATTGAGAGAAAAGTGATAAGAGAAAGAGAGAATTGGAGGTTGAGGAAAAGTGTAAAGAGAAAAAGAGAATTGGAGATTGGGGGAAAATGAGAAGAGAAAGAGAGAATTGGAGATTGAGAGAAAAGTGATAAGAGAAAGAGATAATTGGAGATTGAGAGAAAAGGGATAAGAGAAAGAGAGAGTTGGAGATTGAGAGAAAAGTGATAAGAGAAAGGGAGAATTGGAGATTGAGAGAAAAGTGATAAGAGAAAGAGAGAATTGGAGATTGAGAGAAAAGTGATAAGAGAAAGAGAGAATTGGAGATTGGGTGAAAAGTGAGAAGAGAAAGAGAGAATTGGAGATTGAGAGGAAAGTGATAAGAGAAAGAGAGAATTGCAGATTGAGAGAAAAGTGATAAGAGAAAGAGAGAATTGGAGATTGAGAGAAAAGTGATAAGAGAAAGAGAGAAATGGAGATTGAGAGAAAAGTGATAAGAGAAAGAGAGAATTGGAGATTAGGGGAAAAGTGAGAAGAGAAAGAGAGAATTGGAGATTGAGAGAAAAGTGATAAGAGAAAGAGATAATTGGAGATTGAGAGAAAAGGGATAAGAGAAAGAGAGAATTGGAGATTGGGAGAAAAGTGATAAGAGAAAGAGAGAATTGGTGATTGAGAGAAAAGTGATAAGAGAAAGAGAGAATTGGAGATTAGGGGAAAAGTGAGAAGAGATAGAGAGAATTGGAGATTGAGAGAAAAGTGATAAGAGAAAGAGAGAATTGCAGATTGAGAGAAAACTGATAAGAGAAAGAGAGAATTGGAGATTGAGAGAAAAGTGATAAGAGAAAGAGAGAATTGGAGATTGAGAGAAAAGTGATAAGAGAGAGAGAGAATGGAGGATTGAGAGAAAAGTGCTAAGAGAAATAGAGAATTGGAGATTGGGGGAAAACTGAGAACAGAAAGAGAGGATTGGAGATTGAGAGAAAAGTGAGAAGAGAAAGAGAGAATTGGAGATTGAGAGAAAAGGGATAAGAGAAAGAGAGAGTTGGAGATTGAGAGAAAAGTGATAAGAGAAAGAGAGAATTGGAGATTGAGAGAAAAGTGATGAGAGAAAGAGAGAATTGGAGATTGAGAGAAAAGTGATAAGAGAAAGAGAGAATTGGTGATTGAAAGAAAAGTGATAAGAGAAGAGAGAATTGGAGTTTGAGAGAAAAGTGAGAAGAGAAAGAGAGAATTGGAGATTGGGGGAAAAGTGAGAAAAGAAAGAGAGAATTGCAGATTGAGAGAAAATGGATAAGAGAAAGAGAGAATTGGAAATTGAGAGATAAGTGATAAGAGAAAGAGAGAATTGGAGATTGAGAGAAAAGTGATTAGAGAAAGTGAGAATTGGAGATTGAGAGAAAAGTGATGAGAGAAAGAGAGAATTGGAGATTAGGGGAAAAGTGAGAAGAGAAAGAGAGAATTGGAGATTGAGAGAAAAGTGATAAGAGAAAGAGAGAATTGCAGATTGAGAGAAAACTTATAAGAGAAAGAGAGAATTGGAGATTGAGAGAAATGTGATGAGAGAAAGAGAGAATTGGAGTTTGAGAGAAAAGTGATAAGAGAAAGAGAGAATTGGAGATTGAGAGAAAAGTGATAAGAGAGAGAGAGAATGGGGGATTGAGAGAAAAGTGCTAAGAGAAATAGAGAATTGGAGATTGGGGGAAAACTGAGAACAGAAAGAGAGGATTGGAGATTGAGAGAAAAGTGAGAAGAGAAAGAGAGAATTGGAGATTGAGAGAAAAGGGATAAGAGAAAGAGAGAGTTGGAGATTGAGAGAAAAGTGATAAGAGAAAGAGAGAATTGGAGATTGAGAGAAAAGTGATAAGAGAAAGAGAGAATTGGAGATTGAGAGAAAAGTGAGAAGAGAAAGAGAGAATTGGAGATTGGGGGAAAAGTGTGAAGAGAATGAGAGAATTGGAGATTGGGGGAAAAGTGAGAAAAGAAAGAGAGAATTGCAGATTGAGAGAAAATGGATAAGAGAAAGAGTGAATTGGAGATTGAGAGAAAAGTGATAAGAGAGAGAGAGAATGGGAGATTGAGAGAAAAGTGATAAGAGAAAGAGAGAATTGGAGATTTGGGGAAAACTGAGAACAGAAAGAGAGGATTGGAGATTGAGAGAAAAGTGAGAAGAGAAAGAGAGAATTGGAGATTGAGGAAAAGTGAGAAGGGAAGAGAGAATTGGAGATTGAGAGAAAAGTGATAAGAGAAAGAGAGAATTGGAGGTTGAGGAAAAGTGTAAAGAGAAAAAGAGAATTGGAGATTGGGGGAAAATGAGAAGAGAAAGAGAGAATTGGAGATTGAGAGAAAAGTGATAAGAGAAAGAGATAATTGGAGATTGAGAGAAAAGGGATAAGAGAAAGAGAGAGTTGGAGATTGAGAGAAAAGTGATAAGAGAAAGGGAGAATTGGAGATTGAGAGAAAAGTGATAAGAGAAAGAGAGAATTGGAGATTGAGAGAAAAGTGATAAGAGAAAGAGAGAATTGGAGATTGGGTGAAAAGTGAGAAGAGAAAGAGAGAATTGGAGATTGAGAGGAAAGTGATAAGAGAAAGAGAGAATTGCAGATTGAGAGAAAAGTGATAAGAGAAAGAGAGAATTGGAGATTGAGAGAAAAGTGATAAGAGAAAGAGAGAATTGGAGATGGAGAGAAAAGTGATTGAGAGAAAAGTGATAAGAGAAAGAGAGAACTGGAGATTGAGAGAAAAGTGAGAAGAGAAAGAGAGAATTGGAGATTGGGGGAAAAGTGTGAAGAGAAAGAGAGAATTGGAGATTGGGGGAAAAGTGTGAAGAGAAAGAGAGAATTGGAGATTGGGGGAAAAGTGAGAAAAGAAAGAGAGAATTGCAGATTGAGAGAAAATGGATAAGAGAAAGAGAGAATTGGAGATTCAGAGAAAAGTGATAACAGAAAGAGAGAATTGGAGATTGAGAGAAAGGTGATAAGAGAAAGAGAGAATTGGAGATTGAGAGAAAAGTGATAAGAGAAAGAGAGAATTGGAGATTAGGGGAAAAGTGAGAAGAGAAAGAGAGAATTGGAGATTGAGAGAAAAGTGATAAGAGAAAGAGAGAATTGCAGATTGAGAGAAAACTGATAAGAGAAAGAGAGAATTGGAGATTGAGAGAAATGTGATGAGAGAAAGAGAGAATTGTAGTTTGAGAGAAAAGTGATAAGAGAAAGAGAGAATTGGAGATTGAGAGAAAAGTGATAAGAGAGAGAGAGAATGGGGGATTGAGAGAAAAGTGCTAAGAGAAATAGAGAATTGGAGATTGGGGGAAAACTGAGAACAGAAAGAGAGGATTGGAGATTGAGAGAAAAGTGAGAAGAGAAAGAGAGAATTGGAGATTGAGAGAAAAGGGATAAGAGAAAGAGAGAGTTGGAGATTGAGAGAAAAGTGATAAGAGACAGAAGAATTGGAGATTGAGAGAAAAGTGATAAGAGAAAGAGAGAATTGGAGATTGAGAGAAAAGTGAGAAGAGAAAGAGAGAATTGGAGATTGAGAGAAAAGTGATAAGAGAAAGAGATAATTGGAGATTGAGAGAAAAGGGATAAGAGAAAGAGAGAGTTGGAGATTGAGAGAAAAGTGATAAGAGAAAGGGAGAATTGGAGATTGAGAGAAAAGTGATAAGAGAAAGAGAGAATTGGAGATTGAGAGAAAAGTGATAAGAGAAAAAGAGAATTGGAGATTGGGTGAAAAGTGAGAAGAGAAAGAGAGAATTGGAGATTGAGAGGAAAGTGATAAGAGAAAGAGAGAATTGGAGATTGAGAGAAAAGTGATAAGAGAAAGAGAGAATTGGAGATTGAGAGAAAAGTGATAAGAGAAAGAGAGAATTGGAGATGGAGAGAAAGTGATTGAGAGAAAAGTGATAAGAGAAAGAGAGAACTGGAGATTGAGAGAAAAGTGAGAAGAGAAAGAGAGAATTGGAGATTGGGGGAAAAGTGTGAAGAGAAAGAGAGAATTGGAGATTGGGGGAAAAGTGTGAAGAGAAAGAGAGAATTGGAGATTGGGGGAAAAGTGAGAAAAGAAAGAGAGAATTGTAGATTGAGAGAAAATGGATAAGAGAAGAGAGAATTGGAGATTCAGAGAAAAGTGATAACAGAAAGAGAGAATTGGAGATTGAGAGAAAGGTGATAAGAGAAGAGAGAATTGGAGATTGAGAGAAAAGTGATAAGAGAAAGAGAGAATTGGAGATTAGGGGAAAAGTGAGAAGAGAAAGAGAGAATTGGAGATTGAGAGAAAAGTGATAAGAGAAAGAGAGAATTGCAGATTGAGAGAAAACTGATAAGAGAAAGAGAGAATTGGAGATTGAGAGAAATGTGATGAGAGAAAGAGAGAATTGTAGTTTGAGAGAAAAGTGATAAGAGAAAGAGGGAATTGGAGATTGAGAGAAAAGTGATAAGAGAGAGAGAGAATGGGGGATTGAGAGAAAAGTGCTAAGAGAAATAGAGAATTGGAGATTGGGGGAAAACTGAGAACAGAAAGAGAGGATTGGAGATTGAGAGAAAAGTGAGAAGAGAAAGAGAGAATTGGAGATTGAGAGAAAAGGGATAAGAGAAAGAGAGAGTTGGAGATTGAGAGAAAAGTGATAAGAGACAGAAAGAATTGGAGATTGAGAGAAAAGTGATAAGAGAAAGAGAGAATTGGAGATTGAGAGAAAAGTGAGAAGAGAAAGAGAGAATTGGAGATTGGGGGATAAGTGTGAAGAGAAAGAGAGAATTGGAGATTGGGGGAAAAGTGTGAAGAGAAAGAGAGAATTGGAGATTGGGGGAAAAGTGAGAAAAGAAAGAGAGAATTGCAGATTGAGAGAAAATGGATAAGAGAAAGAGAGAATTGGAGATTGAGAGAAAAGTGATAAGAGAAAGAGAGAATTGAGATTGAGAGAAAAGTGATAAGAGAAAGAGAGAAATGGAGATTGAGAGAAAAGTGATAAGAGAAAGAGAGAATTGGAGATTAGGGGAAAAGTGAGAAGAGAAAGAGAGAATTGGAGATTGAGAGAAAAGTGATAAGAGAAAGAGAGAATTGCAGATTGAGAGAAAACTGATAAGAGAAAGAGAGAATTGGAGATTGAGAGAAAAGTGATAAGAGAAAGAGAGAATTGGAGATTGAGAGAAAAGTGATCAGAGAAAGAGAGAATTGTAGATTGAGAGAAAAGTAAGAAGAGAAAGAGAGAATTGGAGATTTAGAGAAAAGTGATAAGAGAGAGAGAGAATGGGGGATTGAGAGAAAAGTGCTAAGAGAAATAGAGAATTGGAGATTGGGGGAAAACTGAGAACAGAAAGAGAGGATTGGAGATTGAGAGAAAAGTGAGAAGAGAAAGAGAGAATTGGAGATTGGGGGAAAAGTGTGAAGAGAATGAGAGAATTGGAGATTGGGGGAAAAGTGTGAAGAGAAAGAGAGAATTGGAGATTGGGGGAAAAGTGAGAAAAGAAAGAGAGAATTGCAGATTGAGAGAAAATGGATGAGAGAAATAGAGAATTGGAGATTGAGAGAAAAGTGATAAGAGAAAGAGAGAATTGGAGATTGAGAGAAAAGTGATAAGAGAAAGAGAGAATTGGAGATTAGGGGAAAAGTGAGAAGAGAAAGAGAGAATTGGAGATTGAGAGAAAAGTGATAAGAGAAAGAGAGAATTGCAGATTGAGAGAAAACTGATAAGAGAAAGAGAGAATTGGAGATTGAGAGAAAAGTGATAAGAGAAAGAGAGATATTGGAGATTGAGAGAAAAGTGATAAGAGAAAGAGAGAATTGGAGATTGAGAGAAAAGTGATAAGAGAGGGAGAGAATGGGGGATTGAGAGAAAAGTGCTAAGAGAAATAGAGAATTGGAGATTGGGGGAAAACTGAGAACAGAAAGAGAGGATTGGAGATTGAGAAAAAGTGAGAAGAGAATGAGAGAATTGGAGATTGGGGGAAAAGTGTGAAGAGAAAGAGAGAATTGGAGATTGGGGGAAAAGTGAGAAAAGAAAGAGAGAATTGCAGATTGAGAGAAAATGGATAAGAGAAAGAGAGAATTGGAGATTGAGAGAAAAGTGATAAGAGAGAGAGAGAATGGGAGATTGAGAGAAAAGTGATAAGAGAAAGAGAGAATTGGAGATTTGGGGAAAACTGAGAAACAGAAAGAGAGGATTGTAGATTGAGAGAAAATTGAGAAGAGAAAGAGAGAATTGGAGATTGAGAGAAAAGTGAGAAGGGAAAGAGAGAATTGGAGATTGAGAGAAAAAAGATAAGAGAAAGAGAGAATTGGAGGTTGGGGAAAAGTGTAAAGAGAAAAAGAGAATTGGAGATTGGGGGAAAATGAGAAGAGAAAGAGAGAATTGGAGATTGAGAGAAAAGTGATAAGAGAAAGAGATAATTGGAGATTGAGAGAAAAGGGATAAGAGAAAGAGAGAGTTGGAGATTGAGAGAAAAGTGATAAGAGAAAGAGAGAATTGGAGATTGAGAGAAAAGTGATAAGAGAAAGAGAGAATTGGAGATTGAGAGAAAAGTGATAAGAGAAAGAGAGAATTGGAGATTGGGGGAAAAGTGAGAAGAGAAAGAGAGAATTGGAGATTGAGAGAAAACTGTTAAGAGAAAGAGAGAATTGGAGATTGAGAGAAAAGTGATAAGAGAAAGAGAGAATTGGAGATTGAGAGAAAAGTGATAAGAGAGAGAGAGAATGGGGGATTGAGAGAAAAGTGCTAAGAGAAATAGAGAATTGGAGATTGGGGGAAAACTGAGAACAGAAAGAGAGGATTGGAGATTGAGAGAAAAGTGAGAAGAGAAAGAGAGATTTGGAGATTGAGAGAAAAGGGATAAGAGAAAGAGAGAGTTGGAGATTGAGAGAAAAGTGATAAGAGAAAGAAAGAATTGGAGATTGAGAGAAAACTGATAAGAGAAAGAGAGAATTGGAGATTGAGAGAAAAGTGAGAAGAGAAAGAGAGAATTGGAGATTAGGGGAAAAGTGTGAAGAGAAAGAGAGAATTGGAGATTGGGGGGAAAGTGTGAAGAGAAAGAGAGAATTGGAGATTGGGGGAAAAGTGAGAAAAGAAAGAGAGAATTGCAGATTGAGAGAAAATGGATAAGAGAAAGAGAGAATTGGAGATTGAGAGAAAAGTGATAAGAGAAAGAGAGAATTGAGATTGAGAGAAAAGTGATAAGAGAAAGAGAGAATTGGAGATTGAGAGAAAAGTGATAAGAGAAAGAGAGAATTGGAGATTAGGGGAAAAGTGAGAGGAGAAAGAGAGAATTGGAGATTGAGAGAAAAGTGATAAGAGAAAGAGAGAATTGCAGATTGAGAGAAAACTGATAAGAGAAATAGAGAATTGGAGATTGCGAGAAATGTGATGAGAGAAAGAGAGAATTGTAGTTTGAGAGAAAAGTGATAAGAGAAAGAGAGAATTGGAGATTGAGAGAAAAGTGATAAGAGAGAGAGAGAATGGGGGATTGAGAGAAAAGTGCTAAGAGAAATAGAGAATTGGAGATTGGGGGAAAACTGAGAACAGAAAGAGAGGATTGGAGATTGAGAGAAAAGTGAGAAGAGAAAGAGAGAATTGGAGATTGAGAGAAAAGGGATAAGAGAAAGAGAGAATTGGAGATTGAGAGAAAAGTGAGAAGAGAAAGAGAGAATTGGAGATTGGGGGATAAGTGTGAAGAGAAAGAGAGAATTGGAGATTGGGGGAAAAGTGTGAAGAGAAAGAGAGAATTGGAGATTGGGGGAAAAGTGAGAAAAGAAAGAGAGAATTGCAGATTGAGAGAAAATGGATAAGAGAAAGAGAGAATTGGAGATTGAGAGAAAAGTGATAAGAGAAAGAGAGAATTGAGATTGAGAGAAAAGTGATAAGAGAAAGAGAGAAATGGAGATTGAGAGAAAAGTGATAAGAGAAAGAGAGAATTGGAGATTAGGGGAAAAGTGAGAAGAGAAAGAGAGAATTGGAGATTGAGAGAAAAGTGATAAGAGAAAGAGAGAATTGCAGATTGAGAGAAAACTGATAAGAGAAAGAGAGAATTGGAGATTGAGAGAAAAGTGATAAGAGAAAGAGAGAATTGGAGATTGAGAGAAAAGTGATAAGAGAAAGAGAGAATTGGAGATTGAGAGAAAAGTGAGAAGAGAAAGAGAGAATTGGAGATTGGGGGAAAACTGAGAACAGAAAGAGAGGATTGGAGATTGAGAGAAAAGTGAGAAGAGAAAGAGAGATTTGGAGATTGAGAGAAAAGGGATAAGAGAAAGAGAGAGTTGGAGATTGAGAGAAAAGTGATAAGAGAAAGAAAGAATTGGAGATTGAGAGAAAACTGATAAGAGAAAGAGAGAATTGGAGATTGAGAGAAAAGTGAGAAGAGAAAGAGAGAATTGGAGATTAGGGGAAAAGTGTGAAGAGAAAGAGAGAATTGGAGATTGGGGGGACAGTGTGAAGAGAAAGAGAGAATTGGAGATTGGGGGAAAAGTGAGAAAAGAAAGAGAGAATTGCAGATTGAGAGAAAATGGATAAGAGAAAGAGAGAATTGGAGATTGAGAGAAAAGTGATAAGAGAAAGAGAGAATTGAGATTGAGAGAAAAGTGATAAGAGAAAGAGAGAATTGGAGATTGAGAGAAAAGTGATAAGAGAAAGAGAGAATTGGAGATTAGGGGAAAAGTGAGAGGAGAAAGAGAGAATTGGAGATTGAGAGAAAAGTGATAAGAGAAAGAGAGAATTGCAGATTGAGAGAAAACTGATAAGAGAAAGAGAGAATTGGAGATTGCGAGAAATGTGATGAGAGAAAGAGAGAATTGTAGTTTGAGAGAAAAGTGATAAGAGAAAGAGAGAATTGGAGATTGAGAGAAAAGTGATAAGAGAGAGAGAGAATGGGGGATTGAGAGAAAAGTGCTAAGAGAAATAGAGAATTGGAGATTGGGGGAAAACTGAGAACAGAAAGAGAGGATTGGAGATTGAGAGAAAAGTGAGAAGAGAAAGAGAGAATTGGAGATTGAGAGAAAAGGGATAAGAGAAAGAGAGAGTTGGAGATTGAGAGAAAAGTGATAAGAGACAGAAAAATTGGAGATTGAGAGAAAAGTGATAAGAGAAAGAGAGAATTGGAGATTGAGAGAAAAGTGAGAAGAGAAAGAGAGAATTGGAGATTGGGGGATAAGTGTGAAGAGAAAGAGAGAATTGGAGATTGGGGGAAAAGTGTGAAGAGAAAGAGAGAATTGGAGATTGGGGGAAAAGTGAGAAAAGAAAGAGAGAATTGCAGATTGAGAGAAAATGGATAAGAGAAAGAGAGAATTGGAGATTGAGAGAAAAGTGATAAGAGAAAGAGAGAATTGAGATTGAGAGAAAAGTGATAAGAGAAAGAGAGAAATGGAGATTGAGAGAAAAGTGATAAGAGAAAGAGAGAATTGGAGATTAGGGGAAAAGTGAGAAGAGAAAGAGAGAATTGGAGATTGAGAGAAAAGTGATAAGAGAAAGAGAGAATTGCAGATTGAGAGAAAACTGATAAGAGAAAGAGAGAATTGGAGATTGAGAGAAAAGTGATAAGAGAAAGAGAGAATTGGAGATTGAGAGAAAAGTGATAAGAGAAAGAGAGAATTGGAGATTGAGAGAAAAGTGAGAAGAGAAAGAGAGAATTGGAGATTGGGGGAAAACTGAGAACAGAAAGAGAGGATTGGAGATTGAGAGAAAAGTGAGAAGAGAAAGAGAGATTTGGAGATTGAGAGAAAAGGGATAAGAGAAAGAGAGAGTTGGAGATTGAGAGAAAAGTGATAAGAGAAAGAAAGAATTGGAGATTGAGAGAAAACTGATAAGAGAAAGAGAGAATTGGAGATTGAGAGAAAAGTGAGAAGAGAAAGAGAGAATTGGAGATTAGGGGAAAAGTGTGAAGAGAAAGAGAGAATTGGAGATTGGGGGGAAAGTGTGAAGAGAAAGAGAGAATTGGAGATTGGGGGAAAAGTGAGAAAAGAAAGAGAGAATTGCAGATTGAGAGAAAATGGATAAGAGAAAGAGAGAATTGGAGATTGAGAGAAAAGTGATAAGAGAAAGAGAGAATTGAGATTGAGAGAAAAGTGATAAGAGAAAGAGAGAATTGGAGATTGAGAGAAAAGTGATAAGAGAAAGAGAGAATTGGAGATTAGGGGAAAAGTGAGAGGAGAAAGAGAGAATTGGAGATTGAGAGAAAAGTGATAAGAGAAAGAGAGAATTGCAGATTGAGAGAAAACTGATAAGAGAAAGAGAGAATTGGAGATAGCGAGAAATGTGATGAGAGAAAGAGAGAATTGTAGTTTGAGAGAAAAGTGATAAGAGAAAGAGAGAATTGGAGATTGAGAGAAAAGTGATAAGAGAGAGAGAGAATGGGGGATTGAGAGAAAAGTGCTAAGAGAAATAGAGAATTGGAGATTGGGGGAAAACTGAGAACAGAAAGAGAGGATTGGAGATTGAGAGAAAAGTGAGAAGAGAAAGAGAGAATTGGAGATTGAGAGAAAAGGGATAAGAGAAAGAGAGAGTTGGAGATTGAGAGAAAAGTGATAAGAGACAGAAAAATTGGAGATTGAGAGAAAAGTGATAAGAGAAAGAGAGAATTGGAGATTGAGAGAAAAGTGAGAAGAGAAAGAGAGAATTGGAGATTGGGGGATAAGTGTGAAGAGAAAGAGAGAATTGGAGATTGGGGGAAAAGTGTGAAGAGAAAGAGAGAATTGGAGATTGGGGGAAAAGTGAGAAAAGAAAGAGAGAATTGCAGATTGAGAGAAAATGGATAAGAGAAAGAGAGAATTGGAGATTGAGAGAAAAGTGATAAGAGAAAGAGAGAATTGAGATTGAGAGAAAAGTGATAAGAGAAAGAGAGAAATGGAGATTGAGAGAAAAGTGATAAGAGAAAGAGAGAATTGGAGATTAGGGGAAAAGTGAGAAGAGAAAGAGAGAATTGGAGATTGAGAGAAAAGTGATAAGAGAAAGAGAGAATTGCAGATTGAGAGAAAACTGATAAGAGAAAGAGAGAATTGGAGATTGAGAGAAAAGTGATAAGAGAAAGAGAGAAATGGAGATTGAGAGAAAAGTGATAAGAGAAAGAGAGAATTGGAGATTAGGGGAAAAGTGAGAAGAGAAAGAGAGAATTGGAGATTGAGAGAAAAGTGATAAGAGAAAGAGAGAATTGCAGATTGAGAGAAAACTGATAAGAGAAAGAGAGAATTGGAGATTGAGAGAAAAGTGATAAGAGAAAGAGAGAATTGGAGATTGAGAGAAAAGTGATAAGAGAAAGAGAGAATTGGAGATTGAGAGAAAAGTGAGAAGAGAAAGAGAGAATTGGAGATTGGGGGAAAACTGAGAACAGAAAGAGAGGATTGGAGATTGAGAGAAAAGTGAGAAGAGAAAGAGAGATTTGGAGATTGAGAGAAAAGGGATAAGAGAAAGAGAGAGTTGGAGATTGAGAGAAAAGTGATAAGAGAAAGAAAGAATTGGAGATTGAGAGAAAACTGATAAGAGAAAGAGAGAATTGGAGATTGAGAGAAAAGTGATAAGAGAAAGAGAGAATTGGAGATTAGGGGAAAAGTGAGAGGAGAAAGAGAGAATTGGAGATTGAGAGAAAAGTGATAAGAGAAAGAGAGAATTGCAGATTGAGAGAAAACTGATAAGAGAAAGAGAGAATTGGAGATTGCGAGAAATGTGATGAGAGAAAGAGAGAATTGTAGTTTGAGAGAAAAGTGATAAGAGAAAGAGAGAATTGGAGATTGAGAGAAAAGTGATAAGAGAGAGAGAGAATGGGGGATTGAGAGAAAAGTGCTAAGAGAAATAGAGAATTGGAGATTGGGGGAAAACTGAGAACAGAAAGAGAGGATTGGAGATTGAGAGAAAAGTGAGAAGAGAAAGAGAGAATTGGAGATTGAGAGAAAAGGGATAAGAGAAAGAGAGAGTTGGAGATTGAGAGAAAAGTGATAAGAGACAGAAAAATTGGAGATTGAGAGAAAAGTGATAAGAGAAAGAGAGAATTGGAGATTGAGAGAAAAGTGAGAAGAGAAAGAGAGAATTGGAGATTGGGGGATAAGTGTGAAGAGAAAGAGAGAATTGGAGATTGGGGGAAAAGTGTGAAGAGAAAGAGAGAATTGGAGATTGGGGGAAAAGTGAGAAAAGAAAGAGAGAATTGCAGATTGAGAGAAAATGGATAAGAGAAAGAGAGAATTGGAGATTGAGAGAAAAGTGATAAGAGAAAGAGAGAATTGAGATTGAGAGAAAAGTGATAAGAGAAAGAGAGAAATGGAGATTGAGAGAAAAGTGATAAGAGAAAGAGAGAATTGGAGATTAGGGGAAAAGTGAGAAGAGAAAGAGAGAATTGGAGATTGAGAGAAAAGTGATAAGAGAAAGAGAGAATTGCAGATTGAGAGAAAACTGATAAGAGAAAGAGAGAATTGGAGATTGAGAGAAAAGTGATAAGAGAAAGAGAGAATTGGAGATTGAGAGAAAAGTGATAAGAGAAAGAGAGAATTGGAGATTGAGAGAAAAGTGAGAAGAGAAAGAGAGAATTGGAGATTGGGGGAAAACTGAGAACAGAAAGAGAGGATTGGAGATTGAGAGAAAAGTGAGAAGAGAAAGAGAGATTTGGAGATTGAGAGAAAAGGGATAAGAGAAAGAGAGAGTTGGAGATTGAGAGAAAAGTGATAAGAGAAAGAAAGAATTGGAGATTGAGAGAAAACTGATGAGAGAAAGAGAGAATTGGAGATTGAGAGAAAAGTGAGAAGAGAAAGAGAGAATTGGAGATTAGGGGAAAAGTGTGAAGAGAAAGAGAGAATTGGAGATTGGGGGGAAAGTGTGAAGAGAAAGAGAGAATTGGAGATTGGGGGAAAAGTGAGAAAAGAAAGAGAGAATTGCAGATTGAGAGAAAATGGATAAGAGAAAGAGAGAATTGGAGATTGAGAGAAAAGTGATAAGAGAAAGAGAGAATTGAGATTGAGAGAAAAGTGATAAGAGAAAGAGAGAATTGGAGATTGAGAGAAAAGTGATAAGAGAAAGAGAGAATTGGAGATTAGGGGAAAAGTGAGAGGAGAAAGAGAGAATTGGAGATTGAGAGAAAAGTGATAAGAGAAAGAGAGAATTGCAGATTGAGAGAAAACTGATAAGAGAAAGAGAGAATTGGAGATTGCGAGAAATGTGATGAGAGAAAGAGAGAATTGTAGTTTGAGAGAAAAGTGATAAGAGAAAGAGAGAATTGGAGATTGAGAGAAAAGTGATAAGAGAGAGAGAGAATGGGGGATTGAGAGAAAAGTGCTAAGAGAAATAGAGAATTGGAGATTGGGGGAAAACTGAGAACAGAAAGAGAGGATTGGAGATTGAGAGAAAAGTGAGAAGAGAAAGAGAGAATTGGAGATTGAGAGAAAAGGGATAAGAGAAAGAGAGAGTTGGAGATTGAGAGAAAAGTGATAAGAGACAGAAAAATTGGAGATTGAGAGAAAAGTGATAAGAGAAAGAGAGAATTGGAGATTGAGAGAAAAGTGAGAAGAGAAAGAGAGAATTGGAGATTGGGGGATAAGTGTGAAGAGAAAGAGAGAATTGGAGATTGGGGGAAAAGTGTGAAGAGAAAGAGAGAATTGGAGATTGGGGGAAAAGTGAGAAAAGAAAGAGAGAATTGCAGATTGAGAGAAAATGGATAAGAGAAAGAGAGAATTGGAGATTGAGAGAAAAGTGATAAGAGAAAGAGAGAATTGAGATTGAGAGAAAAGTGATAAGAGAAAGAGAGAAATGGAGATTGAGAGAAAAGTGATAAGAGAAAGAGAGAATTGGAGATTAGGGGAAAAGTGAGAAGAGAAAGAGAGAATTGGAGATTGAGAGAAAAGTGATAAGAGAAAGAGAGAATTGCAGATTGAGAGAAAACTGATAAGAGAAAGAGAGAATTGGAGATTGAGAGAAAAGTGATAAGAGAAAGAGAGAATTGGAGATTGAGAGAAAAGTGATAAGAGAAAGAGAGAATTGGAGATTGAGAGAAAAGTGAGAAGAGAAAGAGAGAATTGGAGATTTAGAGAAAAGTGATAAGAGAGAGAGAGAATGGGGGATTGAGAGAAAAGTGCTAAGAGAAATAGAGAATTGGAGATTGGGGGAAAACTGAGAACAGAAAGAGAGGATTGGAGATTGAGAGAAAAGTGAGAAGAGAAAGAGAGAATTGGAGATTGGGGGAAAAGTGTGAAGAGAATGAGATAATTGGAGATTGGGGGAAAAGTGTGAAGAGAAAGAGAGAATTGGAGATTGGGGGAAAAGTGAGAAAAGAAAGAGAGAATTGCAGATTGAGAGAAAATGGATGAGAGAAATAGAGAATTGGAGATTGAGAGAAAAGTGATAAGAGAAAGAGAGAATTGGAGATTGAGAGAAAAGTGATAAGAGAAAGAGAGAATTGGAGATTAGGGGAAAAGTGAGAAGAGAAAGAGAGAATTGGAGATTGAGAGAAAAGTGATAAGAGAAAGAGAGAATTGCAGATTGAGAGAAAACTGATAAGAGAAAGAGAGAATTGGAGATTGAGAGAAAAGTGATAAGAGAAAGAGAGAATTGGAGATTGAGAGAAAAGTGATAAGAGAGGGAGAGAATGGGGGATTGAGAGAAAAGTGCTAAGAGAAATAGAGAATTGGAGATTGGGGGAAAACTGAGAACAGAAAGAGAGGATTGGAGATTGAGAAAAAGTGAGAAGAGAATGAGAGAATTGGAGATTGGGGGAAAAGTGTGAAGAGAAAGAGAGAATTGGAGATTGGGGGAAAAGTGAGAAAAGAAAGAGAGAATTGCAGATTGAGAGAAAATGGATCAGAGAAAGAGAGAATTGGAGATTGAGAGAAAAGTGATAAGAGAGAGAGAGAATGGGAGATTGAGAGAAAAGTGATAAGAGAAAGAGAGAATTGGAGATTTGGGGAAAACTGAGCACAGAAAGAGAGGATTGGAGATTGAGAGAAAAGTGAGAAGAGAAAGAGAGAATTGGAGATTGAGAGAAAAGTGAGAAGGGAAAGAGAGAATTGGAGATTGAGAGAAAAAAGATAAGAGAAAGAGAGAATTGGAGGTTGGGGAAAAGTGTAAAGAGAAAAAGAGAATTGGAGATTGGGGGAAAATGAGAAGAGAAAGAGAGAATTGGAGATTGAGAGAAAAGTGATAAGAGAAAGAGATAATTGGAGATTGAGAGAAAAGGGATAAGAGAAAGAGAGAGTTGGAGATTGAGAGAAAAGTGATAAGAGAAAGAGAGAATTGGAGATTGAGAGAAAAGTGATAAGTGAAAGAGATAATTGGAGATTGAGAGAAAAGTGATAAGAGAAAGAGAGAATTGGAGATTGGGGGAAAAGTGAGAAGAGAAAGAGAGAATTGGAGATTGAGAGAAAACTGATAAGAGAAAGAGAGAATTGGAGATTGAGAGAAATGTGATGAGAGAAAGAGAGAATTGGAGTTTGAGAGAAAAGTGATAAGAGAAAGAGAGAATTGGAGATTGAGAGAAAAGTGATAAGAGAGAGAGAGAATGGGGGATTGAGAGAAAAGTGCTAAGAGAAATAGAGAATTGGAGATTGGGGGAAAACTGAGAACAGAAAGAGAGGATTGGAGATTGAGAGAAAAGTGAGAAGAGAAAGAGAGATTTGGAGATTGAGAGAAAAGGGATAAGAGAAAGAGAGAGTTGGAGATTGAGAGAAAAGTGATAAGAGAAAGAAAGAATTGGAGATTGAGAGAAAAGTGATAAGAGAAAGAGAGAATTGGAGATTGAGAGAAAAGTGAGAAGAGAAAGAGAGAATTGGAGATTGGTGGAAAAGTGTGAAGAGAAAGAGAGAATTGGAGATTGGGGGGAAAGTGTGAAGAGAAAGAGAGAATTGGAGATTGGGGGAAAAGTGAGAAAAGAAAGAGAGAATTGCAGATTGAGAGAAAATGGATAAGAGAAAGAGAGAATTGGAGATTGAGAGAAAAGTGATAAGAGAAAGAGAGAATTGAGATTGAGAGAAAAGTGATAAGAGAAAGAGAGAATTGGAGATTGAGAGAAAAGTGATAAGAGAAAGAGAGAATTGGAGATTAGGGGAAAAGTGAGAAGAGAAAGAGAGAATTGGAGATTGAGAGAAAAGTGATAAGAGAAAGAGAGAATTGCAGATTGAGTGAAAACTGATAAGAGAAAGAGAGAATTGGAGATTGAGAGAAAAGTGATGAGAGAAAGAGAGAATTGGAGATTGAGAGAAAAGTGATAAGAGAAAGAGAGAATTGGAGATTGAGAGAAAAGTGAGAAGAGAAAGAGAGAATTGGAGATTGAGAGAAAAGTGATAAGAGAGAGAGAGAATGGGGGATTGAGAGAAAAGTGCTAAGAGAAATAGAGAATTGGAGATTGGGGGAAAACTGAGAACAGAAAGAGAGGATTGGAGATTGAGAGAAAAGTGAGAAGAGAAAGAGAGAATTGGAGATTGGGGGAAAAGTGTGAAGAGAATGAGAGAATTGGAGATTGGGGGAAAAGTGTGAAGAGAAAGAGAGAATTGCAGATTGAGAGAAAACTGATAAGAGAAAGAGAGAATTGGAGATTGAGAGAAAAGTGATAAGAGAAAGAGAGATTAGGAGATTACTGGAAAAGTGAGAAGAGAAAGAGAGAATTGGAGATTGAGAGAAAAGTGATAAGAGAAAGAGAGAATTGCAGATTGAGAGAAAAGTGATAAGAGAAAGAGAGAATTGGAGATTGGGGGAAAAGTGATAAGAGAAAGAGAGAATTGGAGATTGAGAGAAAAGTGATAAGAGAAAGAGAGAATTGGAGATTAGGGGAAAAGTGTGAAGAGAAAGAGAGAATTGGAGATTGGGGGGAAAGTGTGAAGAGAAAGAGAGAATTGGAGATTGGGGGAAAAGTGAGAAAAGAAAGAGAGAATTGCAGATTGAGAGAAAATGGATAAGAGAAAGAGAGAATTGGAGATTGAGAGAAAAGTGATAAGAGAAAGAGAGAATTGAGATTGAGAGAAAAGTGATAAGAGAAAGAGAGAATTGGAGATTGAGAGAAAAGTGATAAGAGAAAGAGAGAATTGGACATTAGGGGAAAAGTGAGAGGAGAAAGAGAGAATTGGAGATTGAGAGAAAAGTGATAAGAGAAAGAGAGAATTGCAGATTGAGAGAAAACTGATAAGAGAAATAGAGAATTGGAGATTGCGAGAAATGTGATGAGAGAAAGAGAGAATTGTAGTTTGAGAGAAAAGTGATAAGAGAAAGAGAGAATTGGAGATTGAGAGAAAAGTGATAAGAGAGAGAGAGAATGGGGGATTGAGAGAAAAGTGCTAAGAGAAATAGAGAATTGGAGATTGGGGGAAAACTGAGAACAGAAAGAGAGGATTGGAGATTGAGAGAAAAGTGAGAAGAGAAAGAGAGAATTGGAGATTGAGAGAAAAGGGATAAGAGAAAGAGAGAATTGGAGATTGAGAGAAAAGTGAGAAGAGAACGAGAGAATTGGAGATTGGGGGATAAGTGTGAAGAGAAAGAGAGAATTGGAGATTGGGGGAAAAGTGTGAAGAGAAAGAGAGAATTGGAGATTGGGGGAAAAGTGAGAAAAGAAAGAGAGAATTGCAGATTGAGAGAAAATGGATAAGAGAAAGAGAGAATTGGAGATTGAGAGAAAAGTGATAAGAGAAAGAGAGAATTGAGATTGAGAGAAAAGTGATAAGAGAAAGAGAGAAATGGAGATTGAGAGAAAAGTGATAAGAGAAAGAGAGAATTGGAGATTAGGGGAAAAGTGAGAAGAGAAAGAGAGAATTGGAGATTGAGAGAAAAGTGATAAGAGAAAGAGAGAATTGCAGATTGAGAGAAAACTGATAAGAGAAAGAGAGAATTGGAGATTGAGAGAAAAGTGATAAGAGAAAGAGAGAATTGGAGATTGAGAGAAAAGTGATAAGAGAAAGAGAGAATTGGAGATTGAGAGAAAAGTGAGAAGAGAAAGAGAGAATTGGAGATTGGGGGAAAACTGAGAACAGAAAGAGAGGATTGGAGATTGAGAGAAAAGTGAGAAGAGAAAGAGAGATTTGGAGATTGAGAGAAAAGGGATAAGAGAAAGAGAGAGTTGGAGATTGAGAGAAAAGTGATAAGAGAAAGAAAGAATTGGAGATTGAGAGAAAACTGATAAGAGAAAGAGAGAATTGGAGATTGAGAGAAAAGTGAGAAGAGAAAGAGAGAATTGGAGATTAGGGGAAAAGTGTGAAGAGAAAGAGAGAATTGGAGATTGGGGGGACAGTGTGAAGAGAAAGAGAGAATTGGAGATTGGGGGAAAAGTGAGAAAAGAAAGAGAGAATTGCAGATTGAGAGAAAATGGATAAGAGAAAGAGAGAATTGGAGATTGAGAGAAAAGTGATAAGAGAAAGAGAGAATTGAGATTGAGAGAAAAGTGATAAGAGAAAGAGAGAATTGGAGATTGAGAGAAAAGTGATAAGAGAAAGAGAGAATTGGAGATTAGGGGAAAAGTGAGAGGAGAAAGAGAGAATTGGAGATTGAGAGAAAAGTGATAAGAGAAAGAGAGAATTGCAGATTGAGAGAAAACTGATAAGAGAAAGAGAGAATTGGAGATTGCGAGAAATGTGATGAGAGAAAGAGAGAATTGTAGTTTGAGAGAAAAGTGATAAGAGAAAGAGAGAATTGGAGATTGAGAGAAAAGTGATAAGAGAGAGAGAGAATGGGGGATTGAGAGAAAAGTGCTAAGAGAAATAGAGAATTGGAGATTGGGGGAAAACTGAGAACAGAAAGAGAGGATTGGAGATTGAGAGAAAAGTGAGAAGAGAAAGAGAGAATTGGAGATTGAGAGAAAAGGGATAAGAGAAAGAGAGAGTTGGAGATTGAGAGAAAAGTGATAAGAGACAGAAAAATTGGAGATTGAGAGAAAAGTGATAAGAGAAAGAGAGAATTGGAGATTGAGAGAAAAGTGAGAAGAGAAAGAGAGAATTGGAGATTGGGGGATAAGTGTGAAGAGAAAGAGAGAATTGGAGATTGGGGGAAAAGTGTGAAGAGAAAGAGAGAATTGGAGATTGGGGGAAAAGTGAGAAAAGAAAGAGAGAATTGCAGATTGAGAGAAAATGGATAAGAGAAAGAGAGAATTGGAGATTGAGAGAAAAGTGATAAGAGAAAGAGAGAATTGAGATTGAGAGAAAAGTGATAAGAGAAAGAGAGAAATGGAGATTGAGAGAAAAGTGATAAGAGAAAGAGAGAATTGGAGATTAGGGGAAAAGTGAGAAGAGAAAGAGAGAATTGGAGATTGAGAGAAAAGTGATAAGAGAAGAGAGAATTGCAGATTGAGAGAGAAACTGATAAGAGAAAGAGAGAATTGGAGATTGAGAGAAATGTGATAAGAGAAAGAGAGAATTGGAGATTGAGAGAAAAGTGATAAGAGAAAGAGAGAATTGGAGATTGAGAGAAAAGTGAGAAGAGAAAGAGAGAATTGGAGATTGGGGGAAAACTGAGAACAGAAAGAGAGGATTGGAGATTGAGAGAAAAGTGAGAAGAGAAAGAGAGATTTGGAGATTGAGAGAAAAGGGATAAGAGAAAGAGAGAGTTGGAGATTGAGAGAAAAGTGATAAGAGAAAGAAAGAATTGGAGATTGAGAGAAAACTGATAAGAGAAAGAGAGAATTGGAGATTGAGAGAAAAGTGAGAAGAGAAAGAGAGAATTGGAGATTAGGGGAAAAGTGTGAAGAGAAAGAGAGAATTGGAGATTGGGGGGAAAGTGTGAAGAGAAAGAGAGAATTGGAGATTGGGGGAAAAGTGAGAAAAGAAAGAGAGAATTGCAGATTGAGAGAAAATGGATAAGAGAAAGAGAGAATTGGAGATTGAGAGAAAAGTGATAAGAGAAAGAGAGAATTGAGATTGAGAGAAAAGTGATAAGAGAAAGAGAGAATTGGAGATTGAGAGAAAAGTGATAAGAGAAAGAGAGAATTGGAGATTAGGGGAAAAGTGAGAGGAGAAAGAGAGAATTGGAGATTGAGAGAAAAGTGATAAGAGAAAGAGAGAATTGCAGATTGAGAGAAAACTGATAAGAGAAAGAGAGAATTGGAGATAGCGAGAAATGTGATGAGAGAAAGAGAGAATTGTAGTTTGAGAGAAAAGTGATAAGAGAAAGAGAGAATTGGAGATTGAGAGAAAAGTGATAAGAGAGAGAGAGAATGGGGGATTGAGAGAAAAGTGCTAAGAGAAATAGAGAATTGGAGATTGGGGGAAAACTGAGAACAGAAAGAGAGGATTGGAGATTGAGAGAAAAGTGAGAAGAGAAAGAGAGAATTGGAGATTGAGAGAAAAGGGATAAGAGAAAGAGAGAGTTGGAGATTGAGAGAAAAGTGATAAGAGACAGAAAAATTGGAGATTGAGAGAAAAGTGATAAGAGAAAGAGAGAATTGGAGATTGAGAGAAAAGTGAGAAGAGAAAGAGAGAATTGGAGATTGGGGGATAAGTGTGAAGAGAAAGAGAGAATTGGAGATTGGGGGAAAAGTGTGAAGAGAAAGAGAGAATTGGAGATTGGGGGAAAAGTGAGAAAAGAAAGAGAGAATTGCAGATTGAGAGAAAATGGATAAGAGAAAGAGAGAATTGGAGATTGAGAGAAAAGTGATAAGAGAAAGAGAGAATTGAGATTGAGAGAAAAGTGATAAGAGAAAGAGAGAAATGGAGATTGAGAGAAAAGTGATAAGAGAAAGAGAGAATTGGAGATTAGGGGAAAAGTGAGAAGAGAAAGAGAGAATTGGAGATTGAGAGAAAAGTGATAAGAGAAAGAGAGAATTGCAGATTGAGAGAAAACTGATAAGAGAAAGAGAGAATTGGAGATTGAGAGAAAAGTGATAAGAGAAAGAGAGAAATGGAGATTGAGAGAAAAGTGATAAGAGAAAGAGAGAATTGGAGATTAGGGGAAAAGTGAGAAGAGAAAGAGAGAATTGGAGATTGAGAGAAAAGTGATAAGAGAAAGAGAGAATTGCAGATTGAGAGAAAACTGATAAGAGAAAGAGAGAATTGGAGATTGAGAGAAAAGTGATAAGAGAAAGAGAGAATTGGAGATTGAGAGAAAAGTGATAAGAGAAAGAGAGAATTGGAGATTGAGAGAAAAGTGAGAAGAGAAAGAGAGAATTGGAGATTGGGGGAAAACTGAGAACAGAAAGAGAGGATTGGAGATTGAGAGAAAAGTGAGAAGAGAAAGAGAGATTTGGAGATTGAGAGAAAAGGGATAAGAGAAAGAGAGAGTTGGAGATTGAGAGAAAAGTGATAAGAGAAAGAAAGAATTGGAGATTGAGAGAAAACTGATAAGAGAAAGAGAGAATTGGAGATTGAGAGAAAAGTGATAAGAGAAAGAGAGAATTGGAGATTAGGGGAAAAGTGAGAGGAGAAAGAGAGAATTGGAGATTGAGAGAAAAGTGATAAGAGAAAGAGAGAATTGCAGATTGAGAGAAAACTGATAAGAGAAAGAGAGAATTGGAGATTGCGAGAAATGTGATGAGAGAAAGAGAGAATTGTAGTTTGAGAGAAAAGTGATAAGAGAAAGAGAGAATTGGAGATTGAGAGAAAAGTGATAAGAGAGAGAGAGAATGGGGGATTGAGAGAAAAGTGCTAAGAGAAATAGAGAATTGGAGATTGGGGGAAAACTGAGAACAGAAAGAGAGGATTGGAGATTGAGAGAAAAGTGAGAAGAGAAAGAGAGAATTGGAGATTGAGAGAAAAGGGATAAGAGAAAGAGAGAGTTGGAGATTGAGAGAAAAGTGATAAGAGACAGAAAAATTGGAGATTGAGAGAAAAGTGATAAGAGAAAGAGAGAATTGGAGATTGAGAGAAAAGTGAGAAGAGAAAGAGAGAATTGGAGATTGGGGGATAAGTGTGAAGAGAAAGAGAGAATTGGAGATTGGGGGAAAAGTGTGAAGAGAAAGAGAGAATTGGAGATTGGGGGAAAAGTGAGAAAAGAAAGAGAGAATTGCAGATTGAGAGAAAATGGATAAGAGAAAGAGAGAATTGGAGATTGAGAGAAAAGTGATAAGAGAAAGAGAGAATTGAGATTGAGAGAAAAGTGATAAGAGAAAGAGAGAAATGGAGATTGAGAGAAAAGTGATAAGAGAAAGAGAGAATTGGAGATTAGGGGAAAAGTGAGAAGAGAAAGAGAGAATTGGAGATTGAGAGAAAAGTGATAAGAGAAAGAGAGAATTGCAGATTGAGAGAAAACTGATAAGAGAAAGAGAGAATTGGAGATTGAGAGAAAAGTGATAAGAGAAAGAGAGAATTGGAGATTGAGAGAAAAGTGATAAGAGAAAGAGAGAATTGGAGATTGAGAGAAAAGTGAGAAGAGAAAGAGAGAATTGGAGATTGGGGGAAAACTGAGAACAGAAAGAGAGGATTGGAGATTGAGAGAAAAGTGAGAAGAGAAAGAGAGATTTGGAGATTGAGAGAAAAGGGATAAGAGAAAGAGAGAGTTGGAGATTGAGAGAAAAGTGATAAGAGAAAGAAAGAATTGGAGATTGAGAGAAAACTGATGAGAGAAAGAGAGAATTGGAGATTGAGAGAAAAGTGAGAAGAGAAAGAGAGAATTGGAGATTAGGGGAAAAGTGTGAAGAGAAAGAGAGAATTGGAGATTGGGGGGAAAGTGTGAAGAGAAAGAGAGAATTGGAGATTGGGGGAAAAGTGAGAAAAGAAAGAGAGAATTGCAGATTGAGAGAAAATGGATAAGAGAAAGAGAGAATTGGAGATTGAGAGAAAAGTGATAAGAGAAAGAGAGAATTGAGATTGAGAGAAAAGTGATAAGAGAAAGAGAGAATTGGAGATTGAGAGAAAAGTGATAAGAGAAAGAGAGAATTGGAGATTAGGGGAAAAGTGAGAGGAGAAAGAGAGAATTGGAGATTGAGAGAAAAGTGATAAGAGAAAGAGAGAATTGCAGATTGAGAGAAAACTGATAAGAGAAAGAGAGAATTGGAGATTGCGAGAAATGTGATGAGAGAAAGAGAGAATTGTAGTTTGAGAGAAAAGTGATAAGAGAAAGAGAGAATTGGAGATTGAGAGAAAAGTGATAAGAGAGAGAGAGAATGGGGGATTGAGAGAAAAGTGCTAAGAGAAATAGAGAATTGGAGATTGGGGGAAAACTGAGAACAGAAAGAGAGGATTGGAGATTGAGAGAAAAGTGAGAAGAGAAAGAGAGAATTGGAGATTGAGAGAAAAGGGATAAGAGAAAGAGAGAGTTGGAGATTGAGAGAAAAGTGATAAGAGACAGAAAAATTGGAGATTGAGAGAAAAGTGATAAGAGAAAGAGAGAATTGGAGATTGAGAGAAAAGTGAGAAGAGAAAGAGAGAATTGGAGATTGGGGGATAAGTGTGAAGAGAAAGAGAGAATTGGAGATTGGGGGAAAAGTGTGAAGAGAAAGAGAGAATTGGAGATTGGGGGAAAAGTGAGAAAAGAAAGAGAGAATTGCAGATTGAGAGAAAATGGATAAGAGAAAGAGAGAATTGGAGATTGAGAGAAAAGTGATAAGAGAAAGAGAGAATTGAGATTGAGAGAAAAGTGATAAGAGAAAGAGAGAAATGGAGATTGAGAGAAAAGTGATAAGAGAAAGAGAGAATTGGAGATTAGGGGAAAAGTGAGAAGAGAAAGAGAGAATTGGAGATTGAGAGAAAAGTGATAAGAGAAAGAGAGAATTGCAGATTGAGAGAAAACTGATAAGAGAAAGAGAGAATTGGAGATTGAGAGAAAAGTGATAAGAGAAAGAGAGAATTGGAGATTGAGAGAAAAGTGATAAGAGAAAGAGAGAATTGGAGATTGAGAGAAAAGTGAGAAGAGAAAGAGAGAATTGGAGATTTAGAGAAAAGTGATAAGAGAGAGAGAGAATGGGGGATTGAGAGAAAAGTGCTAAGAGAAATAGAGAATTGGAGATTGGGGGAAAACTGAGAACAGAAAGAGAGGATTGGAGATTGAGAGAAAAGTGAGAAGAGAAAGAGAGAATTGGAGATTGGGGGAAAAGTGTGAAGAGAATGAGATAATTGGAGATTGGGGGAAAAGTGTGAAGAGAAAGAGAGAATTGGAGATTGGGGGAAAAGTGAGAAAAGAAAGAGAGAATTGCAGATTGAGAGAAAATGGATGAGAGAAATAGAGAATTGGAGATTGAGAGAAAAGTGATAAGAGAAAGAGAGAATTGGAGATTGAGAGAAAAGTGATAAGAGAAAGAGAGAATTGGAGATTAGGGGAAAAGTGAGAAGAGAAAGAGAGAATTGGAGATTGAGAGAAAAGTGATAAGAGAAAGAGAGAATTGCAGATTGAGAGAAAACTGATAAGAGAAAGAGAGAATTGGAGATTGAGAGAAAAGTGATAAGAGAAAGAGAGAATTGGAGATTGAGAGAAAAGTGATAAGAGAGGGAGAGAATGGGGGATTGAGAGAAAAGTGCTAAGAGAAATAGAGAATTGGAGATTGGGGGAAAACTGAGAACAGAAAGAGAGGATTGGAGATTGAGAAAAAGTGAGAAGAGAATGAGAGAATTGGAGATTGGGGGAAAAGTGTGAAGAGAAAGAGAGAATTGGAGATTGGGGGAAAAGTGAGAAAAGAAAGAGAGAATTGCAGATTGAGAGAAAATGGATCAGAGAAAGAGAGAATTGGAGATTGAGAGAAAAGTGATAAGAGAGAGAGAGAATGGGAGATTGAGAGAAAAGTGATAAGAGAAAGAGAGAATTGGAGATTTGGGGAAAACTGAGCACAGAAAGAGAGGATTGGAGATTGAGAGAAAAGTGAGAAGAGAAAGAGAGAATTGGAGATTGAGAGAAAAGTGAGAAGGGAAAGAGAGAATTGGAGATTGAGAGAAAAAAGATAAGAGAAAGAGAGAATTGGAGGTTGGGGAAAAGTGTAAAGAGAAAAAGAGAATTGGAGATTGGGGGAAAATGAGAAGAGAAAGAGAGAATTGGAGATTGAGAGAAAAGTGATAAGAGAAAGAGATAATTGGAGATTGAGAGAAAAGGGATAAGAGAAAGAGAGAGTTGGAGATTGAGAGAAAAGTGATAAGAGAAAGAGAGAATTGGAGATTGAGAGAAAAGTGATAAGAGAAAGAGATAATTGGAGATTGAGAGAAAAGTGATAAGAGAAAGAGAGAATTGGAGATTGGGGGAAAAGTGAGAAGAGAAAGAGAGAATTGGAGATTGAGAGAAAACTGATAAGAGAAAGAGAGAATTGGAGATTGAGAGAAATGTGATGAGAGAAAGAGAGAATTGGAGTTTGAGAGAAAAGTGATAAGAGAAAGAGAGAATTGGAGATTGAGAGAAAAGTGATAAGAGAGAGAGAGAATGGGGGATTGAGAGAAAAGTGCTAAGAGAAATAGAGAATTGGAGATTGGGGGAAAACTGAGAACAGAAAGAGAGGATTGGAGATTGAGAGAAAAGTGAGAAGAGAAAGAGAGATTTGGAGATTGAGAGAAAAGGGATAAGAGAAAGAGAGAGTTGGAGATTGAGAGAAAAGTGATAAGAGAAAGAAAGAATTGGAGATTGAGAGAAAAGTGATAAGAGAAAGAGAGAATTGGAGATTGAGAGAAAAGTGAGAAGAGAAAGAGAGAATTGGAGATTGGTGGAAAAGTGTGAAGAGAAAGAGAGAATTGGAGATTGGGGGGAAAGTGTGAAGAGAAAGAGAGAATTGGAGATTGGGGGAAAAGTGAGAAAAGAAAGAGAGAATTGCAGATTGAGAGAAAATGGATAAGAGAAAGAGAGAATTGGAGATTGAGAGAAAAGTGATAAGAGAAAGAGAGAATTGAGATTGAGAGAAAAGTGATAAGAGAAAGAGAGAATTGGAGATTGAGAGAAAAGTGATAAGAGAAAGAGAGAATTGGAGATTAGGGCAAAAGTGAGAAGAGAAAGAGAGAATTGGAGATTGAGAGAAAAGTGATAAGAGAAAGAGAGAATTGCAGATTGAGTGAAAACTGATAAGAGAAAGAGAGAATTGGAGATTGAGAGAAAAGTGATGAGAGAAAGAGAGAATTGGAGATTGAGAGAAAAGTGATAAGAGAAAGAGAGAATTGGAGATTGAGAGAAAAGTGAGAAGAGAAAGAGAGAATTGGAGATTGAGAGAAAAGTGATAAGAGAGAGAGAGAATGGGGGATTGAGAGAAAAGTGCTAAGAGAAATAGAGAATTGGAGATTGGGGGAAAACTGAGAACAGAAAGAGAGGATTGGAGATTGAGAGAAAAGTGAGAAGAGAAAGAGAGAATTGGAGATTGGGGGAAAAGTGTGAAGAGAATGAGAGAATTGGAGATTGGGGGAAAAGTGTGAAGAGAAAGAGAGAATTGCAGATTGAGAGAAAACTGATAAGAGAAAGAGAGAATTGGAGATTGAGAGAAAAGTGATAAGAGAAAGAGAGATTAGGAGATTACTGGAAAAGTGAGAAGAGAAAGAGAGAATTGGAGATTGAGAGAAAAGTGATAAGAGAAAGAGAGAATTGCAGATTGAGAGAAAACTGATAAGAGAAAGAGAGAATTGGAGATTGAGAGAAAAGTGATAAGAGAAAGAGAGAATTGGAGATTGAGAGAAAAGTGATAAGAGAAAGAGAGAATTGGAGATTGAGAGAAAAGTGATAAGAGAGGGAGAGAATGGGGGATTGAGAGAAAAGTGCTAAGAGAAATAGAGAATTGGAGATTGGGGGAAAACTGAGAACAGAAAGAGAGAATTGGAGATTGAGAGAAAAGTGATAAGAGAAAGAGAGAATTGCAGATTGAGAGAAAACTGATAAGAGAAAGAGAGAATTGGAGATTGAGAGAAAAGTGAGAAAAGAAAGAGAGAATTGCAGATTGAGAGAAAATGGATAAGAGAAAGAGAGAATTGGAGATTGAGAGAAAAGTGATAAGAGAGAGAGAATTGGAGATTTGGGGAAAACTGAGAACAGAAAGAGAGGATTGGAGATTGAGAGAAAAGTGATAAGAGAAAGAGAGAATTGGAGATTAGGGGAAAAGTGAGAAGAGAAAGAGAGAATTGGAGATTGAGAGAAAAGTAATAAGAGAAAGAGAGAATTGCAGATTGAGAGAAAAGTGATAAGAAAAAGAGAGAATTGGAGATTGGCGGAAAAGTGATAAGAGAAAGAGAAAATTGTTGATTGAGAGAAAAGTGATAAGAGAAAGAGAGAATTGGAGATTGAGAGAAAAGTGATAAGAGAAAGAGAGAATTAGAGATTGAGAGAAAAGTGATAAGAGAAAGAGAGAATTGGAGATTGAGAGAAAAGTGATAAGAGAAAGAGAGAATTGGAGATTGAGAGAAAAGTGATAAGAGAAAGAGAGAATTGGAGATTGAGAGAAAAGTGATAAGAGAAAGAGAGAATTGGAGATTGAGAGAAAAGTGATAAGAGAAAGAGAGAGTTGGAGATTGAGAGAAAAGTGATAAGAGAAAGAGAGAATTGGAGATTGAGAGAAAAGTGATAAGAGAAAGAGAGAATTGGAGATTGAGAGAAAAGTGATAAGGGAAAGAGAGAATTGGAGATTGGGGGAAAAGTGAGAAGAGAAAGAGAGAATTGGAGATTGAGAGGAAAGTGATAAGAGAAAGAGAGAATTGGAGATTGAGAGAAAAGTGATAAGAGAAAGAGAGAAATGGAGATTGAGAGAAAAGTGTGAAGAGAAAGAGAGAATTGGAGATTGGGGGAAAAGTGAGAAAAGAAAGAGAGAATTGCAGATTGAGAGAAAATGGATAAGAGAAAGAGAGAATTGGTGATTCAGAGAAAAGTGATAACAGAAAGAGAGAATTGGAGATTTGGGGAAAACTGAGAACAGAAAGAGAGGATTGGAGATTGAGAGAAAAGTGATGAGAGAAAGAGAGAATTGGAGATTGAGAGAAAAGTGAGAAGGGAAGAGAGAATTGGAGATTGAGAGAAAAGTGATAAGAGAAAGAGAGAATTTGTTGGTTGGGGAAAAGTGTAAAGAGAAAAAGAGAATTGGAGATTGGGGGAAAATGAGAAGAGAAAGAGAGAATTGGAGATTGAGAGAAAAGTGATAAGAGAAAGAGATAATTGGAGATTGAGAGAAAAGGGATAAGAGAAAGAGAGAGTTGGAGATTGAGAGAAAAGTGATAAGAGAAAGGGAGAATTGGAGATTGAGAGAAAAGTGGTAAGAGAAAGAGAGAATTGGAGATTGAGAGAAAATTGATAAGAGAAAGAGAGAATTGGAGATTGGGGGAAAAGTGAGAAGAGAAAGAGAGAATTGGAGATTGAGAGGAAAGTGATAAGAGAAAGAGAGAATTGGAGATTGAGAGAAAAGTGATAAGAGAAAGAGAGAATTGGAGATTGAGAGAAAAGTGATAAGAGAAAGAGAGAATTGGAGATGGAGAGAAAAGTGATTGAGAGAAAGAGAGAATTGGAGATTGAGAGAAAAGTGATAAGAGAAAGAGAGAATTGGAGATTGAGAGAAAAGTGATAAGAGAAAGAGAGAATTGGAGATGGAGAGAAAAGTGATTGAGAGAAAAGTGATAAGAGAAAGAGAGGATTGGAGATTGAGAGAAAAGTGATAAGAGAAAGAGAGAACTGGAGATTGAGAGAAAAGTGAGAAGAGAAAGAGAGAATTGGAGATTGGGGGAAAAGTGTGAAGAGAAAGAGAGAATTGGAGATTGGGGGAAAAGTGTGAAGAGAAAGAGAGATTTGGAGATTGAGAGAAAAGGGATAAGAGAAAGAGAGAGTTGGAGATTGAGAGAAAAGTGATAAGAGAAAGAAAGAATTGGAGATTGAGAGAAAAGTGATAAGAGAAAGAGAGAATTGGAGATTGAGAGAAAATTGAGAAGAGAAAGAGAGAATTGGAGATTGGGGGAAAAGTGTGAAGAGAAAGAGAGAATTGGAGATTGGGGGGAAAGTGTGAAGAGAAAGAGAGAATTGGAGATTGGGGGAAAAGTGAGAAAAGAAAGAGAGAATTGCAGATTGAGAGAAAATGGATAAGAGAAAGAGAGAATTGGAGATTGAGAGAAAAGTGATAAGAGAGAGAGAGAATGGGAGATTGAGAGAAAAGTGATAAGAGAAAGAGAGAATTGGAGATTTGGGGAAAACTGAGAACAGAAAGAGAGGATTGGAGATTGAGAGAAAAGTGAGAAGAGAAAGAGAGAATTGGAGATTGAGAGAAAAGTGAGAAGGGAAGAGAGAATTGGAGATTGAGAGAAAAGTGATAAGAGAAAGAGAGAATTTGTTGGTTGGGGAAAAGTGTAAAGAGAAAAAGAGAATTGGAGATTGGGGGAAAAGTGAGAAAAGAAAGAGAGAATTGCAGATTGAGAGAAAATGGATAAGAGAAAGAGAGAATTGGAGATTGAGAGAAAAGTGATAAGAGAAAGAGATAATTGGAGATTGAGAGAAAAGGGATAAGAGAAAGAGAGAGTTGGAGATTGAGAGAAAAGTGATAAGAGAAAGGGAGAATTGGAGATTGAGAGAAAAGTGATAAGAGAAAGAGAGAATTGGAGATTGAGAGAAAAGTGATAAGAGAAAGAGAGAATTGGAGATTGGGGGAAAAGTGAGAAGAGAAAGAGAGAATTGGAGATTGAGAGGAAAGTGATAAGAGAAAGAGAGAATTGGAGATTGAGAGAAAAGTGATAAGAGAAAGAGAGAATTGGAGATTGAGAGAAAAGTGATAAGAGAAAGAGAGAATTGGAGATGGAGAGAAAAGTGATTGAGAGAAAGAGAGAATTGGAGATTGAGAGAAAAGTGATAAGAGAAAGAGAGAATTGGAGATTGAGAGAAAAGTGATAAGAGAAAGAGAGAATTGGAGATTGAGAGAAAAGTGATTGAGAGAAAAGTGATAAGAGAAAGAGAGGATTGGAAATTGAGAGAAAAGTGATAAGAGAAAGAGAGAACTGGAGATTGAGAGAAAAGTGAGAAGAGAAAGAGAGAATTGGAGATTGGGGGAAAAGTGTGAAGAGAAAGAGAGAATTGGAGATTGGGGGAAAAGTGTGAAGAGAAAGAGAGATTTGGAGATTGAGAGAAAAGGGATAAGAGAAAGAGAGAGTTGGAGATTGAGAGAAAAGTGATAAGAGAAAGAAAGAATTGGAGATTGAGAGAAAAGTGATAAGAGAAAGAGAGAATTGGAGATTGAGAGAAAATTGAGAAGAGAAAGAGAGAATTGGAGATTGGGGGAAAAGTGTGAAGAGAAAGAGAGAATTGGAGATTGGGGGGAAAGTGTGAAGAGAAAGAGAGAATTGGAGATTGGGGGAAAAGTGAGAAAAGAAAGAGAGAATTGCAGATTGAGAGAAAATGGATAAGAGAAAGAGAGAATTGGAGATTGAGAGAAAAGTGATAAGAGAAAGAGAGAATTGAGATTGAGAGAAAAGTGATAAGAGAAAGAGAGAATTGGAGATTGAGAGAAAAGTGATAAGAGAAAGAGAGAATTGGAGATTAGGGGAAAAGTGAGAAGAGAAAGAGAGAATTGGAGATTGAGAGAAAAGTGATAAGAGAAAGAGAGAATTGCAGATTGAGAGAAAACTGATAAGAGAAAGAGAGAATTGGAGATTGAGAGAAAAGTGATAAGAGAAAGAGAGAATTGGAGATTGAGAGAAAAGTGATAAGAGAAAGAGAGAATTGGAGATTGAGAGAAAAGTGAGAAGAGAAAGAGAGAATTGGAGATTGAGAGAAAAGTGATAAGAGAGAGAGAGAATGGGGGATTGAGAGAAAAGTGCTAAGAGAAATAGAGAATTGGAGATTGGGGTAAATCTGAGAACAGAAAGAGAGAATTGGAGATTGAGAGAAAAGTGATAAGAGAAAGAGAGAATTGCAGATTGAGAGAAAACTGATAAGAGAAAGAGAGAATTGGAGATTGAGAGAAAAGTGAGAAAAGAAAGAGAGAATTGCAGATTGAGAGAAAATGGATAAGAGAAAGAGAGAATTGGAGATTGAGAGAAAAGTGATAAGAGAGAGAGAGAATGGGAGATTGAGAGAAAAGTGATAAGAGAAAGAGAGAATTGGAGATTTGGGGAAAACTGAGAACAGAAAGAGAGGATTGGAGATTGAGAGAAAAGTGATAAGAGAAAGAGAGAATTGGAGATTAGGGGAAAAGTGAGAAGAGAAAGAGAGAATTGGAGATTGAGAGAAAAGTAATAAGAGAAAGAGAGAATTGCAGATTGAGAGAAAAGTGATAAGAAAAAGAGAGAATTGGAGATTGGCGGAAAAGTGATAAGAGAAAGAGAAAATTGTTGATTGAGAGAAAAGTGATAAGAGAAAGAGAGAATTGGAGATTGAGAGAAAAGTGATAAGAGAAAGAGAGAATTAGAGATTGAGAGAAAAGTGATAAGAGAAAGAGAGAATTGGAGATTGAGAGAAAAGTGATAAGAGAAAGAGAGAATTGGAGATTGAGAGAAAAGTGATAAGAGAAAGAGAGAGTTGGAGATTGAGAGAAAAGTGATAAGAGAAAGAGAGAATTGGAGATTGAGAGAAAAGTGATAAGAGAAAGAGAGAATTGGAGATTGAGAGAAAAGTGATAAGGGAAAGAGAGAATTGGAGATTGGGGGAAAAGTGAGAAGAGAAAGAGAGAATTGGAGATTGAGAGGAAAGTGATAAGAGAAAGAGAGAATTGGAGATTGAGAGAAAAGTGATAAGAGAAAGAGAGAAATGGAGATTGAGAGAAAAGTGATAAGAGAAAGAGAGAATTGGAGATGGAGAGAAAAGTGATTGAGAGAAAAGTGATAAGAGAAAGAGAGGATTGGAGATTGAGAGAAAAGTGATAAGAGAAAGAGAGAACTGGAGATTGAGAGAAAAGTGAGAAGAGAAAGAGAGAATTGGAGATTGGGGGAAAAGTGTGAAGAGAAAGAGAGAATTGGAGATTGGGGGAAAAGTGTGAAGAGAAAGAGAGAATTGGAGATTGGGGGAAAAGTGAGAAAAGAAAGAGAGAATTGCAGATTGAGAGAAAATGGATAAGAGAAAGAGAGAATTGGAGATTTAGAGAAAAGTGATAAGAGAAAGAGAGAATTGAGATTGAGAGAAAAGTGATAAGAGAAAGAGAGAATTGGAGATTGAGAGAAAAGTGATAAGAGAAAGAGAGAATTGGAGATTAGGGGAAAAGTGAGAAGAGAAAGAGAGAATTGGAGATTGAGAGAAAAGTGATAAGAGAAAGAGAGAATTGCAGATTGAGAGAAAACTGATAAGAGAAAGAGAGAATTGGAGATTGAGAGAAAAGTGATAAGAGAAAGAGAGAATTGGAGATTGAGAGAAAAGTGATAAGAGAAAGAGAGAATTGGAGATTGAGAGAAAAGTGAGAAGAGAAAGAGAGAATTGGAGATTGAGAGAAAAGTGATAAGAGAGAGAGAGAATGGGGGATTGAGAGAAAAGTGCTAAGAGAAATAGAGAATTGGAGATTGGGGGAAAACTGAGAACAGAAAGAGAGGATTGGAGATTGAGAGAAAAGTGAGAAGAGAAAGAGAGAATTGGAGATTGGGGGAAAAGTGTGAAGAGAATGAGAGAATTGGAGATTGGGGGAAAAGTGTGAAGAGAAAGAGAGAATTGCAGATTGAGAGAAAACTGATAAGAGAAAGAGAGAATTGGAGATTGAGAGAAAAGTGATAAGAGAAAGAGAGATTTGGAGATTAGGGGAAAAGTGAGAAGAGAAAGAGAGAATTGGAGATTGAGAGAAAAGTGATAAGAGAAAGAGAGAATTGCAGATTGAGAGAAAACTGATAAGAGAAAGAGAGAATTGGAGATTGAGAGAAAAGTGATAAGAGAAAGAGAGAATTGGAGATTGAGAGAAAAGTGATAAGAGAAAGAGAGAATTGGAGATTGAGAGAAAAGTGATAAGAGAGGGAGAGAATGGGGGATTGAGAGAAAAGTGCTAAGAGAAATAGAGAATTGGAGATTGGGGGAAAACTGAGAACAGAAAGAGAGAATTGGAGATTGAGAGAAAAGTGATAAGAGAAAGAGAGAATTGCAGATTGAGAGAAAACTGATAAGAGAAAGAGAGAATTGGAGATTGAGAGAAAAGTGAGAAAAGAAAGAGAGAATTGCAGATTGAGAGAAAATGGATAAGAGAAAGAGAGAATTGGAGATTGAGAGAAAAGTGATAAGAGAGAGAGAGAATGGGAGATTGAGAGAAAAGTGATAAGAGAAAGAGAGAATTGGAGATTGAGAGAAAAGTGATAAGAGAGAGAGAGAATGGGAGATTGAGAGAAAAGTGATAAGAGAAAGAGAGAATTGGAGATTTGGGGAAAACTGAGAACAGAAAGAGAGGATTGGAGATTGAGAGAAAAGTGATAAGAGAAAGAGAGAATTGGAGATTAGGGGAAAAGTGAGAAGAGAAAGGGAGAATTGGAGATTGAGAGAAAAGTAATAAGAGAAAGAGAGAATTGCAGATTGAGAGAAAAGTGATAAGAAAAAGAGAGAATTGGAGATTGGCGGAAAAGTGATAAGAGAAAGAGAAAATTGTTGATTGAGAGAAAAGTGATAAGAGAAAGAGAGAATTGGAGATTGAGAGAAAAGTGATAAGAGAAAGAGAGAATTAGAGATTGAGAGAAAAGTGATAAGAGAAAGAGAGAATTGGAGATTGAGAGAAAAGTGATAAGAGAAAGAGAGAATTGGAGATTGAGAGAAAAGTGATAAGAGAAAGAGAGAGTTGGAGATTGAGAGAAAAGTGATAAGAGAAAGAGAGAATTGGAGATTGAGAGAAAAGTGATAAGAGAAAGAGAGAATTGGAGATTGAGAGAAAAGTGATAAGGGAAAGAGAGAATTGGAGATTGGGGGAAAAGTGAGAAGAGAAAGAGAGAATTGGAGATTGAGAGGAAAGTGATAAGAGAAAGAGAGAATTGGAGATTGAGAGAAAAGTGATAAGAGAAAGAGAGAAATGGAGATTGAGAGAAAAGTGATAAGAGAAAGAGAGAATTGGAGATGGAGAGAAAAGTGATTGAGAGAAAAGTGATAAGAGAAAGAGAGGATTGGAGATTGAGAGAAAAGTGATAAGAGAAAGAGAGAACTGGAGATTGAGAGAAAAGTGAGAAGAGAAAGAGAGAATTGGAGATTGGGGGAAAAGTGTGAAGAGAAAGAGAGAATTGGAGATTGGGGGAAAAGTGTGAAGAGAAAGAGAGAATTGGAGATTGGGGGAAAAGTGAGAAAAGAAAGAGAGAATTGCAGATTGAGAGAAAATGGATAAGAGAAAGAGAGAATTGGTGATTCAGAGAAAAGTGATAACAGAAAGAGAGAATTGGAGATTAGGGGAAAAGTGAGAAGAGAAAGAGAGAATTGGAGATTGAGAGAAAAGTGATAAGAGAAAGAGAGAATTACAGATTGAGAGAAAACTGATAAGAGAAAGAAAGAATTGGAGATTGAGAGAAATGTGATGAGAGAAAGAGAGAATTGGAGTTTGAGAGAAAAGTGATAAGAGAAAGAGAGAATTGGAGATTGAGAGAAAAGTGATAAGAGAGAGAGAGAATGGGGGATTGAGAGAAAAGTGCTAAGAGAAATAGAGAATTGGAGATTGGGGGAATACTGAGAACAGAAAGAGAGGATTGGAGATTGAGAGAAAAGTGAGAAGAGAAAGAGAGAATTGGAGATTGAGAGAAAAGGGATAAGAGAAAGAGAGAGTTGGAGATTGAGAGAAAAGTGATAAGAGAAAGAGAGAATTGGAGATTGAGAGAAAAGTGATAAGAGAAAGAGAGAATTGGAGATTGGGAGAAAAGTGAGAAGAGAAAGAGAGAATTGGAGATTGGGGGAAAAGTGTGAAGAGAATGAGAGAATTGGAGATTGGGGGAAAAGTGAGAAAAGAAAGAGAGAATTGCAGATTGAGAGAAAATGGATAAGAGAAAGAGAGAATTGGGGATTGAGAGAAAAGTGATAAGAGAGAGAGAGAATGGGAGATTGAGAGAAAAGTGATAAGAGAAAGAGAGAATTGGAGATTTGGGGAAAACTGAGAACAGAAAGAGAGGATTGGAGATTGAGAGAAAAGTGAGAAGAGAAAGAGAGAATTGGAGATTGAGAGAAAAGTGAGAAGGGAAGAGAGAATTGGAGATTGAGAGAAAAGTGATAAGAGAAAGAGAGAATTTGTTGGTTGGGGAAAAGTGTAAAGAGAAAAAGAGAATTGGAGATTGGGGGAAAATGAGAAGAGAAAGAGAGAATTGGAGATTGAGAGAAAAGTGATAAGAGAAAGAGATAATTGGAGATTGAGAGAAAAGGGATAAGAGAAAGAGAGAGTTGGAGATTGAGAGAAAAGTGATAAGAGAAAGGGAGAATTGGAGATTGAGAGAAAAGTGATAAGAGAAAGAGAGAATTGGAGATTGAGAGAAAAGTGATAAGAGAAAGAGAGAATTGGAGATTGGGGGAAAAGTGAGAAGAGAAAGAGAGAATTGGAGATTGAGAGGAAAGTGATAAGAGAAAGAGAGAATTGGAGATTGAGAGAAAGGTGATAAGAGAAAGAGAGAATTGGAGATTGAGAGAAAAGTGATAAGAGAAAGAGAGAATTGGAGATGGAGAGAAAAGAGATTGAGAGAAAGAGAGAATTGGAGATTGAGAGAAAAGTGATAAGAGAAAGAGAGAATTGGAGATTGAGAGAAAAGTGATAAGAGAAAGAGAGAATTGGAGATGGAGAGAAAAGTGATTGAGAGAAAAGTGATAAGAGAAAGAGAGGATTGGAGATTGAGAGAAAAGTGATAAGAGAAAGAGAGAACTGGAGATTGAGAGAAAAGTGAGAAGAGAAAGAGAGAATTGGAGATTGGGGGAAAAGTGTGAAGAGAAAGAGAGCATTGGAGATTGGGGGAAAAGTGTGAAGAGAAAGAGAGAATTGGAGATTGGGGGAAAAGTGAGAAAAGGAAGAGAGAATTGCAGATTGAGAGAAAATGGATAAGAGAAAGAGAGAATTGGAGATTCAGAGAAAAGTGATAACAGAAAGAGAGAATTGGAGATTGAGAGAAAAGTGATAAGAGAAAGAGAGAATTGGATATTGAGAGAAAAGTGATGAGAGAAAGAGAGAATTGCAGATTGAGAGAAAACTGATAAGAGAAAGAGAGAATTGGAGATTGAGAGAAATGTGATGAGAGAAAGAAAGAATTGGAGTTTGAGAGAAAAGTGATAAGAGAAAGAGAGAATTGGAGATTGAGAGAAAAGTGATAAGAGAGAGAGAGAATGGGGGATTGAGAGAAAAGTGATAAGAGAAAGAGAGAATTGGAGATTGAGAGAAAAGTGAGAAGAGAAAGAGAGAATTGGAGATTGAGAGAAAAGGGATAAGAGAAAGAGAGAGTTGGAGATTGAAAGAAAAGTGATAAGAGAAAGAGAGAATTGGAGATTGAGAGAAAAGTGATAACAGAAAGAGAGAATTGGAGATTGAGAGAAAAGTGAGAAGAGAAAGAGAGAATTGGAGATTGGGGGAAAAGTGTGAAGAGAATGAGAGAATTGGAGATTGGGGGAAAAGTGTGAAGAGAAAGAGAGAATTGGAGATTGAGGGAAAATGGATAAGAGAAAGAGAGAATTGGAGATTGAGAGAAAAGTGATAAGAGAGAGAGAGAATGGGAGATTGAGAGAAAAGTGATAAGAGAAAGAGAGGATTGGAGATTTGGGGAAAACTGAGAACAGAAAGAGAGGATTGGAGATTGAGAGAAAAGTGAGAAGAGAAAGAGAGAATTGGAGATTGAGAGAAAAGTGAGAAGGGAAGAGAGAATTGGAGATTGAGAGAAAAGTGATAAGAGAAAGAGAGAATTGGAGGTTGGGGAAAAGTGTAAACAGAAAAAGAGAATTGGAGATTGGGGGAAAATGAGAAGAGAAAGAGAGAATTGGAGATTGAGAGAAAAGTGATAAGAGAAAGAGATAATTGGAGATTGAGAGAAAAGGGATAAGAGAAAGAGAGAGTTGGAGATTGAGAGAAAAGTGATAAGAGAAAGGGAGAATTGGAGATTAAGAGAAAAGTGATAAGAGAAAGAGAGATATGGAGATTGAGAGAAAAGTGATGAGAGAAAGAGAGAATTGGAGATTGGGGGAAAAGTGAGAAGAGAAAGAGAGAATTGGAGATTGAGAGGAAAGTGATAAGAGAAAGAGAGAATTGGAGATTGAGAGAAAAGTGATAAGAGAAAGAGAGAATTGGAGATTGAGAGAAAAGTGATAAGAGAAAGAGAGGATTGGAGATTGAGAGAAAAGTGATAAGAGAAAGAGAGAACTGGAGATTGAGAGAAAAGTGAGAAGAGAAAGAGAGAATTGGAGATTGGGGGAAAAGTGTGAAGAGAAAGAGAGAATTGGAGATTGGGGGAAAAGTGTGAAGAGAAAGAGAGAATTGGAGATTGGGGGAAAAGTGAGAAAAGAAAGAGAGAATTGCAGATTGAGAGAAAATGGATAAGAGAAAGAGAGAATTGGAGATTCAGAGAAAAGTGATAACAGAAAGAGAGAATTGGAGATTGAGAGAAAGGTGATAAGAGAAAGAGAGAATTGGAGATTGAGAGAAAAGTGATAAGAGAAAGAGAGAATTGGAGATTAGGGGAAAAGTGAGAAGAGAAAGAGAGAATTGGAGATTGAGAGAAAAGTGATAAGAGAAAGAGAGAATTGCAGATTGAGAGAAAACTGATAAGAGAAAGAGAGAATTGGAGATTGAGAGAAATGTGATGAGAGAAAGAGAGAATTGGAGTTTGAGAGAAAAGTGATAAGAGAAAGAGAGAATTGGAGATTGAGAGAAAAGTGATAAGAGAGAGAGAGAATGGGGGATTGAGAGAAAAGTGCTAAGAGAAATAGAGAATTGGAGATTGGGGGAAAACTGAGAACAGAAAGAGAGGATTGGAGATTGAGAGAAAAGTGAGAAGAGAAAGAGAGAATTGGAGATTGAGAGAAAAGGGATAAGAGAAAGAGAGAGTTGGAGATTGAGAGAAAAGTGATAAGAGAAAGAAAGAATTGGAGATTGAGAGAAAAGTGATAAGTGAAAGAGAGAATTGGAGATTGAGAGAAAAGTGAGAAGAGAAAGAGAGAATTGGAGATTGGGGGAAAAGTGTGAAGAGAAAGAGAGAATTGGAGATTGGGGGAAAAGTGTGAAGAGAAAGAGAGAATTGGAGATTGGGGGAAAAGTGAGAAAAGAAAGAGAGAATTGCAGATTGAGAGAAAATGGATAAGAGAAAGAGAGAATTGGAGATTGAGAGAAAAGTGATTAGAGAAAGAGAGAATTGAGATTGAGAGAAAAGTGATAAGAGAAAGAGAGAAATGGAGATTGAGAGAAAAGTGATAAGAGAAAGAGAGAATTGGAGATTGAGAGAAAAGTGATAAGAGAAAGAGAGAATTGGAGATTGAGAGAAAAGTGATAAGAGAAAGAGAGAATTGGAGATTGAGAGAAAAGTGAGAAGAGAAAGAGAGAATTGGAGATTGAGAGAAAAGTGATAAGAGAGAGAGAGAATGGGGGATTGAGAGAAAAGTGCTAAGAGAAATAGAGAATTGGAGATTGGGCGAAAACTGAGAACAGAAAGAGAGGATTGGAGATTGAGAGAAAAGTGAGAAGAGAAAGAGAGAATTGGAGATTGGGGGAAAAGTGTGAAGAGAATGAGAGAATTGGAGATTGGGGGAAAAGTGTGAAGAGAAAGAGAGAATTGGAGATTGGGGGAAAAGTGAGAAAAGAAAGAGAGAATTGCAGATTGAGAGAAAATGGATGAGAGAAAGAGAGAATTGGAGATTGAGAGAAAAGTGATAAGAGAAAGAGAGAATTGGAGATTGAGAGAAAAGTGATAAGAGAAAGAGAGAATTGGAGATTAGGGGAAAAGTGAGAAGAGAAAGAGAGAATTGGAGATTGAGAGAAAAGTGATAAGAGAAAGAGAGAATTGCAGATTGAGAGAAAACTGATAAGAGAAAGAGAGAGTTGGAGATTGAGAGAAAAGTGATAAGAGAAAGAGAGAATTGGAGATTGAGAGAAAAGTGATAAGAGAAAGAGAGAATTGGAGATTGAGAGAAAAGTGATAAGAGAAATAGAGAATTGGAGATTGGGGGAAAACTGAGAACAGAAAGAGAGGATTGGAGATTGAGAGAAAAGTGATAAGAGAAAGAGAGAATTGGAGATTAGGGGAAAAGTGAGAAGAGAAAGAGAGAATTGGAGATTGAGAGAAAAGTAATAAGAGAAAGAGAGAATTGCAGATTGAGAGAAAAGTGATAAGAAAAAGAGAGAATTGGAGATTGGCGGAAAAGTGATAAGAGAAAGAGAAAATTGTTGATTGAGAGAAAAGTGATAAGAGAAAGAGAGAATTGGAGATTGAGAGAAAAGTGATAAGAGAAAGAGAGAATTAGAGATTGAGAGAAAAGTGATAAGAGAAAGAGAGAATTGGAGGTTGAGAGAAAAGTGATAAGAGAAAGAGAGAATTGGAGATTGAGAGAAAAGTGATAAGAGAAAGAGAGAGTTGGAGATTGAGAGAAAAGTGATAAGAGAAAGAGAGAATTGGAGATTGAGAGAAAAGTGATAAGAGAAAGAGAGAATTTGAGATTGAGAGAAAAGTGATAAGGGAAAGAGAGAATTGGAGATTGGGGGAAAAGTGAGAAGAGAAAGAGAGAATTGGAGATTGAGAGGAAAGTGATAAGAGAAAGAGAGAATTGGAGATTGAGAGAAAAGTGATAAGAGAAAGAGAGAAATGGAGATTGAGAGAAAAGTGATAAGAGAAAGAGAGAATTGGAGATGGAGAGAAAAGTGATTGAGAGAAAAGTGATAAGAGAAAGAGAGGATTGGAGATTGAGAGAAAAGTGATAAGAGAAAGAGAGAACTGGAGATTGAGAGAAAAGTGAGAAGAGAAAGAGAGAATTGGAGATTGGGGGAAATGTGTGAAGAGAAAGAGAGAATTGGAGATTGGGGGAAAAGTGTGAAGAGAAAGAGAGAATTGGAGATTGGGGGAAAAGTGAGAAAAGAAAGAGAGAATTGCAGATTGAGAGAAAATGGATAAGAGAAAGAGAGAATTGGTGATTCAGAGAAAAGTGATAACAGAAAGAGAGAATTGGAGATTGAGAGAAAAGTGATAAGAGAAAGAGAGAATTGGATATTGAGAGAAAAGTGATGAGAGAAAGAGAGAATTGGAGATTAGGGGAAAAGTGAGAAGAGAAAGAGAGAATTGGAGATTGGGGGAAAAGTGAGAAGAGAAAGAGAGAATTACAGATTGAGAGAAAACTGATAAGAGAAAGAAAGAATTGGAGATTGAGAGAAATGTGATGAGAGAAAGAGAGAATTGGAGTTTGAGAGAAAAGTGATAAGAGAAAGAGAGAATTGGAGATTGAGAGAAAAGTGATAAGAGAGAGAGAGAATGGGGGATTGAGAGAAAAGTGCTAAGAGAAATAGAGAATTGGAGATTGGGGGAATACTGAGAACAGAAAGAGAGGATTGGAGATTGAGAGAAAAGTGAGAAGAGAAAGAGAGAATTGGAGATTGAGAGAAAAGGGATAAGAGAAAGAGAGAGTTGGAGATTGAGAGAAAAGTGATAAGAGAAAGAGAGAATTGGAGATTGAGAGAAAAGTGATAAGAGAAAGAGAGAATTGGAGATTGGGAGAAAAGTGAGAAGAGAAAGAGAGAATTGGAGATTGGGGGAAAAGTGTGAAGAGAATGAGAGAATTGGAGATTGGGGGAAAAGTGAGAAAAGAAAGAGAGAATTGCAGATTGAGAGAAAATGGATAAGAGAAAGAGAGAATTGGAGATTGAGAGAAAAGTGATAAGAGAGAGAGAGAATGGGAGATTGAGAGAAAAGTGGTAAGAGAAAGAGAGAATTGGAGATTTGGGGAAAACTGAGAACAGAAAGAGAGGATTGGAGATTGAGAGAAAAGTGAGAAGAGAAAGAGAGAATTGGAGATTGAGAGAAAAGTGAGAAGGGAAGAGAGAATTGGAGATTGAGAGAAAAGTGATAAGAGAAAGAGAGAATTTGTTGGTTGGGGAAAAGTGTAAAGAGAAAAAGAGAATTGGAGATTGGGGGAAAATGAGAAGAGAAAGAGAGAATTGGAGATTGAGAGAAAAGTGATAAGAGAAAGAGATAATTGGAGATTGAGAGAAAAGGGATAAGAGAAAGAGAGAGTTGGAGATTGATAGAAAAGTGATAAGAGAAAGGGAGAATTGGAGATTGAGAGAAAAGTGATAAGAGAAAGAGAGAATTGGAGATTGAGAGAAAAGTGATAAGAGAAAGAGAGAATTGGAGATTGGGGGAAAAGTGAGAAGAGAAAGAGAGAATTGGAGATTGAGAGGAAAGTGATAAGAGAAAGAGAGAATTGGAGATTGAGAGAAAAGTGATAAGAGAAAGAGAGAATTGGAGATTGAGAGAAAAGTGATAAGAGAAAGAGAGAATTGGAGATGGAGAGAAAAGTGATTGAGAGAAAGAGAGAATTGGAGATTGAGAGAAAAGTGATAAGAGAAAGAGAGAATTGGAGATTGAGAGAAAAGTGATAAGAGAAAGAGAGAATTGGAGATGGAGAGAAAAGTGATTGAGAGAAAAGTGATAAGAGAAAGAGCGGATTGGAGATTGAGAGAAAAGTGATAAGAGAAAGAGAGAACTGGAGATTGAGAGAAAAGTGAGAAGAGAAAGAGAGAATTGGAATTTGGGGGAAAAGTGTGAAGAGAAAGAGAGAATTGGAGATTGGGGGAAAAGTGTGAAGAGAAAGAGAGATTTGGAGATTGAGAGAAAAGGGATAAGAGAAAGAGAGAGTTGGAGATTGAGAGAAAAGTGATAAGAGAAAGAAAGAATTGGAGATTGAGAGAAAAGTGATAAGAGAAAGAGAGAATTGGAGATTGGGGGAAAAGTGTGAAGAGAAAGAGAGAATTGGAGATTGGGGGGAAAGTGTGAAGAGAAAGAGAGAATTGGAGATTGGGGGAAAAGTGAGAAAAGAAAGAGAGAATTGCAGATTGAGAGAAAATGGATAAGAGAAAGAGAGAATTGGAGATTGAGAGAAAAGTGATAAGAGAAAGAGAGAATTGAGATTGAGAGAAAAGTGATAAGAGAAAGAGAGAATTGGAGATTGAGAGAAAAGTGATAAGAGAAAGAGAGAATTGGAGATTAGGGGAGAAGTGAGAAGAGAAAGAGAGAATTGGAGATTGAGAGAAAAGTGATAAGAGAAAGAGAGAATTGCAGATTGAGAGAAAACTGATAAGAGAAAGAGAGAATCGGAGATTGAGAGAAAAGTGATAAGAGAAAGAGAGAATTGGAGATTGAGAGAAAACTGATAAGAGAAAGAGAGAATTGGAGATTGAGAGAAAAGTGATAAGAGAAAGAGAGATTTGGAGATTAGGGGAAAAGTGAGAAGAGAAAGAGAGAATTGGAGATTGAGAGAAAAGTGATAAGAGAAAGAGAGAATTGCAGATTGAGAGAAAACTGATAAGAGAAAGAGAGAATTGGAGATTGAGAGAAAAGTGATAAGAGAAAGAGAGAATTGGAGATTGAGAGAAAAGTGATAAGAGAAAGAGAGAATTGGAGATTGAGAGAAAAGTGATAAGAGAGGGAGAGAATGGGGGATTGAGAGAAAAGTGCTAAGAGAAATAGAGAATTGGAGATTGGGGGAAAACTGAGAACAGAAAGAGAGAATTGGAGATTGAGAGAAAAGTGATAAGAGAAAGAGAGAATTGCAGATTGAGAGAAAACTGATAAGAGAAAGAGAGAATTGGAGATTGAGAGAAAAGTGAGAAAAGAAAGAGAGAATTGCAGATTGAGAGAAAATGGATAAGAGAAAGAGAGAATTGGAGATTGAGAGAAAAGTGATAAGAGAGAGAGAGAATGGGAGATTGAGAGAAAAGTGATAAGAGAAAGAGAGAATTGGAGATTTGGGGAAAACTGAGAACAGAAAGAGAGGATTGGAGATTGAGAGAAAAGTGATAAGAGAAAGAGAGAATTGGAGATTAGGGGAAAAGTGAGAAGAGAAAGAGAGAATTGGAGATTGAGAGAAAAGTAATAAGAGAAAGAGAGAATTGCAGATTGAGAGAAAAGTGATAAGAAAAAGAGAGAATTAGAGATTGGCGGAAAAGTGATAAGAGAAAGAGAAAATTGTTGATTGAGAGAAAAGTGATAAGAGAAAGAGAGAATTGGAGATTGAGAGAAAAGTGATAAGAGAAAGAGAGAATTAGAGATTGAGAGAAAAGTGATAAGAGAAAGAGAGAATTGGAGATTGAGAGAAAAGTGATAAGAGAAAGAGAGAATTGGAGATTGAGAGAAAAGTGATAAGAGAAAGAGAGAGTTGGAGATTGAGAGAAAAGTGATAAGAGAAAGAGAGAATTGGAGATTGAGAGAAAAGTGATAAGAGAAAGAGAGAATTGGAGATTGAGAGAAAAGTGATAAGGGAAAGAGAGAATTGGAGATTGGGGGAAAAGTGAGAAGAGAAAGAGAGAATTGGAGATTGAGAGGAAAGTGATAAGAGAAAGAGAGAATTGGAGATTGAGAGAAAAGTGATAAGAGAAAGAGAGAAATGGAGATTGAGAGAAAAGTGATAAGAGAAAGAGAGAATTGGAGATGGAGAGAAAAGTGATTGAGAGAAAAGTGATAAGAGAAAGAGAGGATTGGAGATTGAGAGAAAAGTGATAAGAGAAAGAGAGAACTGGAGATTGAGAGAAAAGTGAGAAGAGAAAGAGAGAATTGGAGATTGGGGGAAAAGTGTGAAGAGAAAGAGAGAATTGGAGATTGGGGGAAAAGTGTGAAGAGAAAGAGAGAATTGGAGATTGGGGGAAAAGTGAGAAAAGAAAGAGAGAATTGCAGATTGAGAGAAAATGGATAAGAGAAAGAGAGAATTGGTGATTCAGAGAAAAGTGATAACAGAAAGAGAGAATTGGAGATTGAGAGAAAAGTGATAAGAGAAAGAGAGAATTGGATATTGAGAGAAAAGTGATGAGAGAAAGAGAGAATTGGAGATTAGGGGAAAAGTGAGAAGAGAAAGAGAGAATTGGAGATTGAGAGAAAAGTGATAAGAGAAAGAGAGAATTACAGATTGAGAGAAAACTGATAAGAGAAAGAAAGAATTGGAGATTGAGAGAAATGTGATGAGAGAAAGAGAGAATTGGAGTTTGAGAGAAAAGTGATAAGAGAAAGAGAGAATTGGAGATTGAGAGAAAAGTGATAAGAGAGAGAGAGAATGGGGGATTGAGAGAAAAGTGCTAAGAGAAATAGAGAATTGGAGATTGGGGGAATACTGAGAACAGAAAGAGAGGATTGGAGATTGAGAGAAAAGTGAGAAGAGAAAGAGAGAATTGGAGATTGAGAGAAAAGGGATAAGAGAAAGAGAGAGTTGGAGATTGAGAGAAAAGTGATAAGAGAAAGAGAGAATTGGAGATTGAGAGAAAAGTGATAAGAGAAAGAGAGAATTGGAGATTGGGAGAAAAGTGAGAAGAGAAAGAGAGAATTGGAGATTGGGGGAAAAGTGTGAAGAGAATGAGAGAATTGGAGATTGGGGGAAAAGTGAGAAAAGAAAGAGAGAATTGCAGATTGAGAGAAAATGGATAAGAGAAAGAGAGAATTGGAGATTGAGAGAAAAGTGATAAGAGAGAGAGAGAATGGGAGATTGAGAGAAAACTGATAAGAGAAAGAGAGAATTGGAGATTTGGGGAAAACTGAGAACAGAAAGAGAGGATTGGAGATTGAGAGAAAAGTGAGAAGAGAAAGAGAGAATTGGAGATTGAGAGAAAAGTGAGAAGGGAAGAGAGAATTGGAGATTGAGAGAAAAGTGATAAGAGAAAGAGAGAATTTGTTGGTTGGGGAAAAGTGTAAAGAGAAAAAGAGAATTGGAGATTGGGGGAAAATGAGAAGAGAAAGAGAGAATTGGAGATTGAGAGAAAAGTGATAAGAGAAAGAGATAATTGGAGATTGAGAGAAAAGGGATAAGAGAAAGAGAGAGTTGGAGATTGAGAGAAAAGTGATAAGAGAAAGGGAGAATTGGAGATTGAGAGAAAAGTGATAAGAGAAAGAGAGAATTGGAGATTGAGAGAAAAGTGATAAGAGAAAGAGAGAATTGGAGATTGGGGGAAAAGTGAGAAGAGATAGAGAGAATTGGAGATTGAGAGGAAAGTGATAAGAGAAAGAGAGAATTGGAGATTGAGAGAAAAGTGATAAGAGAAAGAGAGAATTGGAGATTGAGAGAAAAGTGATAAGAGAAAGAGAGAATTGGAGATGGAGAGAAAAGTGATTGAGAGAAAGAGAGAATTGGAGATTGAGAGAAAAGTGATAAGAGAAAGAGAGAATTGGAGATTGAGAGAAAAGTGATAAGAGAAAGAGAGAATTGGAGATGGAGAGAAAAGTGATTGAGAGAAAAGTGATAAGAGAAAGAGAGGATTGGAGATTGAGAGAAAAGTGATAAGAGAAAGAGAGAACTGGAGATTGAGAGAAAAGTGAGAAGAGAAAGAGAGAATTGGAGATTGGGGGAAAAGTGTGAAGAGAAAGAGAGAATTGGAGATTGGGGGAAAAGTGTGAAGAGAAAGAGAGAATTGGAGATTGGGGGAAAAGTGAGAAAAGGAAGAGAGAATTGCAGATTGAGAGAAAATGGATAAGAGAAAGAGAGAATTGGAGATTCAGAGAAAAGTGATAACAGAAAGAGAGAATTGGAGATTGAGAGAAAAGTGATAAGAGAAAGAGAGAATTGGATATTGAGAGAAAAGTGATGAGAGAAAGAGAGAATTGCAGATTGAGAGAAAACTGATAAGAGAAAGAGAGAATTGGAGATTGAGAGAAATGTGATGAGAGAAAGAAAGAATTGGAGTTTGAGAGAAAAGTGATAAGAGAAAGAGAGAATTGGAGATTGAGAGAAAAGTGATAAGAGAGAGAGAGAATGGGGGATTGAGAGAAAAGTGATAAGAGAAAGAGAGAATTGGAGATTGAGAGAAAAGTGAGAAGAGAAAGAGAGAATTGGAGATTGAGAGAAAAGGGATAAGAGAAAGAGAGAGTTGGAGATTGAAAGAAAAGTGATAAGAGAAAGAGAGAATTGGAGATTGAGAGAAAAGTGATAACAGAAAGAGAGAATTGGAGATTGAGAGAAAAGTGAGAAGAGAAAGAGAGAATTGGAGATTGGGGGAAAAGTGTGAAGAGAATGAGAGAATTGGAGATTGGGGGAAAAGTGTGAAGAGAAAGAGAGAATTGGAGATTGGGGGAAAATGGATAAGAGAAAGAGAGAATTGGAGATTGAGAGAAAAGTGATAAGAGAGAGAGAGAATGGGAGATTGAGAGAAAAGTGATAAGAGAAAGAGAGGATTGGAGATTTGGGGAAAATGAGAAGAGAAAGAGAGAATTGGAGATTGAGAGAAAAGTGATAAGAGAAAGAGATAATTGGAGATTGAGAGAAAAGGGATATGAGAAAGAGAGAGTTGGAGATTGAGAGAAAAGTGATAAGAGAAAGGGAGAATTGGAGATTAAGAGAAAAGTGATAAGAGAAAGAGAGATATGGAGATTGAGAGAAAAGTGATAAGAGAAAGAGAGAATTGGAGATTGGGGGAAAAGTGAGAAGAGAAAGAGAGAATTGGAGATTGAGAGGAAAGTGATAAGAGAAAGAGAGAATTGGAGATTGAGAGAAAAGTGATAAGAGAAAGAGAGAATTGGAGATTGAGAGAAAAGTGATAAGAGAAAGAGAGGATTGGAGATTGAGAGAAAAGTGATAAGAGAAAGAGAGAACTGGAGATTGAGAGAAAAGTGAGAAGAGAAAGAGAGAATTGGAGATTGGGGGAAAAGTGTGAAGAGAAAGAGAGAATTGGAGATTGGGGGAAAAGTGTGAAGAGAAAGAGAGAATTGGAGATTGGGGGAAAAGTGAGAAAAGAAAGAGAGAATTGCAGATTGAGAGAAAATGGATAAGAGAAAGAGAGAATTGGAGATTCAGAGAAAAGTGATAACAGAAAGAGAGAATTGGAGATTGAGAGAAAGGTGATAAGAGAAAGAGAGAATTGGAGATTGAGAGAAAAGTGATAAGAGAAAGAGAGAATTGGAGATTAGGGGAAAAGTGAGAAGAGAAAGAGAGAATTGGAGATTGAGAGAAAAGTGATAAGAGAAAGAGAGAATTGCAGATTGAGAAAAAACTGATAAGAGAAAGAGAGAATTGGAGATTGAGAGAAATGTGATGAGAGAAAGAGAGAATTGGAGTTTGAGAGAAAAGTGATAAGAGAAAGAGAGAATTGGAGATTGAGAGAAAAGTGATAAGAGAGAGAGAGAATGGGGGATTGAGAGAAAAGTGCTAAGAGAAATAGAGAATTGGAGATTGGGGGAAAACTGAGAACAGAAAGAGAGGATTGGAGATTGAGAGAAAAGTGAGAAGAGAAAGAGAGAATTGGAGATTGAGAGAAAAGGGATAAGAGAAAGAGAGAGTTGGAGATTGAGAGAAAAGTGATAAGAGAAAGAAAGAATTGGAGATTGAGAGAAAAGTGATAAGAGAAAGAGAGAATTGGAGATTGAGAGAAAAGTGAGAAGAGAAAGAGAGAATTGGAGATTGGGGGAAAAGTGTGAAGAGAAAGAGAGAATTGGAGATTGGGGGAAAAGTGTGAAGAGAAAGAGAGAATTGGAGATTGGGGGAAAAGTGAGAAAAGAAAGAGAGAATTGCAGATTGAGAGAAAATGGATAAGAGAAAGAGAGAATTGGAGATTGAGAGAAAAGTGATTAGAGAAAGAGAGAATTGAGATTGAGAGAAAAGTGATAAGAGAAAGAGAGAAATGGAGATTGAGAGAAAAGTGATAAGAGAAAGAGAGAATTGGAGATTAGGGGAAAAGTGAGAAGAGAAAGAGAGAATTGGAGATTGAGAGAAAAGTGATGAGAGAAAGAGAGAATTGCAGATTGAGAGAAAACTGATAAGAGAAAGAGAGAATTGGAGATTGAGAGAAAAGTGATAAGAGAAAGAGAGAATTGGAGATTGAGAGAAAAGTGATAAGAGAAAGAGAGAATTGGAGATTGAGAGAAAAGTGATAAGAGAGAGAGAGAATGGGGGATTGAGAGAAAAGTGCTAAGAGAAATAGAGAATTGGAGATTGGGGGAAAACTGGGAACAGAAAGAGAGGATTGGAGATTGAGAGAAAAGTGAGAAGAGAAAGAGAGAATTGGAGATTGGGGGAAAAGTGTGAAGAGAATGAGAGAATTGGAGATTGGGGGAAAAGTGTGAAGAGAAAGAGAGAATTGGAGATTGGGGGAAAAGTGAGAAAAGAAAGAGAGAATTGCAGATTGAGAGAAAATGGATGAGAGAAAGAGAGAATTGGAGATTGAGAGAAAAGTGATAAGAGAAAGAGAGAATTGGAGATTGAGGGAAAAGTGATAAGAGAAAGAGAGAATTGGAGATTAGGGGAAAAGTGAGAAGAGAAAGAGAGAATTGGAGATTGAGAGAAAAGTGATAAGAGAAAGAGAGAATTGCAGATTGAGAGAAAACTGATAAGAGAAAGAGAGAATTGGAGATTGAGAGAAAAGTGATAAGAGAAAGAGAGAATTGGAGATTGAGAGAAAAGTGATAAGAGAAAGAGAGAATTGGAGATTGAGAGAAAAGTGATACGAGAGGGAGAGAATGGGGGATTGAGAGAAAAGTACTAAGAGAAATAGAGAATTGGAGATTGGGGGAAAACTGAGAACAGAAAGAGAGGATTGGAGATTGAGAGAAAAGTGAGAAGAGAATGAGAGAATTGGAGATTGGGGGAAAAGTGTGAAGAGAAAGAGAGAATTGGAGATTGGGGGAAAAGTGAGAAAAGAAAGAGAGAATTGCAGATTGAGAGAAAATGGATAAGAGAAAGAGAGAATTGGAGATTGAGAGAAAAGTGATAAGAGAGAGAGAGAATGGGAGATTGAGAGAAAAGTGATAAGAGAAAGAGAGAATTGGAGGTTGGGGAAAAGTGTAAAGAGAAAAAGAGAATTGGAGATTGGGGGAAAATGAGAAGAGAAAGAGAGAATTGGAGATTGAGAGAAAAGTGATAAGAGAAAGAGATAATTGGAGATTGAGAGAAAAGGGATAAGAGAAAGAGAGAGTTGGAGATTGAGAGAAAAGTGATAAGAGAAAGAGAGAATTGGAGATTGAGAGAAAAGTGATAAGAGAAAGAGAGAATTGGAGATTGAGAGAAAAGTGATAAGAGAAAGAGAGAATTGGAGATTGGGGGAAAAGTGAGGAGAGAAAGAGAGAATTGGAGATTGAGAGAAAACTGATAAGAGATAGAGAGAATTGGAGATTGAGAGAAATGTGATGAGAGAAAGAGAGAATTGGAGTTTGAGAGAAAAGTGATAAGAGAAAGAGAGAATTGGAGATTGAGAGAAAAGTGATAAGAGAGAGAGAGAATGGGGGATTGAGAGAAAAGTGCTAAGAGAAATAGAGAATTGGAGATTGGAGGAAAACTGAGAACAGAAAGAGAGTATTGGAGATTGAGAGAAAAGTGAGAAGAGAAAGAGAGAATTGGAGATTGAGAGAAAAGGGATAAGAGAAAGAGAGAGTTGGAGATTGAGAGAAAAGTGATAAGAGAAAGAAAGAATTGGAGATTGAGAGAAAAGTGATAAGAGAAAGAGAGAATTGGAGATTGAGAGAAAAGTGAGAAGAGAAAGAGAGAATTGGAGATTGGGGGAAAAGTGTGAAGAGAAAGAGAGAATTGGAGATTGGGGGAAAAGTGTGGAGAGAAAGAGAGAATTGGAGATTGGGGGAAAAGTGAGAAAAGAAAGAGAGAATTGCAGATTGAGAGAAAATGGATAAGAGAAAGAGTGAATTGGAGATTGAGAGAAAAGTGATAAGAGAAAGAGAGAATTGAGATTGAGAGTAAAGTGATAAGAGAAAGAGAGAATTGGAGATTGAGAGAAAAGTGATAAGAGAAAGAGAGAATTGGAGATTAGGGGAAAAGTGAGAAGAGAAAGAGAGAATTGGAGATTGAGAGAAAAGTGATAAGAGAAAGAGAGAATTGCAGATTGAGAGAAAACTGATAAGAGAAAGAGAGAATTGGAGATTGAGAGAAAAGTGATAAGAGAAAGAGAGAATTGGAGATTGAGAGAAAAGTGATAAGAGAAAGAGAGAATTGGAGATTGAGAGAAAAGTGAGAAGAGAAAGAGAGAATTGGAGATTGAGAGAAAAGTGATAAGAGAGAGAGAGAATGGGGGATAGAGAGAAAAGTGCTAAGAGAAATAGAGAATTGGAGATTGGGGGAAAACTGAGAACAGAAAGAGAGGATTGGAGATTGAGAGAAAAGTGAGAAGAGAAAGAGAGAATTGGAGATTGGGGGAAAAGTGTGAAGAGAATGAGAGAATTGGAGATTGGGGGAAAAGTGTGAAGAGAAAGAGAGAATTGGAGATTGAGAGAAAAGTGATAAGAGAAAGAGAGAATTGCAGATTGAGAGAAAACTGATAAGAGAAAGAGAGAATTGAAGATTGAGAGAAAAGTGATAAGAGAAAGAGAGAATTGGAGATTGAGAGAAATATGATGAGAGAAAGAGAGAATTGGAGTTTGAGAGAAAAGTGATAAGAGAAAGAGAGAATTGGAGATTGAGAGAAAAGTGATAAGAGAGAGAGAGAATGGGGGATTGAGAGAAAAGTGCTAAGAGAAATAGAGAATTGGAGATTGGGGGAAAACTGAGAACAGAAAGAGAGGATTGGAGATTGAGAGAAAAGTGAGAAGAGAAAGAGAGAATTGGAGATTGAGAGAAAAGGGATAAGAGAAAGAGAGAGTTGGAGATTGAGAGAAAAGTGATAAGAGAAAGAAAGAATTGGAGATTGAGAGAAAAGTGATAAGAGAAAGAGAGAATTGGAGATTGAGAGAAAAGTGAGAAGAGAAAGAGAGAATTGGAGATTGGGGGAAAAGTGTGAAGAGAAAGAGAGAATTGGAGATTGGGGGAAAAGTGTGAAGAGAAAGAGAGAATTGGAGATTGGGGGAAAAGTGAGAAAAGAAAGAGAGAATTGCAGATTGAGAGAAAATGGATAAGAGAAAGAGAGAATTGGAGATTGAGAGAAAAGTGATTAGAGAAAGAGAGAATTGAGATTGAGAGAAAAGTGATAAGAGAAAGAGAGAAATGGAGATTGAGAGAAAAGTGATAAGAGAAAGAGAGAATTGGAGATTAGGGGAAAAGTGAGAAGAGAAAGAGAGAATTGGAGATTGAGAGAAAAGTGATAAGAGAAAGAGAGAATTGCAGATTGAGAGAAAACTGATAAGAGAAAGAGAGAATTGGAGATTGAGAGAAAAGTGATAAGAGAAAGAGAGAATTGGAGATTGAGAGAAAAGTGATAAGAGAAAGAGAGAATTGGAGATTGAGAGAAAAGTGATAAGAGAGAGAGAGAATGGGGGATTGAGAGAAAAGTGCTAAGAGAAATAGAGAATTGGAGATTGGGGGAAAACTGAGAACAGAAAGAGAGGATTGGAGATTGAGAGAAAAGTGAGAAGAGAAAGAGAGAATTGGAGATTGGGGGAAAAGTGTGAAGAGAATGAGAGAATTGGAGATTGGGGGAAAAGTGTGAAGAGAAAGAGAGAATTGGAGATTGGGGGAAAAGTGAGAAAAGAAAGAGAGAATTGCAGATTGAGAGAAAATGGATGAGAGAAAGAGAGAATTGGAGATTGAGAGAAAAGTGATAAGAGAAAGAGAGAATTGGAGATTGAGAGAAAAGTGATAAGAGAAAGAGAGAATTGGAGATTAGGGGAAAAGTGAGAAGAGAAAGAGAGAATTGGAGATTGAGAGAAAAGTGATAAGAGAAAGAGAGAATTGCAGATTGAGAGAAAACTGATAAGAGAAAGAGAGAATTGGAGATTGAGAGAAAAGTGATAAGAGAAAGAGAGAATTGGAGATTGAGAGAAAAGTGATAAGAGAAAGAGAGAATTGGAGATTGAGAGAAAAGTGATAAGAGAGGGAGAGAATGGGGGATTGAGAGAAAAGTGCTAAGAGAAATAGAGAATTGGAGATTGGGGGAAAACTGAGAACAGAAAGAGAGGATTGGAGATTGAGAGAAAAGTGAGAAGAGAATGAGAGAATTGGAGATTGGGGGAAAAGTGTGAAGAGAAAGAGAGAATTGGAGATTGGGGGAAAAGTGAGAAAAGAAAGAGAGAATTGCAGATTGAGAGAAAATGGATAAGAGAAAGAGAGAATTGGAGATTGAGAGAAAAGTGATAAGAGAGAGAGAGAATGGGAGATTGAGAGAAAAGTGATAAGAGAAAGAGAGAATTGGAGGTTGGGGAAAAGTGTAAAGAGAAAAAGAGAATTGGAGATTGGGGGAAAATGAGAAGAGAAAGAGAGAATTGGAGATTGAGAGAAAAGTGATAAGAGAAAGAGATAATTGGAGATTGAGAGAAAAGGGATAAGAGAAAGAGAGAGTTGGAGATTGAGAGAAAAGTGATAAGAGAAAGAGAGAATTGGAGATTGAGAGAAAAGTGATAAGAGAAAGAGAGAATTGGAGATTGAGAGAAAAGTGATAAGAGAAAGAGAGAATTGGAGATTGGGGGAAAACTGAGAAGAGAAAGAGAGAATTGGAGATTGAGAGAAAACTGATAAGAGAAAGAGAGAATTGGAGATTGAGAGAAATGTGATGAGAGAAAGAGAGAATTGGAGTTTGAGAGAAAAGTGATAAGAGAATGAGAGAATTGGAGATTGATAGAAAAGTGATAAGAGAGAGAGAGAATGGGGGATTGAGAGAAAAGTGCTAAGAGAAATAGAGAATTGGAGATTGGGGGAAAACTGAGAACAGAAAGAGAGTATTGGAGATTGAGAGAAAAGTGAGAAGAGAAAGAGAGAATTGGAGATTGAGAGAAAAGGGATAAGAGAAAGAGAGAGTTGGAGATTGAGAGAAAAGTGATAAGAGAAAGAAAGAATTGGAGATTGAGAGAAAAGTGATAAGAGAAAGAGAGAATTGGAGATTGAGAGAAAAGTGAGAAGAGAAAGAGAGAATTGGAGATTGGGGGAAAAGTGTGAAGAGAAAGAGAGAATTGGAGATTGGGGGAAAAGTGAGAAAAGAAAGAGAGAATTGCAGATTGAGAGAAAATGGATAAGAGAAAGAGTGAATTGGAGATTGAGAGAAAAGTGATAAGAGAAAGAGAGAATTGAGATTGAGAGAAAAGTGATAAGAGAAAGAGAGAATTGGAGATTGAGAGAAAAGTGATAAGAGAAAGAGAGAATTGCAGATTGAGAGAAAACTGATAAGAGAAAGAGAGAATTGGAGATTGAGAGAAAAGTGATAAGAGAAAGAGAGAATTGGAGATTGAGAGAAAAGTGATAAGAGAAAGAGAGAATTGGAGATTGAGAGAAAAGTGAGAAGAGAAAGAGAGAATTGGAGATTGAGAGAAAAGTGATAAGAGAGAGAGAGAATGGGGGATAGAGAGAAAAGTGCTAAGAGAAATAGAGAATTGGAGATTGGGGGAAAACTGAGAACAGAAAGAGAGGATTGGAAATTGAGAGAAAAGTGAGAAGAGAAAGAGAGAATTGGAGATTGGGGGAAAAGTGTGAAGAGAATGAGAGAATTGGAGATTGGGGGAAAAGTGTGAAGAGAAAGAGAGAATTGGAGATTGGGGGAAAATTGAGAAAAGAAAGAGAGTATTGCAGATTGAGAGAAAATGGATGAGAGAAAGAGAGAATTGGAGATTGAGAGAAAAGTGATAAGAGAAAGAGAGAATTGGAGATTGAGAGAAAAGTGATAAGAGAAAGAGAGAATTGGAGATTAGGGGAAAAGTGAGAAGAGAAAGAGAGAATTGGAGATTGAGAGAAAAGTGATAAGAGAAAGAGAGAATTGCAGATTGAGAGAAAACTGATAAGAGAAAGAGAGAATTGAAGATTGAGAGAAAAGTGATAAGAGAAAGAGAGAATTGGAGATTGAGAGAAATATGATGAGAGAAAGAGAGAATTGGAGTTTGAGAGAAAAGTGATAAGAGAAAGAGAGAATTGGAGATTGAGAGAAAAGTGATAAGAGAGAGAGAGAATGGGGGATTGAGAGAAAAGTGCTAAGAGAAATAGAGAATTGGAGATTGGGGGAAAACTGAGAACAGAAAGAGAGGATTGGAGATTGAGAGAAAAGTGAGAAGAGAAAGAGAGAATTGGAGATTGAGAGAAAAGGGATAAGAGAAAGAGAGAGTTGGAGATTGAGAGAAAAGTGATAAGAGAAAGAAAGAATTGGAGATTGAGAGAAAAGTGATAAGAGAAAGAGAGAATTGGAGATTGAGAGAGAAGTGAGAAGAGAAAGAGAGAATTGGAGATTGGGGGAAAAGTGTGAAGAGAAAGAGAGAATTGGAGATTGGGGGAAAAGTGTGAAGAGAAAGAGAGAATTGGAGATTGGGGGAAAAGTGAGAAAAGAAAGAGAGAATTGCAGATTGAGAGAAAATGGATAAGAGAAAGAGAGAATTGGAGATTGAGAGAAAAGTGATTAGAGAAAGAGAGAATTGAGATTGAGAGAAAAGTGATAAGAGAAAGAGAGAAATGGAGATTGAGAGAAAAGTGATAAGAGAAAGAGAGAATTGGAGATTAGGGGAAAAGTGAGAAGAGAAAGAGAGAATTGGAGATTGAGAGAAAAGTGATAAGAGAAAGAGAGAATTGCAGATTGAGAGAAAACTGATAAGAGAAAGAGAGAATTGGAGATTGAGAGAAAAGTGATAAGAGAAAGAGAGAATTGGAGATTGAGAGAAAAGTGATAAGAGAAAGAGAGAATTGGAGATTGAGAGAAAAGTGAGAAGAGAAAGAGAGAATTGGAGATTGAGAGAAAAGTGATAAGAGAGAGAGAGAATGGGGGATTGAGAGAAAAGTGCTAAGAGAAATAGAGAATTGGAGATTGGGGGAAAACTGAGAACAGAAAGAGAGGATTGGAGATTGAGAGAAAAGTGAGAAGAGAAAGAGAGAATTGGAGATTGGGGGAAAAGTGTGAAGAGAATGAGAGAATTGGAGATTGGGGGAAAAGTGTGAAGAGAAAGAGAGAATTGGAGATTGGGGGAAAAGTGAGAAAAGAAAGAGAGAATTGCAGATTGAGAGAAAATGGATGAGAGAAAGAGAGAATTGCAGATTGAGAGAAAAGTGATAAGAGAAAGAGAGAATTGGAGATTGAGAGAAAAGTGATAAGAGAAAGAGAGAATTGGAGATTAGGGGAAAAGTGAGAAGAGAAAGAGAGAATTGGAGATTGAGAGAAAAGTGATAAGAGAAAGAGAGAATTGCTGATTGAGAGAAAACTGATAAGAGAAAGAGAGAATTGGAGATTGAGAGAAAAGTGATAAGAGAAAGAGAGAATTGGAGATTGAGAGAAAAGTGATAAGAGAAAGAGAGAATTGGAGATTGAGAGAAAAGTGATAAGAGAGGGAGAGAATGGGGGATTGAGAGAAAAGTGCTAAGAGAAATAGAGAATTGGAGATTGGGGGAAAACTGAGAACAGAAAGAGAGGATTGGAGATTGAGAGAAAAGTGAGAAGAGAATGAGAGAATTGGAGATTGGGGGAAAAGTGTGAAGAGAAAGAGAGAATTGGAGATTGGGGGAAAAGTGAGAAAAGAAAGAGAGAATTGCAGATTGAGAGAAAATGGATAAGAGAAAGAGAGAATTGGAGATTGAGAGAAAAGTGATATGAGAAAGAGAGAGTTGGAGATTGAGAGAAAAGTGATAAGAGAAAGAAAGAATTGGAGATTGAGAGAAAAGTGATAAGAGAAAGAGAGAATTGGAGATTGAGAGAGAAGTGAGAAGAGAAAGAGAGAATTGGAGATTGGGGGAAAAGTGTGAAGAGAAAGAGAGAATTGGAGATTGGGGGAAAAGTGTGAAGAGAAAGAGAGAATTGGAGATTGGGGGAAAAGTGAGAAAAGAAAGAGAGAATTGCAGATTGAGAGAAAATGGATAAGAGAAAGAGAGAATTGGAGATTGAGAGAAAAGTGATTAGAGAAAGAGAGAATTGAGATTGAGAGAAAAGTGATAAGAGAAAGAGAGAAATGGAGATTGAGAGAAAAGTGATAAGAGAAAGAGAGAATTGGAGATTAGGGGAAAAGTGAGAAGAGAAAGAGAGAATTGGAGATTGAGAGAAAAGTGATAAGAGAAAGAGAGAATTGCAGATTGAGAGAAAACTGATAAGAGAAAGAGAGAATTGGAGATTGAGAGAAAAGTGATAAGAGAAAGAGAGAATTGGAGATTGAGAGAAAAGTGATAAGAGAAAGAGAGAATTGGAGATTGAGAGAAAAGTGAGAAGAGAAAGAGAGAATTGGAGATTGAGAGAAAAGTGATAAGAGAGAGAGAGAATGGGGGATTGAGAGAAAAGTGCTAAGAGAAATAGAGAATTGGAGATTGGGGGAAAACTGAGAACAGAAAGAGAGGATTGGAGATTGAGAGAAAAGTGAGAAGAGAAAGAGAGAATTGGAGATTGGGGGAAAAGTGTGAAGAGAATGAGAGAATTGGAGATTGGGGGAAAAGTGTGAAGAGAAAGAGAGAATTGGAGATTGGGGGAAAAGTGAGAAAAGAAAGAGAGAATTGCAGATTGAGAGAAAATGGATGAGAGAAAGAGAGAATTGCAGATTGAGAGAAAAGTGATAAGAGAAAGAGAGAATTGGAGATTGAGAGAAAAGTGATAAGAGAAAGAGAGAATTGGAGATTAGGGGAAAAGTGAGAAGAGAAAGAGAGAATTGGAGATTGAGAGAAAAGTGATAAGAGAAAGAGAGAATTGCAGATTGAGAGAAAACTGATAAGAGAAAGAGAGAATTGGAGATTGAGAGAAAAGTGATAAGAGAAAGAGAGAATTGGAGATTGAGAGAAAAGTGATAAGAGAAAGAGAGAATTGGAGATTGAGAGAAAAGTGATAAGAGAGGGAGAGAATGGGGGATTGAGAGAAAAGTGCTAAGAGAAATAGAGAATTGGAGATTGGGGGAAAACTGAGAACAGAAAGAGAGGATTGGAGATTGAGAGAAAAGTGAGAAGAGAATGAGAGAATTGGAGATTGGGGGAAAAGTGTGAAGAGAAAGAGAGAATTGGAGATTGGGGGAAAAGTGAGAAAAGAAAGAGAGAATTGCAGATTGAGAGAAAATGGATAAGAGAAAGAGAGAATTGGAGATTGAGAGAAAAGTGATATGAGAGAGAGAGAATGGGAGATTGAGAGAAAAGTGATAAGAGAAAGAGAGAATTGGAGGTTGGGGAAAAGTGTAAAGAGAAAAAGAGAATTGGAGATTGGGGGAAAATGAGAAGAGAAAGAGAGAATTGGAGATTGAGAGAAAAGTGATAAGAGAAAGAGATAATTGGAGATTGAGAGAAAAGGGATAAGAGAAAGAGAGAGTTGGAGATTGAGAGAAAAGTGATAAGAGAAAGAGAGAATTGGAGATTGAGAGAAAAGTGATAAGAGAAAGAGAGAATTGGAGATTGAGAGAAAAGTGATAAGAGAAAGAGAGAATTGGAGATTGGGGGAAAAGTGAGAAGAGAAAGAGAGAATTGGAGATTGAGAGAAAACTGATAAGAGAAAGAGAGAATTGGAGATTGAGAGAAATGTGATGAGAGAAAGAGAGAATTGGAGTTTGAGAGAAAAGTGATAAGAGAAAGAGAGAATTGGAGATTGAGAGAAAAGTGATAAGAGAGAGAGAGAATGGGGGATTGAGAGAAAAGTGCTAAGAGAAATAGAGAATTGGAGATTGGGGGAAAACTGAGAACAGAAAGAGAGTATTGGAGATTGAGAGAAAAGTGAGAAGAGAAAGAGAGAATTGGAGATTGAGAGAAAAGGGATAAGAGAAAGAGAGAGTTGGAGATTGAGAGAAAAGTGATAAGAGAAAGAAAGAATTGGAGATTGAGAGAAAAGTGATAAGAGAAAGAGAGAATTGGAGATTGAGAGAAAAGTGAGAAGAGAAAGAGAGAATTGGAGATTGGGGGAAAAGTGTGAAGAGAAAGAGAGAATTGGAGATTGGGGGAAAAGTGAGAAAAGAAAGAGAGAATTGCAGATTGAGAGAAAATGGATAAGAGAAAGAGTGAATTGGAGATTGAGAGAAAAGTGATAAGAGAAAGAGAGAATTTAGATTGAGAGAAAAGTGATAAGAGAAAGAGCGAATTGGAGATTGAGAGAAAAGTGATAAGAGAAAGAGAGAATTGGAGATTAGGGGAAAAGTGAGAAGAGAAAGAGAGAATTGGAGATTGAGAGAAAAGTGATAAGAGAAAGAGAGAATTGCAGATTGAGAGAAAACTGATAAGAGAAAGAGAGAATTGGAGATTGAGAGAAAAGTGATAAGAGAAAGAGAGAATTGGAGATTGAGAGAAAAGTGATAAGAGAAAGAGAGAATTGGAGATTGAGAGAAAAGTGAGAAGAGAAAGAGAGAATTGGAGATTGAGAGAAAAGTGATAAGAGAGAGAGAGAATGGGGGATAGAGAGAAAAGTGCTAAGAGAAATAGAGAATTGGAGATTGGGGGAAAACTGAGAACAGAAAGAGAGGATTGGAGATTGAGAGAAAAGTGAGAAGAGAAAGAGAGAATTGGAGATTGGGGGAAAAGTGTGAAGAGAATGAGAGAATTGGAGATTGGGGGAAAAGTGTGAAGAGAAAGAGAGAATTGGAGATTGGGGGAAAATTGAGAAAAGAAAGAGAGTATTGCAGATTGAGAGAAAATGGATGAGAGAAAGAGAGAATTGGAGATTGAGAGAAAAGTGATAAGAGAAAGAGAGAATTGGAGATTGAGAGAAAAGTGATAAGAGAAATAGAGAATTGGAGATTAGGGGAAAAGTGAGAAGAGAAAGAGAGAATTGAAGATTGAGAGAAAAGTGATAAGAGAAAGAGAGAATTGGAGATTGAGAGAAATATGATGAGAGAAAGAGAGAATTGGAGTTTGAGAGAAAAGTGATAAGAGAAAGAGAGAATTGGAGATTGAGAGAAAAGTGATAAGAGAGAGAGAGAATGGGGGATTGAGAGAAAAGTGCTAAGAGAAATAGAGAATTGGAGATTGGGGGAAAACTGAGAACAGAAAGAGAGGATTGGAGATTGAGAGAAAAGTGAGAAGAGAAAGAGAGAATTGGAGATTGAGAGAAAAGGGATAAGAGAAAGAGAGAGTTGGAGATTGAGAGAAAAGTGATAAGAGAAAGAAAGAATTGGAGATTGAGAGAAAAGTGATGAGAAAGAGAGAGTTGGAGATTGAGAGAGAAGTGAGAAGAGAAAGAGAGAATTGGAGATTGGGGGAAAAGTGTGAAGAGAAAGAGAGAATTGGAGATTGGGGGAAAAGTGTGAAGAGAAAGAGAGAATTGGAGATTGGGGGAAAAGTGAGAAAAGAAAGAGAGAATTGCAGATTGAGAGAAAATGGATAAGAGAAAGAGAGAATTGGAGATTGAGAGAAAAGTGATTAGAGAAAGAGAGAATTGAGATTGAGAGAAAAGTGATAAGAGAAAGAGAGAAATGGAGATTGAGAGAAAAGTGATAAGAGAAAGAGAGAATTGGAGATTAGGGGAAAAGTGAGAAGAGAAAGAGAGAATTGGAGATTGAGAGAAAAGTGATAAGAGAAAGAGAGAATTGCAGATTGAGAGAAAACTGATAAGAGAAAGAGAGAATTGGAGATTGAGAGAAAAGTGATAAGAGAAAGAGAGAATTGGAGATTGAGAGAAAAGTGATAAGAGAAAGAGAGAATTGGAGATTGAGAGAAAAGTGAGAAGAGAAAGAGAGAATTGGAGATTGAGAGAAAAGTGATAAGAGAGAGAGAGAATGGGGGATTGAGAGAAAAGTGCTAAGAGAAATAGAGAATTGGAGATTGGGGGAAAACTGAGAACAGAAAGAGAGGATTGGAGATTGAGAGAAAAGTGAGAAGAGAAAGAGAGAATTGGAGATTGGGGGAAAAGTGTGAAGAGAATGAGAGAATTGGAGATTGGGGGAAAAGTGTGAAGAGAAAGAGAGAATTGGAGATTGGGGGAAAAGTGAGAAAAGAAAGAGAGAATTGCAGATTGAGAGAAAATGGATGAGAGAAAGAGAGAATTGCAGATTGAGAGAAAAGTGATAAGAGAAAGAGAGAATTGGAGATTGAGAGAAAAGTGATAAGAGAAAGAGAGAATTGGAGATTAGGGGAAAAGTGAGAAGAGAAAGAGAGAATTGGAGATTGAGAGAAAAGTGATAAGAGAAAGAGAGAATTGCAGATTGAGAGAAAACTGATAAGAGAAAGAGAGAATTGGAGATTGAGAGAAAAGTGATAAGAGAAAGAGAGAATTGGAGATTGAGAGAAAAGTGATAAGAGAAAGAGAGAATTGGAGATTGAGAGAAAAGTGATAAGAGAGGGAGAGAATGGGGGATTGAGAGAAAAGTGCTAAGAGAAATAGAGAATTGGAGATTGGGGGAAAACTGAGAACAGAAAGAGAGGATTGGAGATTGAGAGAAAAGTGAGAAGAGAATGAGAGAATTGGAGATTGGGGGAAAAGTGTGAAGAGAAAGAGAGAATTGGAGATTGGGGGAAAAGTGAGAAAAGAAAGAGAGAATTGCAGATTGAGAGAAAATGGATAAGAGAAAGAGAGAATTGGAGATTGAGAGAAAAGTGATAAGAGAGAGAGAGAATGGGAGATTGAGAGAAAAGTGATAAGAGAAAGAGAGAATTGGAGGTTGGGGAAAAGTGTAAAGAGAAAAAGAGAATTGGAGATTGGGGGAAAATGAGAAGAGAAAGAGAGAATTGGAGATTGAGAGAAAAGTGATAAGAGAAAGAGATAATTGGAGATTGAGAGAAAAGGGATAAGAGAAAGAGAGAGTTGGAGATTGAGAGAAAAGTGATAAGAGAAAGAGAGAATTGGAGATTGAGAGAAAAGTGATAAGAGAAAGAGAGAATTGGAGATTGAGAGAAAAGTGATAAGAGAAAGAGAGAATTGGAGATTGGGGGAAAAGTGAGAAGAGAAAGAGAGAATTGGAGATTGAGAGAAAACTGATAAGAGAAAGAGAGAATTGGAGATTGAGAGAAATGTGATGAGAGAAAGAGAGAATTGGAGTTTGAGAGAAAAGTGATAAGAGAAAGAGAGAATTGGAGATTGAGAGAAAAGTGATAAGAGAGAGAGAGAATGGGGGATTGAGAGAAAAGTGCTAAGAGAAATAGAGAATTGGAGATTGGGGGAAAACTGAGAACAGAAAGAGAGGATTGGAGATTGAGAGAAAAGTGAGAAGAGAAAGAGAGAATTGGAGATTGGGGGAAAAGTGTGAAGAGAATGAGAGAATTGGAGATTGGGGGAAAAGTGTGAAGAGAAAGAGAGAATTGGAGATTGGGGGAAAAGTGAGAAAAGAAAGAGAGAATTGCAGATTGAGAGAAAATGGATGAGAGAAAGAGAGAATTGCAGATTGAGAGAAAAGTGATAAGAGAAAGAGAGAATTGGAGATTGAGAGAAAAGTGATAAGAGAAAGAGAGAATTGCAGATTAGGGGAAAAGTGAGAAGAGAAAGAGAGAATTGGAGATTGAGAGAAAAGTGATAAGAGAAAGAGAGAATTGCAGATTGAGAGAAAACTGATAAGAGAAAGAGAGAATTGGAGATTGAGAGAAAAGTGATAAGAGAAAGAGAGAATTGGAGATTGAGAGAAAAGTGATAAGAGAAAGAGAGAATTGGAGATTGAGAGAAAAGTGATAAGAGAGGGAGAGAATGGGGGATTGAGAGAAAAGTGCTAAGAGAAATAGAGAATTGGAGATTGGGGGAAAACTGAGAACAGAAAGAGAGGATTGGAGATTGAGAGAAAAGTGAGAAGAGAATGAGAGAATTGGAGATTGGGGGAAAAGTGTGAAGAGAAAGAGAGAATTGGAGATTGGGGGAAAAGTGAGAAAAGAAAGAGAGAATTGCAGATTGAGAGAAAATGGATAAGAGAAAGAGAGAATTGGAGATTGAGAGAAAAGTGATATGAGAGAGAGAGAATGGGAGATTGAGAGAAAAGTGATAAGAGAAAGAGAGAATTGGAGGTTGGGGAAAAGTGTAAAGAGAAAAAGAGAATTGGAGATTGGGGGAAAATGAGAAGAGAAAGAGAGAATTGGAGATTGAGAGAAAAGTGATAAGAGAAAGAGATAATTGGAGATTGAGAGAAAAGGGATAAGAGAAAGAGAGAGTTGGAGATTGAGAGAAAAGTGATAAGAGAAAGAGAGAATTGGAGATTGAGAGAAAAGTGATAAGAGAAAGAGAGAATTGGAGATTGAGAGAAAAGTGATAAGAGAAAGAGAGAATTGGAGATTGGGGGAAAAGTGAGAAGAGAAAGAGAGAATTGGAGATTGAGAGAAAACTGATAAGAGAAAGAGAGAATTGGAGATTGAGAGAAATGTGATGAGAGAAAGAGAGAATTGGAGTTTGAGAGAAAAGTGATAAGAGAAAGAGAGAATTGGAGATTGAGAGAAAAGTGATAAGAGAGAGAGAGAATGGGGGATTGAGAGAAAAGTGCTAAGAGAAATAGAGAATTGGAGATTGGGGGAAAACTGAGAACAGAAAGAGAGTATTGGAGATTGAGAGAAAAGTGAGAAGAGAAAGAGAGAATTGGAGATTGAGAGAAAAGGGATAAGAGAAAGAGAGAGTTGGAGATTGAGAGAAAAGTGATAAGAGAAAGAAAGAATTGGAGATTGAGAGAAAAGTGATAAGAGAAAGAGAGAATTGGAGATTGAGAGAAAAGTGAGAAGAGAAAGAGAGAATTGGAGATTGGGGGAAAAGTGTGAAGAGAAAGAGAGAATTGGAGATTGGGGGAAAAGTGAGAAAAGAAAGAGAGAATTGCAGATTGAGAGAAAATGGATAAGAGAAAGAGTGAATTGGAGATTGAGAGAAAAGTGATAAGAGAAAGAGAGAATTTAGATTGAGAGAAAAGTGATAAGAGAAAGAGCGAATTGGAGATTGAGAGAAAAGTGATAAGAGAAAGAGAGAATTGGAGATTAGGGGAAAAGTGAGAAGAGAAAGAGAGAATTGGAGATTGAGAGAAAAGTGATAAGAGAAAGAGAGAATTGCAGATTGAGAGAAAACTGATAAGAGAAAGAGAGAATTGGAGATTGAGAGAAAAGTGATAAGAGAAAGAGAGAATTGGAGATTGAGAGAAAAGTGATAAGAGAAAGAGAGAATTGGAGATTGAGAGAAAAGTGAGAAGAGAAAGAGAGAATTGGAGATTGAGAGAAAAGTGATAAGAGAGAGAGAGAATGGGGGATAGAGAGAAAAGTGCTAAGAGAAATAGAGAATTGGAGATTGGGGGAAAACTGAGAACAGAAAGAGAGGATTGGAGATTGAGAGAAAAGTGAGAAGAGAAAGAGAGAATTGGAGATTGGGGGAAAAGTGTGAAGAGAATGAGAGAATTGGAGATTGGGGGAAAAGTGTGAAGAGAAAGAGAGAATTGGAGATTGGGGGAAAATTGAGAAAAGAAAGAGAGTATTGCAGATTGAGAGAAAATGGATGAGAGAAAGAGAGAATTGGAGATTGAGAGAAAAGTGATAAGAGAAAGAGAGAATTGGAGATTGAGAGAAAAGTGATAAGAGAAATAGAGAATTGGAGATTAGGGGAAAAGTGAGAAGAGAAAGAGAGAATTGAAGATTGAGAGAAAAGTGATAAGAGAAAGAGAGAATTGGAGATTGAGAGAAATATGATGAGAGAAAGAGAGAATTGGAGTTTGAGAGAAAAGTGATAAGAGAAAGAGAGAATTGGAGATTGAGAGAAAAGTGATAAGAGAGAGAGAGAATGGGGGATTGAGAGAAAAGTGCTAAGAGAAATAGAGAATTGGAGATTGGGGGAAAACTGAGAACAGAAAGAGAGGATTGGAGATTGAGAGAAAAGTGAGAAGAGAAAGAGAGAATTGGAGATTGAGAGAAAAGGGATAAGAGAAAGAGAGAGTTGGAGATTGAGAGAAAAGTGATAAGAGAAAGAAAGAATTGGAGATTGAGAGAAAAGTGATGAGAAAGAGAGAGTTGGAGATTGAGAGAGAAGTGAGAAGAGAAAGAGAGAATTGGAGATTGGGGGAAAAGTGTGAAGAGAAAGAGAGAATTGGAGATTGGGGGAAAAGTGTGAAGAGAAAGAGAGAATTGGAGATTGGGGGAAAAGTGAGAAAAGAAAGAGAGAATTGCAGATTGAGAGAAAATGGATAAGAGAAAGAGAGAATTGGAGATTGAGAGAAAAGTGATTAGAGAAAGAGAGAATTGAGATTGAGAGAAAAGTGATAAGAGAAAGAGAGAAATGGAGATTGAGAGAAAAGTGATAAGAGAAAGAGAGAATTGGAGATTAGGGGAAAAGTGAGAAGAGAAAGAGAGAATTGGAGATTGAGAGAAAAGTGATAAGAGAAAGAGAGAATTGCAGATTGAGAGAAAACTGATAAGAGAAAGAGAGAATTGGAGATTGAGAGAAAAGTGATAAGAGAAAGAGAGAATTGGAGATTGAGAGAAAAGTGATAAGAGAAAGAGAGAATTGGAGATTGAGAGAAAAGTGAGAAGAGAAAGAGAGAATTGGAGATTGAGAGAAAAGTGATAAGAGAGAGAGAGAATGGGGGATTGAGAGAAAAGTGCTAAGAGAAATAGAGAATTGGAGATTGGGGGAAAACTGAGAACAGAAAGAGAGGATTGGAGATTGAGAGAAAAGTGAGAAGAGAAAGAGAGAATTGGAGATTGGGGGAAAAGTGTGAAGAGAATGAGAGAATTGGAGATTGGGGGAAAAGTGTGAAGAGAAAGAGAGAATTGGAGATTGGGGGAAAAGTGAGAAAAGAAAGAGAGAATTGCAGATTGAGAGAAAATGGATGAGAGAAAGAGAGAATTGCAGATTGAGAGAAAAGTGATAAGAGAAAGAGAGAATTGGAGATTGAGAGAAAAGTGATAAGAGAAAGAGAGAATTGGAGATTAGGGGAAAAGTGAGAAGAGAAAGAGAGAATTGGAGATTGAGAGAAAAGTGATAAGAGAAAGAGAGAATTGCAGATTGAGAGAAAACTGATAAGAGAAAGAGAGAATTGGAGATTGAGAGAAAAGTGATAAGAGAAAGAGAGAATTGGAGATTGAGAGAAAAGTGATAAGAGAAAGAGAGAATTGGAGATTGAGAGAAAAGTGATAAGAGAGGGAGAGAATGGGGGATTGAGAGAAAAGTGCTAAGAGAAATAGAGAATTGGAGATTGGGGGAAAACTGAGAACAGAAAGAGAGGATTGGAGATTGAGAGAAAAGTGAGAAGAGAATGAGAGAATTGGAGATTTGGGGAAAAGTGTGAAGAGAAAGAGAGAATTGGAGATTGGGGGAAAAGTGAGAAAAGAAAGAGAGAATTGCAGATTGAGAGAAAATGGATAAGAGAAAGAGAGAATTGGAGATTGAGAGAAAAGTGATAAGAGAGAGAGAGAATGGGAGATTGAGAGAAAAGTGATAAGAGAAAGAGAGAATTGGAGGTTGGGGAAAAGTGTAAAGAGAAAAAGAGAATTGGAGATTGGGGGAAAATGAGAAGAGAAAGAGAGAATTGGAGATTGAGAGAAAAGTGATAAGAGAAAGAGATAATTGGAGATTGAGAGAAAAGGGATAAGAGAAAGAGAGAGTTGGAGATTGAGAGAAAAGTGATAAGAGAAAGAGAGAATTGGAGATTGAGAGAAAAGTGATAAGAGAAAGAGAGAATTGGAGATTGAGAGAAAAGTGATAAGAGAAAGAGAGAATTGGAGATTGGGGGAAAAGTGAGAAGAGAAAGAGAGAATTGGAGATTGAGAGAAAACTGATAAGAGAAAGAGAGAATTGGAGATTGAGAGAAATGTGATGAGAGAAAGAGAGAATTGGAGTTTGAGAGAAAAGTGATAAGAGAAAGAGAGAATTGGAGATTGAGAGAAAAGTGATAAGAGAGAGAGAGAATGGGGGATTGAGAGAAAAGTGCTAAGAGAAATAGAGAATTGGAGATTGGGGGAAAACTGAGAACAGAAAGAGAGTATTGGAGATTGAGAGAAAAGTGAGAAGAGAAAGAGAGAATTGGAGATTGAGAGAAAAGGGATAAGAGAAAGAGAGAGTTGGAGATTGAGAGAAAAGTGATAAGAGAAAGAAAGAATTGGAGATTGAGAGAAAAGTGATAAGAGAAAGAGAGAATTGGAGATTGAGAGAAAAGTGAGAAGAGAAAGAGAGAATTGGAGATTGGGGGAAAAGTGTGAAGAGAAAGAGAGAATTGGAGATTGGGGGAAAAGTGAGAAAAGAAAGAGAGAATTGCAGATTGAGAGAAAATGGATAAGAGAAAGAGTGAATTGGAGATTGAGAGAAAAGTGATAAGAGAAAGAGAGAATTGAGATTGAGAGAAAAGTGATAAGAGAAAGAGAGAATTGGAGATTGAGAGAAAAGTGATAAGAGAAAGAGAGAATTGGAGATTAGGGGAAAAGTGAGAAGAGAAAGAGAGAATTGGAGATTGAGAGAAAAGTGATAAGAGAAAGAGAGAATTGCAGATTGAGAGAAAACTGATAAGAGAAAGAGAGAATTGGAGATTGAGAGAAAAGTGATAAGAGAAAGAGAGAATTGGAGATTGAGAGAAAAGTGAGAAGAGAAAGAGAGAATTGGAGATTGAGAGAAAAGTGATAAGAGAGAGAGAGAATGGGGGATAGAGAGAAAAGTGCTAAGAGAAATAGAGAATTGGAGATTGGGGGAAAACTGAGAACAGAAAGAGAGGATTGGAGATTGAGAGAAAAGTGAGAAGAGAAAGAGAGAATTGGAGATTGGGGGAAAAGTGTGAAGAGAATGAGAGAATTGGAGATTGGGGGAAAAGTGTGAAGAGAAAGAGAGAATTGGAGATTGGGGGAAAATTGAGAAAAGAAAGAGAGTATTGCAGATTGAGAGAAAATGGATGAGAGAAAGAGAGAATTGGAGATTGAGAGAAAAGTGATAAGAGAAAGAGAGAATTGGAGATTGAGAGAAAAGTGATAAGAGAAATAGAGAATTGGAGATTAGGGGAAAAGTGAGAAGAGAAAGAGAGAATTGAAGATTGAGAGAAAAGTGATAAGAGAAAGAGAGAATTGGAGATTGAGAGAAATATGATGAGAGAAAGAGAGAATTGGAGTTTGAGAGAAAAGTGATAAGAGAAAGAGAGAATTGGAGATTGAGAGAAAAGTGATAAGAGAGGGAGAGAATGGGGGATTGAGAGAAAAGTGCTAAGAGAAATAGAGAATTGGAGATTGGGGGAAAACTGAGAACAGAAAGAGAGGATTGGAGATTGAGAGAAAAGTGAGAAGAGAAAGAGAGAATTGGAGATTGAGAGAAAAGGGATAAGAGAAAGAGAGAATTGCAGATTGAGAGAAAACTGATAAGAGAAAGAGAGAATTGGAGATTGAGAGAAAAGTGATAAGAGAAAGAGAGAATTGGAGATTGAGAGAAAAGTGATAAGAGAAAGAGAGAATTGGAGATTGAGAGAAAAGTGATAAGAGAGGGAGAGAATGGGGGATTGAGAGAAAAGTGCTAAGAGAAATAGAGAATTGGAGATTGGGGGAAAACTGAGAACAGAAAGAGAGGATTGGAGATTGAGAGAAAAGTGAGAAGAGAATGAGAGAATTGGAGATTGGGGGAAAAGTGTGAAGAGAAAGAGAGAATTGGAGATTGGGGGAAAAGTGAGAAAAGAAAGAGAGAATTGCAGATTGAGAGAAAATGGATAAGAGAAAGAGAGAATTGGAGATTGAGAGAAAAGTGATAAGAGAGAGAGAGAATGGGAGATTGAGAGAAAAGTGATAAGAGAAAGAGAGAATTGGAGGTTGGGGAAAAGTGTAAAGAGAAAAAGAGAATTGGAGATTGGGGGAAAATGAGAAGAGAAAGAGAGAATTGGAGATTGAGAGAAAAGTGATAAGAGAAAGAGATAATTGGAGATTGAGAGAAAAGGGATAAGAGAAAGAGAGAGTTGGAGATTGAGAGAAAAGTGATAAGAGAAAGAGAGAATTGGAGATTGAGAGAAAAGTGATAAGAGAAAGAGAGAATTGGAGATTGAGAGAAAAGTGATAAGAGAAAGAGAGAATTGGAGATTGGGGGAAAAGTGAGAAGAGAAAGAGAGAATTGGAGATTGAGAGAAAACTGATAAGAGAAAGAGAGAATTGGAGATTGAGAGAAATGTGATGAGAGAAAGAGAGAATTGGAGTTTGAGAGAAAAGTGATAAGAGAAAGAGAGAATTGGAGATTGAGAGAAAAGTGATAAGAGAGAGAGAGAATGGGGGATTGAGAGAAAAGTGCTAAGAGAAATAGAGAATTGGAGATTGGGGGAAAACTGAGAACAGAAAGAGAGGATTGGAGATTGAGAGAAAAGTGAGAAGAGAAAGAGAGAATTGGAGATTGGGGGAAAAGTGTGAAGAGAATGAGAGAATTGGAGATTGGGGGAAAAGTGTGAAGAGAAAGAGAGAATTGGAGATTGGGGGAAAAGTGAGAAAAGAAAGAGAGAATTGCAGATTGAGAGAAAATGGATGAGAGAAAGAGAGAATTGCAGATTGAGAGAAAAGTGATAAGAGAAAGAGAGAATTGGAGATTGAGAGAAAAGTGATAAGAGAAAGAGAGAATTGCAGATTAGGGGAAAAGTGAGAAGAGAAAGAGAGAATTGGAGATTGAGAGAAAAGTGATAAGAGAAAGAGAGAATTGCAGATTGAGAGAAAACTGATAAGAGAAAGAGAGAATTGGAGATTGAGAGAAAAGTGATAAGAGAAAGAGAGAATTGGAGATTGAGAGAAAAGTGATAAGAGAAAGAGAGAATTGGAGATTGAGAGAAAAGTGATAAGAGAGGGAGAGAATGGGGGATTGAGAGAAAAGTGCTAAGAGAAATAGAGAATTGGAGATTGGGGGAAAACTGAGAACAGAAAGAGAGGATTGGAGATTGAGAGAAAAGTGAGAAGAGAATGAGAGAATTGGAGATTGGGGGAAAAGTGTGAAGAGAAAGAGAGAATTGGAGATTGGGGGAAAAGTGAGAAAAGAAAGAGAGAATTGCAGATTGAGAGAAAATGGATAAGAGAAAGAGAGAATTGGAGATTGAGAGAAAAGTGATATGAGAGAGAGAGAATGGGAGATTGAGAGAAAAGTGATAAGAGAAAGAGAGAATTGGAGGTTGGGGAAAAGTGTAAAGAGAAAAAGAGAATTGGAGATTGGGGGAAAATGAGAAGAGAAAGAGAGAATTGGAGATTGAGAGAAAAGTGATAAGAGAAAGAGATAATTGGAGATTGAGAGAAAAGGGATAAGAGAAAGAGAGAGTTGGAGATTGAGAGAAAAGTGATAAGAGAAAGAGAGAATTGGAGATTGAGAGAAAAGTGATAAGAGAAAGAGAGAATTGGAGATTGAGAGAAAAGTGATAAGAGAAAGAGAGAATTGGAGATTGGGGGAAAAGTGAGAAGAGAAAGAGAGAATTGGAGATTGAGAGAAAACTGATAAGAGAAAGAGAGAATTGGAGATTGAGAGAAATGTGATGAGAGAAAGAGAGAATTGGAGTTTGAGAGAAAAGTGATAAGAGAAAGAGAGAATTGGAGATTGAGAGAAAAGTGATAAGAGAGAGAGAGAATGGGGGATTGAGAGAAAAGTGCTAAGAGAAATAGAGAATTGGAGATTGGGGGAAAACTGAGAACAGAAAGAGAGTATTGGAGATTGAGAGAAAAGTGAGAAGAGAAAGAGAGAATTGGAGATTGAGAGAAAAGGGATAAGAGAAAGAGAGAGTTGGAGATTGAGAGAAAAGTGATAAGAGAAAGAAAGAATTGGAGATTGAGAGAAAAGTGATAAGAGAAAGAGAGAATTGGAGATTGAGAGAAAAGTGAGAAGAGAAAGAGAGAATTGGAGATTGGGGGAAAAGTGTGAAGAGAAAGAGAGAATTGGAGATTGGGGGAAAAGTGAGAAAAGAAAGAGAGAATTGCAGATTGAGAGAAAATGGATAAGAGAAAGAGTGAATTGGAGATTGAGAGAAAAGTGATAAGAGAAAGAGAGAATTTAGATTGAGAGAAAAGTGATAAGAGAAAGAGCGAATTGGAGATTGAGAGAAAAGTGATAAGAGAAAGAGAGAATTGGAGATTAGGGGAAAAGTGAGAAGAGAAAGAGAGAATTGGAGATTGAGAGAAAAGTGATAAGAGAAAGAGAGAATTGCAGATTGAGAGAAAACTGATAAGAGAAAGAGAGAATTGGAGATTGAGAGAAAAGTGATAAGAGAAAGAGAGAATTGGAGATTGAGAGAAAAGTGATAAGAGAAAGAGAGAATTGGAGATTGAGAGAAAAGTGAGAAGAGAAAGAGAGAATTGGAGATTGAGAGAAAAGTGATAAGAGAGAGAGAGAATGGGGGATAGAGAGAAAAGTGCTAAGAGAAATAGAGAATTGGAGATTGGGGGAAAACTGAGAACAGAAAGAGAGGATTGGAGATTGAGAGAAAAGTGAGAAGAGAAAGAGAGAATTGGAGATTGGGGGAAAAGTGTGAAGAGAATGAGAGAATTGGAGATTGGGGGAAAAGTGTGAAGAGAAAGAGAGAATTGGAGATTGGGGGAAAATTGAGAAAAGAAAGAGAGTATTGCAGATTGAGAGAAAATGGATGAGAGAAAGAGAGAATTGGAGATTGAGAGAAAAGTGATAAGAGAAAGAGAGAATTGGAGATTGAGAGAAAAGTGATAAGAGAAATAGAGAATTGGAGATTAGGGGAAAAGTGAGAAGAGAAAGAGAGAATTGAAGATTGAGAGAAAAGTGATAAGAGAAAGAGAGAATTGGAGATTGAGAGAAATATGATGAGAGAAAGAGAGAATTGGAGTTTGAGAGAAAAGTGATAAGAGAAAGAGAGAATTGGAGATTGAGAGAAAAGTGATAAGAGAGAGAGAGAATGGGGGATTGAGAGAAAAGTGCTAAGAGAAATAGAGAATTGGAGATTGGGGGAAAACTGAGAACAGAAAGAGAGGATTGGAGATTGAGAGAAAAGTGAGAAGAGAAAGAGAGAATTGGAGATTGAGAGAAAAGGGATAAGAGAAAGAGAGAGTTGGAGATTGAGAGAAAAGTGATAAGAGAAAGAAAGAATTGGAGATTGAGAGAAAAGTGATGAGAAAGAGAGAGTTGGAGATTGAGAGAGAAGTGAGAAGAGAAAGAGAGAATTGGAGATTGGGGGAAAAGTGTGAAGAGAAAGAGAGAATTGGAGATTGGGGGAAAAGTGTGAAGAGAAAGAGAGAATTGGAGATTGGGGGAAAAGTGAGAAAAGAAAGAGAGAATTGCAGATTGAGAGAAAATGGATAAGAGAAAGAGAGAATTGGAGATTGAGAGAAAAGTGATTAGAGAAAGAGAGAATTGAGATTGAGAGAAAAGTGATAAGAGAAAGAGAGAAATGGAGATTGAGAGAAAAGTGATAAGAGAAAGAGAGAATTGGAGATTAGGGGAAAAGTGAGAAGAGAAAGAGAGAATTGGAGATTGAGAGAAAAGTGATAAGAGAAAGAGAGAATTGCAGATTGAGAGAAAACTGATAAGAGAAAGAGAGAATTGGAGATTGAGAGAAAAGTGATAAGAGAAAGAGAGAATTGGAGATTGAGAGAAAAGTGATAAGAGAAAGAGAGAATTGGAGATTGAGAGAAAAGTGAGAAGAGAAAGAGAGAATTGGAGATTGAGAGAAAAGTGATAAGAGAGAGAGAGAATGGGGGATTGAGAGAAAAGTGCTAAGAGAAATAGAGAATTGGAGATTGGGGGAAAACTGAGAACAGAAAGAGAGGATTGGAGATTGAGAGAAAAGTGAGAAGAGAAAGAGAGAATTGGAGATTGGGGGAAAAGTGTGAAGAGAATGAGAGAATTGGAGATTGGGGGAAAAGTGTGAAGAGAAAGAGAGAATTGGAGATTGGGGGAAAAGTGAGAAAAGAAAGAGAGAATTGCAGATTGAGAGAAAATGGATGAGAGAAAGAGAGAATTGCAGATTGAGAGAAAAGTGATAAGAGAAAGAGAGAATTGGAGATTGAGAGAAAAGTGATAAGAGAAAGAGAGAATTGGAGATTAGGGGAAAAGTGAGAAGAGAAAGAGAGAATTGGAGATTGAGAGAAAAGTGATAAGAGAAAGAGAGAATTGCAGATTGAGAGAAAACTGATAAGAGAAAGAGAGAATTGGAGATTGAGAGAAAAGTGATAAGAGAAAGAGAGAATTGGAGATTGAGAGAAAAGTGATAAGAGAAAGAGAGAATTGGAGATTGAGAGAAAAGTGATAAGAGAGGGAGAGAATGGGGGATTGAGAGAAAAGTGCTAAGAGAAATAGAGAATTGGAGATTGGGGGAAAACTGAGAACAGAAAGAGAGGATTGGAGATTGAGAGAAAAGTGAGAAGAGAATGAGAGAATTGGAGATTTGGGGAAAAGTGTGAAGAGAAAGAGAGAATTGGAGATTGGGGGAAAAGTGAGAAAAGAAAGAGAGAATTGCAGATTGAGAGAAAATGGATAAGAGAAAGAGAGAATTGGAGATTGAGAGAAAAGTGATAAGAGAGAGAGAGAATGGGAGATTGAGAGAAAAGTGATAAGAGAAAGAGAGAATTGGAGGTTGGGGAAAAGTGTAAAGAGAAAAAGAGAATTGGAGATTGGGGGAAAATGAGAAGAGAAAGAGAGAATTGGAGATTGAGAGAAAAGTGATAAGAGAAAGAGATAATTGGAGATTGAGAGAAAAGGGATAAGAGAAAGAGAGAGTTGGAGATTGAGAGAAAAGTGATAAGAGAAAGAGAGAATTGGAGATTGAGAGAAAAGTGATAAGAGAAAGAGAGAATTGGAGATTGAGAGAAAAGTGATAAGAGAAAGAGAGAATTGGAGATTGGGGGAAAAGTGAGAAGAGAAAGAGAGAATTGGAGATTGAGAGAAAACTGATAAGAGAAAGAGAGAATTGGAGATTGAGAGAAATGTGATGAGAGAAAGAGAGAATTGGAGTTTGAGAGAAAAGTGATAAGAGAAAGAGAGAATTGGAGATTGAGAGAAAAGTGATAAGAGAGAGAGAGAATGGGGGATTGAGAGAAAAGTGCTAAGAGAAATAGAGAATTGGAGATTGGGGGAAAACTGAGAACAGAAAGAGAGTATTGGAGATTGAGAGAAAAGTGAGAAGAGAAAGAGAGAATTGGAGATTGAGAGAAAAGGGATAAGAGAAAGAGAGAGTTGGAGATTGAGAGAAAAGTGATAAGAGAAAGAAAGAATTGGAGATTGAGAGAAAAGTGATAAGAGAAAGAGAGAATTGGAGATTGAGAGAAAAGTGAGAAGAGAAAGAGAGAATTGGAGATTGGGGGAAAAGTGTGAAGAGAAAGAGAGAATTGGAGATTGGGGGAAAAGTGAGAAAAGAAAGAGAGAATTGCAGATTGAGAGAAAATGGATAAGAGAAAGAGTGAATTGGAGATTGAGAGAAAAGTGATAAGAGAAAGAGAGAATTGAGATTGAGAGAAAAGTGATAAGAGAAAGAGAGAATTGGAGATTGAGAGAAAAGTGATAAGAGAAAGAGAGAATTGGAGATTAGGGGAAAAGTGAGAAGAGAAAGAGAGAATTGGAGATTGAGAGAAAAGTGATAAGAGAAAGAGAGAATTGCAGATTGAGAGAAAACTGATAAGAGAAAGAGAGAATTGGAGATTGAGAGAAAAGTGATAAGAGAAAGAGAGAATTGGAGATTGAGAGAAAAGTGAGAAGAGAAAGAGAGAATTGGAGATTGAGAGAAAAGTGATAAGAGAGAGAGAGAATGGGGGATAGAGAGAAAAGTGCTAAGAGAAATAGAGAATTGGAGATTGGGGGAAAACTGAGAACAGAAAGAGAGGATTGGAGATTGAGAGAAAAGTGAGAAGAGAAAGAGAGAATTGGAGATTGGGGGAAAAGTGTGAAGAGAATGAGAGAATTGGAGATTGGGGGAAAAGTGTGAAGAGAAAGAGAGAATTGGAGATTGGGGGAAAATTGAGAAAAGAAAGAGAGTATTGCAGATTGAGAGAAAATGGATGAGAGAAAGAGAGAATTGGAGATTGAGAGAAAAGTGATAAGAGAAAGAGAGAATTGGAGATTGAGAGAAAAGTGATAAGAGAAATAGAGAATTGGAGATTAGGGGAAAAGTGAGAAGAGAAAGAGAGAATTGAAGATTGAGAGAAAAGTGATAAGAGAAAGAGAGAATTGGAGATTGAGAGAAATATGATGAGAGAAAGAGAGAATTGGAGTTTGAGAGAAAAGTGATAAGAGAAAGAGAGAATTGGAGATTGAGAGAAAAGTGATAAGAGAGGGAGAGAATGGGGGATTGAGAGAAAAGTGCTAAGAGAAATAGAGAATTGGAGATTGGGGGAAAACTGAGAACAGAAAGAGAGGATTGGAGATTGAGAGAAAAGTGAGAAGAGAAAGAGAGAATTGGAGATTGAGAGAAAAGGGATAAGAGAAAGAGAGAGTTGGAGATTGAGAGAAAAGTGATAAGAGAAAGAAAGAATTGGAGATTGAGAGAAAAGTGATAAGAGAAAGAGAGAATTGGAGATTGAGAGAGAAGTGAGAAGAGAAAGAGAGAATTGGAGATTGGGGGAAAAGTGTGAAGAGAAAGAGAGAATTGGAGATTGGGGGAAAAGTGTGAAGAGAAAGAGAGAATTGGAGATTGGGGGAAAAGTGAGAAAAGAAAGAGAGAATTGCAGATTGAGAGAAAATGGATAAGAGAAAGAGAGAATTGGAGATTGAGAGAAAAGTGATTAGAGAAAGAGAGAATTGAGATTGAGAGAAAAGTGATAAGAGAAAGAGAGAAATGGAGATTGAGAGAAAAGTGATAAGAGAAAGAGAGAATTGGAGATTAGGGGAAAAGTGAGAAGAGAAAGAGAGAATTGGAGATTGAGAGAAAAGTGATAAGAGAAAGAGAGAATTGCAGATTGAGAGAAAACTGATAAGAGAAAGAGAGAATTGGAGATTGAGAGAAAAGTGATAAGAGAAAGAGAGAATTGGAGATAGAGAGAAAAGTGATAAGAGAAAGAGAGAATTGGAGATTGAGAGAAAAGTGAGAAGAGAAAGAGAGAATTGGAGATTGAGAGAAAAGTGATAAGAGAGAGAGAGAATGGGGGATTGAGAGAAAAGTGCTAAGAGAAATAGAGAATTGGAGATTGGGGGAAAACTGAGAACAGAAAGAGAGGATTGGAGATTGAGAGAAAAGTGAGAAGAGAAAGAGAGAATTGGAGATTGGGGGAAAAGTGTGAAGAGAATGAGAGAATTGGAGATTGGGGGAAAAGTGTGAAGAGAAAGAGAGAATTGGAGATTGGGGGAAAATTGAGAAAAGAAAGAGAGTATTGCAGATTGAGAGAAAATGGATGAGAGAAAGAGAGAATTGGAGATTGAGAGAAAAGTGATAAGAGAAAGAGAGAATTGGAGATTGAGAGAAAAGTGATAAGAGAAATAGAGAATTGGAGATTAGGGGAAAAGTGAGAAGAGAAAGAGAGAATTGAAGATTGAGAGAAAAGTGATAAGAGAAAGAGAGAATTGGAGATTGAGAGAAATATGATGAGAGAAAGAGAGAATTGGAGTTTGAGAGAAAAGTGATAAGAGAAAGAGAGAATTGGAGATTGAGAGAAAAGTGATAAGAGAGAGAGAGAATGGGGGATTGAGAGAAAAGTGCTAAGAGAAATAGAGAATTGGAGATTGGGGGAAAACTGAGAACAGAAAGAGAGGATTGGAGATTGAGAGAAAAGTGAGAAGAGAAAGAGAGAATTGGAGATTGAGAGAAAAGGGATAAGAGAAAGAGAGAGTTGGAGATTGAGAGAAAAGTGATAAGAGAAAGAAAGAATTGGAGATTGAGAGAAAAGTGATAAGAGAAAGAGAGAATTGGAGATTGAGAGAGAAGTGAGAAGAGAAAGAGAGAATTGGAGATTGGGGGAAAAGTGTGAAGAGAAAGAGAGAATTGGAGATTGGGGGAAAAGTGTGAAGAGAAAGAGAGAATTGGAGAGTGGGGGAAAAGTGAGAAAAGAAAGAGAGAATTGCAGATTGAGAGAAAATGGATAAGAGAAAGAGAGAATTGGAGATTGAGAGAAAAGTGATTAGAGAAAGAGAGAATTGAGATTGAGAGAAAAGTGATAAGAGAAAGAGAGAAATGGAGATTGAGAGAAAAGTGATAAGAGAAAGAGAGAATTGGAGATTAGTAGAAAAGTGAGAAGAGAAAGAGAGAATTGGAGATTGAGAGAAAAGTGATAAGAGAAAGAGAGAATTGCAGATTGAGAGAAAACTGATAAGAGAAAGAGAGAATTGGAGATTGAGAGAAAAGTGATAAGAGAAAGAGAGAATTGGAGATTGAGAGAAAAGTGAGAAGAGAAAGAGAGAATTGGAGATTGAGAGAAAAGTGATAAGAGAGAGAGAGAATGGGGGATAGAGAGAAAAGTGCTAAGAGAAATAGAGAATTGGAGATTGGGGGAAAACTGAGAACAGAAAGAGAGGATTGGAGATTGAGAGAAAAGTGAGAAGAGAAAGAGAGAATTGGAGATTGGGGGAAAAGTGTGAAGAGAATGAGAGAATTGGAGATTGGGGGAAAAGTGTGAAGAGAAAGAGAGAATTGGAGATTGGGGGAAAATTGAGAAAAGAAAGAGAGTATTGCAGATTGAGAGAAAATGGATGAGAGAAAGAGAGAATTGGAGATTGAGAGAAAAGTGATAAGAGAAAGAGAGAATTGGAGATTGAGAGAAAAGTGATAAGAGAAATAGAGAATTGGAGATTAGGGGAAAAGTGAGAAGAGAAAGAGAGAATTGAAGATTGAGAGAAAAGTGATAAGAGAAAGAGAGAATTGGAGATTGAGAGAAATATGATGAGAGAAAGAGAGAATTGGAGTTTGAGAGAAAAGTGATAAGAGAAAGAGAGAATTGGAGATTGAGAGAAAAGTGATAAGAGAGAGAGAGAATGGGGGATTGAGAGAAAAGTGCTAAGAGAAATAGAGAATTGGAGATTGGGGGAAAACTGAGAACAGAAAGAGAGGATTGGAGATTGAGAGAAAAGTGAGAAGAGAAAGAGAGAATTGGAGATTGAGAGAAAAGGGATAAGAGAAAGAGAGAGTTGGAGATTGAGAGAAAAGTGATAAGAGAAAGAAAGAATTGGAGATTGAGAGAAAAGTGATAAGAGAAAGAGAGAATTGGAGATTGAGAGAGAAGTGAGAAGAGAAAGAGAGAATTGGAGATTGGGGGAAAAGTGTGAAGAGAAAGAGAGAATTGGAGATTGGGGGAAAAGTGTGAAGAGAAAGAGAGAATTGGAGATTGGGGGAAAAGTGAGAAAAGAAAGAGAGAATTGCAGATTGAGAGAAAATGGATAAGAGAAAGAGAGAATTGGAGATTGAGAGAAAAGTGATTAGAGAAAGAGAGAATTGAGATTGAGAGAAAAGTGATAAGAGAAAGAGAGAAATGGAGATTGAGAGAAAAGTGATAAGAGAAAGAGAGAATTGGAGATTAGGGGAAAAGTGAGAAGAGAAAGAGAGAATTGGAGATTGAGAGAAAAGTGATAAGAGAAAGAGAGAATTGCAGATTGAGAGAAAACTGATAAGAGAAAGAGAGAATTGGAGATTGAGAGAAAAGTGATAAGAGAAAGAGAGAATTGGAGATTGAGAGAAAAGTGATAAGAGAAAGAGAGAATTGGAGATTGAGAGAAAAGTGAGAAGAGAAAGAGAGAATTGGAGATTGAGAGAAAAGTGATAAGAGAGAGAGAGAATGGGGGATTGAGAGAAAAGTGCTAAGAGAAATAGAGAATTGGAGATTGGGGGAAAACTGAGAACAGAAAGAGAGGATTGGAGATTGAGAGAAAAGTGAGAAGAGAAAGAGAGAATTGGAGATTGGGGGAAAAGTGTGAAGAGAATGAGAGAATTGGAGATTGGGGGAAAAGTGTGAAGAGAAAGAGAGAATTGGAGATTGGGGGAAAAGTGAGAAAAGAAAGAGAGAATTGCAGATTGAGAGAAAATGGATGAGAGAAAGAGAGAATTGCAGATTGAGAGAAAAGTGATAAGAGAAAGAGAGAATTGGAGATTGAGAGAAAAGTGATAAGAGAAAGAGAGAATTGGAGATTAGGGGAAAAGTGAGAAGAGAAAGAGAGAATTGGAGATTGAGAGAAAAGTGATAAGAGAAAGAGAGAATTGCAGATTGAGAGAAAACTGATAAGAGAAAGAGAGAATTGGAGATTGAGAGAAAAGTGATAAGAGAAAGAGAGAATTGGAGATTGAGAGAAAAGTGATAAGAGAAAGAGAGAATTGGAGATTGAGAGAAAAGTGATAAGAGAGGGAGAGAATGGGGGATTGAGAGAAAAGTGCTAAGAGAAATAGAGAATTGGAGATTGGGGGAAAACTGAGAACAGAAAGAGAGGATTGGAGATTGAGAGAAAAGTGAGAAGAGAATGAGAGAATTGGAGATTGGGGGAAAAGTGTGAAGAGAAAGAGAGAATTGGAGATTGGGGGAAAAGTGAGAAAAGAAAGAGAGAATTGCAGATTGAGAGAAAATGGATAAGAGAAAGAGAGAATTGGAGATTGAGAGAAAAGTGATAAGAGAGAGAGAGAATGGGAGATTGAGAGAAAAGTGATAAGAGAAAGAGAGAATTGGAGGTTGGGGAAAAGTGTAAAGAGAAAGAGAGAATTGGAGGTTGGGGAAAAGTGTAAAGAGAAAAAGAGAATTGGAGATTGGGGGAAAATGAGAAGAGAAAGAGAGAATTGGAGATTGAGAGAAAAGTGATAAGAGAAAGAGATAATTGGAGATTGAGAGAAAAGGGATAAGAGAAAGAGAGAGTTGGAGATTGAGAGAAAAGTGATAAGAGAAAGAGAGAATTGGAGATTGAGAGAAAAGTGATAAGAGAAAGAGAGAATTGGAGATTGAGAGAAAAGTGATAAGAGAAAGAGAGAATTGGAGATTGGGGGAAATGTGAGAAGAGAAAGAGAGAATTGGAGATTGAGAGAAAACTGATAAGAGAAAGAGAGAATTGGAGATTGAGAGAAATGTGATGAGAGAAAGAGAGAATTGGAGTTTGAGAGAAAAGTGATAAGAGAAAGAGAGAATTGGAGATTGAGAGAAAAGTGATAAGAGAGAGAGAGAATGGGGGATTGAGAGAAAAGTGCTAAGAGAAATAGAGAATTGGAGATTGGGGGAAAACTGAGAACAGAAAGAGAGTATTGGAGATTGAGAGAAAAGTGAGAAGAGAAAGAGAGAATTGGAGATTGAGAGAAAAGGGATAAGAGAAAGAGAGAGTTGGAGATTGAGAGAAAAGTGATAAGAGAAAGAAAGAATTGGAGATTGAGAGAAAAGTGATAAGAGAAAGAGAGAATTGGAGATTGAGAGAAAAGTGAGAAGAGAAAGAGAGAATTGGAGATTGGGGGAAAAGTGTGAAGAGAAAGAGAGAATTGGAGATTGGGGGAAAAGTGAGAAAAGAAAGAGAGAATTGCAGATTGAGAGAAAATGGATAAGAGAAAGAGTGAATTGGAGATTGAGAGAAAAGTGATAAGAGAAAGAGAGAATTGAGATTGAGAGAAAAGTGATAAGAGAAAGAGAGAATTGGAGATTGAGAGAAAAGTGATAAGAGAAAGAGAGAATTGGAGATTAGGGGAAAAGTGAGAAGAGAAAGAGAGAATTGGAGATTGAGAGAAAAGTGATAAGAGAAAGAGAGAATTGCAGATTGAGAGAAAACTGATAAGAGAAAGAGAGAATTGGAGATTGAGAGAAAAGTGATAAGAGAAAGAGAGAATTGGAGATTGAGAGAAAAGTGATAAGAGAAAGAGAGAATTGGAGATTGAGAGAAAAGTGAGAAGAGAAAGAGAGAATTGGAGATTGAGAGAAAAGTGATAAGAGAGAGAGAGAATGGGGGATAGAGAGAAAAGTGCTAAGAGAAATAGAGAATTGGAGATTGGGGGAAAACTGAGAACAGAAAGAGAGGATTGGAGATTGAGAGAAAAGTGAGAAGAGAAAGAGAGAATTGGAGATTGGGGGAAAAGTGTGAAGAGAATGAGAGAATTGGAGATTGGGGGAAAAGTGTGAAGAGAAAGAGAGAATTGGAGATTGGGGGAAAATTGAGAAAAGAAAGAGAGTATTGCACATTGAGAGAAAATGGATGAGAGAAAGAGAGAATTGGAGATTGAGAGAAAAGTGATAAGAGAAAGAGAGAATTGGAGATTGAGAGAAAAGTGATAAGAGAAATAGAGAATTGGAGATTAGGGGAAAAGTGAGAAGAGAAAGAGAGAATTGGAGATTGAGAGAAAAGTGATAAGAGAAAGAGAGATTTGCAGATTGAGAGAAAACTGATAAGAGAAAGAGAGAATTGAAGATTGAGAGAAAAGTGATAAGAGAAAGAGAGAATTGGAGATTGAGAGAAAAGTGAGAAGAGAAAGAGAGAATTGGAGATTGAGAGAAAAGTGATAAGAGAGAGAGAGAATGGGGGATAGAGAGAAAAGTGCTAAGAGAAATAGAGAATTGGAGATTGGGGGAAAACTGAGAACAGAAAGAGAGGATTGGAGATTGAGAGAAAAGTGAGAAGAGAAAGAGAGAATTGGAGATTGGGGGAAAAGTGTGAAGAGAATGAGAGAATTGGAGATTGGGGGAAAAGTGTGAAGAGAAAGAGAGAATTGGAGGTTGGGGGAAAATTGAGAAAAGAAAGAGAGTATTGCAGATTGAGAGAAAATGGATGAGAGAAAGAGAGAATTGGAGATTGAGAGAAAAGTGATAAGAGAAAGAGAGAATTGGAGATTGAGAGAAAAGTGATAAGAGAAATAGAGAATTGGAGATTAGGGGAAAAGTGAGAAGAGAAAGAGAGAATTGAAGATTGAGAGAAAAGTGATAAGAGAAAGAGAGAATTGGAGATTGAGAGAAATATGATGAGAGAAAGAGAGAATTGGAGTTTGAGAGAAAAGTGATAAGAGAAAGAGAGAATTGGAGATTGAGAGAAAAGTGATAAGAGAGAGAGAGAATGGGGGATTGAGAGAAAAGTGCTAAGAGAAATAGAGAATTGGAGATTGGGGGAAAACTGAGAACAGAAAGAGAGGATTGGAGATTGAGAGAAAAGTGAGAAGAGAAAGAGAGAATTGGAGATTGAGAGAAAAGGGATAAGAGAAAGAGAGAGTTGGAGATTGAGAGAAAAGTGATAAGAGAAAGAAAGAATTGGAGATTGAGAGAAAAGTGATAAGAGAAAGAGAGAATTGGAGATTGAGAGAGAAGTGAGAAGAGAAAGAGAGAATTGGAGATTGGGGGAAAAGTGTGAAGAGAAAGAGAGAATTGGAGATTGGGGGAAAAGTGTGAAGAGAAAGAGAGAATTGGAGATTGGGGGAAAAGTGAGAAAAGAAAGAGAGAATTGCAGATTGAGAGAAAATGGATAAGAGAAAGAGAGAATTGGAGATTGAGAGAAAAGTGATTAGAGAAAGAGAGAATTGAGATTGAGAGAAAAGTGATAAGAGAAAGAGAGAAATGGAGATTGAGAGAAAAGTGATAAGAGAAAGAGAGAATTGGAGATTAGGGGAAAAGTGAGAAGAGAAAGAGAGAATTGGAGATTGAGAGAAAAGTGATAAGAGAAAGAGAGAATTGCAGATTGAGAGAAAACTGATAAGAGAAAGAGAGAATTGGAGATTGAGAGAAAAGTGATAAGAGAAAGAGAGAATTGGAGATTGAGAGAAAAGTGATAAGAGAAAGAGAGAATTGGAGATTGAGAGAAAAGTGAGAAGAGAAAGAGAGAATTGGAGATTGAGAGAAAAGTGATAAGAGAGAGAGAGAATGGGGGATTGAGAGAAAAGTGCTAAGAGAAATAGAGAATTGGAGATTGGGGGAAAACTGAGAACAGAAAGAGAGGATTGGAGATTGAGAGAAAAGTGAGAAGAGAAAGAGAGAATTGGAGATTGGGGGAAAAGTGTGAAGAGAATGAGAGAATTGGAGATTGGGGGAAAAGTGTGAAGAGAAAGAGAGAATTGGAGATTGGGGGAAAAGTGAGAAAAGAAAGAGAGAATTGCAGATTGAGAGAAAATGGATGAGAGAAAGAGAGAATTGCAGATTGAGAGAAAAGTGATAAGAGAAAGAGAGAATTGGAGATTGAGAGAAAAGTGATAAGAGAAAGAGAGAATTGGAGATTAGGGGAAAAGTGAGAAGAGAAAGAGAGAATTGGAGATTGAGAGAAAAGTGATAAGAGAAAGAGAGAATTGCAGATTGAGAGAAAACTGATAAGAGAAAGAGAGAATTGGAGATTGAGAGAAAAGTGATAAGAGAAAGAGAGAATTGGAGATTGAGAGAAAAGTGATAAGAGAAAGAGAGAATTGGAGATTGAGAGAAAAGTGATAAGAGAGGGAGAGAATGGGGGATTGAGAGAAAAGTGCTAAGAGAAATAGAGAATTGGAGATTGGGGGAAAACTGAGAACAGAAAGAGAGGATTGGAGATTGAGAGAAAAGTGAGAAGAGAATGAGAGAATTGGAGATTGGGGGAAAAGTGTGAAGAGAAAGAGAGAATTGGAGATTGGGGGAAAAGTGAGAAAAGAAAGAGAGAATTGCAGATTGAGAGAAAATGGATAAGAGAAAGAGAGAATTGGAGATTGAGAGAAAAGTGATAAGAGAGAGAGAGAATGGGAGATTGAGAGAAAAGTGATAAGAGAAAGAGAGAATTGGAGGTTGGGGAAAAGTGTAAAGAGAAAGAGAGAATTGGAGGTTGGGGAAAAGTGTAAAGAGAAAAAGAGAATTGGAGATTGGGGGAAAATGAGAAGAGAAAGAGAGAATTGGAGATTGAGAGAAAAGTGATAAGAGAAAGAGATAATTGGAGATTGAGAGAAAAGGGATAAGAGAAAGAGAGAGTTGGAGATTGAGAGAAAAGTGATAAGAGAAAGAGAGAATTGGAGATTGAGAGAAAAGTGATAAGAGAAAGAGAGAATTGGAGATTGAGAGAAAAGTGATAAGAGAAAGAGAGAATTGGAGATTGGGGGAAAAGTGAGAAGAGAAAGAGAGAATTGGAGATTGAGAGAAAACTGATAAGAGAAAGAGAGAATTGGAGATTGAGAGAAATGTGATGAGAGAAAGAGAGAATTGGAGTTTGAGAGAAAAGTGATAAGAGAAAGAGAGAATTGGAGATTGAGAGAAAAGTGATAAGAGAGAGAGAGAATGGGGGATTGAGAGAAAAGTGCTAAGAGAAATAGAGAATTGGAGATTGGGGGAAAACTGAGAACAGAAAGAGAGTATTGGAGATTGAGAGAAAAGTGAGAAGAGAAAGAGAGAATTGGAGATTGAGAGAAAAGGGATAAGAGAAAGAGAGAGTTGGAGATTGAGAGAAAAGTGATAAGAGAAAGAAAGAATTGGAGATTGAGAGAAAAGTGATAAGAGAAAGAGAGAATTGGAGATTGAGAGAAAAGTGAGAAGAGAAAGAGAGAATTGGAGATTGGGGGAAAAGTGTGAAGAGAAAGAGAGAATTGGAGATTGGGGGAAAAGTGAGAAAAGAAAGAGAGAATTGCAGATTGAGAGAAAATGGATAAGAGAAAGAGTGAATTGGAGATTGAGAGAAAAGTGATAAGAGAAAGAGAGAATTGAGATTGAGAGAAAAGTGATAAGAGAAAGAGAGAATTGGAGATTGAGAGAAAAGTGATAAGAGAAAGAGAGAATTGGAGATTAGGGGAAAAGTGAGAAGAGAAAGAGAGAATTGGAGATTGAGAGAAAAGTGATAAGAGAAAGAGAGAATTGCAGATTGAGAGAAAACTGATAAGAGAAAGAGAGAATTGGAGATTGAGAGAAAAGTGATAAGAGAAAGAGAGAATTGGAGATTGAGAGAAAAGTGATAAGAGAAAGAGAGAATTGGAGATTGAGAGAAAAGTGAGAAGAGAAAGAGAGAATTGGAGATTGAGAGAAAAGTGATAAGAGAGAGAGAGAATGGGGGATAGAGAGAAAAGTGCTAAGAGAAATAGAGAATTGGAGATTGGGGGAAAACTGAGAACAGAAAGAGAGGATTGGAGATTGAGAGAAAAGTGAGAAGAGAAAGAGAGAATTGGAGATTGGGGGAAAAGTGTGAAGAGAATGAGAGAATTGGAGATTGGGGGAAAAGTGTGAAGAGAAAGAGAGAATTGGAGATTGGGGGAAAATTGAGAAAAGAAAGAGAGTATTGCAGATTGAGAGAAAATGGATGAGAGAAAGAGAGAATTGGAGATTGAGAGAAAAGTGATAAGAGAAAGAGAGAATTGGAGATTGAGAGAAAAGTGATAAGAGAAATAGAGAATTGGAGATTAGGGGAAAAGTGAGAAGAGAAAGAGAGAATTGGAGATTGAGAGAAAAGTGATAAGAGAAAGAGAGATTTGCAGATTGAGAGAAAACTGATAAGAGAAAGAGAGAATTGAAGATTGAGAGAAAAGTGATAAGAGAAAGAGAGAATTGGAGATTGAGAGAAAAGTGATAAGAGAAAGAGAGAATTGGAGATTGAGAGAAAAGTGATAAGAGAGGGAGAGAATGGGAGATTCAGAGAAAAGTGCAAAGAGAAATAGAGAATTGGAGATTGGGGGAAAACTGAGAACAGAAAGAGAGGATTGGAGATTGAGAGAAAAGTGAGAAGAGAATGAGAGAATTGGAGATTGGGGGAAAAGTGTGAAGAGAAAGAGAGAATTGGAGATTGGGGGAAAAGTGAGAAAAGAAAGAGAGAATTGCAGATTGAGAGAAAATGGATAAGAGAAAGAGAGAATTGGAGATTGAGAGAAAAGTGATAAGAGAGAGAGAGAATGGGAGATTGAGAGAAAAGTGATAAGAGAAAGAGAGAATTGGAGATTTGGGGAAAACTGAGAACAGAAAGAGAGGATTGGAGATTGAGAGAAAAGTGAGAAGAGAAAGAGAGAATTGGAGATTGAGAGAAAAGTGAGAAGGGAAAGAGAGAATTGGAGATTGAGAGAAAAGTGATAAGAGAAAGAGAGAATTGGAGGTTGGGGAAAAGTGTAAAGAGAAAAAGAGAATTGGAGATTGGGGAAAAATGAGAAGAGAAAGAGAGAATTGGAGATTGAGAGAAAAGTGATAAGAGAAAGAGATAATTGGAGATTGAGAGAAAAGGGATAAGAGAAAGAGAGAGTTGGAGATTGAGAGAAAAGTGATAAGAGAAAGAGAGAATTGGAGATTGAGAGAAAAGTGATAAGAGAAAGAGAGAATTGGAGATTGGGGGAAAAGTGAGAAGAGAAAAAGAGTATTGGAGATGGAGAGGAAAGTGATAAGAGAAAGAGAGAATTGGGGATTGAGAGAAAAGTGATAAGAGAAAGACAGAATTGGAGATTGAGAGAAAAGTGATAAGAGAAAGAGAGAATTGGAGATGGAGAGAAAAGTGATTGAGAGAAAAGTGATAAGAGAAAGAGAGGATTGGAGATTGAGAGAAAAGTGATAAGAGAAAGAGAGAACTGGAGATTGAGAGAAAAGTGAGAAGAGAAAGAGAGAATTGGAGATTGGGGGAAAAGTGTGAAGAGAAAGAGAGAATTGGAGATTGGGGGAAAAGTGTGGAGAGAAAGAGAGAATTGGAGATTGGGGGAAAAGTGAGAAAAGAAAGAGAGAATTGCAGATTGAGAGAAAATGGATAAGAGAAAGAGAGAATTGGAGATTCAGAGAAAAGTGATAACAGAAAGAGAGAATTGGAGATTGAGAGAAAGGTGATAATAGAAAGAGAGAATTGGAGATTGAGAGAAAAGTGATAAGAGAAAGAGAGAATTGGAGATTAGGGGAAAAGTGAGAAGAGAAAGAGAGAATTGGAGATTGAGAGAAAAGTGATAAGAGAAAGAGAGAATTGCAGATTGAGAGAAAACTGATAAGAGAAAGAGAGAATTGCAGATTGAGAGAAATGTGATGAGAGAAAGAGAGAATTGGCGTTTGAGAGAAAAGTGATAAGAGAAAGAGAGAATTGGAGATTGAGAGAAAAGTGATAAGAGAGAGAGAGAATGGGGGATTGAGAGAAAAGTGCTAAGAGAAATAGAGAATTGGAGATTGGGGGAAAACTGAGAACAGAAAGAGAGGATTGGAGATTGGGGGAAAAATGTGAAGAGAAAGAGAGAATTGGAGATTGGGGGAAAAGTGTGAAGAGAAAGAGAGAATTGGAGATTGGGGGAAAAGTGAGAAAAGAAAGAGAGAATTGCAGATTGAGAGAAAATGGATAAGAGAAAGAGAGAATTGGAGATTGAGAGAAAAGTGATAAGAGAAAGAGAGAATTGAGATAGAGAGAAAAGTGATAAGAGAAAGAGAGAATTGGAGATTGAGAGAAAAGTGATAAGAGAAAGAGAGAATTGGAGATTAGGGGAAAAGTGAGAAGAGAAAGAGAGAATTGGAGATTGAGAGAAAAGTGATAAGAGAAAGAGAGAATTGCAGATTGAGAGAAAACTGATAAGAGAAAGTGAGAATTGGAGATTGAGAGAAAAGTGATAAGAGAAAGAGAGAATTGGAGATTGAGAGAAAAGTGATAAGAGAAAGAGAGAATTGGAGATTGAGAGAAAAGTGAGAAGAGAAAGAGAGAATTGGAGATTGAGAGAAAAGTGATAAGAGAGAGAGAGAATGGGGGATTGAGAGAAAAGTGCTAAGAGAAATAGAGAAATGGAGATTGGGGGAAAACTGAGAACACAAAGAGAGGATTGGAGATTGAGAGAAAAGTGAGAAGAGAAAGAGAGAATTGGAGATTGAGAGAAAAGGGATAACAGAAAGGGAGAATTGGAGATTGAGAGAAAAGTGATAAGAGAAAGAGAGAATTGGAGATTGAGAGAAAAGTGAGAAGAGAAAGAGAGAATTGGAGATTGGGGGAAAAGTGTGAAGAGAATGAGAGAATTGGAGATTGGGGGAAAAGTGTGAAGAGAAAGAGAGAATTGGAGATTGGGGGAAAAGTGAGAAAAGAAAGAGAGAATTGCAGATTGAGAGAAAATGGATAAGAGAAAGAGAGAATTGGAGATTGAGAGAAAAGTGATAAGAGAAAGAGAGAATTAGAGATTGAGAGAAAAGTGATAAGAGAAAGAGAGAATTGGAGATTAGGGAAAAAGTGAGAAGAGAAAGAGAGAATTGGAGATTGAGAGAAAAGTGATAAGAGAAAGAGAGAATTGCAGATTGAGAGAAAACTGATAAGAGAAAGAAAGAATTGGAGATTGAGAGAAAAGTGATAAGAGAAAGAGAGAATTGGAGATTGAGAGAAAAGTGATAAGAGAAAGAGAGTATTGGAGATTGAGAGAAAAGTGATGAGAGAGGGAGAGAATGGGGGATTGAGAGAAAAGTGCTAAGAGAAATAGAGAATGGAGATTGGGGGAAAACTGAGAACAGAAAGAGAGGATTGGAGATTGGGAGAAAAGTGAGAAGAGAAAGACAGAATTGGAGATTGAGAGAAAAGTGAGAAGAGAAAGAGAGGATTGGAGATTGAGAGAAAAGTGAGAAGAGAAAGAGAGAATTGGAGATTGAGAGAAAAGGGATAAGAGAAAGAGAGAGTTGGAGATTGAGAGAAAAGTGATAAGAGAAAGAGAGAATTGGAGATTGAGAGAAAAGTGATGAGAGAAAGAGAGAATTGGAGTTTGAGAGAAAAGTAATATGAGAAAGAGAGATTGGAGATTGAGAGAAAAGTGATAAGAGAAAGAGAAAATTGGAGATTGAGAGACAAGTGATAAGAGAAAGAGAGAATTGGAGATTGGGGGAAAAGTGTGAAGAGAAAGAGAGAATTGGAGATTGGGGGAAAAGTGAGAAAAGAAAGAGAGAATTGCAAATTGAGAGAAAATGGATAAGAGAAAGAGAGAATTGGAGTTTGAGAGAAAAGTGATAAGAGAAAGAGAGAATTGGAGATTGAGAGAAAAGTGATGAGAGAAAGAGAGAATTGGGGATTGAGAGAAAAGTGATAAGAGAAAGAGAGAATTGGAGATTAGGGGAAAAGTGAGAAGAGAAAGAGAGAATTGGAGATTTAGAGAAAAGTGATAAGAGAAAGAGAGAATTGGAGATTGAGAGAAAAGTGATAAGAGAAAGAGAGAATTGGAGATTATGGGAAAAGTGATAAGAGAAAGAGAGAATTAGAGATTGAGAGAACAGTGATAAGAGAAAGAGAGAATTGGAGATTGAGAGAAAAGTGATAAGAGAAAGAGAGAATTGGAGATTAGGGGAAAAGTGAGAAGAGAAAGAGAGAATTGGAGATTGAGAGAAAAGTGATAAGAGAAAGAGAGAATTGCAGATTGAGAGAAAACTGATAAGAGAAAGTGAGAATTGGAGATTGAGAGAAAAGTGATAAGAGAAAGAGAGAATTGGAGATTGAGAGAAAAGTGATAAGAGAAAGAGAGAATTGGAGATTGAGAGAAAAGTGAGAAGAGAAAGAGAGAATTGGAGATTGAGAGAAAAGTGATAAGAGAGAGAGAGAATGGGGGATTGAGAGAAAAGTGCTAAGAGAAATAGAGAAATGGAGATTGGGGGAAAACTGAGAACACAAAGAGAGGATTGGAGATTGAGAGAAAAGTGAGAAGAGAAAGAGAGAATTGGAGATTGAGAGAAAAGGGATAACAGAAAGGGAGAATTGGAGATTGAGAGAAAAGTGATAAGAGAAAGAGAGAATTGGAGATTGAGAGAAAAGTGAGAAGAGAAAGAGAGAATTGGAGATTGGGGGAAAAGTGTGAAGAGAATGAGAGAATTGGAGATTGGGGGAAAAGTGTGAAGAGAAAGAGAGAATTGGAGATTGGGGGAAAAGTGAGAAAAGAAAGAGAGAATTGCAGATTGAGAGAAAATGGATAAGAGAAAGAGAGAATTGGAGATTGAGAGAAAAGTGATAAGAGAAAGAGAGAATTAGAGATTGAGAGAAAAGTGATAAGAGAAAGAGAGAATTGGAGATTAGGGAAAAAGTGAGAAGAGAAAGAGAGAATTGGAGATTGAGAGAAAAGTGATAAGAGAAAGAGAGAATTGCAGATTGAGAGAAAACTGATAAGAGAAAGAAAGAATTGGAGATTGAGAGAAAAGTGATAAGAGAAAGAGAGAATTGGAGATTGAGAGAAAAGTGATAAGAGAAAGAGAGTATTGGAGATTGAGAGAAAAGTGATGAGAGAGGGAGAGAATGGGGGATTGAGAGAAAAGTGCTAAGAGAAATAGAGAATGGAGATTGGGGGAAAACTGAGAACAGAAAGAGAGGATTGGAGATTGGGAGAAAAGTGAGAAGAGAAAGAGAGAATTGGAGATTGAGAGAAAAGTGAGAAGAGAAAGAGAGGATTGGAGATTGAGAGAAAAGTGAGAAGAGAAAGAGAGAATTGGAGATTGAGAGAAAAGGGATAAGAGAAAGAGAGAGTTGGAGATTGAGAGAAAAGTGATAAGAGAAAGAGAGAATTGGAGATTGAGAGAAAAGTGATGAGAGAAAGAGAGAATTGGAGTTTGAGAGAAAAGTAATATGAGAAAGAGAGATTGGAGATTGAGAGAAAAGTGATAAGAGAAAGAGAAAATTGGAGATTGAGAGACAAGTGATAAGAGAAAGAGAGAATTGGAGATTGGGGGAAAAGTGTGAAGAGAAAGAGAGAATTGGAGATTGGGGGAAAAGTGAGAAAAGAAAGAGAGAATTGCAAATTGAGAGAAAATGGATAAGAGAAAGAGAGAATTGGAGTTTGAGAGAAAAGTGATAAGAGAAAGAGAGAATTGGAGATTGAGAGAAAAGTGATGAGAGAAAGAGAGAATTGGGGATTGAGAGAAAAGTGATAAGAGAAAGAGAGAATTGGAGATTAGGGGAAAAGTGAGAAGAGAAAGAGAGAATTGGAGATTTAGAGAAAAGTGATAAGAGAAAGAGAGAATTGGAGATTGAGAGAAAAGTGATAAGAGAAAGAGAGAATTGGAGATTATGGGAAAAGTGATAAGAGAAAGAGAGAATTAGAGATTGAGAGAACAGTGATAAGAGAAAGAGAGAATTGGAGATTGAGAGAAAAGTGATAAGAGAAACAGAGAATTGGAGATTGAGAGAAAGGTGATAAGAGAAAGAGAGAATTGGAGATTGAGAGAAAAGTGAGAAGAGAAAGAGAGAATTGGAGATTGGGGGAAAAATGTGAAGAGAAAGAGAGAATTGGAGATTGGGGGAAAAGTGTGAAGAGAAAGAGAGAATTGGAGATTGGGGGAAAAGTGAGAAAAGAAAGAGAGAATTGCAGATTGAGAGAAAATGGATAAGAGAAAGAGAGAATTGGAGATTGAGAGAAAAGTGATAAGAGAAAGAGAGAATTGAGATTGAGAGAAAAGTGATAAGAGAAAGAGAGAATTGGAGATTGAGAGAAAAGGGATAAGAGAAAGAGAGAATTGGAGATTAGGGGAAAAGTGAGAAGAGAAAGAGAGAATTGGAGATTGAGAGAAAAGTGATAAGAGAAAGAGAGAATTGCAGATTGAGAGAAAACTGATAAGAGAAAGTGAGAATTGGAGATTGAGAGAAAAGTGATAAGAGAAAGAGAGAATTGGAGATTGAGAGAAAAGTGATAAGAGAAAGAGAGAATTGGAGATTGAGAGAAAAGTGAGAAGAGAAAGAGAGAATTGGAGATTGAGAGAAAAGTGATAAGAGAGAGAGAGAATGGGGGATTGAGAGAAAAGTGCTAAGAGAAATAGAGAAATGGAGATTGGGGGAAAACTGAGAACACAAAGAGAGGATTGGAGATTGAGAGAAAAGTGAGAAGAGAAAGAGAGAATTGGAGATTGAGAGAAAAGGGATAACAGAAAGGGAGAATTGGAGATTGAGAGAAAAGTGATAAGAGAAAGAGAGAATTGGAGATTGAGAGAAAAGTGAGAAGAGAAAGAGAGAATTGGAGATTGGGGGAAAAGTGTGAAGAGAATGAGAGAATTGGAGATTGGGGGAAAAGTGTGAAGAGAAAGAGAGAATTGGAGATTGGGGGAAAAGTGAGAAAAGAAAGAGAGAATTGCAGATTGAGAGAAAATGGATAAGAGAAAGAGAGAATTGGAGATTGAGAGAAAAGTGATAAGAGAAAGAGAGAATTAGAGATTGAGAGAAAAGTGATAAGAGAAAGAGAGAATTGGAGATTAGGGAAAAAGTGAGAAGAGAAAGAGAGAATTGGAGATTGAGAGAAAAGTGATAAGAGAAAGAGAGAATTGCAGATTGAGAGAAAACTGATAAGAGAAAGAAAGAATTGGAGATTGAGAGAAAAGTGATAAGAGAAAGAGAGAATTGGAGATTGAGAGAAAAGTGATAAGAGAAAGAGAGTATTGGAGATTGAGAGAAAAGTGATGAGAGAGGGAGAGAATGGGGGATTGAGAGAAAAGTGCTAAGAGAAATAGAGAATGGAGATTGGGGGAAAACTGAGAACAGAAAGAGAGGATTGGAGATTGGGAGAAAAGTGAGAAGAGAAAGAGAGAATTGGAGATTGAGAGAAAAGTGAGAAGAGAAAGAGAGGATTGGAGATTGAGAGAAAAGTGAGAAGAGAAAGAGAGAATTGGAGATTGAGAGAAAAGGGATAAGAGAAAGAGAGAGTTGGAGATTGAGAGAAAAGTGATAAGAGAAAGAGAGAATTGGAGATTGAGAGAAAAGTGATGAGAGAAAGAGAGAATTGGAGTTTGAGAGAAAAGTAATATGAGAAAGAGAGATTGGAGATTGAGAGAAAAGTGATAAGAGAAAGAGAAAATTGGAGATTGAGAGACAAGTGATAAGAGAAAGAGAGAATTGGAGATTGGGGGAAAAGTGTGAAGAGAAAGAGAGAATTGGAGATTGGGGGAAAAGTGAGAAAAGAAAGAGAGAATTGCAAATTGAGAGAAAATGGATAAGAGAAAGAGAGAATTGGAGTTTGAGAGAAAAGTGATAAGAGAAAGAGAGAATTGGAGATTGAGAGAAAAGTGATGAGAGAAAGAGAGAATTGGGGATTGAGAGAAAAGTGATAAGAGAAAGAGAGAATTGGAGATTAGGGGAAAAGTGAGAAGAGAAAGAGAGAATTGGAGATTTAGAGAAAAGTGATAAGAGAAAGAGAGAATTGGAGATTGAGAGAAAAGTGATAAGAGAAAGAGAGAATTGGAGATTATGGGAAAAGTGATAAGAGAAAGAGAGAATTAGAGATTGAGAGAACAGTGATAAGAGAAAGAGAGAATTGGAGATTGAGAGAAAAGTGATAAGAGAAACAGAGAATTGGAGATTGAGAGAAAGGTGATAAGAGAAAGAGAGAATTGGAGATTGAGAGAAAAGTGAGAAGAGAAAGAGAGAATTGGAGATTGGGGGAAAAATGTGAAGAGAAAGAGAGAATTGGAGATTGGGGGAAAAGTGTGAAGAGAAAGAGAGAATTGGAGATTGGGGGAAAAGTGAGAAAAGAAAGAGAGAATTGCAGATTGAGAGAAAATGGATAAGAGAAAGAGAGAATTGGAGATTGAGAGAAAAGTGATAAGAGAAAGAGAGAATTGAGATTGAGAGAAAAGTGATAAGAGAAAGAGAGAATTGGAGATTGAGAGAAAAGGGATAAGAGAAAGAGAGAATTGGAGATTAGGGGAAAAGTGAGAAGAGAAAGAGAGAATTGGAGATTGAGAGAAAAGTGATAAGAGAAAGAGAGAATTGCAGATTGAGAGAAAACTGATAAGAGAAAGTGAGAATTGGAGATTGAGAGAAAAGTGATAAGAGAAAGAGAGAATTGGAGATTGAGAGAAAAGTGATAAGAGAAAGAGAGAATTGGAGATTGAGAGAAAAGTGAGAAGAGAAAGAGAGAATTGGAGATTGAGAGAAAAGTGATAAGAGAGAGAGAGAATGGGGGATTGAGAGAAAAGTGCTAAGGGAAATAGAGAATTGGAGATTGGGGGAAAACTGAGAACACAAAGAGAGGATTGGAGATTGAGAGAAAAGTGAGAAGAGAAAGAGAGAATTGGAGATTGAGAGAAAAGGGATAACAGAAAGAGAGAGTTGGAGATTGAGAGAAAAGTGATAAGAGAAAGGGAGAATTGGAGATTGAGAGAAAAGTGAGAAGAGAAAGAGAGAATTGGAGATTGGGGGAAAAGTGTGAAGAGAATGAGAGAATTGGAGATTGGGGGAAAAGTGTGAAGAGAAAGAGAGAATTGGAGATTGGGGGAAAAGTGAGAAAAGAAAGAGAGAATTGCAGATTGAGAGAAAATGGATAAGAGAAAGAGAGAATTGGAGATTGAGAGAAAAGTGATAAGAGAAAGAGAGAATTGGAGATTGAGAGAAAAGTGATAAGAGAAAGAGAGAATTGGAGATTAGGGGAAAAGTGAGAAGAGAAAGAGAGAATTGGAGATTGAGAGAAAAGTGATAAGAGAAAGAGAGAATTGCAGATTGAGAGAAAACTGATAAGAGAAAGAGAGAATTGGAGATTGAGAGAAAAGTGATAAGAGAAAGAGAGAATTGGAGATTGAGAGAAAAGTGATAAGAGAAAGAGAGAATTGGAGATTGAGAGAAGAGTGATGAGAGAGGGAGAGAATGGGGGATTGAGAGAAAAGTGCTAAGAGAAATAGAGAATTGGAGATTGGGGGAAAACTGAGAACAGAAAGAGAGGATTGGAGATTGAGAGAAAAGTGAGAAGAGAAAGAGAGAATTGGAGATTGAGAGAAAAGGGATAAGAGAAAGAGAGAGTTGGAGATTGAGAGAAAAGTGATAAGAGAAAGAGAGAATTGGAGATTGAGAGAAAAGTGATAAGAGAAACAGAGAATTGGAGATTGAGAGAAAGGTGATAAGAGAAAGAGAGAATTGGAGATTGAGAGAAAAGTGAGAAGAGAAAGAGAGAATTGGAGATTGGGGGAAAAATGTGAAGAGAAAGAGAGAATTGGAGATTGGGGGAAAAGTGTGAAGAGAAAGAGAGAATTGGAGATTGGGGGAAAAGTGAGAAGAGAAAGAGAGAATTGGAGATTTAGAGAAAAGTGATAAGAGAAAGAGAGAATTGGAGATTGAGAGAAAAGTGATAAGAGAAAGAGAGAATTGGAGATTATGGGAAAAGTGATAAGAGAAAGAGAGAATTAGAGATTGAGAGAACAGTGATAAGAGAAAGAGAGAATTGGACATTGAGAGAAAAGTGATAAGAGAAACAGAGAATTGGAGATTGAGAGAAAGGTGATAAGAGAAAGAGAGAATTGGAGATTGAGAGAAAAGTGAGAAGAGAAAGAGAGAATTGGAGATTGGGGGAAAAATGTGAAGAGAAAGAGAGAATTGGAGATTGGGGGAAAAGTGTGAAGAGAAAGAGAGAATTGGAGATTGGGGGAAAAGTGAGAAAAGAAAGAGAGAATTGCAGATTGAGAGAAAATGGATAAGAGAAAGAGAGAATTGGAGATTGAGAGAAAAGTGATAAGAGAAAGAGAGAATTGAGATTGAGAGAAAAGTGATAAGAGAAAGAGAGAATTGGAGATTGAGAGAAAAGGGATAAGAGAAAGAGAGAATTGGAGATTAGGGGAAAAGTGAGAAGAGAAAGAGAGAATTGGAGATTGAGAGAAAAGTGATAAGAGAAAGAGAGAATTGCAGATTGAGAGAAAACTGATAAGAGAAAGTGAGAATTGGAGATTGAGAGAAAAGTGATAAGAGAAAGAGAGAATTGGAGATTGAGAGAAAAGTGATAAGAGAAAGAGAGAATTGGAGATTGAGAGAAAAGTGAGAAGAGAAAGAGAGAATTGGAGATTGAGAGAAAAGTGATAAGAGAGAGAGAGAATGGGGGATTGAGAGAAAAGTGCTAAGGGAAATAGAGAATTGGAGATTGGGGGAAAACTGAGAACACAAAGAGAGGATTGGAGATTGAGAGAAAAGTGAGAAGAGAAAGAGAGAATTGGAGATTGAGAGAAAAGGGATAACAGAAAGAGAGAGTTGGAGATTGAGAGAAAAGTGATAAGAGAAAGGGAGAATTGGAGATTGAGAGAAAAGTGAGAAGAGAAAGAGAGAATTGGAGATTGGGGGAAAAGTGTGAAGAGAATGAGAGAATTGGAGATTGGGGGAAAAGTGTGAAGAGAAAGAGAGAATTGGAGATTGGGGGAAAAGTGAGAAAAGAAAGAGAGAATTGCAGATTGAGAGAAAATGGATAAGAGAAAGAGAGAATTGGAGATTGAGAGAAAAGTGATAAGAGAAAGAGAGAATTGGAGATTGAGAGAAAAGTGATAAGAGAAAGAGAGAATTGGAGATTAGGGGAAAAGTGAGAAGAGAAAGAGAGAATTGGAGATTGAGAGAAAAGTGATAAGAGAAAGAGAGAATTGCAGATTGAGAGAAAACTGATAAGAGAAAGAGAGAATTGGAGATTGAGAGAAAAGTGATAAGAGAAAGAGAGAATTGGAGATTGAGAGAAAAGTGATAAGAGAAAGAGAGAATTGGAGATTGAGAGAAGAGTGATGAGAGAGGGAGAGAATGGGGGATTGAGAGAAAAGTGCTAAGAGAAATAGAGAATTGGAGATTGGGGGAAAACTGAGAACAGAAAGAGAGGATTGGAGATTGAGAGAAAAGTGAGAAGAGAAAGAGAGAATTGGAGATTGAGAGAAAAGGGATAAGAGAAAGAGAGAGTTGGAGATTGAGAGAAAAGTGATAAGAGAAAGAGAGAATTGGAGATTGAGAGAAAAGTGATGAGAGAAAGAGAGAATTGGAGTTTGAGAGAAAATTAATATGAGAAAGAGAGATTGGAGATTGAGAGAAAAGTGATAAGAGAAAGAGAGAATTGGAGATTGGGGGAAAAGTGTGAAGAGAAAGAGAGAATTGGAGATTGGGGGAAAAGTGAGAAAAGAAAGAGAGAATTGCAAATTGAGAGAAAATGGATAAGAGAAAGAGAGAATTGGAGATTGAGAGAAAAGTGATGAGAGAAAGAGAGAATTGGGGATTGAGAGAAAAGTGATAAGAGAAAGAGAGAATTGGAGATTAGGGGAAAAGTGAGAAGAGAAAGAGAGAATTGGAGATTTAGAGAAAAGTGATAAGAGAAAGAGAGAATTGGAGATTGAGAGAAAAGTGATAAGAGAAAGAGAGAATTGGAGATTATGGGAAAAGTGATAAGAGAAAGAGAGAATTGGAGATTGAGAGAAAAGTGATAAGAGAAAGAGAGAATTGGAGATTATGGGAAAAGTGATAAGAGAAAGAGAGAATTAGAGATTGAGAGAACAGTGATAAGAGAAAGAGAGAATTGGAGATTGAGAGAAAAGTGATAAGAGAAAGAGAGAATTGGAGATTGAGAGAAAAGTGATAAGAGAAAGAGAGAATTGGAGATTGGCAGAAAAGTCATAAGAGAAAGAGAGAATTAGAGATTGAGAGAAAAGTGATAAAAGAAAGAGAGAATTTGAGATTATGGGAAAAGTGATAAGAGAAAGAGAGAAGTGGAGATTGAGAGAAAAGTGATAAGAGAAAGAGAGAATTGTAGATTGGGGAACAAGTGATAACAGAAAGAGAGAATTGGAGATTGAGAGAAAAGTGATAAGAGAAAGAGAGAATTGGAGATTGAGATAAAAGTGATAAGAGAAAGAGAGAATTGGAGATTGAGAGAAAACTAATAAGAGAAAGAGAGAATTGGAGATTGAGAGAAAAGTGATAAGAGAAAGAGAGAATTGGAGATTGAGAGAAAAGTGATAAGAGAAAGAGAGAATTGGAGATTAGGGGAAAAGTGAGAAGAGAAAGAGAGAATTGGAGATTGAGAGAAAAGTGATAAGAGAAAGAGAGAATTGGAGATTGAGATAAAAGTGATAAGAGAAAGAGAGAATTGGAGATTGAGAGAAAACTAATAAGAGAAAGAGAGAATTGGAGATTGAGAGAAAAGTGATAAGAGAAAGAGAGAATTGAGATTGAGAGAAAAGTGATAAGAGAAAGAGAGAATTGGAGATTGAGAGAAAAGTGATAAGAGAAAGAGAGAATTGGAGATTAGGGGAAAAGTGAGAAGAGAAAGAGAGAATTGGAGATTGAGAGAAAAGTGATAAGAGAAAGAGAGAATTGCAGATTGAGAGAAAACTGATAAGAGAAAGTGAGAATTGGAGATTGAGAGAAAAGTGATAAGAGAAAGAGAGAATTGGAGATTGAGAGAAAAGTGATAAGAGAAAGAGAGAATTGGAGATTGAGAGAAAAGTGAGAAGAGAAAGAGAGAATTGGAGATTGAGAGAAAAGTGATAAGAGAGAGAGAGAATGGGGGATTGAGAGAAAAGTGCTAAGAGAAATAGAGAATTGGAGATTGGGGGAAAACGGAGAACACAAAGAGAGGATTGGAGATTGAGAGAAAAGTGAGAAGAGAAAGAGAGAATTGGAGATTGAGAGAAAAGGGATAACAGAAAGAGAGAGTTGGAGATTGAGAGAAAAGTGATAAGAGAAAGGGAGAATTGGAGATTGAGAGAAAAGTGAGAAGAGAAAGAGAGAATTGGAGATTGGGGGAAAAGTGTGAAGAGAATGAGAGAATTGGAGATTGGGGGAAAAGTGTGAAGAGAAAGAGAGAATTGGAGATTGGGGGAAAAGTGAGAAAAGAAAGAGAGAATTGCAGATTGAGAGAAAATGGATAAGAGAAAGAGAGAATTGGAGATTGAGAGAAAAGTGATAAGAGAAAGAGAGAATTGGAGATTGAGAGAAAAGTGATAAGAGAAAGAGAGAATTGGAGATTAGGGGAAAAGTGAGAAGAGAAAGAAAGAATTGGAGATTGAGAGAAAAGTGATAAGAGAAAGAGAGAATTGCAGATTGAGAGAAAACTGATAAGAGAAAGAGAGAATTGGAGATTGAGAGAAAAGTGATAAGAGAAAGAGAGAATTGGAGATTGAGAGAAAAGTGATAAGAGAAAGAGAGAATTGGAGATTGAGAGAAAAGTGATGAGAGAGGGAGAGAATGGGGGATTGAGAGAAAAGTGCTAAGAGAAATAGAGAATTGGAGATTGAGAGAAAAGTGATGAGAGAAAGAGAGAATTGGAGTTTGAGAGAAAATTAATATGAGAAAGAGAGATTGGAGATTGAGAGAAAAGTGATAAGAGAAAGAGAGAATTGGAGATTGGGGGAAAAGTGTGAAGAGAAAGAGAGAATTGGAGATTGGGGGAAAAGTGAGAAAAGAAAGAGAGAATTGCAAATTGAGAGAAAATGGATAAGAGAAAGAGAGAATTGGAGATTGAGAGAAAAGTGATAAGAGAAAGAGAGAATTGGAGATTGAGAGAAAAGTGATGAGAGAAAGAGAGAATTGGGGATTGAGAGAAAAGTGATAAGAGAAAGAGAGAATTGGAGATTAGGGGAAAAGTGAGAAGAGAAAGAGAGAATTGGAGATTTAGAGAAAAGTGATAAGAGAAAGAGAGAATTGGAGATTGAGAGAAAAGTGATAAGAGAAAGAGAGAATTGGAGATTATGGGAAAAGTGATAAGAGAAAGAGAGAATTGGAGATTGAGAGAAAAGTGATAAGAGAAAGAGAGAATTGGAGATTATGGGAAAAGTGATAAGAGAAAGAGAGAATTAGAGATTGAGAGAACAGTGATAAGAGAAAGAGAGAATTGGAGATTGAGAGAAAAGTGATAAGAGAAAGAGAGAATTGGAGATTGAGAGAAAAGTGATAAGAGAAAGAGAGAATTGGAGATTGGCAGAAAAGTCATAAGAGAAAGAGAGAATTAGAGATTGAGAGAAAAGTGATAAAAGAAAGAGAGAATTTGAGATTATGGGAAAAGTGATAAGAGAAAGAGAGAAGTGGAGATTGAGAGAAAAGTGATAAGAGAAAGAGAGAATTGTAGATTGGGGAACAAGTGATAAGAGAAAGAGAGAATTGGAGATTGAGAGAAAAGTGATAAGAGAAAGAGAGAATTGGAGATTGAGATAAAAGTGATAAGAGAAAGAGAGAATTGGAGATTGAGAGAAAACTAATAAGAGAAAGAGAGAATTGGAGATTGAGAGAAAACTAATAAGAGAAAGAGAGAATTGGAGATTGAGAGAAAATTAATATGAGAAAGAGAGATTGGAGATTGAGAGAAAAGTGATAAGAGAAAGAGAGAATTGGAGATTGAGATAAAAGTGATAAGAGAAAGAGAGAATTGGAGATTGAGAGAAAACTAATAAGAGAAAGAGAGAATTGGAGATTGAGAGAAAAGTGATAAGAGAAAGAGAGAATTGAGATTGAGAGAAAAGTGATAAGAGAAAGAGAGAATTGGAGATTGAGAGAAAAGTGATAAGAGAAAGAGAGAATTGGAGATTAGGGGAAAAGTGAGAAGAGAAAGAGAGAATTGGAGATTGAGAGAAAAGTGATAAGAGAAAGAGAGAATTGCAGATTGAGAGAAAACTGATAAGAGAAAGTGAGAATTGGAGATTGAGAGAAAAGTGATAAGAGAAAGAGAGAATTGGAGATTGAGAGAAAAGTGATAAGAGAAAGAGAGAATTGGAGATTGAGAGAAAAGTGAGAAGAGAAAGAGAGAATTGGAGATTGAGAGAAAAGTGATAAGAGAGAGAGAGAATGGGGGATTGAGAGAAAAGTGCTAAGAGAAATAGAGAATTGGAGATTGGGGGAAAACTGAGAACACAAAGAGAGGATTGGAGATTGAGAGAAAAGTGAGAAGAGAAAGAGAGAATTGGAGATTGAGAGAAAAGGGATAACAGAAAGAGAGAGTTGGAGATTGAGAGAAAAGTGATAAGAGAAAGGGAGAATTGGAGATTGAGAGAAAAGTGAGAAGAGAAAGAGAGAATTGGAGATTGGGGGAAAAGTGTGAAGAGAATGAGAGAATTGGAGATTGGGGGAAAAGTGTGAAGAGAAAGAGAGAATTGGAGATTGAGAGAAAATGGATAAGAGAAAGAGAGAATTGGAGATTGAGAGAAAAGTGATAAGAGAAAGAGAGAATTGGAGATTGAGAGAAAAGTGATAAGAGAAAGAGAGAATTGGAGATTAGGGGAAAAGTGAGAAGAGAAAGAAAGAATTGGAGATTGAGAGAAAAGTGATAAGAGAAAGAGAGAATTGCAGATTGAGAGAAAACTGATAAGAGAAAGAGAGAATTGGAGATTGAGAGAAAAGTGATAAGAGAAAGAGAGAATTGGAGATTGAGAGAAAAGTGATAAGAGAAAGAGAGAATTGGAGATTGAGATAAAAGTGATAAGAGAAAGAGAGAATTGGAGATTGAGAGAAAAATAATAAGAGAAAGAGAGAATTGGAGATTGAGAGAAAAGTGATAAGAGAAAGAGAGAATTGAGATTGAGAGAAAAGTGATAAGAGAAAGAGAGAATTGGAGATTGAGAGAAAAGTGATAAGAGAAAGAGAGAATTGGAGATTAGGGGAAAAGTGAGAAGAGAAAGAGAGAATTGGAGATTGAGAGAAAAGTGATAAGAGAAAGAGAGAATTGGAGATTGAGATAAAAGTGATAAGAGAAAGAGAGAATTGGAGATTGAGAGAAAACTAATAAGAGAAAGAGAGAATTGGAGATTGAGAGAAAAGTGATAAGAGAAAGAGAGAATTGAGATTGAGAGAAAAGTGATAAGAGAAAGAGAGAATTGGAGATTGAGAGAAAAGTGATAAGAGAAAGAGAGAATTGGAGATTGAGAGAAAAGTGATAAGAGAGAGAGAATTGGAGATTAGGGGAAAAGTGAGAAGAGAAAGAGAGAATTGGAGATTGAGAGAAAAGTGATAAGAGAAAGAGAGAATTGGAGATTAGGGGAAAAGTGAGAAGAGAAAGAGAGAATTGGAGATTGAGAGAAAAGTGATAAGAGAAAGAGAGAATTGCAGATTGAGAGAAAACTGATAAGAGAAAGTGAGAATTGGAGATTGAGAGAAAAGTGATAAGAGAAAGAGAGAATTGGAGATTGAGAGAAAAGTGATAAGAGAAGGAGAGAATTGGAGATTGAGAGAAAAGTGATAAGAGAAAGAGAGAATTGGAGATTGAGAGAAAAGTGATAAGAGAGAGAGAGAATTGGAGATTAGGGGAAAAGTGAGAAGAGAAAGAGAGAATTGGAGATTGAGAGAAAAGTGATAAGAGAAAGAGAGAATTGGAGATTAGGGGAAAAGTGAGAAGAGAAAGAGAGAATTGGAGATTGAGAGAAAAGTGATAAGAGAAAGAGAGAATTGCAGATTGAGAGAAAACTGATAAGAGAAAGTGAGAATTGGAGATTGAGAGAAAAGTGATAAGAGAAAGAGAGAATTGGAGATTGAGAGAAAAGTGATAAGAGAAAGAGAGAATTGGAGATTGAGAGAAAAGTGATAAGAGAAAGAGAGAATTGGAGATTGAGAGAAAAGTGATAAGAGAGAGAGAGAATTGGAGATTAGGGGAAAAGTGAGAAGAGAAAGAGAGAATTGGAGATTGAGAGAAAAGTGATAAGAGAAAGAGAGAATTGGAGATTAGGGGAAAAGTGAGAAGAGAAAGAGAGAATTGGAGATTGAGAGAAAAGTGATAAGAGAAAGAGAGAATTGCAGATTGAGAGAAAACTGATAAGAGAAAGTGAGAATTGGAGATTGAGAGAAAAGTGATAAGAGAAAGAGAGAATTGGAGATTGAGAGAAAAGTGATAAGAGAAAGAGAGAATTGGAGATTGAGAGAAAAGTGAGAAGAGAAAGAGAGAATTGGAGATTGAGAGAAAAGTGATAAGAGAGAGAGAGAATGGGGGATTGAGAGAAAAGTGCTAAGAGAAATAGAGAATTGGAGATTGGGGGAAAACTGAGAACACAAAGAGAGGATTGGAGATTGAGAGAAAAGTGAGAAGAGAAAGAGAGAATTGGAGATTGAGAGAAAAGGGATAACAGAAAGAGAGAGTTGGAGATTGAGAGAAAAGTGATAAGAGAAAGGGAGAATTGGAGATTGAGAGAAAAGTGAGAAGAGAAAGAGAGAATTGGAGATTGGGGGAAAAGTGTGAAGAGAATGAGAGAATTGGAGATTGGGGGAAAAGTGTGAAGAGAAAGAGAGAATTGGAGATTGGGGGAAAAGTGAGAAAAGAAAGAGAGAATTGCAGATTGAGAGAAAATGGATAAGAGAAAGAGAGAATTGGAGATTGAGAGAAAAGTGATAAGAGAAAGAGAGAATTGGAGATTGAGAGAAAAGTGATAAGAGAAAGAGAGAATTGGAGATTAGGGGAAAAGTGAGAAGAGAAAGAAAGAATTGGAGATTGAGAGAAAAGTGATAAGAGAAAGAGAGAATTGCAGATTGAGAGAAAACTGATAAGAGAAAGAGAGAATTGGAGATTGAGAGAAAAGTGATAAGAGAAAGAGAGAATTGGAGATTGAGAGAAAAGTGATAAGAGAAAGAGAGAATTGGAGATTGAGAGAAAAGTGATGAGAGAGGGAGAGAATGGGGGATTGAGAGAAAAGTGCTAAGAGAAATAGAGAATTGGAGATTGAGAGAAAAGTGATGAGAGAAAGAGAGAATTGGAGTTTGAGAGAAAATTAATATGAGAAAGAGAGATTGGAGATTGAGAGAAAAGTGATAAGAGAAAGAGAGAATTGGAGATTGGGGGAAAAGTGTGAAGAGAAAGAGAGAATTGGAGATTGGGGGAAAAGTGAGAAAAGAAAGAGAGAATTGCAAATTGAGAGAAAATGGATAAGAGAAAGAGAGAATTGGAGATTGAGAGAAAAGTGATAAGAGAAAGAGAGAATTGGAGATTGAGAGAAAAGTGATGAGAGAAAGAGAGAATTGGGGATTGAGAGAAAAGTGATAAGAGAAAGAGAGAATTGGAGATTAGGGGAAAAGTGAGAAGAGAAAGAGAGAATTGGAGATTTAGAGAAAAGTGATAAGAGAAAGAGAGAATTGGAGATTGAGAGAAAAGTGATAAGAGAAAGAGAGAATTGGAGATTATGGGAAAAGTGATAAGAGAAAGAGAGAATTGGAGATTGAGAGAAAAGTGATAAGAGAAAGAGAGAATTGGAGATTATGGGAAAAGTGATAAGAGAAAGAGAGAATTAGAGATTGAGAGAACAGTGATAAGAGAAAGAGAGAATTGGAGATTGAGAGAAAAGTGATGAGAGAAAGAGAGAATTGGAGATTGAGAGAAAAGTGATAAGAGAAAGAGAGAATTGGAGATTGGCAGAAAAGTCATAAGAGAAAGAGAGAATTAGAGATTGAGAGAAAAGTGATAAAAGAAAGAGAGAATTTGAGATTATGGGAAAAGTGATAAGAGAAAGAGAGAAGTGGAGATTGAGAGAAAAGTGATAAGAGAAAGAGAGAATTGTAGATTGGGGAACAAGTGATAAGAGAAAGAGAGAATTGGAGATTGAGAGAAAAGTGATAAGAGAAAGAGAGAATTGGAGATTGAGATAAAAGTGATAAGAGAAAGAGAGAATTGGAGATTGAGAGAAAACTAATAAGGGAAAGAGAGAATTGGAGATTGAGAGAAAAGTGATAAGAGAAAGAGAGAATTGAGATTGAGAGAAAAGTGATAAGAGAAAGAGAGAATTGGAGATTGAGAGAAAAGTGATAAGAGAAAGAGAGAATTGGAGATTAGGGGAAAAGTGAGAAGAGAAAGAGAGAATTGGAGATTGAGAGAAAAGTGATAAGAGAAAGAGAGAATTGGAGATTGAGATAAAAGTGATAAGAGAAAGAGAGAATTGGAGATTGAGAGAAAACTAATAAGAGAAAGAGAGAATTGGAGATTGAGAGAAAAGTGATAAGAGAAAGAGAGAATTGAGATTGAGAGAAAAGTGATAAGAGAAAGAGAGAATTGGAGATTGAGAGAAAAGTGATAAGAGAAAGAGAGAATTGGAGATTAGGGGAAAAGTGAGAAGAGAAAGAGAGAATTGGAGATTGAGAGAAAAGTGATAAGAGAAAGAGAGAATTGCAGATTGAGAGAAAACTGATAAGAGAAAGTGAGAATTGGAGATTGAGAGAAAAGTGATAAGAGAAAGAGAGAATTGGAGATTGAGAGAAAAGTGATAAGAGAAAGAGAGAATTGGAGATTGAGAGAAAAGTGAGAAGAGAAAGAGAGAATTGGAGATTGAGAGAAAAGTGATAAGAGAGAGAGAGAATGGGGGATTGAGAGAAAAGTGCTAAGAGAAATAGAGAATTGGAGATTGGGGGAAAACTGAGAACACAAAGAGAGGATTGGAGATTGAGAGAAAAGTGAGAAGAGAAAGAGAGAATTGGAGATTGAGAGAAAAGGGATAACAGAAAGAGAGAGTTGGAGATTGAGAGAAAAGTGATAAGAGAAAGGGAGAATTGGAGATTGAGAGAAAAGTGAGAAGAGAAAGAGAGAATTGGAGATTGGTGGAAAAGTGTGAAGAGAATGAGAGAATTGGAGATTGGGGGAAAAGTGTGAAGAGAAAGAGAGAATTGGAGATTGGGGGAAAAGTGAGAAAAGAAAGAGAGAATGGCAGATTGAGAGAAAATGGATAAGAGAAAGAGAGAATTGGAGATTGAGAGAAAAGTGATAAGAGAAAGAGAGAATTGGAGATTGAGAGAAAAGTGATAAGAGAAAGAGAGAATTGGAGATTAGGGGAAAAGTGAGAAGAGAAAGAAAGAATTGGAGATTGAGAGAAAAGTGATAAGAGAAAGAGAGAATTGCAGATTGAGAGAAAACTGATAAGAGAAAGAGAGAATTGGAGATTGAGAGAAAAGTGATAAGAGAAAGAGAGAATTGGAGATTGAGAGAAAAGTGATAAGAGAAAGAGAGAATTGGAGATTGAGAGAAAAGTGATGAGAGAGGGAGAGAATGGGGGATTGAGAGAAAAGTGCTAAGAGAAATAGAGAATTGGAGATTGGGGGAAAACTGAGAACAGAAAGAGAGGATTGGAGATTGAGAGAAAAGTGAGAAGAGAAAGAGAGAATTGGAGATTGAGAGAAAAGGGATAAGAGAAAGAGAGAGTTGGAGATTGAGAGAAAAGTGATAAGAGAAAGAGAGAATTGGAGATTGAGAGAAAAGTGATGAGAGAAAGAGAGAATTGGAGTTTGAGAGAAAAGTAATATGAGAAAGAGAGATTGGAGATTGAGAGAAAAGTGATAAGAGAAAGAGAGAATTGGAGATTGGGGGAAAAGTGTGAAGAGAAAGAGAGAATTGGAGATTGGGGGAAAAGTGAGAAAAGAAAGAGAGAATTGCAAATTGAGAGAAAATGGATAAGAGAAAGAGAGAATTGGAGATTGAGAGAAAAGTGATAAGAGAAAGAGAGAATTGGAGATTGAGAGAAAAGTGATGAGAGAAAGAGAGAATTGGGGATTGAGAGAAAAGTGATAAGAGAAAGAGAGAATTGGAGATTAGGGGAAAAGTGAGAAGAGAAAGAGAGAATTGGAGATTTAGAGAAAAGTGATAAGAGAAAGAGAGAATTGGAGATTGAGAGAAAAGGGATAAGAGAAAGAGAGAGTTGGAGATTGAGAGAAAAGTGATAAGAGAAAGAGAGAATTGGAGATTGAGAGAAAAGTGATAAGAGAAAGAGAGAATTGGAGATTGGCAGAAAAGTGATAAGAGAAAGAGAGAATTGGAGATTGAGAGAAAAGTGATAAAAGAAAGAGAGAATTTGAGATTATGGGAAAAGTGATAAGAGAAAGAGAGAAGTGGAGATTGAGAGAAAAGTGATAAGAGAAAGAGAGAATTGTAGATTGGGGAACAAGTGATAAGAGAAAGAGAGAATTGGAGATTGAGAGAAAAGTGATAAGAGAAAGAGAGAATTGGAGATTGAGATAAAAGTGATAAGAGAAAGAGAGAATTGGAGATTGAGAGAAAACTAATAAGAGAAAGAGAGAATTGGAGATTGAGAGAAAAGTGATAAGAGAAAGAGAGAATTGGAGATTGAGAGAAAAGTGATAAGAGAAAGAGAGAATTGGAGATTGAGAGAAAAGTGATAAGAGAGAGGGAGAATGGGGGATTGAAAGAAAAGTGCTAAGAGAAATAGAGAATTGGAGATTGGGGGAAAACTGAGAACAGATAGAGAGGATTGGAGATTGAGAGAAAAGTGAGAAGAGAAAGAGAGAATTGGAGATTGAGAGAAAAGGGATAAGAGAAAGAGAGAGTTGGAGATTGAGACAAAAGTGATAAGAGAAAGAGAGAATTGGAGATTGAGAGAAAAGTGATGAGAGAAAGAGAGAATTGGAGTTTGAGAGAAAAGTGATATGAGAAAGAGAGATTGGAGATTGAGAGAAAAGTGATAAGAGAAAGAGAAAATTGGAGATTGAGAGAAAAGTGATAAGAGAAAGAGAGAATTGGAGATTGGGGGAAAAGTGTGAAGAGAAAGAGAGAATTGGATATTGGGGGAAAAGTGAGAAAAGAAAGAGAGAATTGGAGATTGAGAGAAAATGGATAAGAGAAAGAGAGAATTGGAGATTGAGAGAAAAGTGATAAGAGAAAGAGAGAATTGGAGATTGAGAGAAAAGTGATGAGAGAAAGAGAGAATTGGAGATTGAGAGAAAAGTGATAAGAGAAAGAGAGAATTGGAGATTAGGGGAAAAGTGAGAAGAGAATGAGAGAATTGGAGATTGAGAGAAAAGTGATAAGAGAAAGAGAGAATTGCAGATTGAGAGAAAAGTGATAAGAGAAAGAGAGAATTGGAGATTGGCAGAAAAGTGATAAGAGAAAGAGAGAATTGGAGATTGAGAGAAAAGTGATAAGAGAAAGAGAGAATTGGAGATTGAGAGAAAAGTGATAAGAGAGAGAGAGAATGGGAGATTGAGAGAAAAGTGATAAGAGAAAGAGAGAATTGGAGATTGGGTGAAAACTGAGAACAGATAAAGAGGATTGGAGATTGAGAGAAAAGTGAGAAGAGAAAGAGAGAATTGGAGATTGAAGGAAAAGTGAGAAGGGAAAGAGAGAATTGGAGATTGAGAGAAAAGTGATAAGAGAAAGAGATAATTGGAGATTGAGAGAAAAGGGATAAGAGAAAGAGAGAGTTGTAGATTGAGAGAAAAGTGATAAGAGAAAGAGAGAATTGGAGTTTGAGAGAAAAGTGATGAGAGAAAGAGAGAATTGGAGATTGAGAGAAAAGTGATAAGAGAGAGAGAGAATGGGGGATTGAGAGAAAAGTGCTAAGAGAAATAGAGAATTGGAGATTGGGGGAAAATTGAGAAGAGAAAGAGAGAATTGGAGATTGAGAGAAAAGTGATAAGAGAAAGAGAGAATTGCAGATTGAGAGAAAACTGATAAGAGAAAGAGAGAATTGGAGATTGAGAGAAATGTGATGAGAGAAAGAGAGAATTGCAGTTTGAGAGAAAAGTGATAAGAGAAAGAGAGAATTGGAGATTGAGAGAAAAGTGATAAGAGAAAGAGAGAGTTGGAGCTTGAGAGAAAAGTGATAAGAGAAAGAAAGAATTGGAGATTGAGAGAAAAGTGATAAGAGAAAGAGAGAATTGGAGATTGAGAGAAAAGTGAGAAGAGAAAGAGAGAATTGGAGATTGGGGGAAAAGTGTGAAGAGAAAGAGAGAATTGGAGATTGGGGGAAAAGTGTGAAGAGAAAGAGAGAATTGGAGATTGGGGGAAAACTGAGAACAGAAAGAGAGGATTGGAGATTGAGAGAAAAGTGAAAAGAGAAAGAGAGAATTGGAGATTGAGAGAAAAGGGATAAGAGAAAGAGAGAGTTGGAGCTTGAGAGAAAAGTGATAAGAGAAAGAAAGAATTGGAGATTGAGAGAAAAGTGATAAGAGAAAGAGAGAATTGGAGATTGAGAGAAAAGTGAGAAGAGAAAGAGAGAATTGGAGATTGGGGGAAAAGTGTGAAGAGAAAGAGAGAATTGGAGATTGGGGGAAAAGTGTGAAGAGAAAGAGAGAATTGGAGATTGGGGGAAAAGTGAGAAAAGAAAGAGAGAATTGCAGATTGAGAGAAAATGGATAAGAGAAAGAGAGAATTGGAGATTGAGAGAAAAGTGATAAGAGAAAGAGAGAATTGAGATTGAGAGAAAAGTGATAAGAGAAAGAGAGAAATGGAGATTGAGAGAAAAGTGATAAGAGAAAGAGAGAATTGGAGATTAGGGGAAAAGTGAGAAGAGAAAGAGAGAATTGGAGATTGAGAGAAAAGTGATAAGAGAAAGAGAGAATTGCAGATTGAGAGAAAACTGATATGAGAAAGAGAGAATTGGAGATTGAGAGAAAAGTGATAAGAGAAAGAGAGAATTGGAGATTGAGAGAAAAGTAATAAGAGAAAGAGAGAATTGGAGATTTAGAGAAAAGTGATAAGAGAGAGTGAGAATGGGGGATTGAGAGAAAAGTGCTAAGAGAAATAGAGAATAGGAGATTGGGGGAAAACTGAGAACAGAAAGAGAGGATTGGAGATTGAGAGAAAAGTGAGAAGAGAAAGAGAGAATTGGAGATTGGGGGAAAAGTGTGAAGAGAATGAGAGAATTGGAGATTGGGGGAAAAGTGTGAAGAGAAAGAGAGAATTGGAGATTTGGGGAAAAGTGAGAAAAGAAAGAGAGAATTGCAGATTGAGAGAAAATGGATAAGAGAAATAGAGAATTGGAGATTGAGAGAAAAGTGATAAGAGAAAGAGAGAATTGGAGATTGAGAGAAAAGTGATAAGAGAAAGAGAGAATTGGAGATTAGGGGAAAAGTGAGAAGAGAAAGAGAGAATTGGAGATTGAGAGAAAAGTGATAAGAGAAAGAGAGAATTGCAGATTGAGAGAAAACTGATAAGAGAAAGAGAGAATTGGAGATTGAGAGAAAAGTGATAAGAGAAAGAGAGAATTGGAGATTGAGGGAAAAGTGATAAGAGATAGAGAGAATTGGAGATTGAGAGAAAAGTGATAAGAGGGGGAGAGAATGGGGGATTGAGAGAAAAGTGCTAAGAGAAATAGAGAATTGGAGATTGGGGGAAAACTGAGAACAGAAAGAGAGGATTGGAGATTGAGAGAAAAGTGTGAAGAGAATGAGAGAATTGGAGATTGGGGGAAAAGTGTGAAGAGAAAGAGAGAATTGGAGATTGGGGGAAAAGTGAGAAAAGAAAGAGAGAATTGCAGATTGAGAGAAAATGGATAAGAGAAAGAGAGAATTGGAGATTGAGAGAAAAGTGATAAGAGAGAGAGAGAATGGGAGATTGAGAGAAAAGTGATAAGAGAAAGAGAGAATTGGAGATTTGGGGAAAACTGAGAACAGAAAGAGAGGATTGGAGATTGAGAGAAAAGTGAGAAGAGAAAGAGAGAATTGGAGATTGAGAGAAAAGTGAGAAGGGAAAGAGAGAATTGGAGATTGAGAGAAAAAAGATAAGAGAAAGAGAGAATTGGAGATTGGGGGAAAAGTGAGAAGAGAAAGAGAGAATTGGAGATTGAGAGAAAACTGATAAGAGAAAGAGAGAATTGGAGATTGAGAGAAAAGGGATAAGAGAAAGAGAGAGTTGGAGATTGAGAGAAAAGTGATAAGAGAAAGAGAGAATTGGAGATTGAGAGAAAAGTGATAAGAGAAAGAGAGAATTGGAGATTGAGAGAAAAGTGATAAGAGAAAGAGAGAATTGGAGATTGGGGGAAAAGTGAGAAGAGAAAGAGAGAATTGGAGATTGAGAGAAAACTGATAAGAGAAAGAGAGAATTGGAGATTGAGAGAAATGTGATGAGAGAAAGAGAGAATTGGAGTTTGAGAGAAAAGTGATAAGAGAAAGAGAGAATTGGAGATTGAGAGAAAAGTGATAAGAGAGAGAGAGAATGGGGGATTGAGAGAAAAGTGCTAAGAGAAATAGAGAATTGGAGATTGGGGGAAAACTGAGAACAGAAAGAGAGGATTGGAGATTGAGAGAAAAGTGAGAAGAGAAAGAGAGAATTGGAGATTGAGAGAAAAGGGATAAGAGAAAGAGAAAGTTGGAGATTGAGAGAAAAGTGATAAGAGAAAGAAAGAATTGGAGATTGAGAGAAAAGTGATAAGAGAAAGAGAGAATTGGAGATTGAGAGAAAAGTGAGAAGAGAAAGAGAGAATTGGAGATTGGGGGAAAAGTGTGAAGAGAAAGAGAGAATTGGAGATTGGGGGGAAAGTGTGAAGAGAAAGAGAGAATTGGAGATTGGGGGAAAAGTGAGAAAAGAAAGAGAGAATTGCAGATTGAGAGAAAATGGATAAGAGAAAGAGAGAATTGGAGATTGAGAGAAAAGTGATAAGAGAAAGAGAGTATTGAGATTGAGAGAAAAGTGATAAGAGAAAGAGAGAATTGGAGATTGAGAGAAAAGTGATAAGAGAAAGAGGGAATTGGAGATTAGGGGAAAAGTGAGAAGAGAAAGAGAGAATTGGAGATTGAGAGAAAAGTGATAAGAGAAAGAGAGAATTGCAGATTGAGAGAAAACTGATAAGAGAAAGAGAGAATTGGAGATTGAGAGAAAAGTGATAAGAGAAAGAGAGAATTGGAGATTGAGAGAAAAGTGATAAGAGAAAGAGAGAATTGGAGATTGAGAGAAAAGTGAGAAGAGAAAGAGAGAATTGGAGATTGAGAGAAAAGTGAGAAGAGAAAGAGAGAATTGGAGATTGAGAGAAAAGTGATAAGAGAGAGAGAGAATGGGGGATTGAGAGAAAAGTGCTAAGAGAAATAGAGAATTGGAGATTGGGGGAAAACTGAGAACAGAAAGAGAGGATTGGAGATTGAGAGAAAAGTGAGAAGAGAAAGAGAGAATTGGAGATTGGGGGAAAAGTGTGAAGAGAAATAGAGAATTGGAGATTAGGGGAAAAGTGTGAAGAGAAAGAGAGAATTGGAGATTGGGGGAAAAGTGATAAGAGAAAGAGAGAATTGAGATTGAGAGAAAAGTGATAAGAGAAAGAGAGAAATGGAGATTGAGAGAAAAGTGATAAGAGAAAGAGAGAATTGGAGATTAGGGGAAAAGTGAGAAGAGAAAGAGAGAATTGGAGATTGAGAGAAAAGTGATAAGAGAAAGAGAGAATTGAGATTGAGAGAAAAGTGATAAGAGAAAGAGAGAAATGGAGATTGAGAGAAAAGTGATAAGAGAAAGAGAGAATTGGAGATTAGGGGAAAAGTGAGAAGAGAAAGAGAGAATTGGAGATTGAGAGAAAAGTGATAAGAGAAAGAGAGAATTGCAGATTGAGAGAAAACTGATATGAGAAAGAGAGAATTGGAGATTGAGAGAAAAGTGATAAGAGAAAGAGAGAATTGGAGATTGAGAGAAAAGTAATAAGAGAAATAGAGAATTGGAGATTGGGGGAAAACTGAGAACAGAAAGAGAGGATTGGAGATTGAGAGAAAAGTGAGAAGAGAAAGAGAGAATTGGAGATTGGGGGAAAAGTGTGAAGAGAATGAGAGAATTGGAGATTGGGGGAAAAGTGTGAAGAGAAAGAGAGAATTGGAGATTGGGGGAAAAGTGAGAAAAGAAAGAGAGAATTGCAGATTGAGAGAAAATGGATAAGAGAAATAGAGAATTGGAGATTGAGAGAAAAGGGATAAGAGAAAGAGAGAATTGGAGATTGAGAGAAAAGTGATAAGAGAAAGAGAGAATTGGAGATTAGGGGAAAAGTGAGAAGAGAAAGAGAGAATTGGAGATTGAGAGAAAAGTGATAAGAGAAAGAGAGAATTGGAGATTGAGAGAAAAGTGATAAGAGAAAGAGAGAATTGGAGATTGAGAGAAAAGTGATAAGAGGGGGAGAGAATGGGGGATTGAGAGAAAAGTGCTAAGAGAAAGAGAGAATTGGAGATTGGGGGAAAACTGAGAACAGAAAGAGAGGATTGGAGATTGAGAGAAAAGTGTGAAGAGAATGAGAGAATTGGAGATTGGGGGAAAAGTGTGAAGAGAAAGAGAGAATTGGAGATTGGGGGAAAACTGAGAACAGAAAGAGAGGATTGGAGATTGAGAGAAAAGTGTGAAGAGAATGAGAGAATTGGAGATTGGGGGAAAAGTGTGAAGAGAAAGAGAGAATTGGAGATTGGATGGAAAAGTGAGAAAAGAAAGAGAGAATTGCAGATTGAGAGAAAAGTGAGAAGGGAAAGAGAGAATTGGAGATTGAGAGAAAAAAGATAAGAGAAAGAGAGAATTGGAGGTTGGGGAAAAGTGTAAAGAGAAAAAGAGAATTGGAGATTGGGGGAAAATGAGAAGAGAAAGAGAGAATTGGAGATTGAGAGAAAAGTGATAAGAGAAAGAGATAATTGGAGATTGAGAGAAAAGGGATAAGAGAAAGAGAGAGTTGGAGATTGAGAGAAAAGTGATAAGAGAAAGAGAGAATTGGAGATTGAGAGAAAAGTGATAAGAGAAAGAGAGAATTGGAGATTGAGAGAAAAGTGATAAGAGAAAGAGAGAATTGGAGATTGGGGGAAAAGTGAGAAGAGAAAGAGAGAATTGGAGATTGAGAGAAAACTGATAAGAGAAAGAGAGAATTGGAGATTGAGAGAAATGTGATGAGAGAAAGAGAGAATTGGAGTTTGAGAGAAAAGTGATAAGAGAAAGAGAGAATTGGAGATTGAGAGAAAAGTGATAAGAGAGAGAGAGAATGGGGGATTGAGAGAAAAGTGCTAAGAGAAATAGAGAATTGGAGATTGGGGGAAAACTGAGAACAGAAAGAGAGGATTGGAGATTGAGAGAAAAGTGAGAAGAGAAAGAGAGAATTGGAGATTGAGAGAAAAGGGATAAGAGAAAGAGAGAGTTGGAGATTGAGAGAAAAGTGATAAGAGAAAGAAAGAATTGGAGATTGAGAGAAAAGTGATAAGAGAAAGAGAGAATTGGAGATTGAGAGAAAAGTGAGAAGAGAAAGAGAGAATTGGAGATTGGGGGAAAAGTGTGAAGAGAAAGAGAGAATTGGAGATTGGGGGGAAAGTGTGAAGAGAAAGAGAGAATTGGAGATTGGAGGAAAAGTGAGAAAAGAAAGAGAGAATTGCAGATTGAGAGAAAATGGATAAGAGAAAGAGAGAATTGGAGATTGAGATAAAAGTGATAAGAGAAAGAGAGTATTGAGATTGAGAGAAAAGTGATAAGAGAAAGAGAGAATTGGAGATTGAGAGAAAAGTGATAAGAGAAAGAGGGAATTGGAGATTAGGGGAAAAGTGAGAAGAGAAAGAGAGAATTGGAGATTGAGAGAAAAGTGATAAGAGAAAGAGAGAATTGCAGATTGAGAGAAAACTGATAAGAGAAAGAGAGAATTGGAGATTGAGAGAAAAGTGATAAGAGAAAGAGAGAATTGGAGATTGAGAGAAAAGTGATAAGAGAAAGAGAGAATTGGAGATTGAGAGAAAAGTGAGAAGAGAAAGAGAGAATTGGAGATTGAGAGAAAAGTGAGAAGAGAAAGAGAGAATTGGAGATTGAGAGAAAAGTGATAAGAGAGAGAGAGAATGGGGGATTGAGAGAAAAGTGCTAAGAGAAATAGAGAATTGGAGATTGGGGGAAAACTGAGAACAGAAAGAGAGGATTGGAGATTGAGAGAAAAGTGAGAAGAGAAAGAGAGAATTGGAGATTGGGGGAAAAGTGTGAAGAGAATGAGAGAATTGGAGTTTAGGGGAAAAGTGTGAAGAGAAAGAGAGAATTGGAGATTGGGGGAAAAGTGATAAGAGAAAGAGAGAATTGAGATTGAGAGAAAAGTGATAAGAGAAAGAGAGAAATGGAGATTGAGAGAAAAGTGATAAGAGAAAGAGAGAATTGGAGATTAGGGGAAAAGTGAGAAGAGAAAGAGAGAATTGGAGATTGAGAGAAAAGTGATAAGAGAAAGAGAGAATTGCAGATTGAGAGAAAACTGATATGAGAAAGAGAGAATTGGAGATTGAGAGAAAAGTGATAAGAGAAAGAGAGAATTGGAGATTGAGAGAAAAGTAATAAGAGAAAGAGAGAATTGGAGATTGAGAGAAAAGTGAGAAGAGAAAGAGAGAATTGGAGATTTAGAGAAAAGTGATAAGAGAGAGAGAGAATGGGGGATTGAGAGAAAAGTGCTAAGAGAAATAGAGAATTGGAGATTGGGGGAAAACTGAGAACGGAAAGAGAGGATTGGAGATTGAGAGAAAAGTGAGAAGAGAAAGAGAGAATTGGAGATTGGGGGAAAAGTGTGAAGAGAATGAGAGAATTGGAGATTGGGGGAAAAGTGTGAAGAGAAAGAGAGAATTGGAGATTGGGGGAAAAGTGAGAAAAGAAAGAGAGAATTGCAGATTGAGAGAAAATGGATGAGAGAAATAGAGAATTGGAGATTGAGAGAAAAGTGATAAGAGAAAGAGAGAATTGGAGATTGAGAGAAAAGTGATAAGAGAAAGAGAGTATTGGAGATTGAGAGAAAAGTGATAAGAGAAAGAGAGAATTGGAGATTGAGAGAAAAGTGATAAGAGAAAGAGAGAATTGGAGATTAGGGGAAAAGTGAGAAGAGAAAGAGAGAATTGGAGATTGAGAGAAAAGTGATAAGAGAAAGAGAGAATTGCAGATTGAGAGAAAACTGATAAGAGAAAGAGAGAATTGGAGATTGAGAGAAAAGTGATAAGAGAAAGAGAGAATTGGAGATTGAGAGAAAAGTGATAAGAGAAAGAGAGAATTGGAGATTGAGAGAAAAGTGATAAGAGGGGGAGAGAATGGGGGATTGAGAGAAAAGTGCTAAGAGAAATAGAGAATTGGAGATTGGGGGAAAACTGAGAACAGAAAGAGAGAATTGGAGATTGAGAGAAAAGTGTGAAGAGAAAGAGAGGATTGGAGATTGAGAGAAAAGTGTGAAGAGAATGAGAGAATTGGAGATTGGGGGAAAAGTGTGAAGAGAAAGAGAGAATTGGAGATTGGGGGAAAAGTGAGAAAAGAAAGAGAGAATTGCAGATTGAGAGAAAATGGATAAGAGAAAGAGAGAATTGGAGATTGAGAGAAAAGTGATAAGAGAGAGAGAGAATGGGAGATTGAGAGAAAAGTGATAAGAGAAAGAGAGAATTGGAGATTTGGGGAAAACTGAGAACAGAAAGAGAGGATTGGAGATTGAGAGAAAAGTGAGAAGAGAAAGAGAGAATTGGAGATTGAGAGAAAAGTGAGAAGGGAAAGAGAGAATTGGAGATTGAGAGAAAAAAGATAAGAGAAAGAGAGAATTGGAGGTTGGGGAAAAGTGTAAAGAGAAGAAGAGAATTGGAGATTGGGGGAAAATGAGAAGAGAAAGAGAGAATTGGAGATTGAGAGAAAAGTGATAAGAGAAAGAGATAATTGGAGATTGAGAGAAAAGGGATAAGAGAAAGAGAGAATTGGAGATTGAGAGAAAAGTGATAAGAGAAAGAGAGAATTGGAGATTGAGAGAAAAGTGATAAGAGAAAGAGAGAATTGGAGATTGGGGGAAAAGTGAGAAGAGAAAGAGAGAATTGGAGATTGAGAGAAAACTGATAAGAGAAAGAGAGAATTGGAGATTGAGAGAAATGTGATGAGAGAAAGAGAGAATTGGAGTTTGAGAGAAAAGTGATAAGAGAAAGAGAGAATTGGAGATTGAGAGAAAAGTGATAAGAGAGAGAGAGAAGGGGGATTGAGAGAAAAGTGCTAAGAGAAATAGAGAATTGGAGATTGGGGGAAAACTGAGAACAGAAAGAGAGGATTGGAGATTGAGAGAAAAGTGAGAAGAGAAAGAGAGAATTGGAGATTGAGAGAAAAGGGATAAGAGAAAGGGAGAGTTGGAGATTGAGAGAAAAGTGATAAGAGAAAGAAAGAATTGGAGATTGAGAGAAAAGTGATAAGAGAAAGAGAGAATTGGAGATTGAGAGAAAAGTGAGAAGAGAAAGAGAGAATTGGAGATTGGGGGAAAAGTGTGAAGAGAAAGAGAGAATTGGAGATTGGGGGGAAAGTGTGAAGAGAAAGAGAGAATTGGAGATTGGGGGAAAAGTGAGAAAAGAAAGAGAGAATTGCAGATTGAGAGAAAATGGATAAGAGAAAGAGAGAATTGGAGATTGAGAGAAAAGTGATAAGAGAAAGAGAGTATTGAGATTGAGAGAAAAGTGATAAGAGAAAGAGGGAATTGGAGATTAGGGGAAAAGTGAGAAGAGAAAGAGAGAATTGGAGATTGAGAGAAAAGTGATAAGAGAAAGAGAGAATTGCAGATTGAGAGAAAACTGATAAGAGAAAGAGAGAATTGGAGATTGAGAGAAAAGTGATAAGAGAAAGAGAGAATTGGAGATTGAGAGAAAAGTGATAAGAGAAAGAGAGAATTGGAGATTGAGAGAAAAGTGAGAAGAGAAAGAGAGAATTGGAGATTGAGAGAAAAGTGAGAAGAGAAAGAGAGAATTGGAGATTGAGAGAAAAGTGATAAGAGAGAGAGAGAATGGGGGATTGAGAGAAAAGTGCTAAGAGAAATAGAGAATTGGAGATTGGGGGAAAACTGAGAACAGAAAGAGAGGATTGGAGATTGAGAGAAAAGTGAGAAGAGAAAGAGAGAATTGGAGATTGGGGGAAAAGTGTGAAGAGAATGAGAGAATTGGAGATTAGGGGAAAAGTGTGAAGAGAAAGAGAGAATTGGAGATTGGGGGAAAAGTGAGAAAAGAAAGAGAGAATTGCAGATTGAGAGAAAATGGATGAGAGAAAGAGAGAATTGGAGATTGAGAGAAAAGTGATAAGAGAAAGAGAGAATTGGAGATTGAGAGAAAAGTGATAAGAGAAAGAGAGATTTGGAGATTAGGGCAAAAGTGAGAAGAGAAAGAGAGAATTGGAGATTGAGAGAAAAGTGATAAGAGAAAGAGAGAATTGCAGATTGAGAGAAAACTGATAAGAGAAAGAGAGAATTGGAGATTGAGAGAAAAGTGATAAGAGAAAGAGAGAATTGGAGATTGAGAGAAAAGTGATAAGAGAAAGAGAGAATTGGAGATTGAGAGAAAAGTGAGAAGAGAAAGAGAGAATTGGAGATTGAGAGAAAAGTGAGAAGAGAAAGAGAGAATTGGAGATTGAGAGAAAAGTGATAAGAGAGAGAGAGAATGGGGGATTGAGAGAAAAGTGCTAAGAGAAATAGAGAATTGGAGATTGGGGGAAAACTGAGAACAGAAAGAGAGGATTGGAGATTGAGAGAAAAGTGAGAAGAGAAAGAGAGAATTGGAGATTGGGGGAAAAGTGTGAAGAGAATGAGAGAATTGGAGATTAGGGGAAAAGTGTGAAGAGAAAGAGAGAATTGGAGATTGGGGGAAAAGTGAGAAAAGAAAGAGAGAATTGCAGATTGAGAGAAAATGGATGAGAGAAAGAGAGAATTGGAGATTGAGAGAAAAGTGATAAGAGAAAGAGAGAATTGGAGATTGAGAGAAAAGTGATAAGAGAAAGAGAGATTTGGAGATTAGGGGAAAAGTGAGAAGAGAAAGAGAGAATTGGAGATTGAGAGAACAGTGATAAGAGAAAGAGAGAATTGCAGATTGAGAGAAAACTGATAAGAGAAAGAGAGAATTGGAGATTGAGAGAAAAGTGATAAGAGAAAGAGAGAATTGGAGATTGAGAGAAAAGTGATAAGAGAAAGAGAGAATTGGAGATTGAGAGAAAAGTGAGAACAGAAAGAGAGGATTGGAGATTGAGAGAAAAGTGAGAAGAGAATGAGAGAATTGGAGATTGGGGGAAAAGTGTGAAGAGAAAGAGAGAATTGGAGATTGAGAGAAAAGTGATAAGAGAAAGAGAGAATTGCAGATTGAGAGAAAAGGGATAAGAGAAAGAGAGAGTTGGAGATTGAGAGAAAAGTGATAAGAGAAAGAGAGAATTGGAGATTGAGAGAAAAGTGATAAGAGAAAGAGAGAATTGGAGATTGGGGGAAAAGTGAGAAGAGAAAGAGAGAATTGGAGATTGAGAGAAAACTGATAAGAGAAAGAGAGAATTGGAGATTGAGAGAAATGTGATGAGAGAAAGAGAGAATTGGAGTTTGAGAGAAAAGTGATAAGAGAAAGAGAGAATTGGAGATTGAGAGAAAAGTGATAAGAGAGAGAGAGAATGGGGGATTGAGAGAAAAGTGCTAAGAGAAATAGAGAATTGGAGATTGGGGGAAAACTGAGAACAGAAAGAGAGGATTGGAGATTGAGAGAAAAGTGAGAAGAGAAAGAGAGAATTGGAGATTGAGAGAAAAGGGATAAGAGAAAGAGAGAGTTGGAGATTGAGAGAAAAGTGATAAGAGAAAGAAAGAATTGGAGATTGAGAGAAAAGTGATAAGAGAAAGAGAGAATTGGAGATTGAGAGAAAAGTGAGAAGAGAAAGAGAGAATTGGAGATTGGGGGAAAAGTGTGAAGAGAAAGAGAGAATTGGAGATTGGGGGGAAAGTGTGAAGAGAAAGAGAGAATTGGAGATTGGGGGAAAAGTGAGAAAAGAAAGAGAGAATTGCAGATTGAGAGAAAAGTGATAAGAGAAAGAGAGTATTGAGATTGAGAGAAAAGTGATAAGAGAAAGAGAGAATTGGAGATTGAGAGAAAAGTGATAAGAGAAAGAGGGAATTGGAGATTAGGGGAAAAGTGAGAAGAGAAAGAGAGAATTGCAGATTGAGAGAAAATGGATAAGAGAAAGAGAGAATTGGAGATTGAGAGAAAAGTGATAAGAGAAAGAGAGTATTGAGATTGAGAGAAAAGTGATAAGAGAAAGAGAGAATTGGAGATTGAGAGAAAAGTGATAAGAGAAAGAGGGAATTGGAGATTAGGGGAAAAGTGAGAAGAGAAAGAGAGAATTGGAGATTGAGAGAAAAGTGATAAGAGAAAGAGAGAATTGCAGATTGAGAGAAAACTGATAAGAGAAAGAGAGAATTGGAGATTGAGAGAAAATGGATAAGAGAAAGAGAGAATTGGAGATTGAGAGAAAAGTGATAAGAGAAAGAGAGAATTGCAGATTGAGAGAAAACTGATAAGAGAAAGAGAGAATTGGAGATTGAGAGAAAAGTGATAAGAGAAAGAGAGAATTGGAGATTGAGAGAAAAGTGATAAGAGAGAGAGAGAGAATGGGGGATTGAGAGAAAAGTGCTAAGAGAAATAGAGAATTGGAGATTGGGGGAAAACTGAGAACAGAAAGAGAGGATTGGAGATTGAGAGAAAAGTGAGAAGAGAAAGAGAGAATTGGAGATTGGGGGAAAAGTGTGAAGAGAATGAGAGAATTGGAGATTAGGGGAAAAGTGTGAAGAGAAAGAGAGAATTGGAGATTGAGAGAAAAGTGAGAAAAGAAAGAGAGAATTGCAGATTGAGAGAAAATGGATGAGAGAAAGAGAGAATTGGAGATTGAGAGAAAAGTGATAAGAGAAAGAGAGAATTGGAGATTGAGAGAAAAGTGATAAGAGAAAGAGAGATTTGGAGATTAGGGGAAAAGTGAGAAGAGAAAGAGAGAATTGGAGATTGAGAGAAAAGTGATAAGAGAAAGAGAGAATTGCAGATTGAGAGAAAACTGATAAGAGAAAGAGAGAATTGGAGATTGAGAGAAAAGTGATAAGAGAAAGAGAGAATTGGAGATTGAGAGAAAAGTGATAAGAGAAAGAGAGAATTGGAGATTGAGAGAAAAGTGAGAACAGAAAGAGAGGATTGGAGATTGAGAGAAAAGTGAGAAGAGAATGAGAGAATTGGAGATTGGGGGAAAAGTGTGAAGAGAAAGAGAGAATTGGAGATTGGGGGAAAAGTGAGAAAAGAAAGAGAGAATTGCAGATTGAGAGAAAATGGATAAGAGAAAGAGAGAATTGGAGATTGAGAGAAAAGTGATAAGAGAGAGAGAGAATGGGAGATTGAGAGAAAAGTGATAAGAGAAAGAGAGATTTGGAGATTAGGGGAAAAGTGAGAAGAGAAAGAGAGAATTGGAGATTGAGAGAAAAGTGATAAGAGAAAGAGAGAATTGCAGATTGAGAGAAAACTGATAAGAGAAAGAGAGAATTGGAGATTGAGAGAAAAGTGATAAGAGAAAGAGAGAATTGGAGATTGAGAGAAAAGTGATAAGAGAAAGAGAGAATTGGAGATTGAGAGAAAAGTGAGAACAGAAAGAGAGGATTGGAGATTGAGAGAAAAGTGAGAAGAGAATGAGAGAATTGGAGATTGGGGGAAAAGTGTGAAGAGAAAGAGAGAATTGGAGATTGAGAGAAAAGTGATAAGAGAAAGAGAGAATTGGAGATTGAGAGAAAAGGGATAAGAGAAAGAGAGAGTTGGAGATTGAGAGAAAAGTGATAAGAGAAAGAGAGAATTGGAGATTGAGAGAAAAGTGATAAGAGAAAGAGAGAATTGGAGATTGGGGGAAAAGTGAGAAGAGAAAGAGAGAATTGGAGATTGAGAGAAAACTGATAAGAGAAAGAGAGAATTGGAGATTGAGAGAAATGTAATGAGAGAAAGAGAGAATTGGAGTTTGAGAGAAAAGTGATAAGAGAAAGAGAGAATTGGAGATTGAGAGAAAAGTGATAAGAGAGAGAGAGAATGGGGGATTGAGAGAAAAGTGCTAAGAGAAATAGAGAATTGGAGATTGGGGGAAAACTGAGAACAGAAAGAGAGGATTGGAGATTGAGAGAAAAGTGAGAAGTGAAAGAGAGAATTGGAGATTGAGAGAAAAGGGATAAGAGAAAGAGAGAGTTGGAGATTGAGAGAAAAGTGATAAGAGAAAGAAAGAATTGGAGATTGAGAGAAAAGTGATAAGAGAAAGAGAGAATTGGAGATTGAGAGAAAAGTGAGAAGAGAAAGAGAGAATTGGAGATTGGGGGAAAAGTGTGAAGAGAAAGAGAGAATTGGAGATTGGGGGGAAAGTGTGAAGAGAAAGAGAGAATTGGAGATTGGGGGAAAAGTGAGAAAAGAAAGAGAGAATTGCAGATTGAGAGAAAATGGATAAGAGAAAGAGAGAATTGGAGATTGAGAGAAAAGTGATAAGAGAAAGAGAGTATTGAGATTGAGAGAAAAGTGATAAGAGAAAGAGAGAATTGGAGATTGAGAGAAAAGTGATAAGAGAAAGAGGGAATTGGAGATTAGGGGAAAAGTGAGAAGAGAAAGAGAGAATTGGAGATTGAGAGAAAAGTGATAAGAGAAAGAGAGAATTGCAGATTGAGAGAAAACTGATAAGAGAAAGAGAGAATTGGAGATTGAGAGAAAAGTGATGAGAGAAAGAGAGAATTGGAGATTGAGAGAAAAGTGATAAGAGAAAGAGAGAATTGGAGATTGAGAGAAAAGTGAGAAGAGAAAGAGAGAATTGGAGATTGAGAGAAAAGTGAGAAGAGAAAGAGAGAATTGGAGATTGAGAGAAAAGTGATAAGAGAGAGAGAGAATGGGGGATTGAGAGAAAAGTGCTAAGAGAAATAGAGAATTGGAGATTGGGGGAAAACTGAGAACAGAAAGAGAGGATTGGAGATTGAGAGAAAAGTGAGAAGAGAAAGAGAGAATTGGAGATTGGGGGAAAAGTGTGAAGAGAATGAGAGAATTGGAGATTAGGGGAAAAGTGTGAAGAGAAAGAGAGAATTGGAGATTGGGGGAAAAGTGAGAAAAGAAAGAGAGAATTGCAGATTGAGAGAAAATGGATGAGAGAAAGAGAGAATTGGAGATTGAGAGAAAAGTGATAAGAGAAAGAGAGAATTGGAGATTGAGAGAAAAGTGATAAGAGAAAGAGAGATTTGGAGATTAGGGGAAAAGTGAGAAGAGAAAGAGAGAATTGGAGATTGAGAGAAAAGTGATAAGAGAAAGAGAGAATTGCAGATTGAGAGAAAACTGATAAGAGAAAGAGAGAATTGGAGATTGAGAGAAAAGTGATAAGAGAAAGAGAGAATTGGAGATTGAGAGAAAAGTGATAAGAGAAAGAGAGAATTGGAGATTGAGAGAAAAGTGAGAACAGAAAGAGAGGATTGGAGATTGAGAGAAAAGTGAGAAGAGAATGAGAGAATTGGAGATTGGGGGAAAAGTGAGAAGAGAAAGAGAGAATTGGAGATTGGGGGAAAAGTGAGAAAAGAAAGAGAGAATTGCAGATTGAGAGAAAATGGATAAGAGAAAGAGAGAATTGGAGATTGAGAGAAAAGTGATAAGAGAGAGAGAGAATGGGAGATTGAGAGAAAAGTGATAAGAGAAAGAGAGATTTGGAGATTAGGGGAAAAGTGAGAAGAGAAAGAGAGAATTGGAGATTGAGAGAAAAGTGATAAGAGAAAGAGAGAATTGCAGATTGAGAGAAAACTGATAAGAGAAAGAGAGAATTGGAGATTGAGAGAAAAGTGATAAGAGAAAGAGAGAATTGGAGATTGAGAGAAAAGTGATAAGAGAAAGAGAGAATTGGAAATTGAGAGAAAAGTGAGAACAGAAAGAGAGGATTGGAGATTGAGAGAAAAGTGAGAAGAGAATGAGAGAATTGGAGATTGGGGGAAAAGTGTGAAGAGAAAGAGAGAATTGGAGATTGGGGGAAAAGTGAGAAAAGAAAGAGAGAATTGCAGATTGAGAGAAAATGGATAAGAGAAAGAGAGAATTGGAGATTGAGAGAAAAGTGATAAGAGAGAGAGAAAATGGGAGATTGAGAGAAAAGTGATAAGAGAAGGAGAGAATTGGAGATTTGGGGAAAACTGAGAACAGAAAGAGAGGATTGGAGATTGAGAGAAAAGTGATAAGAGAAAGAGAGAATTAGAATTAGGGGAAAAGTGAGAAGAGAAAGAGAGAATTGGAGATTGAGAGAAAAGTGATAAGAGAAAGAGAGAATTGCAGATTGAGAGAAAACTGATAAGAGAAAGAGAGAATTGGAGATTGAGAGAAAAGTGATAAGAGAAAGAGAGAATTGGAGATTGAGAGAAAAGTGATAAGAGAAAGAGAGAATTGGAGATTGAGAGAAAAGTGAGAAGAGAAAGAGAGAATATGAGATTGAGAGAAAAGTGAGAAGAGAAAGAGAGAATTGGAGATTGAGAGAAAAGTGATAAGAGAGAGAGAGAATGGGGGATTGAGAGAAAAGTGCTAAGAGAAATAGAGAATTGGAGATTGGGGGAAAACTGAGAACAGAAAGAGAGGATTGGAGATTGAGAGAAAAGTGAGAAGAGAAAGAGAGAATTGGAGATTGGGGGAAAAGTGTGAAGAGAATGAGAGAATTGGAGATTAGGGGAAAAGTGTGAAGAGAAAGAGAGAATTGGAGATTGGGGGAAAAGTGAGAAAAGAAAGAGAGAATTGCAGATTGAGAGAAAATGGATGAGAGAAAGAGAGAATTGGAGATTGAGAGAAAAGTGATAAGAGAAAGAGAGAATTGGAGATTGAGAGAAAAGTGATAAGAGAAAGAGAGATTTGGAGATTAGGGGAAAAGTGAGAAGAGAAAGAGAGAATTGGAGATTGAGAGAAAAGTGATAAGAGAAAGAGAGAATTGCAGATTGAGAGAAAACTGATAAGAGAAAGAGAGAATTGGAGATTGAGAGAAAAGTGATAAGAGAAAGACAGAATTGGAGATTGAGAGAAAAGTGATAAGAGAAAGAGAGAATTGGAGATTGAGAGAAAAGTGAGAACAGAAAGAGAGGATTGGAGATTGAGAGAAAAGTGAGAAGAGAATGAGAGAATTGGAGATTGGGGGAAAAGTGTGAAGAGAAAGAGAGAATTGGAGATTGGGGGAAAAGTGAGAAAAGAAAGAGAGAATTGCAGATTGAGAGAAAATGGATAAGAGAAAGAGAGAATTGGAGATTGAGAGAAAAGTGATAAGAGAGAGAGAGAATGGGAGATTGAGAGAAAAGTGATAAGAGAAAGAGAGATTTGGAGATTAGGGGAAAAGTGAGAAGAGAAAGAGAGAATTGGAGATTGAGAGAAAAGTGATAAGAGAAAGAGAGAATTGCAGATTGAGAGAAAACTGATAAGAGAAAGAGAGAATTGGAGATTGAGAGAAAAGTGATAAGAGAAAGAGAGAATTGGAGATTGAGAGAAAAGTGATAAGAGAAAGAGAGAATTGGAGATTGAGAGAAAAGTGAGAACAGAAAGAGAGGATTGGAGATTGAGAGAAAAGTGAGAAGAGAATGAGAGAATTGGAGATTGGGGGAAAAGTGTGAAGAGAATGAGAGAATTGGAGATTAGGGGAAAAGTGTGAAGAGAAAGAGAGAATTGGAGATTGAGAGAAAAGTGATAAGAGAAAGAGGGAATTGGAGATTAGGGGAAAAGTGAGAAGAGAAAGAGAGAATTGGAGATTGAGAGAAAAGTGATAAGAGAAAGAGAGAATTGCAGATTGAGAGAAAACTGATAAGAGAAAGAGAGAATTGGAGATTGAGAGAAAAGTGATGAGAGAAAGAGAGAATTGGAGATTGAGAGAAAAGTGATAAGAGAAAGAGAGAATTGGAGATTGAGAGAAAAGTGAGAAGAGAAAGAGAGAATTGGAGATTGAGAGAAAAGTGAGAAGAGAAAGAGAGAATTGGAGATTGAGAGAAAAGTGATAAGAGAGAGAGAGAATGGGGGATTGAGAGAAAAGTGCTAAGAGAAATAGAGAATTGGAGATTGGGGGAAAACTGAGAACAGAAAGAGAGGATTGGAGATTGAGAGAAAAGTGAGAAGAGAAAGAGAGAATTGGAGATTGGGGGAAAAGTGTGAAGAGAATGAGAGAATTGGAGATTAGGGGAAAAGTGTGAAGAGAAAGAGAGAATTGGAGATTGGGGGAAAAGTGAGAAAAGAAAGAGAGAATTGCAGATTGAGAGAAAATGGATGAGAGAAAGAGAGAATTGGAGATTGAGAGAAAAGTGATAAGAGAAAGAGAGAATTGGAGATTGAGAGAAAAGTGATAAGAGAAAGAGAGATTTGGAGATTAGGGGAAAAGTGAGAAGAGAAAGAGAGAATTGGAGATTGAGAGAAAAGTGATAAGAGAAAGAGAGAATTGCAGATTGAGAGAAAACTGATAAGAGAAAGAGAGAATTGGAGATTGAGAGAAAAGTGATAAGAGAAAGAGAGAATTGGAGATTGAGAGAAAAGTGATAAGAGAAAGAGAGAATTGGAGATTGAGAGAAAAGTGAGAACAGAAAGAGAGGATTGGAGATTGAGAGAAAAGTGAGAAGAGAATGAGAGAATTGGAGATTGGGGGAAAAGTGAGAAGAGAAAGAGAGAATTGGAGATTGGGGGAAAAGTGAGAAAAGAAAGAGAGAATTGCAGATTGAGAGAAAATGGATAAGAGAAAGAGAGAATTGGAGATTGAGAGAAAAGTGATAAGAGAGAGAGAGAATGGGAGATTGAGAGAAAAGTGATAAGAGAAAGAGAGATTTGGAGATTAGGGGAAAAGTGAGAAGAGAAAGAGAGAATTGGAGATTGAGAGAAAAGTGATAAGAGAAAGAGAGAATTGCAGATTGAGAGAAAACTGATAAGAGAAAGAGAGAATTGGAGATTGAGAGAAAAGTGATAAGAGAAAGAGAGAATTGGAGATTGAGAGAAAAGTGATAAGAGAAAGAGAGAATTGGAAATTGAGAGAAAAGTGAGAACAGAAAGAGAGGATTGGAGATTGAGAGAAAAGTGAGAAGAGAATGAGAGAATTGGAGATTGGGGGAAAAGTGTGAAGAGAAAGAGAGAATTGGAGATTGGGGGAAAAGTGAGAAAAGAAAGAGAGAATTGCAGATTGAGAGAAAATGGATAAGAGAAAGAGAGAATTGGAGATTGAGAGAAAAGTGATAAGAGAGAGAGAAAATGGGAGATTGAGAGAAAAGTGATAAGAGAAGGAGAGAATTGGAGATTTGGGGAAAACTGAGAACAGAAAGAGAGGATTGGAGATTGAGAGAAAAGTGATAAGAGAAAGAGAGAATTAGAATTAGGGGAAAAGTGAGAAGAGAAAGAGAGAATTGGAGATTGAGAGAAAAGTGATAAGAGAAAGAGAGAATTGCAGATTGAGAGAAAACTGATAAGAGAAAGAGAGAATTGGAGATTGAGAGAAAAGTGATAAGAGAAAGAGAGAATTGGAGATTGAGAGAAAAGTGATAAGAGAAAGAGAGAATTGGAGATTGAGAGAAAAGTGAGAAGAGAAAGAGAGAATATGAGATTGAGAGAAAAGTGAGAAGAGAAAGAGAGAATTGGAGATTGAGAGAAAAGTGATAAGAGAGAGAGAGAATGGGGGATTGAGAGAAAAGTGCTAAGAGAAATAGAGAATTGGAGATTGGGGGAAAACTGAGAACAGAAAGAGAGGATTGGAGATTGAGAGAAAAGTGAGAAGAGAAAGAGAGAATTGGAGATTGGGGGAAAAGTGTGAAGAGAATGAGAGAATTGGAGATTAGGGGAAAAGTGTGAAGAGAAAGAGAGAATTGGAGATTGGGGGAAAAGTGAGAAAAGAAAGAGAGAATTGCAGATTGAGAGAAAATGGATGAGAGAAAGAGAGAATTGGAGATTGAGAGAAAAGTGATAAGAGAAAGAGAGAATTGGAGATTGAGAGAAAAGTGATAAGAGAAAGAGAGATTTGGAGATTAGGGGAAAAGTGAGAAGAGAAAGAGAGAATTGGAGATTGAGAGAAAAGTGATAAGAGAAAGAGAGAATTGCAGATTGAGAGAAAACTGATAAGAGAAAGAGAGAATTGGAGATTGAGAGAAAAGTGATAAGAGAAAGACAGAATTGGAGATTGAGAGAAAAGTGATAAGAGAAAGAGAGAATTGGAGATTGAGAGAAAAGTGAGAACAGAAAGAGAGGATTGGAGATTGAGAGAAAAGTGAGAAGAGAATGAGAGAATTGGAGATTGGGGGAAAAGTGTGAAGAGAAAGAGAGAATTGGAGATTGGGGGAAAAGTGAGAAAAGAAAGAGAGAATTGCAGATTGAGAGAAAATGGATAAGAGAAAGAGAGAATTGGAGATTGAGAGAAAAGTGATAAGAGAGAGAGAGAATGGGAGATTGAGAGAAAAGTGATAAGAGAAAGAGAGATTTGGAGATTAGGGGAAAAGTGAGAAGAGAAAGAGAGAATTGGAGATTGAGAGAAAAGTGATAAGAGAAAGAGAGAATTGCAGATTGAGAGAAAACTGATAAGAGAAAGAGAGAATTGGAGATTGAGAGAAAAGTGATAAGAGAAAGAGAGAATTGGAGATTGAGAGAAAAGTGATAAGAGAAAGAGAGAATTGGAGATTGAGAGAAAAGTGAGAACAGAAAGAGAGGATTGGAGATTGAGAGAAAAGTGAGAAGAGAATGAGAGAATTGGAGATTGGGGGAAAAGTGTGAAGAGAATGAGAGAATTGGAGATTAGGGGAAAAGTGTGAAGAGAAAGAGAGAATTGGAGATTGGGGGAAAAGTGAGAAAAGAAAGAGAGAATTGCAGATTGAGAGAAAATGGATGAGAGAAAGAGAGAATTGGAGATTGAGAGAAAAGTGATAAGAGAAAGAGAGAATTGGATATTGAGAGAAAAGTGATAAGAGAAAGAGAGATTTGGAGATTAGGGGAAAAGTGAGAAGAGAAAGAGAGAATTGGAGATTGAGAGAAAAGTGATAAGAGAAAGAGAGAATTGCAGATTGAGAGAAAACTGATAAGAGAAAGAGAGAATTGGAGATTGAGAGAAAAGTGATAAGAGAAAGAGAGAATTGGAGATTGAGAGAAAAGTGATAAGAGAAAGAGAGAATTGGAGATTGAGAGAAAAGTGAGAACAGAAAGAGAGGATTGGAGATTGAGAGAAAAGTGAGAAGAGAATGAGAGAATTGGAGATTGGGGGAAAAGTGTGAAGAGAAAGAGAGAATTGGAGATTGGGGGAAAAGTGAGAAAAGAAAGAGAGAATTGCAGATTGAGAGAAAATGGATAAGAGAAAGAGAGAATTGGAGATTGAGAGAAAAGTGATAAGAGAGAGAGAGAATGGGAGATTGAGAGAAAAGTGATAAGAGAAAGAGAGATTTGGAGATTAGGGGAAAAGTGAGAAGAGAAAGAGAGAATTGGAGATTGAGAGAAAAGTGATAAGAGAAAGAGAGAATTGCAGATTGAGAGAAAACTGATAAGAGAAAGAGAGAATTGGAGATTGAGAGAAAAGTGATAAGAGAAAGAGAGAATTGGAGATTGAGAGAAAAGTGATAAGAGAAAGAGAGAATTGGAGATTGAGAGAAAAGTGAGAACAGAAAGAGAGGATTGGAGATTGAGAGAAAAGTGAGAAGAGAATGAGAGAATTGGAGATTGGAGGAAAAGTGTGAAGAGAAAGAGAGAATTGGAGATTGGGGGAAAAGTGAGAAAAGAAAGAGAGAATTGCAGATTGAGAGAAAATGGATAAGAGAAAGAGAGAATTGGAGATTGAGAGAAAAGTGATAAGAGAGAGAGAAAATGGGAGATTGAGAGAAAAGTGATAAGAGAAGGAGAGAATTGGAGATTTGGGGAAAACTGAGAACAGAAAGAGAGGATTGGAGATTGAGAGAAAAGTGATAAGAGAAAGAGAGAATTAGAATTAAGGGAAAAGTGAGAAGAGAAAGAGAGAATTGGAGATTGAGAGAAAAGTGATAAGAGAAAGAGAGAATTGCAGATTGAGAGAAAACTGATAAGAGAAAGAGAGAATTGGAGATTGAGAGAAAAGTGATAAGAGAAAGAGAGAATTGGAGATTGAGAGAAAAGTGATAAGAGAAAGAGAGAATTGGAGATTGAGAGAAAAGTGAGAAGAGAAAGAGAGAATTGGAGATTGAGAGAAAAGTGAGAAGAGAAAGAGAGAATTGGAGATTGAGAGAAAAGTGATAAGAGAGAGAGAGAATGGGGGATTGAGAGAAAAGTGCTAAGAGAAATAGAGAATTGGAGATTGGGGGAAAACTGAGAACAGAAAGAGAGGATTGGAGATTGAGAGAAAAGTGAGAAGAGAAAGAGAGAATTGGAGATTGGGGGAAAAGTGTGAAGAGAATGAGAGAATTGGAGATTAGGGGAAAAGTGTGAAGAGAAAGAGAGAATTGGAGATTGGGGGAAAAGTGAGAAAAGAAAGAGAGAATTGCAGATTGAGAGAAAATGGATGAGAGAAAGAGAGAATTGGAGATTGAGAGAAAAGTGATAAGAGAAAGAGAGAATTGGAGATTGAGAGAAAAGTGATAAGAGAAAGAGAGATTTGGAGATTAGGGGAAAAGTGAGAAGAGAAAGAGAGAATTGGAGATTGAGAGAAAAGTGATAAGAGAAAGAGAGAATTGCAGATTGAGAGAAAACTGATAAGAGAAAGAGAGAATTGGAGATTGAGAGAAAAGTGATAAGAGAAAGAGAGAATTGGAGATTGAGAGAAAAGTGATAAGAGAAAGAGAGAATTGGAGATTGAGAGAAAAGTGAGAACAGAAAGAGAGGATTGGAGATTGAGAGAAAAGTGAGAAGAGAATGAGAGAATTGGAGATTGGGGGAAAAGTGTGAAGAGAAAGAGAGAATTGGAGATTGGGGGAAAAGTGAGAAAAGAAAGAGAGAATTGCAGATTGAGAGAAAATGGATAAGAGAAAGAGAGAATTGGAGATTGAGAGAAAAGTGATAAGAGAGAGAGAGAATGGGAGATTGAGAGAAAAGTGATAAGAGAAAGAGAGATTTGGAGATTAGGGGAAAAGTGAGAAGAGAAAGAGAGAATTGGAGATTGAGAGAAAAGTGATAAGAGAAAGAGAGAATTGCAGATTGAGAGAAAACTGATAAGAGAAAGAGAGAATTGGAGATTGAGAGAAAAGTGATAAGAGAAAGAGAGAATTGGAGATTGAGAGAAAAGTGATAAGAGAAAGAGAGAATTGGAGATTGAGAGAAAAGTGAGAACAGAAAGAGAGGATTGGAGATTGAGAGAAAAGTGAGAAGAGAATGAGAGAATTGGAGATTGGGGGAAAAGTGTGAAGAGAAAGAGAGAATTGGAGATTGGGGGAAAAGTGAGAAAAGAAAGAGAGAATTGCAGATTGAGAGAAAATGGATAAGAGAAAGAGAGAATTGGAGATTGAGAGAAAAGTGATAAGAGAGAGAGAAAATGGGAGATTGAGAGAAAAGTGATAAGAGAAGGAGAGAATTGGAGATTTGGGGAAAACTGAGAACAGAAAGAGAGGATTGGAGATTGAGAGAAAAGTGATAAGAGAAAGAGAGAATTAGAATTAGGGGAAAAGTGAGAAGAGAAAGAGAGAATTGGAGATTGAGAGAAAAGTGATAAGAGAAAGAGAGAATTGCAGATTGAGAGAAAACTGATAAGAGAAAGAGAGAATTGGAGATTGAGAGAAAAGTGATAAGAGAAAGTGAGAATTGGAGATTGAGAGAAAAGTGATAAGAGAAAGAGAGAATTGGAGATTGAGAGAAAAGTGAGAAGAGAAAGAGAGAATTGGAGATTGAGAGAAAAGTGAGAAGAGAAAGAGAGAATTGGAGATTGAGAGAAAAGTGATAAGAGAGAGAGAGAATGGGGGATTGAGAGAAAAGTGCTAAGAGAAATAGAGAATTGGAGATTGGGGGAAAACTGAGAACAGAAAGAGAGGATTGGAGATTGAGAGAAAAGTGAGAAGAGAAAGAGAGAATTGGAGATTGGGGGAAAAGTGTGAAGAGAATGAGAGAATTGGAGATTAGGGGAAAAGTGTGAAGAGAAAGAGAGAATTGGAGATTGGGGGAAAAGTGAGAAAAGAAAGAGAGAATTGCAGATTGAGAGAAAATGGATGAGAGAAAGAGAGAATTGGAGATTGAGAGAAAAGTGATAAGAGAAAGAGAGAATTGGAGATTGAGAGAAAAGTGATAAGAGAAAGAGAGATTTGGAGATTAGGGGAAAAGTGAGAAGAGAAAGAGAGAATTGGAGATTGAGAGAAAAGTGATAAGAGAAAGAGAGAATTGCAGATTGAGAGAAAACTGATAAGAGAAAGAGAGAATTGGAGATTGAGAGAAAAGTGATAAGAGAAAGAGAGAATTGGAGATTGAGAGAAAAGTGATAAGAGAAAGAGAGAATTGGAGATTGAGAGAAAAGTGAGAACAGAAAGAGAGGATTGGAGATTGAGAGAAAAGTGAGAAGAGAATGAGAGAATTGGAGATTGGGGGAAAAGTGTGAAGAGAAAGAGAGAATTGGAGATTGGGGGAAAAGTGAGAAAAGAAAGAGAGAATTGCAGATTGAGAGAAAATGGATAAGAGAAAGAGAGAATTGGAGATTGAGAGAAAAGTGATAAGAGAGAGAGAGAATGGGAGATTGAGAGAAAAGTGATAAGAGAAAGAGAGATTTGGAGATTAGGGGAAAAGTGAGAAGAGAAAGAGAGAATTGGAGATTGAGAGAAAAGTGATAAGAGAAAGAGAGAATTGCAGATTGAGAGAAAACTGATAAGAGAAAGAGAGAATTGGAGATTGAGAGAAAAGTGATAAGAGAAAGAGAGAATTGGAGATTGAGAGAAAAGTGATAAGAGAAAGAGAGAATTGGAGATTGAGAGAAAAGTGAGAACAGAAAGAGAGGATTGGAGATTGAGAGAAAAGTGAGAAGAGAATGAGAGAATTGGAGATTGGGGGAAAAGTGTGAAGAGAAAGAGAGAATTGGAGATTGGGGGAAAAGTGAGAAAAGAAAGAGAGAATTGCAGATTGAGAGAAAATGGATAAGAGAAAGAGAGAATTGGAGATTGAGAGAAAAGTGATAAGAGAGAGAGAAAATGGGAGATTGAGAGAAAAGTGATAAGAGAAGGAGGGAATTGGAGATTTGGGGAAAACTGAGAACAGAAAGAGAGGATTGGAGATTGAGAGAAAAGTGATAAGAGAAAGAGAGAATTAGAATTAGGGGAAAAGTGAGAAGAGAAAGAGAGAATTGGAGATTGAGAGAAAAGTAATAAGAGAAAGAGAGAATTGCAGATTGAGAGAAAAGTGATAAGAAAAAGAGAGAATTGGAGATTGGCGGAAAAGTGATAAGAGAAAGAGAAAATTGTTGATTGAGAGAAAAGTGATAAGAGAAAGAGAGAATTGGAGATTGAGAGAAAAGTGATAAGAGAAAGAGAGAATTAGAGATTGAGAGAAAAGTGATAAGAGAAAGAGAGAATTGGAGATTAAGAGAAAAGTGATAAGAGAAAGAGAGAATTGGAGATTGAGAGAAAAGTGATAAGAGAAAGAGAGAGTTGGAGATTGAGAGAAAAGTGATAAGAGAAAGAGAGAATTGGAGATTAGGGGAAAAGTGAGAAGAGAAAGAGAGAATTGGAGATTGAGAGAAAAGTGATAAGAGAAAGAGAGAATTGCAGATTGAGAGAAAACTGATAAGAGAAAGAGAGAATTGGAGATTGAGAGAAAAGTGATAAGAGAAAGAGAGAATTGGAGATTGAGAGAAAAGTGATAAGAGAAAGAGAGAATTGGAGATTGAGAGAAAAGTGATAAGAGAGAGAGAGAATGGGGGATTGAGAGAAAAGTGCTAAGAGAAATAGAGAATTGGAGATTGGGGGAAAACTGAGAACAGAAAGAGAGGATTGGAGATTGAGAGAAAAGTGAGAAGAGAAAGAGAGAATTGGAGATTGGGGGAAAAGTGTGAAGAGAATGAGAGAATTGGAGATTGGGGGAAAAGTGTGAAGAGAAAGAGAGAATTGGAGATTGGGGGAAAAGTGAGAAAAGAAAGAGAGAATTGCAGATTGAGAGAAAATGGATGAGAGAAAGAGAGAATTGGAGATTGAGAGAAAAGTGATAAGAGAAAGAGAGAATTGGAGATTGAGAGAAAAGTGATAAGAGAAAGAGAGATTTGGAGAATAGGGGAAAAGTGAGAAGAGAAAGAGAGAATTGGAGATTGAGAGAAAAGTGATAAGAGAAAGAGAGAATTGCAGATTGAGAGAAAACTGATAAGAGAAAGAGAGAATTGGAGATTGAGAGAAAAGTGATAAGAGAAAGAGAGAATTGGAGATTGAGAGAAAAGTGATAAGAGAAAGAGAGAATTGGAGATTGAGAGAAAAGTGATAAGAGAGGGAGAGAATGGGGGATTGGGAGAAAAGTGCTAAGAGAAATAGAGAATTGGAGATTGGGGGAAAACTGAGAACAGAAAGAGAGGATTGGAGATTGAGAGAAAAGTGAGAAGAGAATGAGAGAATTGGAGATTGGGGGAAAAGTGTGAAGAGAAAGAGAGAATTGGAGATTGGGGGAAAAGTGAGAAAAGAAAGAGAGAATTGCAGATTGAGAGAAAATGGGTAAGAGAAAGAGAGAATTGGAGATTGAGAGAAAAGTGATAAGAGAGAGAGAGAATGGGAGATTGAGAGAAAAGTGATAAGAGAAAGAGAGAATTGGAGATTTGGGGAAAACTGAGAACAGAAAGAGAGGATTGGAGATTGAGAGAAAAGTGATAAGAGAAAGAGATAATTGGAGATTAGGGGAAAAGTGAGAAGAGAAAGAGAGAATTGGAGATTGAGAGAAAAGTAATAAGAGAAAGAGAGAATTGCAGATTGAGAGAAAAGTGATAAGAAAAAGAGAGAATTGGAGATTGGCGGAAAAGTGATAAGAGAAAGAGAAAATTGTTGATTGAGAGAAAAGTGATAAGAGAAAGAGAGAATTGGAGATTGAGAGAAAAGTGATAAGAGAAAGAGAGAATTAGAGATTGAGAGAAAAGTGATAAGAGAAAGAGAGAATTGGAGATTGAGAGAAAAGTGATAAGAGAAAGAGAGAATTGGAGATTGAGAGAAAAGTGATAAGAGAAAGAGAGAGTTGGAGATTGAGAGAAAAGTGATAAGAGAAAGAGAGAATTGGAGATTGAGAGAAAAGTGATAAGAGAAAGAGAGAATTGGAGATTGAGAGAAAAGTGATAAGCGAAAGAGAGAATTGGAGATTGGGGGAAAAGTGAGAAGAGAAAGAGAGAATTGGAGATTGAGAGGAAAGTGATAAGAGAAAGAGAGAATTGGAGATTGAGAGAAAAGTGATAAGAGAAAGAGAGAATTGGAGATTGAGAGAAAAGTGATAAGAGAAAGAGAGAATTGGAGATGGAGAGAAAAGTGATTGAGAGAAAAGTGATAAGAGAAAGAGAGGATTGGAGATTGAGAGAAAAGTGATAAGAGAAAGAGAGAACTGGAGATTGAGAGAAAAGTGAGAAGAGAAAGAGAGAATTGGAGATTGGGGGAAAAGTGAGAAGAGAAAGAGAGAATTGGAGATTGGGGGAAAAGTGTGAAGAGAAAGAGAGAATTGGAGATTGGGGGAAAAGTGAGAAAAGAAAGAGAGAATTGCAGATTGAGAGAAAATGGATAAGAGAAAGAGAGAATTGGAGATTCAGAGAAAAGTGATAACAGAAAGAGAGAATTGGAGATTGAGAGAAAAGTGATAAGAGAAAGAGAGAATTGGATATTGAGAGAAAAGTGATGAGAGAAAGAGAGAATTGGAGATTAGGGGAAAAGTGAGAAGAGAAAGAGAGAATTGGAGATTGAGAGAAAAGTGAAAAGAGAAAGAGAGAATTGCAGATTGAGAGAAAACTGATAAGAGAAAGAGAGAATTGGAGATTGAGAGAAATGTGATGAGAGAAAGAGAGAATTGGAGTTTGAGAGAAAAGTGATAAGAGAAAGAGAGAATTGGAGATTGAGAGAAAAGTGATAAGAGAGAGAGAGAATGGGGGATTGAGAGAAAAGTGCTAAGAGAAATAGAGAATTGGAGATTGGGGGAAAACTGAGAACAGAAAGAGAGGATTGGAGATTGAGAGAAAAGTGAGAAGAGAAAGAGAGAATTGGAGATTGAGAGAAAAGGGATAAGAGAAAGAGAGAGTTGGAGATTGAGAGAAAAGTGATAAGAGAAAGAGAGAATTGGAGATTGAGAGAAAAGTGATAAGAGAAAGAGAGAATTGGAGATTGAGAGAAAAGTGAGAAGAGAAAGAGAGAATTGGAGATTGGGGGAAAAGTGTGAAGAGAATGAGAGAATTGGAGATTGGGGGAAAAGTGTGAAGAGAAAGAGAGAATTGGAGATTGGGGGAAAAGTGAGAAAAGAAAGAGAGAATTGCAGATTGAAAGAAAATGGATCAGAGAAAGAGAGAATTGGAGATTGAGAGAAAACTGATAAGAGAGAGTGAGAATGGGAGATTGAGAGAAAAGTGATAAGAGAAAGAGAGAATTGGAGATTGGGGGAAAACTGAGAACAGAAAGAGAGGATTGGAGATTGAGAGAAAAGTGAGAAGAGAAAGAGAGAATTGGAGATTGAGAGAAAAGTGAGGAGGGAAGAGAGAATTGGAGATTGAGAGAAAAGTGATAAGAGAAAGAGAGAATTGGAGGTTGGGGAAAAGTGTAAAGAGAAAAAGAGAATTGGAGATTGGGGGAAAATGAGAAGAGAAAGAGAGAATTGGAGATTGAGAGAAAAGTGATAAGAGAAAGAGATAATTGGAGATTGAGAGAAAAGGGATAAGAGAAAGAGAGAGTTGGAGATTGAGAGAAAAGTGATAAGAGAAAGGGAGAATTGGAGATTGAGAGAAAAGTGATAAGAGAAAGAGAGAATTGGAGATTGAGAGAAAAGTGATAAGAGAAAGAGAGAATTGGAGATTGGGGGAAAAGTGAGAAGAGAAAGAGAGAATTGGAGATTGAGAGGAAAGTGATAAGAGAAAGAGAGAATTGGAGATTGAGAGAAAAGTGATAAGAGAAAGAGAGAATTGGAGATTGAGAGAAAAGTGATAAGAGAAAGAGAGAATTGGAGATGGAGAGAAAAGTGATTGAGAGAAAGAGAGAATTGGAGATTGAGAGAAAAGTGATAAGAGAAAGAGAGAATTGGAGATTGAGAGAAAAGTGATAAGAGAAAGAGAGAATTGGAGATGGAGAGAAAAGTGATTGAGAGAAAAGTGATAAGAGAAAGAGAGGATTGGAGATTGAGAGAAAAGTGATAAGAGAAAGAGAGAACTGGAGATTGAGAGAAAAGTGAGAAGAGAAAGAGAGAATTGGAGATTGGGGGAAAAGTGTGAAGAGAAAGAGAGAATTGGAGATTGGGGGAAAAGTGAGAAAAGAAAGAGAGAATTGGAGATTGGGGGAAAAGTGAGAAAAGGAAGAGAGAATTGCAGATTGAGAGAAAATGGATAAGAGAAAGAGAGAATTGGAGATTCAGAGAAAAGTGATAACAGAAAGAGAGAATTGGAGATTGAGAGAAAAGTGATAAGAGAAAGAGAGAATTGGATATTGAGAGAAAAGTGATGAGAGAAAGAGAGAATTGGAGATTAGGGGAAAAGTGAGAAGAGAAAGAGAGAATTGGAGATTGAGAGAAAAGTGATAAGAGAAAGAGAGAATTGCAGATTGAGAGAAAACTGATAAGAGAAAGAGAGAATTGGAGATTGAGAGAAATGTGATGAGAGAAAGAAAGAATTGGAGTTTGAGAGAAAAGTGATAAGAGAAAGAGAGAATTGGAGATTGAGAGAAAAGTGATAAGAGAGAGAGAGAATGGGGGATTGAGAGAAAAGTGCTAAGAGAAATAGAGAATTGGAGATTGGGGGAAAACTGAGAAGAGAAAGAGAGGATTGGAGATTGAGAGAAAAGTGAGAAGAGAAAGAGAGAATTGGAGATTGAGAGAAAAGGGATAAGAGAAAGAGAGAGTTGGAGATTGAAAGAAAAGTGATAAGAGAAAGAGAGAATTGGAGATTGAGAGAAAAGTGATAAGAGAAAGAGAGAATTGGAGATTGAGAGAAAAGTGAGAAGAGAAAGAGAGAATTGGAGATTGGGGGAAAAGTGTGAAGAGAATGAGAGAATTGGAGATTGGGGGAAAAGTGTGAAGAGAAAGAGAGAATTGGAGATTGGGGGAAAAGTGAGAAAAGAAAGAGAGAATTGCAGATTGAGAGAAAATGTATAAGAGAAAGAGAGAATTGGAGATTGAGAGAAAAGTGATAAGAGAGAGAGAGAATTGGAGATTGAGAGAAAAGTGATAAGAGAAAGAGAGAATTGGAGATTTGGGGAAAACTGAGAACAGAAAGAGAGGATTGGAGATTGAGAGAAAAGTGAGAAGAGAAAGAGAGAATTTGAGATTGAGAGAAAAGTGAGAAGGGAAGAGAGAATTGGAGATTGAGAGAAAAGTGATAAGAGAAAGAGAGAATTGGAGGTTGGGGAAAAGTGTAAAGAGAAAAAGAGAATTGGAGATTGGGGGGAAATGAGAAGAGAAAGAGAGAATTGGAGATTGAGAGAAAAGTGATAAGAGAAAGAGATAATTGGAGATTGAGAGAAAAGGGATAAGAGAAAGAGAGAGTTGGAGATTGAGAGAAAAGTGATAAGAGAAAGGGAGAATTGGAGATTGAGAGAAAAGTGATAAGAGAAAGAGAGAATTGGAGATTGAGAGAAAAGTGATAAGAGAAAGAGAGAATTGGAGATTGGGGGAAAAGTGAGAAGAGAAAGAGAGAATTGGAGATTGAGAGGAAAGTGATAAGAGAAAGAGAGAATTGGAGATTGAGAGAAAAGTGATAAGAGAAAGAGAGAATTGGAGATTGAGAGAAAAGTGATAAGAGAAAGAGAGGATTGGAGATTGAGAGAAAAGTGATAAGAGAAAGAGAGTACTGGAGATTGAGAGAAAAGTGAGAAGAGAAATAGAGAATTGGAGATTGGGGGAAAAGTGTGAAGAGAAAGAGAGAATTGGAGATTGGGGGAAAAGTGTGAAGAGAAAGAGAGAATTGGAGATTGGGGGAAAAGTGAGAAAAGAAAGAGAGAATTGCAGATTGAGAGAAAATGGATAAGAGAAAGAGAGAATTGGAGATTGAGAGAAAAGTGATTAGAGAAAGAGAGAAATGGAGATTGAGAGAAAAGTGATAAGAGAAAGAGAGAATTGGAGATTAGGGGAAAAGTGAGAAGAGAAAGAGAGAATTTGAGATTGAGAGAAAAGTGAGAAGGGAAGAGAGAATTGGAGATTGAGAGAAAAGTGATAAGAGAAAGAGAGAATTGGAGGTTGGGGAAAAGTGTAAAGAGAAAAAGAGAATTGGAGATTGGGGGAAAATGAGAAGAGAAAGAGAGAATTGGAGATTGAGAGAAAAGTGATAAGAGAAAGAGATAATTGGAGATTGAGAGAAAAGGGATAAGAGAAAGAGAGAGTTGGAGATTGAGAGAAAAGTGATAAGAGAAAGGGAGAATTGGAGATTGAGAGAAAAGTGATAAGAGAAAGAGAGAATTGGAGATTGAGAGAAAAGTGATCAGAGAAAGAGAGAATTGGAGATTGGGGGAAAAGTGAGAAGAGAAAGAGAGAATTGGAGATTGAGAGGAAAGTGATAAGAGAAAGAGAGAATTGGAGATTGAGAGAAAAGTGATAAGAGAAAGAGAGAATTGGAGATTGAGAGAAAAGTGATAAGAGAAAGAGAGGATTGGAGATTGAGAGAAAAGTGATAAGAGAAAGAGAGAACTGGAGATTGAGAGCAAAGTGAGAAGAGAAATAGAGAATTGGAGATTGGGGGAAAAGTGTGAAGAGAAAGAGAGAATTGGAGATTGGGGGAAAAGTGTGAAGAGAAAGAGAGAATTGGAGATTGGGGGAAAAGTGAGAAAAGAAAGAGAGAATTGCAGATTGAGAGAAAATGGATAAGAGAAAGAGAGAATTGGAGATTGAGAGAAAAGTGATTAGAGAAAGAGAGAAATGGAGATTGAGAGAAAAGTGATAAGAGAAAGAGAGAATTGGAGATTAGGGGAAAAGTGAGAAGAGAAAGAGAGAATTGGAGATTGAGAGAAAAGTGAGAAGAGAAAGAGAGAATTGCAGATTGAGAGAAAACTGATAAGAGAAAGAGAGAATTGGAGATTGAGAGAAAAGTGATAAGAGAAAGAGAGAATTGGAGATTGAGAGAAAAGTGATAAGAGAAAGAGAGAATTGGAGATTGAGAGAAAAGTGAGAAGAGAAAGAGAGAATTGGAGATTGAGAGAAAAGTGATAAGAGAGAGAGAGAATGGGGGATTGAGAGAAAAGTGCTAAGAGAAATAGAGAATTGGAGATTGGGGGAAAACTGAGAACAGAAAGAGAGGATTGGAGATTGAGAGAAAAGTGAGAAGAGAAAGAGAGAATTGAAGATTGGGGGAAAAGTGTGAAGAGAATGAGAGAATTGGAGATTGGGGGAAAAGTGTGAAGAGAAAGAAAGAATTGGAGATTGGGGGAAAAGTGAGAAAAGAAAGAGAGAATTGCAGATTGAGAGAAAATGGATGAGAGAAAGAGAGAATTGGAGATTGAGAGAAAAGTGATAAGAGAAAGAGAGAATTGGAGATCGAGAGAAAAGTGATAAGAGAAAGAGAGAATTGGAGATTAGGGGAAAAGTGAGAAGAGAAAGAGAGAATTGGAGATTGAGAGAAAAGTGATAAGAGAAAGAGAGAATTGCAGATTGAGAGAAAACTGATAAGAGAAAGAGAGAATTGGAGATTGAGAGAAAAGTGATAAGAGAAAGAGAGAATTGGAGATTGAGAGAAAAGTGATAAGAGAGGGAGAGAATGGGGGATTGAGAGAAAAGTGCTAAGAGAAATAGAGAATTGGAGATTGGGGGAAAACTGAGAACAGAAAGAGAGGATTGGAGATTGAGAGAAAAGTGAGAAGAGAATGAGAGAATTGGAGATTGGGGGAAAAGTGTGAAGAGAAAGAGAGAATTGGAGATTGGGGGAAAAGTGAGAAAAGAAAGAGAGAATTGCAGATTGAGAGAAAATGGATAAGAGAAAGGGAGAATTGGAGATTGAGAGAAAAGTGATAAGAGAGAGAGAGAATGGGAGATTGAGAGAAAAGTGATAAGAGAAAGAGAGAATTGGAGATTGAGAGAAAAGTGATAAGAGAAAGAGAGAATTGGAGATTGAGAGAAAAGTGATAAGAGAAAGAGAGAATTGGAGATTGGGGGAAAAGTGAGAAGAGAAAGAGAGAATTGGAGATTGAGAGAAAACTGATAAGAGAAAGAGAGAATTGGAGATTGAGAGAAATGTGATGAGAGAAAGAGAGAATTGGAGTTTGAGAAAAAAGTGATAAGAGAAAGAGAGAATTGGAGATTGAGAGAAAAGTGATAAGAGAGAGAGAGAATGGGGGATTGAGAGAAAAGTGCTAAGAGAAATAGAGAATTGGAGATTGGGGGAAAACTGAGAACAGAAAGAGAGTATTGGAGATTGAGAGAAAAGTGAGAAGAGAAAGAGAGAATTGGAGATTGGGGGAAAAGTGTGAAGAGAAAGAGAGAATTGGAGATTGGGGGAAAAGTGAGAAAAGAAAGAGAGAATTGCAGATTGAGAGAAAATGGATAAGAGAAAGAGAGAATTGGAGATTGAGAGAAAAGTGATAAGAGAAAGAGAGAATTGAGATTGAGACAAAAGTGATAAGAGAAAGAGAGAATTGGAGATTGAGAGAAAAGTGATAAGAGAAAGAGAGAATTGGAGATTAGGGGAAAAGTGAGAAGAGAAAGAGAGAATTGGAGATTGAGAGAAAAGTGATAAGAGAAAGAGAGAATTGCAGATTGAGAGAAAACTGATAAGAGAAAGAGAGAATTGGAGATTGAGAGAAAAGTGATAAGAGAAAGAGAGAATTGGAGATTGAGAGAAAAGTGATAAGAGAAAGAGAGAATTGGAGATTGAGAGAAAAGTGAGAAGAGAAAGAGAGAATTGGAGATTGAGAGAAAAGTGATAAGAGAGAGAGAGAATGGGGGATAGAGAGAAAAGTGCTAAGAGAAATAGAGAATTGGAGATTGGGGGAAAACTGAGAACAGAAAGAGAGGATTGGAGATTGAGAGAAAAGTGAGAAGAGAAAGAGAGAATTGGAGATTGGGGGAAAAGTGTGAAGAGAATGAGAGAATTGGAGATTGGGGGAAAAGTGTGAAGAGAAAGAGAGAATTGGAGATTGGGGGAAAATTGAGAAAAGAAAGAGAGTATTGCAGATTGAGAGAAAATGGATGAGAGAAAGAGAGAATTGGAGATTGAGAGAAAAGTGATAAGAGAAAGAGAGAATTGGAGATTGAGAGAAAAGTGATAAGAGAAAGAGAGAATTGGAGATTGGGGGAAAAGTGAGAAGAGAAAGAGAGAATTGGAGATTGAGAGAAAAGTGATAAGAGAAAGAGTGAATTGCAGATTGAGAGAAAACTGATAAGAGAAAGAGAGAATTGAAGATTGAGAGAAAAGTGATAGGAGAAAGAGAGAATTGGAGATTGAGAGAAAAGTGATAAGAGAAAGAGAGAATTGGAGATTGAGAGAAAAGTGATAAGAGAGGGAGAGAATGGGGGATTGAGAGAAAAGTGCTAAGAGAAATAGAGAATTGGAGATTGGGGGAAAACTGAGAACAGAAAGAGAGGATTGGAGATTGAGAGAAAAGTGAGAAGAGAATGAGAGAATTGGAGATTGGGGGAAAAGTGTGAAGAGAAAGAGAGAATTGGAGATTGGGGGAAAAGTGTGAAGAGAAAGAGAGAATTGGAGATTGGGGGAAAAGTGAGAAAAGAAAGAGAGAATTGCAGATTGAGAGAAAATGGATAAGAGAAAGAGAGAATTGGAGATTGAGAGAAAAGTGATAAGAGAAAGAGAGAATTGGAGATTGAGAGAAAAGTGATAAGAGAAAGAGAGAATTGGAGATTAGGGGAAAAGTGAGAAGAGAAAGAGAGAATTGGAGATTGAGAGAAAAGTGATAAGAGAAAGAGAGAATTGGAGATTAGGGGAAAAGTGAGAAGAGAAAGAGAGAATTGGAGATTGAGAGAAAAGTGATAAGAGAAAGAGAGAATTGCAGATTGAGAGAAAACTGATAAGAGAAAGAGAGAATTGGAGATTGAGAGAAAAGTGATAAGAGAAAGAGAGAATTGGAGATTGAGAGAAAAGTGATAAGAGAGGGAGAGAATGGGGGATTGAGAGAAAAGTGCTAAGAGAAATAGAGAATTGGAGATTGGGGGAAAACTGAGAACAGAAAGAGAGGATTGGAGATTGAGAGAAAAGTGAGAAGAGAATGAGAGAATTGGAGATTGGGGGAAAAGTGTGAAGAGAAAGAGAGAATTGGAGATTGGGGGAAAAGTGAGAAAAGAAAGAGAGAATTGCAGATTGAGAGAAAATGGATAAGAGAAAGAGAGAATTGGAGATTGAGAGAAAAGTGATAAGAGAGAGAGAGAATGGGAGATTGAGAGAAAAGTGATAAGAGAAAGAGAGAATTGGAGATTTGGGGAAAACTGAGAACAGAAAGAGAGGATTGGAGATTGAGAGAAAAGTGAGAAGAGAAAGAGAGAATTGGAGATTGAGAGAAAAGTGATAAGAGAAAGAGAGAATTGGAGGTTGGGGAAAAGTGTAAAGAGAAAAAGAGAATTGGAGATTGGGGGAAAATGAGAAGAGAAAGAGAGAATTGGAGATTGAGAGAAAAGTGATAAGAGAAAGAGATAATTGGAGATTGAGAGAAAAGGGATAAGAGAAAGAGAGAGTTGGAGATTGAGAGAAAAGTGATAAGAGAAAGAGAGAATTGGAGATTGAGAGAAAAGTGATAAGAGAAAGAGAGAATTGGAGATTGAGAGAAAAGTGATAAGAGAAAGAGAGAATTGGAGATTGGGGGAAAAGTGAGAAGAGAAAGAGAGAATTGGAGATTGAGAGAAAACTGATAAGAGAAAGAGAGAATTGGAGATTGAGAGAAATGTGATGAGAGAAAGAGAGAATTGGAGTTTGAGAGAAAAGTGATAAGAGAAAGAGAGAATTGGAGATTGAGAGAAAAGTGATAAGAGAGAGAGAGAATGGGGGATTGAGAGAAAAGTGCTAAGAGAAATAGAGAATTGGAGATTGGGGGAAAACTGAGAACAGAAAGAGAGTATTGGAGATTGAGAGAAAAGTGAGAAGAGAAAGAGAGAATTGGAGATTGAGAGAAAAGGGATAAGAGAAAGAGAGAGTTGGAGATTGAGAGAAAAGTGATAAGAGAAAGAAAGAATTGGAGATTGAGAGAAAAGTGATAAGAGAAAGAGAGAATTGGAGATTGAGAGAAAAGTGAGAAGAGAAAGAGAGAATTGGAGATTGGGGGAAAAGTGTGAAGAGAAAGAGAGAATTGGAGATTGGGGGAAAAGTGAGAAAAGAAAGAGAGAATTGCAGATTGAGAGAAAATGGATAAGAGAAAGAGAGAATTGGAGATTGAGAGAAAAGTGATAAGAGAAAGAGAGAATTGAGATTGAGACAAAAGTGATAAGAGAAAGAGAGAATTGGAGATTGAGAGAAAAGTGATAAGAGAAAGAGAGAATTGGAGATTAGGGGAAAAGTGAGAAGAGAAAGAGAGAATTGGAGATTGAGAGAAAAGTGATAAGAGAAAGAGAGAATTGCAGATTGAGAGAAAACTGATAAGAGAAAGAGAGAATTGGAGATTGAGAGAAAAGTGATAAGAGAAAGAGAGAATTGGAGATTGAGAGAAAAGTGATAAGAGAAAGAGAGAATTGGAGATTGAGAGAAAAGTGAGAAGAGAAAGAGAGAATTGGAGATTGAGAGAAAAGTGATAAGAGAGAGAGAGAATGGGGGATAGAGAGAAAAGTGCTAAGAGAAATAGAGAATTGGAGATTGGGGGAAAACTGAGAACAGAAAGAGAGGATTGGAGATTGGGGGAAAAGTGTGAAGAGAATGAGAGAATTGGAGATTGGGGGAAAAGTGTGAAGAGAAAGAGAGAATTGGAGATTGGGGGAAAATTGAGAAAAGAAAGAGAGTATTGCAGATTGAGAGAAAATGGATGAGAGAAAGAGAGAATTGGAGATTGAGAGATAAGTGATAAGAGAAAGAGAGAATTGGAGATTGAGAGAAAAGTGATAAGAGAAAGAGAGAATTGGAGATTAGGGGAAAAGTGAGAAGAGAAAGAGAGAATTGGAGATTGAGAGAAAAGTGATAAGAGAAAGAGAGAATTGCAGATTGAGAGAAAACTGATAAGAGAAAGAGAGAATTGGAGATTGAGAGAAAAGTGATAAGAGAAAGAGAGAATTGGAGATTGAGAGAAAAGTGATAAGAGAGGGAGCGAATGGGGGATTGAGAGAAAAGTGCTAAGAGAAATAGAGAATTGGAGATTGGGGGAAAACTGAGAACAGAAAGAGAGGATTGGAGATTGAGAGAAAAGTGAGAAGAGAATGAGAGAATTGGAGATTGGGGGAAAAGTGTGAAGAGAAAGAGAGAATTGGAGATTGGGGGAAAAGTGTGAAGAGAAAGAGAGAATTGGAGATTGGGGGAAAAGTGAGAATAGAAAGTGAGAATTGCAGATTGAGAGAAAATGGATAAGAGAAAGAGAGAATTGGAGATTGAGAGAAAAGTGATAAGAGAAAGAGAGAATTGAGATTGAGAGAAAAGTGATAAGAGAAAGAGAGAATTGGAGATTGAGAGAAAAGTGATAGGAGAAAGAGAGAATTGGAGATTAGGGGAAAAGTGAGAAGAGAAAGAGAGAATTGGAGATTGAGAGAAAGGTGATAAGAAAAAGAGAGAATTGCAAATTGAGAGAAAACTGATAAGAGAAAGAGAGAATTGGAGATTGAGAGAAAAGTGATAAGAGAAAGAGAGAATTGGAGATTGAGAGAAAAGTGATAAGAGAAAGAGAGAATTGGAGATTGAGAGAAAAGTGAGAAGAGAAAGAGAGAATTGGATATTGAGAGAAAAGTGATAAGAGAGAGAGAGAATGGGGGATAGAGAGAAAAGTGCTAAGAGAAATAGAGAATTGGAGATTGGGGGAAAACTGAGAACAGAAAGAGAGGATTGGAGATTGAGAGAAAAGTGAGAAGAGAAAGAGAGAATTGGAGATTGGGGGAAAAGTGTGAAGAGAATGAGAGAATTGGAGATTGGGGGAAAAGTGTGAAGAGAAAGAGAGAATTGGAGATTGGGGGAAAATTGAGAAAAGAAAGAGAGTATTGCAGATTGAGAGAAAATGGATGAGAGAAAAAGAGAATTGGAGATTGAGAGAAAAGTGATAAGAGAAAGAGAGAATTGGAGATTGAGAGAAAAGTGATAAGAGAAAGAGAGAATTGGAGATTAGGGGAAAAGTGAGAAGAGAAAGAGAGAATTGGAGATTGAGAGAAAAGTGATAAGAGAAAGAGAGAATTGCAGATTGAGAGAAAACTGATAAGAGAAAGAGAGAATTGAAGATTGAGAGAAAAGTGATAAGAGAAAGAGAGAATTGGAGATTGAGAGAAAAGTGATAAGAGAAAGAGAGAATTGGAGATTGAGAGAAAAGTGATAAGAGAGGGAGAGAATGGGGGATTGAGAGAAAAGTGCTAAGAGAAATAGAGAATTGGAGATTGGGGGAAAACTGAGAACAGAAAGAGAGGATTGGAGATTGAGAGAAAAGTGAGAAGAGAAAGAGAGAATTGGAGATTGAGAGAAAAGTGAGAAGGGAAAGAGAGAATTGGAGATTGAGAGAAAAGTGATAAGAGAAAGAGAGAATTGGAGGTTGGGGAAAAGTGTAAAGAGAAAAAGAGAATTGGAGATTGGGGAAAAATGAGAAGAGAAAGAGAGAATTGGAGATTGAGAGAAAAGTGATAAGAGAAAGAGAGAATTGGAGATTGAGAGAAAAGTGATAAGAGAAAGAGAGAATTAGAGATTGAGAGAAAAGTGATAAGAGAAAGAGAGAATTGGAGATTGAGAGAAAAGTGATAAGAGAAAGAGAGAATTGGAGATTGAGAGAAAAGTGATAAGAGAAAGAGAGAGTTGGAGATTGAGAGAAAAGTGATAAGAGAAAGAGAGAATTGGAGATTGAGAGAAAAGTGATAAGAGAAAGAGAGAATTGGAGATTGAGAGAAAAGTGATAAGGGAAAGAGAGAATTGGAGATTGGGGGAAAAGTGAGAAGAGAAAGAGAGAATTGGAGATTGAGAGGAAAGTGATAAGAGAAAGAGAGAATTGGAGATTGAGAGAAAAGTGATAAGAGAAAGAGAGAATTGGAGATTGAGAGAAAAGTGATAAGAGAAAGAGAGAATTGGAGATGGAGAGAAAAGTGATTGAGAGAAAAGTGATAAGAGAAAGAGAGGATTGGAGATTGAGAGAAAAGTGATAAGAGAAAGAGAGAACTGGAGATTGAGAAAAAAGTGAGAAGAGAAAGAGAGAATTGGAGATTGGGGGAAAAGTGTGAAGAGAAAGAGAGAATTGGAGATTGGGGGAAAAGTGTGAAGAGAAAGAGAGAATTGGAGATTGGGGGAAAAGTGAGAAAAGAAAGAGAGAATTGCAGATTGAGAGAAAATGGATAAGAGAAAGAGAGAATTGGAGATTCAGAGAAAAGTGATAACAGAAAGAGAGAATTGGAGATTAAGAGAAAAGTGATAAGAGAAAGAGAGAATTGGATATTGAGAGAAAAGTGATGAGAGAAAGAGAGAATTGGAGATTAGGGGAAAAGTGAGAAGAGAAAGAGAGAATTGGAGATTGAGAGAAAAGTGATAAGAGAAAGAGAGAATTGCAGATTGAGAGAAAACTGATAAGAGAAAGAGAGAATTGGAGATTGAGAGAAATGTGATGAGAGAAAGAGAGAATTGGAGTTTGGGAGAAAAGTGATAAGAGAAAGAGAGAATTGGAGATTGAGAGAAAAGTGATAAGAGAGAGAGAGAATGGGGGATTGAGAAAAAAGTGCTTAGAGAAATAGAGAATTGGAGATTGGGGGAAAACTGAGAACAGAAAGAGAGGATTGGAGATTGAGAGAAAAGTGAGAAGAGAAAGAGAGAATTGGAGATTGAGAGAAAAGGGATAAGAGAAAGAGAGAGTTGGAGATTGAGAGAAAAGTGATAAGAGAAAGAGAGAATTGGAGATTGAGAGAAAAGTGATAAGAGAAAGAGAGAATTGGAGATTGAGAGAAAAGTGAGAAGAGAAAGAGAGAATTGGAGATTGGGGGAAAAGTGTGAAGAGAATGAGAGAATTGGAGATTGGGGGAAAAGTGTGAAGAGAAAGAGAGAATTGGAGATTGGGGGAAAAGTGTGAAGAGAAAGAGAGAATTGGAGATTGGGGGAAAAGTGAGAAAAGAAAGAGAGAATTGCAGATTGAGAGAAAATGGATAAGAGAAAGAGAGAATTGGAGATTCAGAGAAAAGTGATAACAGAAAGAGAGAATTGGAGATTGAGAGAAAGGTGATAAGAGAAAGAGAGAATTGGAGATTGAGAGAAAAGTGATAAGAGAAAGAGAGAATTGGAGATTAGGGGAAAAGTGAGAAGAGAAAGAGAGAATTGGAGATTGAGAGAAAAGTGATAAGAGAAAGAGAGAATTGCAGATTGAGAGAAAACTGATAAGAGAAAGAGAGAATTGGAGATTGGGGGAAAAGTGAGAAAAGAAAGAGAGAATTGCAGATTGAGAGAAAATGGATAAGAGAAAGAGAGAATTGGAGATTGAGAGAAAAGTGATAAGAGAGAGAGAGAATGGGAGATTGAGAGAAAAGTGATAAGAGAAAGAGAGAATTGGAGATTTGGGGAAAACTGAGAACAGAAAGAGAGGATTGGAGATTGAGAGAAAAGTGAGAAGAGAAAGAGAGAATTGGAGATTGAGAGAAAAGTGAGAAGGGAAGAGAGAATTGGAGATTGAGAGAAAAGTGATAAGAGAAAGAGAGAATTGGAGGTTGGGGAAAAGTGTAAAGAGAAAAAGAGAATTGGAGATTGGGGGAAAATGAGAAGAGAAAGAGAGAATTGGAGATTGAGAGAAAAGTGATAAGAGAAAGAGATAATTGGAGATTGAGAGAAAAGGGATAAGAGAAAACAGAGAGTTGGAGATTGAGAGAAAAGTGATAAGAGAAAGGGAGAATTGGAGATTGAGAGAAAAGTGATAAGAGAAAGAGAGAATTGGAGATTGAGAGAAAAGTGATAAGAGAATGAGAGAATTGGAGATTGGGGGAAAAGTGAGAAGAGAAAGAGAGAATTGGAGATTGAGAGGAAAGTGATAAGAGAAAGAGAGAATTGGAGATTGAGAGAAAAGTGATAAGAGAAAGAGAGAATTGGAGATTGAGAGAAAAGTGATAAGAGAAAGAGAGAATTGGAGATGGAGAGAAAAGTGATTGAGAGAAAGAGAGAATTGGAGATTGAGAGAAAAGTGATAAGAGAAAGAGAGAATTGGAGATTGAGAGAAAAGTGATAAGAGAAAGAGAGAATTGGAGATGGAGAGAAAAGTGATTGAGAGAAAAGTGATAAGAGAAAGAGAGGATTGGAGATTGAGAGAAAAGTGATAAGAGAAAGAGAGAACTGGAGATTGAGAGAAAAGTGAGAAGAGAAAGAGAGAATTGGAGATTGGGGGAAAAGTGTGAAGAGAAAGAGAGAATTGGAGACTGGGGGAAAAGTGTGAAGAGAAAGAGAGAATTGGAGATTGGGGGAAAAGTGAGAAAAGGGAGAGAGAATTGCAGATTGAGAGAAAATGGATAGGAGAAAGAGAGAATTGGAGATTCAGAGAAAAGTGATAACAGAAAGAGAGAATTGGAGATTGAGAGAAAAGTGATAAGAGAAAGAGAGAATTGGATATTGAGAGAAAAGTGATGAGAGAAGGAGAAAATTGGAGATTAGGGGAAAAGTGAGAAGAGAAAGAGAGAATTGGAGATTGAGAGAAAAGTGATAAGAGAAAGAGAGAATTGCAGATTGAGAGAAAACTGATAAGAGAAAGAGAGAATTGGAGATTGAGAGAAAAGTGAGAAGAGAAAGAGAGAATTGGAGATTGGGGGAAAAGTGTGAAGAGAATGAGAGAATTGGAGATTGGGGGAAAAGTGTGAAGAGAAAGAGAGAATTGGAGATTGGGGGAAAAGTGAGAAAAGAAAGAGAGAATTGCAGATTGAGAGAAAATGGATAAGAGAAAGAGAGAATTGGAGATTGAGAGAAAAGTGATAAGAGAGAGAGAGAATGGGAGATGGAGAGAAAAGTGATAAGAGAAAGAGAGAATTGGAGATTTGGGGAAAACTGAGAACAGAAAGAGAGGATTGGAGATTGAGAGAAAAGTGAGAAGAGAAAGAGAGAATTGGAGATTGAGAGAAAAGTGAGAAGGGAAGAGAGAATTGGAGATTGAGAGAAAAGTGATAAGAGAAAGAGAGAATTGGAGGTTGGGGAAAAGTGTAAAGAGAAAAAGAGAATTGGAGATTGGGGAAAATGAGAAGAGAAAGAGAGAATTGGAGATTGAGAGAAAAGTGATAAGAGAAAGAGATAATTGGAGATTGAGAGAAAAGGGATAAGAGAAAGAGAGAGTTGGAGATTGAGAGAAAAGTGATAAGAGAAAGGGAGAATTGGAGATTGAGAGAAAAGTGATAAGAGAAAGAGAGAATTGGAGATTGAGAGAAAAGTGATAAGAGAAAGAGAGAATTGGAGATTGGGGGAAAAGTGAGAAGAGAAAGAGAGAATTGGAGATTGAGAGGAAAGTGATAAGAGAAAGAGAGAATTGGAGATTGAGAGAAAAGTGATAAGAGAAAGAGAGAATTGGAGATTGAGAGAAAAGTGATAAGAGAAAGAGAGGATTGGAGATTGAGAGAAAAGTGATAAGAGAAAGAGAGAACTGGAGATTGAGAGAAAAGTGAGAAGAGAAAGAGAGAATTGGAGAGTGGGGGAAAAGTGTGAAGAGAAAGAGAGAATTGGAGATTGGGGGAAAAGTGTGAAGAGAAAGAGAGAATTGGAGATTGGGGGAAAAGTGAGAAAAGAAAGAGAGAATTGCAGATTGAGAGAAAATGGATAAGAGAAAGAGAGAATTGGAGATTCAGAGAAAAGTGATAACAGAAAGAGAGAATTGGAGATTGAGAGAAAGGTGATAAGAGAAAGAGAGAATTGGAGATTGAGAGAAAAGTGATAAGAGAAAGAGAGAATTGGAGATTAGGGGAAAAGTGAGAAGAGAAAGAGACAATTGGAGATTGAGAGAAAAGTGATAAGAGAAAGAGAGAATTGGAGATTGAGAGAAAAGTGAGAAGAGAAAGAGAGAATTGGAGATTGGGGGAAAAGTGTGAAGAGAATGAGAGAATTGGAGATTGGGGGAAAAGTGTGAAGAGAAAGAGAGAATTGGAGATTGGGGGAAAAGTGAGAAAAGAAAGAGAGAATTGCAGATTGAGAGAAAATGGATAAGAGAAAGAGAGAATTGGAGATTGAGAGAAAAGTGATAAGAGAGAGAGAGAATGGGAGATTGAGAGAAAAGTGATAAGAGAAAGAGAGAATTGGAGATTTGGGGAAAACTGAGAACAGAAAGAGAGGATTGGAGATTGAGAGAAAAGTGAGAAGAGAAAGAGAGAATTAGAGATTGAGAGAAAAGTGAGAAGGGAAGAGAGAATTGGAGATTGAGAGAAAAGTGATAAGAGAAAGAGAGAATTGGAGGTTGGGGAAAAGTGTAAAGAGAAAAAGAGAATTGGAGATTGGGGAAAATGAGAAGAGAAAGAGAGAATTGGAGATTGAGAGAAAAGTGATAAGAGAAAGAGATAATTGGAGATTGAGAGAAAAGGGATAAGAGAAAGAGAGAGTTGGAGATTGAGAGAAAAGTGATAAGAGAAAGGGAGAATTGGAGATTGAGAGAAAAGTGATAAGAGAAAGAGAGAATTGGAGATTGAGAGAAAAGTGATAAGAGAAAGAGAGAATTGGAGATTGGGGGAAAAGTGAGAAGAGAAAGAGAGAATTGGAGATTGAGAGGAAAGTGATAAGAGAAAGAGAGAATTGGAGATTGAGAGAAAAGTGATAAGAGAAAGAGAGAATTGGAGATTGAGAGAAAAGTGATAAGAGAAAGAGAGGATTGGAGATTGAGAGAAAAGTGATAAGAGAAAGAGAGAACTGGAGATTGAGAGAAAAGTGAGAAGAGAAAGAGAGAATTGGAGAGTGGGGGAAAAGTGTGAAGAGAAAGAGAGAATTGGAGATTGGGGGAAAAGTGTGAAGAGAAAGAGAGAATTGGAGATTCAGAGAAAAGTGATAACAGAAAGAGAGAATTGGAGATTGAGAGAAAGGTGATAAGAGAAAGAGAGAATTGGAGATTGAGAGAAAAGTGATAAGAGAAAGAGAGAATTGGAGATTAGGGGAAAAGTGAGAAGAGAAAGAGAGAATTGGAGATTGAGAGAAAAGTGATAAGAGAAAGAGAGAATTGCAGATTGAGAGAAAACTGATAAGAGAAAGAGAGAATTGGAGATTGAGAGAAATGTGATGAGAGAAAGAGAGAATTGGAGTTTGAGAGAAAAGTGATAAGAGAAAGAGAGAATTGGAGATTGAGAGAAAAGTGATAAGAGAGAGAGAGAATGGGGGATTGAGAGAAAAGTGCTAAGAGAAATAGAGAATTGGAGATTGGGGGAAAACTGAGAACAGAAAGAGAGGATTGGAGATTGAGAGAAAAGTGAGAAGAGAAAGAGAGAATTGGAGATTGAGAGAAAAGGGATAAGAGAAAGAGAGAGTTGGAGATTGAGAGAAAAGTGATAAGAGAAAGAAAGAATTGGAGATTGAGAGAAAAGTGATAAGAGAAAGAGAGAATTGGAGATTGAGAGAAAAGTGAGAAGAGAAAGAGAGAATTGGAGATTGGGGGAAAAGTGTGAAGAGAAAGAGAGAATTGGAGATTGAGAGAAAAGTGATAAGAGAATGAGAGAATTGGAGATTGGGGGAAAAGTGAGAAGAGAAAGAGAGAATTGGAGATTGAGAGGAAAGTGATAAGAGAAAGAGAGAATTGGAGATTGAGAGAAAAGTGATAAGAGAAAGAGAGAATTGGAGATTGAGAGAAAAGTGATAAGAGAAAGAGAGAATTGGAGATGGAGAGAAAAGTGATTGAGAGAAAGAGAGAATTGGAGATTCAGAGAAAAGTGATAAGAGAAAGAGAGAATTGGAGATTGAGAGAAAAGTGATAAGAGAAAGAGAGAATTGGAGATGGAGAGAAAAGTGATTGAGAGAAAAGTGATAAGAGAAAGAGAGGATTGGAGATTGAGAGAAAAGTGATAAGAGAAAGAGAGAACTGGAGATTGAGAGAAAAGTGAGAAGAGAAAGAGAGAATTGGAGATTGGGGGAAAAGTGTGAAGAGAAAGAGAGAATTGGAGATTGGGGGAAAAGTGTGAAGAGAAAGAGAGAATTGGAGATTGGGGGAAAAGTGAGAAAAGGAAGAGAGAATTGCAGATTGAGAGAAAATGGATAGGAGAAAGAGAGAATTGGAGATTCAGAGAAAAGTGATAACAGAAAGAGAGAATTGGAGATTGAGAGAAAAGTGAAAAGAGAAAGAGAGAATTGGATATTGAGAGAAAAGTGATGAGAGAAAGAGAGAATTGGAGATTAGGGGAAAAGTGAGAAGAGAAAGAGAGAATTGGAGATTGAGAGAAAAGTGATAAGAGAAAGAGAGAATTGCAGATTGAGAGAAAACTGATAAGAGAAAGAGAGAATTGGAGATTGAGAGAAAAGTGAGAAGAGAAAGAGAGAATTGGAGATTGGGGGAAAAGTGTGAAGAGAATGAGAGAATTGGAGATTGGGGGAAAAGTGTGAAGAGAAAGAGAGAATTGGAGATTGGGGGAAAAGTGAGAAAAGAAAGAGAGAATTGCAGATTGAGAGAAAATGGATAAGAGAAAGAGAGAATTGGAGATTGAGAGAAAAGTGATAAGAGAGAGAGAGAATGGGAGATGGAGAGAAAAGTGATAAGAGAAAGAGAGAATTGGAGATTTGGGGAAAACTGAGAACAGAAAGAGAGGATTGGAGATTGAGAGAAAAGTGAGAAGAGAAAGAGAGAATTGGAGATTGAGAGGAAAGTGAGAAGGGAAGAGAGAATTGGAGATTGAGAGAAAAGTGATAAGAGAAAGAGAGAATTGGAGGTTGGGGAAAAGTGTAAAGAGAAAAAGAGAATTGGAGATTGGGGAAAATGAGAAGAGAAAGAGAGAATTGGAGATTGAGAGAAAAGTGATAAGAGAAAGAGATAATTGGAGATTGAGAGAAAAGGGATAAGAGAAAGAGAGAGTTGGAGATTGAGAGAAAAGTGATAAGAGAAAGGGAGAATTGGAGATTGAGAGAAAAGTGATAAGAGAAAGAGAGAATTGGAGATTGAGAGAAAAGTGATAAGAGAAAGAGAGAATTGGAGATTGGGGGAAAAGTGAGAAGAGAAAGAGAGAATTGGAGATTGAGAGGAAAGTGATAAGAGAAAGAGAGAATTGGAGATTGAGAGAAAAGTGATAAGAGAAAGAGAGAATTGGAGATTGAGAGAAAAGTGATAAGAGAAAGAGAGGATTGGAGATTGAGAGAAAAGTGATAAGAGAAAGAGAGAACTGGAGATTGAGAGAAAAGTGAGAAGAGAAAGAGAGAATTGGAGAGTGGGGGAAAAGTGTGAAGAGAAAGAGAGAATTGGAGATTGGGGGAAAAGTGTGAAGAGAAAGAGAGAATTGGAGATTGGGGGAAAAGTGAGAAAAGAAAGAGAGAATTGCAGATTGAGAGAAAATGGATAAGAGAAAGAGAGAATTGGAGATTCAGAGAAAAGTGATAACAGAAAGAGAGAATTGGAGATTGAGAGAAAAGTGATAAGAGAAAGAGAGAATTGGAGATTGAGAGAAAAGTGATAAGAGAAAGAGAGAATTGGAGATTGGGGGAAAAGTGAGAAGAGAAAGAGAGAATTGGAGATTGAGAGGAAAGTGATAAGAGAAAGAGAGAATTGGAGATTGAGAGAAAAGTGATAAGAGAAAGAGAGAATTGGAGATTGAGAGAAAAGTGATAAGAGAAAGAGAGGATTGGAGATTGAGAGAAAAGTGATAAGAGAAAGAGAGAACTGGAGATTGAGAGAAAAGTGAGAAGAGAAAGAGAGAATTGGAGAGTGGGGGAAAAGTGTGAAGAGAAAGAGAGAATTGGAGATTGGGGGAAAAGTGTGAAGAGAAAGAGAGAATTGGAGATTGGGGGAAAAGTGAGAAAAGAAAGAGAGAATTGCAGATTGAGAGAAAATGGATAAGAGAAAGAGAGAATTGGAGATTCAGAGAAAAGTGATAACAGAAAGAGAGAATTGGAGATTGAGAGAAAGGTGATAAGAGAAAGAGAGAATTGGAGATTGAGAGAAAAGTGATAAGAGAAAGAGAGAATTGGAGATTAGGGGAAAAGTGAGAAGAGAAAGAGACAATTGGAGATTGAGAGAAAAGTGATAAGAGAAAGAGAGAATTGGAGATTGAGAGAAAAGTGAGAAGAGAAAGAGAGAATTGGAGATTGGGGGAAAAGTGTGAAGAGAATGAGAGAATTGGAGATTGGGGGAAAAGTGTGAAGAGAAAGAGAGAATTGGAGATTGGGGGAAAAGTGAGAAAAGAAAGAGAGAATTGCAGATTGAGAGAAAATGGATAAGAGAAAGAGAGAATTGGAGATTGAGAGAAAAGTGATAAGAGAGAGAGAGAATGGGAGATTGAGAGAAAAGTGATAAGAGAAAGAGAGAATTGGAGATTTGGGGAAAACTGAGAACAGAAAGAGAGGATTGGAGATTGAGAGAAAAGTGAGAAGAGAAAGAGAGAATTAGAGATTGAGAGAAAAGTGAGAAGGGAAGAGAGAATTGGAGATTGAGAGAAAAGTGATAAGAGAAAGAGAGAATTGGAGGTTGGGGAAAAGTGTAAAGAGAAAAAGAGAATTGGAGATTGGGGAAAATGAGAAGAGAAAGAGAGAATTGGAGATTGAGAGAAAAGTGATAAGAGAAAGAGATAATTGGAGATTGAGAGAAAAGGGATAAGAGAAAGAGAGAGTTGGAGATTGAGAGAAAAGTGATAAGAGAAAGGGAGAATTGGAGATTGAGAGAAAAGTGATAAGAGAAAGAGAGAATTGGAGATTGAGAGAAAAGTGATAAGAGAAAGAGAGAATTGGAGATTGGGGGAAAAGTGAGAAGAGAAAGAGAGAATTGGAGATTGAGAGGAAAGTGATAAGAGAAAGAGAGAATTGGAGATTGAGAGAAAAGTGATAAGAGAAAGAGAGAATTGGAGATTGAGAGAAAAGTGATAAGAGAAAGAGAGGATTGGAGATTGAGAGAAAAGTGATAAGAGAAAGAGAGAACTGGAGATTGAGAGAAAAGTGAGAAGAGAAAGAGAGAATTGGAGAGTGGGGGAAAAGTGTGAAGAGAAAGAGAGAATTGGAGATTGGGGGAAAAGTGTGAAGAGAAAGAGAGAATTGGAGATTCAGAGAAAAGTGATAACAGAAAGAGAGAATTGGAGATTGAGAGAAAGGTGATAAGAGAAAGAGAGAATTGGAGATTGAGAGAAAAGTGATAAGAGAAAGAGAGAATTGGAGATTAGGGGAAAAGTGAGAAGAGAAAGAGAGAATTGGAGATTGAGAGAAAAGTGATAAGAGAAAGAGAGAATTGCAGATTGAGAGAAAACTGATAAGAGAAAGAGAGAATTGGAGATTGAGAGAAATGTGATGAGAGAAAGAGAGAATTGGAGTTTGAGAGAAAAGTGATAAGAGAAAGAGAGAATTGGAGATTGAGAGAAAAGTGATAAGAGAGAGAGAGAATGGGGGATTGAGAGAAAAGTGCTAAGAGAAATAGAGAATTGGAGATTGGGGGAAAACTGAGAACAGAAAGAGAGGATTGGAGATTGAGAGAAAAGTGAGAAGAGAAAGAGAGAATTGGAGATTGAGAGAAAAGGGATAAGAGAAAGAGAGAGTTGGAGATTGAGAGAAAAGTGATAAGAGAAAGAAAGAATTGGAGATTGAGAGAAAAGTGATAAGAGAAAGAGAGAATTGGAGATTGAGAGAAAAGTGAGAAGAGAAAGAGAGAATTGGAGATTGGGGGAAAAGTGTGAAGAGAATGAGAGAATTGGAGATTGAGAGAAAAGTGATAAGAGAATGAGAGAATTGGAGATTGGGGGAAAAGTGAGAAGAGAAAGAGAGAATTGGAGATTGAGAGGAAAGTGATAAGAGAAAGAGAGAATTGGAGATTGAGAGAAAAGTGATAAGAGAAAGAGAGAATTGGAGATTGAGAGAAAAGTGATAAGAGAAAGAGAGAATTGGAGATGGAGAGAAAAGTGATTGAGAGAAAGAGAGAATTGGAGATTCAGAGAAAAGTGATAAGAGAAAGAGAGAATTGGAGATTGAGAGAAAAGTGATAAGAGAAAGAGAGAATTGGAGATGGAGAGAAAAGTGATTGAGAGAAAAGTGATAAGAGAAAGAGAGGATTGGAGATTGAGAGAAAAGTGATAAGAGAAAGAGAGAACTGGAGATTGAGAGAAAAGTGAGAAGAGAAAGAGAGAATTGGAGATTGGGGGAAAAGTGTGAAGAGAAAGAGAGAATTGGAGATTGGGGGAAAAGTGTGAAGAGAAAGAGAGAATTGGAGATTGGGGGAAAAGTGAGAAAAGGAAGAGAGAATTGCAGATTGAGAGAAAATGGATAGGAGAAAGAGAGAATTGGAGATTCAGAGAAAAGTGATAACAGAAAGAGAGAATTGGAGATTGAGAGAAAAGTGATAAGAGAAAGAGAGAATTGGATATTGAGAGAAAAGTGATGAGAGAAAGAGAGAATTGGAGATTAGGGGAAAAGTGAGAAGAGAAAGAGAGAATTGGAGATTGAGAGAAAAGTGATAAGAGAAAGAGAGAATTGCAGATTGAGAGAAAACTGATAAGAGAAAGAGAGAATTGGAGATTGAGAGAAAAGTGAGAAGAGAAAGAGAGAATTGGAGATTGGGGGAAAAGTGTGAAGAGAATGAGAGAATTGGAGATTGGGGGAAAAGTGTGAAGAGAAAGAGAGAATTGGAGATTGGGGGAAAAGTGAGAAAAGAAAGAGAGAATTGCAGATTGAGAGAAAATGGATAAGAGAAAGAGAGAATTGGAGATTGAGAGAAAAGTGATAAGAGAGAGAGAGAATGGGAGATGGAGAGAAAAGTGATAAGAGAAAGAGAGAATTGGAGATTTGGGGAAAACTGAGAACAGAAAGAGAGGATTGGAGATTGAGAGAAAAGTGAGAAGAGAAAGAGAGAATTGGAGATTGAGAGAAAAGTGAGAAGGGAAGAGAGAATTGGAGATTGAGAGAAAAGTGATAAGAGAAAGAGAGAATTGGAGGTTGGGGAAAAGTGTAAAGAGAAAAAGAGAATTGGAGATTGGGGAAAATGAGAAGAGAAAGAGAGAATTGGAGATTGAGAGAAAAGTGATAAGAGAAAGAGATAATTGGAGATTGAGAGAAAAGGGATAAGAGAAAGAGAGAGTTGGAGATTGAGAGAAAAGTGATAAGAGAAAGGGAGAATTGGAGATTGAGAGAAAAGTGATAAGAGAAAGAGAGAATTGGAGATTGAGAGAAAAGTGATAAGAGAAAGAGAGAATTGGAGATTGGGGGAAAAGTGAGAAGAGAAAGAGAGAATTGGAGATTGAGAGGAAAGTGATAAGAGAAAGAGAGAATTGGAGATTGAGAGAAAAGTGATAAGAGAAAGAGAGAATTGGAGATTGAGAGAAAAGTGATAAGAGAAAGAGAGGATTGGAGATTGAGAGAAAAGTGATAAGAGAAAGAGAGAACTGGAGATTGAGAGAAAAGTGAGAAGAGAAAGAGAGAATTGGAGAGTGGGGGAAAAGTGTGAAGAGAAAGAGAGAATTGGAGATTGGGGGAAAAGTGTGAAGAGAAAGAGAGAATTGGAGATTGGGGGAAAAGTGAGAAAAGAAAGAGAGAATTGCAGATTGAGAGAAAATGGATAAGAGAAAGAGAGAATTGGAGATTCAGAGAAAAGTGATAACAGAAAGAGAGAATTGGAGATTGAGAGAAAGGTGATAAGAGAAAGAGAGAATTGGAGATTGAGAGAAAAGTGATAAGAGAAAGAGAGAATTGGAGATTAGGGGAAAAGTGAGAAGAGAAAGAGACAATTGGAGATTGAGAGAAAAGTGATAAGAGAAAGAGAGAATTGGAGATTGAGAGAAAAGTGAGAAGAGAAAGAGAGAATTGGAGATTGGGGGAAAAGTGTGAAGAGAATGAGAGAATTGGAGATTGGGGGAAAAGTGTGAAGAGAAAGAGAGAATTGGAGATTGGGGGAAAAGTGAGAAAAGAAAGAGAGAATTGCAGATTGAGAGAAAATGGATAAGAGAAAGAGAGAATTGGAGATTGAGAGAAAAGTGATAAGAGAGAGAGAGAATGGGAGATTGAGAGAAAAGTGATAAGAGAAAGAGAGAATTGGAGATTTGGGGAAAACTGAGAACAGAAAGAGAGGATTGGAGATTGAGAGAAAAGTGAGAAGAGAAAGAGAGAATTAGAGATTGAGAGAAAAGTGAGAAGGGAAGAGAGAATTGGAGATTGAGAGAAAAGTGATAAGTGAAAGAGAGAATTGGAGGTTGGGGAAAAGTGTGAAGAGAATGAGAGAATTGGAGATTGGGGGAAAAGTGTGAAGAGAAAGAGAGAATTGGAGATTGGGGGAAAAGTGAGAAAAGAAAGAGAGAATTGCAGATTGAGAGAAAATGGATAAGAGAAAAAGAGAATTGGAGATTGGGGAAAATGAGAAGAGAAAGAGAGAATTGGAGATTGAGAGAAAAGTGATAAGAGAAAGAGATAATTGGAGATTGAGAGAAAAGGGATAAGAGAAAGAGAGAGTTGGAGATTGAGAGAAAAGTGATAAGAGAAAGGGAGAATTGGAGATTGAGAGAAAAGTGATAAGAGAAAGAGAGAATTGGAGATTGAGAGAAAAGTGATAAGAGAAAGAGAGAATTGGAGATTGGGGGAAAAGTGAGAAGAGAAAGAGAGAATTGGAGATTGAGAGGAAAGTGATAAGAGAAAGAGAGAATGGGAGATTGAGAGAAAAGTGATAAGAGAAAGAGAGAATTGGAGATTGAGAGAAAAGTGATAAGAGAAAGAGAGGATTGGAGATTGAGAGAAAAGTGATAAGAGAAAGAGAGAACTGGAGATTGAGAGAAAAGTGAGAAGAGAAAGAGAGAATTGGAGAGTGGGGGAAAAGTGTGAAGAGAAAGAGAGAATTGGAGATTGGGGGAAAAGTGTGAAGAGAAAGAGAGAATTGGAGATTGGGGGAAAAGTGAGAAAATAAAGAGAGAATTGCAGATTGAGAGAAAATGGATAAGAGAAAGAGAGAATTGGAGATTCAGAGAAAAGTGATAACAGAAAGAGAGAATTGGAGATTGAGAGAAAGGTGATAAGAGAAAGAGAGAATTGGAGATTGAGAGAAAAGTGATAAGAGAAAGAGAGAATTGGAGATTAGGGGAAAAGTGAGAAGAGAAAGAGAGAATTGGAGATTGAGAGAAAAGTGATAAGAGAAAGAGAGAATTGCAGATTGAGAGAAAACTGATAAGAGAAAGAGAGAATTGGAGATTGAGAGAAATGTGATGAGAGAAAGAGAGAATTGGAGTTTGAGAGAAAAGTGATAAGAGAAAGAGAGAATTGGAGATTGAGAGAAAAGTGATAAGAGAGAGAGAGAATGGGGGATTGAGAGAAAAGTGCTAAGAGAAATAGAGAATTGGAGATTGGGGGAAAACTGAGAACAGAAAGAGAGGATTGGAGATTGAGAGAAAAGTGAGAAGAGAAAGAGAGAATTGGAGATTGAGAGAAAAGGGATAAGAGAAAGAAAGAGTTGGAGATTGAGAGAAAAGTGATAAGAGAAAGAAAGAATTGGAGATTGAGAGAAAAGTGATAAGAGAAAGAGAGAATTGGAGATTGAGAGAAAAGTGAGAAGAGAAAGAGAGAATTGGAGATTGGGGGAAAAGTGTGAAGAGAAAGAGAGAATTGGAGATTGGGGGAAAAGTGTGAAGAGAAAGAGAGAATTGGAGATTGGGGGAAAAGTGAGAAAAGAAAGAGAGAATTGCAGATTGAGAGAAAATGGATAAGAGAAAGAGAGAATTGGAGATTGAGAGAAAAGTGATTAGAGAAAGAGAGAATTGAGATTGAGAGAAAAGTGATAAGAGAAAGAGAGAAATGGAGATTGAGAGAAAAGTGATAAGAGAAATAGAGAATTGGAGATTGGGGGAAAACTGAGAACAGAAAGAGAGGATTGGAGATTGAGAGAAAAGTGAGAAGAGAAAGAGAGAATTGGAGATTGGGGGAAAAGTGTGAAGAGAATGAGAGAATTGGAGATTGGGGGAAAAGTGTGAAGAGAAAGAGAGAATTGGAGATTGGGGGAAAAGTGAGAAAAGAAAGAGAGAATTGCAGATTGAGAGAAAATGGATGAGAGAAAGAGAGAATTGGAGATTGAGAGAAAAGTGATAAGAGAAAGAGAGAATTGGAGATTGAGAGAAAAGTGATAAGAGAAAGAGAGAATTGGAGATTAGGGGAAAAGTGAGAAGAGAAAGAGAGAATTGGAGATTGAGAGAAAAGTGATAAGAGAAAGAGAGAATTGCAGATTGAGAGAAAACTGATAAGAGAAAGAGAGAATTGGAGATTGAGAGAAAAGTGATAAGAGAAAGAGAGAATTGGAGATTGAGAGAAAAGTGATAAGAGAAAGAGAGAATTGGAGATTGAGAGAAAAGTGATAAGAGAGGGAGAGAATGGGGGATTGAGAGAAAAGTGCTAAGAGAAATAGAGAATTGGAGATTGGGGGAAAACTGAGAACAGAAAGAGAGGATTGGAGATTGAGAGAAAAGTGAGAAGAGAATGAGAGAATTGGAGATTGGGGGAAAAGTGTGAAGAGAAAGAGAGAATTGGAGATTGGGGGAAAAGTGAGAAAAGAAAGAGAGAATTGCAGATTGAAAGAAAATGGATAAGAGAAAGAGAGAATTGGAGATTGAGAGAAAAGTGATAAGAGAGAGAGAGAATGGGAGATTGAGAGAAAAGTGATAAGAGAAAGAGAGAATTGGAGATTTGGGGAAAACTGAGAACAGAAAGAGAGGATTGGAGATTGAGAGAAAAGTGAGAAGAGAAAGAGAGAATTGGAGATTGAGAGAAAAGTGAGAAGGGAAAGAGAGAATTGGAGATTGAGAGATAAGTGATAAGAGAAAGAGAGAATTGGAGGTTGGGGAAAAGTGTAAAGAGAAAAAGAGAATTGGAGATTGGGGGAAAATGAGAAGAGAAAGAGAGAATTGGAGATTGAGAGAAAAGTGATAAGAGAAAGAGATAATTGGAGATTGAGAGAAAAGGGATAAGAGAAAGAGAGAGTTGGAGATTGAGAGAAAAGTGATAAGAGAAAGAGAGAATTGGAGATTGAGAGAAAAGTGATAAGAGAAAGAGAGAATTGGAGATTGAGAGAAAAGTGATAAGAGAAAGAGAGAATTGGAGATTGGGGGAAAAGTGAGAAGAGAAAGAGAGAATTGGAGATTGAGAGAAAACTGATAAGAGAAAGAGAGAATTGGAGATTGAGAGAAATGTGATGAGAGAAAGAGAGAATTGGAGTTTGAGAGAAAAGTGATAAGAGAAAGAGAGAATTGGAGATTGAGAGAAAAGTGATAAGAGAGAGAGAGAATGGGGGATTGAGAGAAAAGTGCTAAGAGAAATAGAGAATTGGAGATTGAGAGAAAACTGAGAACAGAAAGAGAGTATTGGAGATTGAGAGAAAAGTGAGAAGAGAAAGAGAGAATTGGAGATTGAGAGAAAAGGGATAAGAGAAAGAGAGAGTTGGAGATTGAGAGAAAAGTGATAAGAGAAAGAAAGAATTGGAGATTGAGAGAAAAGTGATAAGAGAAAGAGAGAATTGGAGATTGAGAGAAAAGTGAGAAGAGAAAGAGAGAATTGGAGATTGGGGGAAAAGTGTGAAGAGAAAGAGAGAATTGGAGATTGGGGGAAAAGTGTGAAAAGAAAGCGAGAATTGGAGATTGGGGGAAAGTGAGAAGAGAAAGAGAGAATTGCAGATTGAGAGAAAATGGATAAGAGAAAGAGAGAATTGGAGATTGAGAGAAAAGTGATAAGAGAAAGAGGGAATTGAGATTGAGAGAAAAGTGATAAGAGAAAGAGAGAATTGGAGATTGAGAGAAAAGTGATAAGAGAAAGAGAGAATTGGAGATTAGGGGAAAAGTGAGAAGAGAAAGAGAGAATTGGAGATTGAGAGAAAAGTGATAAGAGAAAGAGAGAATTGCAGATTGAGAGAAAACTGATAAGAGAAAGAGAGAATTGGAGATTGAGAGAAAAGTGATAAGAGAAAGAGAGAATTGGAGATTGAGAGAAAAGTGATAAGAGAAAGAGAGAATTGGAGCTTGAGAGAAAAGTGAGAAGAGAAAGAGAGAATTGGAGATTGAGAGAAAAGTGATAAGAGAGAGAGAGAATGGGGGATAGAGAGAAAAGTGCTAAGAGAAATAGAGAATTGGAGATTGGGGGAAAACTGAGAACAGAAAGAGAGGATTGGAGATTGAGAGAAAAGTGAGAAGAGAAAGAGAGAATTGGAGATTGGGGGAAAAGTGTGAAGAGAATGAGAGAATTGGAGATTGGGGGAAAAGTGTGAAGAGAAAGAGAGAATTGGAGATTGGGGGAAAATTGAGAAAAGAAAGAGAGTATTGCAGATTGAGAGAAAATGGATGAGAGAAAGAGAGAATTGGAGATTGAGAGAAAAGTGATAAGAGAAAGAGAGAATTGGAGATTGAGAGAAAAGTGATAAGAGAAAGAGAGAATTGGAGATTAGGGGAAAAGTGAGAAGAGAAAGAGAGAATTGGAGATTGAGAGAAAAGTGATAAGAGAAAGAGAGAATTGCAGATTGAGAGAAAACTGATAAGAGAAAGAGAGAATTGAAGATTGAGAGAAAAGTGATAAGAGAAAGAGAGAATTGGAGATTGAGAGAAAAGTGATAAGAGAAAGAGAGAATTGGAGATTGAGAGAAAAGTGATAAGAGAAAGAGAGAATTGGAGATTGAGAGAAAAGTGATAAGAGAAAGAGAGAATTGGAGATTGGGGGAAAAGTGAGAAGAGAAAGAGAGAATTGGAGATTGAGAGAAAACTGATAAGAGAAAGAGAGAATTGGAGATTGAGAGAAATGTGATGAGAGAAAGAGAGAATTGGAGTTTGAGAGAAAAGTGATAAGAGAAAGAGAGAATGGGAGATTGAGAGAAAAGTGATAAGAGAGAGAGAGAATGGGGGATTGAGAGAAAAGTGCTAAGAGAAATAGAGAATTGGAGATTGGGGGAAAACTGAGAACAGAAAGAGAGTATTGGAGATTGAGAGAAAAGTGAGAAGAGAAAGAGAGAATTGGAGATTGAGAGAAAAGGGATAAGAGAAAGAGAGAGTTGGAGATTGAGAGAAAAGTGATAACAGAAAGAAAGAATTGGAGATTGAGAGAAAAGTGATGAGAGAAAGAGAGAATTGGAGATTGAGAGAAAAGTGAGAAGAGAAAGAGAGAATTGGAGATTGGGGGAAAAGTGTGAAGAGAAAGAGAGAATTGGAGATTGGGGGAAAAGTGTGAAGAGAAAGAGAGAATTGGAGATTGGGGGAAAAGTGAGAAAAGAAAGAGAGAATTGCAGATTGAGAGAAAATGGATAAGAGAAAGAGAGAATTGGAGATTGAGAGAAAAGTGATAAGAGAAAGAGAGAATTGAGATTGACCGAAAAGTGATAAGAGAAAGAGAGAATTGGAGATTGAGAGAAAAGTGATAAGAGAAAGAGAGAATTGGAGTTTAGGGGAAAAGTGAGAAGAGAAAGAGAGAATTGGAGATTGAGAGAAAAGTGATAAGAGAAAGAGAGAATTGCAGATTGAGAGAAAACTGATAAGAGAAAGAGAGAATTGGAGATTGAGAGAAAAGTGATAAGAGAAAGAGAGAATTGGAGATTGAGAGAAAAGTGATAAGAGAAAGAGAGAATTGGAGATTGAGAGAAAAGTGAGAAGAGAAAGAGAGAATTGGAGATTAAGAGAAAAGTGATAAGAGAGAGAGAGAATGGGGGATAGAGAGAAAAGTGCTAAGAGAAATAGAGAATTGGAGATTGGGGGAAAACTGAGAACAGAAAGAGAGGATTGGAGATTGAGAGAAAAGTGAGAAGAGAAAGAGAGAATTGGAGATTGGGGGAAAAGTGTGAAGAGAATGAGAGAATTGGAGATTGGGGGAAAAGTGTGAAGAGAAAGAGAGAATTGGAGATTGGGGGAAAATTGAGAAAAGAAAGAGAGTATTGCAGATTGAGAGAAAATGGATGAGAGAAAGAGAGAATTGGAGATTGAGGGAAAAGTGATAAGAGAAAGAGAGAATTGGAGATTGAGAGAAAAGTGATAAGAGAAAGAGAGAATTGGAGATTAGGGGAAAAGTGAGAAGAGAAAGAGAGAATTGGAGATTGAGAGAAAAGTGATAAGAGAAAGAGAGAATTGCAGATTGAGAGAAAACTGATAAGAGAAAGAGAGAATTGAAGATTGAGAGAAAAGTGATAAGAGAAAGAGAGAATTGGAGATTGAGAGAAAAGTGATAAGAGAAAGAGAGAATTGGAGATTGAGAGAAAAGTGATAAGAGAGGGAGAGAATGGGGGATTGAGAGAAAAGTGCTAAGAGAAATAGAGAATTGGAGATTGGGGGAAAACTGAGAACAGAAAGAGAGGATTGGAGATTGAGAGAAAAGTGAGAAGAGAATGAGAGAATTGGAGATTGGGGGAAAAGTGTGAAGAGAAAGAGAGAATTGGAGATTGGGGGAAAAGTGATAAAAGAAAGAGAGAATTGCAGATTGAGAGAAAATGGATAAGAGAAAGAGAGAATTGGAGATTGAGAGAAAAGTGATAAGAGAGAGAGAGAATGGGAGATTGAGAGAAAAGTGATAAGAGAAAGAGAGAATTGGAGATTTGGGGAAAACTGAGAACAGAAAGAGAGGATTGGAGATTGAGAGAAAAGTGAGAAGAGAAAGAGAGAATTGGAGATTGAGAGAAAAGTGAGAAAGGAAAGAGAGAATTGGAGATTGAGAGAAAAGTGATAAGAGAAAGAGAGAATTGGAGGTTGGGGAAAAGTGTAAAGAGAAAAAGAGTATTGGAGATTGGGGAAAAATGAGAAGAGAAAGAGAGAATTGGAGATTGAGAGAAAAGTGATAAGAGAAAGAGATAATTGGAGATTGAGAGAAAAGGGATAAGAGAAAGAGAGAGTTGGAGATTGAGAGAAAAGTGATAAGAGAAAGAGAGAATTGGAGATTGAGAGAAAAGTGATAAGAGAAAGAGAGAATTGGAGATTGGGGGGAAAAGTGAGAAGAGAAAGAGAGTATTGGAGATTGAGAGGAAAGTGATAAGAGAAAGAGAGAATTGGGGATTGAGAGAAAAGTGATAAGAGAAAGAGAGAATTGGAGATTGAGAGAAAAGTGATAAGAGAAAGAGAGAATTGGAGATGGAGAGAAAAGTGATTGAGAGAAAAGTGATAAGAGAAAGAGAGGATTGGAGATTGAGAGAAAAGTGATAAGAGAAAGAGAGAACTGGAGATTGAGAGAAAAGTGAGAAGAGAAAGAGAGAATTGGAGATTGGGGGAAAAGTGTGAAGAGAAAGAGAGAATTGGAGATTGGGGGAAAAGTGTGAAGAGAAAGAGAGAATTGGAGATTGGGGGAAAAGTGAGAAAAGAAAGAGAGAATTGCAGATTGAGAGAAAATGGATAAGAGAAAGAGAGAATTGGAGATTCAGAGAAAAGTGATAACAGAAAGAGAGAATTGGAGATTGAGAGAAAGGTGATAAGAGAAAGAGAGAATTGGAGATTGAGAGAAAAGTGATAAGAGAAAGAGAGAATTGGAGATTAGGGGAAAAGTGAGAAGAGAAAGAGAGAATTGGAGATTGAGAGAAAAGTGATAAGAGAAAGAGAGAATTGGAGATTAGGGGAAAAGTGAGAAGAGAAAGAGAGAATTGCAGATTGAGAGAAAACTGATAAGAGAAAGAGAGAATTGGAGATTGAGAGAAATGTGATGAGAGAAAGAGAGAATTGGAGTTTGAGAGAAAAGTGATAAGAGAAAGAGAGAATTGGAGATTGAGAGAAAAGTGATAAGAGAGAGAGAGAATGGGGGATTGAGAGAAAAGTGCTAAGAGAAATAGAGAATTGGAGATTGGGGGAAAACTGAGGACAGAAAGAGAGGATTGGAGATTGAGAGAAAAGTGAGAAGAGAAAGAGAGAATTGGAGATTGAGAGAAAAGGGATAAGAGAAAGAGAGAGTTGGAGATTGAGAGAAAAGTGATAAGAGAAACAGAGAATTGGAGATTGAGAGAAAGGTGATAAGAGAAAGAGAGAATTGGAGATTGAGAGAAAAGTGAGAAGAGAAAGAGAGAATTGGAGATTGGGGGAAAAGTGAGAAAAGAAAGAGAGAATTGCAGATTGAGAGAAAATGGATAAGAGAAAGAGAGAATTGGAGATTGAGAGAAAAGTGATAAGAGAAAGAGAGAATTGAGATTGAGAGAAAAGTGATAAGAGAAAGAGAGATTTGGAGATTGAGAGAAAAGTGATAAGAGAAAGAGAGAATTGGAGATTGAGAGAAAAGTGAGAAGAGAAAGAGAGAATTGGAGATTGAGAGAAAAGTGATAAGAGAAAGAGAGAATTGGAGATTAGGGGAAAAGTGAGAAGAGAAAGAGAGAATTGGAGATTGAGAGAAAAGTGATAAGAGAAAGAGAGAATTGCAGATTGAGAGAAAACTGATAAGAGAAAGAGAGAATTGAAGATTGAGAGAAAAGTGATAAGAGAAAGAGAGAATTGGAGATTGAGAGAAAAGTGATAAGAGAAAGAGAGAATTGGAGATTGAGAGAAAAGTGATAAGAGAAAGAGAGAATTGGAGATTGAGAGAAAAGTGATAAGAGAAAGAGAGAATTGGAGATTGGCGGAAAAGTGAGAAGAGAAAGAGAGAATTGGAGATTGAGAGAAAACTGATAAGAGAAAGAGAGAATTGGAGATTGAGAGAAATGTGATGAGAGAAAGAGAGAATTGGAGTTTGAGAGAAAAGTGATAAGAGAAAGAGAGAATTGGAGATTGAGAGAAAAGTGATAAGAGAGAGAGAGAATGGGGGATTGAGAGAAAAGTGCTAAGAGAAATAGAGAATTGGAGATTGGGGGAAAACTGAGAACAGAAAGAGAGTATTGGAGATTGAGAGAAAAGTGAGAAGAGAAAGAGAGAATTGGAGATTGAGAGAAAAGGGATAAGAGAAAGAGAGAGTTGGAGATTGAGAGAAAAGTGATAACAGAAAGAAAGAATTGGAGATTGAGAGAAAAGTGATGAGAGAAAGAGAGAATTGGAGATTGAGAGAAAAGTGAGAAGAGAAAGAGAGAATTGGAGATTGGGGGAAAAGTGTGAAGAGAAAGAGAGAATTGGAGATTGGGGGAAAAGTGTGAAGAGAAAGAGAGAATTGGAGATTGGGGGAAAAGTGAGAAAAGAAAGAGAGAATTGCAGATTGAGAGAAAATGGATAAGAGAAAGAGAGAATTGGAGATTGAGAGAAAAGTGATAAGAGAAAGAGAGAATTGAGATTGACAGAAAAGTGATAAGAGAAAGAGAGAATTGGAGATTGAGAGAAAAGTGATAAGAGAAAGAGAGAATTGGAGTTTAGGGGAAAAGTGAGAAGAGAAAGAGAGAATTGGAGATTGAGAGAAAAGTGATAAGAGAAAGAGAGAATTGCAGATTGAGAGAAAACTGATAAGAGAAAGAGAGAATTGGAGATTGAGAGAAAAGTGATAAGAGAAAGAGAGAAGTGGAGATTGAGAGAAAAGTGATAAGAGAAAGAGAGAATTGGAGATTGAGAGAAAAGTGAGAAGAGAAAGAGAGAATTGGAGATTAAGAGAAAAGTGATAAGAGAGAGAGAGAATGGGGGATAGAGAGAAAAGTGCTAAGAGAAATAGAGAATTGGAGATTGGGGGAAAACTGAGAACAGAAAGAGAGGATTGGAGATTGAGAGAAAAGTGAGAAGAGAAAGAGAGAATTGGAGATTGGGGGAAAAGTGTGAAGAGAATGAGAGAATTGGAGATTGGGGGAAAAGTGTGAAGAGAAAGAGAGAATTGGAGATTGGGGGAAAATTGAGAAAAGAAAGAGAGTATTGCAGATTGAGAGAAAATGGATGAGAGAAAGAGAGAATTGGAGATTGAGGGAAAAGTGATAAGAGAAAGAGAGAATTGGAGATTGAGAGAAAAGTGATAAGAGAAAGAGAGAATTGGAGATTAGGGGAAAAGTGAGAAGAGAAAGAGAGAATTGGAGATTGAGAGAAAAGTGATAAGAGAAAGAGAGAATTGCAGATTGAGAGAAAACTGATAAGAGAAAGAGAGAATTGAAGATTGAGAGAAAAGTGATAAGAGAAAGAGAGAATTGGAGATTGAGAGAAAAGTGATAAGAGAAAGAGAGAATTGGAGATTGAGAGAAAAGTGATAAGAGAGGGAGAGAATGGGGGATTGAGAGAAAAGTGCTAAGAGAAATAGAGAATTGGAGATTGGGGGAAAACTGAGAACAGAAAGAGAGGATTGGAGATTGAGAGAAAAGTGAGAAGAGAATGAGAGAATTGGAGATTGGGGGAAAAGTGTGAAGAGAAAGAGAGAATTGGAGATTGGGGGAAAAGTGAGAAAAGAAAGAGAGAATTGCAGATTGAGAGAAAATGGATAAGAGAAAGAGAGAATTGGAGATTGAGAGAAAAGTGATAAGAGAGAGAGAGAATGGGAGATTGAGAGAAAAGTGATAAGAGAAAGAGAGAATTGGAGATTTGGGGAAAACTGAGAACAGAAAGAGAGGATTGGAGATTGAGAGAAAAGTGAGAAGAGAAAGAGAGAATTGGAGATTGAGAGAAAAGTGAGAAAGGAAAGAGAGAATTGGAGATTGAGAGAAAAGTGATAAGAGAAAGAGAGAATTGGAGGTTGGGGAAAAGTGTAAAGAGAAAAAGAGTATTGGAGATTGGGGAAAAATGAGAAGAGAAAGAGAGAATTGGAGATTGAGAGAAAAGTGATAAGAGAAAGAGATAATTGGAGATTGAGAGAAAAGGGATAAGAGAAAGAGAGAGTTGGAGATTGAGAGAAAAGTGATAAGAGAAAGAGAGAATTGGAGATTGAGAGAAAAGTGATAAGAGAAAGAGAGAATTGGAGATTGGGGGGAAAAGTGAGAAGAGAAAGAGAGTATTGGAGATTGAGAGGAAAGTGATAAGAGAAAGAGAGAATTGGGGATTGAGAGAAAAGTGATAAGAGAAAGAGAGAATTGGAGATTGAGAGAAAAGTGATAAGAGAAAGAGAGAATTGGAGATGGAGAGAAAAGTGATTGAGAGAAAAGTGATAAGAGAAAGAGAGGATTGGAGATTGAGAGAAAAGTGATAAGAGAAAGAGAGAACTGGAGATTGAGAGAAAAGTGAGAAGAGAAAGAGAGAATTGGAGATTGGGGGAAAAGTGTGAAGAGAAAGAGAGAATTGGAGATTGGGGGAAAAGTGTGAAGAGAAAGAGAGAATTGGAGATTGGGGGAAAAGTGAGAAAAGAAAGAGAGAATTGCAGATTGAGAGAAAATGGATAAGAGAAAGAGAGAATTGGAGATTCAGAGAAAAGTGATAACAGAAAGAGAGAATTGGAGATTGAGAGAAAGGTGATAAGAGAAAGAGAGAATTGGAGATTGAGAGAAAAGTGATAAGAGAAAGAGAGAATTGGAGATTAGGGGAAAAGTGAGAAGAGAAAGAGAGAATTGGAGATTGAGAGAAAAGTGATAAGAGAAAGAGAGAATTGGAGATTAGGGGAAAAGTGAGAAGAGAAAGAGAGAATTGCAGATTGAGAGAAAACTGATAAGAGAAAGAGAGAATTGGAGATTGAGAGAAATGTGATGAGAGAAAGAGAGAATTGGAGTTTGAGAGAAAAGTGATAAGAGAAAGAGAGAATTGGAGATTGAGAGAAAAGTGATAAGAGAGAGAGAGAATGGGGGATTGAGAGAAAAGTGCTAAGAGAAATAGAGAATTGGAGATTGGGGGAAAACTGAGGACAGAAAGAGAGGATTGGAGATTGAGAGAAAAGTGAGAAGAGAAAGAGAGAATTGGAGATTGAGAGAAAAGGGATAAGAGAAAGAGAGAGTTGGAGATTGAGAGAAAAGTGATAAGAGAAACAGAGAATTGGAGATTGAGAGAAAGGTGATAAGAGAAAGAGAGAATTGGAGATTGAGAGAAAAGTGAGAAGAGAAAGAGAGAATTGGAGATTGGGGGAAAAGTGAGAAAAGAAAGAGAGAATTGCAGATTGAGAGAAAATGGATAAGAGAAAGAGAGAATTGGAGATTGAGAGAAAAGTGATAAGAGAAAGAGAGAATTGAGATTGAGAGAAAAGTGATAAGAGAAAGAGAGATTTGGAGATTGAGAGAAAAGTGATAAGAGAAAGAGAGAATTGGAGATTGAGAGAAAAGTGAGAAGAGAAAGAGAGAATTGGAGATTGAGAGAAAAGTGATAAGAGAGAGAGAGAATGGGGGATTGAGAGAAAAGTGCTAAGAGAAATAGAGAATTGGAGATTGGGGGAAAACTGAGAACACAAAGAGAGGATTGGAGATTGAGAGAAAAGTGAGAAGAGAAAGAGAGAATTGGAGATTGAGAGAAAAGGGATAACAGAAAGAGAGAGTTGGAGATTGAGAGAAAAGTGATAAGAGAAAGGGAGAATTGGAGATTGAGAGAAAAGTGATAAGAGAAAGAGAGAATTGGAGATTGAGAGAAAAGTGAAAAGAGAAAGAGAGAATTGGAGATTGGGGGAAAAGTGTGAAGAGAATGAGAGAATTGGAGATTGGGGGAAAAGTGTGAAGAGAAAGAGAGAATTGGAGATTGGGGGAAAAGTGAGAAAAGAAAGAGAGAATTGCAGATTGAGAGAAAATGGATAAGAGAAAGAGAGAATTGGAAATTGAGAGAAAAGTGATAAGAGAAAGAGAGAATTGGAGATTGAGAGAAAAGTGATAAGAGAAAGAGAGAATTGGAGATTAGGGGAAAAGTGAGAAGAGAAAGAGAGAATTGGAGATTGAGAGAAAAGTGATAAGAGAAAGAGAGAATTGCAGATTGAGAGAAAACTGATAAGAGAAAGAGAGAATTGGAGATTGAGAGAAAAGTGATAAGAGAAAGAGAGAATTGGAGATTGAGAGAAAAGTGATAAGAGAAAGAGAGAATTGGAGATTGAGAGAAAAGTGATGAGAGAGGGAGAGAATGGGGGATTGAGAGAAAAGTGCTAAGAGAAATAGATAATTGGAGATTGGGGGAAAACTGAGAACAGAAAGAGAGGATTGGAGATTGGGAGAAAAGTGAGAAGAGAAAGAGAGAATTGGAGATTGAGAGAAAAGGGATAAGAGAAAGAGAGATTTGGAGATTGAGAGAAAAGTGATAAGAGAAAGAGAGAATTGGAGATTGAGAGAAAAGTGATGAGAGAAAGAGAGAATTGGAGTTTGAGAGAAAAGTAATATGAGAAAGAGAGATTGGAGATTGAGAGAAAAGTGATAAGAGAAAGAGAAAATTGGAGATTGAGAGAAAAGTGATAAGAGAAAGAGAGAATTGGAGATTGGGGGAAAAGTGTGAAGAGAAAGAGAGAATTGGAGATTGGGGGAAAAGTGAGAAAAGAAAGAGAGAATTGCAAATTGAGAGAAAATGGATAAGAGAAAGAGAGAATTGGAGATTGAGAGAAAAGTGATAAGAGAAAGAGAGAATTGGAGATTGAGAGAAAAGTGATGAGAGAAAGAGAGAATTGGGGATTGAGAGAAAAGTGATAAGAGAAAGAGAGAATTGGAGATTAGGGGAAAAGTGAGAAGAGAAAGAGAGAATTGGAGATTTAGAGAAAAGTGATAAGAGAAAGAGAGAATTGGAGATTGAGAGAAAAGTGATAAGAGAAAGAGAGAATTGGAGATTATGGGAAAAGTGATAAGAGAAAGAGAGAATTAGAGATTGAGAGAACAGTGATAAGAGAAAGAGAGATTTGGAGATTTAGAGAAAAGTGATAAGAGAAAGAGAGAATTGGAGATTGAGAGAAAAGTGATAAGAGAAAGAGAGAATTGGAGATTGGCAGAAAAGTGATAAGAGAAAGAGAGAATTGGAGATTGAGAGAAAAGTGATAAGAGAAAGAGAGAATTGGAGATTATGGGAAAAGTGATAAGAGAAAGAGAGAATTGGAGATTGAGAGAAAAGTGATAAGAGAAAGAGAGAATTGTAGATTGGGGAACAAGTGATAAGAGAAAGAGAGAATTGGAGATTGAGAGAAAAGTGATAAGAGAAAGAGAGAATTGGAGATTGAGATAAAAGTGATAAGAGAAAGAGAGAATTGGAGATTGAGAGAAAACTAATAAGAGAAAGAGAGAATTGGAGATTGAGAGAAAAGTGATAAGAGAAAGAGAGAATTGGAGATTGAGAGAAAAGTGATAAGAGAAAGAGAGAATTGGAGATTGAGAGAAAAGTGATAAGAGAGAGGGAGAATGGGGGATTGAAAGAAAAGTGCTAAGAGAAATAGAGAATTGGAGATTGGGGGAAAACTGAGAACAGATAGAGAGGATTGGAGATTGAGAGAAAAGTGAGAAGAGAAAGAGAGAATTGGAGATTGAGAGAAAAGGGATAAGAGAAAGAGAGAGTTGGAGATTGAGACAAAAGTGATAAGAGAAAGAGAGAATTGGAGATTGAGAGAAAAGTGATGAGAGAAAGAGAGAATTGGAGTTTGAGAGAAAAGTGATATGAGAAAGAGAGATTGGAGATTGAGAGAAAAGTGATAAGAGAAAGAGAAAATTGGAGATTGAGAGAAAAGTGATAAGAGAAAGAGAGAATTGGAGATTGGGGGAAAAGTGTGAAGAGGAAGAGAGAATTGGATATTGGGGGAAAAGTGAGAAAAGAAAGAGAGAATTGGAGATTGAGAGAAAATGGATAAGAGAAAGAGAGAATTGGAGATTGAGAGAAAAGTGATAAGAGAAAGAGAGAATTGGAGATTGAGAGAAAAGTGATGAGAGAAAGAGAGAATTGGAGATTGAGAGAAAAGTGATAAGAGAAAGAGAGAATTGGAGATTAGGGGAAAAGTGAGAAGAGAATGAGAGAATTGGAGATTGAGAGAAAAGTGATAAGAGAAAGAGAGAATTGCAGATTGAGAGAAAAGTGATAAGAGAAAGAGAGAATTGAGATTGAGAGAAAAGTGATAAGAGAAAGAGAGATTTGGAGATTGAGAGAAAAGTGATAAGAGAAAGAGAGAATTGGAGATTGAGAGAAAAGTGAGAAGAGAAAGAGAGAATTGGAGATTGAGAGAAAAGTGATAAGAGAGAGAGAGAATGGGGGATTGAGAGAAAAGTGCTAAGAGAAATAGAGAATTGGAGATTGGGGGAAAACTGAGAACACAAAGAGAGGATTGGAGATTGAGAGAAAAGTGAGAAGAGAAAGAGAGAATTGGAGATTGAGAGAAAAGGGATAACAGAAAGAGAGAGTTGGAGATTGAGAGAAAAGTGATAAGAGAAAGGGAGAATTGGAGATTGAGAGAAAAGTGATAAGAGAAAGAGAGAATTGGAGATTGAGAGAAAAGTGAAAAGAGAAAGAGAGAATTGGAGATTGGGGGAAAAGTGTGAAGAGAATGAGAGAATTGGAGATTGGGGGAAAAGTGTGAAGAGAAAGAGAGAATTGGAGATTGGGGGAAAAGTGAGAAAAGAAAGAGAGAATTGCAGATTGAGAGAAAATGGATAAGAGAAAGAGAGAATTGGAAATTGAGAGAAAAGTGATAAGAGAAAGAGAGAATTGGAGATTGAGAGAAAAGTGATAAGAGAAAGAGAGAATTGGAGATTAGGGGAAAAGTGAGAAGAGAAAGAGAGAATTGGAGATTGAGAGAAAAGTGATAAGAGAAAGAGAGAATTGCAGATTGAGAGAAAACTGATAAGAGAAAGAGAGAATTGGAGATTGAGAGAAAAGTGATAAGAGAAAGAGAGAATTGGAGATTGAGAGAAAAGTGATAAGAGAAAGAGAGAATTGGAGATTGAGAGAAAAGTGATGAGAGAGGGAGAGAATGGGGGATTGAGAGAAAAGTGCTAAGAGAAATAGATAATTGGAGATTGGGGGAAAACTGAGAACAGAAAGAGAGGATTGGAGATTGGGAGAAAAGTGAGAAGAGAAAGAGAGAATTGGAGATTGAGAGAAAAGGGATAAGAGAAAGAGAGATTTGGAGATTGAGAGAAAAGTGATAAGAGAAAGAGAGAATTGGAGATTGAGAGAAAAGTGATGAGAGAAAGAGAGAATTGGAGTTTGAGAGAAAAGTAATATGAGAAAGAGAGATTGGAGATTGAGAGAAAAGTGATAAGAGAAAGAGAAAATTGGAGATTGAGAGAAAAGTGATAAGAGAAAGAGAGAATTGGAGATTGGGGGAAAAGTGTGAAGAGAAAGAGAGAATTGGAGATTGGGGGAAAAGTGAGAAAAGAAAGAGAGAATTGCAAATTGAGAGAAAATGGATAAGAGAAAGAGAGAATTGGAGATTGAGAGAAAAGTGATAAGAGAAAGAGAGAATTGGAGATTGAGAGAAAAGTGATGAGAGAAAGAGAGAATTGGGGATTGAGAGAAAAGTGATAAGAGAAAGAGAGAATTGGAGATTAGGGGAAAAGTGAGAAGAGAAAGAGAGAATTGGAGATTTAGAGAAAAGTGATAAGAGAAAGAGAGAATTGGAGATTGAGAGAAAAGTGATAAGAGAAAGAGAGAATTGGAGATTATGGGAAAAGTGATAAGAGAAAGAGAGAATTAGAGATTGAGAGAACAGTGATAAGAGAAAGAGAGATTTGGAGATTTAGAGAAAAGTGATAAGAGAAAGAGAGAATTGGAGATTGAGAGAAAAGTGATAAGAGAAAGAGAGAATTGGAGATTGGCAGAAAAGTGATAAGAGAAAGAGAGAATTGGAGATTGAGAGAAAAGTGATAAGAGAAAGAGAGAATTGGAGATTATGGGAAAAGTGATAAGAGAAAGAGAGAATTGGAGATTGAGAGAAAAGTGATAAGAGAAAGAGAGAATTGTAGATTGGGGAACAAGTGATAAGAGAAAGAGAGAATTGGAGATTGAGAGAAAAGTGATAAGAGAAAGAGAGAATTGGAGATTGAGATAAAAGTGATAAGAGAAAGAGAGAATTGGAGATTGAGAGAAAACTAATAAGAGAAAGAGAGAATTGGAGATTGAGAGAAAAGTGATAAGAGAAAGAGAGAATTGGAGATTGAGAGAAAAGTGATAAGAGAAAGAGAGAATTGGAGATTGAGAGAAAAGTGATAAGAGAGAGGGAGAATGGGGGATTGAAAGAAAAGTGCTAAGAGAAATAGAGAATTGGAGATTGGGGGAAAACTGAGAACAGATAGAGAGGATTGGAGATTGAGAGAAAAGTGAGAAGAGAAAGAGAGAATTGGAGATTGAGAGAAAAGGGATAAGAGAAAGAGAGAGTTGGAGATTGAGACAAAAGTGATAAGAGAAAGAGAGAATTGGAGATTGAGAGAAAAGTGATGAGAGAAAGAGAGAATTGGAGTTTGAGAGAAAAGTGATATGAGAAAGAGAGATTGGAGATTGAGAGAAAAGTGATAAGAGAAAGAGAAAATTGGAGATTGAGAGAAAAGTGATAAGAGAAAGAGAGAATTGGAGATTGGGGGAAAAGTGTGAAGAGGAAGAGAGAATTGGATATTGGGGGAAAAGTGAGAAAAGAAAGAGAGAATTGGAGATTGAGAGAAAATGGATAAGAGAAAGAGAGAATTGGAGATTGAGAGAAAAGTGATGAGAGAAAGAGAGAATTGGAGATTGTGAGAAAAGTGATAAGAGAAAGAGAGAATTGGAGATTAGGGGAAAAGTGAGAAGAGAATGAGAGAATTGGAGATTGAGAGAAAAGTGATAAGAGAAAGAGAGAATTGCAGATTGAGAGAAAAGTGATAAGAGAAAGAGAGAATTGGAGATTGGCAGAAAAGTGATAAGAGAAAGAGAGAATTGGAGATTGAGAGAAAAGTGATAAGAGAAAGAGAGAATTGGAGATTGAGAGAAAAGTGATAAGAGAAAGAGAGAATTGTAGATTGGGGGACAAGTGATAAGAGAAAGAGAGAATTGGAGATTGAGAGAAAAGTGATAAGAGAAAGAGAGAATTGGAGATTATGAGAAAAGTGATAAGAGAAAGAGAGAATTGGTGATTGAGAGAAAAGTGATAAGAGAGAGAGAGAATGGGAGATTGAGAGAAAAGTGATAAGAGAAAGAGAGAATTGGAGATTGGGTGAAAACTGAGAACAGATAAAGAGGATTGGAGATTGAGAGAAAAGTGAGAAGAGAAAGAGAGAATTGGAGATTGAAAGAAAAGTGAGAAGGGAAAGAGGGAATTGGAGATTGAGAGAAAAGTGATAAGAGAAAGAGATAATTGGAGATTGAGAGAAAAGGGATAAGAGAAAGAGAGAGTTGTAGGTTGAGAGAAAAGTGATAAGAGAAAGAGAGAATTGGAGTTTGAGAGAAAAGTGATGAGAGAAAGAGAGAATTGGAGTTTGAGAGAAAACTGATATGAGAAAGAGAGAAATGGAGATTGAGAGAAAAGTGATAAGAGAAAGAGAGAATTGGAGATTGAGAGAAAAGTGATTGAGAGAAAAGTGATAAGAGAAAGAGAGAATTGGAGATTGGGGGAAAAGTGAGAAGAGAAAGCGAGAATTGGAGATTGAGAGAAAAGTGAGAAGAGAAAGAGAGTATTGGAGATTGAGAGAAAAGTGATGAGAGAAAGAGAGAATTGGAGATTGAGAGAAAAGTGATTGAGAGAAAAGTGATATGAGAAAGAGAGGATTGGAGATTGAGAGAAAAGTGATAAGAGAAAGAGAGAATTGGAGATTGAGAGAAAAGTGAGAAGAGAAAGAGAGAATTGGAGATTGGGGGAAAAGTGTGAAGAGAAAGAGAGAATTGGAGATTGGGGGAAAAGTGAGAAAAGAAAGAGAGAATTGGAGATTGAGAGAAAAGTGATAAGAGAAAGAGAGAATTGGAGATTGGGGGAAAAGTGTGAAGAGAAAGAGAGAATTGGAGATTGGGGGAAAAGTGAGAAAAGAAAGAGAGAATTGCAAATTGAGAGAAAATGGATAAGAGAAAGAGAGAATTGGAGATTGAGAGAAAAGTGATAAGAGAAAGAGAGAATTGGAGATTGAGAGAAAAGTGATGAGAGAAAGAGAGAATTGGGGATTGAGAGAAAAGTGATAAGAGAAAGAGAGAATTGGAGATTAGGGGAAAGTGAGAAGAGAAAGAGAGAATTGGAGATTTAGAGAAAAGTGTGAAGAGAAAGAGAGAATTGGAGATTGGGGGAAAAGTGTGAAGAGAAAGAGAGAATTGGAGATTGGGGGAAAAGTGAGAAAAGAAAGAGAGAATTGCAGATTGAGAGAAAATGGATAAGAGAAAGAGAGAATTGGAGATTCAGAGAAAAGTGATAACAGAAAGAGAGAATTGGAGATTGAGAGAAAGGTGATAAGAGAAAGAGAGAATTGGAGATTGAGAGAAAAGTGATAAGAGAAAGAGAGAATTGGAGATTAGGGGAAAAGTGAGAAGAGAAAGAGAGAATTGGAGATTGAGAGAAAAGTGATAAGAGAAAGAGAGAATTGCAGATTGAGAGAAAACTGATAAGAGAAAGAGAGAATTGGAGATTGAGAGAAAAGTGAGAAGAGAAAGAGAGTATTGGAGATTGAGAGAAAAGTGATAAGAGAAAGAGAGAATTGGAGATTGAGAGAAAAGTGATAAGAGAAAGAGAGAATTGGAGATTGAGAGAAAAGTGATTGAGAGAAAAGTGATAAGAGAAAGAGAGGATTGGAGATTGAGAGAAAAGTGATAAGAGAAAGAGAGAATTGGAGATTGAGAGAAAAGTGAGAAGAGAAAGAGAGAATTGGAGATTGGGGGAAAAGTGAGAAGAGAAAGAGAGAATTGGAGATTGAGAGAAAAGTGATAAGAGAAAGAGAGAATTGAAGATTGAGAGAAAAGTGATAAGAGAAAGAGAGAATTGGAGATTGAGAGAAAAGTGATAAGAGAAAGAGAGAATTGGAGATTGAGAGAAAAGTGATAAGAGAGGGAGAGAATGGGGGATTGAGAGAAAAGTGCTAAGAGAAATAGAGAATTGGAGATTGGGGGAAAACTGAGAACAGAAAGAGAGGATTGGAGATTGAGAGAAAAGTGAGAAGAGAATGAGAGAATTGGAGATTGGGGGAAAAGTGAGAAAAGAAAGAGAGAATTGCAGATTGAGAGAAAATGGATAAGAGAAAGAGAGAATTGGAGATTGAGAGAAAAGTGATAAGAGAGAGAGAATGGGAGATTGAGAGAAAAGTGAGAAGAGAAAGAGAGAATTGGAGATTGAGAGAAAAGTGATAACAGAAAGAGAGAATTGGAGATTGAGAGAAAAGTGATAAGAGAAAGAGAGAATTGGAGATTGAGAGAAAAGTGATAAGAGAAAGAGAGAATTGGAGATTGGGGGAAAAGTGTGAAGAGAAAGAGAGAATTGGATATTGGGGGAAAAGTGAGAAAAGAAAGAGAGAATTGGAGATTGAGAGAAAATGGATAAGAGAAAGAGAGAATCGGAGATTGAGAGAAAAGTGATAAGAGAAAGAGAGAATTGGAGATTGAGAGAAAAGTGATGAGAGAAAGAGAGAATTGGAGATTGAGAGAAAAGTGATAAGAGAAAGAGAGAATTGGAGATTAGGGGAAAAGTGAGAAGAGAATGAGAGAATTGGAGATTGAGAGAAAAGTGATAAGAGAAAGAGATAATTGGAGATTGAGAGAAAAGGGATAAGAGAAAGAGAGAGTTGTAGATTGAGAGAAAAGTGATAAGAGAAAGAGAGAATTGGAGTTTGAGAGAAAAGTGATGAGAGAAAGAGAGAATTGGAGTTTGAGAGAAAACTGATATGAGAAAGAGAGAAATGGAGATTGAGAGAAAAGTGATAAGAGAAAGAGAGGAGTGGATATTGGGGGAAAAGTGATAAGAGAAAGAGAGAATTGGAGATTGAGAGAAAAGTGATTGAGAGAAAAGTGATAAGAGAAAGAGAGAATTGGAGATTGGGGAAAAAGTGAGAAGAGAAAGCGAGAATTGGAGATTGAGAGAAAAGTGAGAAGAGAAAGAGAGTATTGGAGATTGAGAGAAAAGTGATAAGAGAAAGAGAGAATTGGAGATTGAGAGAAAAGTGAAAAGAGAAAGAGAGTATTGGAGATTGAGAGAAAAGTGATAAGAGAAAGAGAGAATTGGAGATTGAGAGAAAAGTGATTGAGAGAAAAGTGATAAGAGAAAGAGAGGATTGGAGATTGAGAGAAAAGTGATAAGAGAAAGAGAGAATTGGAGATTGAGAGAAAAGTGAGAAGAGAAAGAGAGAATTGGAGATTGGGGGAAAAGTGAGAAGAGAAAGAGAGAATTGGAGATTGAGAGAAAAGTGATAAGAGAAAGAGAGAATTGCAGATTGAGAGAAGACTGATAAGAGAAAGAGAGAATTGAAGATTGAGAGAAAAGTGATAAGAGAAAGAGAGAATTGGAGATTGATAGAAAAGTGATAAGAGAAAGAGAGAATTGGAGATTGAGAGAAAAGTGATAAGAGAGGGAGAGAATGGGGGATTGAGAGAAAAGTGCTAAGAGAAATAGAGAATTGGAGATTGGGGGAAAACTGAGAACAGAAAGAGAGGATTGGAGATTGAGAGAAAAGTGAGAAGAGAATGAGAGAATTGGAGATTGGGGGAAAAGTGTGAAGAGAAAGAGAGAATTGGAGATTGGGGGAAAAGTGAGAAAAGAAAGAGAGAATTGCAGATTGAGAGAAAATGGATAAGAGAAAGAGAGAATTGGAGATTGAGAGAAAAGTGATAAGAGAGAGAGAATGGGAGATTGAGAGAAAAGTGAGAAGAGAAAGAGAGAATTGGAGATTGAGAGAAAAGTGAGAAAGGAAAGAGAGAATTGGAGATTGAGAGAAAAGTGATAAGAGAAAGAGAGAATTGGAGGTTGGGGAAAAGTGTAAAGAGAAAAAGAGAATTGGAGATTGGGGAAAAATGAGAAGAGAAAGAGAGAATTGGAGATTGAGAGAAAAGTGATGAGAGAAAGAGAGAATTGGAGTTTGAGAGAAAAGTGATGAGAGAAAGAGAGAATTGGAGTTTGAGAGAAAACTGATATGAGAAAGAGAGAAATGGAGATTGAGAGAAAAGTGATAAGAGAAAGAGAGGAGTGGATATTGGGGGAAAAGTGATAAGAGAAAGAGAGAATTGGAGATTGAGAGAAAAGTGATTGAGAGAAAAGTGATAAGAGAAAGAGAGAATTGGAGATTGGGGGAAAAGTGAGAAGAGAAAGCGAGAATTGGAGATTGAGAGAAAAGTGAGAAGAGAAAGAGAGTATTGGAGATTGAGAGAAAAGTGAAAAGAGAAAGAGAGTATTGGAGATTGAGAGAAAAGTGATAAGAGAAAGAGAGAATTGGAGATTGAGAGAAAAGTGATTGAGAGAAAAGTGATAAGAGAAAGAGAGGATTGGAGATTGAGAGAAAAGTGATAAGAGAAAGAGAGAATTGGAGATTGGGGGAAAAGTGAGAAGAGAAAGAGAGAATTGGAGATTGAGAGAAAAGTGATAAGAGAAAGAGAGAATTGCAGATTGAGAGAAAACTGATAAGAGAAAGAGAGAATTGAAGATTGAGAGAAAAGTGATAAGAGAAAGAGAGAATTGGAGATTGAGAGAAAAGTGATAAGAGAAAGAGAGAATTGGAGATTGAGAGAAAAGTGATAAGAGAGGGAGAGAATGGGGGATTGAGAGAAAAGTGCTAAGAGAAATAGAGAATTGGAGATTGGGGGAAAACTGAGAACAGAAAGAGAGGATTGGAGATTGAGAGAAAAGTGAGAAGAGAATGAGAGAATTGGAGATTGGGGGAAAAGTGTGAAGAGAAAGAGAGAATTGGAGATTGGGGGAAAAGTGAGAAAAGAAAGAGAGAATTGCAGATTGAGAGAAAATGGATAAGAGAAAGAGAGAATTGGAGATTGAGAGAAAAGTGATAAGAGAGAGAGAGAATGGGAGATTGAGAGAAAAGTGAGAAGAGAAAGAGAGAATTGGAGATTGAGAGAAAAGTGAGAAAGGAAAGAGAGAATTGGAGATTGAGAGAAAAGTGATAAGAGAAAGAGAGAATTGGAGGTTGGGGAAAAGTGTAAAGAGAAAAAGAGAATTGGAGATTGGGGAAAAATGAGAAGAGAAAGAGAGAATTGGAGATTGAGAGAAAAGTGATGAGAGAAAGAGATAATTGGAGATTGAGAGAAAAGGGATAAGAGAAAGAGAGAGTTGGAGATTGAGAGAAAAGTGATAAGAGAAAGAGAGAATTGGAGATTGAGAGAAAAGTGATAAGAGAAAGAGAGAATTGGAGATTGGGGGGAAAAGTGAGAAGAGAAAGAGAGTATTGGAGATTGAGAGGAAAGTGATAAGAGAAAGAGAGAATTGGGGATTGAGAGAAAAGTGATAAGAGAAAGAGAGAATTGGAGATTGAGAGAAAAGTGATAAGAGAAAGAGAGAATTGGAGATGGAGAGAAAAGTGATTGAGAGAAAAGTGATAAGAGAAAGAGAGGATTGGAGATTGAGAGAAAAGTGATAAGAGAAAGAGAGAACTGGAGATTGAGAGAAAAGTGAGAAGAGAAAGAGAGAATTGGAGATTGGGGGAAAAGTGTGAAGAGAAAGAGAGAATTGGAGATTGGGGGAAAAGTGTGAAGAGAAAGAGAGAATTGGAGATTGGGGGAAAAGTGAGAAAAGAAAGAGAGAATTGCAGATTGAGAGAAAATGGATAAGAGAAAGAGAGAATTGGAGATTCAGAGAAAAGTGATAACAGAAAGAGAGAATTGGAGATTGAGAGAAAGGTGATAAGAGAAAGAGAGAATTGGAGATTGAGAGAAAAGTGATAAGAGAAAGAGAGAATTGGAGATTAGGGGAAAAGTGAGAAGAGAAAGAGAGAATTGGAGATTGAGAGAAAAGTGATAAGAGAAAGAGAGAATTGCAGATTGAGAGAAAACTGATAAGAGAAAGAGAGAATTGGAGATTGAGAGAAATGTGATGAGAGAAAGAGAGAATTGGAGTTTGAGAGAAAAGTGATAAGAGAAAGAGGGAATTGGAGATTGAGAGAAAAGTGATAAGAGAGAGAGAGAATGGGGGATTGAGAGAAAAGTGCTAAGAGAAATAGAGAATTGGAGATTGGGGGAAAACTGAGAACAGAAAGAGAGGATTGGAGATTGAGAGAAAAGTGAGAAGAGAAAGAGAGAATTGGAGATTGAGAGAAAAGGGATAAGAGAAAGAGAGAGTTGGAGATTGAGAGAAAAGTGATAAGAGAAACAGAGATTTGGAGATTGAGAGAAAGGTGATAAGAGAAAGAGAGAATTGGAGATTGAGAGAAAAGTAAGAAGAGAAAGAGAGAATTGGAGATTGGGGGAAAAGTGTGAAGAGAAAGAGAGAATTGGAGATTGGGGGAAAAGTGTGAAGAGAAAGAGAGAATTGGAGATTGGGGGTAAAGTGAGAAAAGAAAGAGAGAATTGCAGATTGAGAGAAAATGGATAAGAGAAACAGAGAATTGGAGATTGAGAGAAAAGTGATAAGAGAAAGAGAGAATTGAGATTGAGAGAAAAGTGATAAGAGAAAGAGAGAATTGGAGATTGACAGAAAAGTGATAAGAGAAAGAGAGAATTGGAGATTGAGAGAAAAGTGAGAAGAGAAAGAGAGAATTGGAGATTGAGAGAAAAGTGATAAGAGAGAGAGAGAATGGGGGATTGAGAGAAAAGTGCTAAGAGAAATAGAGAATTGGAGATTGGGGGAAAACTGAGAACACAAAGAGAGGATTGGAGATTGAGAGAAAAGTGAGAAGAGAAAGAGAGAATTGGAGCTTGAGAGAAAAGCGATAACAGAAAGAGAGAGTTGGAGATTGAGAGAAAAGTGATAAGAGAAAGAGAGGAGTGGATATTGGGGGAAAAGTGATAAGAGAAAGAGAGAATTGGAGATTGAGAGAAAAGTGATTGAGAGAAAAGTGATAAGAGAAAGAGAGAATTGGAGATTGGGGGAAAAGTGAGAAGAGAAAGCGAGAATTGGAGATTGAGAGAAAAGTGAGAAGAGAAAGAGAGTATTGGAGATTGAGAGAAAAGTGAAAAGAGAAAGAGAGTATTGGAGATTGAGAGAAAAGTGATAAGAGAAAGAGAGAATTGGAGATTGAGAGAAAAGTGATTGAGAGAAAAGTGATAAGAGAAAGAGAGGATTGGAGATTGAGAGAAAAGTGATAAGAGAAAGAGAGAATTGGAGATTGGGGGAAAAGTGAGAAGAGAAAGAGAGAATTGGAGATTGAGAGAAAAGTGATAAGAGAAAGAGAGAATTGCAGATTGAGAGAAAACTGATAAGAGAAAGAGAGAATTGAAGATTGAGAGAAAAGTGATAAGAGAAAGAGAGAATTGGAGATTGAGAGAAAAGTGATAAGAGAAAGAGAGAATTGGAGATTGAGAGAAAAGTGATAAGAGAGGGAGAGAATGGGGGATTGAGAGAAAAGTGCTAAGAGAAATAGAGAATTGGAGATTGGGGGAAAACTGAGAACAGAAAGAGAGGATTGGAGATTGAGAGAAAAGTGAGAAGAGAATGAGAGAATTGGAGATTGGGGGAAAAGTGTGAAGAGAAAGAGAGAATTGGAGATTGGGGGAAAAGTGAGAAAAGAAAGAGAGAATTGCAGATTGAGAGAAAATGGATAAGAGAAAGAGAGAATTGGAGATTGAGAGAAAAGTGATAAGAGAGAGAGAGAATGGGAGATTGAGAGAAAAGTGAGAAGAGAAAGAGAGAATTGGAGATTGAGAGAAAAGTGAGAAAGGAAAGAGAGAATTGGAGATTGAGAGAAAAGTGATAAGAGAAAGAGAGAATTGGAGGTTGGGGAAAAGTGTAAAGAGAAAAAGAGAATTGGAGATTGGGGAAAAATGAGAAGAGAAAGAGAGAATTGGAGATTGAGAGAAAAGTGATGAGAGAAAGAGATAATTGGAGATTGAGAGAAAAGGGATAAGAGAAAGAGAGAGTTGGAGATTGAGAGAAAAGTGATAAGAGAAAGAGAGAATTGGAGATTGAGAGAAAAGTGATAAGAGAAAGAGAGAATTGGAGATTGGGGGGAAAAGTGAGAAGAGAAAGAGAGTATTGGAGATTGAGAGGAAAGTGATAAGAGAAAGAGAGAATTGGGGATTGAGAGAAAAGTGATAAGAGAAAGAGAGAATTGGAGATTGAGAGAAAAGTGATAAGAGAAAGAGAGAATTGGAGATGGAGAGAAAAGTGATTGAGAGAAAAGTGATAAGAGAAAGAGAGGATTGGAGATTGAGAGAAAAGTGATAAGAGAAAGAGAGAACTGGAGATTGAGAGAAAAGTGAGAAGAGAAAGAGAGAATTGGAGATTGGGGGAAAAGTGTGAAGAGAAAGAGAGAATTGGAGATTGGGGGAAAAGTGTGAAGAGAAAGAGAGAATTGGAGATTGGGGGAAAAGTGAGAAAAGAAAGAGAGAATTGCAGATTGAGAGAAAATGGATAAGAGAAAGAGAGAATTGGAGATTCAGAGAAAAGTGATAACAGAAAGAGAGAATTGGAGATTGAGAGAAAGGTGATAAGAGAAAGAGAGAATTGGAGATTGAGAGAAAAGTGATAAGAGAAAGAGAGAATTGGAGATTAGGGGAAAAGTGAGAAGAGAAAGAGAGAATTGGAGATTGAGAGAAAAGTGATAAGAGAAAGAGAGAATTGCAGATTGAGAGAAAACTGATAAGAGAAAGAGAGAATTGGAGATTGAGAGAAATGTGATGAGAGAAAGAGAGAATTGGAGTTTGAGAGAAAAGTGATAAGAGAAAGAGGGAATTGGAGATTGAGAGAAAAGTGATAAGAGAGAGAGAGAATGGGGGATTGAGAGAAAAGTGCTAAGAGAAATAGAGAATTGGAGATTGGGGGAAAACTGAGAACAGAAAGAGAGGATTGGAGATTGAGAGAAAAGTGAGAAGAGAAAGAGAGAATTGGAGATTGAGAGAAAAGGGATAAGAGAAAGAGAGAGTTGGAGATTGAGAGAAAAGTGATAAGAGAAACAGAGATTTGGAGATTGAGAGAAAGGTGATAAGAGAAAGAGAGAATTGGAGATTGAGAGAAAAGTAAGAAGAGAAAGAGAGAATTGGAGATTGGGGGAAAAGTGTGAAGAGAAAGAGAGAATTGGAGATTGGGGGAAAAGTGTGAAGAGAAAGAGAGAATTGGAGATTGGGGGTAAAGTGAGAAAAGAAAGAGAGAATTGCAGATTGAGAGAAAATGGATAAGAGAAACAGAGAATTGGAGATTGAGAGAAAAGTGATAAGAGAAAGAGAGAATTGAGATTGAGAGAAAAGTGATAAGAGAAAGAGAGAATTGGAGATTGACAGAAAAGTGATAAGAGAAAGAGAGAATTGGAGATTGAGAGAAAAGTGAGAAGAGAAAGAGAGAATTGGAGATTGAGAGAAAAGTGATAAGAGAGAGAGAGAATGGGGGATTGAGAGAAAAGTGCTAAGAGAAATAGAGAATTGGAGATTGGGGGAAAACTGAGAACACAAAGAGAGGATTGGAGATTGAGAGAAAAGTGAGAAGAGAAAGAGAGAATTGGAGCTTGAGAGAAAAGCGATAACAGAAAGAGAGAGTTGGAGATTGAGAGAAAAGTGATAAGAGAAAGGGAGAATTGGAGATTGAGAGAAAAGTGATAAGAGAAAGAGAGAATTGGAGATTGAGAGAAAAGTGAGAAGAGAAAGAGAGAATTGGAGATTGGGGGAAAAGTGTGAAGAGAATGAGAGAATTGGAGATTGGGGGAAAAGTGTGAAGAGAAAGAGAGAATTGGAGATTGGGGGAAAAGTGAGAAAAGAAAGAGAGAATTGCAGATTGAGAGAAAATGGATAAGAGAAAGAGAGAATTGGAGATTGAGAGAAAAGTGATAAGAGAAAGAGAGAATTGGAGATTGAGAGAAAAGTGATAAGAGAAAGAGAGAATTGGAGATTAGGGGAAAAGTGAGAAGAGAAAGAGAGAATTGGAGATTGAGAGAAAAGTGATAAGAGAAAGAGAGAATTGCAGATTGAGAGAAAACTGATAAGAGAAAGAGAGAATTGGAGATTGAGAGAAAAGTGATAAGAGAAAGAGAGAATTGGAGATTGAGAGAAAAGTGATAAGAGAAAGAGAGAATTGGAGATTGAGAGAAAAGTGATGAGAGAGGGAGAGAATGGGGGATTGAGAGAAAAGTGCTAAGAGAAATAGAGAATTGGAGATTGGGGGAAAACTGAGAACAGAAAGAGAGGATTGGAGATTGAGAGAAAAGTGAGAAGAGAAAGAGAGAATTGGAGATTGAGAGAAAAGGGATAAGAGAAAGAGAGAGTTGGAGATTGAGAGAAAAGTGATAAGAGAAAGAGAGAATTGGAGATTGAGAGAAAAGTGATGAGAGAAAGAGAGAATTGGAGTTTGAGAGAAAAGTAATATGAGAAAGAGAGATTGGAGATTGAGAGAAAAGTGATAAGAGAAAGAGAAAATTGGAGATTGAGAGAAAAGTGATAAGAGAAAGAGAGAATTGGAGATTGGGGGAAAAGTGTGAAGAGAAAGAGAGAATTGGAGATTGGGGGAAAAGTGAGAAAAGAAAGAGAGAATTGCAAATTGAGAGAAAATGGATAAGAGAAAGAGAGAATTGGAGATTGAGAGAAAAGTGATAAGAGAAAGAGAGAATTGGAGATTGAGAGAAAAGTGATGAGAGAAAGAGAGAATTGGGGATTGAGAGAAAAGTGATAAGAGAAAGAGAGAATTGGAGATTAGGGGAAAAGTGAGAAGAGAAAGAGAGAATTGGAGATTTAGAGAAAAGTGATAAGAGAAAGAGAGAATTGGAGATTGAGAGAAAAGTGATAAGAGAAAGAGAGAATTGGAGATTATGGGAAAAGTGATAAGAGAAAGAGAGAATTAGAGATTGAGAGAACAGTGATAAGAGAAAGAGAGAATTGGAGATTTAGAGAAAAGTGATAAGAGAAAGAGAGAATTGGAGATTGAGAGAAAAGTGATAAGAGAAAGAGAGAATTGGAGATTGGCAGAAAAGTGATAAGAGAAAGAGAGAATTGGAGATTGAGAGAAAAGTGATAAGAGAAAGAGAGAATTGGAGATTATGGGAAAAGTGATAAGAGAAAGAGAGAATTGGAGATTGAGAGAAAAGTGATAAGAGTAAGAGAGAATTGTAGATTGGGGAACAAGTGCTAAGAGAAAGAGAGAAATGGAGATTGAGAGAAAAGTGATAAGAGAAAGAGAGAATTGGAGATTGAGATAAAAGTGATAAGAGAAAGAGAGAATTGGAGATTGAGAGAAAACTAATAAGAGAAAGAGAGAATTGGAGATTGAGAGAAAAGTGATGAGAGAAAGAGAGAATTGGAGATTGAGAGAAAAGTGATGAGAGAAAGAGAGAATTGGAGATTGAGAGAAAAGTGATAAGAGAGAGGGAGAATGGGGGATTGAAAGAAAAGTGCTAAGAGAAATAGAGAATTGGAGATTGGGGGAAAACTGAGAACAGATAGAGAGGATTGGAGATTGAGAGAAAAGTGAGAAGAGAAAGAGAGAATTGGAGATTGAGAGAAAAGTGATAAGAGAAAGAGAGAATTGGAGATTGAGAGAAAAGTGATGAGAGAAAGAGAGAATTGGAGTTTGAGAGAAAAGTGATATGAGAAAGAGAGATTGGAGATTGAGAGAAAAGTGATAAGAGAAAGAAAAAATTGGAGATTGAGAGAAAAGTGATAAGAGAAAGAGAGAATTGGAGATTGGGGGAAAAGTGTGAAGAGAAAGAGAGAATTGGATATTGGGGGAAAAGTGAGAAAAGAAAGAGAGAATTGGAGATTGAGAGAAAATGGATAAGAGAAAGAGAGAATTGGAGATTGAGAGAAAAGTGATAAGAGAAAGAGAGAATAGGAGATTGAGAGAAAAGTGATGAGAGAAAGAGAGAATTGGAGATTGAGAGAAAAGTGATAAGAGAAAGAGAGAATTGGAGATTAGGGGAAAAGTGAGAAGAGAATGAGAGAATTGGAGATTGAGAGAAAAGTGATAAGAGAAAGAGAGAATTGGAGATTGAGAGAAAAGTGATAAGAGAAAGAGAGAATTGGAGATTGGCAGAAAAGTGATAAGAGAAAGAGAGAATTGGAGATTGAGAGAAAAGTGATAAGAGAAAGAGAGAATTGGAGATTGAGAGAAAAGTGATAAGAGAAAGAGAGAATTGTAGATTGGGGGACAAGTGATAAGAGAAAGAGAGAATTGGAGATTGAGAGAGAAGTGATAAGAGAAAGAGAGAATTGGTGATTGAGAGAAAAGTGATAAGAGAGAGAGAGAATGGGAGATTGAGAGAAAAGTGATAAGAGAAAGAGAGAATTGGAGATTGGGTGAAAACTGAGAACAGATAAAGAGGATTGGAGATTGAGAGAAAAGTGAGAAGAGAAAGAGAGAATTGGAGATTGAAAGAAAAGTGAGAAGGGAAAGAGAGAATTGGAGATTGAGAGAAAAGTGATAAGAGAAAGAGATAATTGGAGATTGAGAGAAAAGGGATAAGACAAAGAGAGAGTTGTAGATTGAGAGAAAAGTGATAAGAGAAAGAGAGAATTGGAGTTTGAGAGAAAAGTGATGAGAGAAAGAGAGAATTGGAGTTTGAGAGAAAACTGATATGAGAAAGAGAGAAATGGAGATTGAGAGAAAAGTGATAAGAGAAAGAGAGGAGTGGATATTGGGGGAAAAGTGATAAGAGAAAGAGAGAATTGGAGATTGAGAGAAAAGTGATTGAGAGAAAAGTGATAAGAGAAAGAGAGGATTGTAGATTGAGAGAAAAGTGATAAGAGAAAGAGAGAATTGGAGATTGAGAGAAAAGTGAGAAGAGAAAGAGAGAATTGGAGATTGGGGGAAAAGTGAGAAGAGAAAGCGAGAATTGGAGATTGAGAGAAAAGTGAGAAGAGAAAGAGAGTATTGGAGATTGAGAGAAAAGTGATAAGAGAAAGAGAGAATTGGAGATTGAGAGAAAAGTGAAAAGAGAAAGAGAGTATTGGAGATTGAGAGAAAAGTGATAAGAGAAAGAGAGAATTGGAGATTGAGAGAAAAGTGATTGAGAGAAAAGTGATAAGAGAAAGAGAGGATTGGAGATTGAGAGAAAAGTGATAAGAGAAAGAGAGAATTGGAGATTGAGAGAAAAGTGAGAAGAGAAAGAGAGAATTGGAGATTGGGGGAAAAGTGTGAAGAGAAAGAGAGAATTGGAGATTGGGGGAAAAGTGATAAGAGAAAGAGAGAATTGGAGATTGGGGGAAAAGTGTGAAGAGAAAGAGAGAATTGGAGATTGGGGGAAAAGTCAGAAAAGAAAGAGAGAATTGCAAATTGAGAGAAAATGGATAAGAGAAAGAGAGAATTGGAGATTGAGAGAAAAGTGATAAGAGAAAGAGAGAATTGGAGATTGAGAGAAAAGTGATGAGAGAAAGAGAGAATTGGGGATTGAGAGAAAAGTGATAAGAGAAAGAGAGAATTGGAGATTAGGGGAAAAGTGAGAAGAGAAAGAGAGAATTGGAGATTGAGAGAAAAGTGATAAGAGAAAGAGAGAATTGGAGATTGAGAGAAAAGTGATAAGAGAGAGGGAGAATGGGGGATTGAAAGAAAAGTGCTAAGAGAAATAGAGAATTGGAGATTGGGGGAAAACTGAGAACAGATAGAGAGGATTGGAGATTGAGAGAAAAGTGAGAAGAGAAAGAGAGAATTGGAGATTGAGAGAAAAGGGATAAGAGAAAGAGAGGGTTGGAGATTGAGACAAAAGTGATAAGAGAAAGAGAGAATTGGAGATTGAGAGAAAAGTGATGAGAGAAAGAGAGAATTGGAGTTTGAGAGAAAAGTGATATGAGAAAGAGAGATTGGAGATTGAGAGAAAAGTGATAAGAGAAAGAAAAAATTGGAGATTGAGAGAAAAGTGATAAGAGAAAGAGAGAATTGGAGATTGGGGGAAAACTGAGAACACAAAGAGAGGATTGGAGATTGAGAGAAAAGTGAGAAGAGAAAGAGAGAATTGGAGCTTGAGAGAAAAGCGATAACAGAAAGAGAGAGTTGGAGATTGAGAGAAAAGTGATAAGAGAAAGGGAGAATTGGAGATTGAGAGAAAAGTGATAAGAGAAAGAGAGAATTGGAGATTGAGAGAAAAGTGAGAAGAGAAAGAGAGAATTGGAGATTAGGGGAAAAGTGAGAAGAGAATGAGAGAATTGGAGATTGAGAGAAAAGTGATAAGAGAAAGAGAGAATTGCAGATTGAGAGAAAAGTGATAAGAGAAAGAGAGAATTGGAGATTGGCAGAAAAGTGATAAGAGAAAGAGAGAATTGGAGATTGAGAGAAAAGTGACAAGAGAAAGAGAGAATTGGAGATTGAGAGAAAAGTGATAAGAGAAAGAGAGAATTGTAGATTGGGGGACAAGTGATAAGAGAAAGAGAGAATTGGAGATTGAGAGAGAAGTGATAAGAGAAAGAGAGAATTGGTGATTGAGAGAAAAGTGATAAGAGAGAGAGAGAATGGGAGATTGAGAGAAAAGTGATAAGAGAAAGAGAGAATTGGAGATTGGGTGAAAACTGAGAACAGATAAAGAGGATTGGAGATTGAGAGAAAAGTGAGAAGAGAAAGAGAGAATTGGAGATTGAAAGAAAAGTGAGAAGGGAAAGAGAGAATTGGAGATTGAGAGAAAAGTGATAAGAGAAAGAGATAATTGGAGATTGAGAGAAAAGGGATAAGACAAAGAGAGAGTTGTAGATTGAGAGAAAAGTGATAAGAGAAAGAGAGAATTGGAGTTTGAGAGAAAAGTGATGAGAGAAAGAGAGGAGTGGATATTGGGGGAAAAGTGATAAGAGAAAGAGAGAATTGGAGATTGAGAGAAAAGTGATTGAGAGAAAAGTGATAAGAGAAAGAGAGGATTGGAGATTGAGAGAAAAGTGATAAGAGAAAGAGAGAATTGGAGATTGAGAGAAAAGTGAGAAGAGAAAGAGAGAATTGGAGATTGGGGGAAAAGTGAGAAGAGAAAGCGAGAATTGGAGATTGAGAGAAAAGTGAGAAGAGAAAGAGAGTATTGGAGATTGAGAGAAAAGTGATAAGAGAAAGAGAGAATTGGAGATTGAGAGAAAAGTGAAAAGAGAAAGAGAGTATTGGAGATTGAGAGAAAAGTGATAAGAGAAAGAGAGAATTGGAGATTGAGAGAAAAGTGATTGAGAGAAAAGTGATAAGAGAAAGAGAGGATTGGAGATTGAGAGAAAAGTGATAAGAGAAAGAGAGAATTGGAGATTGAGAGAAAAGTGAGAAGAGAAAGAGAGAATTGGAGATTGGGGGAAAAGTGTGAAGAGAAAGAGAGAATTGGAGATTGGGGGAAAAGTGATAAGAGAAAGAGAGAATTGGAGATTGGGGGAAAAGTGTGAAGAGAAAGAGAGAATTGGAGATTGGGGGAAAAGTCAGAAAAGAAAGAGAGAATTGCAAATTGAGAGAAAATGGATAAGAGAAAGAGAGAATTGGAGATTGAGAGAAAAGTGATAAGAGAAAGAGAGAATTGGAGATTGAGAGAAAAGTGATGAGAGAAAGAGAGAATTGGGGATTGAGAGAAAAGTGATAAGAGAAAGAGAGAATTGGAGATTAGGGGAAAAGTGAGAAGAGAAAGAGAGAATTGGAGATTGAGAGAAAAGTGATAAGAGAAAGAGAGAATTGGAGATTGAGAGAAAAGTGATAAGAGAGAGGGAGAATGGGGGATTGAAAGAAAAGTGCTAAGAGAAATAGAGAATTGGAGATTGGGGGAAAACTGAGAACAGATAGAGAGGATTGGAGATTGAGAGAAAAGTGAGAAGAGAAAGAGAGAATTGGAGATTGAGAGAAAAGGGATAAGAGAAAGAGAGGGTTGGAGATTGAGACAAAAGTGATAAGAGAAAGAGAGAATTGGAGATTGAGAGAAAAGTGATGAGAGAAAGAGAGAATTGGAGTTTGAGAGAAAAGTGATATGAGAAAGAGAGATTGGAGATTGAGAGAAAAGTGATAAGAGAAAGAAAAAATTGGAGATTGAGAGAAAAGTGATAAGAGAAAGAGAGAATTGGAGATTGGGGGAAAACTGAGAACACAAAGAGAGGATTGGAGATTGAGAGAAAAGTGAGAAGAGAAAGAGAGAATTGGAGCTTGAGAGAAAAGCGATAACAGAAAGAGAGAGTTGGAGATTGAGAGAAAAGTGATAAGAGAAAGGGAGAATTGGAGATTGAGAGAAAAGTGATAAGAGAAAGAGAGAATTGGAGATTGAGAGAAAAGTGAGAAGAGAAAGAGAGAATTGGAGATTAGGGGAAAAGTGAGAAGAGAATGAGAGAATTGGAGATTGAGAGAAAAGTGATAAGAGAAAGAGAGAATTGCAGATTGAGAGAAAAGTGATAAGAGAAAGAGAGAATTGGAGATTGGCAGAAAAGTGATAAGAGAAAGAGAGAATTGGAGATTGAGAGAAAAGTGACAAGAGAAAGAGAGAATTGGAGATTGAGAGAAAAGTGATAAGAGAAAGAGAGAATTGTAGATTGGGGGACAAGTGATAAGAGAAAGAGAGAATTGGAGATTGAGAGAGAAGTGATAAGAGAAAGAGAGAATTGGTGATTGAGAGAAAAGTGATAAGAGAGAGAGAGAATGGGAGATTGAGAGAAAAGTGATAAGAGAAAGAGAGAATTGGAGATTGGGTGAAAACTGAGAACAGATAAAGAGGATTGGAGATTGAGAGAAAAGTGAGAAGAGAAAGAGAGAATTGGAGATTGAAAGAAAAGTGAGAAGGGAAAGAGAGAATTGGAGATTGAGAGAAACGTGATAAGAGAAAGAGATAATTGGAGATTGAGAGAAAAGGGATAAGACAAAGAGAGAGTTGTAGATTGAGAGAAAAGTGATAAGAGAAAGAGAGAATTGGAGTTTGAGAGAAAAGTGATGAGAGAAAGAGAGAATTGGAGTTTGAGAGAAAACTGATATGAGAAAGAGAGAAATGGAGATTGAGAGAAAAGTGATAAGAGAAAGAGAGGAGTGGATATTGGGGGAAAAGTGATAAGAGAAAGAGAGAATTGGAGATTGAGAGAAAAGTGATTGAGAGAAAAGTGATAAGAGAAAGAGAGGATTGGAGATTGAGAGAAAAGTGATAAGAGAAAGAGAGAATTGGAGATTGAGAGAAAAGTGAGAAGAGAAAGAGAGTATTGGAGATTGAGAGAAAAGTGATAAGAGAAAGAGAGAATTGGAGATTGAGAGAAAAGTGAAAAGAGAAAGAGAGTATTGGAGATTGAGAGAAAAGTGATAAGAGAAAGAGAGAATTGGAGATTGAGAGAAAAGTGATTGAGAGAAAAGTGATAAGAGAAAGAGAGGATTGGAGATTGAGAGAAAAGTGATAAGAGAAAGAGAGAATTGGAGATTGAGAGAAAAGTGAGAAGAGAAAGAGAGAATTGGAGATTGGGGGAAAAGTGTGAAGAGAAAGAGAGAATTGGAGATTGGGGGAAAAGTGAGAAAAGAAAGAGAGAATTGGAGATTGAGAGAAAAGTGATAAGAGAAAGAGAGAATTGGAGATTGGGGGAAAAGTGTGAAGAGAAAGAGAGAATTGGAGATTGGGGGAAAAGTGAGAAAAGAAAGAGAGAATTGCAAATTGAGAGAAAATGGATAAGAGAAAGAGAGAATTGGAGATTGAGAGAAAAGTGATAAGAGAAAGAGAGAATTGGAGATTGAGAGAAAAGTGATGAGAGAAAGAGAGAATTGGGGATTGAGAGAAAAGTGATAAGAGAAAGAGAGAATTGGAGATTAGGGGAAAAGTGAGAAGAGAAAGAGAGAATTGGAGATTGAGAGAAAAGTGATAAGAGAAAGAGAGAATTGGAGATTGAGAGAAAAGTGATAAGAGAAAGAGAGAATTGGAGATTATGGGAAAAGTGATAAGAGAAAGACAAAATTAGAGATTGAGAGAACAGTGATAAGAGAAAGAGAGAATTGGAGATTGAGAGAAAAGTGATAAGAGAAAGAGAGAATTGGAGATTGAGAGAAAAGTGATAAGAGAAAGAGAGAATTGGAGATTGGCAGAAAAGTGATAAGAGAAAGAGAGAATTGGAGATTGAGAGAAAAGTGATAAGAGAAAGAGAGAATTGGAGATTATGGGAAAAGTGATAAGAGAAAGAGAGAATTGGAGATTGAGAGAAAAGTAATAAGAGAAAGAGAGAATTAGAGATTGGGGGAAAAGTGATAAGAGAAAGAGAGAATTGGAGATTGAGAGAAAAGTGATAAGAGAAAGAGAGAATTGTAGATTGGGGAACAAGTGATAAGAGAAAGAGAGAATTGGAGATTGAGAGAAAAGTGATAAGAGAAAGAGAGAATTGGAGATTGAGAATAAAAGTGATAAGAGAAAGAGAGAATTGGAGATTGAGAGAAAACTAATAAGAGAAAGAGAGAATTGGAGATTGAGAGAAAAGTGATAAGAGAAAGAGAGAATTGGAGATTGAGAGAAAAGTGATAAGAGAAAGAGAGAATTGGAGATTGAGAGAAAAGTGATAAGAGAGAGGGAGAATGGGGGATTGAAAGAAAAGTGCTAAGAGAAGTAGAGAATTGGAGATTGGGGGAAAACTGAGAACAGATAGAGAGGATTGGAGATTGAGAGAAAAGTGAGAAGAGAAAGAGAGAATTGGAGATTGAGAGAAAAGGGATAAGAGAAAGAGAGAGTTGGAGATTGAGACAAAAGTGATAAGAGAAAGAGAGAATTGGAGATTGAGAGAAAAGTGATGAGAGAAAGAGAGAATTGGAGTTTGAGAGAAAAGTGATATGAGAAAGAGAGATTGGAGATTGAGAGAAAAGTGATAAGAGAAAGAGAAAATTGGAGATTGAGAGAAAAGTGATAAGAGAAAGAGAGAATTGGAGATTGGGGGAAAAGTGTGAAGAGAAAGAGAGGATTGGAGATTGAGAGAAAAGTGAGAAGAGAAAGAGAGAATTGGAGATTGAGAGAAAAGGGATAAGAGAAAGAGAGAGTTGGAGATTGAAAGAAAAGTGAGAAGGGAAAGAGAGAATTGGAGATTGAGAGAAAAGTGATAAGAGAAAGAGATAATTGGAGATTGAGAGAAAATGGATAAGAGAAAGAGAGAATCGGAGATTGAGAGAAAAGTGATAAGAGAAAGAGAGAATTGGAGATTGAGCGAAAAGTGATGAGAGAAAGAGAGAATTGAAGATTGAGAGAGAATTGGAGATTAGGGGAAAAGTGAGAAGAGAATGAGAGAATTGGAGATTGAGAGAAAAGTGATAAGAGAAAGAGAGAATTGGAGATTGAGAGAAAAGGGATAAGAGAAAGAGAGAGTTGTAGATTGAGAGAAAAGTGATAAGAGAAAGAGAGAATTGGAGTTTGAGAGAAAAGTGATGAGAGAAAGAGAGAATTGGAGTTTGAGAGAAAACTGATATGAGAAAGAGAGAAATGGAGATTGAGAGAAAAGTGATAAGAGAAAGAGAGGAGTGGATATTGGGGGAAAAGTGATAAGAGAAAGAGAGAATTGGAGATTGAGAGAAAAGTGAGACGAGAAAGAGAGTATTGGAGATTGAGAGAAAAGTGATAAGAGAAAGAGAGAATTGGAGATTGAGAGAAAAGTGAAAAGAGAAAGAGAGTATTGGAGATTGAGAGAAAAGTGATAAGAGAAAGAGAGAATTGGAGATTGAGAGAAAAGTGATTGAGAGAAAAGTGATAAGAGAAAGAGAGGATTGGAGATTGAGAGAAAAGTGATAAGAGAAAGAGAGAATTGGAGATTGGGGGAAAAGTGAGAAGAGAAAGCGAGAATTGGAGATTGAGAGAAAAGTGAGAAGAGAAAGAGAGTATTGGAGATTGAGAGAAAAGTGATAAGAGAAAGAGAGAATTGGAGATTGAGAGAAAAGTGAAAAGAGAAAGAGAGTATTGGAGATTGAGAGAAAAGTGATAAGAGAAAGAGAGAATTGGAGATTGAGAGAAAAGTGATTGAGAGAAAAGTGATAAGAGAAAGAGAGGATTGGAGATTGAGAGAAAAGTGATAAGAGAAAGAGAGAATTGGAGATTGGGGGAAAAGTGTGAAGAGAAAGAGAGAATTGGATATTGGGGGAAAAGTGAGAAAAGAAAGAGAGAATTGGAGATTGAAAGAAAATGGATAAGAGAAAGAGAGAATTGGAGATTGAGAGAAAAGTGATAAGAGAAAGAAAGAATTGGAGATTGAGAGAAAAGTGATGAGAGAAAGAGAGAATTGGAGATTGAGAGAAAAGTGATAAGAGAAAGAGAGAATTGGAGATTAGGGGAAAAGTGAGAAGAGAATGAGAGAATTGGAGATTGAGAGAAAAGTGATAAGAGAAAGAGAGAATTGCAGATTGAGAGAAAAGTGATAAGAGAAAGAGAGAATTGGAGATTGGCAGAAAAGTGATAAGAGAAAGAGAGAATTGGAGATTGAGAGAAAAGTGATAAGAGAAAGAGAGAATTGGAGATTGAGAGAAAAGTGATAAGAGAAAGAGAGAATTGTAGATTGGGGGACAAGTGATAAGAGAAAGAGAGAATTTGAGATTGAGAGAAAAGTGATAAGAGAAAGAGAGAATTGGAGATTGAGAGAAAAGTGATAAGAGAGAGAGAGAATGGGGGATTGAGAGAAAAGTGCTAAGAGAAATAGAGAATTGGAGATTGGGGGAAAACTGAGAACACAAAGAGAGGATTGGAGATTGAGAGAAAAGTGAGAAGAGAAAGAGAGAATTGGAGCTTGAGAGAAAAGCGATAACAGAAAGAGAGAGTTGGAGATTGAGAGAAAAGTGATAAGAGAAAGGGAGAATTGGAGATTGAGAGAAAAGTGATAAGAGAAAGAGAGAATTGGAGATTGAGAGAAAAGTGAGAAGAGAAAGAGAGAATTGGAGATTGGGGGAAAAGTGTGAAGAGAATGAGAGAATTGGAGATTGGGGGAAAAGTGTGAAGAGAAAGAGAGAATTGGAGATTGGGGGAAAAGTGAGAAAAGAAAGAGAGAATTGCAGATTGAGAGAAAATGGATAAGAGAAAGAGAGAATTGGAGATTGAGAGAAAAGTGATAAGAGAAAGAGAGAATTGGAGATTGAGAGAAAAGTGATAAGAGAAAGAGAGAATTGGAGATTAGGGGAAAAGTGAGAAGAGAAAGAGAGAATTGGAGATTGAGAGAAAAGTGATAAGAGAAAGAGAGAATTGCAGATTGAGAGAAAACTGATAAGAGAAAGAGAGAATTGGAGATTGAGAGAAAAGTGATAAGAGAAAGAGAGAATTGGAGATTGAGAGAAAAGTGATAAGAGAAAGAGAGAATTGGAGATTGAGAGAAAAGTGATGAGAGAGGGAGAGAATGGGGGATTGAGAGAAAAGTGCTAAGAGAAATAGAGAATTGGAGATTGGGGGAAAACTGAGAACAGAAAGAGAGGATTGGAGATTGAGAGAAAAGTGAGAAGAGAAAGAGAGAATTGGAGATTGAGAGAAAAGGGATAAGAGAAAGAGAGAGTTGGAGATTGAGAGAAAAGTGATAAGAGAAAGAGAGAATTGGAGATTGAGAGAAAAGTGATGAGAGAAAGAGAGAATTGGAGTTTGAGAGAAAAGTAATATGAGAAAGAGAGATTGGAGATTGAGAGAAAAGGGATAAGAGAAAGAGAGAGTTGGAGATTGAGAGAAAAGTGATAAGAGAAAGAGAAAATTGGAGATTGAGAGAAAAGTGATAAGAGAAAGAGAGAATTGGAGATTGGGGAAAAGTGTGAAAGAGAAAGAGAGAATTGGAGATTGGGGGAAAAGTGAGAAAAGAAAGAGAGAATTGCAAATTGAGAGAAAATGGATAAGAGAAAGAGAGAATTGGAGATTGAGAGAAAAGTGATAAGAGAAAGAGAGAATTGGAGATTGAGAGAAAAGTGATGAGAGAAAGAGAGAATTGGGGATTGAGAGAAAAGTGATAAGAGAAAGAGAGAATTGGAGATTAGGGGAAAAGTGAGAAGAGAAAGAGAGAATTGGAGATTTAGAGAAAAGTGATAAGAGAAAGAGAGAATTGGAGATTGAGAGAAAAGTGATAAGAGAAAGAGAGAATTGGAGATTATGGGAAAAGTGATAAGAGAAAGAGAGAATTAGAGATTGAGAGAACAGTGATAAGAGAAAGAGAGAATTGGAGATTTAGAGAAAAGTGATAAGAGAAAGAGAGAATTGGAGATTGAGAGAAAAGTGATAAGAGAAAGAGAGAATTGGAGATTGGCAGAAAAGTGATAAGAGAAAGAGAGAATTGGAGATTGAGAGAAAAGTGATAAGAGAAAGAGAGAATTGGAGATTATGGGAAAAGTGATAAGAGAAAGAGAGAATTGGAGATTGAGAGAAAAGTGATAAGAGTAAGAGAGAATTGTAGATTGGGGAACAAGTGATAAGAGAAAGAGAGAAATGGAGATTGAGAGAAAAGTGATAAGAGAAAGAGAGAATTGGAGATTGAGATAAAAGTGATAAGAGAAAGAGAGAATTGGAGATTGAGAGAAAACTAATAAGAGAAAGAGAGAATTGGAGATTGAGAGAAAAGTGATGAGAGAAAGAGAGAATTGGAGATTGAGAGAAAAGTGATGAGAGAAAGAGAGAATTGGAGATTGAGAGAAAAGTGATAAGAGAGAGGGAGAATGGGGGATTGAAAGAAAAGTGCTAAGAGAAATAGAGAATTGGAGATTGGGGGAAAACTGAGAACAGATAGAGAGGATTGGAGATTGAGAGAAAAGTGAGAAGAGAAAGAGAGAATTGGAGATTGAGAGAAAAGTGATAAGAGAAAGAGAGAATTGGAGATTGAGAGAAAAGTGATGAGAGAAAGAGAGAATTGGAGTTTGAGAGAAAAGTGATATGAGAAAGAGAGATTGGAGATTGAGAGAAAAGTGATAAGAGAAAGAGAGAATTGGAGATTGGGGGAAAAGTGTGAAGAGAAAGAGAGAATTGGATATTGGGGGAAAAGTGAGAAAAGAAAGAGAGAATTGGAGATTGAGAGAAAATGGATAAGAGAAAGAGAGAATTGGAGATTGAGAGAAAAGTGATAAGAGAAAGAGAGAATAGGAGATTGAGAGAAAAGTGATGAGAGAAAGAGAGAATTGGAGATTGAGAGAAAAGTGATAAGAGAAAGAGAGAATTGGAGATTAGGGGAAAAGTGAGAAGAGAATGAGAGAATTGGAGATTGAGAGAAAAGTGATAAGAGAAAGAGAGAATTGGAGATTGAGAGAAAAGTGATAAGAGAAAGAGAGAATTGGAGATTGGCAGAAAAGTGATAAGAGAAAGAGAGAATTGGAGATTGAGAGAAAAGTGATAAGAGAAAGAGAGAATTGGAGATTGAGAGAAAAGTGATAAGAGAAAGAGAGAATTGTAGATTGGGGGACAAGTGATAAGAGAAAGAGAGAATTGGAGATTGAGAGAGAAGTGATAAGAGAAAGAGAGAATTGGTGATTGAGAGAAAAGTGATAAGAGAGAGAGAGAATGGGAGATTGAGAGAAAAGTGATAAGAGAAAGAGAGAATTGGAGATTGGGTGAAAACTGAGAACAGATAAAGAGGATTGGAGATTGAGAGAAAAGTGAGAAGAGAAAGAGAGAATTGGAGATTGAAAGAAAAGTGAGAAGGGAAAGAGAGAATTGGAGATTGAGAGAAAAGTGATAAGAGAAAGAGATAATTGGAGATTGAGAGAAAAGGGATAAGACAAAGAGAGAGTTGTAGATTGAGAGAAAAGTGATAAGAGAAAGAGAGAATTGGAGTTTGAGAGAAAAGTGATGAGAGAAAGAGAGAATTGGAGTTTGAGAGAAAACTGATATGAGAAAGAGAGAAATGGAGATTGAGAGAAAAGTGATAAGAGAAAGAGAGGAGTGGATATTGGGGGAAAAGTGATAAGAGAAAGAGAGAATTGGAGATTGAGAGAAAAGTGATTGAGAGAAAAGTGATAAGAGAAAGAGAGGATTGGAGATTGAGAGAAAAGTGATAAGAGAAAGAGAGAATTGGAGATTGAGAGAAAAGTGAGAAGAGAAAGAGAGAATTGGAGATTGGGGGAAAAGTGAGAAGAGAAAGCGAGAATTGGAGATTGAGAGAAAAGTGAGAAGAGAAAGAGAGTATTGGAGATTGAGAGAAAAGTGATAAGAGAAAGAGAGAATTGGAGATTGAGAGAAAAGTGAAAAGAGAAAGAGAGTATTGGAGATTGAGAGAAAAGTGATAAGAGAAAGAGAGAATTGGAGATTGAGAGAAAAGTGATTGAGAGAAAAGTGATGAGAGAAAGAGAGGATTGGAGATTGAGAGAAAAGTGATAAGAGAAAGAGAGAATTGGAGATTGAGAGAAAAGTGAGAAGAGAAAGAGAGAATTGGAGATTGGGGGAAAAGTGTGAAGAGAAAGAGAGAATTGGAGATTGGGGGAAAAGTGATAAGAGAAAGAGAGAATTGGAGATTGGGGGAAAAGTGTGAAGAGAAAGAGAGAATTGGAGATTGGGGGAAAAGTCAGAAAAGAAAGAGAGAATTGCAAATTGAGAGAAAATGGATAAGAGAAAGAGAGAATTGGAGATTGAGAGAAAAGTGATAAGAGAAAGAGAGAATTGGAGATTGAGAGAAAAGTGATGAGAGAAAGAGAGAATTGGGGATTGAGAGAAAAGTGATAAGAGAAAGAGAGAATTGGAGATTGAGAGAAAAGTGATAAGAGAAAGAGAGAATTGGAGATTGAGAGAAAAGTGATAAGAGAGAGGGAGAATGGGGGATTGAAAGAAAAGTGCTAAGAGAAATAGAGAATTGGAGATTGGGGGAAAACTGAGAACAGATAGAGAGGATTGGAGATTGAGAGAAAAGTGAGAAGAGAAAGAGAGAATTGGAGATTGAGAGAAAAGGGATAAGAGAAAGAGAGGGTTGGAGATTGAGACAAAAGTGATAAGAGAAAGAGAGAATTGGAGATTGAGAGAAAAGTGATGAGAGAAAGAGAGAATTGGAGTTTGAGAGAAAAGTGATATGAGAAAGAGAGATTGGAGATTGAGAGAAAAGTGATAAGAGAAAGAAAAAATTGGAGATTGAGAGAAAAGTGATAAGAGAAAGAGAGAATTGGAGATTGGGGGAAAACTGAGAACACAAAGAGAGGATTGGAGATTGAGAGAAAAGTGAGAAGAGAAAGAGAGAATTGGAGCTTGAGAGAAAAGCGATAACAGAAAGAGAGAGTTGGAGATTGAGAGAAAAGTGATAAGAGAAAGGGAGAATTGGAGATTGAGAGAAAAGTGATAAGAGAAAGAGAGAATTGGAGATTGAGAGAAAAGTGAGAAGAGAAAGAGAGAATTGGAGATTAGGGGAAAAGTGAGAAGAGAATGAGAGAATTGGAGATTGAGAGAAAAGTGATAAGAGAAAGAGAGAATTGCAGATTGAGAGAAAAGTGATAAGAGAAAGAGAGAATTGGAGATTGGCAGAAAAGTGATAAGAGAAAGAGAGAATTGGAGATTGAGAGAAAAGTGACAAGAGAAAGAGAGAATTGGAGATTGAGAGAAAAGTGATAAGAGAAAGAGAGAATTGTAGATTGGGGGACAAGTGATAAGAGAAAGAGAGAATTGGAGATTGAGAGAGAAGTGATAAGAGAAAGAGAGAATTGGTGATTGAGAGAAAAGTGATAAGAGAGAGAGAGAATGGGAGATTGAGAGAAAAGTGATAAGAGAAAGAGAGAATTGGAGATTGGGTGAAAACTGAGAACAGATAAAGAGGATTGGAGATTGAGAGAAAAGTGAGAAGAGAAAGAGAGAATTGGAGATTGAAAGAAAAGTGAGAAGGGAAAGAGAGAATTGGAGATTGAGAGAAAAGTGATAAGAGAAAGAGATAATTGGAGATTGAGAGAAAAGGGATAAGACAAAGAGAGAGTTGTAGATTGAGAGAAAAGTGATAAGAGAAAGAGAGAATTGGAGTTTGAGAGAAAAGTGATGAGAGAAAGAGAGAATTGGAGTTTGAGAGAAAACTGATATGAGAAAGAGAGAAATGGAGATTGAGAGAAAAGTGATAAGAGAAAGAGAGGAGTGGATATTGGGGGAAAAGTGATAAGAGAAAGAGAGAATTGGAGATTGAGAGAAAAGTGATTGAGAGAAAAGTGATAAGAGAAAGAGAGGATTGGAGATTGAGAGAAAAGTGATAAGAGAAAGAGAGAATTGGAGATTGAGAGAAAAGTGAGAAGAGAAAGAGAGTATTGGAGATTGAGAGAAAAGTGATAAGAGAAAGAGAGAATTGGAGATTGAGAGAAAAGTGAAAAGAGAAAGAGAGTATTGGAGATTGAGAGAAAAGTGATAAGAGAAAGAGAGAATTGGAGATTGAGAGAAAAGTGATTGAGAGAAAAGTGATAAGAGAAAGAGAGGATTGGAGATTGAGAGAAAAGTGATAAGAGAAAGAGAGAATTGGAGATTGAGAGAAAAGTGAGAAGAGAAAGAGAGAATTGGAGATTGGGGGAAAAGTGTGAAGAGAAAGAGAGAATTGGAGATTGGGGGAAAAGTGAGAAAAGAAAGAGAGAATTGGAGATTGAGAGAAAAGTGATAAGAGAAAGAGAGAATTGGAGATTGGGGGAAAAGTGTGAAGAGAAAGAGAGAATTGGAGATTGGGGGAAAAGTGAGAAAAGAAAGAGAGAATTGCAAATTGAGAGAAAATGGATAAGAGAAAGAGAGAATTGGAGATTGAGAGAAAAGTGATAAGAGAAAGAGAGAATTGGAGATTGAGAGAAAAGTGATGAGAGAAAGAGAGAATTGGGGATTGAGAGAAAAGTGATAAGAGAAAGAGAGAATTGGAGATTAGGGGAAAAGTGAGAAGAGAAAGAGAGAATTGGAGATTGAGAGAAAAGTGATAAGAGAAAGAGAGAATTGGAGATTGAGAGAAAAGTGATAAGAGAAAGAGAGAATTGGAGATTATGGGAAAAGTGATAAGAGAAAGACAAAATTAGAAATTGAGAGAACAGTGATAAGAGAAAGAGAGAATTGGAGATTGAGAGAAAAGTGATAAGAGAAAGAGAGAATTGGAGATTGAGAGAAAAGTGATAAGAGAAAGAGAGAATTGGAGATTGGCAGAAAAGTGATAAGAGAAAGAGAGAATTGGAGATTGAGAGAAAAGTGATAAGAGAAAGAGAGAATTGGAGATTATGGGAAAAGTGATAAGAGAAAGAGAGAATTGGAGATTGAGAGAAAAGTAATAAGAGAAAGAGAGAATTAGAGATTGGGGGAAAAGTGATAAGAGAAAGAGAGAATTGGAGATTGAGAGAAAAGTGATAAGAGAAAGAGAGAATTGTAGATTGGGGAACAAGTGATAAGAGAAAGAGAGAATTGGAGATTGAGAGAAAAGTGATAAGAGAAAGAGAGAATTGGAGATTGAGAATAAAAGTGATAAGAGAAAGAGAGAATTGGAGATTGAGAGAAAACTAATAAGAGAAAGAGAGAATTGGAGATTGAGAGAAAAGTGATAAGAGAAAGAGAGAATTGGAGATTGAGAGAAAAGTGATAAGAGAAAGAGAGAATTGGAGATTGAGAGAAAAGTGATAAGAGAGAGGGAGAATGGGGGATTGAAAGAAAAGTGCTAAGAGAAGTAGAGAATTGGAGATTGGGGGAAAACTGAGAACAGATAGAGAGGATTGGAGATTGAGAGAAAAGTGAGAAGAGAAAGAGAGAATTGGAGATTGAGAGAAAAGGGATAAGAGAAAGAGAGAGTTGGAGATTGAGACAAAAGTGATAAGAGAAAGAGAGAATTGGAGATTGAGAGAAAAGTGATGAGAGAAAGAGAGAATTGGAGTTTGAGAGAAAAGTGATATGAGAAAGAGAGATTGGAGATTGAGAGAAAAGTGATAAGAGAAAGAGAGAATTGGAGATTGGGGGAAAAGTGTGAAGAGAAAGAGAGAATTGGATATTGGGGGAAAAGTGAGAAAAGAAAGAGAGAATTGGAGATTGAGAGAAAATGGATAAGAGAAAGAGAGAATCGGAGATTGAGAGAAAAGTGATAAGAGAAAGAGAGAATTGGAGATTGAGCGAAAAGTGATGAGAGAAAGAGAGAATTGAAGATTGAGAGAGAATTGGAGATTAGGGGAAAAGTGAGAAGAGAATGAGAGAATTGGAGATTGAGAGAAAAGTGATAAGAGAAAGAGAGAATTGGAGATTGAGAGAAAAGGGATAAGAGAAAGAGAGAGTTGTAGATTGAGAGAAAAGTGATAAGAGAAAGAGAGAATTGGAGTTTGAGAGAAAAGTGATGAGAGAAAGAGAGAATTGGAGTTTGAGAGAAAACTGATATGAGAAAGAGAGAAATGGAGATTGAGAGAAAAGTGATAAGAGAAAGAGAGGAGTGGATATTGGGGGAAAAGTGATAAGAGAAAGAGAGAATTGGAGATTGAGAGAAAAGTGAGACGAGAAAGAGAGTATTGGAGATTGAGAGAAAAGTGATAAGAGAAAGAGAGAATTGGAGATTGAGAGAAAAGTGAAAAGAGAAAGAGAGTATTGGAGATTGAGAGAAAAGTGATAAGAGAAAGAGAGAATTGGAGATTGAGAGAAAAGTGATTGAGAGAAAAGTGATAAGAGAAAGAGAGGATTGGAGATTGAGAGAAAAGTGATAAGAGAAAGAGAGAATTGGAGATTGGGGGAAAAGTGAGAAGAGAAAGCGAGAATTGGAGATTGAGAGAAAAGTGAGAAGAGAAAGAGAGTATTGGAGATTGAGAGAAAAGTGATAAGAGAAAGAGAGAATTGGAGATTGAGAGAAAAGTGAAAAGAGAAAGAGAGTATTGGAGATTGAGAGAAAAGTGATAAGAGAAAGAGAGAATTGGAGATTGAGAGAAAAGTGATTGAGAGAAAAGTGATAAGAGAAAGAGAGGATTGGAGATTGAGAGAAAAGTGATAAGAGAAAGAGAGAATTGGAGATTGGGGGAAAAGTGTGAAGAGAAAGAGAGAATTGGATATTGGGGGAAAAGTGAGAAAAGAAAGAGAGAATTGGAGATTGAAAGAAAATGGATAAGAGAAAGAGAGAATTGGAGATTGAGAGAAAAGTGATAAGAGAAAGAAAGAATTGGAGATTGAGAGAAAAGTGATGAGAGAAAGAGAGAATTGGAGATTGAGAGAAAAGTGATAAGAGAAAGAGAGAATTGGAGATTAGGGGAAAAGTGAGAAGAGAATGAGAGAATTGGAGATTGAGAGAAAAGTGATAAGAGAAAGAGAGAATTGCAGATTGAGAGAAAAGTGATAAGAGAAAGAGAGAATTGGAGATTGGCAGAAAAGTGATAAGAGAAAGAGAGAATTGGAGATTGAGAGAAAAGTGATAAGAGAAAGAGAGAATTGGAGATTGAGAGAAAAGTGATAAGAGAAAGAGAGAATTGTAGATTGGGGGACAAGTGATAAGAGAAAGAGAGAATTTGAGATTGAGAGAAAAGTGATAAGAGAAAGAGAGAATTGGAGATTATGAGAGAAGTGGTAAGAGAAAGAGAGAATTGGTGATTGAGAGAAAAGTGATAAGAGAGAGAGAGAATGGGAGATTGAGAGAAAAGTGATAAGAGAAAGAGAGAATTGGAGATTGGGTGAAAACTGAGAACAGATAAAGAGGATTGGAGATAGAGAGAAAAGTGAGAAGAGAAAGAGAAAATTGGAGATTGAAAGAAAAGTGAGAAGGGAAAGAGAGAATTGGAGATTGAGAGAAAAGTGATAAGAGAAAGAGATAATTGGAGATTGAGAGAAAAGGGATAAGAGAAAGAGAGAGTTGTAGATTGAGAGAAAAGTGATAAGAGAAAGAGAGAATTGGAGTTTGAGAGAAAAGTGATGAGAGAAAGAGAGAATTGGAGTTTGAGAGAAAACTGATATGAGAAAGAGAGAAATGGAGATTGAGAGAAAAGTGATAAGAGAAAGAGAGGAGTGGATATTGGGGGAAAAGTGATAAGAGAAAGAGAGAATTGGAGATTGAGAGAAAAGTGATTGAGAGAAAAGTGATAAGAGAAAGAGAGAATTGGAGATTAGGGGAAAAGTGAGAAGAGAAAGCGAGAATTGGAGATTGAGAGAAAAGTGAGAAGAGAAAGAGAGTATTGGAGATTGAGAGAAAAGTGATAAGAGAAAGAGAGAATTGGAGATTGAGAGAAAAGTGAAAAGAGAAAGAGAGTATTGGATATTGAGAGAAAAGTGATAAGAGAAAGAGAGAATTGGAGATTGAGAGAAAAGTGATTGAGAGAAAAGTGATAAGAGAAAGAGAGGATTGGAGATTGAGAGAAAAGTGATAAGAGAAAGAGATAATTGGAGATTGAGAGAAAAGTGAGTAGAGAAAGAGAGAATTGGAGATTGGGGGAAAAGTGTGAAGAGAAAGAGAGAATTGGAGATTGGGGGAAAAGTGATAAGAGAAAGAGAGAATTGTAGATTGGGGAACAAGTGATAAGAGAAAGAGAGAATTGGAGATTGAGAGAAAAGTGATAAGAGAAAGAGAGAATTGGAGATTGAGATATAAGTGATAAGAGAAAGAGAGAATTGGAGATTGAGAGAAAACTAATAAGAGAAAGAGAGAATTGGAGATTGAGAGAAAAGTGATAAGAGAAAGAGAGAATTGGAGATTGAGAGAAAAGTGATAAGAGAAAGAGAGAATTGGAGATTGAGAGAAAAGTGATAAGAGAGAGGGAGAATGGGGGATTGAAAGAAAAGCGCTAAGAGAAATAGAGAATTGGAGTTTGGGGGAAAACTGAGAACAGATAGAGAGGATTGGAGATTGAGAGAAAAGTGAGAAGAGAAAGAGAGAATTGGAGATTGAGAGAAAAGGGATAAGAGAAAGAGAGAGTTGGAGATTGAGACAAAAGTGATAAGAGAAAGAGAGAATTGGAGATTGAGAGAAAAGTGATGAGAGAAAGAGAGAATTGGAGTTTGAGAGAAAAGTGATATGAGAAAGAGAGATTGGAGATTGAGAGAAAAGTGATAAGAGAAAGAGAAAATTGGAGATTGAGAGAAAAGTGATAAGAGAAAGAGAGAATTGGAGATTGGGGGAAAAGTGTGAAGAGAAAGAGAGAATTGGATATTGGGGGAAAAGTGAGAAAAGAAAGAGAGAATTGGAGATTGAGAGAAAATGGATAAGAGAAAGAGAGAATTGGAGATTGAGAGAAAAGTGATAAGAGAAAGAGAGAATTGGAGATTGAGAGAAAAGTGATGAGAGAAAGAGAGAATTGGAGATTGAGAGAAAAGTGATAAGAGAAAGAGAGAATTGGAGATTAGGGGAAAAGTGAGAAGAGAATGAGAGAATTGGAGATTGAGAGAAAAGTGATAAGAGAAAGAGAGAATTGCAGATTGAGAGAAAAGTGATAAGAGAAAGAGAGAATTGGAGATTGGCAGAAAAGTGATAAGAGAAAGAGAGAATTGGAGATTGAGAGAAAAGTGATAAGAGAAAGAGAGAATTGGAGATTGAGAGAAAAGTGATAAGAGAAAGAGAGAATTGGAGATTAGGGGAAAAGTGAGAAGAGAATGAGAGAATTGGAGATTGAGAGAAAAGTGATAAGAGAAAGAGAGAATTGGAGATTATGAGAAAAGTGATAAGAGAAAGAGAGTATTGGTGATTGAGAGAAAAGTGATAAGAGAGAGAGAGAATGGGAGATTGAGAGAAAAGTGTTAAGAGAAAGAGAGAATTGGAGATTGGGTGAAAACTGAGAACAGATAAAGAGGATTGGAGATTGAGAGAAAAGTGAGAAGAGAAAGAGAAAATTGGAGATTGAAAGAAAAGTGAGAAGGGAAAGAGAGAATTGGAGATTGAGAGAAGAGTGATAAGAGAAAGAGATAATTGGAGATTGAGAGAAAAGGGATAAGAGAAAGAGAGAGTTGTAGATTGAGAGAAAAGTGATAAGAGAAAGAGAGAATTGGAGTTTGAGAGAAAAGTGATGAGAGAAAGAGAGAATTGGAGTTTGAGAGAAAACTGATATGAGAAAGAGAGAAATGGAGATTGAGAGAAAAGTGATAAGAGAAAGAGAGGAGTGGATATTGGGGGAAAAGTGATAAGAGAAAGAGAGAATTGGAGATTGAGAGAAAAGTGATTGAGAGAAAAGTGATAAGAGAAAGAGAGAATTGGAGATTGGGGGAAAAGTGAGAAGAGAAAGCGAGAATTGGAGATTGAGAGAAAAGTGAGACGAGAAAGAGAGTATTGGAGATTGAGAGAAAAGTGATAAGAGAAAGAGAGAATTGGAGATTGAGAGAAAAGTGAAAAGAGAAAGAGAGTATTGGAGATTGAGAGAAAAGTGATAAGAGAAAGAGAGAATTGGAGATTGAGAGAAAAGTGATTGAGAGAAAAGTGATAAGAGAAAGAGAGGATTGGAGATTGAGAGAAAAGTGATAAGAGAAAGAGAGAATTGGAGATTGAGAGAAAAGTGAGAAGAGAAAGAGAGAATTGGAGATTGGGGGAAAAGTGTGAAGAGAAAGAGAGAATTGGAGATTGGGGGAAAAGTGTGAAGAGAAAGAGAGAATTGGAGATTGGGGGAAAAGTGAGAAAAGAAAGAGAGAATTGGAGATTGAGAGAAAAGTGATAAGAGAAAGAGAGAATTGGAGATTAGGGGAAAAGTGAGAAGAGAAAGAGAGAATTGGAAATTGAGAGAAAAGTGAGAAAAGAAAGAGAGAATTGTAGATTGAGAGAAAAGGGATAAGAGAAAGAGAGAGTTGGAGATTGAGAGAAAAGTGATAAGAGAAAGAGAGAATTGGAGATTGAGAGAAAAGTGATAAGAGAAAGAGAGAATTGGAGATTGAGAGAAAAGTGAGAAGAGAAAGAGAGAATTGGAGATTGGGGGAAAAGTGTGAAGAGAAAGAGAGAATTGGAGATTGGGGGAAAAGTGTGAAGAGAAAGAGAGAATTGGAGATTGGGGGAAAAGTGAGAAAAGAAAGAGAGAATTGCAGATTGAGAGAAAATGGATAAGAGAAAGAGAGAATGGGAGATTGAGAGAAAAGTGATAAGAGAAAGAGAGAATTGAGATTGAGAGAAAAGTGATAAGAGAAAGAGAGAATTGGAGATTGAGAGAAAAGTGATAAGAGAAAGAGAGAATTGGAGATTAGGGGAAAAGTGAGAAGAGAAAGAGAGAATTGGAGATTGAGAGAAAAGTGATAAGAGAAAGAGAGAATTGCAGATTGAGAGAAAACTGATAAGAGAAAGAGAGAATTGGAGATTGAGAGAAAAGTGATAAGAGAAAGAGAGAATTGGAGATTGAGAGAAAAGTGATAAGAGAAAGAGAGAATTGGAGATTGAGAGAACAGTGATAAGATAAAGAGAGAATTGGAGATTGAGAAAAAAGTGATAAGAGAAAGAGAGAATTGGAGATTATGGGAAAAGTGATAAGAGAAAGAGAGAATTGGAGATTGAGAGAAAAGTGATAAGCGAAAGAGAGAATTAGAGATTGGGGGAAAAGTGATAAGAGAAAGAGAGAATTGGAGATTGAGAGAAAAGTAATAAGAGAAAGAGAGAATTGTAGATTGGAGAACAAGTGATAAGAGAAAGAGAGAATTGGAGATTGAGAGAAAAGTGATAAGAGAAAGAGAGAATTGGAGATTGAGAGAACAGTGATAAGATAAAGAGAGAATTGGAGATTGAGAAAAAAGTGATAAGAGAAAGAGAGAATTGGAGATTATGGGAAAAGTGATAAGAGAAAGAGAGAATTGGAGATTGAGAGAAAAGTGATAAGCGAAAGAGAGAATTAGAGAATGGGGGCAAAGTGATAAGAGAAAGAGAGAATTGGAGATTGAGAGAAAAGTAATAAGAGAAAGAGAGAATTGTAGATGGGAGAACAAGTGATAAGAGAAAGAGAGAATTGGAGATTGAGATAAAAGTGATAAGCGAAAGAGAGAATTGGAGATTGGGGGAAAAGTGTGAAGAGAATGAGAGAATTGGAGATTGAGAGAAAAGTGATAAGAGAAAGAGAGAATTGGTGATTGAGAGAAAAGTGATAAGAGAAAGAGAGAATTGGAGATTGAGAGAAAAGTGATAAGAGAAAGAGAGGATTGGAGATTGAGAGAAAAGTGATAAGAGAAAGAGAGAATTGGAGATTGAGAGAAAAGGGATAAGAGAAAGAGAGAGTTGGAGATTGAGAGAAAACTGATAAGAGAAAGAGAGAATTGGAGATTGAGAGAAAAGTGATAAGAGAAAGAGAGAATTGGAGATTGAGAGAAAAGTGATAAGAGAGAGAGAGAATGGAGGATTGGGGGAAAAGTGTGAAGAGAAAGAGAGAATTGGAGATTGGGGGAAAAGTGAGAAAAGAAAGAGAGAATTGCAGATTGAGAGAAAATGGATAAGAGAAAGAGAGAATTGGAGATTGAGAGAAAAGTGATAAGAGAAAGGGAGAATTGGAGATTGAGAGAAAAGTGATAAGAGAAAGAGAGAATTGGAGATTTAGAGAAAAGTGATAAGAGAAAGAGAGAATTGGAGATTAGGGGAAAAGTGAGAAGAGAAAGAGAGAATTGGAGATTGAGAGAAAAGTGATAAGAGAAAGAGAGAATTGCAGATTGAGAGAAAAGTGAGAAGAGAAAGAGAGAATTGGAGATTGGGGGAAAAGTGTGAAGAGAAAGAGAGAATTGGAGATTGGGGGAAAAGTGTGAAGAGAAAGAGAGAATTGGAGATTGGGGGAAAAGTGAGAAAAGAAAGAGAGAATTGCAGATTGAGAGAAAATGGATAAGAGAAAGAGAGAATGGGAGATTGAGAGAAAAGTGATAAGAGAAAGAGAGAATTGAGATTGAGAGAAAAGTGATAAGAGAAAGAGAGAATTGGAGATTGAGAGAAAAGTGATAAGAGAAAGAGAGAATTGGAGATTAGGGGAAAAGTGAGAAGAGAAAGAGAGAATTGGAGATTGAGAGAAAAGTGATAAGAGAAAGAGAGAATTGCAGATTGAGAGAAAACTGATAAGAGAAAGAGAGAATTGGAGATTGAGAGAAAAGTGATAAGAGAAAGAGAGAATTGGAGATTGAGAGAAAAGTGATAAGAGAAAGAGAGAATTGGAGATTGAGAGAACAGTGATAAGATAAAGAGAGAATTGGAGATTGAGAAAAAAGTGATAAGAGAAAGAGAGAATTGGAGATTATGGGAAAAGTGATAAGAGAAAGAGAGAATTGGAGATTGAGAGAAAAGTGATAAGCGAAAGAGAGAATTAGAGATTGGGGGAAAAGTGATAAGAGAAAGAGAGAATTGGAGATTGAGAGAAAAGTAATAAGAGAAAGAGAGAATTGTAGATTGGAGAACAAGTGATAAGAGAAAGAGAGAATTGGAGATTGAGAGAAAAGTGATAAGAGAAAGAGAGAATTGGAGATTGAGAGAACAGTGATAAGATAAAGAGAGAATTGGAGATTGAGAAAAAAGTGATAAGAGAAAGAGAGAATTGGAGATTATGGGAAAAGTGATAAGAGAAAGAGAGAATTGGAGATTGAGAGAAAAGTGATAAGCGAAAGAGAGAATTAGAGAATGGGGGCAAAGTGATAAGAGAAAGAGAGAATTGGAGATTGAGAGAAAAGTAATAAGAGAAAGAGAGAATTGTAGATGGGAGAACAAGTGATAAGAGAAAGAGAGAATTGGAGATTGAGATAAAAGTGATAAGCGAAAGAGAGAATTGGAGATTGGGGGAAAAGTGTGAAGAGAATGAGAGAATTGGAGATTGAGAGAAAAGTGATAAGAGAAAGAGAGAATTGGTGATTGAGAGAAAAGTGATAAGAGAAAGAGAGAATTGGAGATTGAGAGAAAAGTGATAAGAGAAAGAGAGGATTGGAGATTGAGAGAAAAGTGATAAGAGAAAGAGAGAATTGGAGATTGAGAGAAAAGGGATAAGAGAAAGAGAGAGTTGGAGATTGAGAGAAAACTGATAAGAGAAAGAGAGAATTGGAGATTGAGAGAAAAGTGATAAGAGAAAGAGAGAATTGGAGATTGAGAGAAAAGTGATAAGAGAGAGAGAGAATGGAGGATTGGGGGAAAAGTGTGAAGAGAAAGAGAGAATTGGAGATTGGGGGAAAAGTGAGAAAAGAAAGAGAGAATTGCAGATTGAGAGAAAATGGATAAGAGAAAGAGAGAATTGGAGATTGAGAGAAAAGTGATAAGAGAAAGGGAGAATTGGAGATTGAGAGAAAAGTGATAAGAGAAAGAGAGAATTGGAGATTTAGAGAAAAGTGATAAGAGAAAGAGAGAATTGGAGATTAGGGGAAAAGTGAGAAGAGAAAGAGAGAATTGGAGATTGAGAGAAAAGTGATAAGAGAAAGAGAGAATTGCAGATTGAGAGAAAACTGATAAGAGAAAGAGAGAATTGGAGATTGAGAGAAAAGTGATAAGAGAAAGAGAGAATTGGAGATTGAGAGAAAAGTGATAAGAGAGAGAGAGAATGGAGGATTGAGAGAAAAGTGCTAAGAGAAATAGAGAATTGGAGATTGGGGGAAAACTGAGAACAGAAAGAGAGGATTGGAGATTGAGAGAAAAGTGAGAAAAGAAAGAGAGAATTGGAGATTTAGAGAAAAGGGATAAGAGAAAGAGAGAGTTGGAGATTGAGAGAAAAGTGATAAGAGAAAGAGAGAATTGGAGATTGAGAGAAAAGTGATGAGAGAAAGAGAGAATTGGAGATTGAGAGAAAAGTGATAAGAGAAAGAGAGAATTGGTGATTGAAAGAAAAGTGATAAGAGAAAGAGAGAATTGGAGATTGAGAGAAAAGTGAGAAGAGAAAGAGAGAATTGGAGATTGGGGGAAAAGTGAGAAAAGAAAGAGAGAATTGCAGATTGAGAGAAAATGGATAAGAGAAAGAGAGAATTGGAAATTGAGAGATAAGTGATAAGAGAAAGAGAGAATTGGAGATTGAGAGAAAAGTGATTAGAGAAAGAGAGAATTGGAGATTGAGAGAAAAGTGATAAGATAAAGAGAGAATTGGAGATTGAGAAAAAAGTGATAAGAGAAAGAGAGAATTGGAGATTATGGGAAAAGTGATAAGAGAAAGAGAGAATTGGAGATTGAGAGAAAAGTGATAAGCGAAAGAGAGAATTAGAGATTGGGGGAAAAGTGATAAGAGAAAGAGAGAATTGGAGATTGAGAGAAAAGTAATAAGAGAAAGAGAGAATTGTAGATTGGAGAACAAGTGATAAGAGAAAGAGAGAATTGGAGATTGAGATAAAAGTGATAAGCGAGAGAGAGAATTGGAGATTGGGGGAAAAGTGTGAAGAGAATGAGAGAATTGGAGATTGAGGGAAAAGTGATAAGAGAAAGAGAGAATTGGTGATTGAGAGAAAAGTGATAAGAGAAAGAGAGAATTGGAGATTGAGAGAAAAGTGATAAGAGAAAGAGAGGATTGGAGGTTGAGAGAAAAGTGATAAGAGAAAGAGAGAATTGGAGATTGAGAGAAAAGGGATAAGAGAAAGAGAGAGTTGGAGATTGAGAGAAAAGTGAGAAGAGAAAGAGAGAATTGGAGATTGGGGGAAAAGTGTGAAGAGAAAGAGAGAACTGGAGATTGGGGGAAAAGTGAGAAAAGAAAGAGAGAATTGCAGATTGAGAGAAAATAGATAAGAGAAAGAGAGAATTGAAAGATTGAGAGAAAAGTGATAAGAGAAAGGGAGAATTGGAGATTGAGAGAAAAGTAATAAGAGAAAGAGAGAATTAGAGATTGGGGGAAAAGTGATAAGAGAAAGAGAGAATTGGAGACTGAGAGAAAAGTGATAAGAGAAAGAGAGAATTGTAGATTGGGGAACAAGTGATAAGAGAAAGAGAGAATTGGAGATTGAGAGAAAAGTGATAAGAGAAAGAGAGAATTGGAGATTGAGATAAAAGTGATAAGAGAAAGAGAGAATTGGAGATTGAGAGAAAACTAATAAGAGAAAGAGAGAATTGGAGATTGAGAGAAAAGTGATAAGAGAAAGAGAGAATTGGAGATTGAGAGAAAAGTGATAAGAGAAAGAGAGAATTGGAGATTGAGAGAAAAGTGATAAGAGAGAGGGAGAATGGGGGATTGAAAGAAAAGTGCTAAGAGAAATAGAGAATTGGAGATTGGGGGAAAACTGAGAACAGATAGAGAGGATTGGAGATTGAGAGAAAAGTGAGAAGAGAAAGAGAGAATTGGAGATTGAGAGAAAAGGGATAAGAGAAAGAGAGAGTTGGAGATTGAGACAAAAGTGATAAGAGAAAGAGAGAATTGGAGATTGAGAGAAAAGTGATGAGAGAAAGAGAGAATTGGAGTTTGAGAGAAAAGTGATATGAGAAAGAGAGATTGGAGATTGAGAGAAAAGTGATAAGAGAAAGAGAAAATTGGAGATTGAGAGAAAAGTGATAAGAGAAAGAGAGAATTGGAGATTGGGGGAAAAGTGTGAAGAGAAAGAGAGAATTGGATATTGGGGGAAAAGTGAGAAAAGAAAGAGAGAATTGGAGATTGAGAGAAAATGGATAAGAGAAAGAGAGAATTGGAGATTGAGAGAAAAGTGATAAGAGAAAGAAAGAATTGGAGATTGAGAGAAAAGTAATGAGAGAAAGAGAGAATTGGAGATTGAGAGAAAAGTGATAAGAGAAAGAGAGAATTGGAGATTAGGGGAAAAGTGAGAAGAGAATGAGAGAATTGGAGATTGAGAGAAAAATGATAAGAGAAAGAGAGAATTGCAGATTGAGAGAAAAGTGATAAGAGAAAGAGAGAATTGGAGATTGGCAGAAAAGTGATAAGAGAAAGAGAGAATTGGAGATTGAGAGAAAAGTGATAAGAGAAAGAGAGAATTGGAGATTGAGAGAAAAGTGATAAGAGAAAGAGAGAATTGTAGATTGGGGGACAAGTGATAAGAGAAAGAGAGAATTTGAGATTGAGAGAAAAGTGATAAGAGAAAGAGAGAATTGGAGATTATGAGAAAAGTGGTAAGAGAAAGAGAGAATTGGTGATTGAGAGAAAAGTGATAAGAGAGAGAGAGAATGGGAGATTGAGAGAAAAGTGATAAGAGAAAGAGAGAATTGGAGATTGGGTGAAAACTGAGAACAGATAAAGAGGATTGGAGATTGAGAGAAAAGTGAGAAGAGAAAGAGAAAATTGGAGATTGAAAGAAAAGTGAGAAGGGAAAGAGAGAATTGGAGATTGAGAGAAAAGTGATAAGAGAAAGAGATAATTGGAGATTGAGAGAAAAGGGATAAGAGAATGAGAGAGTTGTAGATTGAGAGAAAAGTGATAAGAGAAAGAGAGAATTGGAGTTTGAGAGAAAAGTGATGAGAGAAAGAGAGAATTGGAGTTTGAGAGAAAACTGATATGAGAAAGAGAGAAATGGAGATTGAGAGAAAAGTGATAAGAGAAAGAGAGGAGTGGATATTGGGGGAAAAGTGATAAGAGAAAGAGAGAATTGGAGATTGAGAGAAAAGTAATTGAGAGAAAAGTGATAAGAGAAAGAGAGAATTGGAGATTGGGGGAAAAGTGAGAAGAGAAAGCGAGAATTGGAGATTGAGAGAAAAGTGAGAAGAGAAAGAGAGTATTGGAGATTGAGAGAAAAGTGATAAGAGAAAGAGAGAATTGGAGATTGAGAGAAAAGTGAAAAGAGAAAGAGAGTATTGGATATTGAGAGAAAAGTGATAAGAGAAAGAGAGAATTGGAGATTGAGAGAAAAGTGATTGAGAGAAAAGTGATAAGAGAAAGAGAGGATTGGAGATTGAGAGAAAAGTGATAAGAGAAAGAGATAATTGGAGATTGAGAGAAAAGTGAGTAGAGAAAGAGAGAATTGGAGATTGGGGGAAAAGTGTGAAGAGAAAGAGAGAATTGGAGATTGGGGGAAAAGTGATAAGAGAAAGAGAGAATTGTAGATTGGGGAACAAGTGATAAGAGAAAGAGAGAATTGGAGATTGAGAGAAAAGTGATAAGAGAAAGAGAGAATTGGAGATTGAGATATATGTGATAAGAGAAAGAGAGAATTGGAGATTGAGAGAAAACTAATAAGAGAAAGAGAGAATTGGAGATTGAGAGAAAAGTGATAAGAGAAAGAGAGAATTGGAGATTGAGAGAAAAGTGATAAGAGAAAGAGAGAATTGGAGATTGAGAGAAAAGTGATAAGAGAGAGGGAGAATGGGGGATTGAAAGAAAAGTGAGAAGAGAAAGAGAAAATTGGAGATTGAAAGAAAAGTGAGAAGGGAAAGAGAGAATTGGAGATTGAGAGAAAAGTGATAAGAGAAAGAGATAATTGGAGATTGAGAGAAAAGGGATAAGAGAAAGAGAGAGTTGTAGATTGAGAGAAAAGTGATAAGAGAAAGAGAGAATTGGAGTTTGAGAGAAAAGTGATGAGAGAAAGAGAGAATTGGAGTTTGAGAGAAAACTGATATGAGAAAGAGAGAAATGGAGATTGAGAGAAAAGTGATAAGAGAAAGAGAGGAGTGGATATTGGGGGAAAACTGAGAACAGATAGAGAGGATTGGAGATTGAGAGAAAAGTGAGAAGAGAAAGAGAGAATTGGAGATTGAGAGAAAAGGGATAAGAGAAAGAGAGAGTTGGAGATTGAGACAAAAGTGATAAGAGAAAGAGAGAATTGGAGATTGAGAGAAAAGTGATGAGAGAAAGAGAGAATTGGAGTTTGAGAGAAAAGTGATATGAGAAAGAGAGATTGGAGATTGAGAGAAAAGTGATAAGAGAAAGAGAAAATTGGAGATTGAGAGAAAAGTGATAAGAGAAAGAGAGAATTGGAGATTGGGGGAAAAGTGTGAAGAGAAAGAGAGAATTGGATATTGGGGGAAAAGTGAGAAAAGAAAGAGAGAATTGGAGATTGAGAGAAAATGGATAAGAGAAAGAGAGAATTGGAGATTGAGAGAAAAGTGATAAGAGAAAGAGAGAATTGGAGATTGAGAGAAAAGTGATGAGAGAAAGAGAGAATTGGAGATTGAGAGAAAAGTGATAAGAGAAAGAGAGAATTGGAGATTAGGGGAAAAGTGAGAAGAGAATGAGAGAATTGGAGATTGAGAGAAAAGTGATAAGAGAAAGAGAGAATTGCAGATTGAGAGAAAAGTGATAAGAGAAAGAGAGAATTGGAGATTGGCAGAAAAGTGATAAGAGAAAGAGAGAATTGGAGATTGAGAGAAAAGTGATAAGAGAAAGAGAGAATTGGAGATGTAGAGAAAAGTGATAAGAGAAAGAGAGAATTGGAGATTATGAGAAAAGTGGTAAGAGAAAGAGAGAATTGGTGATTGAGAGAAAAGTGATAAGAGAGAGAGAGAATGGGAGATTGAGAGAAAAGTGATAAGAGAAAGAGAGAATTGGAGATTGGGTGAAAACTGAGAACAGATAAAGAGGATTGGAGATTGAGAGAAAAGTGAGAAGAGAAAGAGAAAATTGGAGATTGAAAGAAAAGTGAGAAGGGAAAGAGAGAATTGGAGATTGAGAGAAAAGTGATAAGAGAAAGAGATAATTGGAGATTGAGAGAAAAGGGATAAGAGAATGAGAGAGTTGTAGATTGAGAGAAAAGTGATAAGAGAAAGAGAGAATTGGAGTTTGAGAGAAAAGTGATGAGAGAAAGAGAGAATTGGAGTTTGAGAGAAAACTGATATGAGAAAGAGAGAAATGGAGATTGAGAGAAAAGTGATAAGAGAAAGAGAGGAGTGGATATTGGGGGAAAAGTGATAAGAGAAAGAGAGAATTGGAGATTGAGAGAAAAGTGATTGAGAGAAAGAGAGAATTGGAGATTGGGGGAAAAGTGAGAAGAGAAAGCGAGAATTGGAGATTGAGAGAAAAGTGAGAAGAGAAAGAGAGTATTGGAGATTGAGAGAAAAGTGATAAGAGAAAGAGAGAATTGGAGATTGAGAGAAAAGTGAAAAGAGAAAGAGAGTATTGGATATTGAGAGAAAAGTGATAAGAGAAAGAGAGAATTGGAGATTGAGAGAAAAGTGATTGAGAGAAAAGTGATAAGAGAAAGAGAGGATTGGAGATTGAGAGAAAAGTGATAAGAGAAAGAGATAATTGGAGATTGAGAGAAAAGTGAGTAGAGAAAGAGAGAATTGGAGATTGGGGGAAAAGTGTGAAGAGAAAGAGAGAATTGGAGATTGGGGGAAAAGTGATAAGAGAAAGAGAGAATTGTAGATTGGGGAACAAGTGATAAGAGAAAGAGAGAATTGGAGATTGAGAGAAAAGTGATAAGAGAAAGAGAGAATTGGAGATTGAGATATAAGTGATAAGAGAAAGAGAGAATTGGAGATTGAGAGAAAACTAATAAGAGAAAGAGAGAATTGGAGATTGAGAGAAAAGTGATAAGAGAAAGAGAGAATTGGAGATTGAGAGAAAAGTGATAAGAGAAAGAGAGAATTGGAGATTGAGAGAAAAGTGATAAGAGAGAGGGAGAATGGGGGATTGAAAGAAAAGTGAGAAGAGAAAGAGAAAATTGGAGATTGAAAGAAAAGTGAGAAGGGAAAGAGAGAATTGGAGATTGAGAGAAAAGTGATAAGAGAAAGAGATAATTGGAGATTGAGAGAAAAGGGATAAGAGAAAGAGAGAGTTGTAGATTGAGAGAAAAGTGATAAGAGAAAGAGAGAATTGGAGTTTGAGAGAAAAGTGATGAGAGAAAGAGAGAATTGGAGTTTGAGAGAAAACTGATATGAGAAAGAGAGAAATGGAGATTGAGAGAAAAGTGATAAGAGAAAGAGAGGAGTGGATATTGGGGGAAAACTGAGAACAGATAGAGAGGATTGGAGATTGAGAGAAAAGTGAGAAGAGAAAGAGAGAATTGGAGATTGAGAGAAAAGGGATAAGAGAAAGAGAGAGTTGGAGATTGAGACAAAAGTGATAAGAGAAAGAGAGAATTGGAGATTGAGAGAAAAGTGATGAGAGAAAGAGAGAATTGGAGTTTGAGAGAAAAGTGATATGAGAAAGAGAGATTGGAGATTGAGAGAAAAGTGATAAGAGAAAGAGAAAATTGGAGATTGAGAGAAAAGTGATAAGAGAAAGAGAGAATTGGAGATTGGGGGAAAAGTGTGAAGAGAAAGAGAGAATTGGATATTGGGGGAAAAGTGAGAAAAGAAAGAGAGAATTGGAGATTGAGAGAAAATGGATAAGAGAAAGAGAGAATTGGAGATTGAGAGAAAAGTGATAAGAGAAAGAGAGAATTGGAGATTGAGAGAAAAGTGATGAGAGAAAGAGAGAATTGGAGATTGAGAGAAAAGTGATAAGAGAAAGAGAGAATTGGAGATTAGGGGAAAAGTGAGAAGAGAATGAGAGAATTGGAGATTGAGAGAAAAGTGATAAGAGAAAGAGAGAATTGCAGATTGAGAGAAAAGTGATAAGAGAAAGAGAGAATTGGAGATTGGCAGAAAAGTGATAAGAGAAAGAGAGAATTGGAGATTGAGAGAAAAGTGATAAGAGAAAGAGAGAATTGGAGATTGAGAGAAAAGTGATAAGAGAAAGAGAGAATTGGAGATTATGAGAAAAGTGGTAAGAGAAAGAGAGAATTGGTGATTGAGAGAAAAGTGATAAGAGAGAGAGAGAATGGGAGATTGAGAGAAAAGTGATAAGAGAAAGAGAGAATTGGAGATTGGGTGAAAACTGAGAACAGATAAAGAGGATTGGAGATTGAGAGAAAAGTGAGAAGAGAAAGAGAAAATTGGAGATTGAAAGAAAAGTGAGAAGGGAAAGAGAGAATTGGAGATTGAGAGAAAAGTGATAAGAGAAAGAGATAATTGGAGATTGAGAGAAAAGGGATAAGAGAAAGAGAGAGTTGTAGATTGAGAGAAAAGTGATAAGAGAAAGAGAGAATTGGAGTTTGAGAGAAAAGTGATGAGAGAAAGAGAGAATTGGAGTTTGAGAGAAAACTGATATGAGAAAGAGAGAAATGGAGATTGAGAGAAAAGTGATAAGAGAAAGAGAGGAGTGGATATTGGGGGAAAAGTGATAAGAGAAAGAGAGAATTGGAGATTGAGAGAAAAGTGATTGAGAGAAAAGTGATAAGAGAAAGAGAGAATTGGAGATTGGGGGAAAAGTGAGAAGAGAAAGCGAGAATTGGAGATTGAGAGAAAAGTGAGAAGAGAAAGAGAGTATTGGAGATTGAGAGAAAAGTGATAAGAGAAAGAGAGAATTGGAGATTGAGAGAAAAGTGAAAAGAGAAAGAGAGTATTGGATATTGAGAGAAAAGTGATAAGAGAAAGAGAGAATTGGAGATTGAGAGAAAAGTGATTGAGAGAAAAGTGATAAGAGAAAGAGAGGATTGGAGATTGAGAGAAAAGTGATAAGAGAAAGAGATAATTGGAGATTGAGAGAAAAGTGAGTAGAGAAAGAGAGAATTGGAGATTGGGGGAAAAGTGTGAAGAGAAAGAGAGAATTGGAGATTGGGGGAAAAGTGATAAGAGAAAGAGAGAATTGTAGATTGGGGAACAAGTGATAAGAGAAAGAGATAATTGGAGATTGAGAGAAAAGTGAGTAGAGAAAGAGAGAATTGGAGATTGGGGGAAAAGTGTGAAGAGAAAGAGAGAATTGGAGATTGGGGGAAAAGTGATAAGAGAAAGAGAGAATTGTAGATTGGGGAACAAGTGATAAGAGAAAGAGAGAATTGGAGATTGAGATATAAGTGATAAGAGAAAGAGAGAATTGGAGATTGAGAGATAACTAATAAGAGAAAGAGAGAATTGGAGATTGAGAGAAAAGTGATAAGAGAAAGAGAGAATTGGAGATTGAGAGAAAAGTGATAAGAGAAAGAGAGAATTGGAGATTGAGAGAAAAGTGATAAGAGAGAGGGAGAATGGGGGATTGAAAGAAAAGTGCTAAGAGAAATAGAGAATTGGAGATTGAGAGAAAAGTGATGAGAGAAAGAGAGAATTGGAGTTTGAGAGAAAAGTGATATGAGAAAGAGAGATTGGAGATTGAGAGAAAAGTGATAAGAGAAAGAGAAAATTGGAGATTGAGAGAAAAGTGATAAGAGAAAGAGAGAATTGGAGATTGGGGGAAAAGTGTGAAGAGAAAGAGAGAATTGGATATTGGGGGAAAAGTGAGAAAAGAAAGAGAGAATTGGAGATTGAGAGAAAATGGATAAGAGAAAGAGAGAATTGGAGATTGAGAGAAAAGTGATAAGAGAAAGAGAGAATTGGAGATTGAGAGAAAAGTGATGAGAGAAAGAGAGTATTGGAGATTGAGAGAAAAGTGATAAGAGAAAGAGAGAATTGGAGATTAGGGGAAAAGTGAGAAGAGAATGAGAGAATTGGAGATTGAGAGAAAAGTGATAAGAGAAAGAGAGAATTGCAGATTGAGAGAAAAGTGATAAGAGAAAGAGAGAATTGGAGATTGGCAGAAAAGTGATAAGAGAAAGAGAGAATTGGAGATTGAGAGAAAAGTGATAAGAGAAAGAGAGAATTGGAGATTGAGAGAAAAGTGATAAGAGAAAGAGAGAATTGTAGATTGGGGGACAAGTGATAAGAGAAAGAGAGAATTGGAGATTGAGAGAAAAGTGATAAGAGAAAGAGAGAATTGGAGATTATGAGAAAAGTGATAAGAGAAAGAGAGAATTGGTGATTGAGAGAAAAGTGATAAGAGAGAGAGAGAATGGGAGATTGAGAGAAAAGTGTTAAGAGAAAGAGAGAATTGGAGATTGGGTGAAAACTGAGAACAGATAAAGAGGATTGGAGATTGAGAGAAAAGTGAGAAGAGAAAGAGAAAATTGGAGATTGAAAGAAAAGTGAGAAGGGAAAGAGAGAATTGGAGATTGAGAGAAGAGTGATAAGAGAAAGAGATAATTGGAGATTGAGAGAAAAGGGATAAGAGAAAGAGAGAGTTGTAGATTGAGAGAAAAGTGATAAGAGAAAGAGAGAATTGGAGTTTGAGAGAAAAGTGATGAGAGAAAGAGAGAATTGGAGTTTGAGAGAAAACTGATATGAGAAAGAGAGAAATGGAGATTGAGAGAAAAGTGATAAGAGAAAGAGAGGAGTGGATATTGGGGGAAAAGTGATAAGAGAAAGAGAGAATTGGAGATTGAGAGAAAAGTGATTGAGAGAAAAGTGATAAGAGAAAGAGAGAATTGGAGATTGGGGGAAAAGTGAGAAGAGAAAGCGAGAATTGGAGATTGAGAGAAAAGTGAGACGAGAAAGAGAGTATTGGAGATTGAGAGAAAAGTGATAAGAGAAAGAGAGTATTGGAGATTGAGAGAAAAGTGATAAGAGAAAGAGAGAATTGGAGATTGAGAGAAAAGTGATTGAGAGAAAAGTGATAAGAGAAAGAGAGGATTGGAGATTGAGAGAAAAGTGATAAGAGAAAGAGAGAATTGGAGATTGAGAGAAAAGTGAGAAGAGAAAGAGAGAATTGGAGATTGGGGGAAAAGTGTGAAGAGAAAGAGAGAATTGGAGATTGGGGGAAAAGTGTGAAGAGAAAGAGAGAATTGGAGATTGGGGGAAAAGTGAGAAAAGAAAGAGAGAATTGGAGATTGAGAGAAAAGTGTTAAGAGAAAGAGAGAATTGGAGATTAGGGGAAAAGTGAGAAGAGAAAGAGAGAATTGGAGATTGAGAGAAAAGTGAGAAAAGAAAGAGAGAATTGTAGATTGAGAGAAAAGGGATAAGAGAAAGAGAGAGTTGGAGATTGAGAGAAAAGTGATAAGAGAAAGAGAGAATTGGAGATTGAGAGAAAAGTGATAAGAGAAAGAGAGAATTGGAGATTGAGAGAAAAGTGAGAAGAGAAAGAGAGAATTGAAGATTGGGGGAAAAGTGTGAAGAGAAAGAGAGAATTGGAGATTGGAGGAAAAGTGTGAAGAGAAAGAGAGAATTGGAGATTGGGGGAAAAGTGAGAAAAGAAAGAGAGAATTGCAGATTGAGAGAAAATGGATAAGAGAAAGAGAGAATGGGAGATTGAGAGAAAAGTGATAAGAGAAAGAGAGAATTGAGATTGAGAGAAAAGTGATAAGAGAAAGAGAGAATTGGAGATTGAGAGAAAAGTGATAAGAGAAAGAGAGAATTGGAGATTAGGGGAAAAGTGAGAAGAGAAAGAGAGAATTGGAGATTGAGAGAAAAGTGATAAGAGAAAGAGAGAATTGCAGATTGAGAGAAAACTGATAAGAGAAAGAGAGAATTGGAGATTGAGAGAAAAGTGATAAGAGAAAGAGAGAATTGGAGATTGAGAGAAAAGTGATAAGAGAAAGAGAGAATTGGAGATTGAGAGAACAGTGATAAGATAAAGAGAGAATTGGAGATTGAGAAAAAAGTGATAAGAGAAAGAGAGAATTGGAGATTATGGGAAAAGTGATAAGAGAAAGAGAGAATTGGAGATTGAGAGAAAAGTGATAAGCGAAAGAGAGAATTAGAGATTGGGGGAAAAGTGATAAGAGAAAGAGAGAATTGGAGATTGAGAGAAAAGTAATAAGAGAAAGAGAGAATTGTAGATTGGAGAACAAGTGATAAGAGAAAGAGAGAATTGGAGATTGAGAGAAAAGTGATAAGAGAAAGAGAGAATTGGAGATTGAGAGAACAGTGATAAGATAAAGAGAGAATTGGAGATTGAGAAAAAAGTGATAAGAGAAAAAGAGAATTGGAGATTATGGTAAAAGTGATAAGAGAAAGAGAGAATTGGAGATTGAGAGAAAAGTGATAAGCGAAAGAGAGAATTAGAGATTGGGGGAAAAGTGATAAGAGAAAGAGAGAATTGGAGATTTAGAGAAAAGTGATAAGAGAAAGAGAGAATTGGAGATTAGGGGAAAAGTGAGAAGAGAAAGAGAGAATTGGAGATTGAGAGAAAAGTGATAAGAGAAAGAGAGAATTGGTGATTGAAAGAAAAGTGATAAGAGAAGAGAGAATTGGAGTTTGAGAGAAAAGTGAGAAGAGAAAGAGAGAATTGGAGATTGGGGGAAAAGTGAGAAAAGAAAGAGAGAATTGCAGATTGAGAGAAAATGGATAAGAGAAAGAGAGAATTGGAAATTGAGAGATAAGTGATAAGAGAAAGAGAGAATTGGAGATTGAGAGAAAAGTGATTAGAGAAAGAGAGAATTGGAGATTGAGAGAAAAGTGATAAGATAAAGAGAGAATTGGAGATTGAGAAAAAAGTGATTAGAGAAAGAGAGAATTGGAGATTATGGGAAAAGTGATAAGAGAAAGAGAGAATTGGAGATTGAGAGAAAAGTGATAAGCGAAAGAGAGAATTAGAGATTGGGGGAAAAGTGATAAGAGAAAGAGAGAATTGGAGATTGAGAGAAAAGTAATGAGAGAAAGAGAGAATTGTAGATTGGAGAACAAGTGATAAGAGAAAGAGAGAATTGGAGATTGAGATAAAAGTGATAAGCGAGAGAGAGAATTGGAGATTGGCGGAAAAGTGTGAAGAGAATGAGAGAATTGGAGATTGAGAGAAAAGTGATAAGAGAAAGAGAGAATTGGTGATTGAGAGAAAAGTGATAAGAGAAAGAGAGAATTGGAGATTGGCAGAAAAGTGATAAGAGAAAGAGAGAATTGGAGATTGAGAGAAAAGTGATAAGAGAAAGAGAGAATTGGAGATTGAGAGAAAAGTGATAAGAGAAAGAGAGAATTGGAGATTATGAGAAAAGTGGTAAGAGAAAGAGAGAATTGGTGATTGAGAGAAAAGTGATAAGAGAGAGAGAGAATGGGAGATTGAGAGAAAAGTGATAAGAGAAAGAGAGAATTGGAGATTGGGTGAAAACTGAGAACAGATAAAGAGGATTGGAGATTGAGAGAAAAGTGAGAAGAGAAAGAGAAAATTGGAGATTGAAAGAAAAGTGAGAAGGGAAAGAGAGAATTGGAGATTGAGAGAAAAGTGATAAGAGAAAGAGATAATTGGAGATTGAGAGAAAAGGGATAAGAGAAAGAGAGAGTTGTAGATTGAGAGAAAAGTGATAAGAGAAAGAGAGAATTGGAGTTTGAGAGAAAAGTGATGAGAGAAAGAGAGAATTGGAGTTTGAGAGAAAACTGATATGAGAAAGAGAGAAATGGAGATTGAGAGAAAAGTGATAAGAGAAAGAGAGGAGTGGATATTGGGGGAAAAGTGATAAGAGAAAGAGAGAATTGGAGATTGAGAGAAAAGTGATTGAGAGAAAAGTGATAAGAGAAAGAGAGAATTGGAGATTGGGGGAAAAGTGAGAAGAGAAAGCGAGAATTGGAGATTGAGAGAAAAGTGAGAAGAGAAAGAGAGTATTGGAGATTGAGAGAAAAGTGATAAGAGAAAGAGAGAATTGGAGATTGAGAGAAAAGTGAAAAGAGAAAGAGAGTATTGGATATTGAGAGAAAAGTGATAAGAGAAAGAGAGAATTGGAGATTGAGAGAAAAGTGATTGAGAGAAAAGTGATAAGAGAAAGAGAGGATTGGAGATTGAGAGAAAAGTGATAAGAGAAAGAGATAATTGGAGATTGAGAGAAAAGTGAGTAGAGAAAGAGAGAATTGGAGATTGGGGGAAAAGTGTGAAGAGAAAGAGAGAATTGGAGATTGGGGGAAAAGTGATAAGAGAAAGAGAGAATTGTAGATTGGGGAACAAGTGATAAGAGAAAGAGATAATTGGAGATTGAGAGAAAAGTGAGTAGAGAAAGAGAGAATTGGAGATTGGGGGAAAAGTGTGAAGAGAAAGAGAGAATTGGAGATTGGGGGAAAAGTGATAAGAGAAAGAGAGAATTGGAGATTGGGGAACAAGTGATAAGAGAAAGAGAGAATTGGAGATTGAGATATAAGTGATAAGAGAAAGAGAGAATTGGAGATTGAGAGATAACTAATAAGAGAAAGAGAGAATTGGAGATTGAGAGAAAAGTGATAAGAGAAAGAGAGAATTGGAGATTGAGAGAAAAGTGATAAGAGAAAGAGAGAATTGGAGATTGAGAGAAAAGTGATAAGAGAGAGGGAGAATGGGGGATTGAAAGAAAAGTGCTAAGAGAAATAGAGAATTGGAGATTGAGAGAAAAGTGATGAGAGAAAGAGAGAATTGGAGTTTGAGAGAAAAGTGATATGAGAAAGAGAGATTGGAGATTGAGAGAAAAGTGATAAGAGAAAGAGAAAATTGGAGATTGAGAGAAAAGTGATAAGAGAAAGAGAGAATTGGAGATTGGGGGAAAAGTGTGAAGAGAAAGAGAGAATTGGATATTGGGGGAAAAGTGAGAAAAGAAAGAGAGAATTGGAGATTGAGAGAAAATGGATAAGAGAAAGAGAGAATTGGAGATTGAGAGAAAAGTGATAAGAGAAAGAGAGAATTGGAGATTGAGAGAAAAGTGATGAGAGAAAGAGAGTATTGGAGATTGAGAGAAAAGTGATAAGAGAAAGAGAGAATTGGAGATTAGGGGAAAAGTGAGAAGAGAATGAGAGAATTGGAGATTGAGAGAAAAGTGATAAGAGAAAGAGAGAATTGCAGATTGAGAGAAAAGTGATAAGAGAAAGAGAGAATTGGAGATTGGCAGAAAAGTGATAAGAGAAAGAGAGAATTGGAGATTGAGAGAAAAGTGATAAGAGAAAGAGAGAATTGGAGATTGAGAGAAAAGTGATAAGAGAAAGAGAGAATTGTAGATTGGGGGACAAGTGATAAGAGAAAGAGAGAATTGGAGATTGAGAGAAAAGTGATAAGAGAAAGAGAGAATTGGAGATTATGAGAAAAGTGATAAGAGAAAGAGAGAATTGGTGATTGAGAGAAAAGTGATAAGAGAGAGAGAGAATGGGAGATTGAGAGAAAAGTGTTAAGAGAAAGAGAGAATTGGAGATTGGGTGAAAACTGAGAACAGATAAAGAGGATTGGAGATTGAGAGAAAAGTGAGAAGAGAAAGAGAAAATTGGAGATTGAAAGAAAAGTGAGAAGGGAAAGAGAGAATTGGAGATTGAGAGAAGAGTGATAAGAGAAAGAGATAATTGGAGATTGAGAGAAAAGGGATAAGAGAAAGAGAGAGTTGTAGATTGAGAGAAAAGTGATAAGAGAAAGAGAGAATTGGAGTTTGAGAGAAAAGTGATGAGAGAAAGAGAGAATTGGAGTTTGAGAGAAAACTGATATGAGAAAGAGAGAAATGGAGATTGAGAGAAAAGTGATAAGAGAAAGAGAGGAGTGGATATTGGGGGAAAAGTGATAAGAGAAAGAGAGAATTGGAGATTGAGAGAAAAGTGATTGAGAGAAAAGTGATAAGAGAAAGAGAGAATTGGAGATTGGGGGAAAAGTGAGAAGAGAAAGCGAGAATTGGAGATTGAGAGAAAAGTGAGACGAGAAAGAGAGTATTGGAGATTGAGAGAAAAGTGATAAGAGAAAGAGAGTATTGGAGATTGAGAGAAAAGTGATAAGAGAAAGAGAGAATTGGAGATTGAGAGAAAAGTGATTGAGAGAAAAGTGATAAGAGAAAGAGAGGATTGGAGATTGAGAGAAAAGTGATAAGAGAAAGAGAGAATTGGAGATTGAGAGAAAAGTGAGAAGAGAAAGAGAGAATTGGAGATTGGGGGAAAAGTGTGAAGAGAAAGAGAGAATTGGAGATTGGGGGAAAAGTGTGAAGAGAAAGAGAGAATTGGAGATTGGGGGAAAAGTGAGAAAAGAAAGAGAGAATTGGAGATTGAGAGAAAAGTGTTAAGAGAAAGAGAGAATTGGAGATTAGGGGAAAAGTGAGAAGAGAAAGAGAGAATTGGAGATTGAGAGAAAAGTGAGAAAAGAAAGAGAGAATTGTAGATTGAGAGAAAAGGGATAAGAGAAAGAGAGAGTTGGAGATTGAGAGAAAAGTGATAAGAGAAAGAGAGAATTGGAGATTGAGAGAAAAGTGATAAGAGAAAGAGAGAATTGGAGATTGAGAGAAAAGTGAGAAGAGAAAGAGAGAATTGAAGATTGGGGGAAAAGTGTGAAGAGAAAGAGAGAATTGGAGATTGGAGGAAAAGTGTGAAGAGAAAGAGAGAATTGGAGATTGGGGGAAAAGTGAGAAAAGAAAGAGAGAATTGCAGATTGAGAGAAAATGGATAAGAGAAAGAGAGAATGGGAGATTGAGAGAAAAGTGATAAGAGAAAGAGAGAATTGAGATTGAGAGAAAAGTGATAAGAGAAAGAGAGAATTGGAGATTGAGAGAAAAGTGATAAGAGAAAGAGAGAATTGGAGATTAGGGGAAAAGTGAGAAGAGAAAGAGAGAATTGGAGATTGAGAGAAAAGTGATAAGAGAAAGAGAGAATTGCAGATTGAGAGAAAACTGATAAGAGAAAGAGAGAATTGGAGATTGAGAGAAAAGTGATAAGAGAAAGAGAGAATTGGAGATTGAGAGAAAAGTGATAAGAGAAAGAGAGAATTGGAGATTGAGAGAACAGTGATAAGATAAAGAGAGAATTGGAGATTGAGAAAAAAGTGATAAGAGAAAGAGAGAATTGGAGATTATGGGAAAAGTGATAAGAGAAAGAGAGAATTGGAGATTGAGAGAAAAGTGATAAGCGAAAGAGAGAATTAGAGATTGGGGGAAAAGTGATAAGAGAAAGAGAGAATTGGAGATTGAGAGAAAAGTAATAAGAGAAAGAGAGAATTGTAGATTGGAGAACAAGTGATAAGAGAAAGAGAGAATTGGAGATTGAGAGAAAAGTGATAAGAGAAAGAGAGAATTGGAGATTGAGAGAACAGTGATAAGATAAAGAGAGAATTGGAGATTGAGAAAAAAGTGATAAGAGAAAAAGAGAATTGGAGATTATGGTAAAAGTGATAAGAGAAAGAGAGAATTGGAGATTGAGAGAAAAGTGATAAGCGAAAGAGAGAATTAGAGATTGGGGGAAAAGTGATAAGAGAAAGAGAGAATTGGAGATTTAGAGAAAAGTGATAAGAGAAAGAGAGAATTAGAGATTAGGGGAAAAGTGAGAAGAGAAAGAGAGAATTGGAGATTGAGAGAAAAGTGATAAGAGAAAGAGAGAATTGGTGATTGAAAGAAAAGTGATAAGAGAAGAGAGAATTGGAGTTTGAGAGAAAAGTGAGAAGAGAAAGAGAGAATTGGAGATTGGGGGAAAAGTGAGAAAAGAAAGAGAGAATTGCAGATTGAGAGAAAATGGATAAGAGAAAGAGAGAATTGGAAATTGAGAGATAAGTGATAAGAGAAAGAGAGAATTGGAGATTGAGAGAAAAGTGATTAGAGAAAGAGAGAATTGGAGATTGAGAGAAAAGTGATAAGATAAAGAGAGAATTGGAGATTGAGAAAAAAGTGATTAGAGAAAGAGAGAATTGGAGATTATGGGAAAAGTGATAAGAGAAAGAGAGAATTGGAGATTGAGAGAAAAGTGATAAGCGAAAGAGAGAATTAGAGATTGGGGGAAAAGTGATAAGAGAAAGAGAGAATTGGAGATTGAGAGAAAAGTAATGAGAGAAAGAGAGAATTGTAGATTGGAGAACAAGTGATAAGAGAAAGAGAGAATTGGAGATTGAGATAAAAGTGATAAGCGAGAGAGAGAATTGGAGATTGGCGGAAAAGTGTGAAGAGAATGAGAGAATTGGAGATTGAGAGAAAAGTGATAAGAGAAAGAGAGAATTGGTGATTGAGAGAAAAGTGATAAGAGAAAGAGAGAATTGGAGATTGAGAGAAAAGTGATAAGAGAAAGAGAGGATTGGAGGTTGAGAGAAAAGTGATAAGAGAAAGAGAGAATTGGAGATTGAGAGAAAAGGGATAAGAGAAAGAGAGAGTTGGAGATTGAGAGAAAAGTGAGAAGAGAAAGAGAGAATTGGAGATTGGGGGAAAAGTGTGAAGAGAAAGAGAGAACTGGAGATTGGGGGAAAAGTGAGAAAAGAAAGAGAGAATTGCAGATTGAGAGAAAATGGATAAGAGAAAGAGAGAATTGGAGATTGAGAGAAAAGTGATAAGAGAAAGGGAGAATTGGAGATTGAGAGAAAAGTGATAAGAGAAAGAGAGAATTGGAGATTTAGAGAAAAGTGATAAGAGAAAGAGAGAATTGGAGATTAGGGGAAAAGTGAGAAGAGAAAGAGAGAATTGGAGATTGAGAGAAAAGTGATAAGAGAAAGAGAGAATTGCAGATTGAGAGAAAACTGATAAGAGAAAGAGAGAATTGGAGATTGAGAGAAAAGTGATAAGAGAAAGAGAGAATTGGAGATTGAGAGAAAAGTGATAAGAGAGAGAGAGAATGGAGGATTGAGAGAAAAGTGCTAAGAGAAATAGAGAATTGGAGATTGGGGGAAAACTGAGAACAGAAAGAGAGGATTGGAGATTGAGAGAAAAGTGGGAAAAGAAAGAGAGAATTGGAGATTGAGAGAAAAGGGATAAGAGAAAGAGAGAGTTGGAGATTGAGAGAAAAGTGATAAGAGAAAGAGAGAATTGGAGATTGAGATAAAAGTGATGAGAGAAAGAGAGAATTGGAGATTGAGAGAAAAGTGATAAGAGAAAGAGAGAATTGGTGATTGAAAGAAAAGTGATAAGAGAAGAGAGAATTGGAGTTTGAGAGAAAAGTGAGAAGAGAAAGAGAGAATTGGAGATTGGGGGAAAAGTGAGAAAAGAAAGAGAGAATTGCAGATTGAGAGAAAATGGATAAGAGAAAGAGAGAATTGGAAATTGAGAGATAAGTGATAAGAGAAAGAGAGAATTGGAGATTGAGAGAAAAGTGATAAGAGAAAGAGAGAATTGGAGATTAGGGGAAAAGTGAGAAGAGAAAGAGAGAATTGGAGATTTAGAGAAAAGTGATAAGAGAAAGAGAGAATTGGAGATTGGGGGAAAAGTGATAAGAGAAAGAGAGAATTGTTGATTGAGAGAAAAGTGGTAAGAGAAAGAGAGAATTGGAGATTAAGAGAAAAGTGATAAGAGAAAGAGAGAATTAGAGATTGAGAGAACAGTGATAAGAGAAAGAGAGAATTGGAGATTGAGAGAAAAGTGATAAGAGAAAGAAAGATTTGGAGATTGAGAGAAAAGTGATAAGAGAAAGAGAGAATTGGAGATTGGCAGAAAAGTGATAAGAGAAAGAGAGAATTGGAGATTGAGAGAAAAGTGATAAGAGAAAGAGAGAATTGGAGATTATGGGAAAAGTGATAAGAGAAAGAGAGAATTGGAGATTAGGGGAAAAGTGAGAAGAGAAAGAGAGAATTGGAGATTGAGAGAAAAGTGATAAGATAAAGAGAGAATTGCAGATTGAGAGAAAAGTGATAAGAGAAAGAGAGAATTGGAGATTGAGAGAAAAGTGATAAGAGAAAGAGAGAATTAGAGATTGAGAGAAAAGTGATAAGAGAAAGAGAGAATTGGAGATTGAGAGAAAAGTGATAAGAGAAAGAGAGAATTGGAGATTGAGAGAAAAGTGATAAGAGAAAGAGAGAATTGGAGATTGAGAGAAAAGTGATAAGAGAAAGAGAGAATTGTAGATTGGGGGACAAGTGATAAGAGAAAGAGAGAATTGGAGATTGAGAGAAAAGTGATAAGAGAAAGAGAGAATTGGAGATTGGGAGAAAAGTGATAAGAGAAAGAGAGAATTGGTGATTGAGAGAAAAGTGATAAGAGAAAGAGAGAATTGGAGATTGAGAGAAAAGTGATAAGAGAAAGAGAGAATTGGAGATTGAGAGAAAAGTGATTAGAGAGAGAGAGAATGGGGGATTGAAAGAAAAGTGCTAAGAGAAAGAGAAAATTGGAGATTGAGAGAAAAGTGATAAGAGAAAGAGAGAATTGGAGATTGAGAGAAAAGTGATAAGAGAGAGAGAGAATGGGGGATTGAAAGAAAAGTGCTAAGAGAAATAGAGAATTGGAGATTGGGGGAAAACTGAGAACAGATAGAGAGAATTGGAGATTGAGAGAAAAGTGAGAAGAGAAAGAGAGAATTGGAGATTGAGAGAAAAGGGATAAGAGAAAGAGAGAATTGGAGATTGAGAGAAAAGTGATGAGAGAAAGAGAGAATTGGAGTTTGAGAGAAAAGTGATATGAGAAAGAGAGATTGGAGATTGAGAGAAAAGTGATAAGAGAAAGAGAAAATTGGAGATTGAGAGAAAAGTGATAAGAGAAAGAGAGAATTGGAGATTGGGGGAAAGTGTGAAGAGAAAGAGAGAATTGGAGATTGGGGGAAAAGTGAGAAAAGAAAAAGAGAATTGCAGATTGAGAGAAAATGGATAAGAGAAAGAGAGAATTGGAGATTGAGAGAAAAGTGATATGAGAAAGAGAGAATTGGAGATTGAGAGAAAAGTGATGAGAGAAAGAGAGAATTGGAGATTGAGAGAAAAGTGATAAGAGAAAGAGAGAATTGGAGATTAGGGGAAAAGTGAGAAGAGAAAGAGAGAATTGGAGATTGAGAGAAAAGTAATAAGAGAAAGAGAGAATTGGAGATTGAGAGAAAAGTGATAAGAGAAAGAGAGAATTAGAGATTGAGAGAAAAGTGATAAGAGAAAGAGAGAATTGGAGATTGAGAGAAAAGTGATAAGAGAAAGAGAGAATTGGAGATTGGGGGAAAAGTGAGAAGAGAAAGAGAGAATTGGAGATTGAGAGGAAAGTGATAAGAGAAAGAGAGAATTGGAGATGGAGAGAAAAGTGATAAGAGAAAGAGAGAATTGGAGATTGAGAGAAAAGTGATAAGAGAAAGAGAGAATTGGAGATGGAGAGAAAAGTGATTGAGAGAAAAGTGATTAGAAAAAGAGAGGATTGGAGATTGAGAGAAAAGTGATAAGAGAAAGAGAGAATTGGAGATTGAGAGAAAAGTGATAAGAGAACGAGAGAGTTGGAGATTGAGAGAAAAGTGATAAGAGAATGAGAGAATTGGAGATTGAGAGAAAAGTGATAAGAGAAAGAGAGAATTGGAGATTGAGAGAAAAGTGATAAGAGAAAGAGAGAATTGGAGATTGGGGGAAAAGTGAGAAGAGAAAGAGAGAATTGGAGATTGAGAGGAAAGTGATAAGAGAAAGAGAGAATTGGAGATTGAGAGAAAAGTGATAAGAGAAAGAGAGAATTGGAGATTGAGAGAAAAGTGATAAGAGAAAGAGAGAATTGGAGATGGAGAGAAAAGTGATTGAGAGAAAAGTGATAAGAGAAAGAGAGGATTGGAGATTGAGAGAAAAGTGATAAGAGAAAGAGAGAACTGGAGATTGAGAGAAAAGTGAGAAGAGAAAGAGAGAATTGGAGATTGGGGGAAAAGTGTGAAGAGAAAGAGAGAATTGGAGATTGGGGGAAAAGTGTGAAGAGAAAGAGAGAATTGGAGATTGGGGGAAAAGTGAGAAAAGAAAGAGAGAATTGCAGATTGAGAGAAAATGGATAAGAGAAAGAGAGAATTGGAGATTCAGAGAAAAGTGATCACAGAAAGAGAGAATTGGAGATTGAGAGAAAACTGATAATAGAAAGAGAGAATTGGATATTGAGAGAAAAGTGATGAGAGAAAGAGAGAATTGGAGATTAGGGGAAAAGTAAGAAGAGAAAGAGAGAATTGGAGATTGAGAGAAAAGTGATAAGAGAAAGAGAGAATTGCAGATTGAGAGAAAACTGATAAGAGAAAGAGAGAATTGGAGATTGAGAGAAATGTGATGAGAGAAAGAGAGAATTGGAGTTTGAGAGAAAAGTGATAAGAGAAAGAGAGAATTGGAGATTGAGAGAAAAGTGATAAGGGAGAGAGAGAATGGGGGATTGAGAGAAAAGTGCTAAGAGAAATAGAGAATTGGAGATTGGGGGAAAACTGAGAACAGAAAGAGAGGATTGGAGATTGAGAGAAAAGTGAGAAGAGAAAGAGAGAATTGGAGATTGAGAGAAAAGGGATAAGAGAAAGAGAGAGTTGGAGATTGAGAGAAAAGTGATAAGAGAAAGAGTGAATTGGAGATTGAGAGAAAAGTGATAAGAGAAAGAGAGAATTGGAGATTGGGGGAAAAGTGTGAAGAGAATGAGAGAATTGGAGATTGGGGGAAAAGTGTGAAGAGAAAGAGAGAATTGCAGATTGAGAGAAAATGGATAAGAGAAAGAGAGAATTGGAGATTGAGAGAAAAGTGATAAGAGAGAGAGAGAATGGGAGATTGAGAGAAAAGTGATAAGAGAAAGAGCGAATTGGAGATTTGGGGAAAACTGAGAACAGAAAGAGAGGATTGGAGATTGAGAGAAAAGTGAGAAGAGAAAGAGAGAATTGGAGATTGAGAGAAAAGTGAGAAGGGAAAGAGAGAATTGGAGATTGAGAGAAAAGTGATAAGAGAAAGAGAGACTTGGAGGTTGGGGAAAAGTGTAAAGAGAAAAAGAGAATTGGAGATTGGGGGAAAAATGAGAAGGGAAAGAGAGAATTGGAGATTGAGAGAAAAGTGATAAGAGAAAGAGATAATTGGAGATTGAGAGAAAAGGGATAAGAGAAAGAGAGAGTTGGAGATTGAGAGAAAAGTGATAAGAGAAAGAGAGAATTGGAGATTGAGAGAAAAGTGATAAGAGAAAGAGAGAATTGGAGATTGAGAGAAAAGTGATAAGAGAAAGAGAGAATTGGAGATTGGGGGAAAAGTGAGAAGAGAAAGAGAGAATTGGAGATTGAGAGGAAAGTGATAAGAGAAAGAGAGAATTGGAGATTGAGAGAAAAGTGATAAGAGAAAGAGAGAATTGGAGATTGAGAGAAAAGTGATAAGAGAAAGAGAGAATTGGAGATGGAGAGAAAAGTGATTGAGAGAAAAGTGATAAGAGAAAGAGAGGATTGGAGATTGAGAGAAAAGTGATAAGAGAAAGAGAGAACTGGAAATTGAGAGAAAAGTGAGAAGAGAAAGAGAGAATTGGAGATTGGGGGAAAAGTGTGAAGAGAAAGAGAGAATTGGAGATTGGGGGAAAAGTGTGAAGAGAAAGAGAGAATTGGAGATTGGGGGAAAAGTGAGAAAAGAAAGAGAGAATTGCAGATTGAGAGAAAATGGATAAGAGAAAGAGAGAATTGGAGATTCAGAGAAAAGTGATCACAGAAAGAGAGAATTGGAGATTGAGAGAAAACTGATAATAGAAAGAGAGAATTGGATATTGAGAGAAAAGTGATGAGAGAAAGAGAGAATTGGAGATTAGGGGAAAAGTAAGAAGAGAAAGAGAGAATTGGAGATTGAGAGAAAAGTGATAAGAGAAAGAGAGAATTGCAGATTGAGAGAAAACTGATAAGAGAAAGAGAGAATTGGAGATTGAGAGAAATGTGATGAGAGAAAGAGAGAATTGGAGTTTGAGAGAAAAGTGATAAGAGAAAGAGAGAATTGGAGATTGAGAGAAAAGTGATAAGGGAGAGAGAGAATGGGGGATTGAGAGAAAAGTGCTAAGAGAAATAGAGAATTGGAGATTGGGGGAAAACTGAGAACAGAAAGAGAGGATTGGAGATTGAGAGAAAAGTGAGAAGAGAAAGAGAGAATTGGAGATTGAGAGAAAAGGGATAAGAGAAAGAGAGAGTTGGAGATTGAGAGAAAAGTGATAAGAGAAAGAGTGAATTGGAGATTGAGAGAAAAGTGATAAGAGAAAGAGAGAATTGGAGATTGGGGGAAAAGTGTGAAGAGAATGAGAGAATTGGAGATTGGGGGAAAAGTGTGAAGAGAAAGAGAGAATTGCAGATTGAGAGAAAATGGATAAGAGAAAGAGAGAATTGGAGATTGAGAGAAAAGTGATAAGAGAGAGAGAGAATGGGAGATTGAGAGAAAAGTGATAAGAGAAAGAGCGAATTGGAGATTTGGGGAAAACTGAGAACAGAAAGAGAGGATTGGAGATTGAGAGAAAAGTGAGAAGAGAAAGAGAGAATTGGAGATTGAGAGAAAAGTGAGAAGGGAAAGAGAGAATTGGAGATTGAGAGAAAAGTGATAAGAGAAAGAGAGACTTGGAGGTTGGGGAAAAGTGTAAAGAGAAAAAGAGAATTGGAGATTGGGGGAAAAATGAGAAGGGAAAGAGAGAATTGGAGATTGAGAGAAAAGTGATAAGAGAAAGAGATAATTGGAGATTGAGAGAAAAGGGATAAGAGAAAGAGAGAGTTGGAGATTGAGAGAAAAGTGATAAGAGAAAGAGAGAATTGGAGATTGAGAGAAAAGTGATAAGAGAAAGAGAGAATTGGAGATTGAGAGAAAAGTGATAAGAGAAAGAGAGAATTGGAGATTGGGGGAAAAGTGAGAAGAGAAAGAGAGAATTGGAGATTGAGAGGAAAGTGATAAGAGAAAGAGAGAATTGGAGATTGAGAGAAAAGTGATAAGAGAAAGAGAGAATTGGAGATTGAGAGAAAAGTGATAAGAGAAAGAGAGAATTGGAGATGGAGAGAAAAGTGATTGAGAGAAAAGTGATAAGAGAAAGAGAGGATTGGAGATTGAGAGAAAAGTGATAAGAGAAAGAGAGAACTGGAAATTGAGAGAAAAGTGAGAAGAGAAAGAGAGAATTGGAGATTGGGGGAAAAGTGTGAAGAGAAAGAGAGAATTGGAGATTGGGGGAAAAGTGTGAAGAGAAAGAGAGAATTGGAGATTGGGGGAAAAGAGAGAATTGCAGATGGAGAGAAAATGGATAAGAGAAAGAGAGAATTGGAGATTCAGAGAAAAGTGATAACAGAAAGAGAGAATTGGAGATTGAGAGAAAGGTGATAAGAGAAAGAGAGAATTGGAGATTGAGAGAAAAGTGATAAGAGAAAGAGAGAATTGGAGATTAGGGGAAAAGTGAGAAGAGAAAGAGAGAATTGGAGATTGAGAGAAAAGTGATAAGAGAAAGAGAGAATTGCAGATTGAGAGAAAACTGATAAGAGAAAGAGAGAATTGGAGATTGAGAGAAATGTGATGAGAGAAAGAGAGAATTGGAGTTTGAGAGAAAAGTGATAAGAGAAAGAGAGAATTGGAGATTGAGAGAAAAGTGATAAGAGAGAGAGAGAATGGGGGATTGAGAGAAAAGTGCTAAGAGAAATAGAGAATTGGAGATTGGGGGAAAACTGAGAACAGAAAGAGAGGATTGGAGATTGAGAGAAAAGTGAGAAGAGAAAGAGAGAATTGGAGATTGAGAGAAAAGGGATAAGAGAAAGAGAGAGTTGGAGATTGAGAGAAAAGTGATAAGAGAAAGAGAGAATTGGAGATTGAGAGAAAAGTGGTAAGAGAAAGAGAGAATTGGAGATTGAGAGAAAAGTGAGAAGAGAAAGAGAGAATTGGAGATTGGGGGAAAAGTGTGAAGAGAAAGAGAGAATTGGAGATTGGGGGAAAAGTGTGAAGAGAAAGAGAGAATTGGAGATTGGGGTAAAAGTGAGAAAAGAAAGAGAGAATTGCAGATTGAGAGAAAATGGATAAGAGAAAGAGAGAATTGGAGATTAAGAGAAAAGTGATAAGAGAAAGAGAGAATTGGAGATTGAGAGAAAAGTGATAAGAGAAAGAGAGAATTGGAGATTGAGAGAAAAGTGATAAGAGAGAGAGAGAATGGGGGATTGAGAGAAAAGTGATAAGAGAGAGAGAGAATGGGGGATTGAGAGAAAAGTGCTAAGAGAAATAGAGAATTGGAGATTGGAGGAAAACTGAGAACAGAAAGAGAGGATTGGAGATTGAGAGAATAGTGAGAAGAGAAAGAGAGAATTGGAGATTGGGGGAAAAGTGTGAAGAGAAAGAAAGAATTGGAGATTGGGGGAAAAGTGAGAAAAGAAAGAGAGAATTGCAGATTGAGAGAAAATGGATAAGAGAAAGAGAGAATTGGAGATTGAGAGAAAAGTGATAAGAGAAAGAGAGAATTGGAGATTGAGAGAAAAGTGATAAGAGAAAGAGAGAATTGGAGATTAGGGGAAAAGTGAGAAGAGAAAGAGAGAATTGGAGATTGAGAGAAAAGTGATAAGAGAAAGAGAGAATTGCAGATTGAGAGAAAACTGATAAGTGAAAGAGAGAATTGGAGATTGAGAGAAAAGTGATAAGAGAAAGAGAGAATTGGAGATTGAGAGAAAAGTGATAAGAGAAAGAGAGAATTGGAGATTGAGAGAAAAGTGATAAGAGAGGGAGAGAATGGGGGATTGAGAGAAAAGTGCTAAGAGAAATAGAGAATTGGAGATTGGGGGAAAACTGAGAACAGAAAGAGAGGATTGGAGATTGAGAGAAAAGTGAGAAGAGAATGGGAGAATTGGAGATTGGGGGAAAAGTGTGAAGAGAAAGAGAGAATTGGAGATTGGGGGAAAAGTGAGAAAAGAAAGAGAGAATTGCAGATTGAGAGAAAATGGATAAGAGAAAGAGAGAATTGGAGATTGAGAGAAAAGTGATAAGAGAGAGAGAGAATGGGAGATTGAGAGAAAAGTGATAAGAGAAAGAGAGAATTGGAGATTTGGGGAAAACTGAGAACAGAAAGAGAGAATTGGAGATTGAGAGAAAAGTGAGAAAAGAAAGAGAGAATTGGAGATTGAGAGAAAAGTGAGAAGGGAAAGAGAGAATTGCAGATTGAGAGAAAAGTGATAAGAGAAAGGGAGAATTGGAGATTGAGAGAAAAGTGATAAGAGAAAGAGAGAATTGGAGATTTAGAGAAAAGTGATAAGAGAAAGAGAGAATTGGAGATTAGGGGAAAAGTGAGAAGAGAAAGAGAGAATTGGAGATTGAGAGAAAAGTGATAAGAGAAAGAGAGAATTGCAGATTGAGAGAAAACTGATAAGAGAAAGAGAGAATTGGAGATTGAGAGAAAAGTGATAAGAGAAAGAGAGAATTGGAGATTTAGAGAAAAGTGATAAGAGAAAGAGAGAATTGGAGATTAGGGGAACAGTGAGAAGAGAAAGAGAGAATTGGAGATTGAGAGAAAAGTGATAAGAGAAAGAGAGAATTGCAGATTGAGAGAAAACTGATAAGAGAAAGAGAGAATTGGAGATTGAGAGAAAAGTGATAAGAGAAAGAGAGAATTGGAGATTGAGAGAAAAGTGATAAGAGAGAGAGAGAATGGAGGATTGAGAGAAAAGTGCTAAGAGAAATAGAGAATTGGAGATTGGGGGAAAACTGAGAACAGAAAGAGAGGATTGGAGATTGAGAGAAAAGTGGGAAAAGAAAGAGAGAATTGGAGATTGAGAGAAAAGGGATAAGAGAAAGAGAGAGTTGGAGATTGAGAGAAAAGTGATAAGAGAAAGAGAGAATTGGAGATTGAGATAAAAGTGATGAGAGAAAGAGAGAATTGGAGATTGAGAGAAAAGTGATAAGAGAAAGAGAGAATTGGTGATTGAAAGAAAAGTGATAAGAGAAGAGAGAATTGGAGTTTGAGAGAAAAGTGAGAAGAGAAAGAGAGAATTGGAGATTGGGGGAAAAGTGAGAAAAGAAAGAGAGAATTGCAGATTGAGAGAAAATGGATAAGAGAAAGAGAGAATTGGAAATTGAGAGATAAGTGATAAGAGAAAGAGAGAATTGGAGATTGAGAGAAAAGTGATAAGAGAAAGAGAGAATTGGAGATTAGGGGAAAAGTGAGAAGAGAAAGAGAGAATTGGAGATTTAGAGAAAAGTGATAAGAGAAAGAGAGAATTGGAGATTGGGGGAAAAGTGATAAGAGAAAGAGAGAATTGTTGATTGAGAGAAAAGTGGTAAGAGAAAGAGAGAATTGGAGATTAAGAGAAAAGTGATAAGAGAAAGAGAGAATTAGAGATTGAGAGAACAGTGATAAGAGAAAGAGAGAATTGGAGATTGAGAGAAAAGTGATAAGAGAAAGAAAGATTTGGAGATTGAGAGAAAAGTGATAAGAGAAAGAGAGAATTGGAGATTGGCAGAAAAGTGATAAGAGAAAGAGAGAATTGGAGATTGAGAGAAAAGTGATAAGAGAAAGAGAGAATTGGAGATTATGGGAAAAGTGATAAGAGAAAGAGAGAATTGGAGATTAGGGGAAAAGTGAGAAGAGAAAGAGAGAATTGGAGATTGAGAGAAAAGTGATAAGATAAAGAGAGAATTGCAGATTGAGAGAAAAGTGATAAGAGAAAGAGAGAATTGGAGATTGAGAGAAAAGTGATAAGAGAAAGAGAGAATTAGAGATTGAGAGAAAAGTGATAAGAGAAAGAGAGAATTGGAGATTGAGAGAAAAGTGATAAGAGAAAGAGAGAATTGGAGATTGAGAGAAAAGTGATAAGAGAAAGAGAGAATTGGAGATTGAGAGAAAAGTGATAAGAGAAAGAGAGAATTGTAGATTGGGGGACAAGTGATAAGAGAAAGAGAGAATTGGAGATTGAGAGAAAAGTGATAAGAGAAAGAGAGAATTGGAGATTGGGAGAAAAGTGATAAGAGAAAGAGAGAATTGGTGATTGAGAGAAAAGTGATAAGAGAAAGAGAGAATTGGAGATTGAGAGAAAAGTGATAAGAGAAAGAGAGAATTGGAGATTGAGAGAAAAGTGATTAGAGAGAGAGAGAATGGGGGATTGAAAGAAAAGTGCTAAGAGAAAGAGAAAATTGGAGATTGAGAGAAAAGTGATAAGAGAAAGAGAGAATTGGAGATTGAGAGAAAAGTGATAAGAGAGAGAGAGAATGGGGGATTGAAAGAAAAGTGCTAAGAGAAATAGAGAATTGGAGATTGGGGGAAAACTGAGAACAGATAGAGAGAATTGGAGATTGAGAGAAAAGTGAGAAGAGAAAGAGAGAATTGGAGATTGAGAGAAAAGGGATAAGAGAAAGAGAGAATTGGAGATTGAGAGAAAAGTGATGAGAGAAAGAGAGAATTGGAGTTTGAGAGAAAAGTGATATGAGAAAGAGAGATTGGAGATTGAGAGAAAAGTGATAAGAGAAAGAGAAAATTGGAGATTGAGAGAAAAGTGATAAGAGAAAGAGAGAATTGGAGATTGGGGGAAAGTGTGAAGAGAAAGAGAGAATTGGAGATTGGGGGAAAAGTGAGAAAAGAAAAAGAGAATTGCAGATTGAGAGAAAATGGATAAGAGAAAGAGAGAATTGGAGATTGAGAGAAAAGTGATATGAGAAAGAGAGAATTGGAGATTGAGAGAAAAGTGATGAGAGAAAGAGAGAATTGGAGATTGAGAGAAAAGTGATAAGAGAAAGAGAGAATTGGAGATTAGGGGAAAAGTGAGAAGAGAAAGAGAGAATTGGAGATTGAGAGAAAAGTAATAAGAGAAAGAGAGAATTGGAGATTGAGAGAAAAGTGATAAGAGAAAGAGAGAATTAGAGATTGAGAGAAAAGTGATAAGAGAAAGAGAGAATTGGAGATTGAGAGAAAAGTGATAAGAGAAAGAGAGAATTGGAGATTGGGGGAAAAGTGAGAAGAGAAAGAGAGAATTGGAGATTGAGAGGAAAGTGATAAGAGAAAGAGAGAATTGGAGATGGAGAGAAAAGTGATAAGAGAAAGAGAGAATTGGAGATTGAGAGAAAAGTGATAAGAGAAAGAGAGAATTGGAGATGGAGAGAAAAGTGATTGAGAGAAAAGTGATTAGAAAAAGAGAGGATTGGAGATTGAGAGAAAAGTGATAAGAGAAAGAGAGAATTGGAGATTGAGAGAAAAGTGATAAGAGAACGAGAGAGTTGGAGATTGAGAGAAAAGTGATAAGAGAATGAGAGAATTGGAGATTGAGAGAAAAGTGATAAGAGAAAGAGAGAATTGGAGATTGAGAGAAAAGTGATAAGAGAAAGAGAGAATTGGAGATTGGGGGAAAAGTGAGAAGAGAAAGAGAGAATTGGAGATTGAGAGGAAAGTGATAAGAGAAAGAGAGAATTGGAGATTGAGAGAAAAGTGATAAGAGAAAGAGAGAATTGGAGATTGAGAGAAAAGTGATAAGAGAAAGAGAGAATTGGAGATGGAGAGAAAAGTGATTGAGAGAAAAGTGATAAGAGAAAGAGAGGATTGGAGATTGAGAGAAAAGTGATAAGAGAAAGAGAGAACTGGAGATTGAGAGAAAAGTGAGAAGAGAAAGAGAGAATTGGAGATTGGGGGAAAAGTGTGAAGAGAAAGAGAGAATTGGAGATTGGGGGAAAAGTGTGAAGAGAAAGAGAGAATTGGAGATTGGGGGAAAAGTGAGAAAAGAAAGAGAGAATTGCAGATTGAGAGAAAATGGATAAGAGAAAGAGAGAATTGGAGATTCAGAGAAAAGTGATCACAGAAAGAGAGAATTGGAGATTGAGAGAAAACTGATAATAGAAAGAGAGAATTGGATATTGAGAGAAAAGTGATGAGAGAAAGAGAGAATTGGAGATTAGGGGAAAAGTAAGAAGAGAAAGAGAGAATTGGAGATTGAGAGAAAAGTGATAAGAGAAAGAGAGAATTGCAGATTGAGAGAAAACTGATAAGAGAAAGAGAGAATTGGAGATTGAGAGAAATGTGATGAGAGAAAGAGAGAATTGGAGTTTGAGAGAAAAGTGATAAGAGAAAGAGAGAATTGGAGATTGAGAGAAAAGTGATAAGGGAGAGAGAGAATGGGGGATTGAGAGAAAAGTGCTAAGAGAAATAGAGAATTGGAGATTGGGGGAAAACTGAGAACAGAAAGAGAGGATTGGAGATTGAGAGAAAAGTGAGAAGAGAAAGAGAGAATTGGAGATTGAGAGAAAAGGGATAAGAGAAAGAGAGAGTTGGAGATTGAGAGAAAAGTGATAAGAGAAAGAGTGAATTGGAGATTGAGAGAAAAGTGATAAGAGAAAGAGAGAATTGGAGATTGGGGGAAAAGTGTGAAGAGAATGAGAGAATTGGAGATTGGGGGAAAAGTGTGAAGAGAAAGAGAGAATTGCAGATTGAGAGAAAATGGATAAGAGAAAGAGAGAATTGGAGATTGAGAGAAAAGTGATAAGAGAGAGAGAGAATGGGAGATTGAGAGAAAAGTGATAAGAGAAAGAGCGAATTGGAGATTTGGGGAAAACTGAGAACAGAAAGAGAGGATTGGAGATTGAGAGAAAAGTGAGAAGAGAAAGAGAGAATTGGAGATTGAGAGAAAAGTGAGAAGGGAAAGAGAGAATTGGAGATTGAGAGAAAAGTGATAAGAGAAAGAGAGACTTGGAGGTTGGGGAAAAGTGTAAAGAGAAAAAGAGAATTGGAGATTGGGGGAAAAATGAGAAGGGAAAGAGAGAATTGGAGATTGAGAGAAAAGTGATAAGAGAAAGAGATAATTGGAGATTGAGAGAAAAGGGATAAGAGAAAGAGAGAGTTGGAGATTGAGAGAAAAGTGATAAGAGAAAGAGAGAATTGGAGATTGAGAGAAAAGTGATAAGAGAAAGAGAGAATTGGAGATTGAGAGAAAAGTGATAAGAGAAAGAGAGAATTGGAGATTGGGGGAAAAGTGAGAAGAGAAAGAGAGAATTGGAGATTGAGAGGAAAGTGATAAGAGAAAGAGAGAATTGGAGATTGAGAGAAAAGTGATAAGAGAAAGAGAGAATTGGAGATTGAGAGAAAAGTGATAAGAGAAAGAGAGAATTGGAGATGGAGAGAAAAGTGATTGAGAGAAAAGTGATAAGAGAAAGAGAGGATTGGAGATTGAGAGAAAAGTGATAAGAGAAAGAGAGAACTGGAAATTGAGAGAAAAGTGAGAAGAGAAAGAGAGAATTGGAGATTGGGGGAAAAGTGTGAAGAGAAAGAGAGAATTGGAGATTGGGGGAAAAGTGTGAAGAGAAAGAGAGAATTGGAGATTGGGGGAAAAGTGAGAAAAGAAAGAGAGAATTGCAGATTGAGAGAAAATGGATAAGAGAAAGAGAGAATTGGAGATTCAGAGAAAAGTGATCACAGAAAGAGAGAATTGGAGATTGAGAGAAAACTGATAATAGAAAGAGAGAATTGGATATTGAGAGAAAAGTGATGAGAGAAAGAGAGAATTGGAGATTAGGGGAAAAGTAAGAAGAGAAAGAGAGAATTGGAGATTGAGAGAAAAGTGATAAGAGAAAGAGAGAATTGCAGATTGAGAGAAAACTGATAAGAGAAAGAGAGAATTGGAGATTGAGAGAAATGTGATGAGAGAAAGAGAGAATTGGAGTTTGAGAGAAAAGTGATAAGAGAAAGAGAGAATTGGAGATTGAGAGAAAAGTGATAAGGGAGAGAGAGAATGGGGGATTGAGAGAAAAGTGCTAAGAGAAATAGAGAATTGGAGATTGGGGGAAAACTGAGAACAGAAAGAGAGGATTGGAGATTGAGAGAAAAGTGAGAAGAGAAAGAGAGAATTGGAGATTGAGAGAAAAGGGATAAGAGAAAGAGAGAGTTGGAGATTGAGAGAAAAGTGATAAGAGAAAGAGTGAATTGGAGATTGAGAGAAAAGTGATAAGAGAAAGAGAGAATTGGAGATTGGGGGAAAAGTGTGAAGAGAATGAGAGAATTGGAGATTGGGGGAAAAGTGTGAAGAGAAAGAGAGAATTGCAGATTGAGAGAAAATGGATAAGAGAAAGAGAGAATTGGAGATTGAGAGAAAAGTGATAAGAGAGAGAGAGAATGGGAGATTGAGAGAAAAGTGATAAGAGAAAGAGCGAATTGGAGATTTGGGGAAAACTGAGAACAGAAAGAGAGGATTGGAGATTGAGAGAAAAGTGAGAAGAGAAAGAGAGAATTGGAGATTGAGAGAAAAGTGAGAAGGGAAAGAGAGAATTGGAGATTGAGAGAAAAGTGATAAGAGAAAGAGAGACTTGGAGGTTGGGGAAAAGTGTAAAGAGAAAAAGAGAATTGGAGATTGGGGGAAAAATGAGAAGGGAAAGAGAGAATTGGAGATTGAGAGAAAAGTGATGAGAGAAAGAGATAATTGGAGATTGAGAGAAAAGGGATAAGAGAAAGAGAGAGTTGGAGATTGAGAGAAAAGTGATAAGAGAAAGAGAGAATTGGAGATTGAGAGAAAAGTGATAAGAGAAAGAGAGAATTGGAGATTGAGAGAAAAGTGATAAGAGAAAGAGAGAATTGGAGATTGGGGGAAAAGTGAGAAGAGAAAGAGAGAATTGGAGATTGAGAGGAAAGTGATAAGAGAAAGAGAGAATTGGAGATTGAGAGAAAAGTGATAAGAGAAAGAGAGAATTGGAGATTGAGAGAAAAGTGATAAGAGAAAGAGAGAATTGGAGATGGAGAGAAAAGTGATTGAGAGAAAAGTGATAAGAGAAAGAGAGGATTGGAGATTGAGAGAAAAGTGATAAGAGAAAGAGAGAACTGGAAATTGAGAGAAAAGTGAGAAGAGAAAGAGAGAATTGGAGATTGGGGGAAAAGTGTGAAGAGAAAGAGAGAATTGGAGATTGGGGGAAAAGTGTGAAGAGAAAGAGAGAATTGGAGATTGGGGGAAAAGAGAGAATTGCAGATGGAGAGAAAATGGATAAGAGAAAGAGAGAATTGAAGATTCAGAGAAAAGTGATAACAGAAAGAGAGAATTGGAGATTGAGAGAAAGGTGATAAGAGAAAGAGAGAATTGGAGATTGAGAGAAAAGTGATAAGAGAAAGAGAGAATTGGAGATTAGGGGAAAAGTGAGAAGAGAAAGAGAGAATTGGAGATTGAGAGAAAAGTGATAAGAGAAAGAGAGAATTGCAGATTGAGAGAAAACTGATAAGAGAAAGAGAGAATTGGAGATTGAGAGAAATGTGATGAGAGAAAGAGAGAATTGGAGTTTGAGAGAAAAGTGATAAGAGAAAGAGAGAATTGGAGATTGAGAGAAAAGTGATAAGAGAGAGAGAGAATGGGGGATTGAGAGAAAAGTGCTAAGAGAAATAGAGAATTGGAGATTGGGGGAAAACTGAGAACAGAAAGAGAGGATTGGAGATTGAGAGAAAAGTGAGAAGAGAAAGAGAGAATTGGAGATTGAGAGAAAAGGGATAAGAGAAAGAGAGAGTTGGAGATTGAGAGAAAAGTGATAAGAGAAAGAGAGAATTGGAGATTGAGAGAAAAGTGGTAAGAGAAAGAGAGAATTGGAGATTGAGAGAAAAGTGAGAAGAGAAAGAGAGAATTGGAGATTGGGGGAAAAGTGTGAAGAGAAAGAGAGAATTGGAGATTGGGGGAAAAGTGTGAAGAGAAAGAGAGAATTGGAGATTGGGGTAAAAGTGAGAAAAGAAAGAGAGAATTGCAGATTGAGAGAAAATGGATAAGAGAAAGAGAGAATTGGAGATTAAGAGAAAAGTGATAAGAGAAAGAGAGAATTGGAGATTGAGAGAAAAGTGATAAGAGAAAGAGAGAATTGGAGATTGAGAGAAAAGTGATAAGAGAGAGAGAGAATGGGGGATTGAGAGAAAAGTGATAAGAGAGAGAGAGAATGGGGGATTGAGAGAAAAGTGCTAAGAGAAATAGAGAATTGGAGATTGGAGGAAAACTGAGAACAGAAAGAGAGGATTGGAGATTGAGAGAATAGTGAGAAGAGAAAGAGAGAATTGGAGATTGGGGGAAAAGTGTGAAGAGAAAGAAAGAATTGGAGATTGGGGGAAAAGTGAGAAAAGAAAGAGAGAATTGCAGATTGAGAGAAAATGGATAAGAGAAGGAGAGAATTGGAGATTGAGAGAAAAGTGATAAGAGAAAGAGAGAATTGGAGATTGAGAGAAAAGTGATAAGAGAAAGAGAGAATTGGAGATTAGGGGAAAAGTGAGAAGAGAAAGAGAGAATTGGAGATTGAGAGAAAAGTGATAAGAGAAAGAGAGAATTGCAGATTGAGAGAAAACTGATAAGTGAAAGAGAGAATTGGAGATTGAGAGAAAAGTGATAAGAGAAAGAGAGAATTGGAGATTGAGAGAAAAGTGATAAGAGAAAGAGAGAATTGGAGATTGAGAGAAAAGTGATAAGAGAGGGAGAGAATGGGGGATTGAGAGAAAAGTGCTAAGAGAAATAGAGAATTGGAGATTGGGGGAAAACTGAGAACAGAAAGAGAGGATTGGAGATTGAGAGAAAAGTGAGAAGAGAATGGGAGAATTGGAGATTGGGGGAAAAGTGTGAAGAGAAAGAGAGAATTGGAGATTGGGGGAAAAGTGAGAAAAGAAAGAGAGAATTGCAGATTGAGAGAAAATGGATAAGAGAAAGAGAGAATTGGAGATTGAGAGAAAAGTGATAAGAGAGAGAGAGAATGGGAGATTGAGAGAAAAGTGATAAGAGAAAGAGAGAATTGGAGATTTGGGGAAAACTGAGAACAGAAAGAGAGAATTGGAGATTGAGAGAAAAGTGAGAAAAGAAAGAGAGAATTGGAGATTGAGAGAAAAGTGAGAAGGGAAAGAGAGAATTGCAGATTGAGAGAAAAGTGATAAGAGAAAGAGAGAATTGGAGATTGAGAGAAAAGGGATAAGAGAAAGAGAGAGTTGGAGATTGAGAGAAAAGTGATAAGAGAAAGAGAGAATTGGAGATTGAGAGAAAAGTGATAAGAGAAAGAGAGAATTGCAGATTGAGAGAAAACTGATAAGAGAAAGAGAGAATTGGAGATTGAGAGAAAAGTGATAAGAGAAAGAGAGAATTGGAGATTGAGAGAAAAGTGATAAGAGAAAGAGAGAAGTGGATATTGGGGGAGAAGTGATAAGAGAAAGAGAGAATTGGAGATTGAGAGGAAAGTGATAAGAGAAAGAGAGAATTGGAGATTGAGAGAAAAGTGATAAGAGAAAGAGAGAATTGGAGATTGAGAAAAAAGTGATAAGAGAAAGAGAGAATTGGAGATTATGAGAAAAGTGATAAGAGAAAGAGAGAATTGGTGATTGAGAGAAAAGTGATAAGAGAGAGAGAGAATGGGAGATTGAGAGAAAAGTGATAAGAGAAAGAGAGAATTGGAGATTATGAGAAAAGTGATAAGAGAAAGAGAGAATTGGTGATTGAGAGAAAAGTGATAAGAGAAAGAGAGAAGTGGATATTGGGGGAAAAGTGATAAGAGAAAGAGAGAATTGGAGATTGAGAGAAAAGTGATGAGAGAAAGAGAGAATTGGAGATTGGGGGAAAAGTGAGAAGAGAAAGAGAGAATTGGAGATTGAGAGTAAAGTGATAAGAGAAAGAGAGAATTGGAGATTGAGAGAAAAGTGATAAGAGAAAGAGAGAATTGGAGATTGAGAGAAAAGTGAGAAGAGAAAGAGAGAATTGGAGATTGGGGGAAAAGTGTGAAGAGAAAGAGAGAATTGGAGATTGGGGGAAAAGTGTGAAGAGAAAGAGAGAATTGGAGATTGGGGGAAAAGTGGGAAAAGAAAGAGAGAATTGCAGATTGAGAGAAAATGGATAAGAGAAAGGGAGAATTGGAGATTGAGAGAAAAGTGATAAGAGAAAGAGAGAATTGGAGATTAGGGGAAAAGTGAGAAGAGAAAGAGAGAATTGGAGATTGAGAGAAAAGTGATAAGAGAAAGAGAGAATTGGAGATTGAGAGAAAAGTGATAAGAGAAAGAGAGAATTGGAGTTTGAGAGAAAAGTGATAAGAGAGAGAATGGGGGATTGAGAGAAAAGTGCTAAGAGAAATAGAGAATTGGAGATTGGGGGAAAACTGAGAACAGAAAGAGAGGATTGGAGACTGAGAGAAAAGTGAGAAGAGAAAGAGAGAATTGGAGATTGAGAGAAAAGTGATAAGAGAAAGAGAGAATTGGAGATTGAGAGAAAAGTGATAAGAGAAAGAGAGAATTGGAGTTTGAGAGAAAAGTGATAAGAGAGAGAGAGAATGGGGGATTGAGAGAAAAGTGCTAAGAGAAATAGAGAATTTGAGATTGGGGGAAAAGTGTGAAGAGAAAGAGAGAATTGGAGATTGGGGGAAAAGTGAGAAAAGAAAGAGAGAATTGCAGATTGAGAGAAAATGGATAAGAGAAAGAGAGAATTGGAGATTGAGAGAAAAGTGATAAGAGAAAGAGAGAATTGGAGATTAGGGGAAAAGTGAGAAGAGAAAGAGAGAATTGGAGATTGAGAGAAAAGTGATAAGAGAAAGAGAGAATTGCAGATTGAGATAAAAGTGATAAGAGAAAGAGAGAATTGGAGATTGGGGGAAAGGTGATAAGAGAAAGAGAAAATTGTGATTGAGAGAAAAGTGATAAGAGAAAGAGAGAATTGGAGATTGAGAGAAAAGTGATAAGAGAAAGAGAGAATTAGAGATTGAGAGAAAAGTGATAAGAGAAAGAGAGAATTGGAGATTGACAGAAAAGTGATAAGAGAAAGAGAGAATTGGAGATTGAGAGAAAAGTGATAAGAGAAAGAGAGAATTGGAGATTGGCAGAAAAGTGATAAGAGAAAGAGAGAATTGGAGATTGAGAGAAAAGTGATAAGAGAAAGAGAGAATTGGAGATTATGGGAAAAGTGATAAGAGAAAGAGAGAATTGGAGATTGAGAGAATAGTGATAAGAGAAAGAGAGAATTGTAGATTGGGGGAGAAGTGATAAGAGAAAGAGAGAATTGGAGATTGAGAGAAAAGTAATAAGAGAAAGAGAGAATTGGAGATTATGAGAAAAGTGATAAGAGAAAGAGAGAATTGGTGATTGAGAGAAAAGTGATAAGAGAGAGAGAGAATGGGAGATTGAGAGAAAAGTGATAAGAGAAAGAGAGAATTGGAGTTTGAGAGAAAAGTGATAAGAGAGAGAATGGGGGATTGAGAGAAAAGTGCTAAGAGAAATAGAGAATTGGAGATTGGGGGAAAACTGAGAACAGAAAGAGAGGATTGGAGACTGAGAGAAAAGTGAGAAGAGAAAGAGAGAATTGGAGATTGAGAGAAAAGTGATAAGAGAAAGAGAGAATTGGAGATTGAGAGAAAAGTGATAAGAGAAAGAGAGAATTGGAGTTTGAGAGAAAAGTGATAAGAGAGAGAGAGAATGGGGGATTGAGAGAAAAGTGCTAAGAGAAATAGAGAATTTGAGATTGGGGGAAAAGTGTGAAGAGAAAGAGAGAATTGGAGATTGGGGGAAAAGTGAGAAAAGAAAGAGAGAATTGCAGATTGAGATAAAAGTGATAAGAGAAAGAGAGAATTGGAGATTGGGGGAAAGGTGATAAGAGAAAGAGAAAATTGTGATTGAGAGAAAAGTGATAAGAGAAAGAGAGAATTGGAGATTGAGAGAAAAGTGATAAGAGAAAGAGAGAATTAGAGATTGAGAGAAAAGTGATAAGAGAAAGAGAGAATTGGAGATTGACAGAAAAGTGATAAGAGAAAGAGAGAATTGGAGATTGAGAGAAAAGTGATAAGAGAAAGAGAGAATTGGAGATTGGCAGAAAAGTGATAAGAGAAAGAGAGAATTGGAGATTGAGAGAAAAGTGATAAGAGACAGAGAGAATTGGAGATTATGGGAAAAGTGATAAGAGAAAGAGAGAATTGGAGATTGAGAGAATAGTGATAAGAGAAAGAGAGAATTGTAGATTGGGGGAGAAGTGATAAGAGAAAGAGAGAATTGGAGATTGAGAGAAATGTGATAAGAGAGAGAGAGAATGGAAGATTGAGAGAAAAGTGATAAGAGAAAGAGAGAATTGGAGATTGGGGGAAAACTGAGAACAGAAAGAGAGGATTGGAGATTGAGAGAAAAGTGAGAAGAGAAAGAGAGAATTGGAGATTGAGAGAAAAGTGATAAGAGAAAGAGAGAATTGGAGGTTGGGGAAAAGTGTAAAGAGAAAAAGAGAATTGGAGATTGGGGGAAAAGTGAGAAGAGAAAGAGAGAATTGGAGATTGAGAGAAAAGTGATAAGAGAAAGAGATAATTGGAGATTGAGAGAAAAGGGATAAGAGAAAGTGAGAGTTGGTGATTGAGAGAAAGGTGATGAGAGAAAGAGAGAATTGGAGTTTGAGATAAAAGTGATAAGAGAAAGAGAAAATTGGAGATTGAGAGAAAAGTGATAAGAGAGAGAGAGAATGGGGGATTGAAAGAAAAGTGCTAAGAGAAATAGAGAATTGGAGATTGGGGGAAAACTGAGAACAGATAGAGAGGATTGGAGATTGAGAGAAAAGTGAGAAGAGAAAGAGAGAATTGGAGATTGGGGGAAAAGTGGGAAAAGAAAGAGAGAATTGCAGATTGAGAGAAAATGGATAAGAGAAAGGGAGAATTGGAGATTGAGAGAAAAGTGATAAGAGAAAGAGAGAATTGGAGATTAGGGGAAAAGTGAGAAGAGAAAGAGAGAATTGGAGATTGAGAGAAAAGTGATAAGAGAAAGAGAGAATTGGAGATTGAGAGAAAAGTGATAAGAGAAAGAGAGAATTGTAGATTGGGGGAGAAGTGATAAGAGAAAGAGAGAATTGGAGATTGAGAGAAAAGTAATAAGAGAAAGAGAGAATTGGAGATTATGAGAAAAGTGATAAGAGAAAGAGAGAATTGGTGATTGAGAGAAAAGTGATAAGAGAGAGAGAGAATGGGAGATTGAGAGAAAAGTGATAAGAGAAAGAGAGAATTGGAGATTGGGGGAAAACTGAGAACAGAAAGAGAGGATTGGAGATTGAGAGAAAAGTGAGAATAGAAAGAGAGAATGGGAGATTGAGAGAAAAGTGATAAGAGAAAGAGAGAATTGGAGGTTGGGGAAAAGTGTAAAGAGAAAAAGAGAATTGGAGATTGAGGGAAAAGTGAGAAGAGAAAGAGAGAATTGGAGATTGAGAGAAAAGTGATAAGAGAAAGAGATAATTGGAGATTGAGAGAAAAGGGATAAGAGAAAGAGAGAGTTGGCGATTGAGAGAAAGGTGATGAGAGAAAGAGAGAATTGGAGTTTGAGAGAAAAGTGATAAGAGAAAGAGAAAATTGGAGATTGAGAGAAAAGTGATAAGAGAGAGAGAGAATAGGGGATTGAAAGAAAAGTGCTAAGAGAAATAGAGAATTGGAGATTGGGGGAAAACTGAGAACAGATAGAGAGGATTGGAGATTGAGAGAAAAGTGAGAAGAGAAAGAGAGAATTGGAGATTGGGGGAAAAGTGGGAAAAGAAAGAGAGAATTGCAGATTGAGAGAAAATGGATAAGAGAAAGGGAGAATTGGAGATTGAGAGAAAAGTGATAAGAGAAAGAGAGAATTGGAGATTAGGGGAAAAGTGAGAACAGAAAGAGAGGATTGGAGACTGAGAGAAAAGTGAGAAGAGAAAGAGAGAATTGGAGATTGAGAGAAAAGTGATAAGAGAAAGAGAGAATTGGAGATTGAGAGAAAAGTGATAAGAGAAAGAGAGAATTGGAGTTTGAGAGAAAAGTGATAAGAGAGAGAGAGAATGGGGGATTGAGAGAAAAGTGCTAAGAGAAATAGAGAATTTGAGATTGGGGGAAAAGTGTGAAGAGAAAGAGAGAATTGGAGATTGGGGGAAAAGTGAGAAAAGAAAGAGAGAATTGCAGATTGAGAGAAAATGGATAAGAGAAAGAGAGAATTGGAGATTGAGAGAAAAGTGATAAGAGAAAGAGAGAATTGGAGATTAGGGGAAAAGTGAGAAGAGAAAGAGAGAATTGGAGATTGAGAGAAAAGTGATAAGAGAAAGAGAGAATTGCAGATTGAGATAAAAGTGATAAGAGAAAGAGAGAATTGGAGATTGGGGGAAAGGTGATAAGAGAAAGAGAAAATTGTGATTGAGAGAAAAGTGATAAGAGAAAGAGAGAATTGGAGATTGAGAGAAAAGTGATAAGAGAAAGAGAGAATTAGAGATTGAGAGAAAAGTGATAAGAGAAAGAGAGAATTGGAGATTGACAGAAAAGTGATAAGAGAAAGAGAGAATTGGAGATTGAGAGAAAAGTGATAAGAGAAACAGAGAATTGGAGATTGGCAGAAAAGTGATAAGAGAAAGAGAGAATTGGAGATTGAGAGAAAAGTGATAAGAGACAGAGAGAATTGGAGATTATGGGAAAAGTGATAAGAGAAAGAGAGAATTGGAGATTGAGAGAATAGTGATAAGAGAAAGAGAGAATTGTAGATTGGGGGAGAAGTGATAAGAGAAAGAGAGAATTGGAGATTGAGAGAAATGTGATAAGAGAGAGAGAGAATGGGAGATTGAGAGAAAAGTGATAAGAGAAAGAGAGAATTGGAGATTGGGGGAAAACTGAGAACAGAAAGAGAGGATTGGAGATTGAGAGAAAAGTGAGAAGAGAAAGAGAGAATTGGAGATTGAGAGAAAAGTGATAAGAGAAAGAGAGAATTGGAGGTTGGGGAAAAGTGTAAAGAGAAAAAGAGAATTGGAGATTGGGGGAAAAGTGAGAAGAGAAAGAGAGAATTGGAGATTGAGAGAAAAGTGATAAGAGAAAGAGATAATTGGAGATTGAGAGAAAAGGGATAAGAGAAAGTGAGAGTTGGTGATTGAGAGAAAGGTGATGAGAGAAAGAGAGAATTGGAGTTTGAGATAAAAGTGATAAGAGAAAGAGAAAATTGGAGATTGAGAGAAAAGTGATAAGAGAGAGAGAGAATGGGGGATTGAAAGAAAAGTGCTAAGAGAAATAGAGAATTGGAGATTGGGGGAAAACTGAGAACAGATAGAGAGGATTGGAGATTGAGAGAAAAGTGAGAAGAGAAAGAGAGAATTGGAGATTGGGGGAAAAGTGGGAAAAGAAAGAGAGAATTGCAGATTGAGAGAAAATGGATAAGAGAAAGGGAGAATTGGAGATTGAGAGAAAAGTGATAAGAGAAAGAGAGAATTGGAGATTAGGGGAAAAGTGAGAAGAGAAAGAGAGAATTGGAGATTGAGAGAAAAGTGATAAGAGAAAGAGAGAATTGGAGATTGAGAGAAAAGTGATAAGAGAAAGAGAGAATTGTAGATTGGGGGAGAAGTGATAAGAGAAAGAGAGAATTGGAGATTGAGAGAAAAGTAATAAGAGAAAGAGAGAATTGGAGATTATGAGAAAAGTGATAAGAGAAAGAGAGAATTGGTGATTGAGAGAAAAGTGATAAGAGAGAGAGAGAATGGGAGATTGAGAGAAAAGTGATAAGAGAAAGAGAGAATTGGAGATTGGGGGAAAACTGAGAACAGAAAGAGAGGATTGGAGATTGAGAGAAAAGTGAGAATAGAAAGAGAGAATGGGAGATTGAGAGAAAAGTGATAAGAGAAAGAGAGAATTGGAGGTTGGGGAAAAGTGTAAAGAGAAAAAGAGAATTGGAGATTGAGGGAAAAGTGAGAAGAGAAAGAGAGAATTGGAGATTGAGAGAAAAGTGATAAGAGAAAGAGATAATTGGAGATTGAGAGAAAAGGTATAAGAGAAAGAGAGAGTTGGCGATTGAGAGAAAGGTGATGAGAGAAAGAGAGAATTGGAGTTTGAGAGAAAAGTGATAAGAGAAAGAGAAAATTGGAGATTGAGAGAAAAGTGATAAGAGAGAGAGAGAATAGGGGATTGAAAGAAAAGTGCTAAGAGAAATAGAGAATTGGAGATTGGGGGAAAACTGAGAACAGATAGAGAGGATTGGAGATTGAGAGAAAAGTGAGAAGAGAAAGAGAGAATTGGAGATTGGGGGAAAAGTGGGAAAAGAAAGAGAGAATTGCAGATTGAGAGAAAATGGATAAGAGAAAGGGAGAATTGGAGATTGAGAGAAAAGTGATAAGAGAAAGAGAGAATTGGAGATTAGGGGAAAAGTGAGAACAGAAAGAGAGGATTGGAGACTGAGAGAAAAGTGAGAAGAGAAAGAGAGAATTGGAGATTGAGAGAAAAGTGATAAGAGAAAGAGAGAATTGGAGATTGAGAGAAAAGTGATAAGAGAAAGAGAGAATTGGAGTTTGAGAGAAAAGTGATAAGAGAGAGAGAGAATGGGGGATTGAGAGAAAAGTGCTAAGAGAAATAGAGAATTTGAGATTGGGGGAAAAGTGTGAAGAGAAAGAGAGAATTGGAGATTGGGGGAAAAGTGAGAAAAGAAAGAGAGAATTGCAGATTGAGAGAAAATGGATAAGAGAAAGAGAGAATTGGAGATTGAGAGAAAAGTGATAAGAGAAAGAGAGAATTGGAGATTAGGGGAAAAGTGAGAAGAGAAAGAGAGAATTGGAGATTGAGAGAAAAGTGATAAGAGAAAGAGAGAATTGCAGATTGAGATAAAAGTGATAAGAGAAAGAGAGAATTGGAGATTGGGGGAAAGGTGATAAGAGAAAGAGAAAATTGTGATTGAGAGAAAAGTGATAAGAGAAAGAGAGAATTGGAGATTGAGAGAAAAGTGATAAGAGAAAGAGAGAATTAGAGATTGAGAGAAAAGTGATAAGAGAAAGAGAGAATTGGAGATTGACAGAAAAGTGATAAGAGAAAGAGAGAATTGGAGATTGAGAGAAAAGTGATAAGAGAAAGAGAGAATTGGAGATTGGCAGAAAAGTGATAAGAGAAAGAGAGAATTGGAGATTGAGAGAAAAGTGATAAGAGACAGAGAGAATTGGAGATTATGGGAAAAGTGATAAGAGAAAGAGAGAATTGGAGATTGAGAGAATAGTGATAAGAGAAAGAGAGAATTGTAGATTGGGGGAGAAGTGATAAGAGAAAGAGAGAATTGGAGATTGAGAGAAATGTGATAAGAGAGAGAGAGAATGGGAGATTGAGAGAAAAGTGATAAGAGAAAGAGAGAATTGGAGATTGGGGGAAAACTGAGAACAGAAAGAGAGGATTGGAGATTGAGAGAAAAGTGAGAAGAGAAAGAGAGAATTGGAGATTGAGAGAAAAGTGATAAGAGAAAGAGAGAATTGGAGGTTGGGGAAAAGTGTAAAGAGAAAAAGAGAATTGGAGATTGGGGGAAAAGTGAGAAGAGAAAGAGAGAATTGGAGATTGAGAGAAAAGTGATAAGAGAAAGAGATAATTGGAGATTGAGAGAAAAGGGATAAGAGAAAGTGAGAGTTGGTGATTGAGAGAAAGGTGATGAGAGAAAGAGAGAATTGGAGTTTGAGATAAAAGTGATAAGAGAAAGAGAAAATTGGAGATTGAGAGAAAAGTGATAAGAGAGAGAGAGAATGGGGGATTGAAAGAAAAGTGCTAAGAGAAATAGAGAATTGGAGATTGGGGGAAAACTGAGAACAGATAGAGAGGATTGGAGATTGAGAGAAAAGTGAGAAGAGAAAGAGAGAATTGGAGATTGGGGGAAAAGTGGGAAAAGAAAGAGAGAATTGCAGATTGAGAGAAAATGGATAAGAGAAAGGGAGAATTGGAGATTGAGAGAAAAGTGATAAGAGAAAGAGAGAATTGGAGATTAGGGGAAAAGTGAGAAGAGAAAGAGAGAATTGGAGATTGAGAGAAAAGTGATAAGAGAAAGAGAGAATTGGAGATTGAGAGAAAAGTGATAAGAGAAAGAGAGAATTGTAGATTGGGGGAGAAGTGATAAGAGAAAGAGAGAATTGGAGATTGAGAGAAAAGTAATAAGAGAAAGAGAGAATTGGAGATTATGAGAAAAGTGATAAGAGAAAGAGAGAATTGGTGATTGAGAGAAAAGTGATAAGAGAGAGAGAGAATGGGAGATTGAGAGAAAAGTGATAAGAGAAAGAGAGAATTGGAGATTGGGGGAAAACTGAGAACAGAAAGAGAGGATTGGAGATTGAGAGAAAAGTGAGAATAGAAAGAGAGAATGGGAGATTGAGAGAAAAGTGATAAGAGAAAGAGAGAATTGGAGGTTGGGGAAAAGTGTAAAGAGAAAAAGAGAATTGGAGATTGAGGGAAAAGTGAGAAGAGAAAGAGAGAATTGGAGATTGAGAGAAAAGTGATAAGAGAAAGAGATAATTGGAGATTGAGAGAAAAGGGATAAGAGAAAGAGAGAGTTGGCGATTGAGAGAAAGGTGATGAGAGAAAGAGAGAATTGGAGTTTGAGAGAAAAGTGATAAGAGAAAGAGAAAATTGGAGATTGAGAGAAAAGTGATAAGAGAGAGAGAGAATAGGGGATTGAAAGAAAAGTGCTAAGAGAAATAGAGAATTGGAGATTGGGGGAAAACTGAGAACAGATAGAGAGGATTGGAGATTGAGAGAAAAGTGAGAAGAGAAAGAGAGAATTGGAGATTGGGGGAAAAGTGGGAAAAGAAAGAGAGAATTGCAGATTGAGAGAAAATGGATAAGAGAAAGGGAGAATTGGAGATTGAGAGAAAAGTGATAAGAGAAAGAGAGAATTGGAGATTAGGGGAAAAGTGAGAAGAGAAAGAGAGAATTGGAGATTGAGAGAAAAGTGATAAGAGAAAGAGAGAATTGGAGGTTGAGAGAAAAGTGATAAGAGAAAGAGAGAATTGGAGTTTGAGAGAAAAGTGATAAGAGAGAGAATGGGGGATTGAGAGAAAAGTGCTAAGAGAAATAGAGAATTGGAGATTGGGGGAAAACTGAGAACAGAAAGAGAGGATTGGAGATTGAGAGAAAAGTGAGAAGAGAAAGAGAGAATTGGAGATTGAGAGAAAAGTGATAAGAGAAAGAGAGAATTGGAGATTGAGAGAAAAGGGATAAGAGAAAGAGAGAATTGGAGTTTGAGAGAAAAGTGATAAGAGAGAGAGAGAATGGGGGATTGAGAGAAAAGTGCTAAGAGAAATAGAGAATTGGAGATTGGGGGAAAACTGAGAACAGAAAGAGAGGATTGGAGATTGAGAGAAAAGTGAGAAGAGAAAGAGAGAATTGGAGATTGAGAGAAAAGTGATGAGAGAAAGAGAGAATTGGAGTTTGAGAGAAAAGTGATATGAGAAAGAAAGATTGGAGATGGAGAGAAAAGTGATAAGAGAAAGAGAAAATTGGAGATTGAGAGAAAAGTGATAAGAGAAAGAGAGAATTTGAGATTGGGGGAAAAGTGTGAAGAGAAAGAGAGAATTGGAGATTGGGGGAAAAGTGAGAAAAGAAAGAGAGAATTGCAGATTGAGAGAAAATGGATAAGAGAAAGAGAGAATTGGAGATTGAGAGAAAAGTGATAAGAGAAAGAGAGAATTGGAGATTAGGGGAAAAGTGAGAAGAGAAAGAGAGAATTGGATATTGAGAGAAAAGTGATAAGAGAAAGAGAGAATTGCAGATTGAGATAAAAGTGATAAGAGAAAGAGAGAATTGGAGATTGGGGGAAAGGTGATAAGAGAAAGAGAAAATTGTGATTGAGAGAAAAGTGATAAGAGAAAGAGAGAATTGGAGATTGAGAGAAAAGTGATAAGAGAAAGAGAGAATTAGAGATTGAGAGAAAAGTGATAAGAGAAAGAGAGAATTGGAGATTGAGAGAAAAGTGATAAGAGAAAGAGAGAATTGGAGATTGGCAGAAAAGTGATAAGAGAAAGAGAGAATTGGAGATTGAGAGAAAAGTGATAAGAGAAAGAGAGAATTGGAGATTATGGGAAAAGTGATAAGAGAAAGAGAGAATTGGAGATTGAGAGAAAAGTGATAAGAGAAAGAGAGAATTGGAGATTGGGGGAGAAGTGATAAGAGAAAGAGAGAATTGCAGATTGAGAGAAAAGTAATAAGAGAAAGAGAGAATTGGAGATTATGAGAAAAGTGATAAGAGAAAGAGAGAATTGGTGATTGAGAGAAAAGTGATAAGAGAGAGAGAGAATGGGAGATTGAGAGAAAAGTGATAAGAGAAAGAGAGAATTGGAGATTGGGGGAAAACTGAGAACAGAAAGAGAGGATTGGAGATTGAGAGAAAAGTGAGAAGAGAAAGAGAGAATTGGAGGTTGGGGAAAAGTGTAAAGAGAAAAAGAGAATTGGAGATTGGGGAAAAAGTGAGAAGAGAAAGAGAGAATTGGAGATTGAGAGAAAAGTGATAAGAGACAGAGAGAATTGGAGATTATGGGAAAAGTGATAAGAGAAAGAGAGAATTGGAGATTGAGAGAATAGTGATAAGAGAAAGAGAGAATTGTAGATTGGGGGAGAAGTGATAAGAGAAAGAGAGAATTGGAGATTGAGAGAAATGTGATAAGAGAGAGAGAGAATGGGAGATTGAGAGAAAAGTGATAAGAGAAAGAGAGAATTGGAGATTGGGGGAAAACTGAGAACAGAAAGAGAGGATTGGAGATTGAGAGAAAAGTGAGAAGAGAAAGAGAGAATTGGAGATTGAGAGAAAAGTGATAAGAGAAAGAGAGAATTGGAGGTTGGGGAAAAGTGTAAAGAGAAAAAGAGAATTGGAGATTGGGGGAAAAGTGAGAAGAGAAAGAGAGAATTGGAGATTGAGAGAAAAGTGATAAGAGAAAGAGATAATTGGAGATTGAGAGAAAAGGGATAAGAGAAAGTGAGAGTTGGTGATTGAGAGAAAGGTGATGAGAGAAAGAGAGAATTGGAGTTTGAGAGAAAAGTGATAAGAGAAAGAGAAAATTGGAGATTGAGAGAAAAGTGATAAGAGAGAGAGAGAATGGGGGATTGAAAGAAAAGTGCTAAGAGAAATAGAGAATTGGAGATTGGGGGAAAACTGAGAACAGATAGAGAGGATTGGAGATTGAGAGAAAAGTGAGAAGAGAAAGAGAGAATTGGAGATTGGGGGAAAAGTGGGAAAAGAAAGAGAGAATTGCAGATTGAGAGAAAATGGATAAGAGAAAGGGAGAATTGGAGATTGAGAGAAAAGTGATAAGAGAAAGAGAGAATTGGAGATTAGGGGAAAAGTGAGAAGAGAAAGAGAGAATTGGAGATTGAGAGAAAAGTGATAAGAGAAAGAGAGAATTGGAGATTGAGAGAAAAGTGATAAGAGAAAGAGAGAATTGTAGATTGGGGGAGAAGTGATAAGAGAAAGAGAGAATTGGAGATTGAGAGAAAAGTAATAAGAGAAAGAGAGAATTGGAGATTATGAGAAAAGTGATAAGAGAAAGAGAGAATTGGTGATTGAGAGAAAAGTGATAAGAGAGAGAGAGAATGGGAGATTGAGAGAAAAGTGATAAGAGAAAGAGAGAATTGGAGATTGGGGGAAAACTGAGAATAGAAAGAGAGGATTGGAGATTGAGAGAAAAGTGAGAAGAGAATGAGAGAATGGGAGATTGAGAGAAAAGTGATAAGAGAAAGAGAGAATTGGAGGTTGGGGAAAAGTGTAAAGAGAAAAAGAGAATTGGAGATTGAGGGAAAAGTGAGAAGAGAAAGAGAGAATTGGAGATTGAGAGAAAAGTGATAAGAGAAAGAGATAATTGGAGATTGAGAGAAAAGGGATAAGAGAAAGAGAGAGTTGGCGATTGAGAGAAAGGTGATGAGAGAAAGAGAGAATTGGAGTTTGAGAGAAAAGTGATAAGAGAAAGAGAAAATTGGAGATTGAGAGAAAAGTGATAAGAGAGAGAGAGAATAGGGGATTGAAAGAAAAGTGCTAAGAGAAATAGAGAATTGGAGATTGGGGGAAAACTGAGAACAGATAGAGAGGATTGGAGATTGAGAGAAAAGTGAGAAGAGAAAGAGAGAATTGGAGATTGGGGGAAAAGTGGGAAAAGAAAGAGAGAATTGCAGATTGAGAGAAAATGGATAAGAGAAAGGGAGAATTGGAGATTGAGAGAAAAGTGATAAGAGAAAGAGAGAATTGGAGATTAGGGGAAAAGTGAGAAGAGAAAGAGAGAATTGGAGATTGAGAGAAAAGTGATAAGAGAAAGAGAGAATTGGAGGTTGAGAGAAAAGTGATAAGAGAAAGAGAGAATTGGAGTTTGAGAGAAAAGTGATAAGAGAGAGAATGGGGGATTGAGAGAAAAGTGCTAAGAGAAATAGAGAATTGGAGATTGGGGGAAAACTGAGAACAGAAAGAGAGGATTGGAGATTGAGAGAAAAGTGAGAAGAGAAAGAGAGAATTGGAGATTGAGAGAAAAGTGATAAGAGAAAGAGAGAATTGGAGATTGAGAGAAAAGGGATAAGAGAAAGAGAGAATTGGAGTTTGAGAGAAAAGTGATAAGAGAGAGAGAGAATGGGGGATTGAGAGAAAAGTGCTAAGAGAAATAGAGAATTGGAGATTGGGGGAAAACTGAGAACAGAAAGAGAGGATTGGAGATTGAGAGAAAAGTGAGAAGAGAAAGAGAGAATTGGAGATTGAGAGAAAAGTGATGAGAGAAAGAGAGAATTGGAGTTTGAGAGAAAAGTGATATGAGAAAGAAAGATTGGAGATGGAGAGAAAAGTGATAAGAGAAAGAGAAAATTGGAGATTGAGAGAAAAGTGGTAAGAGAAAGAGAGAATTTGAGATTGGGGGAAAAGTGTGAAGAGAAAGAGAGAATTGGAGATTGGGGGAAAAGTGAGAAAAGAAAGAGAGAATTGGAGTTTGAGAGAAAAGTGATAAGAGAGAGAATGGGGGATTGAGAGAAAAGTGCTAAGAGAAATAGAGAATTGGAGATTGGGGGAAAACTGAGAACAGAAAGAGAGGATTGGAGATTGAGAGAAAAGTGAGAAGAGAAAGAGAGAATTGGAGATTGAGAGAAAAGTGATAAGAGAAAGAGAGAATTGGAGATTGAGAGAAAAGGGATAAGAGAAAGAGAGAATTGGAGTTTGAGAGAAAAGTGATAAGAGAGAGAGAGAATGGGGGATTGAGAGAAAAGTGCTAAGAGAAATAGAGAATTGGAGATTGGGGGAAAACTGAGAACAGAAAGAGAGGATTGGAGATTGAGAGAAAAGTGAGAAGAGAAAGAGAGAATTGGAGATTGAGAGAAAAGTGATGAGAGAAAGAGAGAATTGGAGTTTGAGAGAAAAGTGATATGAGAAAGAAAGATTGGAGATGGAGAGAAAAGTGATAAGAGAAAGAGAAAATTGGAGATTGAGAGAAAAGTGATAAGAGAAAGAGAGAATTTGAGATTGGGGGAAAAGTGTGAAGAGAAAGAGAGAATTGGAGATTGGGGGAAAAGTGAGAAAAGAAAGAGAGAATTGCAGATTGAGAGAAAATGGATAAGAGAAAGAGAGAATTGGAGATTGAGAGAAAAGTGATAAGAGAAAGAGAGAATTGGAGATTAGGGGAAAAGTGAGAAGAGAAAGAGAGAATTGGATATTGAGAGAAAAGTGATAAGAGAAAGAGAGAATTGCAGATTGAGATAAAAGTGATAAGAGAAAGAGAGAATTGGAGATTGGGGGAAAGGTGATAAGAGAAAGAGAAAATTGTGATTGAGAGAAAAGTGATAAGAGAAAGAGAGAATTGGAGATTGAGAGAAAAGTGATAAGAGAAAGAGAGAATTAGAGATTGAGAGAAAAGTGATAAGAGAAAGAGAGAATTGGAGATTGAGAGAAAAGTGATAAGAGAAAGAGAGAATTGGAGATTGGCAGAAAAGTGATAAGAGAAAGAGAGAATTGGAGATTGAGAGAAAAGTGATAAGAGAAAGAGAGAATTGGAGATTATGGGAAAAGTGATAAGAGAAAGAGAGAATTGGAGATTGAGAGAAAAGTGATAAGAGAAAGAGAGAATTGGAGATTGGGGGAGAAGTGATAAGAGAAAGAGAGAATTGGAGATTGAGAGAAAAGTAATAAGAGAAAGAGAGAATTGGAGATTATGAGAAAAGTGATAAGAGAAAGAGAGAATTGGTGATTGAGAGAAAAGTGATAAGAGAGAGAGAGAATGGGAGATTGAGAGAAAAGTGATAAGAGAAAGAGAGAATTGGAGATTGGGGGAAAACTGAGAACAGAAAGAGAGGATTGGAGATTGAGAGAAAAGTGAGAAGAGAAAGAGAGAATTGGAGGTTGGGGAAAAGTGTAAAGAGAAAAAGAGAATTGGAGATTGGGGGAAAAGTGAGAAGAGAAAGAGAGAATTGGAGATTGAGAGAAAAGTGATAAGAGACAGAGAGAATTGGAGATTATGGGAAAAGTGATAAGAGAAAGAGAGAATTGGAGATTGAGAGAATAGTGATAAGAGAAAGAGAGAATTGTAGATTGGGGGAGAAGTGATAAGAGAAAGAGAGAATTGGAGATTGAGAGAAATGTGATAAGAGAGAGAGAGAATGGGAGATTGAGAGAAAAGTGATAAGAGAAAGAGAGAATTGGAGATTGGGGGAAAACTGAGAACAGAAAGAGAGGATTGGAGATTGAGAGAAAAGTGAGAAGAGAAAGAGAGAATTGGAGATTGAGAGAAAAGTGATAAGAGAAAGAGAGAATTGGAGGTTGGGGAAAAGTGTAAAGAGAAAAAGAGAATTGGAGATTGGGGGAAAAGTGAGAAGAGAAAGAGAGAATTGGAGATTGAGAGAAAAGTGATAAGAGAAAGAGATAATTGGAGATTGAGAGAAAAGGGATAAGAGAAAGTGAGAGTTGGTGATTGAGAGAAAGGTGATGAGAGAAAGAGAGAATTGGAGTTTGAGAGAAAAGTGATAAGAGAAAGAGAAAATTGGAGATTGAGAGAAAAGTGATAAGAGAGAGAGAGAATGGGGGATTGAAAGAAAAGTGCTAAGAGAAATAGAGAATTGGAGATTGGGGGAAAACTGAGAACAGATAGAGAGGATTGGAGATTGAGAGAAAAGTGAGAAGAGAAAGAGAGAATTGGAGATTGGGGGAAAAGTGGGAAAAGAAAGAGAGAATTGCAGATTGAGAGAAAATGGATAAGAGAAAGGGAGAATTGGAGATTGAGAGAAAAGTGATAAGAGAAAGAGAGAATTGGAGATTAGGGGAAAAGTGAGAAGAGAAAGAGAGAATTGGAGATTGAGAGAAAAGTGATAAGAGAAAGAGAGAATTGGAGATTGAGAGAAAAGTGATAAGAGAAAGAGAGAATTGTAGATTGGGGGAGAAGTGATAAGAGAAAGAGAGAATTGGAGATTGAGAGAAAAGTAATAAGAGAAAGAGAGAATTGGAGATTATGAGAAAAGTGATAAGAGAAAGAGAGAATTGGTGATTGAGAGAAAAGTGATAAGAGAGAGAGAGAATGGGAGATTGAGAGAAAAGTGATAAGAGAAAGAGAGAATTGGAGATTGGGGGAAAACTGAGAATAGAAAGAGAGGATTGGAGATTGAGAGAAAAGTGAGAAGAGAAAGAGAGAATGGGAGATTGAGAGAAAAGTGATAAGAGAAAGAGAGAATTGGAGGTTGGGGAAAAGTGTAAAGAGAAAAAGAGAATTGGAGATTGAGGGAAAAGTGAGAAGAGAAAGAGAGAATTGGAGATTGAGAGAAAAGTGATAAGAGAAAGAGATAATTGGAGATTGAGAGAAAAGGGATAAGAGAAAGAGAGAGTTGGCGATTGAGAGAAAGGTGATGAGAGAAAGAGAGAATTGGAGTTTGAGAGAAAAGTGATAAGAGAAAGAGAAAATTGGAGATTGAGAGAAAAGTGATAAGAGAGAGAGAGAATAGGGGATTGAAAGAAAAGTGCTAAGAGAAATAGAGAATTGGAGATTGGGGGAAAACTGAGAACAGATAGAGAGGATTGGAGATTGAGAGAAAAGTGAGAAGAGAAAGAGAGAATTGGAGATTGGGGGAAAAGTGGGAAAAGAAAGAGAGAATTGCAGATTGAGAGAAAATGGATAAGAGAAAGGGAGAATTGGAGATTGAGAGAAAAGTGATAAGAGAAAGAGAGAATTGGAGATTAGGGGAAAAGTGAGAAGAGAAAGAGAGAATTGGAGATTGAGAGAAAAGTGATAAGAGAAAGAGAGAATTGGAGGTTGAGAGAAAAGTGATAAGAGAAAGAGAGAATTGGAGTTTGAGAGAAAAGTGATAAGAGAGAGAATGGGGGATTGAGAGAAAAGTGCTAAGAGAAATAGAGAATTGGAGATTGGGGGAAAACTGAGAACAGAAAGAGAGGATTGGAGATTGAGAGAAAAGTGAGAAGAGAAAGAGAGAATTGGAGATTGAGAGAAAAGTGATAAGAGAAAGAGAGAATTGGAGATTGAGAGAAAAGGGATAAGAGAAAGAGAGAATTGGAGTTTGAGAGAAAAGTGATAAGAGAGAGAGAGAATGGGGGATTGAGAGAAAAGTGCTAAGAGAAATAGAGAATTGGAGATTGGGGGAAAACTGAGAACAGAAAGAGAGGATTGGAGATTGAGAGAAAAGTGAGAAGAGAAAGAGAGAATTGGAGATTGAGAGAAAAGTGATGAGAGAAAGAGAGAATTGGAGTTTGAGAGAAAAGTGATATGAGAAAGAAAGATTGGAGATGGAGAGAAAAGTGATAAGAGAAAGAGAAAATTGGAGATTGAGAGAAAAGTGATAAGAGAAAGAGAGAATTTGAGATTGGGGGAAAAGTGTGAAGAGAAAGAGAGAATTGGAGATTGGGGGAAAAGTGAGAAAAGAAAGAGAGAATTGGAGTTTGAGAGAAAAGTGATAAGAGAGAGAATGGGGGATTGAGAGAAAAGTGCTAAGAGAAATAGAGAATTGGAGATTGGGGGAAAACTGAGAACAGAAAGAGAGGATTGGAGATTGAGAGAAAAGTGAGAAGAGAAAGAGAGAATTGGAGATTGAGAGAAAAGTGATAAGAGAAAGAGAGAATTGGAGATTGAGAGAAAAGGGATAAGAGAAAGAGAGAATTGGAGTTTGAGAGAAAAGTGATAAGAGAGAGAGAGAATGGGGGATTGAGAGAAAAGTGCTAAGAGAAATAGAGAATTGGAGATTGGGGGAAAACTGAGAACAGAAAGAGAGGATTGGAGATTGAGAGAAAAGTGAGAAGAGAAAGAGAGAATTGGAGATTGAGAGAAAAGTGATGAGAGAAAGAGAGAATTGGAGTTTGAGAGAAAAGTGATATGAGAAAGAAAGATTGGAGATGGAGAGAAAAGTGATAAGAGAAAGAGAAAATTGGAGATTGAGAGAAAAGTGATAAGAGAAAGAGAGAATTTGAGATTGGGGGAAAAGTGTGAAGAGAAAGAGAGAATTGGAGATTGGGGGAAAAGTGAGAAAAGAAAGAGAGAATTGCAGATTGAGAGAAAATGGATAAGAGAAAGAGAGAATTGGAGATTGAGAGAAAAGTGATAAGAGAAAGAGAGAATTGGAGATTAGGGGAAAAGTGAGAAGAGAAAGAGAGAATTGGATATTGAGAGAAAAGTGATAAGAGAAAGAGAGAATTGCAGATTGAGATAAAAGTGATAAGAGAAAGAGAGAATTGGAGATTGGGGGAAAGGTGATAAGAGAAAGAGAAAATTGTGATTGAGAGAAAAGTGATAAGAGAAAGAGAGAATTGGAGATTGAGAGAAAAGTGATAAGAGAAAGAGAGAATTAGAGATTGAGAGAAAAGTGATAAGAGAAAGAGAGAATTGGAGATTGAGAGAAAAGTGATAAGAGAAAGAGAGAATTGGAGATTGGCAGAAAAGTGATAAGAGAAAGAGAGAATTGGAGATTGAGAGAAAAGTGATAAGAGAAAGAGAGAATTGGAGATTATGGTAAAAGTGATAAGAGAAAGAGAGAATTGGAGATTGAGAGAAAAGTGATAAGAGAAAGAGAGAATTGGAGATTGGGGGAGAAGTGATAAGAGAAAGAGAGAATTGGAGATTGAGAGAAAAGTAATAAGAGAAAGAGAGAATTGGAGATTATGAGAAAAGTGATAAGAGAAAGAGAGAATTGGTGATTGAGAGAAAAGTGATAAGAGAGAGAGAGAATGGGAGATTGAGAGAAAAGTGATAAGAGAAAGAGAGAATTGGAGATTGGGGGAAAACTGAGAACAGAAAGAGAGGATTGGAGATTGAGAGAAAAGTGAGAAGAGAAAGAGAGAATTGGAGGTTGGGGAAAAGTGTAAAGAGAAAAAGAGAATTGGAGATTGGGGGAAAAGTGAGAAGAGAAAGAGAGAATTGGAGATTGAGAGAAAAGTGATAAGAGACAGAGAGAATTGGAGATTATGGGAAAAGTGATAAGAGAAAGAGAGAATTGGAGATTGAGAGAATAGTGATAAGAGAAAGAGAGAATTGTAGATTGGGGGAGAAGTGATAAGAGAAAGAGAGAATTGGAGATTGAGAGAAATGTGATAAGAGAGAGAGAGAATGGGAGATTGAGAGAAAAGTGATAAGAGAAAGAGAGAATTGGAGATTGGGGGAAAACTGAGAACAGAAAGAGAGGATTGGAGATTGAGAGAAAAGTGAGAAGAGAAAGAGAGAATTGGAGATTGAGAGAAAAGTGATAAGAGAAAGAGAGAATTGGAGGTTGGGGAAAAGTGTAAAGAGAAAAAGAGAATTGGAGATTGGGGGAAAAGTGAGAAGAGAAAGAGAGAATTGGAGATTGAGAGAAAAGTGATAAGAGAAAGAGATAATTGGAGATTGAGAGAAAAGGGATAAGAGAAAGTGAGAGTTGGTGATTGAGAGAAAGGTGATGAGAGAAAGAGAGAATTGGAGTTTGAGAGAAAAGTGATAAGAGAAAGAGAAAATTGGAGATTGAGAGAAAAGTGATAAGAGAGAGAGAGAATGGGGGATTGAAAGAAAAGTGCTAAGAGAAATAGAGAATTGGAGATTGGGGGAAAACTGAGAACAGATAGAGAGGATTGGAGATTGAGAGAAAAGTGAGAAGAGAAAGAGAGAATTGGAGATTGGGGGAAAAGTGGGAAAAGAAAGAGAGAATTGCAGATTGAGAGAAAATGGATAAGAGAAAGGGAGAATTGGAGATTGAGAGAAAAGTGATAAGAGAAAGAGAGAATTGGAGATTAGGGGAAAAGTGAGAAGAGAAAGAGAGAATTGGAGATTGAGAGAAAAGTGATAAGAGAAAGAGAGAATTGGAGATTGAGAGAAAAGTGATAAGAGAAAGAGAGAATTGTAGATTGGGGGAGAAGTGATAAGAGAAAGAGAGAATTGGAGATTGAGAGAAAAGTAATAAGAGAAAGAGAGAATTGGAGATTATGAGAAAAGTGATAAGAGAAAGAGAGAATTGGTGATTGAGAGAAAAGTGATAAGAGAGAGAGAGAATGGGAGATTGAGAGAAAAGTGATAAGAGAAAGAGAGAATTGGAGATTGGGGGAAAACTGAGAATAGAAAGAGAGGATTGGAGATTGAGAGAAAAGTGAGAAGAGAAAGAGAGAATGGGAGATTGAGAGAAAAGTGATAAGAGAAAGAGAGAATTGGAGGTTGGGGAAAAGTGTAAAGAGAAAAAGAGAATTGGAGATTGAGGGAAAAGTGAGAAGAGAAAGAGAGAATTGGAGATTGAGAGAAAAGTGATAAGAGAAAGAGATAATTGGAGATTGAGAGAAAAGGGATAAGAGAAAGAGAGAGTTGGCGATTGAGAGAAAGGTGATGAGAGAAAGAGAGAATTGGAGTTTGAGAGAAAAGTGATAAGAGAAAGAGAAAATTGGAGATTGAGAGAAAAGTGATAAGAGAGAGAGAGAATAGGGGATTGAAAGAAAAGTGCTAAGAGAAATAGAGAATTGGAGATTGGGGGAAAACTGAGAACAGATAGAGAGGATTGGAGATTGAGAGAAAAGTGAGAAGAGAAAGAGAGAATTGGAGATTGGGGGAAAAGTGGGAAAAGAAAGAGAGAATTGCAGATTGAGAGAAAATGGATAAGAGAAAGGGAGAATTGGAGATTGAGAGAAAAGTGATAAGAGAAAGAGAGAATTGGAGATTAGGGGAAAAGTGAGAAGAGAAAGAGAGAATTGGAGATTGAGAGAAAAGTGATAAGAGAAAGAGAGAATTGGAGGTTGAGAGAAAAGTGATAAGAGAAAGAGAGAATTGGAGTTTGAGAGAAAAGTGATAAGAGAGAGAATGGGGGATTGAGAGAAAAGTGCTAAGAGAAATAGAGAATTGGAGATTGGGGGAAAACTGAGAACAGAAAGAGAGGATTGGAGATTGAGAGAAAAGTGAGAAGAGAAAGAGAGAATTGGAGATTGAGAGAAAAGTGATAAGAGAAAGAGAGAATTGGAGATTGAGAGAAAAGGGATAAGAGAAAGAGAGAATTGGAGTTTGAGAGAAAAGTGATAAGAGAGAGAGAGAATGGGGGATTGAGAGAAAAGTGCTAAGAGAAATAGAGAATTGGAGATTGGGGGAAAACTGAGAACAGAAAGAGAGGATTGGAGATTGAGAGAAAAGTGAGAAGAGAAAGAGAGAATTGGAGATTGAGAGAAAAGTGATGAGAGAAAGAGAGAATTGGAGTTTGAGAGAAAAGTGATATGAGAAAGAAAGATTGGAGATGGAGAGAAAAGTGATAAGAGAAAGAGAAAATTGGAGATTGAGAGAAAAGTGATAAGAGAAAGAGAGAATTTGAGATTGGGGGAAAAGTGTGAAGAGAAAGAGAGAATTGGAGATTGGGGGAAAAGTGAGAAAAGAAAGAGAGAATTGCAGATTGAGAGAAAATGGATAAGAGAAAGAGAGAATTGGAGATTGAGAGAAAAGTGATAAGAGAAAGAGAGAATTGGAGATTAGGGGAAAAGTGAGAAGAGAAAGAGAGAATTGGATATTGAGAGAAAAGTGATAAGAGAAAGAGAGAATTGCAGATTGAGATAAAAGTGATAAGAGAAAGAGAGAATTGGAGATTGGGGGAAAGGTGATAAGAGAAAGAGAAAATTGTGATTGAGAGAAAAGTGATAAGAGAAAGAGAGAATTGGAGATTGAGAGAAAAGTGATAAGAGAAAGAGAGAATTAGAGATTGAGAGAAAAGTGATAAGAGAAAGAGAGAATTGGAGATTGAGAGAAAAGTGATAAGAGAAAGAGAGAATTGGAGATTGGCAGAAAAGTGATAAGAGAAAGAGAGAATTGGAGATTGAGAGAAAAGTGATAAGAGAAAGAGAGAATTGGAGATTATGGGAAAAGTGATAAGAGAAAGAGAGAATTGGAGATTGAGAGAAAAGTGATAAGAGAAAGAGAGAATTGTAGATTGGGGGAGAAGTGATAAGAGAAAGAGAGAATTGGAGATTGAGAGAAAAGTAATAAGAGAAAGAGAGAATTGGAGATTATGAGAAAAGTGATAAGAGAAAGAGAGAATTGGTGATTGAGAGAAAAGTGATAAGAGAGAGAGAGAATGGGAGATTGAGAGAAAAGTGATAAGAGAAAGAGAGAATTGGAGATTGGGGGAAAACTGAGAACAGAAAGAGAGGATTGGAGATTGAGAGAAAAGTGAGAAGAGAAAGAGTGAATTGGAGGTTGGGGAAAAGTGTAAAGAGAAAAAGAGAATTGGAGATTGGGGGAAAAGTGAGAAGAGAAAGAGAGAATTGGAGATTGAGAGAAAAGTGATAAGAGAAAGTGATAATTGGAGATTGAAAGACAAGGGATAAGAGAAAGAGAGAGTTGGCGATTGAGAGAAAGGTGATGAGAGAAAGAGAGAATTGGAGTTTGAGAGAAAAGTGATATGAGAAAGAGAGATTGGAGATTGAGAGAAAAGTGCTAAGAGAAATAGAGAATTGGAGATTGGGGGAAAACTGCGAACAGATAGAGAGGATTGGAGATTGAGAGAAAAGTGAGAAGAGAAAGAGAGAATTGGAGATTGAGAGAAAAGGGATAAGAGAAAGAGAGAGTTGGAGATTGAGAGAAAAGTGATAAGAGAAAGAGAGAATTGGAGATTGAGAGAAAAGTGATGAGAGAAAGAGAGAATTGGAGTTTGATAGAAAAGTGATATGAGAAAGAGAGATTGGAGATTGAGAGAAAAGTGATGAGAGAAAGAGAAAATTGGAGATTGAGAGAAAAGTGATAAGAGAAAGAGACAATTGGAGATTGGGGGAAAAGTGTGAAGAGAAAGAGAGAATTGGAGATTGGGGGAAAAGTGAGAAAAGAAAGAGAGAATTGAAGATTGAGAGAAAATGGATAAGAGAAAGAGAGAATTGGAGATTGAGAGAAAAGTGATGAGAGAAAGAGAGAATTGGAGTTTGAGAGAAAAGTGATATGAGAAAGAGAGAATTGGAGATTGAGAGAAAAGTGATAAGAGAAAGAGAGAAGTGGATATTGGGGGAAAAGTGAGAAGAGAAAGAGAGAATTGAAGAGTGAGAGGAAAGTGATAAGAGAAAGAGAGAATTGGAGATTGGAGGAAAAGTGAGAAAAGAAAGAGAGAATTGCAGATTGAGAGAAAATGGATAAGAGAAAGAGAGAATTGGAGATTGAGAGAAAAGTGATAAGAGAAAGAGAGAATTGGAGATTGAGAGAAAAGTGATTGAGAGAAAAGTGATAAGAGAAAGAGAGGATTGGAGATTGAGAGAAAAGTAAGAAGAGAAAGAGAGTGTTGGAGATTGGGGGAAAAGTGTGAAGAGAAAGAGAGAATTGGAGATTGGGGGAAAAGTGTGAAGAGAAAGAGAGAATTGGAGATTGGAGGAAAAGTGAGAAAAGAAAGAGAGAATTGCAGATTGAGAGAAAATGGATAAGAGAAAGAGAGAATTGGAGATTGAGAGAAAAGTGATAAGAGAAAGAGAGAATTGGAGATTGAGAGAAAAGTGATAAGAGAAAGAGAGAATTGGACATTGAGAGAAAAGTGATAAGAGAAAGAGAGAATTGGAGATTAGGGGAAAAGTGAGAAGAGAAAGAGAGAATTGGAGATTGAGAGAAAAGTGATAAGAGAAAGAGAGAATTGCAGATTGAGAGAAAACTGATAAGAGAAAGAGAGAATTAGAGATTGAGAGAAAAGTGATAAGAGAAAGAGAGAATTGGAGATTGAGAGAAAAGTGATAAGAGAAAGAGAGAATTGGAGATTGAGAGAAAAGTGATAAGAGAAAGAGAGAAGTGGATATTGGGGGAAAAGTGATAAGAGATAGAGAGAATTGGAGATTGAGAGGAAAGTGATAAGAGAAAGAGAGAATTGGAGATTGAGATAAAAGTGATGAGAGAAAGAGAGAATTGGAGATTGAGAAAAAAGTGATAAGAGAAAGAGAGACTTGGAGATTATGAGAAAAGTGATAAGAGAAAGAGAGAATTGGTGATTGAGAGAAAAGTGATAAGAGAGAGAGAGAATGGGAGATTGAGAGAAAAGTGATAAGAGAAAGAGAGAATTGGAGATTATGAGAAAAGTGATAAGAGAAAGAGAGAATTGGTAATTGAGAGAAAAGTGATAAGAGAAAGAGAGAAGTGGATATTGGGGGAAAAGTGATAAGAGAAAGAGAGAATTGGAGATTGAGAGAAAAGTGATAAGAGAAAGAGAGAATTGGAGATTGGGGGAAAAGTGAGAAGAGAAAGAGAGAATTGGAGATTGAGAGTAAAGTGATAAGAGAAAGAGAGAATTGGAGATTGAGAGAAAAGTGATAAGAGAAAGAGAGAATTGGAGATTGAGAGAAAAGTGATAAGAGAAAGAGAGAATTGGAGATTGAGAGAAAAGTGATTGAGAGAAAAGTGATAAGAGAAAGAGAGGATTGGAGATTGAGAGAAAAGTGATAAGAGAAAGAGAGAATTGGAGATTGAGAGAAAGTGAGAAGAGAAAGAGAGAATTGGAGATTGGGGGAAAAGTGTGAAGAGAAAGAGAGAATTGGAGATTGGGGGAAAGTGTGAAGAGAAAGAGAGAATTGGAGATTGGGGGAAAAGTGGGAAAAGAAAGAGAGAATTGCAGATTGAGAGAAAATGGATAAGAGAAAGGGAGAATTGGAGATTGAGAGAAAAGTGATAAGAGAAAGAGAGAATTGGAGATTAGGGGAAAAGTGAGAAGAGAAAGAGAGAATTGGAGATTGAGAGAAAAGTGATAAGAGAAAGAGAGAATTGGAGATTGAGAGAAAAGTGATAAGAGAAAGAGAGAATTGGAGATTGAGAGAAAAGTGATAAGAGAGAGAATTGGGGATTGAGAGAAAAGTGCTAAGAGAAATAGAGAATTGGAGATTGGGGGAAAACTGAGAACAGATAGAGAGGATTGGAGATTGAGAGAAAAGTGAGAAGAGAAAGAGAGAATTGGAGATTGGGGGAAAAGTGGGAAAAGAAAGAGAGAATTGCAGATTGAGAGAAAATGGATAAGAGAAAGGGAGAATTGGAGATTGAGAGAAAAGTGATAAGAGAAAGAGAGAATTGGAGATTAGGGGAAAAGTGAGAAGAGAAAGAGAGAATTGGAGATTGAGAGAAAAGTGATAAGAGACAGAGAGAATTGGAGATTATGGGAAAAGTGATAAGAGAAAGAGAGAATTGGAGATTGAGAGAATAGTGATAAGAGAAAGAGAGAATTGTAGATTGGGGGAGAAGTGATAAGAGAAAGAGAGAATTGGAGATTGAGAGAAATGTGATAAGAGAGAGAGAGAATGGGAGATTGAGAGAAAAGTGATAAGAGAAAGAGAGAATTGGAGATTGGGGGAAAACTGAGAACAGAAAGAGAGGATTGGAGATTGAGAGAAAAGTGAGAAGAGAAAGAGAGAATTGGAGATTGAGAGAAAAGTGATAAGAGAAAGAGAAAATTGGAGGTTGGGGAAAAGTGTAAAGAGAAAAAGAGAATTGGAGATTGGGGGAAAAGTGAGAAAAGAAAGAGAGAATTGGAGATTGAGAGAAAAGTGATAAGAGAAAGAGATAATTGGAGATTGAGAGAAAAGGGATAAGAGAAAGTGAGAGTTGGTGATTGAGAGAAAGGTGATGAGAGAAAGAGAGAATTGGAGTTTGAGAGAAAAGTGATAAGAGAAAGAGAAAATTGGAGATTGAGAGAAAAGTGATAAGAGAGAGAGAGAATGGGGGATTGAAAGAAAAGTGCTAGGAGAAATAGAGAATTGGAGATTGGGGGAAAACTGAGAACAGATAGAGAGGATTGGAGATTGAGAGAAAAGTGAGAAGAGAAAGAGAGAATTGGAGATTGGGGAAAAGTGGGAAAAGAAAGAGAGAATTGCAGATTGAGAGAAAATGGATAAGAGAAAGGGAGAATTGGAGATTGAGAGAAAAGTGATAAGAGAAAGAGAGAATTGGAGATTAGGGGAAAAGTGAGAAGAGAAAGAGAGAATTGGAGATTGAGAGAAAAGTGATAAGAGAAAGAGAGAATTGGAGATTGAGAGAAAAGTGATAAGAGAAAGAGAGAATTGTAGATTGGGGGAGAAGTGATAAGAGAAAGAGAGAATTGGAGATTGAGAGAAAAGTAATAAGAGAAAGAGAGAATTGGAGATTATGAGAAAAGTGATAAGAGAAAGAGAGAATTGGTGATTGAGAGAAAAGTGATAAGAGAGAGAGAGAATGGGAGATTGAGAGAAAAGTGATAAGAGAAAGAGAGAATTGGAGATTGGGGGAAAACTGAGAATAGAAAGAGAGGATTGGAGATTGAGAGAAAAGTGAGAAGAGAAAGAGAGAATGGGAGATTGGGAGAAAAGTGATAAGAGAAAGAGAGAATTGGAGGTTGGGGAAAAGTGTAAAGAGAAAAAGAGAATTGGAGATTGAGGGAAAAGTGAGAAGAGAAAGAGAGAATTGGAGATTGAGAGAAAAGTGATAAGAGAAAGAGATAATTGGAGATTGAGAGAAAAGGGATAAGAGAAAGAGAGAGTTGGCGATTGAGAGAAAGGTGATGAGAGAAAGAGAGAATTGGAGTTTGAGAGAAAAGTGATAAGAGAAAGAGAAAATTGGAGATTGAGAGAAAAGTGATAAGAGAGAGAGAGAATAGGGGATTGAAAGAAAAGTGCTAAGAGAAATAGAGAATTGGAGATTGGGGGAAAACTGAGAACAGATAGAGAGGATTGGAGATTGAGAGAAAAGTGAGAAGAGAAAGAGAGAATTGGAGATTGGGGGAAAAGTGGGAAAAGAAAGAGAGAATTGCAGATTGAGAGAAAATGGATAAGAGAAAGGGAGAATTGGAGATTGAGAGAAAAGTGATAAGAGAAAGAGAGAATTGGAGATTAGGGGAAAAGTGAGAAGAGAAAGAGAGAATTGGAGATTGAGAGAAAAGTGATAAGAGAAAGAGAGAATTGGAGGTTGAGAGAAAAGTGATAAGAGAAAGAGAGAATTGGAGTTTGAGAGAAAAGTGATAAGAGAGAGAATGGGGGATTGAGAGAAAAGTGCTAAGAGAAATAGAGAATTGGAGATTGGGGGAAAACTGAGAACAGAAAGAGAGGATTGGAGATTGAGAGAAAAGTGAGAAGAGAAAGAGAGAATTGGAGATTGAGAGAAAAGTGATAAGAGAAAGAGAGAATTGGAGATTGAGAGAAAAGGGATAAGAGAAAGAGAGAATTGGAGTTTGAGAGAAAAGTGATAAGAGAGAGAGAGAATGGGGGATTGAGAGAAAAGTGCTAAGAGAAATAGAGAATTGGAGATTGGGGGAAAACTGAGAACAGAAAGAGAGGATTGGAGATTGAGAGAAAAGTGAGAAGAGAAAGAGAGAATTGGAGATTGAGAGAAAAGTGATGAGAGAAAGAGAGAATTGGAGTTTGAGAGAAAAGTGATATGAGAAAGAAAGATTGGAGATGGAGAGAAAAGTGATAAGAGAAAGAGAAAATTGGAGATTGAGAGAAAAGTGATAAGAGAAAGAGAGAATTTGAGATTGGGGGAAAAGTGTGAAGAGAAAGAGAGAATTGGAGATTGGGGGAAAAGTGAGAAAAGAAAGAGAGAATTGCAGATTGAGAGAAAATGGATAAGAGAAAGAGAGAATTGGAGATTGAGAGAAAAGTGATAAGAGAAAGAGAGAATTGGAGATTAGGGGAAAAGTGAGAAGAGAAAGAGAGAATTGGATATTGAGAGAAAAGTGATAAGAGAAAGAGAGAATTGCAGATTGAGATAAAAGTGATAAGAGAAAGAGAGAATTGGAGATTGGGGGAAAGGTGATAAGAGAAAGAGAAAATTGTGATTGAGAGAAAAGTGATAAGAGAAAGAGAGAATTGGAGATTGAGAGAAAAGTGATAAGAGAAAGAGAGAATTAGAGATTGAGAGAAAAGTGATAAGAGAAAGAGAGAATTGGAGATTGAGAGAAAAGTGATAAGAGAAAGAGAGAATTGGAGATTGGCAGAAAAGTGATAAGAGAAAGAGAGAATTGGAGATTGAGAGAAAAGTGATAAGAGAAAGAGAGAATTGGAGATTATGGGAAAAGTGATAAGAGAAAGAGAGAATTGGAGATTGAGAGAAAAGTGATAAGAGAAAGAGAGAATTGTAGATTGGGGGAGAAGTGATAAGAGAAAGAGAGAATTGGAGATTGAGAGAAAAGTAATAAGAGAAAGAGAGAATTGGAGATTATGAGAAAAGTGATAAGAGAAAGAGAGAATTGGTGATTGAGAGAAAAGTGATAAGAGAGAGAGAGAATGGGAGATTGAGAGAAAAGTGATAAGAGAAAGAGAGAATTGGAGATTGGGGGAAAACTGAGAACAGAAAGAGAGGATTGGAGATTGAGAGAAAAGTGAGAAGAGAAAGAGTGAATTGGAGGTTGGGGAAAAGTGTAAAGAGAAAAAGAGAATTGGAGATTGGGGGAAAAGTGAGAAGAGAAAGAGAGAATTGGAGATTGAGAGAAAAGTGATAAGAGAAAGTGATAATTGGAGATTGAAAGACAAGGGATAAGAGAAAGAGAGAGTTGGCGATTGAGAGAAAGGTGATGAGAGAAAGCGAGAATTGGAGTTTGAGAGAAAAGTGATATGAGAAAGAGAGATTGGAGATTGAGAGAAAAGTGCTAAGAGAAATAGAGAATTGGAGATTGGGGGAAAACTGCGAACAGATAGAGAGGATTGGAGATTGAGAGAAAAGTGAGAAGAGAAAGAGAGAATTGGAGATTGAGAGAAAAGGGATAAGAGAAAGAGAGAGTTGGAGATTGAGAGAAAAGTGATAAGAGAAAGAGAGAATTGGAGATTGAGAGAAAAGTGATGAGAGAAAGAGAGAATTGGAGTTTGATAGAAAAGTGATATGAGAAAGAGAGATTGGAGATTGAGAGAAAAGTGATGAGAGAAAGAGAAAATTGGAGATTGAGAGAAAAGTGATAAGAGAAAGAGACAATTGGAGATTGGGGGAAAAGTGTGAAGAGAAAGAGAGAATTGGAGATTGGGGGAAAAGTGAGAAAAGAAAGAGAGAATTGCAGATTGAGAGAAAATGGATAAGAGAAAGAGAGAATTGGAGATTGAGAGAAAAGTGATGAGAGAAAGAGAGAATTGGAGTTTGAGAGAAAAGTGATATGAGAAAGAGAGAATTGGAGATTGAGAGAAAAGTGATAAGAGAAAGAGAGAAGTGGATATTGGGGGAAAAGTGAGAAGAGAAAGAGAGAATTGAAGAGTGAGAGGAAAGTGATAAGAGAAAGAGAGAATTGGAGATTGGAGGAAAAGTGAGAAAAGAAAGAGAGAATTGCAGATTGAGAGAAAATGGATAAGAGAAAGAGAGAATTGGAGATTGAGAGAAAAGTGATAAGAGAAAGAGAGAATTGGAGATTGAGAGAAAAGTGATTGAGAGAAAAGTGATAAGAGAAAGAGAGGATTGGAGATTGAGAGAAAAGTGATAAGGGAAAGAGAGAATTGGAGATTGAGAGAAAAGTAAGAAGAGAAAGAGAGTGTTGGAGATTGGGGGAAAAGTGTGAAGAGAAAGAGAGAATTGGAGATTGGGGGAAAAGTGTGAAGAGAAAGAGAGAATTGGAGATTGGAGGAAAAGTGAGAAAAGAAAGAGAGAATTGCAGATTGAGAGAAAATGGATAAGAGAAAGACAGAATTGGAGATTGAGAGAAAAGTGATAAGAGAAAGAGAGAATTGGAGATTGAGAGAAAAGTGATAAGAGAAAGAGAGAATTGGACATTGAGAGAAAAGTGATAAGAGAAAGAGAGAATTGGAGATTAGGGGAAAAGTGAGAAGAGAAAGAGAGAATTGGAGATTGAGAAAAAAGTGATAAGAGAAAGAGAGAATTGCAGATTGAGAGAAAACTGATAAGAGAAAGAGAGAATTAGAGATTGAGAGAAAAGTGATAAGAGAAAGAGAGAATTGGAGATTGAGAGAAAAGTGATAAGAGAAAGAGAGAATTGGAGATTGAGAGAAAAGTGATAAGAGAAAGAGAGAAGTGGATATTGGGGGAAAAGTGATAAGAGAAAGAGAGAATTGGAGATTGAGAGGAAAGTGATAAGAGAAAGAGAGAATTGGAGATTGAGATAAAAGTGATGAGAGAAAGAGAGAATTGGAGATTGAGAAAAAAGTGATAAGAGAAAGAGAGAATTGGAGATTATGAGAAAAGTGATAAGAGAAAGAGAGAATTGGTGATTGAGAGAAAAGTGATAAGAGAGAGAGAGAATGGTTGATTGAGAGAAAAGTGATAAGAGAAAGAGAGAATTGGAGATTATGAGAAAAGTGATAAGAGAAAGAGAGAATTGGTAATTGAGAGAAAAGTGATAAGAGAAAGAGAGAAGTGGATATTGGGGGAAAAGTGATAAGAGAAAGAGAGAATTGGAGATTGAGAGAAAAGTGATAAGAGAAAGAGAGAATTGGAGATTGGGGGAAAAGTGAGAAGAGAAAGAGAGAATTGGAGATTGAGAGTAAAGTGATAAGAGAAAGAGAGAATTGGAGATTGAGAGAAAAGTGATAAGAGAAAGAGAGAATTGGAGATTGAGAGAAAAGTGATAAGAGAAAGAGAGAATTGGAGATTGAGAGAAAAGTGATTGAGAGAAAAGTGATAAGAGAAAGAGAGGATTGGAGATTGAGAGAAAAGTGATAAGAGAAAGAGAGAATTGGAGATTGAGAGAAAAGTGAGAAGAGAAAGAGAGAATTGGAGATTGGGGGAAAAGTGTGAAGAGAAAGAGAGAATTGGAGATTGGGGGAAAAGTGTGAAGAGAAAGAGAGAATTGGAGATTGGGGGAAAAGTGGGAAAAGAAAGAGAGAATTGCAGATTGAGAGAAAATGGATAAGAGAAAGGGAGAATTGGAGATTGAGAGAAAAGTGATAAGAGAAAGAGAGAATTGGAGATTAGGGGAAAAGTGAGAAGAGAAAGAGAGAATTGGAGATTGAGAGAAAAGTGATAAGAGAAAGAGAGAATTGGAGATTGAGAGAAAAGTGATAAGAGAAAGAGAGAATTGGAGATTGAGAGAAAAGTGATAAGAGAGAGAATTGGGGATTGAGAGAAAAGTGCTAAGAGAAATAGAGAATTGGAGATTGGGGGAAAACTGAGAACAGAAAGAGAGGATTGGAGATTGAGAGAAAAGTGAGAAGAGAAAGAGAGAATTGGAGATTGAGAGAAAAGTGATAAGAGAAAGAGAGAATTGGAGATTGAGAGAAAAGTGATAAGAGAAAGAGAGAATTGGTGTTTGAGAGAAAAGTGATAAGAGAGAGAGAGAATGGGGGATTGAGAGAAAAGTGCTAAGAGAAATAGAGAATTGGAGATTGGGTGAAAACTGAGAACAGAAAGAGAGGATTGGAGATTGAGAGAAAAGTGAGAAGAGAAAGAGAGAATTGGAGATTGAGAGAAAAGTGATGAGAGAAAGAGAGAATTGGAGTTTGAGAGAAAAGTGATATGAGAAAGAAAGATTGGAGATGGAGAGAAAAGTGATAAGAGAAAGAGAAAATTGGAGATTGAGAGAAAAGTGATAAGAGAAAGAGAGAATTTGAGATTGGGGGAAAAGTGTGAAGAGAAAGAGAGAATTGGAGATTGGGGGAAAAGTGAGAAAAGATAGAGAGAATTGCAGATTGAGAGAAAATGGATAAGAGAAAGAGAGAATTGGAGATTGAGAGAAAAGTGATAAGAGAAAGAGAGAATTGGAGATTAGGGGAAAAGTGAGAAGAGAAAGAGAGAATTGGAGATTGAGAGAAAAGTGATAAGAGAAAGAGAGAATTGCAGATTGAGATAAAAGTGATAAGAGAAAGAGAGAATTGGAGATTGGGGGAAAGGTGATAAGAGAGAGAGAAAATTGTGATTGAGAGAAAAGTGATAAGAGAAAGAGAGAATTGGAGATTGAGAGAAAAGTGATAAGAGAAAGAGAGAATTAGAGATTGAGAGAAAAGTGATAAGAGAAAGAGAAAATTGGAGATTGACAGAAAAGTGATAAGAGAAAGAGAGAATTGGAGATTGAGAGAAAAGTGATAAGAGAAAGAGAGAATTGGAGATTGGCAGAAAAGTAATAAGAGAAAGAGAGAATTGGAGATTGAGAGAAAAGTGATAAGAGAAAGAGAGAATTGGAGATTATGGGAAAAGTGATAAGAGAAAGAGAGAATTGGAGATCGAGAGAAAAGTGATAAGAGAAAGAGAGAATTGTAGATGGGGGGAGAAGTGATAAGAGAAAGAGAGAATTGGAGATTATGAGAAAAGTGATAAGAGAAAGAGAGAATTGGTGATTGAGAGAAAAGTGATAAGAGAGAGAGAGAATGGGAGATTGAGAGAAAAGTGATAAGAGAAAGAGAGAATTGGAGATTGGGGGAAAACTGAGAACAAAAAGAGAGGATTGGAGATTGAGAGAAAAGTGAGAAGAGAAAGAGAGAATTGGAGATTGAGAGAAATGTGATAAGAGAAAGAGAGAATTGGAGGTTGGGGAAAAGTGTAAAGAGAAAAAGAGAATTAGAGATTGGGGGAAAAGTGAGAAGAGAAAGAGAGAATTGGAGATTGAGAGAAAAGTGATAAGAGAAAGAGATAATTGAAGATTGAGAGAAAAGGGATAAGAGAAAGAGAGAGTTGGAGATTGAGAGAAAGGTGATGAGAGAAAGAGAGAATTGGAGTTTGAGAGAAAAGTGATATGAGAAAGAGAGAATTGGAGATTGAGAGAAAAGTGATAAGAGAAAGAGAGAATTGGAGATTAGGGGAAAAGTGAGAAGAGAAAGAGAGAATTGGAGATTGAGAGAAAAGTGATAAGAGAAAGAGAGAATTGCAGATTGAGAGAAAACTGATAAGAGAAAGAGAGAATTGGAGATTGAGAGAAAAGTGATGAGAGAAAGAGAGAATTGGAGTTTGAGAGAAAAGTGATATGAGAAAGAGAGATTGGAGATTGAGAGAAAAGTGATAAGAGAAAGAGAAAATTGGAGATTCAGAGAAAAGTGATAAGAGAGAGAGAGAATGGGGGATTGAAAGAAAAGTGCTAAGAGAAATAGAGAATTGGAGATTGGGGGAAAACTGAGAACAGATAGAGAGGATTGGAGATTGAGAGAAAAGTGAGAAGAGAAAGAGAGAATTGGAGATTGAGAGAAAAGGGATAAGAGAAAGAGAGAGTTGGAGATTGAGAGAAAACTGATAAGAGAAAGAGAGAATTGGAGATTGAGAGAAAAGTGATGAGAGAAAGAGAGAATTGGAGTTTGAGAGAAAAGTGATATGAGAAAGAGAGATTGGAGATTGAGAGAAAAGTGATGAGAGAAAGAGAAAATTGGAGATTGAGAGAAAAGTGATAAGAGAAAGAGAGAATTGGAGATTGGGGGAAAAGTGTGAAGAGAAAGAGAGAATTGGAGATTGGGGGAAAAGTGAGAAAAGAAAGAGAGAATTGCAGATTGAGAGAAAATGGATAAGAGAAAGAGAGAATTGGAGATTGAGAGAAAAGTGATGAGAGAAAGAGAGAATTGGAGTTTGAGAGAAAAGTGATATGAGAAAGAGAGAATTGGAGATTGAGAGAAAAGTGATAAGAGAAAGAGAGAAGTGGATATTGGCGGAAAAGTGAGAAGAGAAAGAGAGAATTGAAGATTGAGAGGAAAGTGATAAGAGAAAGAGAGAATTGGAGATTGAGAGAAAAGTGATAAGAGAAAGAGAGAATTGGAGATTGAGAGAAAAGTGATAAGAGAAAGAGAGAATTGGAGATTGAGAGAAAAGTGATTGAGAGAAAAGTGATAAGAGAAAGAGAGGATTGGAGATTGAGAGAAAAGTGATAAGAGAAAGAGAGAATTGGAGATTGAGAGAAAAGTGAGAAGAGAAAGAGAGAATTGGAGATTGGGGGAAAAGTGTGAAGAGAAAGAGAATTGGAGATTGGGGGAAAAGTGTGAAGAGAAAGAGAGAATTGGAGACTGGAGGAAAAGTGAGAAAAGAAAGAGAGAATTGCAGATTGAGAGAAAATGGATAAGAGAAAGAGAGAATTGGAGATTGAGAGAAAAGTGATAAGAGAAAGAGAGAATTGGAGATTGAGAGAAAAGTGATAAGAGAAAGAGAGAATTGGAGATTGAGAGAAAAGTGAGAAGAGAAAGAGAGAATTGGAGATTGAGAGAAAAGTAATAAGAGAAAGAGAGAATTGGAGATTGAGAGAAAAGTAATAAGAGAAAGAGAGAATTGCAGATTGAGAGAAAACTGATAAGAGAAAGAGAGAATTGGAGATTGAGAGAAAAGTGATAAGAGAAAGAGAGAATTGGAGATTGAGAGAAAAGAGATAAGAGAAAGAGAGAATTGGAGATTGAGAGAAAAGTGATAAGAGAAAGAGAGAAGTGGGTATTGGGGGAAAAGTGATAAGAGAAAGAGAGAATTGGAGATTGAGAGGAAAGTGATAAGAGAAAAAGAGAATTGGAGATTGAGAGAAAAGTGATAAGAGAAAGATAGAATTGGAGATTGAGAGAAAAGTGATAAGAGAAAGAGAGAATTGGAGATTGAGAGAAAAGTGATAAGAGAAAGAGAGAATTGGAGATTATGGGAAAGTGATAAGAGAAAGAGAGAATTGGAGATTGAGAGAAAAGTGATAAGAGAAAGAGAGAATTGTAGATTGGGGGACAAGTGATAAGAGAAAGAGAGAATTGGAGATTGAGAGAAAAGTGATAAGAGAATGAGAGAATTGGAGATTATGAGAAAAGTGATAAGAGAAAGAGAGAATTGGTGATTGAGAGAAAAGTGATAAGAGAGAGAGAGAATGGGAGATTGAGAGAAAAGTGATAAGAGAAAGAGAGAATTGGAGATTGGGAGAAAACTGAGAACAGAAAGAGAGGATTGGAGATTGAGAGAAAAGTGAGAAGAGAAAGAGAGAATTGGAGATTGAGAGAAAAGTGAGAAGGGAAAGAGAGAATTGGAGATTGAGAGAAAAGTGATAAGAGAAAGAGAGAATTGGAGGTTGGGGAAAAGTGTAAAGAGAAAAAGAGAATTGGAGATTGGGGGAAAAGTGAGAAGAGAAAGAGAGAATTGGAGATTGAGAGAAAAGTGATAAGAGAAAGAGATAATTGGAGATTGAGAGAAAAGGGATAAGAGAAAGAGAGAGTTGGAGATTGAGAGAAAAGTGATAAGAGAAAGAGAGAATTGGAGATTGAGAGAAAAGTGATAAGAGAAAGAGAGAAGTGGATATTGGGGGAAAAGTGATAAGAGAAAGAGAGAATTGGAGATTGAGAGAAAAGTGATAAGAGAAAGAGAGAATTGGAGATTGGGGGAAAAGTGAGAAGAGAAAGAGAGAATTGGAGATTGAGAGGAAAGTGATAAGAGAAAGAGAGAATTGGAGATTGAGAGAAAAGTGATAAGAGAAAGAGAGAATTGGAGATTGAGAGAAAAGTGATAAGAGAAATAGAGAATTGGAGATTGAGAGAAAAGTGATTGAGAGAAAAGTGATAAGAGAAAGAGAGGATTGGAGATTGAGAGAAAAGTGATAAGAGAAAGAGATAATTGGAGATTGAGCGAAAAGTGAGAAGAGAAAGAGAGAATTGGAGATTGGGGGAAAAGTGTGAAGAGAAAGAGAGAATTGGAGATTGGGGGAAAAGTGTGAAGAGAAAGAGAGAATTGGAGATTGGCGGAAAAGTGGGAAAAGAAAGAGAGAATTGCAGATTGAGAGAAAATGGATAAGAGAAAGGGAGAATTGGAGATTGAGAGAAAAGTGATAAGAGAAAGAGAGAATTGGAGATTGAGAGAAAAGTGATAAGAGAAAGAGAGAATTGGAGATTGAGAGAAGAGTGATAAGAGAAAGAGAGAATTGGAGATTAGGGGAAAAGTGAGAAGAGAAAGAGAGAATTGGAGATTGAGAGAAAAGTGATAAGAGAAAGAGAGAATTGCAGATTGAGAGAAAACTGATAAGAGAAAGAGAGAATTGGAGATTGAGAGAAAAGTGACAAGAGAAAGAGAGAATTGGAGATTGAGAGAAAAGTGATAAGAGAAAGAGAGAATTGGAGATTGAGAGAAAAGTGAGAAGAGAAAGAGAGAATTGGAGATTGGGGGAAAAGTGATAAGAGAAAGAGAGAATTGGAGATTGAGAGAAAAGTGATAAGAGAAAGAGAGAATTGTAGATGGGGGGAGAAGTGATAAGAGAAAGAGAGAATTGGAGATTATGAGAAAAGTGATAAGAGAAAGAGAGAATTGGTGATTGAGAGAAAAGTGATAAGAGAGAGAGAGAATGGGAGATTGAGAGAAAAGTGATAAGAGAAAGAGAGAATTGGAGATTGGGGGAAACTGAGAACAAAAAGAGAGGATTGGAGATTGAGAGAAAGTGAGAAGAGAAAGAGAGAATTGGAGATTGAGAGAAATGTGATAAGAGAAAGAGAGAATTGGAGGTTGGGGAAAAGTGTAAAGAGAAAAAGAGAATTAGAGATTGGGGGAAAAGTGAGAAGAGAAAGAGAGAATTGGAGATTATGGGAAAAGTGATAAGAGAAAGAGAGAATTGGAGATTGAGAGAAAAGTGATAAGAGAAAGAGAGAATTGTAGATGGGGGGAGAAGTGATAAGAGAAAGAGAGAATTGGAGATTATGAGAAAAGTGATAAGAGAAAGAGAGAATTGGTGATTGAGAGAAAAGTGATAAGAGAGAGAGAGAATGGGAGATTGAGAGAAAAGTGATAAGAGAAAGAGAGAATTGGAGATTGGGGGAAAACTGAGAACAAAAAGAGAGGAATGGAGATTGAGAGAAAAGTGAGAAGAGAAAGAGAGAATTGGAGATTGAGAGAAATGTGATAAGAGAAAGAGAGAATTGGAGGTTGGGGAAAAGTGTAAAGAGAAAAAGAGAATTAGAGATTGGGGGAAAAGTGAGAAGAGAAAGAGAGAATTGGAGATTGAGAGAAAAGTGATAAGAGAAAGAGATAATTGGAGATTGAGAGAAAAGGGATAAGAGAAAGAGAGAGTTGGAGATTGAGAGAAAGGTGATGAGAGAAAGAGAGAATTGGAGTTTGAGAGAAAAGTGATATGAGAAAGAGAGAATTGCAGATTGAGAGAAAAGTGATAAGAGAAAGAGAGAATTGGAGATTAGGGGAAAAGTGAGAAGAGAAAGAGAGAATTGGAGATTGAGAGAAAAGTGATAAGAGAAAGAGAGAATTGGAGATTGGGAGAAAACTGATAAGAGAAAGAGAGAATTGGAGATTGAGAGAAAAGTGATGAGAGAAAGAGAGAATTGGAGTTTGAGAGAAAAGTGATATGAGAAAGAGAGATTGGAGATTGAGAGAAAAGTGATAAGAGAAAGAGAAAATTGGAGATTCAGAGAAAAGTGATAAGAGAGAGAGAGAATGGGGGATTGAAAGAAAAGTGCTAAGAGAAATAGAGAATTGGAGATTGGGGGAAAACTGAGAACAGATAGAGAGGATTGGAGATTGAGAGAAAAGTGAGAAGAGAAAGAGAGAATTGGAGATTGAGAGAAAAGTGATAAGAGAAAGAGAGAATTGTAGATTGGGGGACAAGTGATAAGAGAAAGAGAGAATTGGAGATTGAGAGAAAAGTGATAAGAGAATGAGAGAATTGGAGATTATGAGAAAAGTGATAAGAGAAAGAGAGAATTGGTGATTGAGAGAAAAGTGATAAGAGAGAGAGAGAATGGGAGATTGAGAGAAAAGTGATAAGAGAAAGTGAGAATTGGAGATTGGGAGAAAACTGAGAACAGAAAGAGAGGATTGGAGATTGAGAGAAAAGTGAGAAGAGAAAGAGAGAATTGGAGATTGAGAGAAAAGTGAGAAGGGAAAGAGAGAATTGGAGATTGAGAGAAAAGTGATAAGAGAAAGAGAGAATTGGAGGTTGGGGAAAAGTGTAAAGAGAAAAAAGAGATAATTGGAGATTGAGAGAAAAGGGATAAGAGAAAGAGAGAGTTGGAGATTGAGAGAAAAGTGATAAGAGAAAGAGAGAATTGGAGATTGAGAGAAAAGTGATAAGAGAAAGAGAGAAGTGGATATTGGGGGAAAAGTGATAAGAGAAAGAGGGAATTGGAGATTGAGAGAAAAGTGATAAGAGAAAGAGAGAATTGGAGATTGGGGGAAAAGTGAGAAGAGAAAGAGAGAATTGGAGATTGAGAGGAAAGTGATAAGAGAAAGAGAGAATTGGAGATTGAGAGAAAAGTGATAAGAGAAAGAGAGAATTGGAGATTGAGAGAAAAGTGATAAGAGAAATAGAGAATTGGAGATTGAGAGAAAAGTGATTGAGAGAAAAGTGATAAGAGAAAGAGAGGATTGGAGATTGAGAGAAAAGTGATAAGAGAAAGAGATAATTGGAGATTGAGCGAAAAGTGAGAAGAGAAAGAGAGAATTGGAGATTGGGGGAAAAGTGTGAAGAGAAAGAGAGAATTGGAGATTGGGGGAAAAGTGTGAAGAGAAAGAGAGAATTGGAGATTGGCGGAAAAGTGGGAAAAGAAAGAGAGAATTGCAGATTGAGAGAAAATGGATAAGAGAAAGGGAGAATTGGAGATTGAGAGAAAAGTGATAAGAGAAAGAGAGAATTGGAGATTGAGAGAAAAGTGATAAGAGAAAGAGAGAATTGGAGATTGAGAGAAGAGTGATAAGAGAAAGAGAGAATTGGAGATTAGGGGAAAAGTGAGAAGAGAAAGAGAGAATTGGAGATTGAGAGAAAAGTGATAAGAGAAAGAGAGAATTGCAGATTGAGAGAAAACTGATAAGAGAAAGAGAGAATTGGAGATTGAGAGAAAAGTGACAAGAGAAAGAGAGAATTGGAGATTGAGAGAAAAGTGATAAGAGAAAGAGAGAATTGGAGATTGAGAGAAAAGTGAGAAGAGAAAGAGAGAATTGGAGATTGGGGGAAAAGGGATAAGAGAAAGAGAGAGTTGGAGATTGAGAGAAAAGTGATAAGAGAAAGAGAGAATTGGAGATTGAGAGAAAAGTGATAAGAGAAAGAGAGAAGTGGATATTGGGGGAAAAGTGATAAGAGAAAGAGAGAATTGGAGATTGGGGGAAAAGTGAGAAGAGAAAGAGAGAATTGGAGATTGAGAGGAAAGTGATAAGAGAAAGAGAGAATTGGAGATTGAGAGAAAAGTGAGAAGGGAAAGAGAGAATTGGAGATTGAGAGAAAAGTGATAAGAGAAAGAGAGAATTGGAGGTTGGGGAAAAGTGTAAAGAGAAAAAGAGAATTGGAGATTGGGGGAAAAGTGAGAAGAGAAAGAGAGAATTGGAGATTGAGAGAAAAGTGATAAGAGAAAGAGATAATTGGAGATTGAGAGAAAAGGGATAAGAGAAAGAGAGAGTTGGAGATTGAGAGAAAAGTGATAAGAGAAAGAGAGAATTGGAGATTGAGAGAAAAGTGATAAGAGAAAGAGAGAAGTGGATATTGGGGGAAAAGTGATAAGAGAAAGAGAGAATTGGAGATTGAGAGAAAAGTGATAAGAGAAAGAGAGAATTGGAGATTGGGGGAAAAGTGAGAAGAGAAAGAGAGAATTGGAGATTGAGAGGAAAGTGATAAGAGAAAGAGAGAATTGGAGATTGAGAGAAAAGTGATAAGAGAAAGAGAGAATTGGAGATTGAGAGAAAAGTGATAAGAGAAATAGAGAATTGGAGATTGAGAGAAAAGTGATTGAGAGAAAAGTGATAAGAGAAAGAGAGGATTGGAGATTGAGAGAAAAGTGATAAGAGAAAGAGATAATTGGAGATTGAGCGAAAAGTGAGAAGAGAAAGAGAGAATTGGAGATTGGGGGAAAAGTGTGAAGAGAAAGAGAGAATTGGAGATTGGGGGAAAAGTGTGAAGAGAAAGAGAGAATTGGAGATTGGCGGAAAAGTGGGAAAAGAAAGAGAGAATTGCAGATTGAGAGAAAATGGATAAGAGAAAGGGAGAATTGGAGATTGAGAGAAAAGTGATAAGAGAAAGAGAGAATTGGAGATTGAGAGAAAAGTGATAAGAGAAAGAGAGAATTGGAGATTGAGAGAAGAGTGATAAGAGAAAGAGAGAATTGGAGATTAGGGGAAAAGTGAGAAGAGAAAGAGAGAATTGGAGATTGAGAGAAAAGTGATAAGAGAAAGAGAGAATTGCAGATTGAGAGAAAACTGATAAGAGAAAGAGAGAATTGGAGATTGAGAGAAAAGTGACAAGAGAAAGAGAGAATTGGAGATTGAGAGAAAAGTGATAAGAGAAAGAGAGAATTGGAGATTGAGAGAAAAGTGAGAAGAGAAAGAGAGAATTGGAGATTGGGGGAAAAGTGATAAGAGAAAGAGAGAATTGGAGATTGAGAGAAAAGTGATAAGAGAAAGAGAGAATTGTAGATGGGGGGAGAAGTGATAAGAGAAAGAGAGAATTGGAGATTATGAGAAAAGTGATAAGAGAAAGAGAGAATTGGTGATTGAGAGAAAAGTGATAAGAGAGAGAGAGAATGGGAGATTGAGAGAAAAGTGATAAGAGAAAGAGAGAATTGGAGATTGGGGGAAAACTGAGAACAAAAAGAGAGGATTGGAGATTGAGAGAAAAGTGAGAAGAGAAAGAGAGAATTGGAGATTGAGAGAAATGTGATAAGAGAAAGAGAGAATTGGAGGTTGGGGAAAAGTGTAAAGAGAAAAAGAGAATTAGAGATAGGGGGAAAAGTGAGAAGAGAAAGAGAGAATTGGAGATTATGGGAAAAGTGATAAGAGAAAGAGAGAATTGGAGATTGAGAGAAAAGTGATAAGAGAAAGAGAGAATTGTAGATGGGGGGAGAAGTGATAAGAGAAAGAGAGAATTGGAGATTATGAGAAAAGTGATAAGAGAAAGAGAGAATTGGTGATTGAGAGAAAAGTGATAAGAGAGAGAGAGAATGGGAGATTGAGAGAAAAGTGATAAGAGAAAGAGAGAATTGGAGATTGGGGGAAAACTGAGAACAAAAAGAGAGGATTGGAGATTGAGAGAAAAGTGAGAAGAGAAAGAGAGAATTGGAGATTGAGAGAAATGTGATAAGAGAAAGAGAGAATTGGAGGTTGGGGAAAAGTGTAAAGAGAAAAAGAGAATTAGAGATTGGGGGAAAAGTGAGAAGAGAAAGAGAGAATTGGAGATTGAGAGAAAAGTGATAAGAGAAAGAGATAATTGGAGATTGAGAGAAAAGGGATAAGAGAAAGAGAGAGTTGGAGATTGAGAGAAAGGTGATGAGAGAAAGAGAGAATTGGAGTTTGAGAGAAAAGTGATATGAGAAAGAGAGAATTGCAGATTGAGAGAAAAGTGATAAGAGAAAGAGAGAATTGGAGATTAGGGGAAAAGTGAGAAGAGAAAGAGAGAATTGGAGATTGAGAGAAAAGTGATAAGAGAAAGAGAGAATTGCAGATTGAGAGAAAACTGATAAGAGAAAGAGAGAATTGGAGATTGAGAGAAAAGTGATGAGAGAAAGAGAGAATTGGAGTTTGAGAGAAAAGTGATATGAGAAAGAGAGATTGGAGATTGAGAGAAAAGTGATAAGAGAAAGAGAAAATTGGAGATTCAGAGAAAAGTGATAAGAGAGAGAGAGAATGGGGGATTGAAAGAAAAGTGCTAAGAGAAATAGAGAATTGGAGATTGGGGGAAAACTGAGAACAGATAGAGAGGATTGGAGATTGAGAGAAAAGTGAGAAGAGAAAGAGAGAATTGGAGATTGAGAGAAAAGTGATAAGAGAAAGAGAGAATTGTAGATTGGGGGACAAGTGATAAGAGAAAGAGAGAATTGGAGATTGAGAGAAAAGTGATAAGAGAATGAGAGAATTGGAGATTATGAGAAAAGTGATAAGAGAAAGAGAGAATTGGTGATTGAGAGAAAAGTGATAAGAGAGAGAGAGAATGGGAGATTGAGAGAAAAGTGATAAGAGAAAGAGAGAATTGGAGATTGGGAGAAAACTGAGAACAGAAAGAGAGGATTGGAGATTGAGAGAAAAGTGAGAAGAGAAAGAGAGAATTGGAGATTGAGAGAAAAGTGAGAAGGGAAAGAGAGAATTGGAGATTGAGAGAAAAGTGATAAGAGAAAGAGAGAATTGGAGGTTGGGGAAAAGTGTAAAGAGAAAAAGAGAATTGGAGATTGGGGGAAAAGTGAGAAGAGAAAGAGAGAATTGGAGATTGAGAGAAAAGTGATAAGAGAAAGAGATAATTGGAGATTGAGAGAAAAGGGATAAGAGAAAGAGAGAGTTGGAGATTGAGAGAAAAGTGATAAGAGAAAGAGAGAATTGGAGATTGAGAGAAAAGTGATAAGAGAAAGAGAGAAGTGGATATTGGGGGAAAAGTGATAAGAGAAAGAGGGAATTGGAGATTGAGAGAAAAGTGATAAGAGAAAGAGAGAATTGGAGATTGGGGGAAAAGTGAGAAGAGAAAGAGAGAATTGGAGATTGAGAGGAAAGTGATAAGAGAAAGAGAGAATTGGAGATTGAGAGAAAAGTGATAAGAGAAAGAGAGAATTGGAGATTGAGAGAAAAGTGATAAGAGAAATAGAGAATTGGAGATTGAGAGAAAAGTGATTGAGAGAAAAGTGATAAGAGAAAGAGAGGATTGGAGATTGAGAGAAAAGTGATAAGAGAAAGAGATAATTGGAGATTGAGCGAAAAGTGAGAAGAGAAAGAGAGAATTGGAGATTGGGGGAAAAGTGTGAAGAGAAAGAGAGAATTGGAGATTGGGGGAAAAGTGTGAAGAGAAAGAGAGAATTGGAGATTGGCGGAAAAGTGGGAAAAGAAAGAGAGAATTGCAGATTGAGAGAAAATGGATAAGAGAAAGGGAGAATTGGAGATTGAGAGAAAAGTGATAAGAGAAAGAGAGAATTGGAGATTGAGAGAAAAGTGATAAGAGAAAGAGAGAATTGGAGATTGAGAGAAGAGTGATAAGAGAAAGAGAGAATTGGAGATTAGGGGAAAAGTGAGAAGAGAAAGAGAGAATTGGAGATTGAGAGAAAAGTGATAAGAGAAAGAGAGAATTGCAGATTGAGAGAAAACTGATAAGAGAAAGAGAGAATTGGAGATTGAGAGAAAAGTGACAAGAGAAAGAGAGAATTGGAGATTGAGAGAAAAGTGATAAGAGAAAGAGAGAATTGGAGATTGAGAGAAAAGTGAGAAGAGAAAGAGAGAATTGGAGATTGGGGGAAAAGTGATAAGAGAAAGAGAGAATTGGAGATTGAGAGAAAAGTGATAAGAGAAAGAGAGAATTGTAGATGGGGGGAGAAGTGATAAGAGAAAGAGAGAATTGGAGATTATGAGAAAAGTGATAAGAGAGAGAGAGAATGGGAGATTGAGAGAAAAGTGATAAGAGAAAGAGAGAATTGGAGATTGGGGGAAAACTGAGAACAAAAAGAGAGGATTGGAGATTGAGAGAAAAGTGAGAAGAGAAAGAGAGAATTGGAGATTGAGAGAAATGTGATAAGAGAAAGAGAGAATTGGAGGTTGGGGAAAAGTGTAAAGAGAAAAAGAGAATTAGAGATTGGGGGAAAAGTGAGAAGAGAAAGAGAGAATTGGAGATTATGGGAAAAGTGATAAGAGAAAGAGAGAATTGGAGATTGAGAGAAAAGTGATAAGAGAAAGAGAGAATTGTAGATGGGGGGAGAAGTGATAAGAGAAAGAGAGAATTGGAGATTATGAGAAAAGTGATAAGAGAAAGAGAGAATTGGTGATTGAGAGAAAAGTGATAAGAGAGAGAGAGAATGGGAGATTGAGAGAAAAGTGATAAGAGAAAGAGAGAATTGGAGATTGGGGGAAAACTGAGAACAAAAAGAGAGGATTGGAGATTGAGAGAAAAGTGAGAAGAGAAAGAGAGAATTGGAGATTGAGAGAAATGTGATAAGAGAAAGAGAGAATTGGAGGTTGGGGAAAAGTGTAAAGAGAAAAAGAGAATTAGAGATTGGGGGAAAAGTGAGAAGAGAAAGAGAGAATTGGAGATTGAGAGAAAAGTGATAAGAGAAAGAGATAATTGGAGATTGAGAGAAAAGGGATAAGAGAAAGAGAGAGTTGGAGATTGAGAGAAAGGTGATGAGAGAAAGAGAGAATTGGAGTTTGAGAGAAAAGTGATATGAGAAAGAGAGAATTGGAGATTGAGAGAAAAGTGATAAGAGAAAGAGAGAATTGGAGATTAGGGGAAAAGTGAGAAGAGAAAGAGAGAATTGGAGATTGAGAGAAAAGTGATAAGAGAAAGAGAGAATTGCAGATTGAGAGAAAACTGATAAGAGAAAGAGAGAATTGGAGATTGAGAGAAAAGTGATGAGAGAAAGAGAGAATTGGAGTTTGAGAGAAAAGTGATATGAGAAAGAGAGATTGGAGATTGAGAGAAAAGTGATAAGAGAAAGAGAAAATTGGAGATTCAGAGAAAAGTGATAAGAGAGAGAGAGAATGGGGGATTGAAAGAAAAGTGCTAAGAGAAATAGAGAATTGGAGATTGGGGGAAAACTGAGAACAGATAGAGAGGATTGGAGATTGAGAGAAAAGTGAGAAGAGAAAGAGAGAATTGGAGATTGAGAGAAAAGGGATAAGAGAAAGAGAGAGTTGGAGATTGAGAGAAAACTGATAAGAGAAAGAGAGAATTGGAGATTGAGAGAAAAGTGATGAGAGAAAGAGAGAATTGGAGTTTGAGAGAAAAGTGATATGAGAAAGAGAGATTGGAGATTGAGAGAAAAGTGATGAGAGAAAGAGAAAATTGGAGATTGAGAGAAAAGTGATAAGAGAAAGAGAGAATTGGAGATTGGGGGAAAAGTGTGAAGAGAAAGAGAGAATTGGAGATTGGGGGAAAAGTGAGAAAAGAAAGAGAGAATTGCAGATTGAGAGAAAATGGATAAGAGAAAGAGAGAATTGGAGATTGAGAGAAAAGTGATGAGAGAAAGAGAGAATTGGAGTTTGAGAGAAAAGTGATATGAGAAAGAGAGAATTGGAGATTGAGAGAAAAGTGATAAGAGAAAGAGAGAAGTGGATATTGGCGGAAAAGTGAGAAGAGAAAGAGAGAATTGAAGATTGAGAGGAAAGTGATAAGAGAAAGAGAGAATTGGAGATTGAGAGAAAAGTGATAAGAGAAAGAGAGAATTGGAGATTGAGAGAAAAGTGATAAGAGAAAGAGAGAATTGGAGATTGAGAGAAAAGTGATTGAGAGAAAAGTGATAAGAGAAAGAGAGGATTGGAGATTGAGAGAAAAGTGATAAGAGAAAGAGAGAATTGGAGATTGAGAGAAAAGTGAGAAGAGAAAGAGAGAATTGGAGATTGGGGGAAAAGTGTGAAGAGAAAGAGAATTGGAGATTGGGGGAAAAGTGTGAAGAGAAAGAGAGAATTGGAGACTGGAGGAAAAGTGAGAAAAGAAAGAGAGAATTGCAGATTGAGAGAAAATGGATAAGAGAAAGAGAGAATTGGAGATTGAGAGAAAAGTGATAAGAGAAAGAGAGAATTGGAGATTGAGAGAAAAGTGATAAGAGAAAGAGAGAATTGGAGATTGAGAGAAAAGTGAGAAGAGAAAGAGAGAATTGGAGATTGAGAGAAAAGTAATAAGAGAAAGAGAGAATTGGAGATTGAGAGAAAAGTAATAAGAGAAAGAGAGAATTGCAGATTGAGAGAAAACTGATAAGAGAAAGAGAGAATTGGAGATTGAGAGAAAAGTGATAAGAGAAAGAGAGAATTGGAGATTGAGAGAAAAGAGATAAGAGAAAGAGAGAATTGGAGATTGAGAGAAAAGTGATAAGAGAAAGAGAGAAGTGGGTATTGGGGGAAAAGTGATAAGAGAAAGAGAGAATTGGAGATTGAGAGGAAAGTGATAAGAGAAAAAGAGAATTGGAGATTGAGAGAAAAGTGATAAGAGAAAGATAGAATTGGAGATTGAGAGAAAAGTGATAAGAGAAAGAGAGAATTGGAGATTGAGAGAAAAGTGATAAGAGAAAGAGAGAATTGGAGATTATGGGAAAAGTGATAAGAGAAAGAGAGAATTGGAGATTGAGAGAAAAGTGATAAGAGAAAGAGAGAATTGTAGATTGGGGGACAAGTGATAAGAGAAAGAGAGAATTGGAGATTGAGAGAAAAGTGATAAGAGAATGAGAGAATTGGAGATTATGAGAAAAGTGATAAGAGAAAGAGAGAATTGGTGATTGAGAGAAAAGTGATAAGAGAGAGAGAGAATGGGAGATTGAGAGAAAAGTGATAAGAGAAAGAGAGAATTGGAGATTGGGAGAAAACTGAGAACAGAAAGAGAGGATTGGAGATTGAGAGAAAAGTGAGAAGAGAAAGAGAGAATTGGAGATTGAGAGAAAAGTGAGAAGGGAAAGAGAGAATTGGAGATTGAGAGAAAAGTGATAAGAGAAAGAGAGAATTGGAGGTTGGGGAAAAGTGTAAAGAGAAAAAGAGAATTGGAGATTGGGGGAAAAGTGAGAAGAGAAAGAGAGAATTGGAGATTGAGAGAAAAGTGATAAGAGAAAGAGATAATTGGAGATTGAGAGAAAAGGGATAAGAGAAAGAGAGAGTTGGAGATTGAGAGAAAAGTGATAAGAGAAAGAGAGAATTGGAGATTGAGAGAAAAGTGATAAGAGAAAGAGAGAAGTGGAATTGGGGGAAAAGTGATAAGAGAAAGAGAGAATTGGAGATTGAGAGAAAAGTGATAAGAGAAAGAGAGAATTGGAGATTGGGGGAAAAGTGAGAAGAGAAAGAGAGAATTGGAGATTGAGAGGAAAGTGATAAGAGAAAGAGAGAATTGGAGATTGAGAGAAAAGTGATAAGAGAAAGAGAGAATTGGAGATTGAGCGAAAAGTGAGAAGAGAAAGAGAGAATTGGAGATTGGGGGAAAAGTGATTGAGAGAAAAGTGATAAGAGAAAGAGAGGATTGGAGATTGAGAGAAAAGTGATAAGAGAAAGAGAGAATTGGAGATTGAGCGAAAAGTGAGAAGAGAAAGAGAGAATTAGAGATTGGGGGAAAAGTGTGAAGAGAAAGAGAGAATTGGAGATTGGGGGAAAAGTGTGAAGAGAAAGAGAGAATTGGAGATTGGCGGAAAAGTGGGAAAAGAAAGAGAGAATTGCAGATTGAGAGAAAATGGATAAGAGAAAGGGAGAATTGGAGATTGAGAGAAAAGTGATAAGAGAAAGAGAGAATTGGAGATTGAGAGAAAAGTGATAAGAGAAAGAGAGAATTGGAGATTGAGAGAAGAGTGATAAGAGAAAGAGAGAATTGGAGATTAGGGGAAAAGTGAGAAGAGAAAGAGAGAATTGGAGATTGAGAGAAAAGTGATAAGAGAAAGAGAGAATTGCAGATTGAGAGAAAACTGATAAGAGAAAGAGAGAATTGGAGATTGAGAGAAAAGTGACAAGAGAAAGAGAGAATTGGAGATTGAGAGAAAAGTGATAAGAGAAAGAGAGAATTGGAGATTGAGAGAAAAGTGAGAAGAGAAAGAGAGAATTGGAGATTGGGGGAAAAGTGTGAAGAGAAAGAGAGAATTGGAGATGGGGGAAAAGTGTGAAGAGAAAGAGAGAATTGGAGATTGGGGGAAAAGTGAGAAAAGACAGAGAGAATTGCAGATTGAGAGAAAATGGATAAGAGAAAGAGAGAATTGGAGATTCAGAGAAAAGTGATAACAGAAAGAGAGAATTGGAGATTGAGAGAAAAGTGATAAGAGAAAGAGAGAATTGGAGATTGAGAGAAAAGTGATGAGAGAAAGAGAGAATTGGAGATTGAGAGAATAGTGATAAGAGAAAGAGAGAATTGGAGATTAGGGGAAAAGTGAGAAGAGAAAGAGAGAATTGGAGATTTAGAGAAAAGTGATAAGAGAAAGAGAGAATTGGAGATTATGGGAAAAGTGATAAGAGAAAGAGAGAATTGGAGATTGAGAGAAAAGTAATAAGAGAAAGAGAGAATTAGAGATTGGGGGAAAAGTGATAAGAGAAAGAGAGAATTGGAGATTGAGAGAAAAGGGATAAGAGAAAGAGAGAGTTGGAGATTGAGAGAAAAGTGATAAGAGAAAGAGAGAATTGGAGATTAGGGGAAAAGTGAGAAGAGAAAGAGAGAATTGGAGATTTAGAGAAAAGTGATAAGAGAAAGAGAGAATTGGAGATTAGGGGAAAAGTGAGAAGAGAAAGAGAGAATTGGAGATTGAGAGAAAAGTGATAAGAGAAAGAGAGAATTGGAGATTATGGGAAAAGTGATAAGAGAAAGAGAGAATTGGAGATTGAGAGAAAAGTAATAAGAGAAAGAGAGAATTAGAGATTGGGGGAAAAGTGATAAGAGAAAGAGAGAATTGGAGATTGAGAGAAAAGTGATAAGAGAAAGAGAGAATTGTAGATTGGGGAACAAGTGATAAGAGAAAGAGAGAATTGGAGATTGAGAGAAAAGTGATAAGAGAAAGAGAGAATTGGAGATTGAGAGAAAAGTGATAAGAGAAAGAGAGAAGTGGATATTGGCGGAAAAGTGAGAAGAGAAAGAGAGAATTGAAGATTGAGAGGAAAGTGATAAGAGAAAGAGAGAATTGGAGATTGAGAGAAAAGTGATAAGAGAAAGAGAGAATTGGAGATTGAGAGAAAAGTGATAAGAGAAAGAGAGAATTGGAGATTGAGAGAAAAGTGATTGAGAGAAAAGTGATAAGAGAAAGAGAGGATTGGAGATTAAGAGAAAAGTGATAAGAGAAAGAGAGAATTGGAGATTGAGAGAAAAGTGAGAAGAGAAAGAGAGAATTGGAGATTGGGGGAAAAGTGTGACGAGAAAGAGAATTGGAGATTGGGGGAAAAGTGTGAAGAGAAAGAGAGAATTGGAGACTGGAGGAAAAGTGAGAAAAGAAAGAGAGAATTGCAGATTGAGAGAAAATGGATAAGAGAAAGAGAGAATTGGAGATTGAGAGAAAAGTGATAAGAGAAAGAGAGAATTGGAGATTGAGAGAAAAGTGAGAAGAGAAAGAGAGAATTGGAGATTGAGAGAAAAGTAATAAGAGAAAGAGAGAATTGGAGATTGAGAGAAAAGTAATAAGAGAAAGAGAGAATTGCAGATTGAGAGAAAACTGATAAGAGAAAGAGAGAATTGGAGATTGAGAGAAAAGTGATAAGAGAAAGAGAGAATTGGAGATTGAGAGAAAAGAGATAAGAGAAAGAGAGAATTGGAGATTGAGAGAAAAGTGATAAGAGAAAGAGAGAAGTGGATATTGGGGGAAAAGTGATAAGAGAAAGAGAGAATTGGGGATTGAGAGGAAAGTGATAAGAGAAAGAGAGAATTGGAGATTGAGAGAAAAGTGATAAGAGAAAGAGAGAATTGGAGATTGAGAGAAAAGTGATAAGAGAAAGAGAGAATTGGAGATTGAGAGAAAAGTGATAAGAGAAAGAGAGAATTGGAGATTGGCAGAAAAGTGATAAGAGAAAGAGAGAATTGGAGATTGAGAGAAAAGTGATAAGAGAAAGAGAGAATTGGAGATTATGGGAAAAGTGATAAGAGAAAGAGAGAATTGGAGATTGAGAGAAAAGTGATAAGAGAAAGAGAGAATTGTAGATTGGGGGACAAGTGATAAGAGAAAGAGAGAATTGGAGATTGAGAGAAAAGTGATAAGAGAATGAGAGAATTGGAGATTATGAGAAAAGTGATAAGAGAAAGAGAGAATTGGTGATTGAGAGAAAAGTGATAAGAGAGAGAGAGAATGGGAGATTGAGAGAAAAGTGATAAGAGAAAGAGAGAATTGGAGATTGAGAGAAAAGTGAGAAGAGAAAGAGAGAATTGGAGATTGGGGGAAAAGTGTGAAGAGAAAGAGAGAATTGGAGATTGGGGGAAAAGTGTGAAGAGAAAGAGAGAATTGGAGATTGGGGGAAAAGTGAGAAAAGAAAGAGAGAATTGCAGATTGAGAGAAAATAGATAAGAGAAAGAGAGAATTGGAGATTGAGAGAAAAGTGATAAGACAAAGAGAGAATTGGAGATTGAGAGAAAAGTGATAAGAGAAAGAGAGAATTGGGGATTGAGAGAAAAGTGATAAGAGAAAGAGAGAATTGGAGATTAGGGGAAAAGTGAGAAGAGAAAGAGAGAATTGGAGATTGAGAGAAAAGTGATAAGAGAAAGAGAGAATTGCAGATTGAGAGAAAACTAATAAGAGAAAGAGAGAATTGGAGATTGAGAGAAAAGTGATAAGAGAAAGAGAGAATTGGAGATTGAGAGAAAAGTGATAAGAGAAAGAGAGAATTGGATATTGAGAGAAAAGTGATAAGAGAGAGAGAGAATGGGGGATTGAGAGAAAAGTGCTAAGAGAAATAGAGAATTGGAGATAGAGAGAAAAGGGATAAGAGAAAGAGAGAATTGGAGATAGAGAGAAAAGGGATAAGAGAAAGAGAGAGTTGGAGATTGAGAGAAAAGTGATAAGAGAAAGAGAGAATTGGAGATTGAGAGAAAAGTGATGAGAGAAAGAGAGAATTGGAGTTTGAGAGAAAAGTGATATGAGAAAGAGAGATTGGAGATGGAGAGAAAAGTGATAAGAGAAAGAGAAAATTGGAGATTGAGAGAAAAGTGATAAGAGAAAGAGAGAATTTGAGATTGGGGGAAAAGTGTGAAGAGAAAGAGAGAATTGGAGATTGGGGGAAAAGTGAGAAAAGAAAGAGAGAATTGCAGATTGAGAGAAAATGGATAAGAGAAAGAGAGAATTGGAGATTGAGAGAAAAGTGATAAGAGAAAGAGAGAATTGGAGATTGAGAGAAAAGTGATGAGAGAAAGAGAGAATTGGAGATTGAGAGAAAAGTGATAAGAGAAAGAGAGAATTGGAGATTAGGGGAAAAGTGAGAAGAGAAAGAGAGAATTGGAGATTGAGAGAAAAGTGATAAGTGAAAGAGAGAATTGCAGATTGAGAGAAAAGTGATAAGAGAAAGAAAGAATTGGAGATTGGGGGAAAAGTGATAAGAGAAAGAGAAAATTGTTGATTGAGAGAAAAGTGATAAGAGAAAGAGAGAATTGGAGATTGAGAGAAAAACGATAAGAGAAAGAGAGAATTAGAGATTGAGAGAAAAGTGATAAGAGAAAGAGAGAATTGGAGATTGAGAGAAAAGTGATGAGAGAAAGATAGAATTGGAGATTGAGAGAAAAGTGATAAGAGAAAGAGATAATTGGAGATTGAGAGAAAGGGGATAAGAGAAAGAGAGAGTTGGAGATTGAGAGAAAAGTGATAAGAGAAAGAGAGAATTGGAGATTGAGAGAAAAGTGATGAGAGAAAGAGAGAATTGGAGTTTGAGAGAAAAGTGATATGAGAAAGAGAGAATTGGAGATTGAGAGAAAAATGATAAGAGAAAGAGAGAATTAGAGATTGAGAGAAAAGTGATAAGAGAAAGAGGGAATTGGAGATTGAGAGAAAAGTGATAAGAGAAAGAGAGAATTGGAGATTGAGAGAAAAGTGAGAAGAGAAAGAGAGAATTGGAGATTGGGGGAAAAGTGTGAAGAGAAAGAGAGAATTGGAGATTGGGGGAAAAGTGTGAAGAGAAAGAAAGAATTGGAGATTGAGAGGAAAGTGATAAGAGAAAGAGAGAATTGGAGATTGAGAGAAAAGTGATAAGAGAAAGAGAGAATTGGAGATTGAGAGAAAAAAGATAAGAGAAAGAGAGAATTGGAGATTGAGAGAAAAGTGATTGAGAGAAAAGTGATAAGAGAAAGATAGGATTGGAGATTGAGAGAAAAGTGATAAGAGAAAGAGAGAATTGGAGATTGAGAGAAAAGTGAGAAGAGAAAGAGAAAATTGGAGATTGAGAGAAAAGTGATAAGAGAAAGAGAGAATTGGAGATTGGGGGAAAAGTGTGAAGAGAAAGAGAGAATTGGAGATTGGGGGAAAAGTGAGAAAAGAAAGAGAGAATTGCAGATTGAGAGAAAATGGATAAGAGAAAGAGAGAATTGGAGATTGAGAGAAAAGTGATAAGAGAAAGAGAGAATTGGAGATTGAGAGAAAAGTGATAAGAGAAAGAGAGAATTGGAGATTAGGGGAAAAGTGAGAACAGAAAGAGAGAATTGCAGATTGAGAGAAAAGTGATAAGAGAAAGAGAGAATTGGAGATTGAGAGAAAAGTGATAAGAGAAAGAGAAAATTGTTGATTGAGAGAAAAGTGATAAGAGAAAGAGAGAATTGGAGATTGAGAGAAAAGTGATAAGAGAAAGAGAGAATTAGAGATTGAGAGAAAAGTGATAAGAGAAAGAGAGAATTGGAGATTGAGAGAAAAGTGATAAGAGAAAGAGAGAATTGGAGATTGAGAGAAAAGTGATAAGAGAAAGAGAGAATTGGAGATTGAGAGAAAAGTGATTGAGAGATAAGTGATAAGAGAAAGAGAGGATTGGAGATTGAGAGAAAAGTGATAAGAGAAAGAGAGAATTGGAGATTGAGAGAAAAGTGAAAAGAGAAAGAGAGAATTGGAGATTGGGGGAAAAGTGAGAAAAGAAAGAGAGAATTGCAGATTGAGAGAAAATGGATAAGAGAAAGAGAGAATTGGAGATTGGGGGAAAAGTGTGAAGAGAAAGAGAGAATTGGAGATTGGGGGAAAAGTGAGAAAAGAAAGAGAGAATTGCAGATTGAGAGAAAATGGATAAGAGAAAGAGAGAATTGGAGATTGAGAGAAAAGTGATAAGAGAAAGAGAGAATTGGAGATTGAGAGAAAAGTGATAAGAGAAAGAAAGAATTGGAGATTGAGAGAAAAGTGATAAGAGAAAGAGAGAATTGGAGATTAGGGGAAAAGTGAGAAGAGAAAGAGAGAATTGGAGATTGAGAGAAAAGTGATAAGAGAAAGAGAGAATTGCAGATTGAGAGAAAACTAATAAGAGAAAGAGAGAATTGGAGATTGAGAGAAAAGTGATAAGAGAAAGAGAGAATTGGAGATTGAGAGAAAAGTGATAAGAGAAAGAGAGAATTGGAGATTGAGAGAAAAGTGATAAGAGAGAGAGAGAATGGGGGATTGAGAGAAAAGTGCTAAGAGAAATAGAGAATTGGAGATTGGGGGAAAACTGAGAACAGAAAGAGAGGATTGGAGATTGAGAGAAAAGTGAGAAGAGAAAGAGAGAATTGGAGATTGAGAGAAAAGGGATAAGAGAAAGAGAGAGTTGGAGATTGAGAGAAAAGTGATAAGAGAAAGAGAGAATTGGAGATTGAGAGAAAAGTGATGAGAGCAAGAGAGAATTGGAGTTTGAGAGAAAAGTGATATGAGAAAGAGAGATTGGAGATGGAGAGAAAAGTGATAAGAGAAAGAGAAAATTGGAGATTGAGAGAAGAGTGATAAGAGAAAGAGAGAATTGGAGATTGGGGGAAAAGTGTGAAGAGAAAGAGAGAATTGGAGATTGGGGGAAAAGTGAGAAAAGAAAGAGAGAATTGCAGATTGAGAGAAAATGGATAAGAGAAAGAGAGAATTGGAGATTGAGAGAAAAGTGATAAGAGAAAGAGAGAATTGGAGATTGAGAGAAAAGTAATGAGAGAAAGAGAGAATTGGAGATTGAGAGAAAAGTGATAAGAGAAAGAGAGAATTGGAGATTAGGGGAAAAGTGAGAAGAGAAAGAGAGAATTGGAGATTGAGAGAAAAGTGATAAGAGAAAGAGAGAATTGCAGATTGAGAGAAAAGTGATAAGAGAAAGAGAGAATTGGAGATTGGAGGAAAAGTGATAAGAGAAAGAGAAAATTGTTGATTGAGAGAAAAGTGATAAGAGAAAGAGAGAATTGGAGATTGAGAGAAAAATGATAAGAGAAAGAGAGAATTAGAGATTGAGAGAAAAGTGATAAGAGAAAGAGAGAATTGGAGATTGAGAGAAAAGGGATAAGAGAAAGAGAGAATTGGAGATTGAGAGAAAAGTGATAAGAGAAAGAGAGAATTGGAGATTGGCAGAAAAGTGATAAGAGAAAGAGAGAATTGGAGATTGAGAGAAAAGTGATAAGAGAAAGAGAGAATTGGAGATTATGGGAAAAGTGATAAGAGAAAGAGAGAATTGGAGATTGAGAGAAAAGTGATAAGAGAAAGAGAGAATTGGAGATTGAGAGAAAAGTGATAAGAGAAAGAGAGAATTGGAGATTGAGAGAAAAGTGATAAGAGAAAGAGAGAATTGGAGATTAGGGGAAAAGTGAGAAGAGAAAAAGAGAATTGGAGATTGAGAGAAAAGTGATAAGAGAGAGAGAGAATGGGAGATTGAGAGAAAAGTGATAAGAGAAAGAGAGAATTGGAGATTATGAGAAAAGTGATAAGAGAAAGAGAGAATTGGTGATTGAGAGAAAAGTGATAAGAGAGAGAGAGAATGGGAGATTGAGAGAAAAGTGAGAAGGGAAAGAGAGAATTGGAGATTGAGAGAAAAGTGATAAGAGAAAGAGAGAATTGGAGATTGAGAGAAAAGTGATAAGAGAAAGAGAGAATTGGAGATTATGAGAAAAGTGATAAGAGAAAGAGAGAATTGGTGATTGAGAGAAAAGTGATAAGAGAGAGAGAGAATGGGAGATTGAGAGAAAAGTGAGAAGGGAAAGAGAGAATTGGAGATTGAGAGAAAAGTGATAAGAGAAAGAGAGAATTGGAGGTTGGGTAAAAGTGTAAAGAGAAAAAGAGAATTGGAGATTGGGCGAAAAGTGAGAAGAGAAAGAGAGAATTGGAGATTGAGAGAAAAGTGATAAGAGAAAGAGATAATTGGAGATTGAGAGAAAGGGGATAAGAGAAAGAGAGAGTTGGAGATTGAGAGAAAAGTGATAAGAGAAAGAGAGAATTGGAGATTGAGAGAAAAGTGATGAGAGAAAGAGAATATTGGAGTTTGAGAGAAAAGTGATATGAGAAAGAGAGAATTGGAGGTTGGGTAAAAGTGTAAAGAGAAAAAGAGAATTGGAGATTGGGCGAAAAGTGAGAAGAGAAAGAGAGAAATGGAGATTGAGAGAAAGGGGATAAGAGAAAGAGAGTGTTGGAGATTGAGAGAAAAGTGATAAGAGAAAGAGACAATTGGAGATTGAGAGAAAAGTGATGAGAGAAAGAGAATATTGGAGTTTGAGAGAAAAGTGATATGAGAAAGAGAGAATTGGAGATTGAGAGAAAAGTGATAAGAGAAAGAGAGAATTGGAGATTGAGAGAAAAGTGAGAAGAGAAAGAGAGAATTGGAGATTGTGGGAAAAGTGTGAAGAGAAAGAGAGAATTGGAGATTGGGGAAAAAGTGTGAAGAGAAAGAAAGAATTGGAGATTGAGAGAAAAGTGATAAGAGAAAGAGAGAATTGGAGATTGAGAGAAAAGTGATAAGAGAAGGAGAGAATTGGAGATTGAGAGAAAAGTGATTGAGAGAAAAGTGATAAGAGAAAGATAGGATTGGAGATTGAGAGAAAAGTGATAAGAGAAAGAGAGAATTGGAGATTGAGAGAGGAGTGAGAAGAGAAAGAGAAAATTGGAGATTGAGAGAAAAGTGATAAGAGAAAGAGAGAATTGGAGATTGGGGGAAAAGTGTGAAGAGAAAGAGAGAATTGGAAATTGGGGGAAAAGTGAGAAAAGAAAGAGAGAATTGCAGATTGAGAGAAAATGGATAAGGGAAAGAGAGAATTGGAGATTGAGAGAAAAGTGATAAGAGAAAGAGAGAATTGGAGATTGAGAGAAAAGTGATAAGAGAAAGAGAGAATTGGAGATTGAGAGAAAAGTGATAAGAGAAAGAGAGAATTGGAGATTGAGAGAAATGTGATAAGAGAAAGAGAGATTTGCAGATTAGGCGAAAAGTGAGAACAGAAAGAGAGAATTGCAGATTGAGAGAAAATGGACAAGAGAAAGAGAGAATTGGAGATTGAGAGAAAAGTGATAAGAGAAAGAGAGAATTGGAGATTGAGAGAAAAGTGATTGAGAGAAAAGTGATAAGAGAAAGAGAGGATTGGAGATTGAGAGAAAAGTGATAAGAGAAAGAGAGAATTGGAGATTAAGAGAAAAGTGAGAAGAGAAAGAGAGAGTTGGAGATTGGGGGAAAAGTGTGAAGAGAAAGAGAGAATTGGAGATTGGGGGAAAAGTGTGAAGAGAACGAGAGAATTGGAGATTGGGGGAAAAGTGAGAAAAGAAAGAGAGAATTGCAGATTGAGAGAAAATGGATAAGAGAAAGAGAGAATTGGAGATTGAGAGAAAAGTGATTAGAGAAAGAGAGAATTGGAGATTGAGAGAAAAGTGATAAGAGAAAGAGAGAATTGGAGATTGAGAGAAAAGTGATAAGAGAATGAGAGAATTGGAGATTAGGGGAACAGTGAGAAGAGAAAGAGAGAATTGGAGATTGAGAGAAAAGTGATAAGAGAAAGAGAGAATTGCAGATTGAGAGAAAAGTGATAAGAGAGAGAGAGAATGGGGGATTGAGAGAAAAGTGCTAAGAGAAATAGAGAATTGGAGATTGGGGGAAAACTGAGAACAGAAAGAGAGGATTGGAGATTGAGAGAAAAGTGAGAAGAGAAAGAGAGAATTGGAGATTGAGAGAAAAGGGATAAGAGAAAGAGAGAGTTGGAGATTGAGAGAAAAGTGATAAGAGAAAGAGAGAATTGGAGATTGAGAGAAAAGTGATATGAGAAAGAGAGATTGGAGATGGAGAGAAAAGTGATAAGAGAAAGCGAAAATTGGAGATTGAGAGAAAAGTGATAAGAGAAAGAGAGAATTGGAGATTGGGGGAAAAGTGTGAAGAGAAAGAGAGAATTGGAGATTGGCGGAAAAGTGAGATGAGAAAGAGAGAATTGGAGATTAAGAGAAAAGTGATAAGAGAAAGAGAGAATTGGAGATTGAGAGAAAAGTGATGAGAGAAAGAGAGAATTGGAGATTGAGAGAAAAGTGATAAGAGAAAGAGAGAATTGGAGATGAGGGGAAAAGTGAGAAGAGAAAGAGAGAATTGGAGATTGAGAGAAAAGTGATAAGAGAAAGAGAGAATTGCAGATTGAGAGAAAAGTGATAAGAGAAAGAGAGAATTGGAGATTGGGGGAAAAGTGATAAGAGAAAGAGAAAATTGTTGATTGAGAGAAAAGTGATAAGAGAAAGAGAGAATTGGAGATTGAGAGAAAAATGATAAGAGAAAGAGAGAATTAGAGATTGAGAGAAAAGTGATAAGAGAAAGAGAGAATTGGAGATTGAGAGAAAAGTGATAAGAGAAAGAGAGAATTGGAGATTGAGAGAAAGTGATAAGAGAGAGAGAGAATGGGAGATTGAGATAAAAGTGATAAGAGAAAGAGAGAATTGGAGATTGGCAGAAAAGTGATAAGAGAAAGAGAGAATTGGAGATTATGAGAAAAGTGATAAGAGAAAGAGAGAATTGGTGATTGAGAGAAAAGTGATAAGAGAGAGAGAGAATGGGAGATTGAGAGAAAAGAGAGAAGAGAAAGAGAGAATTGGAGATTGAGAGAAAAGTGAGAAGGGAAAGAAAGAATTGGAGATTGAGAGAAAAGTGATAAGAGAAAGAGAGAATTGGAGGTTGGGTAAAAGTGTAAAGAGAAAAAGAGAATTGGAGATTGGGGGAAAAGTGAGAAGAGAAAGAGAGAATTGGAGATTGAGAGAAAAGTGATAAGAGAAAGAGATAATTGGAGATTGAGAGAAAGGGGATAAGAGAAAGAGAGAGTTGGAGATTGAGAGAAAAGTGATAAGAGAAAGAGAGAATTGGAGATTGAGAGAAAAGTGATGAGAGAAAGAGAGAATTGGAGTTTGAGAGAAAAGTGATATGAGAAAGAGAGAATTGGAGATTGAGAGAAAAGTGATAAGAGAAAGAGAGAATTGGAGATTGAGAGAAAAGTGAGAAGAGAAAGAGAGAATTGGAGATTGGGGGAAAAGTGTGAAGAGAAAGAGAGAATTGGAGATTGGGGGAAAAGTGTGAAGAGAAAGAAAGAATTGGAGATTGAGAGGAAAGTGATAAGAGAAAGCGAGAATTGGAGATTGAGAGAAAAGTGATAAGAGAAAGAGAGAATTGGAGATTGAGAGAAAAGTGATAAGAGAAAGAGAGAATTGGAGATTGAGAGAAAAGTGATTGAGAGAAAAGTGATAAGAGAAAGATAGGATTGGAGATTGAGAGAAAAGTGATAAGAGAAAGAGAGAATTGGAGATTGAGAGAAAAGTGAGAAGAGAAAGAGAAAATTGGAGATTGAGAGAAAAGTGATAAGAGAAAGAGAGAATTGGAGATTGGGGGAAAAGTGTGAAGAGAAAGAGAGAATTGGAGATAGGGGGAAAAGTGAGAAAAGAAAGAGAGAATTGCAGATTGAGAGAAAATGGATAAGAGAAAGAGAGAATTGGAGATTGAGAGAAAAGTGATGAGAGAAAGAGAGAATTGGAGATTGAGAGAAAAGTGATTAGAGAAAGAGAGAATTGGAGATTGAGAGAAAAGTGATAAGAGAAAGAGAGAATTGGAGATTGAGAGAAAAGTGATAAGAGAAAGAGAGAATTGGAGATTAGGGGAAAAGTGAGAACAGAAAGAGAGAATTGCAGATTGAGAGAAAATGGATAAGAGAAAGAGAGAATTGGAGATTGAGAGAAAAGTGAGAAGTGAAAGAGAGAATTGGAGATTGAGAGAAAAGTGATGAGAGAAAGAGAGAATTGGAGATTGAGAGAAAAGTGATGAGAGAAAGAGAGAATTGGAGATTGAGAGAAAAGTGATAAGAGAAAGAGAGAATTGGAGATTAGGGGAAAAGTGAGAAGAGAAAGCGAGAATTGGAGATTGAGAGAAAAGTGATAAGAGAAAGAGAGAATTGGAGATTGAGAGAAAAGTGATAAGAGAAAGAGAGAATTAGAGATTGAGAGAAAAGTGATAAGAGAAAGAGAGAATTGGAGATTGAGAGAAAAGTGATAAGAGAAAGAGAGAATTGGAGATTGAGAGAAAAGTGATAAGAGAAAGAGAGAATTGGAGATTGAGAGAAAAGTGATTGAGAGAAAAGTGATAAGAGAAAGAGAGAATTGCAGATTGAGAGAGAAGTGAGAAGAGAAAGAGAGAATTGGAGATTGGGGGAAAAGTGTGAAGAGAAAGAGAGAATTGGAGATTGGGGGAAAAGTGTGTAGAGAAAGAAAGAATTGGAGATTGAGAGGAAAGTGATAAGAGAAAGAGAGAATTGGAGATTGAGAGTAAAGTGATAAGAGAAAGAGAGAATTGGAGATTGAGAGAAAAGTGATAAGAGAAAGAGAGAATTGGAGATTGAGAGAAAAGTGATTGAGAGAAAAGTGATAAGAGAAAGATAGGATTGGAGATTGAGAGAAAAGTGATAAGAGAAAGAGAGAATTGGAGATTGAGAGAAAAGTGAGAAGAGAAAGAGAAAATTGGAGATTGAGAGAAAAGTGATAAGAGAAAGAGAGAATTGGAGATTGGGGGAAAAGTGTGAAGAGGAAGAGAGAATTGGAGATTGGGGGAAAAGTGAGAAAAGAAAGAGAGAATTGCAGATTGAGAGAAAATGGATAAGAGAAAGAGAGAATTGGAGATTGAGAGAAAAGTGATGAGAGAAAGAGAGAATTGGAGATTGAGAGAAAAGTGATAAGAGAAAGAGAGAATTGGAGATTGAGAGAAAAGTGATAAGAGAAAGAGAGAATTGGAGATTGAGAGAAAAGTGATAAGAGAAAGAGAGAATTGGAGATTAGGGGAAAAGTGAGAACAGAAAGAGAGAATTGCAGATTGAGATAAAATGGATAAGAGAAAGAGAGAATTGGAGATTGAGAGAAAAGTGAGAAGTGAAAGAGAGAATTGGAGATTGAGAGAAAAGTGATGAGAGAAAGAGAGAATTGGAGATTGAGAGAAAAGTGATGAGAGAAAGAGAGAATTGGAGATTGAGAGAAAAGTGATAAGAGAAAGAGAGAATTGGAGATTAGGGGAAAAGTGAGAAGAGAAAGAGAGAATTGGAGATTGAGAGAAAAGTGATAAGAGAAAGAGAAAATTGTTGATTGAGAGAAAAGTGATAAGAGAAAGAGAGAATTGGAGATTGAGAGAAAAGTGATAAGAGAAAGAGAGAATTAGAGATTGAGAGAAAAGTGATAAGAGAAAGAGAGAATTGGAGATTGAGAGAAAAGTGATAAGAGAAAGAGAGAATTGGAGATTGAGAGAAAAGTGATAAGATAAAGAGAGAATTGGAGATTGAGAGAAAAGTGATTGAGAGAAAAGTGATAAGAGAAAGAGAGGATTGGAGATTGAGAGAAAAGTGATGAGAGAAAGAGAGAATTGGAGATTGAGAGAAAAGTGAGAAGAGAAAGAGAGAATTGGAGATTGGGGGAAAAGTGTGAAGAGAAAGAGAGAATTGGAGATTGGGGGAAAAGTGTGAAGAGAAAGAGAGAATTGGAGATTGGGGGAAAAGTGAGAAAAGAAAGAAAGAATTGCAGATTGAGAGAAAATGGATAAGAGAAAGAGAGAATTGGAGATTGAGAGAAAAGTGATAAGAGAAACAGAGAATTGGAGATTGAGAGAAAAGTGATAAGAGAAAGAGAGAATTGGAGATTAGGGGAAAAGTGAGAAGAGAAAGAGAGAATTGGAGATTGAGAGAAAAGTGATAAGAGAAAGAGAGAATTGCAGATTGAGAGAAAACTAATAAGAGAAAGAGAGAATTGGAGATTGAGAGAAAAGTGATAAGAGAAAGAGAGAATTGGAGATTGAGAGAAAAGTGATAAGAGAGAGAGAGAATGGGGGATTGAGAGAAAAGTGCTAAGAGAAATAGAGAATTGGAGATTGGGGGAAAACTGAGAACAGAAAGAGAGGATTGGAGATTGAGAGAAAAGTGAGAAGAGAAAGAGGGAATTGGAGATTGAGAGAAAAGGGATAAGAGAAAGAGAGAGTTGGAGATTGAGAGAAAAGTGATAAGAGAAAGAGAGAATTGGAGATTGAGAGAAAAGTGATGAGAGATAGAGAGAATTGGAGTTTGAGAGAAAAGTGATATGAGAAAGAGAGATTGGAGATGGAGAGAAAAGTGATAAGAGAAAGAGAAAATTGGAGATTGAGAGAAAAGTGATAAGAGAAAGAGAGAATTTGCGATTGGGGGAAAAGTGTGAAGAGAAAGAGAGAATTGGAGATTGGGGGAAAAGTGAGAAAAGAAAGAGAGAATTGCAGATTGAGAGAAAATGGTTAAGAGAAAGAGAGAATTGGAGATTGAGAGAAAAGTGATAAGAGAAAGAGAGAATTGGAGATTGAGAGAAAAGTGATGAGAGAAAGAGAGAATTGGAGATTGAGAGAAAAGTGATAAGAGAAAGAGAGAATTGGAGATTAGGGGAAAAGTGAGAAGAGAAAGAGAGAAGTGGAGATTGAGAGAAAAGTGATTAGAGAAAGAGAGAATTGCAGATTGAGAGAAAAGTGATAAGAGAAAGAGAGAATTGGAGATTGGGGGAAAAGTGATAAGAGAAAGAGAAAATTGTTGATTGAGAGAAAAGTGATAAGAGAAAGAGAGAATTGGAGATTGAGAGAAAAATGATAAGAGAAAGAGAGAATTAGAGATTGAGAGAAAAGTGATAAGAGAAAGAGAGAATTGGAGATTGAGAGAAAAGTGATAAGAGAAAGAGAGAATTGGAGATTGAGAGAAAAGTGATAAGAGAAAGAGAGAATTGGAGAATGGCAGAAAAGTGATAAGAGAAAGAGAGAATTGGAGATTGAGAGAAAAGTGATAAGAGAAAGAGAGAATTGGAGATTGAGAGAAAAGTGATAAGAGAAAGAGAGAATTAGAGATTGAGAGAAAAGTGATAAGAGAAAGAGAGGATTGGAGATTGAGAGAAAAGTGATAAGAGAAAGAGAGAATTGGAGATTGAGAGAAAAGTGAGAAGAGAAAGAGAGAATTGGAGATTGGGGGAAAAGTGTGAAGAGAAAGAGAGAATTGGAGATTGGGGGAAAAGTGTGAAGAGAAAGAGAGAATTGGAGATTGGGTGAAAAGTGAGAAAAGAAAGAGAGAATTGCAGATTGAGAGAAAATGGATAAGAGAAAGAGAGAATTGGAGATTGAGAGAAAAGTGATAAGACAAAGAGAGAATAGGAGATTGAGAGAAAAGTGATAAGAGAAAGAGAGAATTGGAGATTGAGAGAAAAGTGATAAGAGAAAGAGAGAATTGGAGATTAGGGGAAAAGTGAGAAGAGAAAGAGAGAATTGGAGATTGAGAGAAAAGTGATAAGAGAAAGAGAGAATTGGAGATTGAGAGAAAAGTGATGAGAGAAAGAGAGAATTGGAGATTGAGAGAAAAGTGATAAGAGAAAGAGAGAATTGGAGATTGAGAGAAAAGTGATAAGAGAAAGAGAGAATTGGAGATTGAGAGAAAAGTGATAAGAGAAAGAGAGAATTGGAGATTAGGGGAAAAGTGAGAACAGAAAGAGAGAATTGCAGATTGAGATAAAATGGATAAGAGAAAGAGAGAATTGGAGATTGAGAGAAAAGTGAGAAGTGAAAGAGAGAATTGGAGATTGAGAGAAAAGTGATGAGAGAAAGAGAGAATTGGAGATTGAGAGAAAAGTGATGAGAGAAAGAGAGAATTGGAGATTGAGAGAAAAGTGATAAGAGAAAGAGAGAATTGGAGATTAGGGGAAAAGTGAGAAGAGAAAGAGAGAATTGGAGATTGAGAGAAAAGTGATAAGAGAAAGAGAAAATTGTTGATTGAGAGAAAAGTGATAAGAGAAAGAGAGAATTGGAGATTGAGAGAAAAGTGATAAGAGAAAGAGAGAATTAGAGATTGAGAGAAAAGTGATAAGAGAAAGAGAGAATTGGAGATTGAGAGAAAAGTGATAAGAGAAAGAGAGAATTGGAGATTGAGAGAAAAGTGATAAGATAAAGAGAGAATTGGAGATTGAGAGAAAAGTGATTGAGAGAAAAGTGATAAGAGAAAGAGAGGATTGGAGATTGAGAGAAAAGTGATGAGAGAAAGAGAGAATTGGAGATTGAGAGAAAAGTGAGAAGAGAAAGAGAGAATTGGAGATTGGGGGAAAAGTGTGAAGAGAAAGAGAGAATTGGAGATTGGGGGAAAAGTGTGAAGAGAAAGAGAGAATTGGAGATTGGGGGAAAAGTGAGAAAAGAAAGAAAGAATTGCAGATTGAGAGAAAATGGATAAGAGAAAGAGAGAATTGGAGATTGAGAGAAAAGTGATAAGAGAAAGAGAGAATTGGAGATTGAGAGAAAAGTGATAAGAGAAAGAGAGAATTGGAGATTAGGGGAAAAGTGAGAAGAGAAAGAGAGAATTGGAGATTGAGAGAAAAGTGATAAGAGAAAGAGAGAATTGCAGATTGAGAGAAAACTAATAAGAGAAAGAGAGAATTGGAGATTGAGAGAAAAGTGATAAGAGAAAGAGAGAATTGGAGATTGAGAGAAAAGTGATAAGAGAGAGAGAGAATGGGGGATTGAGAGAAAAGTGCTAAGAGAAATAGAGAATTGGAGATTGGGGGAAAACTGAGAACAGAAAGAGAGGATTGGAGATTGAGAGAAAAGTGAGAAGAGAAAGAGGGAATTGGAGATTGAGAGAAAAGGGATAAGAGAAAGAGAGAGTTGGAGATTGAGAGAAAAGTGATAAGAGAAAGAGAGAATTGGAGATTGAGAGAAAAGTGATGAGAGATAGAGAGAATTGGAGTTTGAGAGAATAGTGATATGAGAAAGAGAGATTGGAGATGGAGAGAAAAGTGATAAGAGAAAGAGAAAATTGGAGTTTGAGAGAAAAGTGATAAGAGAAAGAGAGAATTTGAGATTGGGGGAAAAGTGTGAAGAGAAAGAGAGAATTGGAGATTGGGGGAAAAGTGAGAAAAGAAAGAGAGAATTGCAGATTGAGAGAAAATGGTTAAGAGAAAGAGAGAATTGGAGATTGAGAGAAAAGTGATAAGAGAAAGAGAGAATTGGAGATTGAGAGAAAAGTGATGAGAGAAAGAGAGAATTGGAGATTGAGAGAAAAGTGATAAGAGAAAGAGAGAATTGGAGATTAGGGGAAAAGTGAGAAGAGAAAGAGAGAAGTGGAGATTGAGAGAAAAGTGATAAGAGAAAGAGAGAATTGCAGATTGAGAGAAAAGTGATAAGAGAAAGAGAGAATTGGAGATTGGGGGAAAAGTGATAAGAGAAAGAGAAAATTGTTGATTGAGAGAAAAGTGATAAGAGAAAGAGAGAATTGGAGATTGAGAGAAAAATGATAAGAGAAAGAGAGAATTAGAGATTGAGAGAAAAGTGATAAGAGAAAGAGAGAATTGGAGATTGAGAGAAAAGTGATAAGAGAAAGAGAGAATTGGAGATTGAGAGAAAAGTGATAAGAGAAAGAGAGAATTGGAGAATGGCAGAAAAGTGATAAGAGAAAGAGAGAATTGGAGATTGAGAGAAAAGTGATAAGAGAAAGAGAGAATTGGAGATTGAGAGAAAAGTGATAAGAGAAAGAGAGAATTAGAGATTGAGAGAAAAGTGATAAGAGAAAGAGAGAATTGGAGATTGAGAGAAAAGTGATAAGAGAAAGAGAGAATTGGAGATTGAGAGAAAAGTGATAAGAGAAAGAGAGAATTGGAGATTGAGAGAAAAGTGATTGAGAGAAAAGTGATAAGAGAAAGAGAGGATTGGAGATTGAGAGAAAAGTGATAAGAGAAAGAGAGAATTGGAGATTGAGAGAAAAGTGAGAAGAGAAAGAGAGAATTGGAGATTGGGGGAAAAGTGTGAAGAGAAAGAGAGAATTGGAGATTGGGGGAAAAGTGTGAAGAGAAAGAGAGAATTGGAGATTGGGGGAAAAGTGAGAAAAGAAAGAGAGAATTGCAGATTGAGAGAAAATGGATAAGAGAAAGAGAGAATTGGAGATTGAGAGAAAAGTGATAAGACAAAGAGAGAATAGGAGATTGAGAGAAAAGTGATAAGAGAAAGAGAGAATTGGAGATTGAGAGAAAAGTGATAAGAGAAAGAGAGAATTGGGGATTAGGGGAAAAGTGAGAAGAGAAAGAGAGAATTGGAGATTGAGAGAAAAGTGATAAGAGAAAGAGAGAATTGGAGATTGAGAGAAAACTAATAAGAGAAAGAGAGAATTGGAGATTGAGAGAAAAGTGATAAGAGAAAGAGAGAATTGGAGATTGAGAGAAAAGTGATAAGAGAGAGAGAGAATGGGGGATTGAGAGAAAAGTGCTAAGAGAAATAGAGAATTGGAGATTGGGGGAAAACTGAGAACAGAAAGAGAGGATTGGAGATTGAGAGAAAAGTGAGAAGAGAAAGAGAGAATTGGAGATTGAGAGAAAAGGGATAAGAGAAAGAGAGAGTTGGAGATTGAGAGAAAAGTGATAAGAGAAAGAGAGAATTGGAGATTGAGAGAAAAGTGATGAGAGATAGAGAGAATTGGAGTTTGAGAGAAAAGTGATATGAGAAAGAGAGATTGGAGATGGAGAGAAAAGTGATAAGAGAAAGAGAAAATTGGAGATTGAGAGAAAAGTGATAAGAGAAAGAGAGAATTTGAGATTGGGGGAAAGTGTGAAGAGAAAGAGAGAATTGGAGATTGGGGGAAAAGTGAGAAAAGAAAGAGAGAATTGCAGATTGAGAGAAAATGGTTAAGAGAAAGAGAGAATTGGAGATTGAGAGAAAAGTGATAAGAGAAAGAGAGAATTGGAGATTGAGAGAAAAGTGATGAGAGAAAGAGAGAATTGGAGATTGAGAGAAAAGTGATAAGAGAAAGAGTGAATTGGAGATTAGGGGAAAAGTGAGAAGAGAAAGAGAGAAGTGGAGATTGAGAGAAAAGTGATAAGAGAAAGAGAGAATTGCAGATTGAGAGAAAAGTGATAAGAGAAAGAGAGAATTGGAGATTGTGGGAAAAGTGATAAGAGAAAGAGAAAATTGTTGATTGAGAGAAAAGTGATAAGAGAAAGAGAGAATTCAAGATTGAGAGAAAAATGATAAGAGAAAGAGAGAATTAGAGATTGAGAGAAAAGTGATAAGAGAAAGAGAGAATTGGAGATTGAGAGAAAAGTGATAAGAGAAAGAGAGAATTGGAGATTGAGAGAAAAGTGATAAGAGAAAGAGAGAATTGGAGATTGGCAGAAAAGTGATAAGAGAAAGAGAGAATTGGAGATTGAGAGAAAAGTGATAAGAGAAAGAGAGAATTGGAGATTATGGGAAAAGTGATAAGAGAAAGAGAGAATTGGAGATTGAGAGAAAAGTGATAAGAGAAAGAGAGAATTGGAGATTGGCAGAAAAGTGATAAGAGAAAGAGAGAATTGGAGATTGAGAGAAAAGTGATAAGAGAAAGAGAAAATTGTTGATTGAGAGAAAAGTGATAAGAGAAAGAGAGAATTGGAGATTGAGTGAAAAGTGATAAGTGAAAGAGAGAATTGGAGATTGAGAGAAAAGTGATAAGAGAAAGAGAGAATTGGAGGTTGGGCGAAAAGTGAGAAGAGAAAGAGAGAATTGGAGATTGAGAGAAAAGTGATAAGAAAAAGAGATAATTGGAGATTGAGAGAAAGGGGATAAGAGAAAGAGAGAGTTGGAGATTGAGAGAAAAGTGATAAGAGAAAGAGAGAATTGGAGATTGAGAGAAAAGTGATGAGAGAAAGAGAATATTGGAGTTTGAGAGAAAAGTGATATGAGAAAGAGAGAATTGGAGATTGAGAGAAAAGTGATAAGAGAAAGAGAGAATTGGAGATTGAGAGAAAAGTGATTGAGAGAAAAGTGATAAGAGAAAGAGAGGATTGGAGATTGAGAGAAAAGTGATAAGAGAAAGAGAGAATTGGAGATTGAGAGAAAAGTGAGAAGAGAAAGAGAGAATTGGAGATTGGGGGAAAAGTGTGAAGAGAAAGAGAGAATTGGAGATTGGGGGAAAAGTGTGAAGAGAAAGAGAGAATTGGAGATTGGGGGAAAAGTGAGAAAAGAAAGAGAGAATTGCAGATTGAGAGAAAATGGATAAGAGAAAGAGAGAATTGGAGATTGAGAGAAAAGTGATAAGACAAAGAGAGAATTGGAGATTGAGAGAAAAGTGATAAGAGAAAGAGAGAATTGGGGATTGAGAGAAAAGTGATAAGAGAAAGAGAGAATTGGAGATTAGGGGAAAAGTGAGAAGAGAAAGAGAGAATTGGAGATTGAGAGAAAAGTGATAAGAGAAAGAGAGAATTGCAGATTGAGAGAAAACTAATAAGAGAAAGAGAGAATTGGAGATTGAGAGAAAAGTGATAAGAGAAAGAGAGAATTGGAGATTGAGAGAAAAGTGATAAGAGAAAGAGAGAATTGGATATTGAGAGAAAAGTGATAAGAGAGAGAGAGAATGGGGGATTGAGAGAAAAGTGCTAAGAGAAATAGAGAATTGGAGATTGAGGGAAAACTGAGAACAGAAAGAGAGGATTGGAGATTGAGAGAAAAGTGAGAAGAGAAAGAGAGAATTGGAGATTGAGAGAAAAGGGATAAGAGAAAGAGAGAGTTGAAGATTGAGAGAAAAGTGATAAGAGAAAGAGAGAATTGGAGATTGAGAGAAAAGTGATGAGAGAAAGAGAGAATTGGAGTTTGAGAGAAAAGTGATATGAGAAAGAGAGATTGGAGATGGAGAGAAAAGTGATAAGAGAAAGAGAAAATTGGAGATTGAGAGAAAAGTGATAAGAGAAAGAGAGAATTTGAGATTGGGGGAAAAGTGTGAAGAGAAAGAGAGAATTGGAGATTGGGGGAAAAGTGAGAAAAGAAAGAGAGAATTGCAGATTGAGAGAAAATGGATAAGAGAAAGAGAGAATTGGAGATTGAGAGAAAAGTGATAAGAGAAAGAGAGAATTGGAGATTGAGAGAAAAGTGATGAGAGAAAGAGAGAATTGGAGATTGAGAGAAAAGTGAGAAGAGAAAGAGAGAATTGGAGATTAGGGGAAAAGTGAGAAGAGAAAGAGAGAATTGGAGATTGAGAGAAAAGTGATAAGTGAAAGAGAGAATTGCAGATTGAGAGAAAAGTGATAAGAGAAAGAAAGAATTGGAGATTGGGGGAAAAGTGATAAGAGAAAGAGAAAATTGTTGATTGAGAGAAAAGTGATAAGAGAAAGAGAGAATTGGAGATTGAGAGAAAAATGATAAGAGAAAGAGAGAATTAGAGATTGAGAGAAAAGTGATAAGAGAAAGAGAGAATTGGAGATTGAGAGAAAAGTGATAAGAGAAAGAGAGAATTGGAGATTGAGAGAAAAGTGATAAGAGAAAGAGAGAATTGGAGATTGGCAGAAAAGTGATAAGAGAAAGAGAGAATTGCAGATTGAGAGAAAAGTGATAAGAGAAAGAGAGAATTGGAGATTATGGGAAAAGTGATAAGAGAAAGAGAGAATTGGAGATTGAGAGAAAAGTGATAAGAGAAAGAGAGAATTGGAGATTGGCAGAAAAGTGATAAGAGAAAGAGAGAATTGGAGATTGAGAGAAAAGTGATAAGAGAAAGAGAAAATTGTTGATTGAGAGAAAAGTGATAAGAGAAAGAGAGAATTGGAGATTGAGAGAAAAGTGATAAGTGAAAGAGAGAATTGGAGATTGAGAGAAAAGTGATAAGAGAAAGAGAGAATTGGAGGTTGGGCGAAAAGTGAGAAGAGAAAGAGAGAATTGGAGATTGAGAGAAAAGTGATAAGAGAAAGAGATAATTGGAGATTGAGAGAAAGGGGATAAGAGAAAGAGAGAGTTGGAGATTGAGAGAAAAGTGATAAGAGAAAGAGAGAATTGGAGATTGAGAGAAAAGTGATGAGAGAAAGAGAATATTGGAGTTTGAGAGAAAAGTGATATGAGAAAGAGAGAATTGGAGATTGAGAGAAAAGTGATAAGAGAAAGAGAGAATTGGAGATTGAGAGAAAAGTGAGAAGAGAAAGAGAGAATTGGAGATTGGGGGAAAGTGTGAAGAGAATGAAAGAATTGGAGATTGAGAGGAAAGTGATAAGAGAAAGAGAGAATTGGAGATTGAGAGAAAAGTGATAAGAGAAAGAGAGAATTGGAGATTGAGAGAAAAGTGATTGAGAGAAAAGTGATAAGAGAAAGATAGGATTGGAGATTGAGAGAAAAGTGATAAGAGAAAGAGAGATTTGGAGATTGAGAGAGAAGTGAGAAGAGAAAGAGAAAATTGGAGATTGAGAGAAAAGTGATAAGAGAAAGAGAGAATTGGAGATTGGGGGAAAAGTGTGAAGAGAAAGAGAGAATTGGAGATTGGGGGAAAAGTGAGAAAAGAAAGAGAGAATTGCAGATTGAGAGAAAATGGATAAAGGAAAGAGAGAATTGGAGATTGAGAGAAAAGTGATAAGAGAAAGAGAGAATTGGAGATTGAGAGAAAAGTGATAAGAGAAAGAGAGAATTGGAGATTGAGAGAAAAGTGATAAGAGAAAGAGAGAATTGGAGATTGAGAGAAAAGTGATAAGAGAAAGAGAGAATTGCAGATTAGGGGAAAAGTGAGAACAGAAAGAGAGAATTGCAGATTGAGAGAAAATGGATAAGAGAAAGAGAGAATTGGAGATTGAGAGAAAAGTGATAAGAGAAAGAGAGAATTGGAGATTGAGAGAAAAGTGATAAGAGAAAGAGAGAATTGGAGATTAGGGGAAAAGTGAGAAGAGAAAAAGAGAATTGGAGATTGAGAGAAAAGTGATAAGAGAAAGAGAGAATTGCAGATTGAGAGAAAAGTGATAAGAGAAAGAGAGAATTGGAGATTGAGAGAAAAGTGATAAGAGAAAGAGAAAATTGTTGATTGAGAGAAAAGTGATAAGAGAAAGAGAGAATTGGAGATTGAGAGAAAAGTGATAAGAGAAAGAGAGAATTGGAGATTGAGGGAAAAGTGATAAGAGAAAGAGAGAATTGGAGATTGAGAGAAAAGTGATAAGAGAAAGAGAGAATTGGAGATTGAGAGAAAAGTGATAAGAGAAAGAGAGAATTGAAGATTGGCAGAAAAGTGATAAGAGAAAGAGAGAATTGGAGATTGAGAGAAAAGTGATAAGAGAAAGAGAGAATTGGAGATTATGGGAAAAGTGATAAGAGAAAGAGAGAATTGGATATTGAGAGAAAAGTGATAAGAGAAGGAGAGAATTGTAGATTGGGGGACAAGTGATAAGAGAAAGAGAGAATTGGAGATTGAGAGAAAAGTGATAAGAGAAAGAGAGATTTGGAGATTATGAGAAAAGTGATAAGAGAAAGAGATAATTGGTGATTGAGAGAAAAGTGATAAGAGAGAGAGAGAATGGGAGATTGAGAGAAAAGTGAGAAGAGAAAGAGAGAATTGGAGATTGAGAGAAAAGTGAGAAGGGAAAGAGAGAATTGGAGATTGAGAGAAAAGTGATAAGAGAAAGAGAGAATTGGAGGTTAGGGAAAAGTGTAAAGAGAAAAAGAGAATTGGAGATAGTGGGAAAAGTGAGAAGAGAAAGAGAGAATTGGAGATTGGGGGAAAAGTGATAAGAGAAAGAGAAAATTGATGATTGAGAGAAAAGTGATAAGAGAAAGAGAGAATTGGAGATTGAGAGAAAAATGATAAGAGAAAGAGAGAATTAGAGATTGAGAGAAAAGTGATAAGAGAAAGAGAGAATTGGAGATTGAGAGAAAAGTGATAAGAGAAAGAGAGAATTGGAGATTGAGAGAAAAGTGATAAGAGAAAGAGAGAATTGGAGATTGGCAGAAAAGTGATAAGAGAAAGAGAGAATTGGAGATTGAGAGAAAAGTGAGAAGAGAAATAGAGAATTGGAGATTATGGGAAAAGTGATAAGAGAAAGAGAGAATTGGAGATTGAGAGAAAAGTGATAAGAGAAAGAGAGAATTGGAGATTGGCAGAAAAGTGATAAGAGAAAGAGAGAATTGGAGATTGAGAGAAAAGTGATAAGAGAAAGAGAGAATTGGAGATTATGAGAAAAGTGATAAGAGAAAGAGAGAATTGGTGATTGAGAGAAAAGTGATAAGAGAGAGAGAGAATGGGAGATTGAGAGAAAAGTGAGAAGAGAAAGAGAGAATTGGAGATTGAGAGAAAAGTGAGAAGGGAAAGAGAGAATTGGAGATTGAGAGAAAAGTGATAAGAGAAAGAGAGAATTTGAGGTTGTGTAAAAGTGTAAAGAGAAAAAGAGAATTGGAGATTGGGCGAAAAGTGAGAAGAGAAAGAGAGAATTGGAGATTGAGAGAAAAGTGATAAGAGAAAGAGATAATTGGAGATTGAGAGAAAGGGGATAAGAGAAAGAGATAGTTGGAGATTGAGAGAAAAGTGATAAGAGAAAGAGAGAATTGGAGATTGAGAGAAAAGTGATGAGAGAAAGAGAATATTGGAGTTTGCGAGAAAAGTGATATGAGAAAGAGAGAATTGGAGATTGAGAGAAAAGTGATAAGAGAAAGAGAGAATTGGAGATTGAGAGAAAAGTGAGAAGAGAAAGAGAGAATTGGAGATTGGGGGAAAGTGTGAAGAGAAAGAGAGAATTGGAGATTGGGGGAAAAGTGTGAAGAGAAAGAAAGAATTGGAGATTGAGAGGAAAGTGATAAGAGAAAGAGAGAATTGGAGATTGAGAGAAAAGTGATAAGAGAAAGAGAGAATTGGAGATTGAGAGAAAAGTGATAAGAGAAAGAGAGAATTGGAGATTGAGAGAAAAGTGATTGAGAGAAAAGTGATAAGAGAAAGATAGAATTGGAGATTGAGAGAAAAGTGATAAGAGAAAGAGAGAATTGGAGATTGGCAGAAAAGTGATAAGAGAAAGAGAGAATTGGAGATTGAGAGAAAAGTGATAAGAGAAAGAGAGAATTGGAGATTATGAGAAAAGTGATAAGAGAAAGAGAGAATTGGAGATTGAGAGAAAAGTGATAAGAGAAAGAGAGAATTGGAGATTGGCAGAAAAGTGATAAGAGAAAGAGAGAATTGCAGATTGAGAGAAAAGTGATAAGAGAAAGAGAGAATTGGAGATTATGGGAAAAGTGATAAGAGAAAGAGAGAATTGGAGATTGAGAGAAAAGTGATAAGAGAAAGAGAGAATTGGAGATTGGCAGAAAAGTGATAAGAGAAAGAGAGAATTGGAGATTGAGAGAAAAGTGATAAGAGAAAGAGAAAATTGTTGATTGAGAGAAAAGTGATAAGAGAAAGAGAGAATTGGAGATTGAGAGAAAAGTGATAAGTGAAAGAGAGAATTGGAGATTGAGAGAAAAGTGATAAGAGAAAGAGAGAATTGGAGGTTGGGCGAAAAGTGAGAAGAGAAAGAGAGAATTGGAGATTGAGAGAAAAGTGATAAGAGAAAGAGATAATTGGAGATTGAGAGAAAGGGGATAAGAGAAAGAGAGAGTTGGAGATTGAGAGAAAAGTGATAAGAGAAAGAGAGAATTGGAGATTGAGAGAAAAGTGATGAGAGAAAGAGAATATTGGAGTTTAAGAGAAAAGTGATATGAGAAAGAGAGAATTGGAGATTGAGAGAAAAGTGATAAGAGAAAGAGAGAATTGGAGATTGAGAGAAAAGTGAGAAGAGAAAGAGAGAATTGGAGATTGGGGGAAAAGTGTGAAGAGAATGAAAGAATTGGAGATTGAGAGGAAAGTGATAAGAGAAAGAGAGAATTGGAGATTGAGAGAAAAGTGATAAGAGAAAGAGAGAATTGGAGATTGAGAGAAAAGTGATAAGAGAAAGAGAGAATTGGAGATTGAGAGAAAAGTGATTGAGAGAAAAGTGATAAGAGAAAGATAGGATTGGAGATTGAGAGAAAAGTGATAAGAGAAAGAGAGATTTGGAGATTGAGAGAGAAGTGAGAAGAGAAAGAGAAAATTGGAGATTGAGAGAAAAGTGATAAGAGAAAGAGAGAATTGGAGATTGGGGGAAAAGTGTGAAGAGAAAGAGAGAATTGGAGATTGGGGGAAAAGTGAGAAAAGAAAGAGAGAATTGCAGATTGAGAGAAAATGGATAAAGGAAAGAGAGAATTGGAGATTGAGAGAAAAGTGATAAGAGAAAGAGAGAATTGGAGATTGAGAGAAAAGTGATAAGAGAAAGAGAGAATTGGAGATTGAGAGAAAAGTGATAAGAGAAAGAGAGAATTGGAGATTGAGAGAAAAGTGATAAGAGAAAGAGAGAATTGCAGATTAGGGGAAAAGTGAGAACAGAAAGAGAGAATTGCAGATTGAGAGAAAATGGATAAGAGAAAGAGAGAATTGGAGATTGAGAGAAAAGTGATAAGAGAAAAAGAGAATTGGAGATAGTGGGAAAAGTGAGAAGAGAAAGAGAGAATTGGAGATTGGGGGAAAAGTGATAAGAGAAAGAGAAAATTGATGATTGAGAGAAAAGTGATAAGAGAAAGAGAGAATTGGAGATTGAGAGAAAAATGATAAGAGAAAGAGAGAATTAGAGATTGAGAGAAAAGTGATAAGAGAAAGAGAGAATTGGAGATTGAGAGAAAAGTGATAAGAGAAAGAGAGAATTGGAGATTGAGAGAAAAGTGATAAGAGAAAGAGAGAATTGGAGATTGGCAGAAAAGTGATAAGAGAAAGAGAGAATTGGAGATTGAGAGAAAAGTGAGAAGAGAAATAGAGAATTGGAGATTATGGGAAAAGTGATAAGAGAAAGAGAGAATTGGAGATTGAGAGAAAAGTGATAAGAGAAAGAGAGAATTGGAGATTGGCAGAAAAGTGATAAGAGAAAGAGAGAATTGGAGATTGAGAGAAAAGTGATAAGAGAAAGAGAGAATTGGAGATTATGAGAAAAGTGATAAGAGAAAGAGAGAATTGGTGATTGAGAGAAAAGTGATAAGAGAGAGAGAGAATGGGAGATTGAGAGAAAAGTCAGAAGAGAAAGAGAGAATTGGAGATTGAGAGAAAAGTGAGAAGGGAAAGAGAGAATTGGAGATTGAGAGAAAAGTGATAAGAGAAAGAGAGAATTTGAGGTTGTGTAAAAGTGTAAAGAGAAAAAGAGAATTGGAGATTGGGCGAAAAGTGAGAAGAGAAAGAGAGAATTGGAGATTGAGAGAAAAGTGATAAGAGAAAGAGATAATTGGAGATTGAGAGAAAGGGGATAAGAGAAAGAGATAGTTGGAGATTGAGAGAAAAGTGATAAGAGAAAGAGAGAATTGGAGATTGAGAGAAAAGTGATGAGAGAAAGAGAATATTGGAGTTTGCGAGAAAAGTGATATGAGAAAGAGAGAATTGGAGATTGAGAGAAAAGTGATAAGAGAAAGAGAGAATTGGAGATTGAGAGAAAAGTGAGAAGAGAAAGAGAGAATTGGAGATTGGGGGAAAGTGTGAAGAGAAAGAGAGAATTGGAGATTGGGGGAAAAGTGTGAAGAGAAAGAAAGAATTGGAGATTGAGAGGAAAGTGATAAGAGAAAGAGAGAATTGGAGATTGAGAGAAAAGTGATAAGAGAAAGAGAGAATTGGAGATTGAGAGAAAAGTGATAAGAGAAAGAGAGAATTGGAGATTGAGAGAAAAGTGATTGAGAGAAAAGTGATAAGAGAAAGATAGAATTGGAGATTGAGAGAAAAGTGATAAGAGAAAGAGAGAATTGGAGATTGGCAGAAAAGTGATAAGAGAAAGAGAGAATTGGAGATTGAGAGAAAAGTGATAAGAGAAAGAGAGAATTGGAGATTATGAGAAAAGTGATAAGAGAAAGAGAGAATTGGAGATTGAGAGAAAAGTGATAAGAGAAAGAGAGAATTGGAGATTGGCAGAAAAGTGATAAGAGAAAGAGAGAATTGCAGATTGAGAGAAAAGTGATAAGAGAAAGAGAGAATTGGAGATTATGGGAAAAGTGATAAGAGAAAGAGAGAATTGGAGATTGAGAGAAAAGTGATAAGAGAAAGAGAGAATTGGAGATTGGCAGAAAAGTGATAAGAGAAAGAGAGAATTGGAGATTGAGAGAAAAGTGATAAGAGAAAGAGAAAATTGTTGATTGAGAGAAAAGTGATAAGAGAAAGAGAGAATTGGAGATTGAGAGAAAAGTGATAAGTGAAAGAGAGAATTGGAGATTGAGAGAAAAGTGATAAGAGAAAGAGAGAATTGGAGGTTGGGCGAAAAGTGAGAAGAGAAAGAGAGAATTGGAGATTGAGAGAAAAGTGATAAGAGAAAGAGATAATTGGAGATTGAGAGAAAGGGGATAAGAGAAAGAGAGAGTTGGAGATTGAGAGAAAAGTGATAAGAGAAAGAGAGAATTGGAGATTGAGAGAAAAGTGATGAGAGAAAGAGAATATTGGAGTTTAAGAGAAAAGTGATATGAGAAAGAGAGAATTGGAGATTGAGAGAAAAGTGATAAGAGAAAGAGAGAATTGGAGATTGAGAGAAAAGTGAGAAGAGAAAGAGAGAATTGGAGATTGGGGGAAAAGTGTGAAGAGAATGAAAGAATTGGAGATTGAGAGGAAAGTGATAAGAGAAAGAGAGAATTGGAGATTGAGAGAAAAGTGATAAGAGAAAGAGAGAATTGGAGATTGAGAGAAAAGTGATAAGAGAAAGAGAGAATTGGAGATTGAGAGAAAAGTGATTGAGAGAAAAGTGATAAGAGAAAGATAGGATTGGAGATTGAGAGAAAAGTGATAAGAGAAAGAGAGATTTGGAGATTGAGAGAGAAGTGAGAAGAGAAAGAGAAAATTGGAGATTGAGAGAAAAGTGATAAGAGAAAGAGAGAATTGGAGATTGGGGGAAAAGTGTGAAGAGAAAGAGAGAATTGGAGATTGGGGGAAAAGTGAGAAAAGAAAGAGAGAATTGCAGATTGAGAGAAAATGGATAAAGGAAAGAGAGAATTGGAGATTGAGAGAAAAGTGATAAGAGAAAGAGAGAATTGGAGATTGAGAGAAAAGTGATAAGAGAAAGAGAGAATTGGAGATTGAGAGAAAAGTGATAAGAGAAAGAGAGAATTGGAGATTGAGAGAAAAGTGATAAGAGAAAGAGAGAATTGCAGATTAGGGGAAAAGTGAGAACAGAAAGAGAGAATTGCAGATTGAGAGAAAATGGATAAGAGAAAGAGAGAATTGGAGATTGAGAGAAAAGTGATAAGAGAAAGAGAGAATTGGAGATTGAGAGAAAAGTGATAAGAGAAAGAGAGAATTGGAGATTAGGGGAAAAGTGAGAAGAGAAAAAGAGAATTGGAGATTGAGAGAAAAGTGATAAGAGAAAGAGAGAATTGCAGATTGAGAGAAAAGTGATAAGAGAAAGAGAGAATTGGAGATTGAGAGAAAAGTGATAAGAGAAAGAGAAAATTGTTGATTGAGAGAAAAGTGATAAGAGAAAGAGAGAATTGGAGATTGAGAGAAAAGTGATAAGAGAAAGAGAGAATTGGAGATTGAGGGAAAAGTGATAAGAGAAAGAGAGAATTGGAGATTGAGAGAAAAGTGATAAGAGAAAGAGAGAATTGGAGATTGAGAGAAAAGTGATAAGAGAAAGAGAGAATTGAAGATTGGCAGAAAAGTGATAAGAGAAAGAGAGAATTGGAGATTGAGAGAAAAGTGATAAGAGAAAGAGAGAATTGGAGATTATGGGAAAAGTGATAAGAGAAAGAGAGAATTGGATATTGAGAGAAAAGTGATAAGAGAAAGAGAGAATTGTAGATTGGGGGACAAGTGATAAGAGAAAGAGAGAATTGGAGATTGAGAGAAAAGTGATAAGAGAAAGAGAGAATTGGAGATTATGAGAAAAGTGATAAGAGAAAGAGAGAATTGGTGATTGAGAGAAAAGTGATAAGAGAGAGAGAGAATGGGAGATTGAGAGAAAAGTGAGAAGAGAAAGAGAGAATTGGAGATTGAGAGAAAAGTGAGAAGGGAAAGAGAGAATTGGAGATTGAGAGAAAAGTGATAAGAGAAAGAGAGAATTTGAGGTTGTGTAAAAGTGTAAAGAGAAAAAGAGAATTGGAGATTGGGCGAAAAGTGAGAAGAGAAAGAGAGAATTGGAGATTGAGAGAAAAGTGATAAGAGAAAGAGATAGTTGGAGATTGAGAGAAAGGGGATAAGAGAAAGAGATAGTTGGAGATTGAGAGAAAAGTGATAAGAGAAAGAGAGAATTGGAGATTGAGAGAAAAGTGATGAGAGAAAGAGAATATTGGAGTTTGCGAGAAAAGTGATATGAGAAAGAGAGAATTGGAGATTGAGAGAAAAGTGATAAGAGAAAGAGAGAATTGGAGATTGAGAGAAAAGTGAGAAGAGAAAGAGAGAATTGGAGATTGGGGGAAAGTGTGAAGAGAAAGAGAGAATTGGAGATTGGGGGAAAAGTGTGAAGAGAAAGAAAGAATTGGAGATTGAGAGGAAAGTGATAAGAGAAAGAGAGAATTGGAGATTGAGAGAAAAGTGATAAGAGAAAGAGAGAATTGGAGATTGAGAGAAAAGTGATAAGAGAAAGAGAGAATTGGAGATTGAGAGAAAAGTGATTGAGAGAAAAGTGATAAGAGAAAGATAGGATTGGAGATTGAGAGAAAAGTGATAAGAGAAAGAGAGAATTGGAGATTGGCAGAAAAGTGATAAGAGAAAGAGAGAATTGGAGATTGAGAGAAAAGTGATAAGAGAAAGAGAGAATTGGAGATTATGAGAAAAGTGATAAGAGAAAGAGAGAATTGGTGATTGAGAGAAAAGTGATAAGAGAGAGAGAGAATGGGAGATTGAGAGAAAAGTGAGAAGAGAAATAGAGAATTGGAGATTGAGAGAAAAGTGAGAAGGGAAAGAGAGAATTGGAGATTGAGAGAAAAGTGATAAGAGAAAGAGAGAATTTGAGGTTGGGTAAAAGTGTAAAGAGAAAAAGAGAATTGGAGATTGGGCGAAAAGTGAGAAGAGAAAGAGAGAATTGGAGATTGAGAGAAAAGTGATAAGAGAAAGAGATAATTGGAGATTGAGAGAAAGGGGATAAGAGAAAGAGATAGTTGGAGATTGAGAGAAAAGTCATGAGAGAAAGAGAGAATTGGAGATTGAGAGAAAAGTGATGAGAGAAAGAGAATATTGGAGTTTGAGAGAAAAGTGATATGAGAAAGAGAGAATTGGAGATTGAGAGAAAAGTGATAAGAGAAAGAGAGAATTGGAGATTGAGAGGAAACTGAGAAGAGAAAGAGAGAATTGGAGATTGGGGGAAAAGTGTGAAGAGAAAGAGAGAATTGGAGATTGGGGGAAAAGTGTGAAGAGAAAGAAAGAATTGGAGATTGAGAGGAAAGTGATAAGAGAAAGAGAGAATTGGAGATTGAGAGAAAAGTGATAAGAGAAAGAGAGAATTGGAGATTGAGAGAAAAGTGATAAGAGAAAGAGAGAATTGGAGATTGAGAGAAAAGTGATTGAGAGAAAAGTGATAAGAGAAAGATGGGATTGGAGATTGAGAGAAAAGTGATAAGAGAAAGAGAGAATTGGAGATTGAGAGAGAAGTGAGAAGAGAAAGAGAAAATTGGAGATTGAGAGAAAAGTGATAAGAGAAAGAGAGAATTGGAGATTGGGGGAAAAGTGTGAACAGAAAGAGAGAATTGGAGATTGGGGGAAAAGTGAGAAAAGAAAGAGAGAATTGCAGATTGAGAGAAAATGGATAAGGGAAAGAGAGAATTGGAGATTGAGAGAAAAGTGATAAGAGAAAGAGAGAATTGGAGATTGAGAGAAAAGTGATAAGAGAAAGAGAGAATTGGAGATTGAGAGAAAAGTGATAAGAGAAAGAGAGAATTGGAGATTGAGAGAAAAGTGATAAGAGAAAGAGAGAATTGGAGATTAGGGGAAAAGTGAGAACAGAAAGAGAGAATTGCAGATTGAGAGAAAATGGATAAGAGAAAGAGAGAATTGTAGATTGAGAGAAAAGTGATAAGAGAAAGAGAGAATTGGAGATTGAGAGAAAAGTGATGAGAGAAAGAGAGAATTGGAGATTGAGAGAAAAGTGATAAGAGAAAGAGAGAATTGGAGATTAGGGGAAAAGTGAGAAGAGAAAAAGAGAATTGGAGATTGAGAGAAAAGTGATAAGAGAAAGAGAGAATTGCAGATTGAGAGAAAAGTGATAAGAGAAAGAGAGAATTGGAGATTGAGAGAAAAGTGATAAGAGAAAGAGAAAATTGTTGATTGAGAGAAAAGTGATAAGAGAAAGAGAGAATTGGAGGTTGGGTAAAAGTGTAAAGAGAAAAAGAGAATTGGAGATTGGGCGAAAAGTGAGAAGAGAAAGAGAGAATTGGAGATTGAGAGAAAAGTGATAAGAGAAAGAGATAATTGGAGATTGAGAGAAAGGGGATAAGAGAAAGAGAGAGTTGGAGATTGAGAGAAAAGTGATAAGAGAAAGAGAGAATTGGAGATTGAGAGAAAAGTGAGAAGAGAAAGAGAGAATTGGAGATTGGGGGAAAAGTGTGAAGAGAAAGAAAGAATTGGAGGTTGAGAGGAAAGTGATAAGAGAAAGAGAGAATTGGAGATTGAGGGAAAAGTGATAAGAGAAAGAGAGAATTGGAGATTGAGAGAAAAGTGATAAGAGAAAGAGAGAATTGGAGATTGAGAGAAAAGTGATTGAGAGAAAAGTGATAAGAGAAAGATAGGATTGGAGATTGAGAGAAAAGTGATAAGAGAAAGAGAGAATTGGAGATTGATAGAGAAGTGAGAAGAGAAAGAGAAAATTGGAGATTGAGAGAAAAGTGATAAGAGAAAGAGAGAATTGGAGATTGGGGGAAAAGTGTGAAGAGAAAGAGAGAATTGGAGATTGGGGGAAAAGTGAGAAAAGAAAGAGAGAATTGCAGATTGAGAGAAAATGGATAAGGGAAAGAGAGAATTGGAGATTGAGAGAAAAGTGATAAGAGAAAGAGAGAATTGTAGATTGAGAGAAAAGTGATAAGAGAAAGAGAGAATTGCAGATTAGGGGAAAAGTGAGAACAGAAAGAGAGAATTGCAGATTGAGAGAAAATGGATAAGAGAAAGAGAGAATTGGAGATTGAGAGAAAAGTGATAAGAGAAAGAGAGAATTGGAGATTGAGAGAAAAGTGATAAGAGAAAGAGAGAATTGGAGATTAGGGGAAAAGTGAGAAGAGAAAAAGAGAATTGGAGATTGAGAGAAAAGTGATAAGAGAAAGAGAGAATTGCAGATTGAGAGAAAAGTGATAAGAGAAAGAGAGAATTGGAGATTGAGAGAAAAGTGATAAGAGAAAGAGAAAATTGTTGATTGAGAGAAAAGTGATAAGAGAAAGAGAGAATTGGAGATTGAGAGAAAAGTGATAAGAGAAAGAGAGAATTGGAGATTGAGGGAAAAGTGATAAGAGAAAGAGAGAATTGGAGATTGAGAGAAAAGTGATAAGAGAAAGAGAGAATTGGAGATTATGGGAAAAGTGATAAGAGAAAGAGAGAATTGGAGATTAGGGGAAAAGTGAGAACAGAAAGAGAGAATTGCAGATTGAGAGAAAATGGATAAGAGAAAGAGAGAATTGTAGATTGAGAGAAAAGTGATAAGAGAAAGAGAGAATTGGAGATTGAGAGAAAAGTGATGAGAGAAAGAGAGAATTGGAGATTGAGAGAAAAGTGATAAGAGAAAGAGAGAATTGGAGATTAGGGGAAAAGTGAGAAGAGAAAAAGAGAATTGGAGATTGAGAGAAAAGTGATAAGAGAAAGAGAGAATTGCAGATTGAGAGAAAAGTGATAAGAGAAAGAGAGAATTGGAGATTGAGAGAAAAGTGATAAGAGAAAGAGAAAATTGTTGATTGAGAGAAAAGTGATAAGAGAAAGAGAGAATTGGAGGTTGGGTAAAAGTGTAAAGAGAAAAAGAGAATTGGAGATTGGGCGAAAAGTGAGAAGAGAAAGAGAGAATTGGAGATTGAGAGAAAAGTGATAAGAGAAAGAGATAATTGGAGATTGAGAGAAAGGGGATAAGAGAAAGAGAGAGTTGGAGATTGAGAGAAAAGTGATAAGAGAAAGAGAGAATTGGAGATTGAGAGAAAAGTGAGAAGAGAAAGAGAGAATTGGAGATTGGGGGAAAAGTGAGAAGAGAAAGAAAGAATTGGAGATTGAGAGGAAAGTGATAAGAGAAAGAGAGAATTGGAGATTGAGGGAAAAGTGATAAGAGAAAGAGAGAATTGGAGATTGAGAGAAAAGTGATAAGAGAAAGAGAGAATTGGAGATTGAGAGAAAAGTGATTGAGAGAAAAGTGATAAGAGAAAGATAGGATTGGAGATTGAGAGAAAAGTGATAAGAGAAAGAGAGAATTGGAGATTGATAGAGAAGTGAGAAGAGAAAGAGAAAATTGGAGATTGAGAGAAAAGTGATAAGAGAAAGAGAGAATTGGAGATTGGGGGAAAAGTGTGAAGAGAAAGAGAGAATTGGAGATTGGGGGAAAAGTGAGAAAAGAAAGAGAGAATTGCAGATTGAGAGAAAATGGATAAGGGAAAGAGAGAATTGGAGATTGAGAGAAAAGTGATAAGAGAAAGAGAGAATTGTAGATTGAGAGAAAAGTGATAAGAGAAAGAGAGAATTGCAGATTAGGGGAAAAGTGAGAACAGAAAGAGAGAATTGCAGATTGAGAGAAAATGGATAAGAGAAAGAGAGAATTGGAGATTGAGAGAAAAGTGATAAGAGAAAGAGAGAATTGGAGATTGAGAGAAAAGTGATAAGAGAAAGAGAGAATTGGAGATTAGGGGAAAAGTGAGAAGAGAAAAAGAGAATTGGAGATTGAGAGAAAAGTGATAAGAGAAAGAGAGAATTGCAGATTGAGAGAAAAGTGATAAGAGAAAGAGAGAATTGGAGATTGAGAGAAAAGTGATAAGAGAAAGAGAAAATTGTTGATTGAGAGAAAAGTGATAAGAGAAAGAGAGAATTGGAGATTGAGAGAAAAGTGATAAGAGAAAGAGAGAATTGGAGATTGAGGGAAAAGTGATAAGAGAAAGAGAGAATTGGAGATTGAGAGAAAAGTGATAAGAGAAAGAGAGAATTGGAGATTATGGGAAAAGTGATAAGAGAAAGAGAGAATTGGAGATTGAGAGAAAAGTGATAAGAGAAAGAGAGAATTGTAGATTGGGGGACAAATGATAAGAGAAAGAGAGAATTGGAGATTGAGAGAAAAGTGATAAGAGAAAGAGAGATTTGGAGATTATGAGAAAAGTGATAAGAGAAAGAGAGAATTGGTGATTGAGAGAAAAGTGATAAGAGAGAGAGAGAATGGGAGATTGAGAGAAAAGTGAGAAGAGAAAGAGAGAATTGGAGATTGAGAAAAAAGTGAGAAGGGAAAGAGAGAATTGGAGATTGAGAGAAAAGTGATAAGAGAAAGAGAGAATTGGAGGTTGGGGAAAAGTGTAAAGAGAAAAAGAGAATTGGAGATAGGGGGAAAAGTGAGAAGAGAAAGAGAGAATTGGAGATTGGGGGAAAAGTGATAAGAGAAAGAGAAAATTGTTGATTGAGAGAAAAGTGATAAGAGAAAGAGAGAATTGGAGATTGAGAGAAAAATGATAAGAGAAAGAGAGAATTAGAGATTGAGAGAAAAGTGATAAGAGAAAGAGAGAATTGGAGATTGAGAGAAAAGTGATAAGAGAAAAAGAGAATTGGAGATTGAGAGAAAAGTGATAAGAGAAAGAGAGAATTGGAGATTGGCAGAAAAGTGATAAGAGAAAGAGAGAATTGGAGATTGAGAGAAAAGTGAGAAGAGAAATAGAGAATTGGAGATTATGGGAAAAGTGATAAGAGAAAGAGAGAATTGGTGATTGAGAGAAAAGTGATAAGAGAGAGAGAGAATGGGAGATTGAGAGAAAAGTGAGAAGAGAAAGAGAGAATTGGAGATTGAGAGAAAAGTGAGAAGGGAAAGAGAGAATTGGAGATTGAGAGAAAAGTGATAAGAGAAAGAGAGAATTTGAGGTTGGGTAAAAGTGTAAAGAGAAAAAGAGAATTGGAGATTGGGGGAAAAGTGAGAAGAGAAAGAGAGAATTGGAGATTGAGAGAAAAGTGATAAGAGAAAGAGATAATTGGAGATTGAGAGAAAGGGGATAAGAGAAAGAGATAGTTGGAGATTGAGAGAAAAGTCATAAGAGAAAGAGAGAATTGGAGATTGAGAGAAAAGTGATGAGAGAAAGAGAATATTGGAGTTTGAGAGAAAAGTGATATGAGAAAGAGAGAATTGGAGATTGAGAGAAAAGTGATAAGAGAAAGAGAGAATTGGAGATTGAGAGAAAAGTGAGAAGAGAAAGAGAGAATTGGAGATTGGGGGAAAAGTGTGAAGAGAAAGAGAGAATTGGAGATTGGGGGAAAAGTGTGAAGAGAAAGAAAGAATTGGAGATTGAGAGGAAAGTGATAAGAGAAAGAGAGAATTGGAGATTGAGAGAAAAGTAATAAGAGAAAGAGAGAATTGGAGATTGAGCGAAAAGTGATAAGAGAAAGAGAGAATTGGAGATTGAGAGAAAAGTGATTGAGAGAAAAGTGATAAGAGAAAGATAGGATTGGAGATTAAGAGAAAAGTGATAAAAGAAAGAGAGAATTGGAGATTGAGAGAGAAGTGAGAAGAGAAAGAGAAAATTGGAGATTGAGAGAAAAGTGATAAGAGAAAGAGAGAATTGGAGATTGGGGGAAAAGTGTGAAGAGAAAGAGAGAATTGGAGATTGGGGGAAAAGTGAGAAAAGAAAGAGAGAATTGCAGATTGAGAGAAAATGGATAAGGGAAAGAGAGAATTGGAGATTGAGAGAAAAGTGATAAGTGAAAGAGAGAATTGGAGATTGAGAGAAAAGTGATAAGAGAAAGAGAGAATTGGAGGTTGGGTAAAAGTGTAAAGAGAAAAAGAGAATTGGAGATTGGGCGAAAAGTGAGAAGAGAAAGAGAGAATTGGAGATTGAGAGAAAAGTGATAAGAGAAAGAGATAATTGGAGATTGAGAGAAAGGGGATAAGAGAAAGAGAGAGTTGGAGATTGAGAGAAAAGTGATAAGAGAAAGAGAGAATTGGAGATTGAGAGAAAAGTGAGAAGAGAAAGAGAGAATTGGAGATTGGGGGAAAAGTGTGAAGAGAAAGAAAGAATTGGAGATTGAGAGGAAAGTGATAAGAGAAAGAGAGAATTGGAGATTGAGGGAAAAGTGATAAGAGAAAGAGAGAATTGGAGATTGAGAGAAAAGTGATAAGAGAAAGAGAGAATTGGAGATTGAGAGAAAAGTGATTGAGAGAAAAGTGATAAGAGAAAGATAGGATTGGAGATTGAGAGAAAAGTGATAAGAGAAAGAGAGAATTGGAGATTGAGAGAGAAGTGAGAAGAGAAAGAGAAAATTGGAGATTGAGAGAAAAGTGATAAGAGAAAGAGAGAATTGGAGATTGGGGGAAAAGTGTGAAGAGAAAGAGAGAATTGGAGATTGGGGGAAAAGTGAGAAAAGAAAGAGAGAATTGCAGATTGAGAGAAAATGGATAAGGGAAAGAGAGAATTGGAGATTGAGAGAAAAGTGATAAGAGAAAGAGAGAATTGTAGATTGAGAGAAAAGTGATAAGAGAAAGAGAGAATTGCAGATTAGGGGAAAAGTGAGAACAGAAAGAGAGAATTGCAGATTGAGAGAAAATGGATAAGAGAAAGAGAGAATTGGAGATTGAGAGAAAAGTGATAAGAGAAAGAGAGAATTGGAGATTGAGAGAAAAGTGATAAGAGAAAGAGAGAATTGGAGATTGAGAGAAAAGTGATAAGAGAAAGAGAGAATTGGAGATTGAGAGAAAAGTGATAAGAGAAAAAGAGAATTGGAGATTGAGAGAAAAGTGATAAGAGAAAGAGAGAATTGGAGATTGGCAGAAAAGTGATAAGAGAAAGAGAGAATTGGAGATTGAGAGAAAAGTGAGAAGAGAAATAGAGAATTGGAGATTATGGGAAAAGTGATAAGAGAAAGAGAGAATTGGTGATTGAGAGAAAAGTGATAAGAGAGAGAGAGAATGGGAGATTGAGAGAAAAGTGAGAAGAGAAAGAGAGAATTGGAGATTGAGAGAAAAGTGAGAAGGGAAAGAGAGAATTGGAGATTGAGAGAAAAGTGATAAGAGAAAGAGAGAATTTGAGGTTGGGTAAAAGTGTAAAGAGAAAAAGAGAATTGGAGATTGGGCGAAAAGTGAGAAGAGAAAGAGAGAATTGGAGATTGAGAGAAAAGTGATAAGAGAAAGAGATAATTGGAGATTGAGAGAAAGGGGATAAGAGAAAGAGATAGTTGGAGATTGAGAGAAAAGTGATAAGAGAAAGAGAGAATTGGAGATTGAGAGAAAAGTGATGAGAGAAAGAGAATATTGGAGTTTGAGAGAAAAGTGATATGAGAAAGAGAGAATTGGAGATTGAGAGAAAAGTGATAAGAGAAAGAGAGAATTGGAGATTGAGAGAAAAGTGAGAAGAGAAAGAGAGAATTGGAGATTGGGGGAAAAGTGTGAAGAGAAAGAGAGAATTGGAGATTGGGGGAAAAGTGTGAAGAGAAAGAAAGAATTGGAGATTGAGAGGAAAGTGATAAGAGAAAGAGAGAATTGGAGATTGAGAGAAAAGTAATAAGAGAAAGAGAGAATTGGACATTGAGCGAAAAGTGATAAGAGAAAGAGAGAATTGGAGATTGAGAGAAAAGTGATTGAGAGAAAAGTGATAAGAGAAAGATAGGATTGGAGATTGAGAGAAAAGTGATAAGAGAAAGAGAGAATTGCAGATTGAGAGAGAAGTGAGAAGAGAAAGAGAAAATTGGAGATTGAGAGAAAAGTGATAAAAGAAAGAGAGAATTGGAGATTGGGGGAAAAGTGTGAAGAGAAAGAGAGAATTGGAGATTGGGGGAAAAGTGAGAAAAGAAAGAGAGAATTGCAGATTGAGAGAAAATGGATAAGGGAAAGAGAGAATTGGAGATTGAGAGAAAAGTGATAAGAGAAAGAGAGAATAGGAGATTGAGAGAAAAGTGATAAGAGAAAGAGAGAATTGCAGATTAGGGGAAAAGTGAGAACAGAAAGAGAGAATTGCAGATTGAGAGAAAATGGATAAGAGAAAGAGAGAATTGGAGATTGAGAGAAAAGTGATAAGAGAAAGAGAGAATTGGAGATTGAGAGAAAAGTGATAAGAGAAAGAGAGAATTGGAGATTAGGGGAAAAGTGAGAAGAGAAAAAGAGAATTGGAGATTGAGAGAAAAGTGATAAGAGAAAGAGAGAATTGCAGATTGAGAGAAAAGTGATAAGAGAAAGAGATAATTGGAGATTGAGAGAAAAGTGATAAGAGAAAGAGAAAATTGTTGATTGAGAGAAAAGTGATAAGAGAAAGAGAGAATTGGAGATTGAGAGAAAAGTGATAAGAGAAAGAGAGAATTGGAGATTGAGGGAAAAGTGATAAGAGAAAGAGAGAATTGGAGATTGAGAGAAAAGTGATAAGAGAAAGAGAGAATTGGAGATTGAGAGAAAAGTGATAAGAGAAAGAGAGAATTGAAGATTGGCAGAAAAGTGATAAGAGAAAGAGAGAATTGGAGATTGAGAGAAAAGTGATAAGAGAAAGAGAGAATTGGAGATTATGGGAAAAGTGATAAGAGAAAGAGAGAATTGGAGATTGAGAGAAAAGTGATAAGAGAAAGAGAGAATTGGAGATTGAGAGAAAAGTGATAAGAGAAAGAGAGAATTGGAGATTAGGGGAAAAGTGAGAAGAGAAAAAGAGAATTGGAGATTGAGAGAAAAGTGATAAGAGAAAGAGAGAATTGCAGATTGAGAGAAAAGTGATAAGAGAAAGAGAGAATTGGAGATTGAGGGAAAAGTGATAAGAGAAAGAGAAAATTGTTGATTGAGAGAAAAGTGATAAGAGAAAGAGAGAATTGGAGATTGAGAGAAAAGTGATAAGAGAAAGAGAGAATTGGAGATTGAGGGAAAAGTGATAAGAGAAAGAGAGAATTGGAGATTGAGAGAAAAGTGATAAGAGAAAGAGAGATTTGGAGATTATGAGAAAAGTGATAAGAGAAAGAGAGAATTGGTGATTGAGAAAAAAGTGATAAGAGAGAGAGAGAATGGGAGATTGAGAGAAAAGTGAGAAGAGAAAGAGAGAATTGGAGATTGAGAGAAAAGTGAGAAGGGAAAGAGAGAATTGGAGATTGAGAGAAAAGTGATAAGAGAAAGAGAGAATTGGAGGTTGGGGAAAAGTGTAAAGAGAAAAAGAGAATTGGAGATAGGGGGAAAAGTGAGAAGAGAAAGAGAGAATTGGAGATTGGGGGAAAAGTGATAAGAGAAAGAGAAAATTGTTGATTGAGAGAAAAGTGATAAGAGAAAGAGAGAATTGGAGATTGAGAGAAAAATGATAAGAGAAAGAGAGAATTAGAGATTGAGAGAAAAGTGATAAGAGAAAGAGAGAATTGGAGATTGAGAGAAAAGTGATAAGAGAAAGAGAGAATTGGAGATTGAGAGAAAAGTGATAAGAGAAAGAGAGAATTGGAGATTGGCAGAAAAGTGATAAGAGAAAGAGAGAATTGGAGATTGAGAGAAAAGTGAGAAGAGAAATAGAGAATTGGAGATTATGGGAAAAGTGATAAGAGAAAGAGAGAATTGGAGATTGAGAGAAAAGTGATAAGAGAAAGAGAGAATTGGAGATTGGCAGAAAAGTGATAAGAGAAAGAGAGAATTGGAGATTGAGAGAAAAGTGATAAGAGAAAGAGAGAATTGGAGATTATGAGAAAAGTGATAAGAGAAAGAGAGAATTGGTGATTGAGAGAAAAGTGATAAGAGAGAGAGAGAGAATGGGAGATTGAGAGAAAAGTGAGAAGAGAAAGAGAGAATTGGAGATTGAGAGAAAAGTGAGAAGGGAAAGAGAGAATTGGAGATTGAGAGAAAAGTGATAAGAGAAAGAGAGAATTTGAGGTTGGGTAAAAGTGTAAAGAGAAAAAGAGAATTGGAGATTGGGCGAAAAGTGAGAAGAGAAAGAGAGAATTGGAGATTGAGAGAAAAGTGATAAGAGAAAGAGATAATTGGAGATTGAGAGAAAGGGGATAAGAGAAAGAGATAGTTGGAGATTGAGAGAAAAGTCATAAGAGAAAGAGAGAATTGGAGATTGAGAGAAAAGTTATGAGAGAAAGAGAATATTGGAGTTTGAGAGAAAAGTGATATGAGAAAGAGAGAATTGGAGATTGAGAGAAAAGTGATAAGAGAAAGAGAGAATTGGAGATTGAGAGAAAAGTGAGAAGAGAAAGAGAGAATTGGAGATTGGGGGAAAAGTGTGAAGAGAAAGAGAGAATTGTAGATTGGGGGAAAAGTGTGAAGAGAAAGAAAGAATTGGAGATTGAGAGGAAAGTGATAAGAGAAAGAGAGAATTGGAGATTGAGAGAAAAGTGATAAGAGAAAGAGAGAATTGGAGATTGAGAGAAAAGTGATAAGAGAAAGAGAGAATTGGAGATTGAGAGAAAAGTGATTGAGAGAAAAGTGATAAGAGAAAGATAGGATTGGAGATTGAGAGAAAAGTGATAAGAGAAAGAGAGAATTGGAGATTGAGACAGAAGTGAGAAGAGAAAGAGAAAATTGGAGATTGAGAGAAAAGTGATAAGAGAAAGAGAGAATTGGAGATTGGGGGAAAAGTGTGAAGAGAAAGAGAGAATTGGAGATTGGGGGAAAAGTGAGAAAAGAAAGAGAGAATTGCAGATTGAGAGAAAATGGATAAGGGAAAGAGAGAATTGGAGATTGAGAGAAAAGTGATAAGAGAAAGAGAGAATTGGAGATTGAGAGAAAAGTGATAAGAGAAAGAGAGAATTGGAGATTGAGAGAAAAGTGATAAGAGAAAGAGAGAATTGCAGATTAGGGGAAAAGTGAGAACAGAAAGAGAGAATTGCAGATTGAGAGAAAATGGATAAGAGAAAGAGAGAATTGGAGATTGAGAGAAAAGTGATAAGAGAAAGAGAGAATTGGAGATTGAGAGAAAAGTGATAAGAGAAAGAGAGAATTGGAGATTAGGGGAAAAGTGAGAAGAGAAAAAGAGAATTGGAGATTGAGAGAAAAGTGATAAGAGAAAGAGAGAATTGGAGATTAGGGGAAAAGTGAGAAGAGAAAAAGAGAATTGGAGATTGAGAGAAAAGTGATAAGAGAAAGAGAGAATTGCAGATTGAGAGAAAAGTGATAAGAGAAAGAGAGAATTGGAGATTGAGGGAAAAGTGATAAGAGAAAGAGAAAATTGTTGATTGAGAGAAAAGTGATAAGAGAAAGAGAGAATTGGAGATTGAGAGAAAAGTGATAAGAGAAAGAGAGAATTGGAGATTGAGGGAAAAGTGATAAGAGAAAGAGAGAATTGGAGATTGAGAGAAAAGTGATAAGAGAAAGAGAGAATTGCAGATTGAGAGAAAAGTGATAAGAGAAAGAGAGAATTGGAGATTGGGGGAAAAGTGATGAGAGAGAGAGAAAATTGTTGATTGAGAGAAAAGTGATAAGAGAAAGAGAGAATTGGAGATTGAGAGAAAAATGATAAGAGAAAGAGAGAATTAGAGATTGAGAGAAAAGTGATAAGAGAAAGAGAGAATTGGAGATTGAGAGAAAAGTGATAAGAGAAAGAGAGAATTGGAGATTGAGAGAAAAGTGATAAGAGAAAGAGAGAATTGGAGATTGGCAGAAAAGTGATAAGAGAAAGAGAGAATTGGAGATTGAGAGAAAAGTGAGAAGAGAAATAGAGAATTGGAGATTATGGGAAAAGTGATAAGAGAAAGAGAGAATTGGAGATTGAGAGAAAAGTGATAACAGAAAGAGAGAATTGGAGATTGGCAGAAAAGTGATAAGAGAAAGAGAGAATTGGAGATTGAGAGAAAAGTGATAAGAGAAAGAGAGAATTGGAGATTATGAGAAAAGTGATAAGAGAAAGAGAGAATTGGTGATTGAGAGAAAAGTGATAAGAGAGAGAGAGAATGGGAGATTGAGAGAAAAGTGAGAAGAGAAAGAGAGAATTGGAGATTGAGAGAAAAGTGAGAAGGGAAAGAGAGAATTGGAGATTGAGAGAAAAGTGATAAGAGAAAGAGAGAATTTGAGGTTGGGTAAAAGTGTAAAGAGAAAAAGAGAATTGGAGATTGGGCGAAAAGTGAGAAGAGAAAGAGAGAATTGGAGATTGAGAGAAAAGTGATAAGAGAAAGAGATAATTGGAGATTGAGAGAAAGGGGATAAGAGAAAGAGATAGTTGGAGATTGAGAGAAAAGTCATAAGAGAAAGAGAGAATTGGAGATTGAGAGAAAAGTGATGAGAGAAAGAGAATATTGGAGTTTGAGAGAAAAGTGATATGAGAAAGAGAGAATTGGAGATTGAGAGAAAAGTGATAAGAGAAAGAGAGAATTGGAGATTGAGAGAAAAGTGAGAAGAGAAAGAGAGAATTGGAGATTGGGGGAAAAGTGTGAAGAGAAAGAGAGAATTGGAGATTGGGGGAAAAGTGTGAAGAGAAAGAAAGAATTGGAGATTGAGAGGAAAGTGATAAGAGAAAGAGAGAATTGGAGATTGAGAGAAAAGTGATAAGAGAAAGAGAGAATTGGAGATTGAGAGAAAAGTGATAAGAGAAAGAGAGAATTGGAGATTGAGAGAAAAGTGATTGAGAGAAAAGTGATAAGAGAAAGATAGGATTGGAGATTGAGAGAAAAGTGATAAGAGAAAGAGAGAATTGGAGATTGAGACAGAAGTGAGAAGAGAAAGAGAAAATTGGAGATTGAGAGAAAAGTGATAAGAGAAAGAGAGAATTGGAGATTGGGGGAAAAGTGTGAAGAGAAAGAGAGAATTGGAGATTGGGGGAAAAGTGAGAAAAGAAAGAGAGAATTGCAGATTGAGAGAAAATGGATAAGGGAAAGAGAGAATTGGAGATTGAGAGAAAAGTGATAAGAGAAAGAGAGAATTGGAGATTGAGAGAAAAGTGATAAGAGAAAGAGAGAATTGGAGATTGAGAGAAAAGTGATAAGAGAAAGAGAGAATTGCAGATTAGGGGAAAAGTGAGAACAGAAAGAGAGAATTGCAGATTGAGAGAAAATGGATAAGAGAAAGAGAGAATTGGAGATTGAGAGAAAAGTGATAAGAGAAAGAGAGAATTGGAGATTGAGAGAAAAGTGATAAGAGAAAGAGAGAATTGGAGATTAGGGGAAAAGTGAGAAGAGAAAAAGAGAATTGGAGATTGAGAGAAAAGTGATAAGAGAAAGAGAGAATTGCAGATTGAGAGAAAAGTGATAAGAGAAAGAGATAATTGGAGATTGAGAGAATAGTGATAAGAGAAAGAGAAAATTGTTGATTGAGAGAAAAGTGATAAGAGAAAGAGAGAATTGGAGATTGAGAGAAAAGTGATAAGAGAAAGAGAGAATTGGAGATTGAGGGAAAAGTGATAAGAGAAAGAGAGAATTGGAGATTGAGAGAAAAGTGATAAGAGAAAGAGAGAATTGGAGATTGAGAGAAAAGTGATAAGAGAAAGAGAGCATTGAAGATTGGCAGAAAAGTGATAAGAGAAAGAGAGAATTGGAGATTGAGAGAAAAGTGATAAGAGAAAGAGAGAATTGGAGATTATGGGAAAAGTGATAAGAGAAAGAGAGAATTGGAGATTGAGAGAAAAGTGATAAGAGAAAGAGAGAATTGGAGATTGAGAGAAAAGTGATAAGAGAAAGAGAGAATTGGAGATTAGGGGAAAAGTGAGAAGAGAAAAAGAGAATTGGAGATTGAGAGAAAAGTGATAAGAGAAAGAGAGAATTGCAGATTGAGAGAAAAGTGATAAGAGAAAGAGAGAATTGGAGATTGAGGGAAAAGTGATAAGAGAAAGAGAAAATTGTTGATTGAGAGAAAAGTGATAAGAGAAAGAGAGAATTGGAGATTGAGAGAAAAGTGATAAGAGAAAGAGAGAATTGGAGATTGAGGGAAAAGTGATAGGAGAAAGAGAGAATTGGAGATTGAGAGAAAAGTGATAAGAGAAAGAGAGAATTGGAGATTGAGAGAAAAGTGATAAGAGAAAGAGAGAATTGAAGATTGGCAGAAAAGTGATAAGAGAAAGAGAGAATTGGAGATTGAGAGAAAAGTGATAAGAGAAAGAGAGAATTGGAGATTATGGGAAAAGTGATAAGAGAAAGAGAGAATTGGAGATTGAGAGAAAAGTGATAAGAGAAAGAGAGAATTGTAGATTGGGGGACAAATGATAAGAGAAAGAGAGAATTGGAGATTGAGAGAAAAGTGATAAGAGAAAGAGAGATTTGGAGATTATGAGAACAGTGATAAGAGAAAGAGAGAATTGGTGATTGAGAGAAAAGTGATAAGAGAGAGAGAGAATGGGAGATTGAGAGAAAAGTGAGAAGAGAAAGAGAGAATTGGAGATTGAGAGAAAAGTGAGAAGGGAAAGAGAGAATTGGAGATTGAGAGAAAAGTGATAAGAGAAAGAGAGAATTGGAGGTTGGGGAAAAGTGTAAAGAGAAAAAGAGAATTGGAGATAGGGGGAAAAGTGAGAAGAGAAAGAGAGAATTGGAGATTGGGGGAAAAGTGATAAGAGAAAGAGAAAATTGTTGATTGAGAGAAAAGTGATAAGAGAAAGAGAGAATTGGAGATTGAGAGAAAAATGATAAGAGAAAGAGAGAATTAGAGATTGAGAGAAAAGTGATAAGAGAAAGAGAGAATTGGAGATTGAGAGAAAAGTGATAAGAGAAAGAGAGAATTGGAGATTGAGAGAAAAGTGATAAGAGAAAGAGAGAATTGGAGATTGGCAGAAAAGTGATAAGAGAAAGAGAGAATTGGAGATTGAGAGAAAAGTGAGAAGAGAAATAGAGAATTGGAGATTATGGGAAAAGTGATAAGAGAAAGAGAGAATTGGAGATTGAGAGAAAAGTGATAAGAGAAAGAGAGAATTGGAGATTGGCAGAAAAGTGATAAGAGAAAGAGAGAATTGTAGATTGAGAGAAAAGTGATAAGAGAAAGAGAGAATTGGAGATAATGAGAAAAGTGATAAGAGAAAGAGAGAATTGGTGATTGAGAGAAAAGTGATAAGAGAGAGAGAGAATGGGAGATTGAGAGAAAAGTGAGAAGAGAAAGAGAGAATTGGAGATTGAGAGAAAAGTGAGAAGGGAAAGAGAGAATTGGAGATTGAGAGAAAAGTGATAAGAGAAAGAGAGAATTTGAGGTTGGGTAAAAGTGTAAAGAGAAAAAGAGAATTGGAGATTGGGCGAAAAGTGAGAAGAGAAAGAGAGAATTGGAGATTGAGAGAAAAGTGATAAGAGAAAGAGATAATTGGAGATTGAGAGAAAGGGGATAAGAGAAAGAGATAGTTGGAGATTGAGAGAAAAGTCATAAGAGAAAGAGAGAATTGGAGATTGAGAGAAAAGTGATGAGAGAAAGAGAATATTGGAGTTTGAGAGAAAAGTGATATGAGAAAGAGAGAATTGGAGATTGAGAGAAAAGTGATAAGAGAAAGAGAGAATTGGAGATTGAGAGAAAAGTGATAAGAGAAAGAGAGAATTGGAGATTGAGAGAAAAGTGATAAGAGAAAGAGAGAATTGGAGATTGAGAGAAAAGTGATTGAGAGAAAAGTGATAAGAGAAAGATAGGATTGGAGATTGAGAAAAAAGTGATAAGAGAAAGAGAGAATTGGAGATTGAGACAGAAGTGAGAAGAGAAAGAGAAAATTGGAGATTGAGAGAAAAGTGATAAGAGAAAGAGAGAATTGGAGATTGGGGGAAAAGTGTGAAGAGAAAGAGAGAATTGGAGATTGGGGGAAAAGTGAGAAAAGAAAGAGAGAATTGCAGATTGAGAGAAAATGGATAAGGGAAAGAGAGAATTGGAGATTGAGAGAAAAGTGATAAGAGAAAGAGAGAATTGGAGATTGAGAGAAAAGTGATAAGAGAAAGAGAGAATTGGAGATTGAGAGAAAAGTGATAAGAGAAAGAGAGAATTGCAGATTAGGGGAAAAGTGAGAACAGAAAGAGAGAATTGCAGATTGAGAGAAAATGGATAAGAGAAAGAGAGAATTGGAGATTGAGAGAAAAGTGATAAGAGAAAGAGAGAATTGGTGATTGAGAGAAAAGTGATAAGAGAGAGAGAGAATGGGAGATTGAGAGAAAAGTGAGAAGAGAAAGAGAGAATTGGAGATTGAGAGAAAAGTGAGAAGGGAAAGAGAGAATTGGAGATTGAGAGAAAAGTGATAAGAGAAAGAGAGAATTGGAGGTTGGGGAAAAGTGTAAAGAGAAAAAGAGAATTGGAGATAGGGGGAAAAGTGAGAAGAGAAAGAGAGAATTGGAGATTGGGGGAAAAGTGATAAGAGAAAGAGAAAATTGTTGATTGAGAGAAAAGTGATAAGAGAAAGAGAGAATTGGAGATTGAAAGAAAAATGATAAGAGAAAGAGAGAATTAGAGATTGAGAGAAAAGTGATAAGAGAAAGAGAGAATTGGAGATTGAGAGAAAAGTGATAAGAGAAAGAGAGAATTGGAGATTGAGAGAAAAGTGATAAGAGAAAGAGAGAATTGGAGATTGGCAGAAAAGTGATAAGAGAAAGAGAGAATTGGAGATTGAGAGAAAAGTGAGAAGAGAAATAGAGAATTGGAGATTATGGGAAAAGTGATAAGAGAAAGAGAGAATTGGAGATTGAGAGAAAAGTGATAAGAGAAAGAGAGAATTGGAGATTGGCAGAAAAGTGATAAGAGAAAGAGAGAATTGGAGATTGAGAGAAAAGTGATAAGAGAAAGAGAGAATTGGAGATTATGAGAAAAGTGATAAGAGAAAGAGAGAATTGGTGATTGAGAGAAAAGTGATAAGAGAGAGAGAGAATGGGAGATTGAGAGAAAAGTGAGAAGAGAAAGAGAGAATTGGAGATTGAGAGAAAAGTGAGAAGGGAAAGAGAGAATTGGAGATTGAGAGAAAAGTGATAAGAGAAAGAGAGAATTTGAGGTTGGGTAAAAGTGTAAAGAGAAAAAGAGAATTGGAGATTGGGCGAAAAGTGAGAAGAGAAAGAGAGAATTGGAGATTGAGAGAAAAGTGATAAGAGAAAGAGATAATTGGAGATTGAGAGAAAGGGGATAAGAGAAAGAGATAGTTGGAGATTGAGAGAAAAGTCATAAGAGAAAGAGAGAATTGGAGATTGAGAGAAAAGTGATGAGAGAAAGAGAATATTGGAGTTTGAGAGAAAAGTGATATGAGAAAGAGAGAATTGGAGATTGAGAGAAAAGTGATAAGAGAAAGAGAGAATTGGAGATTGAGAGAAAAGTGAGAAGAGAAAGAGAGAATTGGAGATTGGGGGAAAAGTGTGAAGAGAAAGAGAGAATTGGAGATTGAGAAAAAAGTGATGTGAGAAAGAGAGAATTGGAGATTGGGGGAACATTGATAAGAGAAAGAGAGAATTGGAGATTGAGAGAAAAGTGATAAGAGAAAGAGAGAATTGGAGATTGAGAGAAAAGTGATAAGAGAAAGAGAGAATTGGAGATTGAGAGAAAAGTGATAAGAGAAAGAGAGAATTGGAGATTGAGGGAAAAGTGATAAGAGAAAGAGAGAATTGGAGAGTGGGGGAAAACTGAGAATAGAAAGAGAGGATTGGAGATTGAGAGAAAGGTGAGAAGAGAAAGAGAGAATTGGAGATTGGGGGAAAAGTGTGAAGAGAAAGAGAGAATTGGGGATTCGGGAAAAAGTGAGAAGAGAAAGAGAGAATTGGAGATTGAGAGAAAAGTGATAAGAGAAAGAGATAATTGGAGATTCAGAGAAAAGTGATAAGAGAAAGAGAGAATTGGAGATTGAGAGAAAAGTGATAAGAGAAAGAGAGATTTGGAGATTGAGAGAAAAGTTATGAGAGAAAGAGAGAATTGGAGATTGAGGGAAAAGTGATAAGAGAAGGAGAGAATTGTAGATTGTGGGAAAAGTGAAAAGAGAAATAGAGAATTGGAGATTGAGAGAAAAGTGATAAGAGAACGAGAGAATTGGAGATTGAGAGAAAAGTGATAAGAGAAAGAGAGAATTGGAGATTGAGAGAAAAGTGATAAGAGAAAGAGAGAATTGCAGATTAGGGGAAAAGTGAGAACAGAAAGAGAGAATTGCAGATTGAGAGAAAATGGATAAGAGAAAGAGAGAATTGGAGATTGAGAGAAAAGTGATAAGAGAAAGAGAGAATTGGTGATTGAGAGAAAAGTGATAAGAGAGAGAGAGAATGGGAGATTGAGAGAAAAGTGAGAAGAGAAAGAGAGAATTGGAGATTGAGAGAAAAGTGAGAAGGGAAAGAGAGAATTGGAGATTGAGAGAAAAGTGATAAGAGAAAGAGAGAATTGGAGGTTGGGGAAAAGTGTAAAGAGAAAAAGAGAATTGGAGATAGGGGGAAAAGTGAGAAGAGAAAGAGAGAATTGGAGATTGGGGGAAAAGTGATAAGAGAAAGAGAAAATTGTTGATTGAGAGAAAAGTGATAAGAGAAAGAGAGAATTGGAGATTGAGAGAAAAATGATAAGAGAAAGAGAGAATTAGAGATTGAGAGAAAAGTGATAAGAGAAAGAGAGAATTGGAGATTGAGAGAAAAGTGATAAGAGAAAGAGAGAATTGGAGATTGAGAGAAAAGTGATAAGAGAAAGAGAGAATTGGAGATTGGCAGAAAAGTGATAAGAGAAAGAGAGAATTGGAGATTTGAGAGAAAAGTGAGAAGAGAAATAGAGAATTGGAGATTATGGGAAAAGTGATAAGAGAAAGAGAGAATTGGAGATTGAGAGAAAAGTGATAAGAGAAAGAGAGAATTGGAGATTGGCAGAAAAGTGATAAGAGAAAGAGAGAATTGGAGATTGAGAGAAAAGTGATAAGAGAAAGAGAGAATTGGAGATTATGAGAAAAGTGATAAGAGAAAGAGAGAATTGGTGATTGAGAGAAAAGTGATAAGAGAGAGAGAGAATGGGAGATTGAGATAAAAGTGAGAAGAGAAAGAGAGAATTGGAGATTGAGAGAAAAGTGAGAAGGGAAAGAGAGAATTGGAGATTGAGAGAAAGTGATAAGAGAAAGAGAGAATTTGAGGTTGGGTAAAAGTGTAAAGAGAAAAAGAGAATTGGAGATTGGGCGAAAAGTGAGAAGAGAAAGAGAGAATTGGAGATTGAGAGAAAAGTGATAAGAGAAAGAGATAATTGGAGATTGAGAGAAAGGGGATAAGAGAAAGAGATAGTTGAGATTGAGAGAAAAGTCATAAGAGAAAGAGATATTGGAGATTGAGAGAAAAGTGATGAGAGAAGAGAATATTGGAGTTTGAGAGAAAAGTGATATGAGAAAGAGAGATTTGGAGATTGAGAGAAAAGTGATAAGAGAAAGAGAGAATTGGAGATTGAGAGAAAAGTGAGAAGAGAAAGAGAGAATTGGAGATTGGGGGAAAAGTGTGAAGAGAAAGAGAGAATTGGAGATTGAGAAAAAAGTGATGTGAGAAAGAGAGAATTGGAGATTGGGGAAAAGTGATAAGAGATAGACAGAATGGGACTTTGAGAGAAAAGTGATAAGTGAAAGGGAGAATTGGAGAATGGGAGAAAAGTGGTAAGAGAAAGAGACAATTGGATATTGAGAGAAAAGTGATATGAGAAATAGAGAATTGGAGATTGGGGGAACATTGATAAGAGAAAGAGAGAATTGGAGATTGAGAGAAAAGTGATAAGAGAAAGAGAGAATTGGAGATTGTGAGAAAAGTGATAAGAGAAAGAGAGAATTGGAGATTGAGAGAAAAGTGATAAGAGAAAGAGAGAATTGGAGATTGAGGGAAAAGTGATAAGAGAAAGAGAGAATTGGAGAGTGGGGGAAAACTGAGAATAGAAAGAGAGGATTGGAGATTGAGAGAAAGGTGAGAAGAGAAAGAGAGAATTGGAGATTGGGGGAAAAGTGTGAAGAGAAAGAGAGAATTGGGGATTCGGGAAAAAGTGAGAAGAGAAAGAGAGAATTGGAGATTGAGAGAAAAGTGATAAGAGAAAGAGATAATTGGAGATTCAGAGAAAAGTGATAAGAGAAAGAGAGAATTGGAGATTGAGAGAAAAGTGATAAGAGAAAGAGAGATTTGGAGATTGAGAGAAAAGTTATGAGAGAAAGAGAGAATTGGAGATTGAGGGAAAAGTGATAAGAGAAGGAGAGAATTGTAGATTGGGGGAAAAGTGAAAAGAGAAAGAGAGAATTGGAGATTGAGAGAAAAGTGATAAGAGAACGAGAGAATTGGAGATTGAGAGAAAAGTGATAAGAGTAAGAGAGAATTGGAGATTGAGAGAAAAGTGATAAGAGAAAGAGAGAAATTGAGATTGAGAGAAAAGTGATAAGAGAAAGAGAGAATTGTAGATTGGGGAAAAGTGATAAGAGAAAGAGAGAATTGGAGATTCAGAGAAAAGTGATAAGAGAAAGAGAGAATTGGAGATTGAGAGAAAAGTGATAAGAGAAAGAGACAATTGGAGATTGAGGGAAAAGTGATAAGAGAAGGAGAGAATTGTAGATTGGGGGAAAAGTGATAAGAGAAAGAGAGAATTGGAGATTGAGAGAAAAGTGATAAAAGAAAGAGAGAATTGGAGATTGAGAGAAAAGTGAGAAGAAAAAGTGAGAATTGGAGATTTAGAGAAAAGTGATAAGAGAAAGAGAACATTAGAGATTAAGAGAAAAGTGATAAGAGAAAGAGAGAATTGGAGATTGGCAGAATAGTGATAAGAGAAAGAGAGAATTGGAGATTGGGGGAAGACTGAGAATAGAAAGAGAGTATTGGAGATTGAGAGAAAAGTGATAAGAGAAAGAGAGAATTGGAGATTGAGAGAAAAGTGAGAAGAGAAAGAGAGCATTGGAGATTGGGGGAAAAGTGAGAAAAGAAAGAGAGAATTGGAGATTGAGAGAAAAGTGATAAGAGAAAGAGAGAATTGGAGATTGAGAGAAAATTGATAAGAGAAAGAGAGAATTGGAGATTGAGATAAAAGTGATAAGAGAAAGACAGAATTGGAGATTGAGAGAAAAGTGATAAGAGAAAGAGAGAATTGGAGATTGAGAGAAAAGTGATAAGAGAAAGAGAGAATTGGAGATTAGGGGAAAAGTGAGAAGAGAAAGAGAGAATTGGAGATTGAGAGAAAAGTGATAAGAGAAAGAGAGAATTGGAGATTGAGAGAAAAGTGATAAGAGAAAGAGAGAATTGGAGATTGAGAGAAAAGTGATAAGAGAAAGAGAGAAATTGAGATTGAGAGAAAAGTGATAAGAGAAAGAGAGAATTGGAGATTGAGAGAAAAGTGATAAGAGAAAGAGATAATTGGAGATTGAGAGAAAAGTGATAAGAGTAAGAGACAATTGGAGATTGAGAGAAAAGTGATAAGAGAAAGAGAGAATTGTAGATTGGGGGAAAAGTGATAAGAGAAAGAGAGAATTGGAGATTGAGAGAAAAGTGATAAGAGAAAGAGAGAATTGGAGAATGAGAGAAAAGTGATAAGAGAAAGAGACAATTGGAGATTGAGAGAAAAGTGATAAGAGAAGGAGAGATTTGTAGATTGGGGGAAAAGTGATAAGAGAAAGAGAGAATTGGAGATTGAGAGAAAAGTGATAAGAGAAAGAGAGAATTGGAGATTGGGGGAAAAGTGTGAAGAGAAAGAGACAATTGGATATTGAGAGAAAAGTGATATGAGAAAGAGAGAATTGGAGATTGGGGGAAAAGTGAGAAGAGAAAGAGAGAATTGGAGATTGAGAGAAAAGTGATAAGAGAAAGAGAGAATTGGAGATTGAGAGAAAAGTGATAAGAGAAAGGGAGAATTGGAGATTGAGAGAAAAGTGATAAGAGAAAGAGAGAATTGGAGATTGAGAGAAAAGTGATAAGAGAGAGAGAGAATGGGGGATTGAGAGAAAAGTGCTAAAAGAAATAGAGAATTGGAGATTGGGGGAAAACTGAGACCAGAAAGAGAGGATTGGAGATTGAGAGAAAAGTGAGAAGAGAAAGAGAGAATTGGAGATTGAGAGAATAGTGAGAAGGGAAAGAGAGAATTGGAGATTGAGAAAAAAGTGATAAGAGAAAGAGAGAATTGGAGGTTGGGGGAAAAGTGTGAAGAGAAAGAGAGATATGGAGATTGGGGGAGAAATGAGAAGAGAAAGAGAGAATTGGAGATTGAGAGAAAAGTGATAAGAAAAGAGATAATTGAAGATTGAGAGAAAAGTGATAAGAGAAAGAGAGAATTGGAGATTGAGAGAAAAGTGATAAGAGAAGGAGAGAATTGGAGAATGAGAGAAAAGTGATATGAGAAAGAGAGAATTGGAGGTTGAGAGAAAAGTGATAAGAAAAAGAGAGAAGTGGATATTGGGGGAAAAGTGATAAGAGAAAGAGAGAAATTGACATTGAGAGAAAAGTGATAAGAGAAAGAGAGAATTGGAGATTTAGAGAAAAGTGATAAGAGAAAGAGAGAATTGGAGATTGAGAGAAATGTGATAAGAGAAAGAGAGAATTGGAGATTGGGGAAAAAGTGAGAAGAGAAAGAGAGAATTGGAGATTGAGAGAAAAGTGATAAGAGAAAGAGATAATTGGAGATTCAGAGAAAAGTGATAAGAGAAAGAGAGAATTGGAGATTGAGAGAAAAGTGATAAGAGAAAGAGAGATTTGGAGATTGAGAGAAAAGTTATGAGAGAAAGAGAGAATTGGAGATTGAGAGAAAAGTGATAAGAGAAAGAGAGAATTGTAGATTGGGGGAAAAGTGATAAGAGAAAGAGAGAATTGGAGATTGAGAGAAAAGTGATAAGAGAAAGAGAGAATTGGAGATTGAGAGAAAAGTGATAAGAGAAAGAGACAATTGGAGATTGAGGGAAAAGTGATAAGAGAAGGAGAGAATTGTAGATTGGGGGAAAAGTGATGAGAGAAAGAGAGAATTGTAGATTGAGAGAAAAGTGAGAAGAAAAAGTGAGAATTGGAGATTGAGAGAAAAGTGATAAGAGAAAGAGAGAATTAGAGATTAAGAGAAAAGTGATAAGAGAAAGAGAGAATTGGAGATTTAGAGAAAAGTGATGAGAGAAAGAGAGAATTGGAGATTGGCAGAATAGTGATAAGAGAAAGAGAGAATTGGAGATTGGGGGAAGACTGAGAATAGAAAGAGAGTATTGGAGATTGAGAGAAAAGTGATAAGAGAAAGAGAGAATTGGAGATTGAGAGAAAAGTGAGAAGAGAAAGAGAGCATTGGAGATTGGGGGAAAAGTGAGAAAAGAAAGAGAGAATTGGAGATTGAGAGAAAAGTGATAAGAGAAAGAGAGAATTGGAGATTGAGAGAAAAGTGATAAGAGAAAGAGAGAATTGGAGATTGAGAGAAAAGTGATAAGAGAAAGAGAGAATTGGAGATTGAGAAAAAAGTGATAAGAGAAAGACAGAATTGGAGATTGAGAGAAAAGTGATAAGAGAAAGAGAGAATTGGAGATTAGGGGAAAAGTGAGAAGAGAAAGAGAGAATTGGAGATTGAGAGAAAAGTGATAAGAGAAAGAGAGAATTGGAGATTGAGAGAAAAGTGATAAGAGAAAGAGAGAATTGGAGATTGAGAGAAAAGTGATAAGAGAAAGAGAGAAATTGAGATTGAGAGAAAAGTGATAAGAGAAAGAGAGAATTGGAGATTGAGAGAAAAGTGATAAGAGAAAGAGAGAATTGGAGATTGAGAGAAAAGTGATAAGAGAAAGAGAGAATTGGAGATTGAGAGAAAAGTGATAAGAGAAAGAGAGAAATTGAGATTGAGAGAAAAGTGATAAGAGAAAGAGAGAATTGTAGATTGGGGGAAAAGTGATAAGAGAAAGAGAGAATTGGAGATTGAGAGAAAGTGATAAGAGAAAGAGAGAATTGGAGATTGAGAGAAAAGTGATAAGAGAAAGAGACAATTGGAGATTGAGGGAAAAGTGATAAGAGAAGGAGAGAATTGTAGATTGGGGGAAAAGTGATAAGAGAAAGAGAGAATTGGAGATTGAGAGAAAAGTGATAAAAGAAAGAGAGAATTGGAGATTGAGAGAAAAGTGAGAAGAAAAAGTGAGAATTGGAGATTTAGAGAAAAGTGATAAGAGAAAGAGAACATTAGAGATTAAGAGAAAAGTGATAAGAGAAAGAGAGAATTGGAGATTGGCAGAATAGTGATAAGAGAAAGAGAGAATTGGAGATTGGGGGAAGACTGAGAATAGAAAGAGAGTATTGGAGATTGAGAGAAAAGTGATAAGAGAAAGAGAGAATTGGAGATTGAGAGAAAAGTGAGAAGAGAAAGAGAGCATTGGAGATTGGGGGAAAAGTGAGAAAAGAAAGAGAGAATTGGAGATTGAGAGAAAAGTGATAAGAGAAAGAGAGAATTGGAGATTGAGAGAAAAGTGATAAGAGAAAGAGAGAATTGGAGATTGAGAGAAAATTGATAAGAGAAAGAGAGAATTGGAGATTGAGATAAAAGTGATAAGAGAAAGACAGAATTGGAGATTGAGAGAAAAGTGATAAGAGAAAGAGAGAATTGGAGATTGAGAGAAAAGTGATAAGAGAAAGAGAGAATTGGAGATTAGGGGAAAAGTGAGAAGAGAAAGAGAGAATTGGAGATTGAGAGAAAAGTGATAAGAGAAAGAGAGAATTGGAGATTGAGAGAAAAGTGATAAGAGAAAGAGAGAATTGGAGATTGAGAGAAAAGTGATAAGAGAAAGAGAGAAATTGAGATTGAGAGAAAAGTGATAAGAGAAAGAGAGAATTGGAGATTGAGAGAAAAGTGATAAGAGAAAGAGATAATTGGAGATTGAGAGAAAAGTGATAAGAGTAAGAGACAATTGGAGATTGAGAGAAAAGTGATAAGAGAAAGAGAGAATTGTAGATTGGGGGAAAAGTGATAAGAGAAAGAGAGAATTGGAGATTGAGAGAAAAGTGATAAGAGAAAGAGAGAATTGGAGATTGAGAGAAAAGTGATAAGAGAAAGAGACAATTGGAGATTGAGAGAAAAGTGATAAGAGAAGGAGAGATTTGTAGATTGGGGGAAAAGTGATAAGAGAAAGAGAGAATTGGAGATTGAGAGAAAAGTGATAAGAGAAAGAGAGAATTGGAGATTGGGGGAAAAGTGTGAAGAGAAAGAGACAATTGGATATTGAGAGAAAAGTGATATGAGAAAGAGAGAATTGGAGATTGGGGGAAAAGTGAGAAGAGAAAGAGAGAATTGGAGATTGAGAGAAAAGTGATAAGAGAAAGAGAGAATTGGAGATTGAGAGAAAAGTGATAAGAGAAAGGGAGAATTGGAGATTGAGATAAAAGTGATAAGAGAAAGAGAGAATTGGAGATTGAGAGAAAAGTGATAAGAGAGAGAGAGAATGGGGGATTGAGAGAAAAGTGCTAAAAGAAATAGAGAATTGGAGATTGGGGGAAAACTGAGACCAGAAAGAGAGGATTGGAGATTGAGAGAAAAGTGAGAAGAGAAAGAGAGAATTGGAGATTGAGAGAATAGTGAGAAGGGAAAGAGAGAATTGGAGATTGAGAAAAAAGTGATAAGAGAAAGAGAGAATTGGAGGTTGGGGGAAAAGTGTGAAGAGAAAGAGAGAATTGGAGATTGGGGGAAAAGTGAGAAGAGAAAGAGAGAATTGGAGATTGAGAGAAAAGTGATAAGAAAAGAGATAATTGAAGATTGAGAGAAAAGTGATAAGAGAAAGAGAGAATTGGAGATTGAGAGAAAAGTGATAAGAGAAGGAGAGAATTGGAGATGGAGAGAAAAGTGATATGAGAAAGAGAGAATTGGAGGTTGAGAGAAAAGTGATAAGAAAAAGAGAGAAGTGGATATTGGGGGAAAAGTGATAAGAGAAAGAGAGAAATTGACATTGAGAGAAAAGTGATAAGAGAAAGAGAGAATTGGAAATTGAGAGAAATGTGATAAGAGAAAGAGAGAATTGGAGATTGAGAGAAATGTGATAAGAGAAAGAGAGAATTGGAGATTGGGGAAAAAGTGAGAAGAGAAAGAGAGAATTGGAGATTGAGAGAAAAGTGATAAGAGAAAGAGATAATTGGAGATTCAGAGAAAAGTGATAAGAGAAAGAGAGAATTGGAGATTGAGAGAAAAGGTATAAGAGAAAGAGAGATTTGGAGATTGAGAGAAAAGTTATGAGAGAAAGAGAGAATTGGAGATTGAGAGAAAAGTGATAAGAGAAAGAGAGAATTGTAGATTGGGGGAAAAGTGATAAGAGAAAGAGAGAATTGGAGATTGAGAGAAAAGTGATAAGAGAAAGAGAGAATTGGAGATTGAGAGAAAAGTGATAAGAGAAAGAGACAATTGGAGATTGAGGGAAAAGTGATAAGAGAAGGAGAGAATTGTAGATTGGGGGAAAAGTGATGAGAGAAAGAGAGAATTGGAGATTGAGAGAAAAGTGAGAAGAAAAAGTGAGAATTGGAGATTGAGAGAAAAGTGATAAGAGAAAGAGAGAATTAGAGATTAAGAGAAAAGTGATGAGAGAAAGAGAGAATTGGAGATTGGCAGAATAGTGATAAGAGAAAGAGAGAATTGGAGATTGGGGGAAGACTGAGAATAGAAAGAGAGTATTGGAGATTGAGAGAAAAGTGATAAGAGAAAGAGAGAATTGGTGATTGAGAGAAAAGTGAGAAGAGAAAGAGAGCATTGGAGATTGGGGGAAAAGTGAGAAAAGAAAGAGAGAATTGGAGATTGAGAGAAAAGTGATAAGAGAAAGAGAGAATTGGAGATTGAGAGAAAAGTGATAAGAGAAAGAGAGAATTGGAGATTGAGAGAAAAGTGATAAGAGAAAGAGAGAATTGGAGATTGAGAAAAAAGTGATAAGAGAAAGACAGAATTGGAGATTGAGAGAAAAGTGATAAGAGAAAGAGAGAATTGGAGATTAGGGGAAAAGTGAGAAGAGAAAGAGAGAATTGGCGATTGAGAGAAAAGTGATAAGAGAAAGAGAGAATTGGAGATTGAGAGAAAAGTGATAAGAGAAAGAGAGAATTGGAGATTGAGAGAAAAGTGATAAGAGAAAGAGAGAAATTGAGATTGAGAGAAAAGTGATAAGAGAAAGAGAGAATTGGAGATTGAGAGAAAAGTGATAAGAGAAAGAGAGAATTGGAGATTAGGGGAAAAGTGAGAAGAGAAAGAGAGAATTGGAGATTGAGAGAAAAGTGATAAGAGAAAGAGAGAATTGGAGATTGAGAGAAAAGTGATAAGAGAAAGAGAGAATTGGAGATTGAGAGAAAAGTGATAAGAGAAAGAGAGAAATTGAGATTGAGAGAAAAGTGATAAGAGAAAGAGAGAATTGGAGATTGAGAGAAAAGTGATAAGAGAAAGAGATAATTGGAGATTGAGAGAAAAGTGATAAGAGTAAGAGACAATTGGAGATTGAGAGAAAAGTGATAAGAGAAAGAGAGAATTGTAGATTGGGGGAAAAGTGATAAGAGAAAGAGAGAATTGGAGATTGAGAGAAAAGTGATAAGAGAAAGAGAGAATTGGAGATTGAGAGAAAAGTGATAAGAGAAAGAGACAATTGGAGATTGAGAGAAAAGTGATAAGAGAAGGAGAGATTTGTAGATTGGGGGAAAAGTGATAAGAGAAAGAGAGAATTGGAGATTGAGAGAAAAGTGATAAGAGAAAGAGAGAATTGGAGATTGGGGGAAAAGTGTGAAGAGAAAGAGACAATTGGATATTGAGAGAAAAGTGATATGAGAAAGAGAGAATTGGAGATTGGGGGAAAAGTGAGAAGAGAAAGAGAGAATTGGAGATTGAGAGAAAAGTGATAAGAGAAAGAGAGAATTGGAGATTGAGAGAAAAGTGATAAGAGAAAGGGAGAATTGGAGATTGAGATAAAAGTGATAAGAGAAAGAGAGAATTGGAGATTGAGAGAAAAGTGATAAGAGAGAGAGAGAATGGGGGATTGAGAGAAAAGTGCTAAAAGAAATAGAGAATTGGAGATTGGGGGAAAACTGAGACCAGAAAGAGAGGATTGGAGATTGAGAGAAAAGTGAGAAGAGAAAGAGAGAATTGGAGATTGAGAGAATAGTGAGAAGGGAAAGAGAGAATTGGAGATTGAGAAAAAAGTGATAAGAGAAAGAGAGAATTGGAGGTTGGGGGAAAAGTGTGAAGAGAAAGAGAGAATTGGAGATTGGGGGAAAAGTGAGAAGAGAAAGAGAGAATTGGAGATTGAGAGAAAAGTGATAAGAAAAGAGATAATTGAAGATTGAGAGAAAAGTGATAAGAGAAAGAGAGAATTGGAGATTGAGAGAAAAGTGATAAGAGAAGGAGAGAATTGGAGATGGAGAGAAAAGTGATATGAGAAAGAGAGAATTGGAGGTTGAGAGAAAAGTGATAAGAAAAAGAGAGAAGTGGATATTGGGGGAAAAGTGATAAGAGAAAGAGAGAAATTGACATTGAGAGAAAAGTGATAAGAGAAAGAGAGAATTGGAAATTGAGAGAAATGTGATAAGAGAAAGAGAGAATTGGAGATTGAGAGAAATGTGATAAGAGAAAGAGAGAATTGGAGATTGGGGAAAAAGTGAGAAGAGAAAGAGAGAATTGGAGATTGAGAGAAAAGTGATAAGAGAAAGAGATAATTGGAGATTCAGAGAAAAGTGATAAGAGAAAGAGAGAATTGGAGATTGAGAGAAAAGGTATAAGAGAAAGAGAGATTTGGAGATTGAGAGAAAAGTTATGAGAGAAAGAGAGAATTGGAGATTGAGAGAAAAGTGATAAGAGAAAGAGAGAATTGTAGATTGGGGGAAAAGTGATAAGAGAAAGAGAGAATTGGAGATTGAGAGAAAAGTGATAAGAGAAAGAGAGAATTGGAGATTGAGAGAAAAGTGATAAGAGAAAGAGACAATTGGAGATTGAGGGAAAAGTGATAAGAGAAGGAGAGAATTGTAGATTGGGGGAAAAGTGATGAGAGAAAGAGAGAATTGGAGATTGAGAGAAAAGTGAGAAGAAAAAGTGAGAATTGGAGATTGAGAGAAAAGTGATAAGAGAAAGAGAGAATTAGAGATTAAGAGAAAAGTGATGAGAGAAAGAGAGAATTGGAGATTGGCAGAATAGTGATAAGAGAAAGAGAGAATTGGAGATTGGGGGAAGACTGAGAATAGAAAGAGAGTATTGGAGATTGAGAGAAAAGTGATAAGAGAAAGAGAGAATTGGTGATTGAGAGAAAAGTGAGAAGAGAAAGAGAGCATTGGAGATTGGGGGAAAAGTGAGAAAAGAAAGAGAGAATTGGAGATTGAGAGAAAAGTGATAAGAGAAAGAGAGAATTGGAGATTGAGAGAAAAGTGATAAGAGAAAGAGAGAATTGGAGATTGAGAGAAAAGTGATAAGAGAAAGAGAGAATTGTAGATTGGGGGAAAAGTGATAAGAGAAAGAGAGAATTGGAGATTGAGAGAAAAGTGATAAGAGAAAGAGAGAATTGGAGATTGAGAGAAAAATGATAAGAGAAAGAGAGAATTGGAGATTGAGGGAAAAGTGATAAGAGAAGGAGAGAATTGTAGATTGGGGGAAAAGTGATAAGAGAAAGAGAGAATTGGAGATTGAGAGAAAAGTGATAAGAGAAAGAGAGAATTGGAGATTGAGAGAAAAGTGAGAAGAAAAAGTGAGAATTGGAGATTGAGAGAAACGTGATAAGAGAAAGAGAGAATTAGAGATTAAGAGAAAAGTGATAAGAGAAAGAGAGAATTGGAGATTTAGAGAAAAGTGATGAGAGAAAGAGAGAATTGGAGATTGGCAGAATAGTGATAAGAGAAAGAGAGAATTGGAGATTGGGGGAAGACTGAGAATAGAAAGAGAGTATTGGAGATTGAGAGAAAAGTGAGAAGAGAAAGAGAGCATTGGAGATTGGGGGAAAAGTGAGAAAAGAAAGAGAGAATTGGAGATTGAGAGAAAAGTGATAAGAGAAAGAGAGAATTGGAGATTGAGAGAAAAGTGATAAGAGAAAGAGAGAATTGGAGATTGAGAGAAAAGTGATAAGATAAAGAGAGAATTGGAGATTGAGAGAAAAGTGATAAGAGAAAGAGAGAATTGGAGATTGAGAGAAAAGTGATAAGAGAAAGAGAGAATTGGAGATTGAGAGAAAAGTGATAAGAGAAAGAGAGAAATTGAGATTGAGAGAAAAGTGATAAGAGAAAGACAGAATTGGAGATTGAGAGAAAAGTGATAAGAGAAAGAGAGAATTGGAGATTGAGAGAAAAGTGATAAGAGAAAGAGAGAATTGGAGATTGAGAGAAAAGTGATAAGAGTAAGAGACAATTGGAGATTGAGAGAAAAGTGATAAGAGTAAGAGACAATTGGAGATTGAGAGAAAAGTGATAAGAGAAAGAGAGAATTGTAGATTGGGGGAAAAGTGATAAGAGAAAGAGAGAATTGGAGATTGAGAGAAAAGTGATAAGAGAAAGAGAGCATTGGAGATTGAGAGAAAAGTGATAAGAGAAAGAGAGAATTGGAGATTGAGACAAAAGTGAGAAGTGAAAGAGAGAATTGGAGATTTAGAGAAAAGTGAGAAGAGAAAGAGAGAATTGGAGATTGAGAGAAAAGTAATAAGAGAAAGAGAGAATTGGAGATTGGGGGAAAAGTGATAAGAGAAAGAGAGAATTGGAGATTGAGAGAAAAGTGATAAGAGAAAGAGAGAATTGTAGATTGGGGGAAAAGTGATAAGAGAAACAGAGAATTGCAGATTGAGAGAAAAGTGATAAGAGAAAGAGAGAATTGGAGATTGGGGGAAAAGTGATAAGAGAAAGAGAGAATTGTTGATTGAGAGAAAAGTGATAAGAGAAAGAGAGAATTGGAGATTGAGAGAAAACTGATAAGAGAAAGAGAGAATTGGAGAGTGAGAGAAAAGTGATAAGAGAAAGAGAGAATTGGAGATTGAGAGAAAAATGACAAGAGAAAGGGAGAATTGGAGATTGAGAGAATAGTGATAAGTGAGAGAGAGAATGGGGATTGAGAGAAAAGTGATAAAAGAAAGAGAGAATTGGAGATTGAGAGAAAAGTGAGAAGAGAAAAAGAGAATTGGAGATTGAGAGAAATGTGAGAAGGGAAAGAGAGAATTGGAGATTGAGAGAAAAGTGATAAGAGAAGGAGAGAATTGGAGATTGAGAGAAAAGTGATAAGAGAAAGAGAGAATTGGAGATTGAGATAAAAGTGATAAGAGAAAGAAAGAATTGGAGATTGAGAGAAAAGTGATAAGAGAAAGAGAGAATTGGAGATTGAGAGAAAAGTGATAAGAGAAAGAGAGAATTGGAGATTGAGAGAAACGTGATAATAGAAAGAGAGCATTGGAGATTGAGAGAAAAGTGATAAGAGAAAGAGAGAATTGGAGATTGAGAGAAAAGTGAGAAGCGAAAGAGAGAATTGGAGATTTAGAGAAAAGTGAGAAGAGAAAGAGAGAATTGGAGATTGAGAGAAAAGTAATAAGAGAAAGAGAGAATTGGAGATTGGGGTAAAAGTGATAAGAGAAAGAGAAAATTGGAGATTCAGAGAAAAGTGATAAGAGAAAGAGAGTATTGGAAATTGAGAAAAAATGGATAAGAGAAAGAGAGAATTGGAGATTGAGAGAAAAGTGATAAGAGAAAGAGAGAATTAGAGATTGAGAGAAAAGTGATAAGAGAAAGAGAGAATTGGAGATAGAGAGAAAAGTGATAAGAGAAAGAGAGAATTGGAGATTGAGGGAAAAGTAATAAGAGAAAGAGAGAATTGAAGATTGAGAAAAAAGTGATAAGAGATAGAGAGAATTGGAGATTGAGAGAAAAGTGATGCGAGAAAGAGAGACTTGGAGATTGAGAGAAAAGTGATAAGAGAAAGAGACAATTGGAGATTGAGAGAAAAGTGATAAGAGAAATAGAGAATTGGAGATTGAGAGAAAAGTGAGAAGAAAAAGTGAGAATTGGAGATTGAGAGAAAAGTGATAAGAGAAAGAGAGAATTAGAGATTAAGAGAAAAGTGATAAGAGAAAGAGAGAATTGGAGATTTAGAGAAAAGTGATGAGAGAAAGAGAGAATTGGAGATTGGGGGAAGACTGAGAATAGAAAGAGAGTATTGGAGATTGAGAGAAAAGTGAGAAGAGAAAGAGAGCATTGGAGATTGGGGGAAAAGTGAGAAAAGAAAGAGAGAATTGGAGATTGAGAGAAAAGTGATAAGAGAAAGAGAGAATTGGAGATTGAGAGAAAAGTGATAAGAGAAAGAGAGAATTGGAGATTGAGAGAAAAGTGATAAGAGAAAGAGAGAATTGGAGATTGAGAAAAAAGTGATAAGAGAAAGACAGAATTGGAGATTGAGAGAAAAGTGATAAGAGAAAGAGAGAATTGGAGATTAGGGGAAAAGTGAGAAGAGAAAGAGAGAATTGGAGATTGAGAGAAAAGTGATAAGAGAAAGAGAGAATTGGAGATTGAGAGAAAAGTGATAAGAGAAAGAGAGAATTGGAGATTGAGAGAAAAGTGATAAGAGAAAGAGAGAAATTGAGATTGAGAGAAAAGTGATAAGAGAAAGACAGAATTGGAGATTGAGAGAAAAGTGATAAGAGAAAGAGAGAATTGGAGATTGAGAGAAAAGTGATAAGAGAAAGAGAGAATTGGAGATTGAGAGAAAAGTGATAAGAGTAAGAGACAATTGGAGATTGAGAGAAAAGTGATAAGAGAAAGAGAGAATTGTAGATTGGGGGAAAAGTGATAAGAGAAAGAGAGAATTGGAGATTGAGAGAAAAGTGATAAGAGAAAGAGAGCATTGGAGATTGAGAGAAAAGTGATAAGAGAAAGAGAGAATTGGAGATTGAGACAAAAGTGAGAAGTGAAAGAGAGAATTGGAGATTTAGAGAAAAGTGAGAAGAGAAAGAGAGAATTGGAGATTGAGAGAAAAGTAATAAGAGAAAGAGAGAATTGGAGATTGGGGGAAAAGTGATAAGAGAAAGAGAGAATTGGAGATTGAGAGAAAAGTGATAAGAGAAAGAGAGAATTGTAGATTGGGGGAAAAGTGATAAGAGAAACAGAGAATTGCAGATTGAGAGAAAAGTGATAAGAGAAAGAGAGAATTGGAGATTGGGGGAAAAGTGATAAGAGAAAGAGAGAATTGTTGATTGAGAGAAAAGTGATAAGAGAAAGAGAGAATTGGAGATTGAGAGAAAACTGATAAGAGAAAGAGAGAATTGGAGAGTGAGAGAAAAGTGATAAGAGAAAGAGAGAATTGGAGATTGAGAGAAAAATGACAAGAGAAAGGGAGAATTGGAGATTGAGAGAATAGTGATAAGTGAGAGAGAGAATGGGGATTGAGAGAAAAGTGATAAAAGAAAGAGAGAATTGGAGATTGAGAGAAAAGTGAGAAGAGAAAAAGAGAATTGGAGATTGAGAGAAATGTGAGAAGGGAAAGAGAGAATTGGAGATTGAGAGAAAAGTGATAAGAGAAGGAGAGAATTGGAGATTGAGAGAAAAGTGATAAGAGAAAGAGAGAATTGGAGATTGAGATAAAAGTGATAAGAGAAAGAAAGAATTGGAGATTGAGAGAAAAGTGATAAGAGAAAGAGAGAATTGGAGATTGAGAGAAAAGTGATAAGAGAAAGAGAGAATTGGAGATTGAGAGAAACGTGATAATAGAAAGAGAGCATTGGAGATTGAGAGAAAAGTGATAAGAGAAAGAGAGAATTGGAGATTGAGAGAAAAGTGAGAAGCGAAAGAGAGAATTGGAGATTTAGAGAAAAGTGAGAAGAGAAAGAGAGAATTGGACATTGAGAGAAAAGTAATAAGAGAAAGAGAGAATTGGAGATTGGGGTAAAAGTGATAAGAGAAAGAGAAAATTGGAGATTCAGAGAAAAGTGATAAGAGAAAGAGAGTATTGGAAATTGAGAAAAAATGGATAAGAGAAAGAGAGAATTGGAGATTGAGAGAAAAGTGATAAGAGAAAGAGAGAATTAGAGATTGAGAGAAAAGTGATAAGAGAAAGAGAGAATTGGAGATAGAGAGAAAAGTGATAAGAGAAAGAGAGAATTGGAGATTGAGGGAAAAGTAATACGAGAAAGAGAGAATTGAAGATTGAGAAAAAAGTGATAAGAGAAAGAGAAAATTGGAGATTGGGGGAAAAGTGATAAGAGAAACAGAGAATTGGAGATTGAGAGAAAAGTGATAAGAGAAAGAGAGAATTGGAGATTGGGGGAAAAGTGATAAGAGAAAGAGAGAATTGGAGATTGGGGGAAAAGTGATAAGAGAAAGAGAGAATTGGAGATTGAGAGGAAAGTGATAAGAGAAAGAGAGAATAGGAGATTGGTGGAAAAGTGATAAGAGAATTGGAGAATGAGAGAAAAGTTATAAGAGAAAGAGAGAATTGGAGTTTGAGAGAAAAGTGATAAGAATAAGAGAGAATTGGAGATTGGGGGAAAAGTGATAAGAGAAAGAGAGAATTGGAGACTGGGGTAAAAGTGATAAGAGAAAGAGAGAATTGGAGATTGGGGGAAAAGTGATAAGAGAATTGGAGAATGAGAGAAAAGTTATAAGAGAAAGAGAGAATTGGAGATTGGGGGAAAAGTGATAAGAGAAAGAGAGAATTGGAGACTGGGGTAAAAGTGATAAGAGAAAGAGAGAATTGGAGATTGGGGGAAAAGTGATAAGAGAAAGAGAGAATTGGAGATTGGGGGAAAAGTGATAAGAGAAAGAGGGAATTGGAGATTGGGGGAAAAGTGATAAGAGAAAGAGAGAATTGGAGATTGGGGGAAAAGTGATAAGAGAATGATACAATTGGAGATTGAGAGAAAAGTGATAAGAGAAAGAGAGAATTGGAGATTGGGGGAAAAGTGAGAAGAGAAAGAGAGAATTGGAGATTGTGAGAAAAGTGATAAGAGAAAGAGAGAATTGGAGATGAAGAGAAAAGTGATAAGAGAAAGAGAGAATTGGAGATTGAGAGAAAAATGACAAGAGAAAGGGAGAATTGGAGATTGAGAGAATAGTGATAAGTGAGAGAGAGAATGGGGATTGAGAGAAAAGTGATAAGAGAAAGAGAGAATTGGAGATTGAGAGAAAAGTGATAAGAGAAAGAGAGAATTGGAGATTGGAGGAAAAGTGATAAGAGAAAGAGAGAATTGTTGATTGAGATAAAAGTGATAAGAGAAAGAGAGAATTGGAGATTGAGAGAAAAGTGATAAGAGAAAGAGAGAATTGGAGAGTGAGAGAAAAGTGATAAGAGAAAGAGAGAATTGGAGATTGAGAGAAAAATGACAAGAGAAAGGGAGAATTGGAGATTGAGAGAATAGTGATAAGTGAGAGAGACAATGGGGATTGAGAGAAAAGTGATAAGAGAAAGAGAGAATTGGAGATTGAGAGAAAAGTGAGAAGAGAAAGAGAGAATTGGAGATTGAGAGAAATGTGAGAAGGGAAAGAGAGAATTGGAGATTGAGAGAAAAGTGATAAGAGAAAGAGAGAATTGGAGATTGAGAGAAAAGTGATAAGAGAAAGAGAGAATTGGAGATTGAGAGAAAAGTGATGAGAGAAAGAGAGAATTGGAGATTGGGAGAAAAGTGATAAGAGAAAGAGAGAATTGGAGATTGAGATAAAAGTGATAAGAGAAAGAAAGAATTGGAGATTGAGAGAAAAGTGATAAGAGAAAGAGAGAATTGGAGATTGAGAGAAAAGTAATAAGAGAAAGAGAGAATTGGAGATTGAGAGGAAAGTGATAAGAGAAAGAGAGAATAGGAGATTGGTGGAAAAGTGATAAGAGAATTGGAGAATTGGAGATTGAGAGAAAAGTGAGAAGTGAAAGAGAGAATTGGAGATTTAGAGAAAAGTGAGAAGAGAAAGAGAGAATTGGAGATTGAGAGAAAAGTAATAAGAGAAAGAGAGAATTGGAGATTGGGGGAAAAGTGATAAGTGAAAGAGAAAATTGGAGATTGAGAGAAAAGTGATAAGAGAAAGAGAGAATTGGAAATTGAGAAAAAATGGATAAGAGAAAGAGCGAATTGGAGATTGAGAGAAAAGTGATAAGAGAAAGAGAGAATTGGAGATTGAGAGAAAAGTGATAAGAGAAAGAGAGAATTAGAGATTGAGAGAAAAGTGATAAGAGAAAGAGAGAATTGGAGATAGAGAGAAAAGTGATGAGAGAAAGAGAGAATTGGAGATTGAGGGAAAAGTAATAAGAGAAAGAGAGAATTGAAGATTGAGAAAAAAGTGAAAAGAGAAAGAGAGAATTGGAGATTGAGAGAAAAGTGATAAGAGAAAGAGAGAATTGGAGATTGAGAGAAAAGTGATAAGAGAAAGAGACAATTGGAGATTGAGAGAAAAGTGATAAGAGAAAGAGAGAATTGGAGATTGAGAGAAAAGTGATAAGGGAAAGAGAGAATTGGAGATTGAGAGAAAATTGATAAGAGAAAGAGAGAATTGGAGATTGAGAGAAAAGTGATAAGAGAAAGAGACAATTGGAGATTGAGAGAAAAGTGATAAGAGAAGGAGAGAATTGTAGATTGGGGGAAAAGTGATAAGAGAAAGAGAGATTTGGAGATTGAGAGAAAAGTGATAAGAGAAAGAGAGAATTGGAGATTGAGAGAAAAGTGATAAGAGAAGGAGAGAATTGTAGATTGGGGGAAAAGTGATAAGAGAAAGAGAGAATTGGAGATTGAGAGAAAAGTGATAAGAGAAAGAGAGAATTGGAGATTGAGAGAAAAGTGATAAGAGAAAGAGACAATTGGAGATTGAGAGAAAAGTGATAAGAGAAGGAGAGAATTGTAGATTGGGGGAAAAGTGATAAGAGAAAGAGATATTTGGAGATTGAGAGAAAAGTGATAAGAGAAAGAGAGAATTGGAGATTGAGAGAAAAGTGAGAAAAAAAAGTGAGAATTGGAGATTGAGAGAAAAGTGATAAGAGAAAGAGAGAATTGGAGATTGGGGGAAAAGTGATAAGAGAAAGAGAGAATTGGAGATTGAGAGAAAAGTGATAAGAGAAAGAGAGAATTAGAGATTGAGAGAAAAGTGATAAGAGAAAGAGAGAATTAGAGATTAAGAGAAAAGTGATAAGAGAAAGAGAGAATTGGAGATTGAGAGCAAAGTGATAAGAGAAAGAGAGAATTGGAGATTTAGAGAAAAGTGATCAGAGAAAGAGAGAATTGGAGATTGGCCGAATAGTGATAAGAGAAAGAGAGAATTGGAGATTGGGGGAAGACTGAGAATAGAAAGAGAGGATTGGAGATTGAGAGAAAAGTGATAAAAGAAAGAGAGAATTGGAGATTGAGAGAAAAGTGAGAAGAGAAAGAGAGCATTGGAGATTGGGGGAAAAGTGATAAGAGAAACAGAGAATTGGAGATTGAGAGAAAAGTGATAAGAGAAAGGGAGAATTGGAGATTGGGGGAAAAGTGATAAGAGAAAGAGAGAATTGGAGATTGAGAGGAAAGTGATCAGAGAAAGAGAGAATAGGAGATTGGTGGAAAAGTGATAAGAGAATTGGAGAATGAGAGAAAAGTTATAAGAGAAAGAGAGAATTGGAGTTTGAGAGAAAAGTGATAAGAATAAGAGAGAATTGGAGATTGGGAGAAAAGTGATAAGAGAAAGAGAGAATTGGAGACTGGGGTAAAAGTGATAAGAGAAAGAGAGAATTGGAGATTGGGGGAAAAGTGATAAGAGAAAGAGAGAATTGGAGATTGAGAGAAAAGTGATAAGAGAAAGAGAGAATTGGAGATTGGGGGAAAAGTGATAAGAGAATTGGAGAATGAGAGAAAAGTTATAAGAGAAAGAGAGAATTGGAGATTGGGGGAAAAGTGATAAGAGAAAGAGAGAATTGGAGACTGGGGTAAAAGTGATAAGAGAAAGAGAGAATTGGAGATTGAGAGAAAAGTGATAAGAGAAAGAGAGAATTGGAGATTGGGGGAAAAGTGAGGAGAGAAAGAGAGAATTGGAGATTGAGAGAAAAGTGATAAGAGAAAGAGAGAATTGGAGATGGAGAGAAAAGTGATAAGAGAAAGAGAGAATTGGAGATTGAGAGAAAAATGACAAGAGAAAGGGAGAATTGGAGATTGAGAGAATAGTGATAAGTGAGAGAGAGAATGGGGATTGAGAGAAAATTGATAAGAGAAAGAGAGAATTGGAGATTGAGAGAAAAGTGATAAGAGAAAGAGAGAATTGGAGATTGGAGGAAAAGTGATAAGAGAAAGAGAGAATTGTTGATTGAGAGAAAAGTGATAAGAGAAAGAGAGAATTGGAGATTGAGAGAAAACTGATAAGAGAAAGAGAGAATTGGAGAGTGAGAGAAAAGTGATAAGAGAAAGAGAGAATTGGAGATTGAGAGAAAAATGACAAGAGAAAGGGAGAATTGGAGATTGAGAGAATAGTGATAAGTGAGAGAGAGAATGGGGATTGAGAGAAAAGTGATAAGAGAAAGAGAGAATTGGAGATTGAGAGAAAAGTGAGAAGAGAAAGAGAGAATTGGAGATTGAGAGAAATGTGAGAAGGGAAAGAGAGAATTGGAGATTGAGAGAAAAGTGATAAGAGAAAGAGCGAATTGGAGATTGAGAGAAAAGTGATAAGAGAAAGAGAGAATTGGAGATTGAGAGAAAAGTGATGAGAGAAAGAGAGAATTGGAGATTGGGAGAAAAGTGATAAGAGAAAGAGAGAATTGGAGATTGAGATAAAAGTGATAAGAGAAAGAAAGAATTGGAGATTGAGAGAAAAGTGATAAGAGAAAGAGAGAATTGGAGATTGAGAGAAAAGTAATAAGAGAAAGAGAGAATTGGAGATTGAGAGAAACGTGATAATAGAAAGAGAGCATTGGAGATTGAGAGAAAAGTGATAAGAGAAAGAGAGAATTGGAGATTGAGAGAAAAGTAATAAGAGAAAGAGAGAATTGGAGATTGGGGGAAAAGTGATAAGAGAAAGAGAAAATTGGAGATTGAGAGAAAAGTGATAAGAGAAAGAGAGAATTGGAAATTGAGAAAAAATGGATAAGAGAAAGAGCGAATTGGAGATTGAGAGAAAAGTGATAAGAGAAAGAGAGAATTGGAGATTGAGAGAAAAGTGATAAGAGAAAGAGAGAATTAGAGATTGAGAGAAAAGTGATAAGAGAAAGAGAGAATTGGAGATAGAGAGAAAAGTGATAAGAGAAAGAGAGAATTGGAGATTGAGGGAAAAGTAATAAGAGAAAGAGAGAATTGAAGATTGAGAAAAAAGTGAAAAGAGATAGAGAGAATTGGAGATTGAGAGAAAAGTGATAAGAGAAAGAGAGAATTGGAGATTGAGAGAAAAGTGATAAGAGAAAGAGACAATTGGAGATTGAGAGAAAAGTGATAAGAGAAAGAGAGAATTGGAGATTGAGAGAAAAGTGATAAGGGAAAGAGAGAATTGGTGATTGAGAGAAAATTGATAAGAGAAAGAGAGAATTGGAGATTGAGAGAAAAGTGATAAGAGAAAGAGACAATTGGAGATTGAGAGAAAAGTGATAAGAGAAGGAGAGAATTGTAGATTGGGGGAAAAGTGATAAGAGAAAGAGAGATTTGGAGATTGAGAGAAAAGTGATAAGAGAAAGAGAGAATTGGAGATTGAGAGAAAAGTGAGAAAAAAAAGTGAGAATTGGAGATTGAGAGAAAAGTGATAAGAGAAAGAGAGAATTGGAGATTGAGAGAAAAGTGATAAGAGAAAGAGAGAATTAGAGATTGAGAGAAAAGTGATAAGAGAAAGAGAGAATTAGAGATTAAGAGAAAAGTGATAAGAGAAAGAGAGAATTGGAGATTGAGAGCAAAGTGATAAGAGAAAGAGAGAATTGGAGATTTAGAGAAAAGTGATGAGAGAAAGAGAGAATTGGAGATTGGCCGAATAGTGATAAGAGAAAGAGAGAATTGGAGATTGGGGGAAGACTGAGAATAGAAAGAGAGGATTGGAGATTGAGAGAAAAGTGATAAGAGAAAGAGAGAATTGGAGATTGAGAGAAAAGTGAGAAGAGAACGAGAGCATTGGAGATTGGGGGAAAAGTGAGAAAAGAAAGAGAGAATTGGAGATTGAGAGAAAATGGATAAGAGAAAGAGATAATTGGAGATTGAGAGAAAAGTGATGAGAGAAAGAGAGAATTAGAGATTGAGAGAAAAGTGAGAAGAGAAAGAGAGAATTGGAGATTGAGAGAAAAGTGATAAGAGAAAGAGAGAATTGGAGATTGAGAGAAAAGTGATAAGAGAAAGAGAGAATTGGAGATTGAGAGAAAAGTGATAAGAGAAAGAGAGAATTGGAGATTGAGAGAAAAGTGATAAGAGAAAGAGAGAATTGGAGATTGAGAAAAAAGTGATAAGAGAAAGAGAGAATTGGAGATTGACAGAAAAGTGATAAGAGAAAGAGAGAATTGGAGATTGAGAGAAAAGTGATAAGAGAAAGAGAGAATTGGAGATTGAGGGAAAAGTGATAAGAGAAAGAGAGAATTGGAGATTGAGAGAAAAGTGATAAGAGAAAGAGAGAAATTGAGATTGAGAGAAAAGTGATAAGAGAAAGAGAGAATTGGAGATTGAGAGAAAAGTGATAAGAGAAAGAGAGAATTGGAGATTGAGAGAAAAGTGATAAGAGAAAGAGAAAATTGGAGATTGAGAGAAAAGTGATAAGAGAAAGAGAGAATTGGAGATTGGGGGAAAAGTGTGAAGAGAAAGAGAGAATTGGATATTGGGGGAAAAGTGAGAAAAGAAAGAGAGAATTGCAGATTGAGAGAAAATGGATAAGAGAAAGAGAGAATTGGAGATTGAGAGAAAAGGAATAAGTGAAAGAGAGAATTGGAGATTGAGAGAAAAGTGATAAGAGAAAGAGAAAATTAGAGATTAGGGGAAAAGTGATAAGAGAAAGAGAGAATTGGAGATTGAGAGAAAAGTGATATGAGAAAGCGAGAATTGCAGATTGAGAGAAAAGTGATAAGAGAAAGAGAGAATTGGAGATTGGGGGAAAAGTGATAAGAGAAAGAGAGAATTGGAGATTGAGAGAAAAGTGATAAGAGAAAGAGAGAATTGGTGATTAGGGGAAAAGTGCTAAGAGAAAGAGAGAATTGGAGATTGAGAGAAATGTGATAAGAGAAAGAGAGATTTAGAGACTGAGAGAAAAGTGATAAGAGAAAGAAAGAATTGGAGATTGGCAGAAAAGTGATAAGAGAAAGAGAGAATTGGAGATTGAGAGAAAAGTGATAAGAGAAAGAGAGAATTGGAGATTAGGGGAAAAGTGATAAGAGAAAGAGAGAATTGGAGATTGAGAGAAAACTCATAAGTAAAAGAGAGAATTGGAGATTGAGAGAAAAGTGATAAGAGAAAGAGAGAATTGGAGATTGAGAGAAAAGTGATAAGAGAAAGAGAGAATTGGAGATTGAGAGAAATGTGATAAGAGAAAGAGAGAATTGGAGATTGACAGAAAAGTGATAAGAGAAAGAGAGAATTGGAGATTGAGAGAAAAGTGATAAGAGAAAGAGAGAATTGGAGATTGAGGGAAAAGTGATAAGAGAAAGAGAGAATTGGAGATTGAGAGAAAAGTGATAAGAGAAAGAGAGAAATTGAGATTGAGAGAAAAGTGATAAGAGAAAGAGAGAATTGGAGATTGAGAGAAAAGTGATAAGAGAAAGAGAGAATTGGAGATTGGGGGGAAAGTGATAAGAGAAAGAGAGAATTGGAGATTGAGAGAAAAGTGATAAGAGAAAGAGAGAATTGGAGATTGAGAGAAAAGTGATAAGAGAAAGAGAGAATTGGAGATTGAGAGAAAAGTGATAAGAGAAAGAGAAAATTAGAGATTGAGAGAAAAGTGATAAGAGAAAGAGAGAATTGGAGATTGAGAGAAAAGTGATAAGAAAAAGAGAGAATTGGAGATTGAGAGAAAAGTGATAAGAGAAAGAAAGAATTGGAGATGGAGAGAAAAGTGATAAGAGAAAGAGAGAATTGGAGATTGGCAGAAAAGTGATAAGAGAAAGAGAGAATTGGAGATTGAGAGAAAAGTGATAAGAGAAAGAGAGAATTGGAGATTATGGGAAAAGTGATAAGAGAAAGAGAGAATTGGAGATTGGGGGAAAAGTGATAAGAGAAAGAGAGAATTGGAGATTGAGAGAAAAGTGATAAGAGAAAGAGAGAATTGGTGATTAGGGGAAAAGTGCTAAGAGAAAGAGAGAATTGGAGATTGAGAGAAATGTGATAAGAGAAAGAGAGATTTAGAGACTGAGAGAAAAGTGATAAGAGAAAGAAAGAATTGGAGGTTGGCAGAAAAGTGATAAGAGAAAGAGAGAATTGGAGATTGAGAGAAAAGTGATAAGAGAAAGAGAGAATTGGAGATTAGGGGAAAAGTGATAAGAGAAAGAGAGAATTGGAGATTGAGAGAAAACTCATAAGTAAAAGAGAGAATTGGAGATTGAGAGAAAAGTGATAAGAGAAAGAGAGAATTGGAGATTGAGAGAAAAGTGATAAGAGAAAGAGAGAATTGGAGATTGAGAGAAATGTGATAAGAGAAAGAGAGAATTAGAGACTGAGAGAAAAGTGATAAGAGAAAGAAAGAATTGGAGATTGGCAGAAAAGTGATAAGAGAAAGAGAGAATTGGAGATTGAGAGAAAAGTGATAAGTGAGAGAGAGAATGGGGATTGAGAGAAAAGTGACAAGAGAAAGAGAGAATTGGAGATTGAGAGAAATGTGAGAAGGGAAAGAGAGAATTGGAGATTGAGAGAAAAGTGAGAAGAGAAAGAGAGAATTGGAGATTGAGAGAAATGTGAGAAGGGAAAGAGAGAATTGGAGATTGAGAGAAAAGTGATAAGAGAAAGAGAGAATTGGAGATTGAGAGAAAAGTGATAAGAGAAAGAGAGAATTGGAGATTGAGAGAAAAGTGATGAGAGAAAGAAAGAATTGGAGATTGGGAGAAAAGTGATAAGAGAAAGAGAGAATTGGAGATTGAGATAAAAGTGATAAGAGAAAGAAAGAATTGGAGATTGAGAGAAAAGTGATAAGAGAAAGAGAGAATTGGAGATTGAGAGAAAAGTGATAAGAGAAAGAGAGAAATGGAGATTGAGAGAAACGTGATAATAGAAAGAGAGCATTGGAGATTGAGAGAAAAGTGATAAGAGAAAGAGAGAATTGGAGATTGAGAGAAAAGTGAGAAGTGAAAGAGAGAATTGGAGATTTAGAGAAAAGTGAGAAGAGAAAGAGAGAATTGGAGATTGAGAGAAAAGTAATAAGAGAAAGAGAGAATTGGAGATTGGGGGAAAAGTGATAAGAGAAAGAGAGAATTGGAGATTGAGAGAAAAGTGATAAGAGAAAGAGAGAATTGTAGATTGGGGGAAAAGTGATAAGAGAAACAGAGAATTGCAGATTGAGAGAAAAGTGATAAGAGAAAGAGAGAATTGGAGATTGGGGGAAAAGTGATAAGAGAAAGAGAGAATTGTTGATTGAGAGAAAAGTGATAAGAGAAACAGAGAATTGGAGATTGAGAGAAAACTGATAAGAGAAAGAGAGAATTGGAGAGTGAGAGAAAAGTGATAAGAGAAAGAGAGAATTGGAGATTGAGAGAAAAGTGATAAGAGAAAGAGAGAATTGGAGATTGGGGGAAAAGTGTGAAGAGAAAGAGAGAATTGGATATTGGGGGAAAAGTGAGAAAAGAAAGAGAGAATTGCAGATTGAGAGAAAATGGATAAGAGAAAGAGAGAATTGGAGATTGAGAGAAAAGGAATAAGTGAAAGAGAGAATTGGAGATTGAGAGAAAAGTGATAAGAGAAAGAGAAAATTAGAGATTAGGGGAAAAGTGATAAGAGAAAGAGAGAATTGGAGATTGAGAGAAAAGTGATATGAGAAAGCGAGAATTGCAGATTGAGAGAAAAGTGATAAGAGAAAGAGAGAATTGGAGATTGGGGGAAAAGTGATAAGAGAAAGAGAGAATTGGAGATTGAGAGAAAAGTGATAAGAGAAAGAGAGAATTGGTGATTAGGGGAAAAGTGCTAAGAGAAAGAGAGAATTGGAGATTGAGAGAAATGTGATAAGAGAAAGAGAGATTTAGAGACTGAGAGAAAAGTGATAAGAGAAAGAAAGAATTGGAGATTGGCAGAAAAGTGATAAGAGAAAGAGAGAATTGGAGATTGAGAGAAAAGTGATAAGAGAAAGAGAGAATTGGAGATTAGGGGAAAAGTGATAAGAGAAAGAGAGAATTGGAGATTGAGAGAAAACTCATAAGTAAAAGAGAGAATTGGAGATTGAGAGAAAAGTGATAAGAGAAAGAGAGAATTGGAGATTGAGAGAAAAGTGATAAGAGAAAGAGAGAATTGGAGATTGAGAGAAATGTGATAAGAGAAAGAGAGAATTGGAGATTGACAGAAAAGTGATAAGAGAAAGAGAGAATTGGAGATTGAGAGAAAAGTGATAAGAGAAAGAGAGAATTGGAGATTGAGGGAAAAGTGATAAGAGAAAGAGAGAATTGGAGATTGAGAGAAAAGTGATAAGAGAAAGAGAGAAATTGAGATTGAGAGAAAAGTGATAAGAGAAAGAGAGAATTGGAGATTGAGAGAAAAGTGATAAGAGAAAGAGAGAATTGGAGATTGGGGGGAAAGTGATAAGAGAAAGAGAGAATTGGAGATTGAGAGAAAAGTGATAAGAGAAAGAGAGAATTGGAGATTGAGAGAAAAGTGATAAGAGAAAGAGAAAATTAGAGATTGAGAGAAAAGTGATAAGAGAAAGAGAGAATTGGAGATTGAGAGAAAAGTGATAAGAAAAAGAGAGAATTGGAGATTGAGAGAAAAGTGATAAGAGAAAGAAAGAATTGGAGATGGAGAGAAAAGTGATAAGAGAAAGAGAGAATTGGAGATTGGCAGAAAAGTGATAAGAGAAAGAGAGAATTGGAGATTGAGAGAAAAGTGATAAGAGAAAGAGAGAATTGGAGATTATGGGAAAAGTGATAAGAGAAAGAGAGAATTGGAGATTGGGGGAAAAGTGATAAGAGAAAGAGAGAATTGGAGATTGAGAGAAAAGTGATAAGAGAAAGAGAGAATTGGTGATTAGGGGAAAAGTGCTAAGAGAAAGAGAGAATTGGAGATTGAGAGAAATGTGATAAGAGAAAGAGAGATTTAGAGACTGAGAGAAAAGTGATAAGAGAAAGAAAGAATTGGAGATTGGCAGAAAAGTGATAAGAGAAAGAGAGAATTGGAGATTGAGAGAAAAGTGATAAGAGAAAGAGAGAATTGGAGATTAGGGGAAAAGTGATAAGAGAAAGAGAGAATTGGAGATTGAGAGAAAACTCATAAGTAAAAGAGAGAATTGGAGATTGAGAGAAAAGTGATAAGAGAAAGAGAGAATTGGAGATTGAGAGAAAAGTGATAAGAGAAAGAGAGAATTGGAGATTGAGAGAAATGTGATAAGAGAAAGAGAGAATTAGAGACTGAGAGAAAAGTGATAAGAGAAAGAAAGAATTGGAGATTGGCAGAAAAGTGATAAGAGAAAGAGAGAATTGGAGATTGAGAGAAAAGTGATAAGTGAGAGAGAGAATGGGGATTGAGAGAAAAGTGACAAGAGAAAGAGAGAATTGGAGATTGAGAGAAATGTGAGAAGGGAAAGAGAGAATTGGAGATTGAGAGAAAAGTGAGAAGAGAAAGAGAGAATTGGAGATTGAGAGAAATGTGAGAAGGGAAAGAGAGAATTGGAGATTGAGAGAAAAGTGATAAGAGAAAGAGAGAATTGGAGATTGAGAGAAAAGTGATAAGAGAAAGAGAGAATTGGAGATTGAGAGAAAAGTGATGAGAGAAAGAAAGAATTGGAGATTGGGAGAAAAGTGATAAGAGAAAGAGAGAATTGGAGATTGAGATAAAAGTGATAAGAGAAAGAAAGAATTGGAGATTGAGAGAAAAGTGATAAGAGAAAGAGAGAATTGGAGATTGAGAGAAAAGTGATAAGAGAAAGAGAGAAATGGAGATTGAGAGAAACGTGATAATAGAAAGAGAGCATTGGAGATTGAGAGAAAAGTGATAAGAGAAAGAGAGAATTGGAGATTGAGAGAAAAGTGAGAAGTGAAAGAGAGAATTGGAGATTTAGAGAAAAGTGAGAAGAGAAAGAGAGAATTGGAGATTGAGAGAAAAGTAATAAGAGAAAGAGAGAATTGGAGATTGGGGGAAAAGTGATAAGAGAAAGAGAGAATTGGAGATTGAGAGAAAAGTGATAAGAGAAAGAGAGAATTGTAGATTGGGGGAAAAGTGATAAGAGAAACAGAGAATTGCAGATTGAGAGAAAAGTGATAAGAGAAAGAGAGAATTGGAGATTGGGGGAAAAGTGATAAGAGAAAGAGAGAATTGTTGATTGAGAGAAAAGTGATAAGAGAAACAGAGAATTGGAGATTGAGAGAAAACTGATAAGAGAAAGAGAGAATTGGAGAGTGAGAGAAAAGTGATAAGAGAAAGACAGAATTGGAGATTGAGAGCAAAATGACAAGAGAAAGGGAGAATTGAAGATTGAGAGAATAGTGATAAGTGAGAGAGAGAATGGGGATTGAGAGAAAAGTGATAAGAGAAAGAGAGAATTGGAGATTGAGAGAAAAGTGATAAGAGAAAGAGAGAATTGGAGATTGAGAGAAAAGTGAGAAGTGAAAGAGAGAATTGGAGATTTAGAGAAAAGTGAGAAGAGAAAGAGAGAATTGGAGATTGAGAGAAAAGTAATAAGAGAAAGAGAGAATTGGAGATTGGGGTAAAAGTGATAAGAGAAAGAGAGAATTGAAGATTGAGAAAAAAGTGATAAGAGATAGAGAGAATTGGAAATTGAGAAAAAATGGATAAGAGAAAGAGAGAATTGGAGATTGAGAGAAAAGTGATAAGAGAAAGAGAGAATTAGAGATTGAGAGAAAAGTGATAAGAGAAAGAGAGAATTGGAGATAGAGAGAAAAGTGATAAGAGAAAGAGAGAATTGGAGATTGAGGGAAAAGTAATAAGAGAAAGAGAGAATTGAAGATTGAGAAAAAAGTGATAAGAGATAGAGAGAATTGGAGATTGAGAGAAAAGTGATAAGAGAAAGAGAGAATTGGAGATTGAGAGAAAAGTGATAAGAGAAAGAGACAATTGGAGATTGAGAGAAAAGTGATAAGAGAAAGAGAGGATTGGAGAATGAGAGAAAAGTGATAAGAGAAAGAGAAAATTGGAGATTGGGGGAAAAGTGATAAGAGAAACAGAGAATTGGAGATTGAGAGAAAAGTGATAAGAGAAAGAGAGAATTGGAGATTGGGGGAAAAGTGATAAGAGAAAGAGAGAATTGGAGATTGAGAGGAAAGTGATAAGAGAAAGAGAGAATAGGAGATTGGTGGAAAAGTGATAAGAGAATTGGAGAATGAGAGAAAAGTTATAAGAGAAAGAGAGAATTGGAGTTTGAGAGAAAAGTGATAAGAATAAGAGAGAATTGGAGATTGGGGGAAAAGTGATAAGAGAAAGAGAGAATTGGAGACTGGGGTAAAAGTGATAAGAGAAAGAGAGAATTGGAGATTGGGGGAAAAGTGATAAGAGAATTGGAGAATGAGAGAAGAGTTATAAGAGAAAGAGAGAATTGGAGATTGGGGGAAAAGTGATAAGAGAAAGAGAGAATTGGAGACTGGGGTAAAAGTGATAAGAGAAAGAGAGAATTGGAGATTGGGGGAAAAGTGATAAGAGAAAGAGGGAATTGGAGATTGAGAGAAAAGTGATAAGAGAAAGAGAGAATTGGAGATTGGGCGAAAAGTGAGAAGAGAAAGAGAGAATTGGAGATTGAGAGAAAAGTGATAAGAGAAAGAGAGAATTGGAGATGGAGAGAAAAGTGATAAGAGAAAGAGAGAATTGGAGATTGAGAGAAAAATGACAAGAGAAAGGGAGAATTGGAGATTGAGAGAATAGTGATAAGTGAGAGAGAGAATGGGGATTGAGAGAAAAGTGATAAGAGAAAGAGAGAATTGGAGATTGAGAGAAATGTGAGAAGGGAAAGAGGGAATTGGAGATTGAGAGAAAAGTGATAAGAGAAAGAGAGAATTGGAGATTGAGAGAAAAGTGATAAGAGAAAGAGAGAATTGGAGATTCAGAGTAAAGTGATGAGAGAAAGAAAGAATTGGAGATTGGGAGAAAAGTGATAAGAGAAAGAGAGAATTGGAGATTGAGATAAAAGTGATAAGAGAAAGAAAGAATTGGAGATTGAGAGAAAAGTGATAAGAGAAAGAGAGAATTGGAGATTGAGAGAAAAGTGATAAGAGAAAGAGAGAATTGGAGATTGAGAGAAACGTGATAATAGAAAGAGAGCATTGGAGATTGAGAGAAAAGTGATAAGAGAAAGAGAGAATTGGAGATTGAGAGAAAAGTGAGAAGTGAAAGAGAGAATTGGAGATTTAGAGAAAAGTGAGAAGAGAAAGAGAGAATTGGAGATTGAGAGAAAAGTAATAAGAGAAAGAGAGAATTGGAGATTGGGGGAAAAGTGATAAGAGAAAGAGAGAATTGGAGATTGAGAGAAATGTGATAAGAGAAAGAGAGAATTGGTGATTAGGGGAAAAGTGCTAAGAGAAAGAGAGAATTGGAGATTGAGAGAAATGTGATAAGAGAAAGAGAGATTTAGAGACTGAGAGAAAAGTGATAAGAGAAAGAAAGAATTGGAGATTGGCAGAAAAGTGATAAGAGAAAGAGAGAATTGGAGATTGAGAGAAAAGTGATAAGAGAAAGAGAGAATTGGAGATTAGGGGAAAAGTGATAAGAGAAAGAGAGAATTGGAGATTGAGAGAAAACTGATAAGTAAAAGAGAGAATTGGAGATTGAGAGAAAAGTGATAAGAGAAAGAGAGAATTGGAGATTGAGAGAAAAGTGATAAGAGAAAGAGAGAATTGGAGATTGAGAGAAATGTGATAAGAGAAAGAGAGAATTAGAGACTGAGAGAAAAGTGATAAGAGAAAGAAAGAATTGGAGATTGGCAGAAAAGTGATAAGAGAAAGAGAGAATTGGAGATTGAGAGAAAAGTGATAAGTGAGAGAGAGAATGGGGATTGAGAGAAAAGTGACAAGAGAAAGAGAGAATTGGAGATTGAGAGAAATGTGAGAAGGGAAAGCGAGAATTGGAGATTGAGAGAAAAGTGAGAAGAGAAAGAGGGAATTGGAGATTTAGAGAAATGTGAGAAGGGAAAGAGAGAATTGGAGATTGAGAGAAAAGTGATAAGAGAAAGAGAGAATTGGAGATTGAGAGAAAAGTGATAAGAGAAAGAGAGAATTGGAGATTGAGAGAAAAGTGATGAGAGAAAGAAATTTTTGGAGATTGGGAGAAAAGTGATAAGAGAAAGAGAGAATTGGAGATTGAGATAAAAGTGATAAGAGAAAGAAAGAATTGGAGATTGAGAGAAAAGTGATAAGAGAAAGAGAGAATTGGAGATTGAGAGAAAAGTGAGAAGTGAATTAGAGAATTGGAGATTTAGAGAAAAGTGAGAAGAGAAAGAGAGAATTGGAGATTGAGAGAAAAGTAATAAGAGAAAGAGAGAATTGGAGATTGGGGGAAAAGTGATAAGAGAAAGAGAGAATTGGAGATTGAGAGAAAAGTGATAAGAGAAAGAGAGAATTGTAGATTGGGGGAAAAGTGATAAGAGAAACAGAGAATTGCAGATTGAGAGAAAAGTGATAAGAGAAAGAGAGAATTGGAGATTGGGGGAAAAGTGATAAGAGAAAGAGAGAATTGTTGATTGAGAGAAAAGTGATAAGAGAAAGAGAGAATTGGAGATTGAGAGAAAAGTGATAAGAGAAAGAGAGAATTGGAGATTGAGAGAAAAGTGATAAGAGAAAGAGAGAATTGGAGATTGAGATAAAAGTGATAAGAGAAAGAAAGAATTGGAGATTGAGAGAAAAGTGATAAGAGAAAGAGAGAATTGGAGATTGAGAGAAAAGTGATAAGAGAAAGAGAGAATTGGAGATTGAGAGAAACGTGATAATAGAAAGAGAGCATTGGAGATTGAGAGAAAAGTGATAAGAGAAAGAGAGAATTGGAGATTGAGAGAAAAGTGATAAGAGAAAGAGAGAATTGGAGATTGGGGGAAAAGTGATAAGAGAAAGAGAGAATTGTTGATTGAGAGAAAAGTGATAAGAGAAAGAGAGAATTGGAGATTGAGAGAAAAGTGATAAGAGAAAGGGAGAATTGGAGATTGAGAGAAAAGTGATAAGAGAAAGAGAGAATTGGAGATTGAGATAAAAGTGATAAGAGAAAGAAAGAATTGGAGATTGAGAGAAAAGTGATAAGAGAAAGAGAGAATTGGAGATTGAGAGAAAAGTGATAAGAGAAAGAGAGAATTGGAGATTGAGAGAAACGTGATAATAGAAAGAGAGCATTGGAGATTGAGAGAAAAGTGATAAGAGAAAGAGAGAATTGGAGATTGAGAGAAAAGTGAGAAGTGAAAGAGAGAATTGGAGATTTAGAGAAAAGTGAGAAGAGAAAGAGAGAATTGGAGATTGAGAGAAAAGTAATAAGAGAAAGAGAGAATTGGAGATTGGGGTAAAAGTGATAAGAGAAAGAGAGAATTGAAGATTGAGAAAAAAGTGATAAGAGATAGAGAGAATTGGAAATTGAGAAAAAATGGATAAGAGAAAGAGAGAATTAGAGATTGAGAGAAAAGTGATAAGAGAAAGAGAGAATTAGAGATTGAGAGAAAAGTGATAAGAGAAAGAGAGAATTGGAGATAGAGAGAAAAGTGATAAGAGAAAGAGAGAATTGGAGATTGAGGGAAAAGTAATAAGAGAAAGAGAGAATTGAAGATTGAGAAAAAAGTGATAAGAGATAGAGAGAATTGGAGATTGAGAGAAAAGTGATAAGAGAAAGAGAGAATTGGAGATTGAGAGAAAAGTGATAAGAGAAAGAGACAATTGGAGATTGAGAGAAAAGTGATAAGAGAAAGAGAGGATTGGAGAATGAGAGAAAAGTGATAAGAGAAAGAGAAAATTGGAGATTGGGGGAAAAGTGATAAGAGAAACAGAGAATTGGAGATTGAGAGAAAAGTGATAAGAGAAAGAGAGAATTGGAGATTGGGGGAAAAGTGATAAGAGAAAGAGAGAATTGGAGATTGAGAGGAAAGTGATAAGAGAAAGAGAGAATAGGAGATTGGTGGAAAAGTGATAAGAGAATTGGAGAATGAGAGAAAAGTTATAAGAGAAAGAGAGAATTGGAGTTTGAGAGAAAAGTGATAAGAATAAGAGAGAATTGGAGACTGGGGGAAAAGTGATAAGAGAAAGAGAGAATTGGAGACTGGGGTAAAAGTGATAAGAGAAAGAGAGAATTGGAGATTGGGGGAAAAGTGATAAGAGAATTGGAGAATGAGAGAAGAGTTATAAGAGAAAGAGAGAATTGGAGATTGGGGGAAAAGTGATAAGAGAAAGAGAGAATTGGAGATTGGGTAAAAGTGATAAAGGAAAGAGAGAATTGGAGATTGGGGGAAAAGTGATAAGAGAAAGAGAGAATTGGAGATTGGGGGAAAAGTGATAAGAGAAAGAGGGAATTGGAGATTGAGAGAAAAGTGATAAGAGAAAGAGAGAATTGGAGATTGGGCGAAAAGTGAGAAGAGAAAGAGAGAATTGGAGATTGAGAGAAAAGTGATAAGAGAAAGAGAGAATTGGAGATGGAGAGAAAAGTGATAAGAGAAAGAGAGAATTGGAGATTGAGAGAAAAATGACAAGAGAAAGGGAGAATTGGAGATTGAGAGAATAGTGATAAGTGAGAGAGAGAATGGGGATTGAGAGAAAAGTGATAAGAGAAAGAGAGAATTGGAGATTGAGAGAAATGTGAGAAGGGAAAGAGAGAATTGGAGATTGAGAGAAAAGTGATAAGAGAAAGAGAGAATTGGAGATTGAGAGAAAAGTGATAAGAGAAAGAGAGAATTGGAGATTCAGAGTAAAGTGATGAGAGAAAGAAAGAATTGGAGATTGGGAGAAAAGTGATAAGAGAAAGAGAGAATTGGAGATTGAGATAAAAGTGATAAGAGAAAGAAAGAATTGGAGATTGAGAGAAAAGTGATAAGAGAAAGAGAGAATTGGAGATTGAGAGAAAAGTGATAAGAGAAAGAGAGAATTGGAGATTGAGAGAAACGTGATAATAGAAAGAGAGCATTGGAGATTGAGAGAAAAGTGATAAGAGAAAGAGAGAATTGGAGATTGAGAGAAAAGTGAGAAGTGAAAGAGAGAATTGGAGATTTAGAGAAAAGTGAGAAGAGAAAGAGAGAATTGGAGATTGAGAGAAAAGTAATAAGAGAAAGAGAGAATTGGAGATTGGGGGAAAAGTGATAAGAGAAAGAGAGAATTGGAGATTGAGAGAAATGTGATAAGAGAAAGAGAGAATTGGTGATTAGGGGAAAAGTGCTAAGAGAAAGAGAGAATTGGAGATTGAGAGAAATGTGATAAGAGAAAGAGAGATTTAGAGACTGAGAGAAAAGTGATAAGAGAAAGAAAGAATTGGAGATTGGCAGGAAAGTGATAAGAGAAAGAGAGAATTGGAGATTGAGAGAAAAGTGATAAGAGAAAGAGAGAATTGGAGATTAGGGGAAAAGTGATAAGAGAAAGAGAGAATTGGAGATTGAGAGAAAACTGATAAGTAAAAGAGAGAATTGGAGATTGAGAGAAAAGTGATAAGAGAAAGAGAGAATTGGAGATTGAGAGAAAAGTGATAAGAGAAAGAGAGAATTGGAGATTGAGAGAAATGTGATAAGAGAAAGAGAGAATTAGAGACTGAGAGAAAAGTGATAAGAGAAAGAAAGAATTGGAGATTGGCAGAAAAGTGATAAGAGAAAGAGAGAATTGGAGATTGAGAGAAAAGTGATAAGTGAGAGAGAGAATGGGGATTGAGAGAAAAGTGACAAGAGAAAGAGAGAATTGGAGATTGAGAGAAATGTGAGAAGGGAAAGCGAGAATTGGAGATTGAGAGAAAAGTGAGAAGAGAAAGAGGGAATTGGAGATTGAGAGAAATGTGAGAAGGGAAAGAGAGAATTGGAGATTGAGAGAAAAGTGATAAGAGAAAGAGAGAATTGGAGATTGAGAGAAAAGTGATAAGAGAAAGAGAGAATTGGAGATTGAGAGAAAAGTGATGAGAGAAAGAAATTTTTGGAGATTGGGAGAAAAGTGATAAGAGAAAGAGAGAATTGGAGATTGAGATAAAAGTGATAAGAGAAAGAAAGAATTGGAGATTGAGAGAAAAGTGATAAGAGAAAGAGAGAATTGGAGATTGAGAGAAAAGTGAGAAGTGAATTAGAGAATTGGAGATTTAGCGAAAAGTGAGAAGAGAAAGAGAGAATTGGAGATTGAGAGAAAAGTAATAAGAGAAAGAGAGAATTGGAGATTGGGGGAAAAGTGATAAGAGAAAGAGAGAATTGGAGATTGAGAGAAAAGTGATAAGAGAAAGAGAGAATTGTAGATTGGGGGAAAAGTGATAAGAGAAACAGAGAATTGCAGATTGAGAGAAAAGTGATAAGAGAAAGAGAGAATTGGAGATTGGGGGAAAAGTGATAAGAGAAAGAGAGAATTGTTGATTGAGAGAAAAGTGATAAGAGAAAGAGAGAATTGGAGATTGAGAGAAAAGTGATAAGAGAAAGAGAGAATTGGAGATTGAGAGAAAAGTGATAAGAGAAAGAGAGAATTGGAGATTGAGATAAAAGTGATAAGAGAAAGAGAGAATTGGAGATTGAGAGAAACGTGATAATAGAAAGAGAGCATTGGAGATTGAGAGAAAAGTGATAAGAGAAAGAGAGAATTGGAGATTGAGAGAAAAGTGATAAGAGAAAGAGAGAATTGGAGATTGGGGGAAAAGTGATAAGAGAAAGAGAGAATTGTTGATTGAGAGAAAAGTGATAAGAGAAAGAGAGAATTGGAGATTGAGAGAAAAGTGATAAGAGAAAGAGAGAATTGGAGATTGAGAGAAAAGTGATAAGAGAAAGAGAGAATTGGAGATTGAGATAAAAGTGATAAGAGAAAGAAAGAATTGGAGATTGAGAGAAAAGTGATAAGAGAAAGAGAGAATTGGAGATTGAGAGAAAAGTGATAAGAGAAAGAGAGAATTGGAGATTGAGAGAAACGTGATAATAGAAAGAGAGCATTGGAGATTGAGAGAAAAGTGATAAGAGAAAGAGAGAATTGGAGATTGAGAGAAAAGTGAGAAGTGAAAGAGAGAATTGGAGATTTAGAGAAAAGTGAGAAGAGAAAGAGAGAATTGGAGATTGAGAGAAAAGTAATAAGAGAAAGAGAGAATTGGAGATTGGGGTAAAAGTGATAAGAGAAAGAGAGAATTGAAGATTGAGAAAAAAGTGATAAGAGATAGAGAGAATTGGAAATTGAGAAAAAATGGATAAGAGAAAGAGAGAATTGGAGATTGAGAGAAAAGTGATAAGAGAAAGAGAGAATTAGAGATTGAGAGAAAAGTGATAAGAGAAAGAGAGAATTGGAGATAGAGAGAAAAGTGATAAGAGAAAGAGAGAATTGGAGATTAAGGGAAAAGTAATAAGAGAAAGAGAGAATTGAAGATTGAGAAAAAAGTGATAAGAGATAGAGAGAATTGGAGATTGAGAGAAAAGTGATAAGAGAAAGAGAGAATTGGAGATTGAGAGAAAAGTGATAAGAGAAAGAGACAATTGGAGATTGAGAGAAAAGTGATAAGAGAAATAGAGAATTGGAGATTGAGAGAAAAGTGAGAAGAGAAAGAGAGGATTGGAGAATGAGAGAAAAGTGATAAGAGAAAGAGAAAATTGGAGATTGGGGGAAAAGTGATAAGAGAAACAGAGAATTGGAGATTGAGAGAAAAGTGATAAGAGAAAGAGAGAATTGGAGATTGAGAGGAAAGTGATAAGAGAAAGAGAGAATAGGAGATTGGTGGAAAAGTGATAAGAGAATTGGAGAATGAGAGAAAAGTTATAAGAGAAAGAGAGAATTGGAGTTTGAGAGAAAAGTGATAAGAATAAGAGAGAATTGGAGATTGGGGGAAAAGTGATAAGAGAAAGAGTGAATTGGAGACTGGGGTAAAAGTGATAAGAGAAAGAGAGAATTGGAGATTGGGGGAAAAGTGATAAGAGAATTGGAGAATGAGAGAAAAGTTATAAGAGAAAGAGAGAATTGGAGATTGGGGGAAAAGTGATAAGAGAAAGAGAGAATTGGAGACTGGGGTAAAAGTGATAAGAGAAAGAGAGAATTGGAGATTGGGGGAAAAGTGATAAGAGAAAGAGAGAATTGGAGATTGGGGGAAAAGTGATAAGAGGAAGAGGGAATTGGAGATGGAGAGAAAAGTGATAAGAGAAAGAGAGAATTGGAGATTGAGAGAAAAATGACAAGAGAAAGGGAGAATTGGAGATTGAGAGAATAGTGATAAGTGAGAGAGAGAATGGGGATTGAGAGAAAAGTGATAAGAGAAAGAGAGAATTGGAGATTGAGAGAAATGTGAGAAGGGAAAGAGAGAATTGGAGATTGAGAGAAAAGTGATAAGAGAAAGAGAGAATTGGAGATTGAGAGAAAAGTGATAAGAGAAAGAGAGAATTGGAGATTCAGAGTAAAGTGATGTTAGAAAGAAAGAATTGGAGATTGGGAGAAAAGTGATAAGAGAAAGAGAGAATTGGAGATTGAGATAAAAGTGATAAGAGAAAGAAAGAATTGGAGATTGAGAGAAAAGTGATAAGAGAAAGAGAGAATTGGAGATTGAGAGAAAAGTGATAAGAGAAAGAGAGAATTGGAGATTGAGAGAAACGTGATAATAGAAAGAGAGCATTGGAGATTGAGAGAAAAGTGATAAGAGAAAGAGAGAATTGGAGATTGAGAGAAAAGTGAGAAGTGAAAGAGAGAATTGGAGATTTAGAGAAAAGTGAGAAGAGAAAGAGAGAATTGGAGATTGAGAGAAAAGTAATAAGAGAAAGAGAGAATTGGAGATTGGGGGAAAAGTGATAAGAGAAAGAGAGAATTGGAGATTGAGAGAAAAGTGATAAGAGAAAGAGAGAATTGGTGATTAGGGGAAAAGTGCTAAGAGAAAGAGAGAATTGGAGATTGAGAGAAATGTGATAAGAGAAAGAGAGATTTAGAGACTGAGAGAAAAGTGATAAGAGAAAGAAAGAATTGGAGATTGGCAGAAAAGTGATAAGAGAAAGAGAGAATTGGAGATTGAGAGAAAAGTGATAAGAGAAAGAGAGAATTGGAGATTAGGGGAAAAGTGATAAGAGAAAGAGAGAATTGGAGATTGAGAGAAAACTGATAAGTAAAAGAGAGAATTGGAGATTGAGAGAAAAGTGATAAGAGAAAGAGAGAATTGGAGATTGAGAGAAAAGTGATAAGAGAAAGAGAGAATTGGAGATTGAGAGAAATGTGATAAGAGAAAGAGAGAATTAGAGACTGAGAGAAAAGTGATAAGAGAAAGAAAGAATTGGATATTGGCAGAAAAGTGATAAGAGAAAGAGAGAATTGGAGATTGAGAGAAATGTGAGAAGGGAAAGAGAGAATTGGAGATTGAGAGAAAAGTGATAAGAGAAAGAGAGAATTGGAGATTGAGAGAAAAGTGATAAGAGAAAGAGAGAATTAGAGATTGAGAGAAAAGTGATGAGAGAAAGAAAGAATTGGAGATTGGGAGAAAAGTGATAAGAGAAAGAGAGAATTGGAGATTGAGATAAAAGTGATAAGAGAAAGAAAGAATTGGAGATTGAGAGAAAAGTGATAAGAGAAAGAGAGAATTGGAGATTGAGAGAAAAGTGATAAGAGAAAGAGAGAAATGGAGATTGAGAGAAACGTGATAATAGAAAGAGAGCATTGGAGATTGAGAGAAAAGTGATAAGAGAAAGAGAGAATTGGAGATTGAGAGAAAAGTGAGAAGTGAAAGAGAGAATTGGAGATTTAGAGAAAAGTGAGAAGAGAAAGAGAGAATTGGAGATTGAGAGAAAAGTAATAAGAGAAAGAGAGAATTGGAGATTGGGGGAAAAGTGATAAGAGAAAGAGAGAATTGGAGATTGAGAGAAAAGTGATAAGAGAAAGAGAGAATTGTAGATTGGGGGAAAAGTGATAAGAGAAACAGAGAATTGCAGATTGAGAGAAAAGTGATAAGAGAAAGAGAGAATTGGAGATTGGGGGAAAAGTGATAAGAGAAAGAGAGAATTGTTGATTGAGAGAAAAGTGATAAGAGAAACAGAGAATTGGAGATTGAGAGAAAACTGATAAGAGAAAGAGAGAATTGGAGAGTGAGAGAAAATTAATAAGAGAAAGAGAGAATTGGAGATTGAGAGAAAAATGACAAGAGAAAGGGAGAATTGGAGATTGAGAGAATAGTGATAAGTGAGAGAGAGAATGGGGATTGAGAGAAAAGTGATAAGAGAAAGAGAGAATTGGAGATTGAGAGAAAAGTGAGAAGAGAAAGAGAGAATTGGAGATTGAGAGAAATGTGAGAAGGGAAAGAGAGAATTGGTGATTGAGAGAAAAGTGATAAGAGAAAGAGAGAATTGGAGATTGAGAGAAAAGTGATAAGAGAAAGAGAGAATTGGAGATTGAGATAAAAGTGATAAGAGAAAGAAAGAATTGGAGATTGAGAGAAAAGTGATAAGAGAAAGAGAGAATTGGAGATTGAGAGAAAAGTGATAAGAGAAAGAGAGAATTGGAGATTGAGAGAAACGTGATAATAGAAAGAGAGCATTGGAGATTGAGAGAAAAGTGATAAGAGAAAGAGAGAATTGGAGATTGAGAGAAAAGTAAGAAGTGAAAGAGAGAATTGGAGATTTAGAGAAAAGTGAGAAGAGAAAGAGAGAATTGGAGATTGAGAGAAAAGTAATAAGAGAAAGAGAGAATTGGAGATTGGGGTAAAAGTGATAAGAGAAAGAGAGAATTGAAGATTGAGAAAAAAGTGATAAGAGATAGAGAGAATTGGAAATTGAGAAAAAATGGATAAGAGAAAGAGAGAATTGGAGATTGAGAGAAAAGTGATAAGAGAAAGAGAGAATTAGAGATTGAGAGAAAAGTGATAAGAGAAAGAGAGAATTGGAGATAGAGAGAAAAGTGATAAGAGAAAGAGAGAATTTGAGATTGAGGGAAAAGTAATAAGAGAAAGAGAGAATTGAAGATTGAGAAAAAAGTGATAAGAGATAGAGAGAATTGGAGATTGAGAGAAAAGTGATAAGAGAAAGAGACAATTGGAGATTGAGAGAAAAGTGATAAGAGAAATAGAGAATTGGAGATTGAGAGAAAAGTGAGAAGAGAAAGAGAGGATTGGAGAATGAGAGAAAAGTGATAAGAGAAAGAGAAAATTGGAGATTGGGGGAAAAGTGATAAGAGAAACAGAGAATTGGAGATTGAGAGAAAAGTGATAAGAGAAAGAGAGAATTGGAGATTGGGGGAAAAGTGATAAGAGAAAGAGAGAATTGGAGATTGAGAGGAAAGTGATAAGAGAAAGAGAGAATAGGAGATGGTGGAAAAGTGATAAGAGAATTGGAGAATGAGAGAAAAGTTATAAGAGAAAGAGAGAATTGGAGTTTGAGAGAAAAGTGATAAGAATAAGAGAGAATTGGAGATTGGGGGAAAAGTGATAAGAGAAAGAGAGAATTGGAGACTGGGGTAAAAGTGATAAGAGAAAGAGAGAATTGGAGATTTGGGGAAAAGTGATAAGAGAATTGGAGAATGAGAGAAAAGTTATAAGAGAAAGAGAGAATTGGAGATTGGGGGAAAAGTGATAAGAGAAAGAGAGAATTGGAGACTGGGGTAAAAGTGATAAGAGAAAGAGAGAATTGGAGATTGGGGGAAAAGTGATAAGAGAAAGAGAGAATTGGAGATTGGGGGAAAAGTGATAAGAGAAAGAGGGAATTGGAGATGGAGAGAAAAGTGATAAGAGAAAGAGAGAATTGGAGATTGAGAGAAAAATGAGAAGAGAAAGAGAGAATTGGAGATTGAGAGAATAGTGATAAGTGAGAGAGAGAATGAGGATTGAGAGAAAAGTGATAAGAGAAAGAGAGAATTGGAGATTGAGAGAAAAGTGAGAAGAGAAAGAGAGAATTGGAGATTGAGAGAAATGTGAGAAGGGAAAGAGAGAATTGGAGATTGAGAGAAAAGTGATAAGAGAAAGAGAGAATTGGAGATTGAGAGAAAAGTGATAAGAGAAAGAGAGAATTGGAGATTCAGAGTAAAGTGATGAGAGAAAGAAAGAATTGGAGATTGGGAGAAAAGTGATAAGAGAAAGAGAGAATTGGAGATTGAGATAAAAGTGATAAGAGAAAGAAAGAATTGGAGATTGAGAGAAAAGTGATAAGAGAAAGAGAGAATTGGAGATTGAGAGAAAAGTGATAAGAGAAAGAGAGCATTGGAGATTGAGAGAAACGTGATAATAGAAAGAGAGCATTGGAGATTGAGAGAAAAGTGATAAGAGAAAGAGAGAATTGGAGATTGAGAGAAAAGTGAGAAGTGAAAGAGAGAATTGGAGATTTAGAGAAAAGTGAGAAGAGAAAGAGAGAATTGGAGATTGAGAGAAAAGTAATAAGAGAAAGAGAGAATTGGAGATTGGGGGAAAAGTGATAAGAGAAAGAGAAAATTGGAGATTGAGAGAAAAGTGATAAGAGAAAGAGAGAATTGGAAATTGAGAAAAAATGGATAAGAGAAAGAGAGAATTGGAGATTGAGAGAAAAGTGATAAGAGAAAGAGAGAATTGGAGATTGAGAGAAAAGTGATAAGAGAAAGAGAGAATTAGAGATTGAGAGAAAAGTGATAAGAGAAAGAGAGAATTGGAGATAGAGAGAAAAGTGATAAGAGAAAGAGAGAATTGGAGATTGAGGGAAAAGTAATAAGAGAAAGAGAGAATTGAAGATTGAGAAAAAAGTGATAAGAGATAGAGAGAATTGGAGATTGAGAGAAAAGTGATAAGGAAAGAGAGAATTGGAGATTGAGAGAAAAGTGATAAGAGAAAGAGACAATTGAAGATTGAGAGAAAAGTGATAAGAGAAAGAGAGAATTGGAGATTGAGAGAAAAGTGAGAAGAGAAAGAGAGAATTGGAGAATGAGAGAAAAGTGATAAGAGAAAGAGAAAATTGGAGATTGGGGGAAAAGTGATAAGAGAAACAGAGAATTGGAGATTGAGAGAAAAGTGATAAGAGAAAGAGAGAATTGGAGATTGGGGGAAAAGTGATAAGAGAAAGAGAGAATTGGAGATTGGGGGAAAAGTGATAAGAGAAAGAGAGAATTGGAGATTGAGAGAAAAGTGATAAGAGAAAGAGAGAATTGCTGATTGGGGGAAAAGTGATAAGAGAATTGGAGAATGAGAGAAAAGTTATAAGAGAAAGAGAGAATTGGAGTTTGAGAGAAAAGTGATAAGAATAAGAGAGAATTGGAGATTGGGGGAAAAGTGATAAGAGAAAGAGAGAATTGGAGACTGGGGTAAAAGTGATAAGAGAAAGAGAGAATTGGAGATTGGGGGAAAAGTGGTAAGAGAAAGAGAGAATTGGAGATTTGGGCAAAATGGATAAGAGAAAGAGAGAATTGGAGATTGGGGGAAAAGTGATAAGAGAAAGAGAGAATTGGAGATTGACAGAAAAGTGATAAGAGAAAGAGAGAATTGGAGATTGGGGGAAAAGTGATAAGAGAATTGGAGAATGAGAGAAAAGTTATAAGAGAAAGAGAGAATTGGAGATTGGGGGAAAAGTGATAAGAGAAAGAGAGAATTGGAGACTGGGGTAAAAGTGATAAGAGAAAGAGAGAATTGGAGATTGGGGGAAAAGTGATAAAAGAAAGAGAGAATTGGAGATTGGGGGAAAAGTGATAAGAGAAAGAGGGAATTGGAGATTGGGGGAAAAGTGATAAGAGAAAGAGAGAATTGGAGATTGAGAGAAAAGTGAGAAGTGAAAGAGAGAATTGGAGATTAAGAGAAAAGTGATAAGAGAAAGAGAGAATTGGAGATTGGGGGAAAAGTGAGAAGAGAAAGAGAGAATTGGAGATTGAGAGAAAAGTGATAAGAGAAAGAGAGAATTGGAGATGGAGAGAAAAGTGATAAGAGAAAGAGAGGATTGGAGATTGGGGGAAAAGTGATAAGAGAAAGAGAGAATTGGAGATTGAGAGAAAAGTGATAAGAGACAGAGAGAATTGGAGATTGAGAGAAAAGTGATAAGAGAAAGAGAGAATTGGAGATTGGGGGAAAAGTGATGAGTGAAAGAGAGAATTGGAGATTGAGAGAAAAGTGATAAGAGAAAGAGAGAATTGGAGATTGAGAGGAAAGTGATAAGAAAAAGAGAGAATTGGAGAATGAGAGAAAAGTGATAAGCGAAATAGAAAATTGGAGATTGGGGGAAAAGTGATAAGAGAACGAGACAATTGGAGATTGAGAGAAAAGTGATAAGAGAAAGAGAGAATTGGAGATTGGGGAAAAAGTGATAAGAGAAAGAGAGAATTGGAGATTGAGAGAAAAGTGATAAGAGAAAGAGAGAATTGGAGATTGAGAGAAAAGTGAGAAGAGAAAGAGAGAATTGGAGAATGAGAGAAAAGTGATAAGAGAAAGAGAGAATTGGAGATTGGGGGAAAAGTGATAAGAGAAAGAGAGAATTGGAGATTGGGGGAAAAGTGATAAGATAAAGAGGGAATTGGAGATTGGGGGAAAAGTGATAAGAGAAAGAGAGAATTGGAGATTGGGGGAAAAGTGATAAGAGAAAGAGAGAATTGGAGAGTGAGAGAAAAGGGATAAGAGAAAGAGAGAATTGGAGATTGGGGGAAAAGTGATAAGAGAATTGGAGAATGAGAGAAAAGTGATAAGAGAAAGAGAGAATTGGAGTTTGAGAGAAAAGTGATAAGAATAAGAGAGAATTGGAGATTGAGGGAAAAGTGATAAGAGAAAGAGAGAATTGGAGATTGGGGGAAAAGTGATAAGAGAAAGAGAGAATTGGAGATTGGGGGAAAAGTGATAAGAGAAAGAGAGAATTGACATTGAGAGAAAAGTGATAAGAGAAAGAGAGAATTGGAGATTGGGGGAAAAGTGATAAGAGAATTGGAGAATGAGAGAAAAGTTATAAGAGAAAGAGAGAATTGGAGTTTGAGAGAAAAGTGATAAGAGAAAGAGAGAATTGGAGATTGGGGGAAAAGTGATAAGAGAAAGAGAGAATTGGAGACTGGGGTAAAAGTAGTAAGAGAATTGGAGATTGGGGGAAAAGTGATAAGAGAAAGAGAGAATTGGAGATTGGGGGAAAAGTGATAAGAGAAAGAGAGAATTGGAGATTGGGGGAAAAGTGATAAGAGAAAGAGGGAATTGGAGATTGGGGGAAAAGTGATAAGAGAAAGAGAGAATTGGAGATTGGGGGAAAAGTGATAAGAGAACGATACAATTGGAGATTGGGGGAAAAGTGATAAGAGAAAGAGAGAATTGGAGATTGAGAGAAAAGTGATAAGAGAAAGAGAGAATTGGAGATTGGGACAAAAGTGATAAGAGAATTGGAGAATGAGAGAAAAGTTATAAGAGAAAGAGAGAATTGGAGTTTGAGAGAAAAGTGATAAGAGAAAGAGGGAATTGGAGATTGGAGGAAAAGTTATAAGAGAAAGAGAGAATTGGAGATTGGGGGAAAAGTGATAAGAGAAAGATAGAATTGGAGATTGGGGGAAAAGTGATAAGAGAAAGAGGGAATTGGAGATTGGGGGAAAAGTGATAAGAGAAAGAGAGAATTGGAGATTGGGGGAAAAGTGATAAGAGAACGATACAATTGGAGATTGAGAGAAAAGTGATAAGAGAAAGAGAGAATTGGAGATTGGGGGAAAAGTGAGAAGAGAAAGAGAGAATTGGAGATTGAGAGAAAAGTGATAAGAGAAAGAGAGAATTGGAGATTGGGGGAGAAGTGATAAGAGAAAGAGAGAATTGGAGATTGAGAGAAAAGTGATAAGAGACAGAGAGAATTGGAGATTGAGAGAAAAGTAATAAGAGAAAGAGAGAATTGGAGATTGGGGGAAAAGTGATAAGAGAAAGAGAGAATTGGAGATTGGGGGAAAAGTGATAAGAGAACGATACAATTGGAGATTGAGAGAAAACTGATAAGAGAAAGAGAGAATTGGAGATTGGGGGAAAAGTGATAAGAGAAAGAGAGAATTGGAGATTGGGGGAAAAGTGATAAGAGAAAGAGAGAATTGGAGATTGAGAGAAAAGTGATAAGAGAAAGAGAGAATTGGAGATTGAGAGAAAAGTGATAAGAGAAAGAGAGAATTTGAGATTGGGGGTAAAGTTATAAGAGAAAGAGAGAATTGGAGTTTGAGAGAAAAGTGATATGAGAAAGAGAGAATTGGAGATTGGGGGAAAAGTGATAAGAGAAAGAGAGAATTGGAGACTGGGGTACAAGTGATAAGAGAAAGAGAGAATTGGAGATTGGGGGAAAAGTGATAAGAGAAAGAGAGAATTGGAGATTGGGGGAAAAGTGATAAGAGAAAGAGAGAATTGGAGATTGGGGGAAAAGTGATAAGAGAAAGAGAGAATTGGAGATTGGGGGAAAAGTGATAAGAGAAAGAGAGAATTGGAGATTGGGGGAAAAGTGATAAGAGAAAGAGGGAATTGGAGATTGGGGGAAAAGTGATAAGAGAAAGAGAGAATTGGAGATTGGGGGAAAAGTGATAAGAGAAAGAGAGAAGTGGAGATTGGGGGAAAAGTGATAAGAGAAAGAGGGAATTGGAGATTGGGGGAAAAGTGATAAGAGAACGATACAATTGGAGATTGGGGGAAAAGTGATAAGAGAAAGAGAGAATTGGAGATTGAGAGAAAAGTGATAAGAGAAAGAGAGAATTGGAGATTGGGACAAAAGTGATAAGAGAATTGGAGAATGAGAGAAAAGTTATAAGAGAAAGAGAGAATTGGAGTTTGAGAGAAAAGTGATAAGAGAAAGAGAGAATTGGAGATTGGGGGAAAAGTGATAAGAGAAAGAGAGAATTGGAGATTGGGGGAAAAGTGATAAGAGAACGATACAATTGGAGATTGAGAGAAAAGTGATAAGAGAAAGAGGGAATTGGAGATTGGGGGAAAAGTGAGAAGAGAAAGAGAGAATTGGAGATTGAGAGAAAAGTGATAAGAGAAAGAGAGAATTGGAGATTGGGGGAGAAGTGATAAGAGAAAGAGAGAATTGGAGATTGAGAGAAAAGTGATAAGAGACAGAGAGAATTGGAGATTGAGAGAAAAGTAATAAGAGAAAGAGAGAATTGGAGATTGGGGGAAAAGTGATAAGAGAAAGAGAGAATTGGAGATTGGGGGAAAAGTGATAAGAGAACGATACAATTGGAGATTGAGAGAAAACTGATAAGAGAAAGAGAGAATTGGAGATTGGGGGAAAAGTGATAAGAGAAAGAGAGAATTGGAGATTGGGGGAAAAGTGATAAGAGAAAGAGAGAATTGGAGATTGAGAGAAAAGTGATAAGAGAAAGAGAGAATTGGAGATTGAGAGAAAAGTGATAAGAGAAAGAGAGAATTTGAGATTGGGGGTAAAGTTATAAGAGAAAGAGAGAATTGGAGTTTGAGAGAAAAGTGATATGAGAAAGAGAGAATTGGAGATTGGGGGAAAAGTGATAAGAGAAAGAGAGAATTGGAGACTGGGGTACAAGTGATAAGAGAAAGAGAGAATTGGAGATTGGGGGAAAAGTGATAAGAGAAAGAGAGAATTGGAGATTGGGGGAAAAGTGATAAGAGAAAGAGAGAATTGGAGATTGGGGGAAAAGTGATAAGAGAAAGAGAGAATTGGAGATTGGGGGAAAAGTGATAAGAGAAAGAGAGAATTGGAGATTGGGGGAAAAGTGATAAGAGAAAGAGGGAATTGGAGATTGGGGGAAAAGTGATAAGAGAAAGAGAGAATTGGAGATTGGGGGAAAAGTGATAAGAGAAAGAGAGAAGTGGAGATTGGGGGAAAAGTGATAAGAGAAAGAGGGAATTGGAGATTGGGGGAAAAGTGATAAGAGAACGATACAATTGGAGATTGGGGGAAAAGTGATAAGAGAAAGAGAGAATTGGAGATTGAGAGAAAAGTGATAAGAGAAAGAGAGAATTGGAGATTGGGACAAAAGTGATAAGAGAATTGGAGAATGAGAGAAAAGTTATAAGAGAAAGAGAGAATTGGAGTTTGAGAGAAAAGTGATAAGAGAAAGAGAGAATTGGAGATTGGGGGAAAAGTGATAAGAGAAAGAGAGAATTGGAGATTGGGGGAAAAGTGATAAGAGAAAGAGAGAATTGGAGATTGGGGGAAAAGTGATAAGAGAAAGAGGGAATTGGAGATTGGGGGAAAAGTGATAAGAGAAAGAGAGAATTGGAGATTGGGGGAAAAGTGATAAGAGAACGATACAATTGGAGATTGAGAGAAAAGTGATAAGAGAAAGAGAGAATTGGAGATTGGGGGAAAAGTGAGAAGAGAAAGAGAGAATTGGAGATTGAGAGAAAAGTGATAAGAGAAAGAGAGAATTGGAGATTGGGGGAAAAGTGATAAGAGAAAGAGAGAATTGGAGATTGAGAGAAAAGTGATAAGAGACAGAGAGAATTGGAGATTGAGAGAAAAGTAATAAGAGAAAGAGAGAATTGGAGATTGGGGGAAAAGTGATAAGAGAAAGAGGGAATTGGAGATTGGGGGAAAAGTGATAAGAGAAAGAGAGAATTGGAGATTGGGGGAAAAGTGATAAGAGAACGATACAATTGGAGATTGAGAGAAAACTGATAAGAGAAAGAGAGAATTGGAGATTGGGGGAAAAGTGATAAGAGAAAGAGAGAATTGGAGATTGGGGGAAAAGTGATAAGAGAAAGAGAGAATTGGAGATTGAGAGAAAAGTGATAAGAGAAAGAGAGAATTGGAGATTGAGAGAAAAGTGATAAGAGAAAGAGAGAATTTGAGATTGGGGGTAAAGTTATAAGAGAAAGAGAGAATTGGAGTTTGAGAGAAAAGTGATATGAGAAAGAGAGAATTGGAGATTGGGGGAAAAGTGATAAGAGAAAGAGAGAATTGGAGACTGGGGTACAAGTGATAAGAGAAAGAGAGAATTGGAGATTGGGGGAAAAGTGATAAGAGAAAGAGAGAATTGGAGATTGGGGGAAAAGTGATAAGAGAAAGAGAGAATTGGAGATTGGGGGAAAAGTGATAAGAGAAAGAGAGAATTAGAGATTGGGGGAAAAGTGATAAGAGAAAGAGAGAATTGGAGATTGGGGGAAAAGTGATAAGAGAAAGAGGGAATTGGAGATTGGGGGAAAAGTGATAAGAGAAAGAGAGAATTGGAGATTGGGGGAAAAGTGATAAGAGAAAGAGAGAAGTGGAGATTGAGAGAAAGGTGATAAGAGAAAGAGAGAATTGGAGATTGGGGGAAAAGTGATAAGAGAATTGGAGAATGAGGGAAAAGTTATAAGAGAAAGAGAGAATTGGAGTTTGAGAGAAAAGTGATAAGAGAAAGAGAGAATAGGAGATTGGGGGAAAAGTGATAAGAGAAAGAGAGAATTGGAGACTGGGGTAAAAGTGATAAGAGAAAGAGAGAATTGGAGATTGGGGGAAAAGTGATAAGAGAAAGAGAGAATTGGAGATTGGGGGAAAAGTGATAAGAGAAAGAGAGAATTGGAGATTGAGAGAAAAGTGATAAGAGAAAGAGAGAATTGGAGATTGAGAGAAAAGTGATAAGAGAAAGAGAGAATTGGAGATTGGGGGAAAAGTGATAAGAGAATTGGAGAATGAGAGAAAAGTGATAAGAGAAAGAGAGAATTGGAGATTGGGGGAAAAGTGATAAGAGACAGAGAGAGACAGATAGTATCAGATTCTTATTCTGGTGAAGTTTTAGTGCTAAACCATTGAAATCCAAAGAAGTTCAAGATCTGAGCATAAAAAGAAACAAAAGCAAAAGGAGTAGTTCCAACTCTTCTAGTTTGCTTGAAGAACAATTGATACAATAGATAGCGAATGAAAGATTAAATATCCAGTATATACAAAGTAGATACTGAAAATAGAAAGCTGGGCTTCTTCGTCTTCTTCTTATTTGCGCACTTATTCTGGGAGGTTCGTGTGGGCAGAGTCCTCAGACACACATTCCTGAGAGTCCAATCACAAACTTAGGCGATTTAGATAATATAACTATGTGCGCCTGCATTGTTATGTGTGTCTCGTTATGAACCAGGCATTGTGAATACGGTGACTCGAACGTAAACATTGTCTGAGTGTACCTTTAAGGCAGTGAGAAATGATATTTGAGAATATTCAAGTTAGTCTGAATATAGTTTGAGTATGAAACCAGTTCAACTAAGTCCCTAACCTCAGACTGAAGTTAAGTGAGGGCTAATGTCTCTTATATTTGAGGATTACCCCCAAATTGCGCCACAAATTTTCGGTATTTTTGTTTATACCAGGAAACATCTACGTGGTTACTCACTATGCTAAAAATAACAACCATTTTAATTTATAAATTTTACTGATTAGCCAAAAATATAATGAATATATATTCTAAAATATAGTAGAAAAATAGCCAATTATAATGCCAAATATGTAGCAAGTAAACGAAATTGAAAAACTTATAGTATAGTTCTGAAAAGTACGGTAATCCACAACTTGTAGCAGCCTAATGTGGTAACCCTGTAGTCTAATAGATCGGGGCTGACAACGAAAATAACTACTAAAAATGTCATTTGTTCTTGTCAAGGCCGAAGAACGGTAAAAAGTATATTTATCATGGACTAGCCGGTCGTTGTCTCATGGATACTCTGTTCCTAACTATTATCAACTTCTCATTTCTAGCTAGGCAGCAAATTAACAGAGTCGTTATTACGTGGGACAGAATAATTTACCGTATTCCTTCCGGCTGTCTACGCTCTTAGTTCAATTGCCGCCGAGATCAACTTTGTCTTTGATCCTTTCGGAGTCGATAATAAAAAGTACCAGTCCAGTACTGGGGTCGATTCTACCTCTATATCTATTTTTCAATTCATCTCTATCATTCTCTCTTTCCTTCTCTGAAAGAAATCGACTGTGTTTAGACCTGGAGGGGAGATAGGTCCAGCTAGGTTTATAATGGCCAAGAAACACCGTTTCTACGGCGCCTCTACAATTCCACTAGGAGATACGGATCCATACATATATATCTAGCTAGAGCTCGATACTAGCCTAGTACTCCTCATGACAGCCAAGTACCACATAGATAATATCGGACACAACAGGTGAGCTATTTGTAGATCACACGTTCGACTCCCCCACCTCTCTCTCTCTCTCTCTCATATATATATATATATATATATATATATATATATATATATATATATATATATATATATATATATATATATAAGACGGCATATATATGTGTTGGTATGTATATTTAATTTTGATAGTTTGTATAATTTTGTATAATTTTGTACATAGATCTGTTGAATATGCATGCCAATTCTAACACATATATATCCTAGAAACGATCGTTAAATAATGAACTTTTTTTGTTTAATATAAGGAACTGTTTCATTGTTTTATTCATTATTTTTTTTATATTTTATCTTGACTCTGTATTCCGTTTATCTTTCACCGAAAGTGATTTTTCATTGCATCTCTTCTTTCCATGATATCCGGATTACATTGAGTTCTTCATACGGATTGGACACTACCGTAAACTCTTGGTAGATTTATTTACATATATATATATATATATATTCTCTCTCTCCCTTTTACCCCTACACTCACATTCACACACATACACTCATTCTTCTGTCTTCTCGGTTGTTAATGAGCTCCTGAATAATCACATACATTTTATTGTCAATTCCTCTCTTTATATTTCTCTATTTCTTCTCTCTGTCTATCTCTTTCCCTCCGACAAACCCTCACTCTAAATCCATCTTCCTCCCACACATACACACACACAAACACAGTTGTGTATAAACACCTATACAGACAAAGACAAACAAATGTTTGTATGTATATATATACACGTGTGATTTTAGCTGATCGTTATCCGTCTGTTATATATATATATATATATATATATATCAGGATTACACCAGTATTAAACTAGTTAGACCCTTACATGGAAAGTATATGCCCTTATATGAACAACCTATTATTTTATCGATACGTCATTCCCCCAAGCCACGCCTCTGATGAAATGGCCAGTCTTCTGTAAGTATGTTAATAGTCTGGAACTAGCTGTCGAAACGGAAAAAGCTCAGCCGTCGGGCCCAGACTCGTTCTAATATATATATATATATATGTTAATCCAGAGTTCAATCGGGGGTAACCACAGTAAGTAAGGTACTCAATACATAGCACAGTGTAAATATTTAATATAGAAATGGCTTCTACAGGACTAGAAATTTTTCATTCGACAAAAATTCGGGCTTCCTGATGATTTCTCCCGAATAAAACAGTTCTAGTCCTGTAGAAGCCATTTCTATATTAAATATATATATGTGTGTGTGTGTGTGTGTGTGTGTGTGTGTGTGTGTGTGTGTGTGTGTGTGTGTGTGTGTGTGTGTGTGTGCACGTGTGTGTGTATAAAGTAGAAGCCTTTAGAAAAAAAATACTCAGTTGACATGATTGACTAAAACCCTTCGGCCCAGTGCTCCAACCAATATATAATAACAATGTGACACAAAAATGCCTGAGGTGAGCATTCTTTCTAAAGTGTGTACATTCTTATGATACCAACAATATGTATATTTGATTCGTAAATGTTAAACTTCCACATATTAGGAGACATACATACACTGACACATAATTTCGTACATTATATATATGTATCTGTGTGCGTGTGGGGGGTGCACGTGTGTGTGTGCACGTGTGTGTGTGTGAGCGCGCGCATGTATTCATTTATTTATATGTAATTTATATATATATTTATAAATACATTTATATACACTCACGCGCATACACACACATATGTATATACATACTTCTCACTTCAAACATACACACAAAACCCGCCTAGATAACACATAAATGGACCAATGAGGCTAGCTAGTCCTGATTTCATTGACCGAACTCCTCACTTGGTTTAAATATAACTTGATTATTGCATCTCTTCACCAACAACATGGGTGGATGACAGAAACAGGATATATTTAACCATAGGTGAAAATAGCAATGTAATTATTTCTCATGAATTAATTATCTTATTAGAGGTTGAAAGGTAAACAGCACACCTATTGTTATATTGAAGCCGGTGGATTGACAGAATCGGTTGAGTATCGGATAAAATGTATTATGTTATTTTGGTACAGTTCTCAGTTCAAATCCTGCCGTAGACAACTTTGCATTTTAACATTCTTGATGTCAATAAAATAAAGTCCTGGTTTCAATTCTCTCCGCGTTCTCTACGCGATCAACTTAGTATTTTAACCTTCCGTAGATCAATAAAATGAGCTATAATTAAAGTTCTTAGTTCAAAATCTACTTACCAAGCAATCACTGTTTAGAACAACATAATCCACATTGTATGCATTGCTTTTGAATTCGCTTAGTAGCACATTGAATGACTTCGTGATTCGATTAGGTGCTTCACATAACTTTTCAAAACAAGGACCGTCATCAAATTTATGAAAAATTTATTAGTTCGTTTGCATATGTAAATAACGTCAATATTTTGTTAAATGCATGATTATTTTTTTCTGAATTTTAGCAAAAGAAAGCAACACCAAAATGATGAAATAAATCATAAAATTGAACATTTGATTTGAATAGATATGTTTGATAAAATGTTTCTGGAAGATTTCCTTTACACGATGAATTAAAATAACTGTAGTCAGTATTTCATGTTTAAAATAAGTCAAATGTATTCAAGTTATTTTACCATTTCAATAAATTAAAGACTATCGAAATTCAAATTTCGGTGTATTTTTATCATATCTTTAATTGTGCAATAACATTCTTTTATAAAGGGATAGTTTTAAATCGTGCGGTAAACGGGCGTCATTTTGTTGATTTCATAATTGTTTCTACGTTAGGCACAAGGCCAGCAATTACCCAGTGTATTACTGGTACTTTATTTTATCGACCCCGTAAGGATGAAAGGCAAAGTTAACCTCGGCGGGATTTGAACTCAGAATGGCAAGGGCCGTAACTCTAATACGACTATATTAGCCTGTAACTGACACAATTAAATGTTCCTTAACCCACATGACCCTAGTTGTTATCAATGAATAATTCAAGGTGTGCGAAAGTCATTTCTACGACTTGTAAATCTGAATAAATTCTGACAATTGAAGAATATCAAACGGAATTGAAAAACCCTTAATAGGATAAGTCAAACGGTTTTTCTTTTATTATATAACCATTATAAGTGCAGAAGGTAGGTAAAATAGAGCAGTCTGGCAAAAGTCTTCGCACTATAAATTTTGGTTCTTTACGTCCTGATTTTAAATCTCACCGAGGTTAACTTTGTTTTTCATTCTTCCGAGATCGATAAAATACAGTACCTATTAACCGTTTTAATTCCAAAACCGCCCGAAACCAATCATGGTTCTTCAATACAAAACATTTATTTTAATGTGTATATTTATCTAAAAACCATCCTAATGTTCCGAACTCCAACTTAATAAGAAGAAAGTTAGTTACATTACTAAATTCATTCAAATTATTGATTATTTTCTAAATTATTTGAAAATGAAAGGCAATGTTTTTCATTAGAAATATAGAAACGAAACTGTTAAATACTGGGTTGATTTAATTGACTAACTCATCCTCATAAACCTTCTGGCTTTATGTCTATATTGGCAAACAATTATAGACTCCATGCATGAGTAACACAACCACACTACCTTACTATTGACAACATATTAAAATCTCGTAATTTACCGCCTACTGGGCGAATTCAGTTAATTGCGTACTTCAGTTAATTAGTTACTTACATAAGAATTTCAGTTACCGAGGTTATTCAATTAAGCACAATCGACTGCAATGCTTTTTAGTCTTTAGTTAGTTTGTTTGTTGTTTTTTTATTCATTTTCTTTTCTAATATATGTTAGTGTGTTACTATATATTATTTCTGTTATAGTGATGTTTCTATTTAAAACTGCTTCTACTTCTTTGGTGGGGATCCTATTTATTTCTTCTTAGTTATATATGAATATTAACCTGATGTATTATTAACTCTTTTACTGATTTCAATCACTGGACTACGGACATGCTGGGGCACCGTCTTCGAGAGTTTCAGTCGATAATATTGAACCCAGTACTTAAGCTTCAGTTTGGTACTTATTTGATCGATCTCTATTGTTGATCTACTACGTTATAATACATACACAAATAGAACCTGTTGTTTAATGCGATGAAATACCCATGATCGTTTGGTAAATCACTGATGAGGGACTCGTTTTATAACATGTTATCCACGTGCAACCAGCAGTATTCTTCTCACCCATATTTTCATATATATATATATATATATATACGTGTGTGTGCGTATATATATATATCTATATATATATATGTATATATGTATATATATATGTCAGGTCACCAGTTGGTGCTACTGGTGACATGTATCCTAGTACAACCTGTCCCATGGTCGGATCGTTGGCGACTAAACTGGCACCCTACCAAGGTTTCTTGGTGAGGAGGATGACTTTGGACATCCTGCAGGACTAAAAACAAAACCTGTCAAAGGGCAAAGGAGCTCTTAAGAGTCAATAGCCATCCAAAATCACCGGGAGAGATGACCCCTTAGCCTTTGTCAAGGCAGAATTCTAGGAGAAGGAAAACTCTGATATAACACCTGCAACCCTGATGGTATCCAATGATGTGGACTTTTCTTCTTTTTGGTAAATATCATCTTGGTTAAGAGAGTGGGACTGGCTTTGTGCAGTGCCTTTGCTCACTATAAAAGCTTCACGGCACAGGCATTGCTTTATATCTGGAGATCTCTCTGCACGTGTCGTCACATGGTACCATGGGCCCAGCACTATGTGTCAATAATTGTCACAGGTGTAGTGTTTGTACCAGAGTTTTCAAGTCGCTGGCTGGACTAAAACGTCACACTCGTTCAGCGCATCGGTAGGGCTTCTCCTACATGGATATAAAGTAGTGGCCGTACTCGAAAACGAGTTGGCAGCCACCATATATATTTATATAGAGAGAGAGAGGTAGAACACTAGAAGATAATACCCATAGTGGTAGAGTATTCAGTCCATGGGACGAGTTTGGTAGAAGTATTAACGCAACAGTTAGTTCACCATACCGAGAACAATTATTTCACCTTATGTGGATCCTCTGTCCGAGCTGAAGATCCGTATGAGGTGAAACAATTGTTCTCGGTATGGTGAACTCACTGTTGCGTTACTACTTCTACCAAACTCGTCCCATGGACTGAGTGTTCTACCACTACGGATATTATCTTCCAGTGTTCTACTTCTCTCTATATATATATAAATACACACACACACACACACACACACACACACACACACACACACACACACACACACACACATATATATATATATATACAGTATATATCGACAGTCGATCGACTTTCGTCAAATCGGACCGAGGAAGCAATGTTTCCATTGGTCTTTCCAATTGCTAATATTATCTATTTGTCGCAACTCCAGGTAGAAGTAGCAACGTGAAATAAAGTTTCTTTCCCAAGTACATAACGCATCGCCCGGTCCGGGAATCGAACTCACAATCTCACGATTGCGAATCCAATTCTATAACCACTCGGCCTAAATTCACTCATAAGGAATTGATCAACCAGAAGCTATCGTATAAAAATACGTTCCCATAGTTCCACGCAATGGGACGGAAATCGAAACTGCGTTGTTGTAAAACTACTTAGCTATATAGCTAAAGACTGTAGATTTAGTACGACAAATTAATTGGTCATGGGGAGAAAAAGTAGTCATCAATATTATGTGACACCTTTCCTCTATTTCGGTGAAGTTTACCTCTCGTGTCGATAAAATGAAAGTCTTCCTTTTCTACACAATTTTGATTACGATGTCTTATTTGTTTTCTTTAATCCTCTTAACTATCCCAAAGATTGTCTTACGTTCGACAGATCTAACGTCATTTGCAAGGAGTGTACTTTTATTGTTCCGCACATTTGTCAAGTTTATTCAATACTCGTGATAAATTTTTCAAGATAAAATAAACTACTGTATCGATACCTAAATGAAAATATTTTGAAAAATTGAAAAATTATAACAAAGACAGTTGATCCTATTTGCATAACGTCTTTCTTCCATGATTTTTTTTCTTTTTTTACTTTGTATATCTTTCAATGTTAGTTGCTTTTCACTTAGATCAGAAGTTTCCCAATTGGATGACGAGACACTTTAGAGAATAGGTTCTCAAAGTGGGCGCTAGCGCCACCCAGGGTCCAAGGGCACTGGTGCCTACGGGGGGGGGGGGCGATAGAGATGATATATATTAGTATATTAAATATCAAATGCTACATATATATAAATATAGTAAAATAAGAAATGTATAATATTTATTTATACATAGTATATATTATACTATTTATTATATATAAATTAACGATTTTATTTAATATATATTATTTACAATTTGCGTGTAGGCAGGTCTCTCTGGAAATAGGGTTGGGGAACACTGAGGGTATTACATGGCCGAGAGTGGAGCGGTGGCCCAAAACGTTTGAAAACCTCTGGTTTAGTGTGTCACCGATAATCTCTAATTAAATCAAATTTGACCAATTTTTACTAATATTTGGCTGTGAAGTATGTTTATATTTTTTTTTAATAAACACTCAACATACAATTAGACACGTGACTGATGTCATGTGATATGGTATTTAATTATATATTTATCAATTTTGTTAAGTATGTTGCCATTGTGAAAAAGTTTATCAAACTCTGTCCTAGAGGATCTGTTAACCTTAGATATATTCTACACATTTACTCCTTTTTTTGCCTGTTTCAACTCATGCTTAAACAAAATAAATAAATGGACCTATGTCGGTTTTGATGTTGATGATTTTAGTTGTACGGTCAACCCATGACGTAATTCTCAGAGAGATTTAGTGGCAGAATGGCCCGGCGTTGCTCGGGATTTGCTCTAGGGTTCTTATATATTTGATATATATTTATCCTTATCGAGCCTCATGAAATAAATACGTTTGTTTATATTTTGTTATTGTGTATGCAAAAATATCTGTACACGAATATATAATTATATATATATATATGCTGTATATTAAAATAACAGATTAAAGTTTAAGCAAAGAATCGCTGCGTTCACCCTTAACGGGATCTTCTGAAACTAAAATAAAAAAAATCAATCTGTGAACGCAGAAGTAAATATTTCGAAAAACGTTACACACTATATATATATATATATACACACACACACTATATATATATATACATATAAACACACACACACACCGCGTCATAATGTCCTAATGCAAACAGCCAGACATACAGATAGATATTATAAGGGCGCAACGTTATATCTATGTATTTATCTAAAAAGAGAAAGATTAAGAGAGAGAGAGAGGTCGCTAAATCGCCTAATGCGTTCCCTAGGGCATTGAAAATTTGAAATTTTACTCAGAAGACTTAATTCGTTCGAGGTAATGATAAAATACACTTGCCCAGAATAGCACACAGTGAGATTCAACTTTAACCATTCAGTCATGCTGCATTTGTTTATGTACATTGAAAATAAAAACCAATGTCTCATTTTCTTAGTGGCACAACTTGATGTATGTGACAGCTTCTTAATATAGCTGTGTCCTTCTCTTCTTCACAATTTGTTTTCTTTTTTCCAGTAGTTTAATTTTTATTGCGCGCTTTAATTTTACAATTGAGCGCTGCCATATGAGTCTTGGAGGCACATGCCAGTGTTTTGCTTTTGTACTTTGTATGTGTGTGTTTGTTTGTTTTCGCGTTGATGAATGTTTCCACACCATACAAATATGTAATTATGTGTTCACGTCTGTGTGTGTGTGTGTGTGTGTGTGTGTGTGTGTGTGTGTGTGTGTGTGTGTGTGTGTACGCGTGAATGTATGTGAATAATGTCCTCAAATATACTGTATAAAAGACAAGATGTTTACATCTGTTTATACATACATTGTTGACTAAAATCTTTATATATACTGTATAGTATAGCATTGAAACATAACTTTGTTAACGTTCCAGTAATTTTATCAATTGAACTAGCAGCCAAGAATGTGTTATATATAATTCATCTATCTGATTTATCTAAAACCTTAGTAGTAGTGAGATTATGAGCATTGTATCCGTGAAGAGTTTAAGTGAATATGTCAACAACAGATTGGAACTAATCTGCCTGATTTCTCTTTATCTCCGCACGAACATATATTATGTCAATATGATGTGTTTGCATCTGTTTGTATACATAGTATTGACTAAAATCTATATACTCTGTAACAAGGTATCGCAATAAAACAAAACACTGTTAATAAACAAATAATTTATTTAGCAATTGCTTCCCGAAACCCCTAATGTATTCTATATTTAATCTGTTGTGTGTAGTGATTTTGTTTTCATTTTCTCGTGTGTAACCCCAGGATTTGTCTACCAATAATTGTTTCTAATTTTGGCACAAGGCCAGCAATTACCCAGTGCATTAGTGGTACTTTATTTTATCGACCCCGCAGGGATGAAAGGCGAAGTTAGCCTCGGCGGGATTTGAACTCAGAATGGCAAGGGCCGTAAGTCTATGCGTCAAAACATGTCGTCCGACCCTCTACCGATACTGCCAATCCACCGCCAATACTAAATCCTAATTCTGAATTGACTTAAGAACCACATGTTTTTAGATTAGTTTCAAACTTATCAATAATCGGTTAGTATTACTAATGCCCTTAAAGAAGTATACTTTTATACCTTTCTATATGGTTAAATATTTTTCTTTCTTTAATTTTGATTAAATTTTCATTAGTATTCTTTGATGATTTTGTCTATTAATATTCATATGCAAAATAGAGAAATAAATGAGTTGTTTTATATTTGATTGTTTAAAGTTATTACATTACAAAATTATGCACACACACACACCCACACACACCTACACACCCAAACACACACACATACACATATATATGTGTGTATGTGTGTATACATATACATGCATATATATATTTATATGTACATATACATGCATATATATATTTATATATATAAATATATATATATATATAATATATATATATATACATACATATAAATGAAAGGTATAGAAAACATTGTAGCAAAAAGCCATATATGTATATATATATATATATATAGAGAGAGAGAGAGAAGGGGGCGGGGAGAAATGATATATAACTATTTTATTTGATTGTTAAAGAATTCCGTTACAAAATTATATTTTACAATAATTGGTTTTCAATATTTTATTACATACATATTTTAGTATTGTGTATGTATGATTGAGGAAAAAGATGAAACAATTTAAAAGCAAAAGTCTGGAAAATTGAAATTAATCAGATAATCGAAAGAGTAATGTTATTATCTTAAAGTGGTTTTCTGGTCTAGTCAGAGGAGGGTCGGTCGTGACCTTGATTTTTTTCTAAAGCCTCGACGGGTGTGGTTGAATGGGAGAAAGTTATCCTTAGAAACAGTGCCAGGTTTAGATTTGGTAAGGCCAGTTTGTATATAAAACTTGGAGACCTCTTGTTAAGAAAAATAACATCTGAATGTCTCACAAAAAATATATATGCTTTTAAATATTCGGTGGTCCTTGCGAATTGTGAACACCTAATTATATGTAATTAACATTTTAATGGTAATTTCAATTAATGTGTTAAAATTTAACCGCCTAAGAATATGTCACTTTTGGAATCAAGCATAAAGAGCATTTTCTTAATATATAGTGAAAGCCACATATTAGAATCACGGATAATATTGGTTTCTGACTTAGGCACAAGGCAATAATTTTGGAGGAAAGAGAAAGTCGATTAAATCTACCCCAGTGCATTACTGGTACTTTATTTTATCGACCCCGTAAGGATGAAAGGCAAAGCTAACCGCGGCGGGATTTGAACTCAGAACATAAAGGACCATAACTCTATGTCACTAAGCATGTTGTCCAACGCTCTACCGATTCTGCCAATCCACCGCCCCACAATATTGGTAATCGGATAATATTACCAAGAGGTTATTGTTACATAATTGTTGGGTCTCAAACTATTTATATATTTAAAGTAGGTATTGTTATAGAAAATATATATATTTCTATACCATATAATTGGTGGATAGTTAAAAATAGAACTGAACTTAATAAATTCTCTATCAAAAATATTTGTTAATTCGTGAAATTATAAATAAACATTATTAAGGAACTTATCCCTTAATTTCAGAATGCCTGATATTTTCAGTATTGTAGTAATCTAATCCCAGGTTACAGTCAAATTCTCAGATTATAAGTCCTCGACTTCCTGATAGTTGGCTTCCTAGACGAATTCATGGTCAGTGTCTTGCTCCTCAGCTCGAGGTTGAGGTTGAAGCGATCTCGTCTGCCATTTCGAGAGTTGTGATCTGTAGAACCTGGAGAACAACAGATTCTGTAACCTGCTGTTGTTGCTGCTGCACCTGTTGTTGGTGTTGTTACAGTCTCTGCTGCTCGCCTCTCAGGCTTCCGACTACCTCGAGGTAGTATCATATCTTAGTATCCCGAAAACGGCAAAAGCTTTTCTTATGCCCGATAACAACTTTCTTTTTTTTTCTTCGTTCTTTAATATGGATTAAGCTATGGATGTCATATTTTTTTTTTTTTTTTCGTGCAGCTCTGCTAGGAAGAATCTTTTCTCAAGAACTTGTCGAGGCATTTCAGTAGTTGAAAGTAGGCTGGAAGATTTTCTCCTGCGCCAATCTCGCCGTGAGCAAGTTGGCTGCGATGCCTTTCCTAAGCACCTTTTTGAACATTCTAATTCGTTTTCCCTCTAGTCTAGTTTTCTCTATCGCTACTCATTTACTAAATCTTATCGATTCTACTCTAATTGCCCTTTTCAGAGCGAATCACTCGCCGCTGTTGACGATTCACCTCCTCAACGCCTGCTTAACTAATTCGCTAATCCGGACTCTGTAATCTTTACGCGTCGGAAACGATGCGTTCAGGTTCCAGTAACCGGGTCCCTGTCTATGAAATCTATCTAAGTCGACCATATAGATCACAAATTTGTGATCTGTGTAGTCTACAACTTTGAAATGTGGACACCCTATGCTAGCCTTATCTATTTCTCTACAGAATACCCTATCTAGATACGATCTGGATGACTCGATGCAGTTTGACCGTATCAACATTGGCACTTTCGGGGAATCCAGTCAGCACCTGTCAGACAGTTGGAAACATCTGAGCACGTTTGAGAGGCTTTTGCACCCACCTCCCCTATCTGCTAGTACCACATGGTCCCAGTGTGCGTTTAAGATACCGTTCCAGTCGCCTTGTCGGGACGTTCCTAGAAAGTTCTCCACGCACCTAAAGAAATCAGGCAATCCTATCCCTGTTGAGGTATAGACAGCCACTAGCCTGAAGGCATACTCTCTGCTGCTGGTCATGTCCAGCTCCACCAACTTACCTTCTAAGTCCATAAAGATGGTATGTACCGTGAGATCTATGCCTTTCCAAAACAGCACAGCGATTCCACTCCAGATCCCGGACGGCTTGGAGATACGTACACCTCGTATTCGCCGAAAATGAGTGCGAAGGCTCCTATCTCGGAAATTCAAGTCTCGCTGATGGCCAACACGTCTATGTTCAGTGACCTGAGGTCGTTGGGCAAGTGGCTCTGCTTCCAAGGTGACTCCAGACCACGTGCATTTACACTGCCTATCCTAAATAAGGCCGTGTTAGATAAAGATGAGGAAAAGTAAGATGGAGTTACTTACCCTGTTTGTATGGAGGAAGGAATGATGATCCTTCCTCCCAGCCAGTTGAGGGCACCTCCACGTGGATGTCTGAGTATATCCGCTTGAATAATGTGGTGCGGAAGTCCCTAATTGCATTGGGCAATTTTGCTTTTAATTGATGTATGATTCTTGTGTGATGTGTATGATCTGTATATATGTGGGCAGTGTGATCTTTTTTTTTTTGGGGGGGGGGGGTAATCGGTTTTTGTAATTATAGTGTTGTAATTTAGATTGTGTTTGGTGGTGGTGGTGATGGTGGTGTTAATGGTGGCAGTGGTGATATAAGTGTTTGATCCCGTGCTGTTTTTTGTTGCGTTCGTATTATTAGTTTGTAGGTTTTGTAGTGGCGCTGACGGTGTTCAATTCCGGAATCCAGTCATATACTTTTCTAATGCTAAGTTGTTGTTGTTGTTGTTCTTCTTCTTCTTCTTGTCAATAGTTGGACTCTAGTCCAAGGCGCTGTCACGTGACATGATTTCGTTGCTGCTCTGGCTGGATGGGGAGGAGGTGTCATCTCCATTAAAAAAATGTTGTAAGCGTAAATTCAAATTGTATAGTTCAAATATTTGGGCAAAAATCCCAAATATTATGGGGTCTCCCTTCTTGAGGGATAAGACTGGCGCCTTATAGCCCCTTTGTAACGAAGAAAATTAACAAAACGGTGTTTTCAATATGTAAAAACAACAAACTTACTTCTGCTTTATGGAATACTCTGCAATTTTGTCCATTGATGTTAGCTTTCACCCAATTGGTTCTGATTTTAAAAATTCGACATGACCTTATAGCAAAAAGAGTCCATTGGGAGTTGTGCAAAAATAGGACATCGAAACGCAATGTCAGTGGTCCGAACATACTCCTCTTTAATCATGCCTATCAGTTGAGGTAGTAGAGTTATTTGGGGACCTTGAGTTCAAGACCACAAAGTCTAACACAAATGCCCTAATTTTGATGTATCCCCCCCCCCTTCCAAGGGCTCTAATAGATATTGCGATCTCTCAAGACCACAATGTGGCTGAAAAGGAAATGGAAAAGATCAATAAGTATGCAGACCTTGCAGGTACTATTAGAACTGAGCCCCATATAGAGACAGACGACGTGCCAATCGTCATTGGGGTCCTAGGCTTGGTTCCTAAATATCTTACATCAAAAGCCTTGGGATACCCGACTTTATAGGCAATGCCCACATTTCTACCATCACTAACACTGCCAGAATCCTATGCGATATATTGAATCTCTGAGATCAGGGACTGATCTGAGGCCAGTTAACACGCTTCAACTATCAAATGATTACTAGAGAAACCTTACAAAGGGAAAACAATTATTAATATTATTATTTTAGAAGATGAAACCGCTCCATTACCAATATCCTGAAATACTCGACAGGGGAAATAAGGCAGAGCGACAGCCAACACTGATGCGAAGGACCTGGAGCAAAAGTAAAAACAGGTCTGATTTTAGCTGAACACGACGAATGCCTAAATACAAATAATTACAAAAATAGAATAATGAAACACCATGCAAACATCCAAATAGAGACTATAAAACCAGTGCAATAAAACAATTGACCGCTTTATTTCCGGCTGTCAAATCCTTGCCAAGGTCGAGTATACAATCGAGTCGACAATTATGTCAAATGCCACTTTCGGGTCAACACTGAAAATGAGTAAATGTTATACATATGTACCAAACATGGTACATGATAATGATTTTGCTACGATGATCTGGGACAAGCTTGTTCAGACTGTCAAGGAAATCAAAGCAATGACTAGAATGGAAATTTCTATACTCTTGTAGATATATTGATCGCCCGGAAAAAAATCGAAATTCTGTCGATATACACGGATCTAGAAATTTGAATAAGCAGAATTACGGAATATACTTCTGTGTTGCTATATTAGTGAAATGATGATAAAAATACTGATAAAAATTGTTGCATACCTTGAAAATATTTAATATTACTGACTTTAGTTTCTAATTATTTTTTTAATTCAAATGGAAAAATTAACAATAATTTATTTATGGTAGATATCATGATGTGTTGTTTTGTATTATATGTGCCCAGTACTCGTATAGTTATTTTGTATATGGTGTATATATATTTAAGTCCTATGGTACTCTACCTAGTTATGAGTGCAGTGCCTAGTGGTGTTATTTCTTTAATATTTTGTTCTATTGGTAATACATTACTTTCTTACAGAAATCGGGACACGAGGTCATTGATTAGTGATGTTAAGAGTTTATATGTGGTGGACAGGCATGTTATCGGTCTGTAATTCTTAGGTTTCGTCATTTTTTAATAAGAAGAATGTTATTCTCTTTGTGATCCATTGGGGTAATCATGATTTTTTATAGGTAAAGCAAAAAATTGGCTCTTTGTCACGGCCAAGTGATTTTCGTTTTTGTGATTTCTTTAAAGTAATTTTGACACTTTCTTCTGTGATATTACTCCACTCTTGTGTTGGTATATCTCTCTACTACAGATATTTTTCGAGAATCTTTATACTTCGTTCATTGAGTGTGGCTTTTTTTTTCTATTTCATATTTTCTCTATTTCTCTATAGTCTTTTGTTATGTTTCAAAAATCTTGTTTTGCCTATAAAATGTTGTTCTTTTATTATTATTACATTTATTATTATTTGAAACTTCATCAAATTCTTCTTTCCCATATCATGTCGAGTATCAACCTGACACCTGAGTAAAAATTTCGTAATACACACATTTTACAATCAATTGTCATACAAATGAGGCAATAAACAACAGTAAATATCTTTGCAAGATATTTAAATCGATAATGCCTTTCTCAGGATATGGACAGTGCCAGTCAGCACTATGTTTTGTATCTCTTACAGAGATGGCTTTCCAAGTAACTGGTCCAAATATTTTTAAGTTCCCTTTTTTATCATTTCAAGTGCGCCGATTATCACTTTAAGATGTCACATTTTCTCAATTTCAATTATTACATCTTTATATTTACTTTGCTTTCGGAACTCTTTCGAGATATTACGATCTGATGGAATGCTGACAACAATTAATAAGCATGTTTTCTTCTCATCGTTCATCACAATTATGTCAGGTCTGTTGACCTTGATCATTCTGCCCGTGTTCACTGGGAAATCCCATAGAATTGTCACATTCTCGCCTCTTGTTACTCCATCTGGGTACTATTTTCCCTCCGTTTTTATACCGTAAAACCTGCGCATTACCCAGTATAAGTATTGCCATACTCTGTCATGCCTCGTGTTATATATTCGTGGGGACGTAATACTTTGCAGCCTGAAACCAGGCGGTCAATGGTGTCAACATGATCATCGCAGAATCGACATTTTGGGTCAGTTCCGTTTCTGATCACATTGGCTTGAATGCTATTATTATTATTATTATTGAATGCTATGGTTGACGGAGGCTCGGCTCTGTAAGGTATTGTAAATTTTGAACGCTATAACAATTGTAAATTGTTTAAAACTTTAACCAACTTGTAGACAAAAACACCCTCCTCCTCGTGAGAGGGGTCTTTCTGCCCGTTATTTGGCCCTTCGGGGTTAAATAACTGCTTATTGGGGTTTTGTGCCCAATATTTATTTTAAACAAAAAAAACGACATGGCTACGAAAAAGAATTTTCATAGGTCACTCCCACTCATTCCGTCTTCTTCTTCCTCAATTGTCACTACAGCAGAGAGAAGATTGTCTCTCTCCCTCCCTTCTCTTTCGCAAGCGACGACAGAAAAGAAAAGTCTCGTGCAAAGCGTGCAAGATTTCTCGACGACGACAACGACGAAACAGGTGTGCGGGAAATCCGAAAACCCATTTCATTCGTCTGACGTCAGGAATAATAGCAGTAGCAGCCGTAATAACAACAGCAACAGTGACAATGAAAACAACAGTAGCAGCCGCAACAGCATCAGCAGCAGTATAAACAACAACAGCATTAGCAGCAGCAACAACAACAACAACCACAGCAACAGCGGCGGCGGCAGTAGTCGTAGTACCTGCAGCAACAACAAAAGTAACAGCAGCTCTGACGACAACAACAACAGCAGCAAAGAGAAACCAATCTCGTTTGCAGGTATCGCGAAGAACCTGGAAACAATCCTCATAACAAATGAGGAATTAGAGGAAGCGAAGAAGATGGTGAGAAAAACTGGACACCGAGCAATCTGCAAGGCAGCGGAAAAATGTTTCGAAACCCAACAGCACTGTACGGTCACGTACCATACAGTAAGTAGAAAATCCCGTAGGGTTGAAAGAGCCACATCACCCGAGGCAAGAAATATGCCACCGTAGACGTACATTTTGCCACACCCCAGGAGGCAAAGGCTCAATCCGTAGTGACCCTAAGGAGAGAGGAAAAGGTGTTGGTGCCCTCCTACTGCGGGCAAAAAATTGTGAGGGTCAAACTGACCCACGTCCCTCCCGGCTGGCCGCGACTGTCCTCGTCGGAATCGAGGACAAAACAACTGTACTGCAAGTACAGAAAAAAGTAAGAGAAGATTGGGTCGGCACCTCCATTGAGATGTTAATCCAAACCAACCAGGAGTACATCGAAGCTATCCCGGATGTGATAGACTTCGATAACGGCACTCAACTGCCCATAAGTGTTGAGGGCAAACGCCCGAAATGCTTTCGCTGTGGATCGAAGACTCACCTCAAGGCCTTCTGCAACGAGAAGACCCTGAGAAAGGAGAAAACCCCCCTCCTTCCGAAACCGGCTCCACGGCTACCAGCAACAGGACAAGCGGCAACCAGGAACGATAGGTCCGTGGCACCCATACCCACGCCACGGAAATCAAAAGCAGCAGCAGTAGTGGAAGTATTAACAACAACAACAGCAATACCAAATGCAGCTGCAACAGAGACTCCAGTGCAAACATCACCAACAACAACAAGTGAAAGAGTGGAGCTGGTACCCCTCCCCGACCTCACAGAATCAGACATGGAGTGTGAGGTGGGAGAGGGGTGGCAAAAGGTCGTAATAAGGCACAAACGCAGAAGCAGCGCATCGTCACCTTTGAAAAGGGAGGAAAGAAATGAAAAAAGGGTAAAGTCTACTGCAAAGAGACTCACAGCAGCAACACCACCAACACCATCACCACCCACACTAGCACCACCATCACCACCGGCGACAACCCCACCGCCAACAACACCTTCAACACCACCACCACAAGCACCAACATCGCAAACACAACAACAAAACACACACACCCAGCAACAACAAGAAAATAGCAGAACCACACACCACCCCCAGAAAAACAAATGCACGGCAATAAATACACACAACAAGAAACTAATGACTTACATAATTGAACACACAGACATTTCACAACACGACTACATAATACCAGCACCAATCAAAACGCCAACTAACATAAGACTGCTAAAAATAGCACAGAAACAATACACAAACATTAAAACGAAATTCCCCAACGCAGTTGGTGATTTCAGAGACCTAGGAGGAACTATCAACCGAAGAGTATATTCGGACATACTCATAGAAGAGCCGACGACCAGCCGAAGGGCGATTCAACGGTCCCTTCACCAGACGATCAAGTGAAAAAGGATGGAAAAACCATCCCTTCTCTACGAAAAGTACGGTAAGTGGTCTTTCCCATCTTTTCCACTCTATTTTAAACATGACCTCACTCAGAATAGGCAGCATAAATGCGCGTGGCTTGGGGTCGTCATGGAAGCAGGGTCACCTGCTCAACGACCTCAGGTCACTAAACATAGATGTAGTGGCCATCAGCGAGACCAGAATCTCCGAAGCACGGGCCTTCGCACCGATCTTCGGCGGCTACGATGTGTACGCATCTCCCAGCCGTCCTGGATCTGGGGGAGGAGTTGCTGTGCTTTTTCGGAGAGGTTTGGATCTCGCCATACGGGCCATCTTCCTGGACCCAGAGGGTAAGTTGGTGGTGCTGGACGTGACCAGCGGAGACGGGCAAGCTTTCAGGCTAGTGGCCGTCTATGCCCCGACAGGAGCAGGGCGGCCTGATTTCTTCCGGCGTCTGGAGACCTTTCTTGGAACGTCCCGCTCTTTAGTGTTAGTGGGCGACTGGAACGGGATCTTAGATGCACACTGGGACTGTGTGGGATTAGCGGATAGGGTGGAGGGTGCAAGAGCCTCACCAACCTGCTCAGGGGTTTTGAACTGTCTGACAGGTACCGATTGGATTTCCCGAATGTGCCAATGTGGACTTGGACAAATCGCATAGGGCCATCCAGATCATATCTAGATAGAGTATTTTGTAGGGAAATAGATAGGTCTAGGATAGGCTGTCCACAATTCAAGATAGTCAGCTACACGGACCACAAATTCGTGATCTGTGTGCTTGACTTAGATAGGCTTCATAGACGAGGACCCGGCTACTGGAAGCTAAACGCGTCCTTACCAACGCGCAAGGCCTACAGAGACCGGATTAACGAACTAGTTAAGCGGGCGTTGACGGGGGCCATCGTCAACAACAAGTGGTGGTTTGCTCTGAAAAGAGCGATTAGAATAGAATCGATTAGGTTTAGTAAGGCTTTAGCAATAGAGAAAAATAGAGCAGAGGGAGAACTAGTTAGAAAATTAGACGAGGCGCTTAGCAAAGGCATTGCGACCGACGTGCTTGCGGCGAAATTGGCCCTTGACCAATTCTTCAATGCAAAGCACGAAGGCTGCGTTGTCAGAGCAAGGGTGCGTGCTCTCAGACACGAGGGGACGAAAGCCGTTCAATGGGCCCGAGTGGCGGAGGCGCGTCGTGGCAACAAAGCCACGATCTGGTCTTTGGTGGACCACGACGGGCGCATGCTACTCGATCCCGGGAAAATGTGTGAAGCTTTTCAGCGACACTTCGCTCAGCTGTTCGGGGACAGCGGTGGGCCGGGTCGAGGGATGGACTTTAGTGTCTACCTCGACGGACTGCCGCGGCTCTCGGTCACTGAGGCGAAGTGTTGCGAAAAGCCGATAACAGCCGCTGAAGTAAGGGAGGCAATGACTGGCTGCACAAGGGGTAAATCGCCTGGTTTGGATGGTCTGCCCTATGAACTTTACGTACAGATGCCAGACTTGTTCGGAGGCCTCTTGGCGGACATCTACTGCAACTGGCAACAGAACGGGAGAATTCCCAATTCTGTGAGCCGAGGAGCGGTGGCACTGCTGAGAAAGGATCCGAACAAGGGGGATAACATAGATCATTTCCGGCCCATAACTCTGCTAAACACAGAGTTCAAGATTTTGGCCAAGGTGCTAGCAAAGAGGTTGGCGCTTGTCGTTGGTGGTCTGGTGGGAGAGGCGCAGACATGCGCCATTCCCGACAGATCCATCCACGACAACCTACACCTCATGCGATACATCGTAGAGAGGGTAGCTAGGGAACCTGGCACGGGTGGGTCCTTGATCAATTTAGATCAGTCGAAAGCTTTCGATAGGGTCGACCATCGTTACCCCCTAAATTTTTACCATCACTAGCCCTGCCATTATCCTACGCGATATATTGAGCTTCTGAGATGAGGGACTGATCCGAGATCAATTAACACACTTCACCTCAGCAACCGATTGCGAGAGAAACCTGACAAAAGGAAACAAAAGATAATTATTATTGTTTGAGTTCAAATCCCGCCGAGGTTGACTTTGCCTTTCATCCTTACGGGGTCGATAAAATAAAGTACCAGTAATGCACTGGGTAATTGCTGGCCTTGTGCCAAAAGTAGATACAATTATTAAAATTACAGCGGTGGATTGGCAGTATCGGTAGAAAATCCGACGCCATGCTTTGAAGGAAAGAGTTACGACCATTTATGGTCAGGGTCAAATCCCGCCGAGCTTAACTTTGCCTTTCATCCTTACGGGGTCGATAAAATAAAGTACCAGTAATACACTGTGATTATTGCTGGCCTTGTGCCAAAAGTAGAACAATTATTATCATTACGGTAGAGCGTTAGACACCATGCTTTTCAGCATAGAGTTATGACCCTTTACGTTCTGCGTTCAAATCCAGCCGAGGTTAACTTTGCCTTTCATCCTTACGGTGTCGATAAAATAAAGTAGCAGTAACGTACTGGGGTCAATTTAATCGACTTCCCAGCTACTCCAAAAATTGCTGGCCTTGTGCCTATATAAGAAATCATTATTATTAATCCCGCCGAGGTTAACTTTGCCTTTCATCCTTACGGGGTCGATAAAATAAAGTACCAGTAATGCACTGGGTGCAGTAATGCTGGCCAGTAATGCTGGCCTTGTGCCAAAAGTAGAAACAATTATTAGTATGTTTTGTCTTTATAGGGCGGTGGATTGGCAATATCGGTAGAAGGTCGGACGCCATGCTTTGCAGCATAGAGTTACGGCCCTTGATGATCTGAGTTTAAATGCTGCCGAGGTTAACTTTAATCGATTTAATCAACTTTCCCCTTCCCCCAAATTACTAGCCTTATGCCAATACTAGAAATCATTATGTTTTGTTTTTGTTTTGGCTTGTTGAGCTGCCTCCAAGTCATAAGCTAGAAACGTTGAGAGACAGCAAGCACGACTATGTTAAGAGGCGATATGCCATGTAGATATAAGATTCGTAAAATAATTCGGAAGTTTCAGCTTTTAACTTGTGAGTGTGTTTACGTTTGAGTACTCGTTTATCTGTATGTATATGTTTTGTGCCTACATAGAGAGAAACTATTATTATTGTTGTTGTCGTTGTTGTTGTTATTGTTGCTTTTGTTGTTGTTGTTGTTGTTGTTGTTGTTGTTGTTGTTGTTGTTGTTGTTGTTGTTGTTGTGTGTGTGTGTGTGTGTGTGTGTGTGTGTGTGTGTGTGTGTGTGTGTGTGTTGAAACATATGGATGTCTCTCCAGATAGCTTCGTGAAAAGTTGAATTTTCCCCCGATTCATTTGATGAAGGAAAAGTTTGTTTTTTTTCATTTTGTAAACAAAAGATTTCCGAAACTCTTGAACGTCTAACTAACTATCTGGCAGTGCTACCGAGGAGCTCTACCAGTTCGAGACAAGCTCTACAGACATGGGCGCCCGGGCAGGGACCCTGCAAAAAAGATCTGTCCGAGGTGCGTGCAAGACGAAGAAACCGTCGCGCACGCATTCATACACTGCCCGGGCGTCACTGACCTGTGGGGCTATGTAGAACGACTATTGTCGCGGGTGGGACCAGTCCAGTTGACCACTGAGTCCATTGTCATGATCAAACCGCCACCCTCCTTCAAAAACGAAGGAGAGGCGGTTTTCCTTTGTGTGATAGCTATGGCGAAAGAGGTTGTATGGTGGACAAGGTTGAAAGGGCTGAGGTCAGACACCTTTCTCTCCGGCCAACAACTGATTCTTTTTTTCAAATACCACTTTGGAAGAAGAATCAGGATGGAGAGAGAGGTGCTGTACCCCAGCAAGTTTTATGAAAGGTGGGTGAAAGTGGCGAGAATGGCCCGCGTGAATGGGCCTTCTCTCTATATCAGCCTGTAGGTTGAGGAAAAGGAGGAGGAGAGGAAGGGAGTACAAACTCTTCGTACTCCTGGAGATGAGGGTTGCACATTTTTTTTCGGGGGTATGTATTACCCATATAAACTGTCTCCCTCTATTGGGGAAAATCGACTAACTTTTTAAATTCCATCTGTGATAACATTTTACACGTTTTTATTGTATGTAAACTTCCCCCTTTGTATTTGTCCCCTTCTTTTGTGCCCCTGTGGCTAATAAAGAAATATATCTGTAATAGAAAAATTGCCTGACATCTCGTTGTTTGTATTACGTTTTAAAACGTTATTATTTACTATTTGCTCGGTAATAATTTCTATAGAAATTTGAAAACAATACCAGAGTTTGAAAATAACACACACACACACACACACACACACACACACACACACACACACACACACACACACACACACACACACACACATCACGCACACACATACACAAAAATCACACACACATCACACACGACACACAAGTGACGAAAACGTAAACATAACAAACAAAAGCCATAATAATGTTGCTCACATTTGGATCCAAGTAAAAGAGATCAATGAAAAGATATCTTACAAGAGACAATGCCTTCTTGCCCTAGGAATAAATTCAAGAACAGGCAAGGCGGAAGTAACCTAAATCTGTCGTTGTGAAAATTTTCTAGCTTCTACATGCCCATAAATAAGCATTTGGAAGAAACCTTAAATGATGTGTGAACATTCCACCATAACTTGTAACCTCGTTGGAACATATATTGAAATAAATGGCCTTCGGTGGCAACTAAAGCAAACAGGTTATTATTATTGTAGGTTGTGGATTGGCAGTATCGGTAGAGGGTCGGACGCCATGCTTTCCAGCATAGTTACGTCCCTTTACCATCTGAGTTCAAATCCCGCCGAGGTTGACTTTGCCTTTCATCCTTACGGGGTCGATAAAATAAAGTACCAGTAATGCACTGGTAATTGCTGGCCTTGTGCCTAAAGTAGAAACAATTATTATTGTAGGTTGTGGATTGGCAGTATCGGTAGAGGGTCGGACGCTAATCTTCGCAGCATAGAGTTACGGCCCTTTACGGTCTTAGTTCAAATCCAGCCGAGGTTAACTTTGCCTTTCATCCTAACTGGGTCGATAAAATAAAGTACCAGTCACGCACTGGGGTCGATTTAATCAACTTTCCCCTCCCCCAAAATTGCTGGCCTTGTGCCTATATAAGAAACCATTATTGTAGGTTAGTAAATCCTTTGTGTATCGAAGAACATACCTTGCATTATTTGTTCCTGATTTTTTTTTATGTTGTGAGTTAAAACCTGTTGAGGTCAACTTTGACTTTCATTCTTTCGAGATTGATAAAATAAGATACCAATCAAGTAGTGTGATAGATATAATCGAAAGTTCCCTTTCTTCCTAATTTATGGCTGTGTACTTGTGTAAGAAACAATAAGTATCTAGAGATTTAACCCTGCAATGGAGTGGTGTTCAGTCGAGGGAAGGGTCTTATATTGTCAGTTTCTTAACGCCAAGGAAACCGTCAAAAACACCGCCTACTGAACCTCCAGACTTGAGACAGGCTTTTAGTAGTAGTAGTAGTAGTAGTAGTAGTAGTAGTAGTAGTAGTAGTAGTAGTAGTAGTAGTAGTTACGACAGGCAGTTTCGGTTTTTTGCAACAATCCCGGATAAGGTTTTCGTTTATATACTGAAAAGTTAATAATGTTATACCCCTCCTCTGGTTATATTTGATGCAATCTCCATCTCGGGTATTCTCCTTCTTTCAATCCTTTGAAGACTATGAGATGGCAGAAGCGTTACAGCGTTGAACAAAATGCTTTTAGGTATTTATTTTTGGTTCCTTGCGTTCTGAGTTCAAATTCCGACAGAGTCAACTTAACCTTTCATTCTTCCGGATTGAAAAAAAAAGAACCAGTCTAGAGCGGTGGACTGGCAACATTGTTATAGCATCGGACGCTGAATTTACTCCAGCTCCTTGCGTTTCGTTGGGTGTATTTAGTGGAGCTCATACTGTTGCAAGCATTCTGGCCAGGTCTCCGGTTAGATAATAACTTCGTCTCTTCCTTTCACGAATCTCGAAAGTTCTAAAAAAATAAATGATCACGGGTGTTTCTCCTGCTTCTATGACTAATCGGTAAAAGAAAAGGTTTCAATGTTACTACTTTCTCTTTTAACTGTTAACCTCAAGTAATGATTTAGTAGAGAATATATATAAAATCGGATATATTAATTGAAATATTTATGGTATGTTTACGATTTGACGAATCGTTTGAAAATTTGCAGTAAACTAAAATAAAAGATTTTTTTAATGTGATGCAGTCATTATTGTTTTTTACTTTTCAAGATTATCGTGTTAATGCGGTTTCGTGTGATACAGGACGTTAAGAGTTAATATCTTTCATGTCTTTGTTTCTGAAAGATAGAATATGTTTTCCTGGAATTCAGATTACAGCAAGAATTCATAACTATCTTGGATTAAGCTCCTAAAGACTTCAGTCTGGAAAATATTGGTCTTTACACTGATTATCTTCATATCATCATTAATACTTTACCCGTCCAGTTTCCATTCTCACCCTCACAAATTTTCACCTACTCTCCAACGCTAATCATTTCATCTTGTTTTGTTTTTGTTTGGTTTTTTTAATTGAACATTACTCTTTCTCTCCCCCAACTCACTCTCCCATATAATGTATATCTATTCACATATAA